>JALMGA010000012.1:21062580-22423830 GCA_023333525.1 Aspidoscelis tigris stejnegeri | reverse complement strand
CGGCTTTTAGAAAGTAGCCACTTGAGTCCCCCCTTGAGTCACGTACGCCATGTACAATCCTCAGAATCTGGATCGAACACGATTAAGTGGGTTCATGCTTATGGTTATATAGCCAACGCTCACTGTTGTGACTGATTGCCTCACACTCGGCTCACAAGCACTTTGCTTAGAAAACTTTTCCTTGAAGGATCAGCATTGTCCCTTCTGCCTTTAGGGATGTGGTCACACTTAAAGTTTAATTCAGCTTCAGTCCACTTTCGGAGTGAGAGAACACATCAGCAAAGGGACAAGCTGTTTTCTGTCAGTAACTCACCAAATTCACCTTTCGGATAGATAATGTGGAAAGAAAGTGACTGGCCACTTTGCTGATGTGTTCTCTCGCTCTGGAGGTGGACTGAAGCTGGACTAAAGCTCAGGTGTGACCACAGCCCTGTTTAAGCAATTTGATTTTAAGCCATTGCCATGCTCTTATTTATTTATTTAAAAATAACATTGCCCTATCAATTTCTATAAGTATGGATAATGGGAAAGAAAACTTATGCCAGTTATTATCTTGATTTTCCAGCCCCCACCCCCACCCCCCTGTCCATGTTTGATTGCATTGTTTCAAGGGACTTTTCATTCCAAAATCCAGCCGGCATTGGCCCTTCAGTATTCATGCGATGTCATCTTTCTTTCAGGCAGCCCTGCTCTTCCTTTGTCCCTAGGTAACAGAGTGCATATTTATCCATTTCCAGGCCTTTTTAATTCAGTTTTCTCCCCTGCATTTATCCTTAACAGTATTTCTGTAGAACAGGCTGGGCTGCAAGGCTGTTATTCGCCAGAGATCACCCAGGGATCTTCCACTGGCTGAGTCAGAATTTGAACTCTAGATGCTAGTTTAACGTTTATTTATTTATTTATTTATTTATTTATTTATTTATTTATTTATTTATTTATTTATTTATTTATTTATTTTCACTCACCAGGGCAGGTAACAACAATAGAAATATATAAAATAATCTAAATATCTAAAGGAACACCTTCTCCCATACTGGCATTCCTGTGCCTTGAGATCTGGAGGTGAGGTCCTTCTGGTTGTCCCATCACCCTCAGTAGCGAGGTGGGTGGGCACCTGGGAAAGGGCCTTTTTGCTAATGGCCCCCAGGTTATGGAATAGTCTCTCCCTCAAGGTGTCCCCCTCCTCCTTCTCTGTATACATTTAGGAAGGCGGTGAAGACCCACCTCTGCCCTGGCCTTTCAATAATGTGACCATTTCCGCCCCCCCCCCCCAATGTAGATATTAGTATTCTAATATTTAGTATATGTTTTTAAATATGCTGGATTTTAAAAAAGTGTTTTTATGGTTATCATTGTTGTAATCTGTTGTTTTAAAACTTGTAACCCGCCCTGAGACCTACAGGTATGGGGGGGGGGAATATAAATAGAAATAATACATAAATATAGATTTAAAATATAACCCACCGTCCCTCTTCCACCCTTCCTGGCAGGAAGCTAAAGTTTAAAGGCCTGGGTGGAGAGGTATGGTTTTAACCAGACAGCATAAACCACTTGGCAAACCTCCAGTGGGAAGCTGTTCCCGAGTCTGGGGGCCACCGCAGAAAAGGCCCTTCTGCATTGTGCTGTAAACCTTTGGGAGCAAAGGCAGGGAGAAGTGTAATTCATACATGAGGCCATATGGCCTCAGAGTTCAGATGCTGCTATGCTAACACCACTGAACAGAGTGGGCGGTAATTTGAGTAGACATTTGTTTGAACTGTCGTGCAGATCTTGAGTAGCTTTAGGCAGGGGCTGGTGGTTTCCCCTGCGCTCACAAAGAATTTCTGTGGTGGTTCCTTCATTGAGAAGTTGCTAAATTTACCCTGGTGTTGAATTGGTCCTTGCGGTAGGGATGTGCACGAATATTCGTAGGCATTCGGAATCCGACTGAATGTGCGGAATTTCGACATTCGAACTCAAACAGAATGTCCCAAAATTCGAATGTCAACATTTGCATCAAATTCCACATTTTGGGTCTATTTGTTTGAATTATCCAGATATTCATATATGTACAGGTTCTGACATGCCTACTTGAAGATCCGCATTTTTCCCGCATCCGTACGCATTTGTACGGATCCGTACGGGACGAAAACGGGTTGCATACGGGATAACTACGGAATGCATATGGATGTATATGGTTGTGTACGGATGTGTACAGATGTAGGGAAGAGGCATTCGTGCATATACCAATGTTGTTGACATTCGTATGTGCAGATTTGAATAAAAAATTTGAACGAATAGATTTGAATTCGGTAAAAACGAATCAAATCTTGTTAAAATCTGATTTAAAAGATTCGAATCGGATCGGATTTTTGAGTTTTCAATTCAATCCAAATAGAAAATAAATAAAAAATTGTGCACATCCCTAGCTTGTGGCTCAAAAGAAGAAGAGTTGGCTTTTCTACCCTGCTTTTCTCACCCATTAAGGGGACTCAAAGCGGCTGACACAGCTTTGTACTCCCCACAACAGAACATTCTGTGGGGTAGGTGGGGCTGTGAGAGCTCAGAAGAGGTCTGTGACTAGCCCAAGGTCACCCAGCTGGCTTCATGTGCGAGGGCAGAATTGAGCCCGGTATTCCCAGATAAGAGTCCGGCTCCCTAACCACTAGACCAAACTGGCTCACAATATAAGGAAATTTTGGGAGCTGAAGGGTGTTAAAGTGGGGGCAATGACGCAGTGAAGACTTGAAAACAGAAGTTGCAGTAAAGCTGATATAGAATTGAAATCTTGCAGGTCACAAAAGGAAAAAAGAAAGTATAGATTCATGACTTAATCATGATGAAGTTCATCTAAAACTTGTGAGTTTTCCTTCCTTACTTCCCTCTTTCTTTCCTTCCTTCCTTGTTAAGCTGAAAAAGAAATCCCTCTTTCAAAAAATGAAGGCACATGTTCATCTGTTCGGAGGAATTACTCTGTGCCGTGAGAACAAAATTCAGAAACTGTTAATCTCTCCTGTCCGGTCCTTGGGCACCGGCTTCTTGCTTCCCTGGTATAAATCTCTTTTCCCACTCCCTTTTTATGCATGGAAAATATCTGCCAGAAATGATGCAAAGTGCCCCACCAATAATATCAAACAAAAACACGGATTAGAAATATTATGGCCATCCTTCAACTTGGGAGGGAATTTGTCCCTGTTTAGACCCCATTTCAAGACTCCCTTGCTGGGTGATGTGTTGCAAATCTCTCTCTCCATTATTTTTGTTTTAAACCGGTGGGTTTCACATGTATGTACTTTTCAGCACAAATATTTCTCTGCCCAGCTTTATAAGGGGGAGGGGGAAAAATCAATATATTGTTTTCAGATGTGTAAATGCGTCCATCTCTTGAAAATGCCCTGGTCAGTTTTATAGTACGTTCAACAGCTGCTTCCTTCCACAATTCCCAGGCTTTTGGGATTGACAAGCCAGGAATAAACTGATGTGGCCCCTTGGCTTTGTGCGCTGAGCATTGTTCCCACAGCTGAGCCCCTTCGCCGATGTTTGCTTTCTCTCACATGCATTATTCAACAGCCCAGGAAAGGGCCAAGAGCCTCTTTCATTCAGGAATTCTGTATTAAAATAATCAATTTCAAACTGAAACTAGGGAGGGTGAGGTTGGCTACTGGTAGGCTGTTTTAATAAAACACCAGCTTTGACCATTTGGATGGGAATTGTGCAATTGAGCAGTTAACACTGGGAAAAAGTTCTTGTTTTGACAAAACGGCAGTTTAAGAGTTTTCTCCGGGAAAGGGTCCGCCTTGGAGGACCGCCTTTTGCAAAGAGGGCACCCCGGGCCTCAGCTTCTTCACCCGGTGTAGGCAGCAAGAGAGAGCTAGCACATTTTGGAGGGGCATGTGTGGAAATTGCAACGCACACGTGGATCTGGGCGGATTTCGTGGTGCCAAGAAGACCCCCTGCTGTATAGGGAGATCTGAGCATTATTTCCTCTGTTGTTTTGTTTTAATGGCTAAGGAATTTCTATATTGGGCTTCAGAGGAAGTTCTCCAAACCCAGTTCATGATATCACTCACTTTAGGAGTTCAATTGTAATTATGACTAAAATTGCATGTAAAAATATTATGCAAACTGGACTAGACAGTATTATAGGTGAGCAAGCGCTGCTGGTGTGTGAAGGGAAGCCCCGCCCCCTTAGACCCCACCCCCTTAGACCCCACCTTTGGGTCCCATCCTAGAGGTGGGTGTCTCTTAGACTGCACCAACCAGCATGAAGAATGGAGACTCGTAGTACACTTGCTGGTCCGGTTTGTTTGTTTGTTTGTTTATATATTTATCTATCCCACCCTATACCTGAAGGTCTCATACATTAAAACAATAAACAATCTATATTAAAACACTTTAATGCCTGCAAATAACTACTAATGGCTGCAAGTGGGAAGGGAAAAGGTGTCTCCATTTAGCCAAAGGCCAGGGCAAAGAGGTGTGTCTTCACTGCCTTCCTGAACGTATACAGTGAGGGAGAATGACACACCTCAAGAGGGAGATTATTCCATAGCCTGGGGCCACCACTGAGAAGACCCTCTCCCAGGTACCCGCCCATTTTGTTGCTGAGGCTTGTGAGACAACGAGGAGGGCCTACCCTCCAGATCTTAAGGCACGGGCAGGTCAATATGGGAGAAGGCGTTCCTTTAGATATTTGGGACCCAAGTCATTTAGGGCCTTGTAAGTCAAAGTTAACACCTTGAATTGGGCTCGGTAGCGAATCAGCACCCAATGCAACGCTTTTAAGACCAACGTGATGTCCCAGTCAGCGACCTAGCAGCCGCATTCTGTATCCAATGCAGCTTCCAAACCGTCTTCAAGGGCAGTCCAATGAAGAGTGCATTACAACAGTTCACTCTAGAGGTTACCAGAGCATGGATAACTGTGTTGACGTCATCTCTGACCAAAAAAGCCTTCAACTGGTGCACCAGCCGTAGTTGGGAATATACTAGCCAGTGTGGAATTGCCCTGTGTTAAACTTCCAGCAGGGCTGTGTTCACACCTAAGTTTTAATCCAGCTTCAGTCCACTTTCAGAGTGAGAGAAAACATCAGCATAGTGACTTCTCATTTCCCCCCCACATTTTCTATCCCAAAGATAAATTTGTCACTTTACAGATGGGTTCTAATGGTTAAGGAGCTGGACTCCTATCTGGGAATACTGGGTTTGGTTCTGCCCTCCTCCACAAAGCCAGCTGGGTCATCTTGGGCTAGTCACAGGTCTCTTCTGAGCTCTCACAGCCCCACCCACCTCACAGGGTGTTCTGTTGTGGGGAGAAGAATAGAAGCTTTGTCAGCCTCTTTGAGGCCCCTTAAATGGGTGAGAAAAACAGGGTAGAAAAGCCAACTTTTCTTCTTTTTCTCTCATTCTGAAAGTGGAGTGAAGCTGGATTAAAACTTAAGGCATGGACACAGTAGTCATAGTGGTGATTGATGTGGCCCAGGGCACCTAAATGGGAGTGGAACCAGGAATTGGAACTCCTGGAGAACATGACGCTATTAAGGCTGCAGTTCTGCACAAAGCCCCACGAAAGGTCACCCTGCAGAACATAACTGATGATGCGGTGCAATGCCTCCTGATTCGTGGTTAAAGATGGAACCATCACATGTGGCAATTGGCTCACCTTGAATTTTTATAAAAACGCCTGATGGAGAAAGGTAAAAGATGCTCAGGCTCCGGTCTGCTGGGAGGCATGAGGTGCGGTCTCCTTTGTCCTTATGGCCAGCGGTCCCTTGCTCGGCTAGCCACTGTGTATAGAATCTGAGCCATGCATCTCAAGAATTCTCTGGTCTGGGCTGAACTTGCCACATCATCTCTTTAGCACACGAATCCTCAACTGTTAGCAGGAGAGCAGGGCAAAGTTCTGCCCACCCCTGCAAGCTTCCATTTTCTTTCCCTCACACTAAACTGCACACCCTCCAGACTTCTGAGAGGAGTCATCTTTGTGGATGTACAGAGATTATTGTCAGGGAGAAGCGAAAATCTGGGCTGGAGAGGGAGGAAGAAGAGACCGCAAGAACGATGCGCGCTGGAAAGAGTTTCCCATCTCTACGTGTTTTTGCTGCTAATCTAAGCGCTGGACCGAATCCCAGCTCTTGGGTCACTTGCATACAAAGTTCCCATTGTGAAACTGGACCGAAGATGGCAGCCTCTTCGCGCCGCTTTGGAAGTATGCATTTTTTAAAAAGAAAACTTGTGGATGCGTAAGCCTCTTATTTCATGAATGAATCTCTTTGTATTTACATGTTCCACGATCCATGGAACAAATAAGACTTTAGTCCCTGGAGACTGAAGACTTGGGAGTCTTCTAAGGGGAAAAAGACAGAAAGACAGGGAAAGTCGAAAGGAACTGGGAATCACAAGGAGCAAAGGGAAACAAGACAGAGGCCGCATTTCCACTGGGGCTTTACTGCGTGTTGAAAACGTTTTGAAAAATTCTTTGCCCGCATTCAAAATTGGCTTCCCGCACTTTCGGAGGAGTAAATGGGGGGAAAAAGCATTTAAAAAAAACACTTGTTTAAACAACTCTTGCTCCCGTTTTCATTGCTAACACGCTTTATTTTTCCTCCGGGAACAGTACACTCGTAGTATCCTGCCCGCTAGCCTGCCCGATTATTATTATTATTAGTTTATTTCTAAAGCGCTGTACATGTACTCAGCGTTGTACAAAATAAAATAATCTAAAAGGACAATAATAGCAGAACAATAACAGAGACAATGATTAAAATAGACAGCAAAGCATCAACAGGCAGTCTCTCCTGGATAGGGAGAATAAAGTCACATAGAGCCTGGGAATGCTTCCCTAAACAAGGTTGTCTTCAGCTCAGATTTAAAAGAGGAGAGCGAAGTAATACGTGCAATCGAGGGGGAAGGCGGTTCCAGAGATAGGGGGAGGCAAGAGACGGGGCAGTGGAAATCCGAGGCTGAGCCAAAGACCTTGGTTACTAGAATGAAGGGGACAGGAGGGAATACAGGGAGAAAGAAGAGCCGAGAGAGAAGAAGGAGCGAGCTCATGGAGTACTTTAAAAGTTAACAGCAGCAGTTTATACCTGATATGGAGAGGGAAAGGAAGCCAATGAAGGGATGATAATAGGGGGGAGACATGGTCAAAGTGGCCACTGTCGCCGCCTCCTCGCTCACCCACCCAGCTGCCCTTTTGGGCTGTGCCGCTGCCGCCACTGCCGCCGCCACTGCCGCCGCTGCCGCCGCTGCCGCCACTACCACCACGACATCGCTACGCCTCCTCCTCCTCCTCCTCGCTCCCCTGGCCTGCTGGCTGCCCGCCCTTTCCGCGGGCTGCCTGCCCTTTTGGGTGCTGCCGCAGCACTCCCAAGGCGTGCGGAAGAGGAATGCCGGGCAGGGAGCAAGAGAACGAGAGAGCCCTGCTCGCCCGCTCTCTCTCTCTCTCTCCCTTTTGGCTGCTGCCGCCGCACTCAACTTTTAAAAAGTGGAATTAACAAAAGAAAGTTTCGCTTTTAAAAAGTCAAGTAGGACCACGATCAGAGGGTCTTGGCTGGACATGGCGAGACAATGTGGGGTATCCTGGGACTATGTTCGGTTTGCCACATGTATCCGTGGCAATCTCAACAGAGCCCTGGGAAAAATGGGCCGAATCCCACATTATCGCTGTTTGGGACAAATGAACTCCCACTGCAGGTTCTGCAGATAGCAATGTGGGTTTACCTGTATGGATGCTTGCCATGTGGAAAGGTCCGTGTGCAGAACCAGAAACAGGCCAGAAATGGCCACTGTGCAAGCATGGAGCCCGACAGTAGTGATTTTGGGCTCATGGGAGCGAGCGCTCCGAGAGGTACTGTACATTGTCCTCTTGGCCTTGCTGATTTTGCAGGAGTGGAAAGAGGCAATTGCGGGATGTAAACAAGGTGGAGTTTGGAACTGCCGCTGCCTGAAAAGCTGCAGCGTTGCTTCTGTACAGAGTTGGGGAGGCTAAGAGTCAGTGTGCAGGTTTCACTCTTCCGGAAGCCCATTTGCATTTAGGCCTGTGGACACAATTAGGACAGCCCTGGGACGAGTATTTGCTCTCTAGGCTGGGTGGTTCTGTCTGCAGCCATCCCGGCATGCCCCAAGGCTGGCCTAATTGTGGCCAGAGTGTGGAGCATGATTTCATGCCCCAAAGCTGCCCCAAGCTGTCCCAGAGCTGTCCGGCAGGGAGAGCATTCGCTGGACTCCTCTGGAGCCCTGCCCCGGGCCGCCCCATTGGGCCCTATTGGCCCTGCTGGCTGGCAGCCCCTTTCCGGTGTGGTGTGAGACCTGGCTGGGGCTGTCCTGGGGTCCCACGGGCTGCCGCCACCCCCCCAATTGGGTCAGTGGCAACCTGCGGCCGCCTCCCCGATGTCCATCCCCACCCAGGGGTCTGCGCCGCCGCGCCCCCCCCCCCAGCTCCCCACGCCCAACCTATTTCTTTGGACACCTGGTTTGAACTGGGTGGGCCCCGGTGGCGGGGCATGTTGGGATTGAACCAGGCGTTCTGCGTAGGTGCGCGCTGTGGCCCAATCGACACGGCCCAATGGCAGCAGGCCGTACGGCTCCTTTTCAGGCTGGTACCCATGGGGATGGAACGACCTTTCGCACCTTGGCCGGCAAGGGACACGTTGGGAATGCGTCCCTTACTGGCCAAGGCAAACGGTCGTTCCGGTCCCTGAATGTACCAGCCTTAGCGCGAAAAGTTTCCTCAAGTGAACCACACAAAAAAGGGAAGAAGACGGGGGTCGGAGAAAAAACTGTCCAGTATACAGTTTGTTTGTTTCTTAAAGGAGTTGTCAGTTCCCAAAGAAACCTGTTAGCAACTCACGCTCAGCCTCCAGGATTGCTTTATAAACTCATCCCAAGAGGTCTTCCCGTATTAATTAACAGTCGGCAGTACGTTTTATAGGGGCAGAAATTATGAAGCGGTCCTCCTCTTTTTGGAGGCTGAAAAGGCCCAAGTTATCATTTTCTTTTAATCCTCCATCTAGAAGCGTGAGTTATTTTTGTATTTCCATATTCCTCAAGTAGCACTTAATTTAATCTCAGGCCCATTTGCCTCAATAGGCCATTGTTGTGCGTCTTTTCAAGTCTGCCTGCTCCCTCCTTCTGGTTCATATACCCATGAAATTGGTTTAATGAAGCATAAAAGTATGAAGCATTAACAACAGTGGAATTCGCGTGGTAGCGCTTCATTTTTCAGGGGCACTCACATTTCCTGGCTAATTTATAAAATCAGCGCACAAATGATTTTTATCACAGCCCATAACATCAGTATAAATGACTCTTTTCCTGGCATTGGGCAGTTCGTCAAACAGTTGAAATGATATCTATTAGTCAAGATGGAAGGGGATCGAGGGGGGGGGGATAAGCAGAGACAGAGAGGACACCACCACCACCCCAGAAATATTTTACTGCAGGAGGATGAGAAACTAAGAACTTGGATCATCTAAACCTTTGGGATTGGGGGTCATTTGTTTCGTAGGACAGAGACAGTTAAAGGCCGTGTTTTGGGAGAAAGATGCGCTAAGATGACGTGCTCGAAACCCCACAAAGAAGTCACTGTTATCCGCTTGAATGCCACTGAGTTGTGGCTGGCTCTGGGTTGACTGCATGGGCACCTCCACACAGTTTTCTTGGCAGGAATGTGGAAGGGGTTTGCCATTACTCTCTTCCAGGGAGGAGCTGGGGAGAAAACTGATAACCCTCTGCTTTTCCAGCAGTTTGCTCTATCAAAACTACAGCCACCCCAGACTCACTGAGCACTTCTATGCAGTTTTCTTGGCAGAGGTGCAGAAGTGGTTTGCCATTGCCTACTTCTGGGGAGAGGCTGGGATCGAACCAGTGACAGAGTGCTTTTCGGCAGTTTTTTTCTACCACTGAGCTACAGCCATTCCTGCCATTATTGCTGAGAAACTGTTTGGATGAGTCCGGTCTTCTCACTTTGGTACTAAAGCATTTGAGTGTCAGCTTCTGTGTTTGGCCTTTCATTGAACAGTCAGGGCTGATTTCCTTTTGTAATGGCTGGTTTCATCTCCTTGTGGTCCAAGAGACTCTCAAAGGTCTTCTCCACCACCACAGTTGGAAAGCACTGATAGGTATAATGCAGTGGCTAAAATGGCTGGCTTTGAAACCGGGAAGCCCAGGATCCAGATTTCCTCACAGTGATGAAAGTTACCACATAAGAGCCTAAGAGGAGCCCTTCTGGATGAGGCCACAGCCCATCTAGGCCAGCATTCTGTCCCACCCAATGGCCCAACAATTGCTTCTGGGCATCTCACAGAAGGCAAAGGCATCTGATTCCCTGCAGATGGCCTTGAGAGGCATCCCACCTGTCTCTCAAACCTAGGCATCCATTCTAGCAGCCATTGATACACCTGTCCTCCATGAATTAAGTAAAGCCCTGCTCCATCAGGCCACAGCCCTTCTAGTCCAGCATCTTAACTCACCCATTGGCCCACCAGTTGTTTCCAGGCATCTCAAGCAGAGAACAGTAGGGATGTGCGTCAATATTTGTAGGCATTTGAAATGCAATTGAATGTGCCGAATTTCGACATTTGCACTTGAACAGAATGTCCCGAAATTAGAATGTACACATTTGAATCAGATTTCAAACTTCGGATCTGTTTGTTTGAATTATCTGGACATTCGTGTGTGTACGGGTTTGTCCACGATGCGTACTTGAAGATCCACATCTGTACACATTAGTACAGATTCATATGGGACAAAAACTGGTTGCATACGGGATAACGACGGGATGCATACGGACGTGTACGGGTGTGGGGAAGATGTGTACATGCACATGCGAATGTTGTTGACATTTGTATGCACAAATTCAAATAAAAAATTTGAACAACTAGATTCAATTTTGGTAAATACGAATCAAATCTTGTTAAATTAGAATTTAAAAGATTCGAATCGAATTGGATTTTCAGGTATTCAATTTGATTTGAATAGATTGTCAACGAAACATTTGTGCACCTCCCTAGAAGAGAGCCTATCCTACCTCACAGGTTTGTTGTGAGGAGAAAATGGAAGTGACCCAACATAGAGTGTCTTGCTGTGAGCTCTTTGGGAGAAAAGTGGGATATTTCTTTGTGTGTGTGTGTGTGTGTGTGATTTATTAATTCATTTATTAAACTTTTAATAAAATGCACACAGGAGAGAAAGAAATGCTTATCAATGGGCTCACATCTGCCTCAGCATGTCCTTCCCCACAAGGAGTATCTGCAGAAAATCCAGGATCCTCCAGCAACAATGTGAAACCATTGAGATGCGCTCAAAATAAGCTTCTAAACAAAGTGCATTAGATCTCTCGTTCTACATGTTGAGGAAAATGGGTTATGATGGAGAAACAAGCAATAGGGTGTGTTGGGTTATTTTTTCAGGAGTCTTGCTGAGTTCATCTAGAGAGGCACAATTAGGGATGTGTATGAATATGTGAATCCATTCAAAATTTGACCGAACTGACCAAATTGCGACATTCAAACTTGAATTGAATGCCCCTAAATTTGAATTTAAAGATTCAATTCGAATTTTGAATTTCGGATCTATTTGTTTGACTTATTCGGGCATTCAATATGTGTACGGGTTTGTACATGATGCGTAATTGAAGATCCACATCTTTCCCACATCCGTAGACATTAGTATGGATCTGTATGTGATGAAAACTGATTGCATATGGGATAACTACAGGATGCATATGGACGTTTACGGATGCGTATGGATGTGTATGGACACCCTTAGACGCAATGTGTTTCATTAAGAATAAGATGACAAATGTGAGAAAATGCATAATGAGTGTACAATGCATATACTGTATTTTCTGGCATATAAGACTACTTTTTAACCCAGGAAAATCTTCTCAAAGGTCAGGGGTCATTTTATATGCTTGGGGTTGTCTTCTTATATGGCAAGTATATCCCAAACTCTATATTTTAACTGGAAAGTTGGGGAAAGTCTTATACGCCCAGTCGTCTTATACACCAGATAATACGGGTATATGAAAAAGCAAGTAGTGTAGTAAAGCAACCTATGAACGCCAGCTTTCCTTTCCAGTGGAAGGGGTTTGCCGCCTAACTGTAAAATCCTGCATCATTTAAAAGTCTGGAAGAATAAATAGGGCATTTACCTAGCTTTCCAAACATTCTCCTCCACTGGAAGTCCCAGCCAGAACCCATCAGGCTCTTACTGGAGGCTGCCCAACTCATTTCTATTGCCAGGAACACTCAGGGCCTTTAAAGAAGTTCTCAAAGTTTGGGTTAAGTTTCTCTCCCCTTCCAAAAGTCCAGCTTTCATGGAAATGCCAGCTGGCCCCTGCGAGGCAGGCTAAACCAGTCTTTAAAAAGAAGCAAAATAACCCAGGATGATTCCGACTGAGATTGTGATAAAATAAAACGAGTTTCACCCGTGTAACTTTTCTAACTGCAAAACCTGTCCTCCTTTGATTTCTCCACCGTCTTCCAAGGGTTTTCTTTCTGCAACTTCCTTCTGTCCGGTCTGATTTGCATTTTCAGAGGGGCCTTCACAGTTCAATCTCGCCAGATTCACTGGGATGCCTTAGAGTTTATGGGGAAAGCACAAAAGCCACAGAGAACCCTGTTGCTCCAGCTAATAGCTTCAGGACAAAATACAGCAGATGTGTGAAATTTATCTTGCCTATCAAGCGTCGGGGGACAACAGTCTGGAGAGCTTTGGTCTTCTGCTCAGCTGGTTCAAAGCTCTGGTGGAGGCAAGGCGATTGTTGCAAAAGGCTTTGGCAGATGGCTACAGCCAGGCCAGTCTCTTCTATTCGTCTTCGGGCACTAAACGTTGTGCCCAGTAGAGATGCGCGCGCAATAAAAGGTGTTCGATGCAGTGGTAAACCGTTTATTCTAACATCTGGTCATTCACATTCGATTTCAAACTGGTTAGGAAACAAGAAAGCCTCTTCCATTAAAAAAACGTACTTTTCAGGGCAGAAACGCAGCAAATGCAAACAGTTCAACTAAAGACGGAACTGGTTCGGTTTTATTGAATGACCAGACAGTAAAACAACCGGATGTTCTGTTTGATGCAAAAATTCAGGAATGCAAACCTTTGGATGGAAATTCCAGACATGAATCAAGCTTTCCACCTCTCTAGTGCCCATTAGGAATGTGCACATAGGCATATTCGCAGGCATATCCTTAGGGATATTCGTAGGCATTCCAAATCTGATCGAGGCCGCATTACCATTACAAGCTTAATACGGTTTCCCTAAACCAAAATAATAGAACTGGATGCAAATGCGAATTTGCCTGATCCCATTACTTTCAACTTAATCGTGTTCGATCCACATTCTGAGGATCGTACGTGGCGTACGTGACTCAAGGGGGGACTCAAGTGGCTACTTTTTAAAGCCACTTTTTGGGGCCGCCCTGCCCTCTTCCTCCTGGCGTGAACGCGCCACCCATAAGGGATCCCTTCAGGGAGCCTAGCTGGGTGGCTGCCGCTTGCCTGGATGGAGAAAAATGGCACTGGGCAGCCAGTGATTCTTTCCCCTCCTCTCCCCATTGCCCAGGGCATACAGCAGCAGCGGCAGCTCAAGCCCCCTTCGCCCGCTCACTGCCACAGCCTCAAAAACATTCACACATCTCCCAGAACCTGCAGCTGCTTTCCTTTCTTTTCCCTTTCTAAAGGTCAGAACTTCCAGAATTGTGCAAAATTGCAACATCGTTATCAGGTGTGAAGTGGGTGGATTGCTACAGTGTAGCAGCTGCTATAAATTTTTACAATAAAATCGCTATCTTTGGAAGCAAGCTATTGGGGGAGGAAAACCTTAAACATGCATTCTCATCCCACTAAAACGGTACAGTTTCCACAGTAAGAAATGTAAAACGTTTCAAATGCACGAACCAGAGCGAGACCTGTTGAAATGCGTGTTAACATTTACAATGCTTTGGGGCGATTTAACATGCGGAAAGTGTGTTAAGCCAACCTGATGTGGGAACTGCAAGGATTTAAACCATTTCGAAATTGTTTTAAGCTTGTAATGGGAATTCACCCAGAATGTGCTGAATTTCAACATTCGAACTTGAATCAAATGTCCCAAAATTCAAATGTGAACATTCAAATTGAATTTTGGATCAATTTGTTCGAATTATCTGGATATTTGTATGTGTACGGGTTTGTACACGGTGAGTACTTGAAGATCTGCATCTTTCCTGCATCTGTACAGGACAAAAATGTCAGGTAGTGTAGCGGATTTAGACTGGAGTCAGATCACTTGTCAACTTCAGAGAATAGCTGGACAGTCATTCAGACAAATAGATCCAGAGACAAAGTATTTCTTTCCTCACTGGGAGGTTCAGCAGCTTTATTTCAGAATCCTTTCTGATACAGACATCTCTTCAAACAGCAGAAACTAAAGACAAAAATTTGTACAACACAGAGATACTTATATAGCCCACAAACTGCAAGTCATCATCATGAGGTTTCAGAATGATGTCATCTAATTACTGCAACAGCGTGAGACTGAATAACAAGACTCTGAGTCATGAGTTGCTGACTCATTGTGACTCTTCAGTTCCTGAATAACAACATTCTAAACTATTTGACATCCCTTCTTCAGGAACTTAAAAGATCACAATATATTACACTGTTAATAAACCAAGCATTTGTACAAACTTCAAATTTTACGTTTAACAAAGGTTTTGTAAATATATCTGCAAGATTATTCTCAGATTCAATATATAGCAGCTTGATGAAGTTTTGTTCCATCAGGGTTTTGACATTTTCATACCTTATTTCTGCAGGGAACTTTCTCAGGATGTCCTAAAACTGTACAATTGCACTTCAAAAATCATAATGGTCCCAACTGACAAAGTGATCCCACCCTCCTCATGTGAGTTAAAAGATCCAGTCAGTTGGTAAAGTTTTAAAAAATGAACTTAAATGCAAATAACTGAGAAGATCAGCACCAAGAAACCCCATCTATTAATTTGATGCCCTTTCGGGATTAGTGCTGCTGGAAAATCTGTCTGTCTGTCTGTCTGTTCGACCGTCTGTCCGTCTGTCCACCCGCCCGCCCGCCTGTCCGTCCGTCCCTCCGTCCGTCATCTACTGTCTGCCTACCAACCTATTTATCTATCATCTATCTCTATCATCTGTCCATCAGTCCATCCATCCCAAACTCACTTAACAACACACAACAACTCACTCTGTCTGACCTCTGAGCAAGAACTGGTCCTTCCCCTTCTGGCTTTCTTGTCAGGTAAGAACAGTCTCCTTTCCTTTGCCATTTGCCAAGCTGAGACAAATGTTATCAACAGATTAAGTGTGTCTGGGTAGAATCAGGTGTCTTGTTGTGTGCCAAACAAATTGCCAGACACTTTGCCTCTCGTGTGTACATGTTACGGGAGAAAAGCTTAACCACCGTGTTAACAGACAAGTGGTGCACTGGAATTAGGAGGACAAAGCTGAAGGCTTTAGTTAATATCACTGTGTCAATATTTTGGCTAAACACTTTGGTCTTCCTTACAGGGAAAGAAATATTTCCCACTTTCACAAGCCTCAACTTTATCCTTTTGACAATGAAACCACTTTTACCAAGAAAACTAAGGGAGTATATTTAAAAGCTCACCGGCCGTGTGGTCCATCTTTTTCGCACCAACTAACAATAACATCTGGGATTGGCGATAGCTCAGGGAAAGAGTAAGGGTGCTTCCGCACTGGACACTTAAGACGCATTAAGCACACATTAAGTACGGTTGGGAAAGCCCCTTCCGCACACAACGCACATTAGAGACACTTGCTTCCACACAGGAAGTATCCCTAATGTGTGTTAAATGGTCGTTAAACCAGTTTAACGCAAGACTACTTCTGAGGTAGCCTCACATGTGTGCTTAATGTGTCTTGTGTTGTTAAGACACATCCGTTTCGGATGTGTCCGCACTACACAAGTGTCCTTAACTGGGCCCTCCCCTGGCTGGCCATGCTTGGCTCCTCCGGAGCCAAACATGGCCAGTCAGGGGGCTCCTATCTCGGAGCTTGCCCTCTCCCCAGAAGCCACGGATCACAGCTTCTGGAGCCAGGGGGAGCACCTACCCCTCAGCCCACCCTTGGGAGAGTGCAAGGCCGATTCTGGCTGCAGGGTCCCAGTTTGCTTTGCGCGTGTGTCTGGCGCGCCTCCCGATTGGCCAGGGCTGTGCTTGGCTTCAGGAGGCTCTCTGTGCAGGCACTGCCCCTGGCCAATCAGGAGCCGCGCTTTGGCCAGGGGCGCATGCCTGCGCAGAGAGCCTTCTGAAGCCAGGCGCAGCCCTGGCCAATCGGGAGGCGCGCCGGACGCACGCTCAAAGTGAACTGGGACCCCACAGCCAGAATCGGCCTGGCTGCATCAAGGTAAGGAGGGGATCGCTCGCACTCTCCCCAGGGTGGACTGGGGGGGGGGGGGTAGGTGAAGCTCCCCCTGGCTCCAGAAACCATGATCCGTGGCTTCTGGGAGAGGCAGAGTCCCAAGATCGGAGACCACTGGCTTGCCATGCTTGCTCCAGAGGAGCCAATCATGGCAGGTGGGGGGAGGACCTCCAGAGATCTGGAATGAGGTGGGTACTGTGTTTCTGCAGTGCACCCACCTCAAATCCGGATCTAAATCCCTCCTTCCGTCGTGTGTGCAGATAGAAGGGGTGGTAGTAGATATGTATCTACTGGATATGGATCTACTTAGCACAGATTTCCAAAATCCAGATCTAAATAGATCCAGATTTCGGAGGACAGTGCGGAAGCACCCTAACTGTCTGGAAAACAAAGGGTTACAGATCAGAAGGGTTACAGGGCCCAAAATGTGGGGTCATCTCAGGGCTATACTGGGACTGAAGACAGACTAACTGTCATCACAACATAGCCCCAGAATATGGAGGTGAAATCCTGCGCTGTCAATATTCTAGGAAAATCAACGCCCAATCTGAGTTTTCCTGGCATATGAAGTGGGTTAATCTGTCTGAGTGCTTGCTTCCAGGATTCATGTTGCATGTGCAGGGCCAAAACCGGGCTGAAAGTGCTTGACAGGTGCCTAGAGGCAGTAATGGACTGGATGGGGGGCAATAAATTGAAGCTGAATCCAGTCAAGACAGAGGTGCTGTGTGTCACAGGCTTTTGCGTCCATGTAGTTGGGAGATAGCCTGTCCTTGATGGGGTCACAGTGCCCTGGGAGGAACAGGTTCGTAATTTGGGGGTACTTCTGGACTCCGTTGTGATGCTTGAAGCTCAGGTAGATGCCATGGCCAAGAGTGCCTACTCCCAACTACGGCTGGTGCGCCTACTGAAGCCTTTTTTGGACAGAGACGACTTGGCCAGTTATCCATGCTCTGGTAACTTTTAGATTGGACTGTTGTAATTGGCTCTACATGGAGCTGCCCTTGAAGACGGTTCGGAAGCTGTAGCTAGTGTAAAATGCAGCTACTGGAGTGCTGGTCGGAACAGCTAGCTGGATGCACATCACACCGGTTTTAAAAGGGTTGCATTGGCTGCCAATTCACTACTGAGTCCAATTCAAGTTGTTAATTTTGACTTACAAGGTCCTAAACGACTTGGGCCCCAAATATCTAAAGGAGCACCTTCTTCCGTATCAACCTGCCTGGGCCTTGAGATCTGGGGGGGAGGCCCTCCTGGCTGTCCCACCGCCCTCAGTAGTGAAATGGGTGGGCACCCGGGAGAGGGCCTTCTCAGTGGTGGCCCCCAGGCTATGGAATAGTCTCCCCCTTGAGGTGCATCAGGCTCCTTCTCTGTATATGTTTAGGAAGGTGGTAAAGACGCACCTATTTGCCCTGGCCTTCAGCTAAATATGGTTACACTTTCCCCCCACTTTTAGGTAGTACTGTTTTTTAATATATATTTGTTTTATTTTAACATGTTGGTTTTTAAATGTTGTAGATATTACTGTTTTAAGATATATTGTTTTGTGTAATGCACTGAATTTTGTTACCCGCCCTGAGACGTATGGGTATAGGGCAGGATAGAAATATAAACAAACAAACAAACAAACAAACAAACAAATAAATAGCTGCTGTGCACTTCTGGGTAATTTGTACCATTGAAATAGAAGAAGAAGAGTTAGCTTTCCTATCCTGCTTTTCCCCACCATTTAAGGGGACTCAAAGTTGCTGACAAACCTTCTATTCTCACCCACTTAAGGGGACTCAAGGTGGCCGACAAACCTTCTGTTCTTCTCCCCATAAGAGACACCCTGTGGGGTAGGTGGGGCTATGAGAGCTTAGAAGAGAGCTGTGACTAGCCCAAGGCCACCCAGCTGGTTTTGTGAAGGAGTGTAGAATCAAACCTGGTATTCCCAGCTAAGAGTCTGGCTTCCTAACCACTAGACCAAACTGGCTCAGAAGTCTGTGCTGTGCCATCTTGGGGGTAAATATCCAGACAGGTAGAGACCTGAGCTTTCCCCGCAAAATTGCCCTAAACAAGATCTTGCATTTTTCTCTCGCCATCTGGAGGCAGCACAAAAGGTGGCAACACATCTCTGTATCTCTAGAGAAAGACAAAGGCCCCCCGACAGTCAGCAGAAGTTGGCCCCGGTGGTACCAGATGAGGACAAATAGAATGTGTGCGCAATTAGAGGAAATCTCCCAAGGTTATTAACCCTGCTGGGACGAATGAATGCAGCCGCACAGAGTGCTGGAATTTGGGCTGGCGAATTTGCGGACGATGCGCCTGGCTTTGCAGCTGGGGCATAGCTCCACCATTTTACCCTTTTGTGCAAATAGCTCTTCTTTTCTCTTTGGCGCATCCTTCATCAGGCAGATCTTCAAATGCAGGGCAGCCCCGCTTAGCAATATTCAATCAATGGCTGGATTAAAGTTGAAATCATCCCTTACATAGGCCTCGGGAAGGCAACTGCGGCTTCTCCACAGTGTGGCTCCTCTAATCCCCCTCCAAGAGACAAAAGATCATAACTGATTTACTCCTGCTCCCTGGGGGAAAATTTGCAGTAGCCCGAAGCAATCAGGTAACAGACTGAATCGCTTTCCTAGCCCAAGGGGAGACGGACGGCCTGGCAAGCAGGAGCAAGTGTCTGCCGGGGAGAAATTTGGCAGCTCCTTCTCCAAAGATCACCAACTGAACTGGTTGCAGATTTATTTATTTATTTATTTATTACAGTAATGAATCCTTGTGGGTCCAAAGATAATTTTTACCTTTGTGCATGTAATAACTTCCCCCTCCACCCTTGAGATATTTCAATAGAAACTAGGGATGTGCACAAATGGTTTTTTTTTTTGCGTTTGCATTTGCATTCGAATCGACTTGAATATCCAAACATTCTGTTTGATTTGAATGTTTAGAATCTGAATGCAACAAAATCTGATTCGAATCAGATACATTAGAATCTAATCGTTTGAATGCTAGATTCGAATCTGAAGATACGAAGGTCGACATTTGTATGTGTTATACATATCTGTACGCATTTCGTACGCATCCCGTGTTCATCCCATACTATAAGCACAAATGCATACAGATATGTATGATATTCGTACAGATATGTATGTAATACATACGTATCTGCACATTTGAATGTTTCGAATCATTCGAATGAATATTTTGGGACATTCAAAATTCGTTTGAATGTCTTAAATAGAAAGCGAAGGCATTCTACTCAAATTCGAGTGTCCACATTCAATCAAATTCGATTTAATTTTGAATGTTAAGAACATTCGTGTGCATCCCTAGTAGAAACATTTCAGTAGAGGAGAAGTTAATTTGCTTCATTTCCAGCAGGATTAATTGTCTTGGGGTGCATTGGTACACAGAGTGGAAGATTTGAATGGTGTTGCGCTATTGTTTCGATGTGGTTGATTGGTTTTTGGTCTTGTTTTTAATGATTTTTTTAAAATGTATTTTTAATGCTTGTTTGCAGGCCATAAAAAGATTCACCCTTTCCTTCGTTTCCCACGTCATAACAGCCCTGTTATTCATTGGTTTGTGCATGCCATTTTTAGGTCACCCTTTACTTGGGTCCAAAAGTACCACAAACATTCAGCTAAAAAGAGCGATGAGAGGGAGGGAGAAAGTAAAATCTACAGTAAAACCCACACCTTTGAAGAAGGAGGGCTGAGCAGGACCGAGCCAAGCCACATCCTCAAACACCTGGGTGGACAGGTGAGGTAGTTTTATGCTTTTAGGCAGTTTTAGGCTGAGAGGCAGCAACTGGGCCCCAAGGCATTCTGGGATAGACTGCCCCTGTCATGGACGGTTCCTGTTGCTAAGATGCCAGGTTGCTCCAGTCTTGCTCTGTGTGATGGCTTACTCCACTTTTAAAGCCCCATGCTTGTCTCAGCAAGGAAATCCATGGCTCACTGTGTGTGAATCCCCATTCAAGGTTTATAATGCTTTGATAATGGTTTGGATGTCCTTTGGCCCCATTCAAATGTAGATTCCTGGATTTTCTGAGGAGTAAAAAGACAAAATTCATTTTAAAAAACTCCTCAGAGAAACAGCTCTCACTCCGCTCGCCCGCTTTATTTTTCCCAAGTGGGAACGCTACTGAATTATTTGGGGCGGGGATATGTCCTTTTGGGCAATGCCTGACAGATGTTGGTGGGATTTCACAGCTGCAAAGGTCTCCCCACCTCCCCTCGCCATCCCTGCTCTGAACACGATCGCAAGAGGAAAAAGAAAGCATCAAAATTCTTGCTTATTTAAAACTCTAGCCTCAAGCCATTACATTGTTGCAAACCTCACAGAAACAGAAAGTAAGAGCTGTCAGCCCTCCATTAGAATTTGCGATGTCGGTTCTCCTGTTTAAGCGCAAACAGGAAGAACCAGCAGGGAGGGAGATTCCATCCGAAAAGGAAAGTGTGAAATTGCTTTGCTCTTTTGCTTAGCTGTTTCTACCGGGCAAAATATTAATCAGGGGCAGGCTTACAGGATTTGGATTCCCGCCCCATAAAGTCAGGGAGAGAGGGAAGGGGTTCCCCTCCTGTAAATCTGCATAAAAAGCCATAAATGGTGACATGAAAAAATGGATTGAATGCTGATTAAATTAATACAGATTTAAAACAGCAGTAAAATAGTCCAGTGGGAACTCAGCCTGCAAGGGATCTTTTCTTTTCCTGGCTGCCCCAGTCTATCCTCTGATACCCATGTCTCTATTTTATTTTATCTGTTTGTTTAAGAGTTCTACCCTGTCTGCTGGACAATGCCAAAATAAACATCTAAGAATAAGAGAGTTATGTATGAAGCTAATAATGAAATGGTACTGGACTCCTGCCCAATTAGCCTATGTTGTTCCAAATTTCACTTCTAATTGCGGGCGAGGTAGTGGGATGAAGGGAACTTATCACCACATGTGTTGGCTGTGCCCTAAGATAATTCCCTTTTGGGACCGGGTTTTTAAGGAAATTAATGATATCATGATCACTCACATCCAGAACTGGCATTCTTGCAAATACTGTATATAGAGGACAAAACGTAGAGGAGGGAAATAAATACATGTTAGATCAATTGCTGAAGGCTGCGCTTGCAACGATAGCAGTTTTGTGGAAGGTAGTGGATAAATGTAATTTAGAAACCTGCTACAGTTATATAATAGAACAGTTTAGATTTGATATTTAAAGACAGAAGAGGTTAAGACTGAAAGACGGTGGAAAGAATTATATACCTACACTGCCAGAAATGATGTAAATAATAAATTGAAAGAGGATGTATGCAAACTTCTGTTAAGTCTGAGATAAGGTGGGGGGTATTTCTGTAATCATGTAATCACTGTTTTGTTATTGTTTTTGTTATTATTCATTAATAAATTTTTTAAAAAAATAATAAAGAATTTCTATCCTGCCCTTTGCTGAAAGGCTTACAGTGGATTACACTAGTGAGAAGTAAAATATATGAAACATTAAATCATATTTAAAATATAACCCTCCCTCCCTCTTTTAACCAGGTGCCGAAAACCACACGGTGCAGGTATTTGGCGAACCTCAAGGGGAAGTCTGTTCCAGAGCCTGGGGCCCCCAACAGAAAAGGCCCTGTGGCCTATCCCAACTCTGTGCATGTCTGGAGGGGAATCATCACAGCAAGCTTATTTTGCTTTCCCTAAACTGAAATAATAGAACCGGATGCAAACGCGAAGTTGCCTGTTCCCATTACTTTTAACTTAATCGCGTTCAATTTGGATTCTGAGGATTGTACCTGGCATAGGTGACTCAAGGGGGGACTCAAGTGGCTACTTTTTAAAAGCTGCTTTGCAGGGCTGCCCTGCCCTCTTCCTCCTGGCATGGACATGCCACCCATAACAGACCCCTTCACGGAGCCTAGCTGGGTGGCTGGGTGGCTGCCGCTTGCCTGGATGGATGAAAAACAGGCACCGGCAGCCAGCGATTCTTTGCCCTCCTCTCCCCATTTCCCAGGGCACACAGCAGCAGCAGCAGCAGCAACTCAAACCCCCTTCACAGCCACAGCATTTAAAACAGAACCTCTAGGGCTTTCCTTTTCTTTCCCTTTTTTAAAGGTCAGAACTTTCAAAGAGCTAGAATTGCGCAAAACTGCAACATTGTTATTAAGGTGTGAAGTGGCTAGATCGCTACAGTGTAGCTTTAAGGACTGGATTTTTATAGTGGCTGTTTTGAGGGTGGATTTTTTCAATGAAATCACTATCTTTGGAAGCAAGCTATTGGGGGAGGGAAACCCTAAACATGGATTCTCATCCCTTAACATGGTACGGTCCCCACAGTAAAAAATGTAAAACGTTTCAAGCACACGATTTGGAGTGAGACCTGTTGAAATCAGGATTGAGATTCACCACGCTTTGGGGTGGTTTAACACAGAGAAAGTGTGTTAAGCCAAACTGCCATGCAGACTCCGAAGATTGAAAACGTTTTGAATTTGAGATAAGGTTGCCGTGAAGACACGGCCTGGGAAGGGAGAAACTGCAAGAAGTTCCCTTCCTTGAGATCTCAGTACACAGGCAGATCTATATGGGAGAAGGCACTCCTTCTAGATATTTATTTATTTATATCCCACCCTTCACCAAATGGTTCCAGGATGGGTTACAATGAGAATAAAACATATCAAATATTCAAATTCAAATTAAAAAATACCCCCCTCCCTAACAGGACAGCACCCTGAGGAAGCTAATTAAACAGCAAAAGCCTGGGTGAAAAGATATGCTTTTACCAGGGACTGAAAACTATACAGCGTAGGGCACCTGAGGGAGGCTGTTCCAGAGTCTAGGGGCCACCACAGAAAAGGCCCTCTTGCATGTTCCTATGGCCTCATGCCTCTGCAAGAGAAGGGACTACAAGAAGGCCCTCTCCTTGAGGTCTCAGAGCACGCCAGGTCTATATGGAAGAAGGCGCTCCTTCAGCTACCCAGGGCCCAGGCTTTTTAGGGCTTGGTAGCGAATAGGTCAGTGATGGCTAACCTTTTGAGCTCAGTGTGTCAAAATTTGCAAGAAAACGTAGCTTAACTCAGGTGCTGTGTCACTTCTAGAAATATCCATAATTCTGTGATATTTGTAGCTCTAGTAAAAAAGTTATATTTTTGATATATGTATCTATTAAGGGCAAAAACAAATAATTCTTTACATTAGTGACTCGTTGCTGAATTTCGTTTGCTAATTCTTCAATTGAAAGTTGCCATTTCACACACTTCAAGAACAAGCAAGCACTACATGCCCAGGTGCCAGGGTGACCATATGTGTCACCCAAAAGGGCTTGGTGTGTCACCTGTGACACGCGTGTCGTAGGTTGGCCATCACTGGAATAGGTAATCAGTGCAGGACCCCAACTGCATAGGGTTTTATATGTTATCATCAGCACCTTGAATTGGGTTCAGTAGCAAGTAGTCAACCAGCACAGATCTTATTGCACCTGTACGAGTTTTGTACAACCATCCAACCCACCCAGAACCGTGATGGGACAAGTATCTGTTGCAAGTCAGCGGAGATCTTCTAATCCAGTATGCACGGGTGAAAGGTGAACCTTTAATTGGCTTTGCTCCCGTTACTGTACACTGGTAATTGCTGGTATCTGCTGCGGTCACCTGATATTCTTTGGAAATGATAGCAGCAAGTTGGGGGTGGTGGTGGGTCTCCTCCTTAGCGAGGAAAGCTCTTTGTTTTGCCAGATCGCAACAGGAAGGCATCTTCTCACGACCAAATATGTGCCCCCAACACAAGCTCTGCAGCTTGGTAGAGACGCAGGAGTGGTCCTAACTTTGCCCAGCAAGGCTACGTTTCATCACTGGTCCTCAGAATTGGAATCAGAATATGGATGTGGCTGCAAAGACTTAAAGACCAAACAATAAATTCAAAACATTTCCATTGGGTGGGATAAGATGGACAGCCAAGCCCACAGGGAACGTCTGGGTGAAGGAATACATCCTCTGCGGGCATCTAAAGACTGTAATTGTAGATGCTTTCCAAGTATTGGTATGATTTTTTTTTTGCAGGGTAGGTGCCACCAGAGAGAAGGTCCCATCTGATATTCTGCATTTTACAGGACTTGAAGCAGGGACTCTTCAGAAGGTCTTGGGATTCTTCTGGGCTTGTATTGGGGCAGGGGTGGTATTCATTGAGATAACTTGGACCCAAGTTGCTCAGGGCTTTATATGCCAAGTGGAAAACATTGAAATGGGGCTAGTAGTTAATTGGCAACCAAGGTAATGATTTGGACACAAATGGACAGCCCGCTCAACAGCCTGGCTGCTGCATTTTTGCACCAGTTATGGCACCACAACCCCATGTAGAAGAACAGAAATGCATTCTCAAAAGGAGAAAGTGTCTCTGGAATGCATTGTTCTTGCAGGGAGCTGGAGAATTAATTGTCCTATGTGGCATGCCATTCCGGCCAATAAAGCCATGGTACAAGGGACTCAGCTACCAAACTGTGGAAGTAGATGAGATAGATAGAAGGACAGACAGATGATGGATGGATGGATGGATGGATGGATGGATGGATGGAAACAAAGGCAGGCAGGCAGGCAGATGCAGATGATGATGGGTAGAGAGATGGATGGGTAGGTAGGTAGGTAAGTAGATGGATGGATGGATGGATGGATGGATGGGTGGATGGATGGGTGGATGGATGGGTGGATGGGTGGATGGATGGATGGATGGATGGAAACAAAGGCAGGCAGGCAGGCAGATGCAGATGATGATGGGTAGAGAGATGGATGGGTAGGTAGGTAGGTAAGTAGATGGATGGATGGATGGATGGGTGGATGGATGGGTGGATGGATGGATGGATGGATGGATGGATGGATGGATGGATAGATAGATAGATAGATAGATAGATAGATAGATAGATAGATAGATAGATAGATAGATAGATAGATAGATAGATAGATAGATAGATAGATAGATAGATACATACATACATACATACATACATACATACATACATACATACATACATACATACATACATACATAGACAGACTGACTGAAATTTGGGCTGGTTTTGACCCTGAAGGTGCTGGCAGGTCTACCACAAAGGAGCTCTCCTGCCTTTCAAAAATGCCTTATGCAAAGGTCTCCAGCAACAAACCGAGTGTGTTTTGTGTTTGCTAAACAAAGCATGAAAGAAGAGTGGAAAAAGTGGGAGGAGCAGAGGGGGTCCAGACAAAAGCAGGAGGAGGAGCCCTCCCCACCATGGAAATGCAGTTCAGTGGTCCTGAATTGATATGCTCATCCTTTAAACCCCCAGGGCTGAGAGATCACAGGGGCTGAAAGTCCATCAAAGCCCACAACTCTGCATTGATCTATCCCGGAGTGGAAGGCTATTTGGGGGGGGGTGGTGTACTGCTGCTGTCCTGTCCAGATGAGGTAGCTTCCTGAAGGCTAAGAGGCTTTGCTGCTTTCGAAAGTGGAGGGTGAGATGGGAGGAGGAACCCTTACATCCAGAAATGTAGTTGCTGTGTGTGCGCTTTGAGATGAATTGTGTGGGCTGCCAGTGGGAGAGTCAAAGGAGCAGGTTGATTTTGCAAAGGGGAGCAAAAGTGAGATTCCTGGAGAATGGACAGAGCCGAACGTGGGTTCTCTGGCCGCTCCTGGGTCAGTTTGCTTCCACGCTGTTCAGAGGGAGCCCACAAGAGTTCCGTTACTTAATGTCTGAATGCAGACAAGTCTTCTACCGACTCTTTCAGGCTTTGGAATCTATTTTTAAAAATGGCCAGAAGGGACTAATATATGTTAGAGATATTTTATTTATTTCTATTTCTATTTCTATCCCAACCTATACCCAAACGTCTCAGGGTGGGTACAGATTTTAACAACTTCTAAAATCCAGCATATCAAAAGAAACAACATTAAAATTTAAAACCAACATGTTAAAAAACAGCACGATAGTCGTGTTTGTGGTGGGGGGC
Organism: Aspidoscelis tigris stejnegeri; assembly: GCA_023333525.1. Classification (NCBI taxonomy): domain Eukaryota; kingdom Metazoa; phylum Chordata; class Lepidosauria; order Squamata; family Teiidae; genus Aspidoscelis; species Aspidoscelis tigris. The sequence goes on along the minus strand of JALMGA010000012.1, from coordinate 22,397,503 downwards.
AAATATAACCAACATCTAGCCAAAGGCCTCAGCGAAGAGGTGCATCTTCACTGCCTTCCTGAACCTAATCAGAGAAGGAGCCTGACGCACCTCAAAAGGGAGACTGTTCCATAGCCTGGGGGCCATTACTGAGAAGGCCCTCTCCCGGGTGCCCACCAGCCTCACTTCTGAAGGCAACAATCAGGAGGGCCTCCCCTCCAGATCTTAAGGCACGGGCAGGTCAGTATCTTCTGCAGATGGTAGGAAGCATCCTTCATTCAGGGTTTGCACTTGATTTGTGCGTACATAAGAACATAAGAAGAACCCTGCTGGATGAGTCCAACATCTTGCCTCACACAACGGCGCACCATTTGCTTCCGAGCGTCTCAAGCAGAAGTTTAACCTTTACCTACTCTTGATTTCCCGCAAATGGCCTTGAGAGGCCTCCTGTCTCTCTCTCCAACCTGGAGGGGTACCTGAACATCCAGTCTAATGACTACTGATACACCTGTTCTCCATGAATTTGTCTATAAGAACCTAAGAGGAGCCCTGCTGGATCAGGCCACAGTCCATCTAGTCCAGCATCCTGTCTCACACGGTGGCCTACCATTTGTTTCTGAGCATTTCAAGCAGAAGATGAGGACAAAATCTTGATGAGGGAGCTGGTCTCTTATCTGGGAATACTGGCTTTGATTCGCCCTCCTCCATGGAGTCAGCTGGGTGACCTTGGGCTAGTCACAGCTCTCTTCTGAGCTCTCCCAGTCCCACCTACCTCACAGAGTGTCTATTGTAGGAAGAAAAACAAAAGGTTTGTCAGCTGCTTTGCTTCCCCTTAAATGGGTGAGAAAAGCTGGTTAGAAAAGCCAACTTTTCTCTTCTTCTTCTTTCCAGAGTGCAAAAAGCAACTGCACTAGGAATGAGCCTCATTCTTTGAGCGTCACTGTGGATTCCAAAAGTGCTGGTGAGAATTTGGATTGGGCCAAAGGTCCAGGCCTGCACCTGGTCAATTGTGCAGTTCTCCTCCTCCTTCTTGTCTTCCTCCTCCTCCTCCTCCTCCTCCTCCTCCTCCTCCTCCTCCTCCTCCTTCTTCTTCCCTGTAAATGACCTTTAGATTCATCCTGCTTGTCTCTCCAAATTGGGCATCCATTCTAGTAGCTATTGACACATGTATCCTCCCTGAATTTGTCTGGCCCTTTCTTAAAACCACCCAGGCTGACAGTTGTCACCACCTCTTCTGGTAGTACATCTCATATTTCCTATCTATCTACTTGTCTAAATTATAACTTGGACTTAGTTGCAAAGTTGTATCCCGTCAGTCTGGGGAGTTCCAGAGAAGGATGGGACAAGTTCCCGGAGAGGATTTATTAGTATCATGTAAAAGATGGAAACTAAGAGCTCCTAGGTTTGGCTATTTTTACTATACCCTATACCCTAATGATCAAACTGCAATGGAGTAAATGGAATAGGATGGCACATTTCCTCTTTGACCAAATGCTCAGTTCCAAGCCTGCTTCTTCATCAGTCATCTAAAAACAGGCAATAGTGCTGCTCGATGCCCATCAGAAAGGAGGGGCCCACACAGAGAAGGCCCTTTCATGAGTCACTGTCCCTTCTGCTTCTGAGTGTAGTGGTGCTATGAAAAGGACTTCTCTTGAAGATCTGGATGTATAGGCAGATCTGTGTGGAAGGAGGTGCTTCTTCAGATATCTGGGACCCCGTTTTATCACTGTTAACATCTTGAATTAGGCTCAGGAACAAGTCTGAACTTCCTTCCAGATAATTCAAGGAGGTGAAGATATGGGCCATGGTCACACCTTCACTCTGAACCTTCTTCTGTCCATCTTCAGGTCTAGCTGCTCATGCTTTTTCACTTCTGTCCATTTCACCTGTGAACTTTCTGTTCAGGGAAGTCCCAACGGAGTGTGGAAAGTCCACAAATAAAATGTATAGAAATGAAAAGGTGTGAGCAGTCGGACCTGAAGATGGATGGAAGGAGGTTTCAAGTGAAGGTGTGGCCATGCTCCTCTTTCCCTTCAGTTCTCACAGAACCCCTGGGAGGTTGTTTGGGCTGACAGGTTCAACTTCCAGGCAACCATAAACCCCAAGGAGGACCAAGATTTGCATTTGGCTCATGGCACAGGACATAACAACAACCCCCACTATTAAAGTTGAGGGTGTACAGGTGAAACGCCCAGGAGGAAACAGGCCGTGTTTCTTCCATTTAGGTCCCTCTCGCCAGTCTAAATAGCAAAAAGAGTGTTCTGATTCACCCGCTCTCTGTCTCTCTTGCATGTGCTTTGCTTCATTAGGACCTTCTTACAAAAGGAGGAGGGAAAAAACGTGTGTGTGTGTGGGGGGGGAGAAGGAACTCATCAGATCTCCTGGTTTTTATGGTAACTGATTAGGCTCCTATTTTCCCAGCAGGGTCCTTTTCCTTTAAACTGTTGACTATGGATGGCTGTGTGAATGAGGTGAACTTTGGGCCGGGAAATTGCGGCATTATGGTTATTTAGTATAATTTACGGGTGTGCGTGGAAATGAGGGGAGTCGTGAACACCTACTTCACGTCGCTAATGATATCTCTATTTATCAGAACAGGTGGGAGTTTGGAACATTTTCCTCTCCCTCTTTGAATCACGGAACACTATCCAATTAGATACCCTAGGAACCGATGTTTACCCATGGGGCAGAAATGAGTTCGGAGTTAAGATTTAATAGCCTTTACATAAGCATTTATTACCATTGACCATTTGTACTCACCTTGCATTAAAAGCCCACATCTTCACCCTCCTGCATTTTCCCCAAAGCTGCCGCCGCCTTCTCCCCTCCCCACTTTTGATACAATATACGAAAACTGGTTAAAATAACCAGATTTTCTCTTGCATAGGTCCCTTGGTAAAGCAGCCTGCAAGTATTCTGGAATCTGAGAATAGTTTGTATTTCTATGGAGTTGTGGAAAATAGCCCTTTATCCATCAGCAGGAGGAAACATCACCACAGCCATGAGAACAGAGACATGGAGGAAACCATAAGAATGTAAGAACCTATGAGGAGCCCTGCTGGATTAGACCACAGCCTGTCTAATCCAGCATCCCATCTCACAGAGTGGCCCACCAATTGCTTCTGGGCATCTCAAGCAGAAGACAAAGGCAAAACCTTCACCTGCTCTCAGATCCCTACAGTGGGCCTTTGGAGGACTCCTGCCTGTTCCTTCAACCTGGAGGTGGTACCTAGGCTTCCTTTCTAGTAGCCATTGATCCACCTGTATCTGTGATGGTCTATGGTGGAACTCAAGTTAAAGATGCTCTTGTGAGGAATGCTCTCAAGGACATTGTGTCTGCAAAAACAAGCCGAAAAGGTAGCTTCAAGGAAGTAACTGGTCTAAACCAGTCAGCTATGGACTTTGTTTCTACTGCGCATGTCAGAGAAATCTGATATGTATTTCTTTTCGTACTTGGAAGGCGTTACCGGGAATATTGTAATTACAGCCTGGGTTTAGGTATATAGCTTGTGTTGGAATGTAGGAGGTCTGAAGTCTGTCTTGGTGGGGTTTTGGAAAGTGGACTTCCTATGTTGCAGCATACAAAAGTAAAAGGAATCTTTTGTCTCTGAACCATCTGCTTATTAAGAAACTAATATGAATAGCATTTGCTGAAAGGGCGGCAACTTGTTTTCATAGTGGTTCTGGAATTTTCCTAACACTCTCAATTGGGGATCTACCCCCTGATGAATACCTAGACACATCCATGTAGTTTTCTTGGCAGGAACACAGAAGTGGTTTGTCATGGTCTTCTGGGAAGAAGCTGGAGATTGGAATGGGCTGAGATGCTCAGAGGCCCAGGATTATCAAGGGGATTGTCAAGGCCTGGACTCTTTCTGGCACCCATAGTCTGCTCTGGAGTAGATTAGGCAAGACCAGCTGGATCTGCTCTCAGACTAACCTCCATCTCCTTCAGAGTTTCCAGCTTCTGTAACATAAGTTTTTTTTTGCTGGAATTGCTTTGATGAAGAAGCAGTAGCTGTCATATCCAGACCTCTTGAGAAATGGAAAGGGTGTTCACATTACAGCTGGCATCTGAAGAGCTTTATTTCTGTTGAAAGCTTGGCAGGCAGAGCTCTGGGTTCTGACAGTGCCACCCAAAATGTCATCCTCCCTGGTGAAATAAATAAAGTTCCCCCATGACTGAGTAGCTGACTTTTGGCTTGTACGTTTCCTGGGTCTTTCTGGCAGCCACTTTTGCTATCTCCTTCCATCACTTGATGACCTCACTGTTCAGTTCCTCACTGTCAAAATCTTTCCAAAGCATACACTGCTAGTGCAAGAGGTGGGAGGTGGAACATCCAAGCGGGATTGGGAAAGTGGCTGCCAGAAAGACCTGGCAAAAGTACAAGCCAAAGGACTTTTTGCTGGCCCATCAGCAGAATCTTCTTTGTTTCAGTTGTGAGTCTCCAACTTGCATGCCTTGGAGAAAACATTGTTCATAATCCCCAGGAATGAAGGCTACTTTCTCAAGGAAACGTGTCTTTCGTTTTTTGACATGTCCTTTGAAAGAGGAGCAGCAAGTAGCAGTATTTCTTCACCCAGAGGGTCATCATTCTATGGAATTTGCTGCCAGAATAGGTGGTAACAGCAACCAACCTAGATGGCTTTAAGAAAGGTTTAGACAAATGACAGATGCATCTGTGGGTCCAGCAAGGTAGTTAGTAGCACTTGGAGACTAACAGGAGAAGAGTTGGTGGCATGAGCTTTTGTTGACACGTCTACTTCTTCAGATGTATCTATGGTTACTAGAATGGATGCCTAGATGGCACCACCAGCCTGGTGCCTCCAAAGGCTATTTGCTGGGATTCAAGAGCAAGTGAAGATTTTGCCCTTGTCTCCTGATTGAGATGTCCATAAGCAATTGGGGGGGGCACTGTGTGGGACAGGATGCTGGGCTAGATGTGCTGTGGCCAGATCCAGTAGGGCTTCTCTTATGTTTGAAGAAGAAGGAGAAAGGGGAAGGGGAAGATGGTAGTGATACATATTGGTTTGGAATAGATGGAGTCGGGGGGCAAGCCATTGAAGTATATCGAATAGGCTGTGAAGAAGATGCTCTAAATTCCTTTCTCACTCAAGTCGTATGTAATATGGACATGCTGTTTGCTTGTTAAGTGTGATTATAATATTGCATTACAGACGGATGTGCCTCCTCCGTCGGCCTTGTAAAGGGATACCGCTGTTGAGCTCAGATGAGTGTGGTAAATAACAGCGGATCTTCTGTGCAGCTGCTGATCATTACACAAAACAAAGGAAGGGTTCCGTACGGGAGCTTCCTAACTTAATCTGACTAACGTTGACAGCCGTTTCCGATACTTGGAAGGAGAAAAGGCAGAAGAAGAGAAAGACATTCACGGGCCTGCCAAGGAACATAAGTGTCCACAGGTGAGCTCAAGTGTAAAGATGGCTGTCAGGCTTTGCTTCTTGAGGGGGCTGACAGAGACACTTAGTGGGGGAAGGCATCTACGTCATCTGAGAGGGCTTCTGCAGTGGTCAGGAAACTGACCTGTCCTTTATCTCCATAAAGCCACTGGAAGACTGTCTTCTCAATCCTACATTCTTCTTGATCTCTTGAAGAGGAGAAGAGGCGATAGAGGTTCTTACCTTTATGTCAGGTGAGACTCCTTTCATGATGGCATCAGTTGGGGCTACTGGAAGGCAGCAAGCACATGACAAGAAAAGGAAGGGGGGGCAGTTGGACGGCTTCCGGTAGCCCCAAACAGTGTGATCACGAAAGGAGCTCACCAGACAGGGAGGTAAATTTGGAAATACTCATTGTGACTGGTGAGGGGCAGCAAGAGGTGATCAGAGGTCTTGTTTGGATCTTATACTACCTCTTGCAGTCAGGAGGCAGGCTGAGTCTAGAAATAAACTAATTTAAAAAAACAAAAATGGCATCCTTTCCTTTAGATGTGTGGTTTTATTGATCTCCCCCCCACCCACTGGAAATAAAAGTCGGCTTTGAGTCTAGCGCCTTTGCTCTGCGTGTCTGAAAGGGTGCCAAGAATCTAAACAGATCATCTTTGATTTGGAGATATGTTTCAAAACAGTTGTTACACATTGCTAGATTTTTATCATTTCACGTTTCTTTCCACGCGCTGGCAAGAGGAGCAAAGCTTTCAAACCCAGGGGCTTGTCTTTAAGATAAAATATATGTCCAGGAGAGCAGCTGCCCTGCCCATCCAAAAATCATATCATGTCGGCCGCTGATGATATTTGAGCTAAAATCTATACAATTATATATCATCTGTGCTGGGGAAAGCCAAGAATCATATCAGTGGAAGTAAGAGGCAGGATCGAGCTGGCGTGTTAGCTCTTATAATTTATTTGGATGAAAGGGGGAAATTGTGAAGCTACATTATCAGCTTCATGGATTCCGAATTGTGTCATGTATTGATTAGTTGCCATTGCTAATTTGTCATTTTTTTCTCATAATTTTGGCCTACGGCATCACTCTCAGCCAAATTTGGCGACAGGCCTCATGCGGTCAGATGTGCTGTCACTCTGGACACAGAGGACTGAATTTGATGCGTGGGAGAAAGGTGTTAACAGTCTGTGCAGTTTTATTCCCTAAAGAAAAAACAAAACTATGGGCGCAACTTCCCCTAAAGTAGGTGTGGCGCCGCCCATCTCCCAGTGCGAGCTGCCTAACTCTCTTCACCCCTGTCTTTAAACACAGTAAAGGTGCTTTTATAATTTTAGAATCTTGGTAGTGTGTATTGTTTATAATAATAATAATAATAATAATAATAATAATAATAATAATAATAATAATAATAATAATAATAATAATAATAATAATAATAATAATAATAATAATAATAATAATAATAATAATAATTTGTATACAGCCCTATAGCAAACCAATCTAGGCGGTTAACAACAGTAAAATGTAAAATATAACAATTAAAAACACCTTATCCCTCCCCCCCTTAAGACAGTATTAAACAGTATAACATATTAAAACACAATATCAATGCATAAAAACAGGAAGTGCACGAATATTGTAAACATTTGAAATCCGGCAGGGTGTTACTGGCGGCGGCAGGGTGGTGGTGGTGTTACCGGCAGCAGTGGTGGTGGGGGAAGGGGTTACCGGCGGCGGCAGTGGCGGGGTGTTACTGAAGGCAGTGACGGCGGGGTGGTGGTGTTACCGGCGGCAGTGGCTGGGGGGGGGGTTACCGGCGGCGGCAGTGGCAGGGTGTTACTGAAGGCGGCAGCGGCGGGGTTACCGAAGGCAGTGGCATGCTTACTGGGGGAAGGCAAGGGAAGGAAGGATGGGCGACAGCCACATGGTGGTCATGTGCTGCCCACAGGCAGCCAAGTTCCAGCCGGGACAAAGTGGGGGAGACATGGCATTGCGGGCAGGAGAGAGAGGGAAGGCAGGGGGTGCTTTTAGGGCTGGGGGTGCAGGGCTTGGGTCAGGCAGGGGAGGAGCAGCCTACCTTCCTCCTCCTCCTTCAGCAGCAGCAGACGTGATAGTGATGGTGGGCAGGAACTAACCCACCTCCTGTTGCTTTTGAGGGAGGGAGGGGCTCATGATTTTTTAGCTTCTTCCTTATTGGCCTTAACCGCCGTATGAGGGAGGAACTAAAAAATCACGCTTGACAAATCAAGATAGAGGATAGTTCTAGCCTTTTTTATCTATGGTAGAACTAAACTCTATCTTGGAGTGTCTGTTCCTGGGCGCTGGGTGCTCGGCGGCATTTGCGGTAAGACACACCCACCGCCCCTGTGTGACACATATGAATGTTGTCGACATTTGTATCTTCAAATTCGTATCCAATATTTGAACAAATAGATTCGAGTGTATCGGATTCGAATCAGTTTTTTGTTGTGTTCGGATTTTAAACATTCGAATAGAATTGAATGTTTTGACATTGGATTCAGCTCAAATTTGAATGCAACCCCCACCCCCTATTGTTCATACCCCTACTTCAACCCTTGACCCTTTTTTTAGCATCCCTTTCTTAATTTTACAATTAAAGCCCAAACTAAAGTCTCCAGAACTTTACTTTTGTGAAGGAGCATAGAAAGGGACATGGTTGTGACTTGGATTTTTAGAGACATTTATCTTCTGTTATTATTGGCCCAAGAGCACTAGAATATTATCTCTGATGTGCATCAAAGGGAAATGGTTATCATTTAAGAACCTAAGAGTAGCCCTGCTGGATCAGACCACAGCCCATCTAGTCCATGAGCCACCAATTGTTTCTGGCCATTCTAGAGCAGAAGACAGTTGCAAAACCTTCACCTGCTCTCAGCTCCCTGCAAATGGCCTTGTGTTATGTAGTGCGGTCTAGGGTTGTGCACGAATATTCATAGCCATTTGAAATTTGATCGAATGTGCCAAATTTTGACATTCAAATTCGAATAGAACGTCCTGAAATTCAAATTTAAACATTCAAATCGAATTTTGAATTTTGGGTCTATTCATTCGAATCATACAGACGTTCGTATGCGTACGGGTTCGTACATGATGCGTACTTGAAGATCCGCACCTTTCCCTCATCCGTATGCATTTGTACAGATCTGTACAGGACAAAAACGGGTTGCGTACAGGTTAACTACGGGATGCATACGCACATGTACGGATGTGTACAGATGTCGGGAAGATGCATACGGGCATCTATGCATGTTGCTGATATTCGTATGTGCAAATTCAAATCAGAAATTCAAATGGATAGATTCAAATTTGCTTAATTCAAATCGAATTCTGTTAAATTTGAATTTAAATAATTTGAATCGAATTGAATTTTTGAGTATTTGACTCAACTCGAATAGAATGTCAAAAAGACAACCTTGCACATCCCTAGTTTGGTGACAATTAAAGCTTGTTAATATAGATTTTTAGATGTTTGCTTAGGGTCAGGTTTGACAATGCTGAATTCTTTAAGGCTGTATCCTGTGATTTAGGTGTTGTCAACGGAGTAGAATTAGGTTCCCACCCAGGAGAAGTAGGGTGATTCTGCGCTGGCTGGTATACTGGGGCCTTAAGTGTGCTAGGGGCTTTCCTCCCCTCTGCATACTGGTCTGGTCTTGAGGGAGTATTGATCCTGGGCTCACTGGCTGCTTAAGGAATTGGTCTAGGGCCCTCACCACATCTAACTTTTAACCAATCTTCAGTCCAATTTCACAATGGCGAACAGCAAAGTGACGAACCGCCTTCTTTCCATATCATCTAACCCATAGGTGGACTTTTTGGGATAGATAATGTTAGGGGCAGGGCTTCAGGCTACATCAGAACCTTCCCAGTCCAATCCCTATTTACTTTCAACCTCAAGACCTAACTACTTACCTTTATGTCTGCATACCAAAATGGCTTTTAAGTCATGCCAACAGCATATGAGTTGGTCCAGAGGCTCCTATGTGGAGATAAAAAGATGGTGGAAAGGAGGTGGAAGACACAGGCGTTTGGTGAGAGCTTTGGTCTAGGGATGGGCACATTTTTATTTTTATTTTTGTACTGGAATTCAAGTCAACTAGAATATCCAAACATTTGATTCAATTCGAATGTTTAGAATCTGAATGCAACAAAATCCAATTTGAATCAAATACATTCAAATCGATTTGTTCAAATGTTAGATTCGAATCTGAAGATGCAAATGTTGACAACATTTGTATTTGAAGATACGACTGTCAACAACATTCGTATGTGTTATACATATCTGTATGCATTTCGTACGCATCCTGCTTTCATCCCGTACTATCAGTGCAAATGCGTACAGATATATATGAGATTCGTACAGCTACCTATGTAATACATGCGTATCTGTACTTTTGAATCTTTCGAATCACTCAAACAAATGTTTTGGAACATTCAGAATTTGTTCAAATGTGAAGACATCCTATTCGAATTTGAATGTCCACAGTCAATCGAATTCGATCGAATTTCGAATGTTTAGAAGATACGTGTACATCCCTACTTTGGTCATTCTGTTAAGGAATCCTGGACTTTTCCCACGTTGTTCCCATGTTTCAGATGGAGGCCCTTTAAGGAGACCTGCTTCCCTTTCTGCGTTCCACATGGAGATTCTTCTGCATGTGAGATAAGACCAATTATAAACAGTTTGTCTTTTTCCAGATCCCACTCTTGATAGCCTTCATCTTCACGAGGAGTCACTCTTCTGCACCAAGACAAATCACGTCTTTTTCCTCCAGATGAAAAGGGGAAACTCCTGTAATCAACCCTATTGAGTTTCATCACTTCTGCATTGTTGCTTCTACTGCAGTAGAATAAGTAACTGGGCAGAAAGTTCGAGTCTGTTCACGGAAACTCTTTGCTGTTCACCAATGAAAAAAAGTGATCAAGAAGTATATACTGGTAAAATGTGCCAAACAAACAAAGAAACATTTCACAGACACCTCACTGATTCCTAAATCTTTGGTTAGGATGTGACTTTCGGTGGGCCAAAACTCTAGTGACCACATCTGGTGGATGGAGAAATTACAAAAAGAACTCTTTGTGTATAAATCCTTGGTGAGGTTAATTTTCCGTGCGGGGTTGACCACACCTTGCCTGCTTCTGGCTCTTTCTGGCAGTGCTTCCATCTAGAAGTGTTCATGGAGGTGCCACTGAGGTCAGCCAGAACTTGGCCATGACTCAGTCCATAACAGTGGGGATGATTAGGGGCATGCATAAATATTCAAAGGTATTCGAAATTCGATCGAATTTGTCTGAATTTCGACATTTGAATTCGAATCGGATGTCCATAAATTTGAATGTAAAGATTCGAACTAATTTCAAGTCTATTTGTTCAAATTATCCGGACAGTTGTATGTGTACGGCTTTGACCACGATGCGTACCTGCAGATACGCATCTTTCCCACATCCGTAACCATTTGTACAGATCCATATGGGATGAAAACAGGTTGCATGTGGGATGACAACAGGATGTGTACGGGATGCATAACGACGCGTGCAGGCACATATGAATGTTGTTGACGTTCGTAAGGGCAAATTCAAATCAAAAATTCAGACCAGTCGATTCAAATTTGCTTAATTTGAACTGAATTTGTTTAAATTCAAATTTTAAAGATTTGAATCGAATTTTCGGATATTCGATTTGAATCAAATCAAATCCCGAAAATTGCCTTCGTGCACACCCCTGGAGATGATAAGTCCAAGGTTGCAAGTGTAGACTTGCATTTTGAATTGTGGCTCCTGTAGCCGTGTTAAAATGTGCTTTAAAAGCAACCACCATAGAGACTGGATTTGGCACAAGGTCTTATATCCCTTGCATGAAAAAGGAATTCCAGGTTTCAGGTTTCCACCTGGGGCTGTTGCCAGTCTATTCTGAGAGACGTGGATCCACAGTCTGATCCTGTCTACTGTAAGTAGCTTCCTGTGCCCCTGTAGAAATCCAGCCAATTTCAAAAACAAGGGCCTGACATGACCATCCCCAGGAATAACTCCAGGCACTTCAGTATTTTCCTTTTACTCTCCAAAGTTTGTCCCTGGGACGATGCAAACTCTTCTGCAGAGATGCATAAATTTGCCATCTCTGTCTGCAAGGACACACAGATGTTGGCAAATCGCGTAAATTTCAATTGTGATACAGAAATCCGGAGGCGCTCAGCTGAAGCGCAGCATTTGGGTAGCAAGGCTTCTCTTCTGTGTGGCCAATTACATGGTCATTGAGCGGCAGAAAGACTCGGCTCCCTGGAATTTTGCCGCCGTTTGCGGATTCACTGCATAAATGCAGCAGAGGCGAGTCCTGTGTAACACGCTTCCCAGCTAGGGAACCACAACTGCAGGGGCAGAAAAGGACCTACAGATAAACTGGGGCGTCCAGGTTGTGGCTCTGCTCAAGATGGTAGACGTTGTTCACCAAAGGAAGATGGTTTAATGCTTCCCCTGGACATGTAAAACCATTGGGCTTGGCGAGTTCCACAAAGACTCTATGGGATTTACAGATAAAACCCGAGGCCCCATTCAGGCAGGACAAATGGAAGAGGAAGAGGAGGAAGAAGAAGGGTTGGCTTTTATGCCCCTCTTTTTTCATTCTTAAGAGGACTCAAAGCGGCTGACCAACCTTTTGTTCTTCTCCTCACAACAGACACCCTGAGGGGCTGTGAGAGTTCAGAAAGAAGCTGTGACTAGCCAAAGGCCACTCCTGGCTTTGTGCAAGAGTGCAGAATTGAACCCGGAGACTCCAAGATATGAATCCGGCACTCTTAACCACAAGACCATGTATCTGTGGCAAAAACCCCCCCCCCAGTCTCACTACTTCTCCCCTAAAAAGTGCTACAAGCTAGGAATGGGCAAGAATATTAAAAACATTTGAAATTTGATCAAATTCAGAGATTTGAATTCGAATCAAACGTCTATACATTCACCTTTTAACATTCAAACAAATTTGAATGTTTTGAACCATTCATATGAATTATTTGGACATTCATATGAGTATGTCTCAGTACCCATCTCATTCTTATCCGTACACATTTGTATGGATACGTACAGGACGAAAACGGGATGCATATGGGATAAGAACAGGATGCGTACAAACGCATATGGATGTGTATGGACCCATACGAATGTTGTCGACGTTTGTATAATCAAATACGAATTGAATATTCATACGAATGGATACAAATGTATTCGAATCGTTTTGAGTTTTAATACATTCGTTTTTTTCTATTTGTACGAATTTGGACACTTGAATATTCTGTTCAAATTGAATCGAATGTCAGAAATTGCATTTGTGCGCACCCCTGCTAAAAGCTATTGCTGAATGGAGCAGCCATTGTGGCTCTGTTCACTGCGCATGCCTAGAGATGGAAATAGATGCTTGCGAGTGCGCAGTGCTAGGGGCGCATGCTCTTGCATATTCAGCACCTCTCCCATACCACCATATACGCACACATGGCTAAAGTCTTTGGGGGAAGCTGAGCACTGAGATCCTTCCCTGCCTAATGACGTGAGGAGGGTAGCAGTGGGAGTTCTAGAACAGCACCAAGGAGTCCAAAGTTCATTCTAACTCCTTAAAAGAAAGTGTAAAAACCCCAGTTTGGTCTTGTGGTTTGAATGCCACACTTTGAGAAGAACAGAAGGTTTGTCAGCCTCTTTGAGTCCCCTTAAGGTTGAGAAAAGCAGGGTATAAAAATCCAGCTCCTTGTACTGCTCCTGTTCCTGCTACATCCATAGCATCAGTTGGGTGGCCTTGGGCTAGTCACAGCTCTCTTTCTCAGTTCTCACAGCCCCACCTGCCTCACTGGGTGTCTGTGGTGGGGAGAAGAACAGAAGGTTTGTCAGCCACTTTGAATCCCTTTAAATGGGTGAGAAAAGCAGGGTATAAAAACCAACTCTTTTTCTTCCTCCGTGAAGCCGGCTAGATGACCTTGGGCTAGTGTCATAGCTCTCTTTCTGAGCTCTCGCAGCCCCACCTGCCTCACTGGGTGTCTGTGGTGGGGAGAAGAACAGAAGGTTTGTCAGCCACTTTGAGTCCCCTTAATGGTTAGGACAAGGGTATAAAAGCCAACTCCTACTCCTCTTCTTCTAACCCACCTCACAGGGTTGTTGTGAGGATAAAGTAGAGGGGATATTGCTCAGTCAATCAAGGGAAGGGATTTCTCAGTGGTGGAACAAGTTTGCCAGATAGGTCAATGTGGTGCCATCATTATGGTCTTCTAGGTGCCTGGGTGGCATCTTTTCTTAAGTCTAGAGACTGTTTTTTAAAGAAGCCCTTATGTTACTGGGGAAAGTTGCAAATGACATACAGTAGTTGGGGACCAAAATGGTTATAAAATGTGTAAAATGATTAAAACATCCATATAAAAGAGAAGAAATGAAACTTTCTCCACTTGATTTCAATGCATTTTTAGCTCTCCTTTAATGGCGCTGGGTTTTAATGTTTATGAAGCTGGGGTTTTGTCCACAGAACTCCCAGAGTGGGGCAAATAAATAAACCCTCCAGCCATTATTCTGGACGCATTAGACAACTGTACACTTGCCATGGCTATGGAGCAAGAGGATGCTGGAAATAGCTCTCTCTGACATAAAATAATGATAATAATAATAAAAAAGGTTCCTCATTATTTTCTCCTTTTTTGCTTCTGACACTTTTTCCTCCTCCTGCTCCATAACCATAAGAAGATATGCAGAATGGAGACCCCAGACTGTGAGCAGTGAATTATGAAAGGGATGATCCCCATATCTGTACAAATGGGAGAATCCAGGAGGTAAGGGCGCAATCACAGAGGGAGAAAAGCATCATTTTCCCGGGTCTTTGAAAGAGTATATGCTAAGCAGCTCGGGAAACAAATGGCTATAAGACAGCAAAGCCAGAAGCCTCTCTAAACTCACAACTGCTTTCATGGCATTGCTTATGTCTAGCCTTAGGTAGAGATGGGCATGAATATTTGGCACATTCAAAATTCGTAGGAATTTGGACATTCGAATTTGAATCGAACGTTGGCGCACGCGAAGATTGACATTTGAATTGGAATCAAATGCTTTGGAACAGGCACGTGCACAAATGGGGCTCTTGCATTCGAATCCGAGTCAAATCAAATGTCAGAACGTTCCATTCGATTCAAAGGTTTAAAATCCAAATGCTAGAAAAACCGATTCGAATCTGTTACATTTGAATCTATTCGTTCGAATGTTAGATTCGTATTTAAAGATGCGAATGTCGACAACAGTCGTATGTGTTATGTGTATCTCTACGTATTTTGTACGCATTCTGTTTTATCCTGTGTGCATCCCATTTTCATCCCGTATTATAAGCACAAATTTGTAGATATGTATAATATTTGTACAGCTATGTCATATGTACGTATCTGGTCAATCGAATCATTCAAGCAAATGTTTCAGAACATTCAAAATCTGTTTGAATGTCTAAATCTGAATGTGAAGACATTCGGTTCGGGTTCAGATGTCCACATTCGAGCGAATTCGATCAGATTTCAAATGTTTAGAATATTTATGCGCGGCCCTACTTTGGAATGTTTGTATGAATCTTTGTAACATTCGTGAACCTGGGAGGTGGGAAAGCGGCTGCCCCAGCCACATTTGCAATGGATCCAGATACTAAGTGGATTGAGAGCAGATTCGAAGTGGATTCGGTGACACTCTCAGAGCAGATAACATAAGAGATATGTATTGGATATGCAGGGATTCGTAGGAGGTATGTAGGGGATTTGTATTAAACATTTGTATCGAATTTGAATCCTACCACATTTGAAGGGGATCTATTTGACCCCAGCCTTAAGTCCATTGGGAGAGTTTGACAGATTAGGGTGTGGTCCCCCAAAACCAGGAAAAGAAAAACATGTGGTTTACCTTCAATGGTTACTATTCTGTCAGTCATCAGGACCCCCGGGAAACAGAAATGTGCACAAACTTGAATTAGCTGTTTGTTTCAAATCGAACTGGGCGCCCTTTTGTTTGGTCTAGTGAATGTCGGCAACATTCATATCTTTTTTTTATTTTTGCGCATCCCGTTTTCATCCTGTATGCATCCTGTTTTCATCCCGTATTATAAGGGCAAACGCGCATTATATTCATATGTGATATATGTGGATCTGTCCGTTCGAATTATTCAAAAATCCGTATTGGATTTTCAAAAATCCAAAATTCTTTTGAATTTGCGAATTCAGATCTTCAAAAATCTGATTTGGATTCGAAAGTCGATATTTGACGGATTTGAATTGAATTTTTGAATATTTGAATATCTCTGCACATCCCTACTACAGGTCACTAGCCTATCATCATCCTGGCATCTGAAAGGACCTCCATGAGGTTTTCTTGCTGCTTGGGGTGACAGGTAGATATGGTTGCACCCTGAAGCTTAAAATGAACTTCCCTGGGGGAAGAAGCCAGGAATTGAACCTATGACCTTTCCACACATTTCTTCCTCTGCAAACCTGCAGCCACTTCCCGTCCACAAGACTGAAGTTCTTGGGGGGTTTGCATGGACCTGAAGCCTTGGAATAGGCCCCTTCTTTGCCACCACCCCAAGCTACAACCCCCTTCTGCTTACATGGGTTGGTGGAAATAAGCAATCAAAGGAGATGGTGGCCACGGCTTGCTTCCACAAGTCCAAGACGGCGCACAGAGAAACCTTGGTGTGGTCTGTATTAAGTGGCTCAGAAACGTACCTTCCCTAGATTGCGATTCCTGTGAATATCGCAGGTGCAATCCTTTCTTGTTCCTGTTGTTGTGTACCACTGAGTCACGGCCGGCTCCCATTTGACCGGATGGTAAGCTCCACGCAGTTTTCTTGGCAGAGATAGAGAAGTAGTTTGCCATTGCCTGCTTACGATGAGAGGCCTGGAATTGAACCGGCGACCCTCTGCTTTCCAGCTGCGGTCATCTTTCACAGCGGAAGCCCATGAAGAGCGTTTTGCCATTTGCAATATTTTGCTTCCCTGGTTAGCTTAACGTGTGGCCATTTTCTCTTGCCTCCTATTTCATGTGACAAAAGCAACACAGAAGAAAAAGCAAGGGAAGGGAGGCCATCCGTTATGGGCCTCGATAGCGGTAAAACAGCAACGCGCATGGATGTAGTTTTTGGGGGGTACCATAAAGGAACAGTATCTCTGCCCCACCCCCACCCCTACACACATAGAAGTCTGGGTAGGATCTTGGGGTTGCTTTCCTTTGATCAGATTCAGCTTCAGCTCCCCACCTCCCCACAATCCAGTCGGTTAGACAGCCGGAGTTCGCCTTTTCTTGAAGTCAGGGGGCGCTTTTTGAAATTTCTTTGCCCTGTCGTGCATACAGGTATAGATTGAATGCCTTTTATTGCCTGCCATGCACAGGACGGTGCCGGGAAAGAATACGTCATTAAAAAGTTTACCCCACTGAACACTTCTGGCTTTTGTTTAATGGAAGCTGGTGCAGGGCGGGCCCAGCCAGCGATCTACCCGGGGGGGGGGGGGGGAGGCGGCACTTTGACTGTAGCCCAAATCATGGTTTTCTCAACTGTGTCGCTCTTGTTTGCTTAGGCATGTGCACAAATGGGGGATTTTTTGCATTCTAATTTGAGTAGAATCAAATATCCAAACATTCAATTCAATCTGCTTAGAATCCGAATGCAGCAAAATCCAATTCGAATCTGAAGATATGAATGTTGACAACATTCGTATGTTAAACGTATCTGTACGCATTTTGTATGCATCCCGTTTTCATCCCATATGCATCCCGTTTTCATCCCATACTATAAGCGCAAATACGTACCGATACGTATAGAGATGCGTACAGATACGTAATACATACGCATCTGTACTTTCAAATGTTTCGAATCATTTGAACGAATGTTTCGGAACATTTGAATGTTTACATTTGAATGTGAAGACGTTCTATTCAAGTTCGAGTGTCCACATTTGATCGAATTTGATCGAATTTTGAATGTTTAGAACATCTGTGCACGTCCCTATTTTGCTTTGTGCCGGTTTTTAATAAGACACTCCTAAGTCATCTGTATTGGGTGTAAGTTCCTTGAGGCAGAGACCTCATAGTGTTAAGTTGTCATGCTAAAGGTTGCAAATGGTACTATTCGAATCAAGGGGACTTTACAAAACTATCAGAAACTCTCACAAGACCCAGTATAAGGACATTTTTTTTAAAAAAAAGTAAATTAATAAATAATAAAGGAATCTCCATAACAGCTGGGTGGCAAAATAACTGTTTTTTAAAGTGGCCAAGGGCAGTGAAGGTTAACTGTGGTGGCCTTTCCAAAGGCACATTAGGCATAAGTGGCTGTGCTTGAAACGGGGCTGAAAACAGAAAGGGACTGGGATACCCCAAACTCTAGTTTGCCCTGAAGGTTTAATCCGGCTTCAGTCCGCTTTCAGTGCATATCAGCAAAGTGCCAAGGCGTTTTCTTTCAGTGTTGAATAACTCAGGAAATTCACCATTGGGACGGATAACGTGGAAAGAAAATGACAGGCCACTTTGCTGATGTGTTCTGAAGGTGGACTGAAGATGGATTAAACCTTAGGTGCGACCACAGGCACTGCGTAACCAGCCCAAAGCTTCCAAAACAAAAGCTTGTCCCCTTGGTCAGTTAAGGGTTTTCAAACTTGCAGAACTTAAAAGTGAACCCAGAAAGCAAAGGCTTCCAGAGGTGTGACGTTCAGCAATATCAGGAGGAGTTGTGGCAAAACTACTTTTGCGCGCACACACACACACACACACACACACACACGGAATAATTAGGGGTGAAAAATTCTAGACTGGAAAATGACAGACGTGCCCATCCAGCCCAGCCGATTAGAAGACGGGCTAGCAGGAAGGATGAACCTGTTGCATCCGTGCAAAGCTGTGGAAAGCGAAATGAAATCCCACACCCCGTTTTCAGGCTAGCCCCCCTCACCCCAAAAATCGCCAGGGAAAGTGCTTGAATTGCCCTCAGGCAGGCGCATTACCCACCCCCCCCACTTCTCTGCTTCTAAATTAACCAGATAATAACTTTTTATATTATTTACCAGGTGTGGAGGGGATGCAACTAGATTTTGCTTTTCTGAGTTTTTGGAGAAACAAATTATGTACAGTTTTATTCTTTCAAGGGTCTAGGCATGTAGCATAATAATAATAATAATAATAATAATAATAATAATAATAATAATAATAATAATAATAATAATAATAATAATAATAATAATAATAATAATAATAATAATAATAATAATAATAATAATAATAATAATAATTTTTCTTTAGAATTAAAAATCACTATCCTCTTCCAGTCCAGTGGAGGCAACTTCTGGCAGAACTTCTTGCATGGGCTGTGCAAAGAGAAGTTGCTAAGAGGGGCAGGATAACGGAAGCGCTTTGAACACGGTATAGATTTATTTTCATTTGGCTGCATTACTGGAGTGGGTGAGGGAGGGAGGAAGGAAGACGAGCCCAAATGCTCCCCGTCTTTCCTCCGACTAAATCTTCGCCCCATTGCGATCTGCCCTAAGTGGGGACGGAAACACAGGAATCGTGGCATCGCTGTATTAAGCTTTGCTCTGGGGAAAGCGCAGGAAGAAACGAAAACAGGCGTCAGCTGATGCTGTTTCCTCGAGAGTAAATGGCCTCTGCTTCCCGGGTTTCCCTTCCGCAGAAAGGCGCCTCTTGGAAAGGCGCTCCGGCCACAGGTTCGTTTTCCTCCGTCGCCGACGCGCGTGGGATCGGGATCGGGACCGGGATCGGGACCCGGAGGCCCCGGTTAGAAACGGTCGAGCTTTGAGCGCCGAGGGAGGAACCGGCTCACCTGTAACAAACCCGCGGCAGGTGCTGCTCTTGAGCCAAAGAACCGAAACGATCGCGCTTCTCGTCCTCGGAATTCCTTCCCAGCGGTTGCGCGATGGAGAGAGAGAAGAGGAAAGCCCAGGGCCACAGGGGAGCAGCAGAACCCAAGCCCCGTGGGGAGGGAAACCCGGTTTGGCCTCCTTCCCCCAATGCAAAAAGCCGAACCGAATCCCAGCGTCGCCTCCGACAGGTGTTTTCACCGGGAGACAAACGCGAACCGGCTGGAACACACTCCGAAGTCGAGCGAAGTCGGCGTTAGGGGCTTACTCCCAGGAAAATGCCCCTGCATCTCCGGATTGGAGGGAACCGGATTGAGAACGGGTTTTTTTTCTGCGGGGCTGGGAAATATCCAAACGGGGGGAAATGGAGCAACGATCCCCAAAATGGGGCGCCGAAAACCACAAAACGCATTGATTGCGTTTGCAGCCTCCTCTGGGCAGAGACCCCTTCTCTGTTGAAACTCATCTGTAGTGAGGGTGTATGAAAGCAAAGCAAAAGGTACCATAATTCTGGGGTGTGAACGGGGAAAACGGCATTGTTTAGTCTTGAAGCTGAATAAAATAATTTTTTTAAAAAAGATTAAAAAGCACTGTACTTATATTACCAGTTGTATTAAGTAGGGCGGATTGTTTCAACCCGGTATGCTTACATTTTTCTTTCTCTAGTTTTTTTCTTTAAAAGTAGCTCCTGGAAGAAACCTGCCCGCTCAGTTCAATAATTGAGATCCGGGAGGTGTTCTGTAACTAATTTATTTTTAATTCGGTCTAATTAAGGTTTCTCCAACAGGATTTACATCTTTGTAAATATTTCAGAGCAAGACAGGCTTTTTCCGCCTCGGAACATGCTCAGCTTTCAAGTTATAACTTCCTGGAGGACAGCAGAAATTCACTGGGAAGGATGGGGGGAATCGCAGCTGTTTTATCAGTAGCAGCAAATCGCAACAAAATAAGAATCCCACCCTTTACAGAAACATTGCCTCCCGTTTCTATATGAAAACCCTGGGTAAATTCATCTTTTTCTTACTGCCTTAAAAGTTTCCAGCTTCTCCTCTCTGCTAAACTTTCAGCACTTAAACATCATGGAAAAGTGTGGATTTACTCTCGAGTAAAACTAGGAGCGCCTCTCCAGAACCTGCAACTCTTCAAACTTGGAACAGACCCCATGCAATTTAAATAGGGTTTCCTCCAAAGACTTTTTTTCATTCCTAAAAGGGGGGAATTGGAACTCGAAGCATTAAAGTTAACTTGCAAGATGTCCCCTCTTGCAAATGGAAAGTCCAGGGGGAAGAGAGCATTTACTCATGAGTAAGCAAGTAGAGGCTGAAGTCTGTTGCTGTCCATCTTCTCCAGTGACTCCCAGTTTGGTTCCCACAGATACGAGGGGCAAAGCGAGAAAGTTTCAAAAGTTTAAGAAAAGGTCCGGTGGATTTATTCCACCTCCCAGGGTGGAGCTATGTTGCTGAAAAGAAACCAGTGACCATCCCCAAACAAGCTTGTATTAGAGCCAAGAAAATATTTTAGAAATCACAATTGGTGTATTATCAGTGTCTCCAAAAAAACCAGCAGGGCTTGAAAGTAGACCCAAACTTTATCCGGACACGCCGTCTGAAATCCTAATTTGTTTTCCCTGAACACAAACAGGGTTGATCACAATGGGATTTACTCCTGAGTAGATATGATTTGGATTGGGGCTGTTTCCCACTCCATCCTCTTAGCCCCCAGCCCGGCGCTGCTGTTATCTCTCAGCATCACTTGGGACAAATCCAGATAAGGGGAAAGGAACATGATTTTAAGTGGCGTTCACCTGCAAAGCAATTAAGGGTCATTTTTGTCCTGATGTTTTAATGCATTTGAATCACAGAGTTGGAGCAGGAGATAAATGAGGATTTGAAGATCAGCTGTTGAAATGCAACAAACAAAGAACTCTTAGGCAAATTAGGATAGAAAAGGGATGCCTTTTTAATTGTTTTTTAAAAAAACACCATTTAAAATCTCTACTTCTAAATAGGAGCCAGTCCTAGGAACAGATCATATAGAAGCAGCTAAATGTATTGGATAGTTACTCCAATAAAAGGCTGCAAATTTACACGTGTTATGGAAAGTCTCTTTCTCCTTTAAGATTTCAGCCAAGAATAACTTTTTAGCATGTAGTTTTTGGGGGGTACCATAAAACCAAACATTACTTAGTTTTATAAGCAGGAATGAACACAAACTAAGTAATGTTTGGTTCTGGGAAACCAAGCTTGCCTGAAGCACAGTTAAGTCAGTTTTAAAGAGAGATGGGATTTTTAGTAAAATTAAGGTTGCAGTTTTTAATCACGGAATTCAAGGCAGTTTAGTTGCATCTACCTTTTGCAGTTTCCTCTCTCTGCCCCCCCCCCAAATGGCTCGGAAGTAGTTAACTTAAGTTGTCCTATCCCATCACCTTTTGAACTAAAAAATTTAAACTTTTTAGCAGGCTTCCAAGAAGTTACTATAACCATACCAGAGCAATTCTCCCACAGGCAAAAAGCTGAAAAGTTTTTCCTGCCTTCTTAAGCCTGCAATCTAATACACGCTTCTTCCAGTAAATTATTTGGACAGGGAGAAATGGTCTAATTTGTGGCAACTCAAGGTAGAAAAGACTGTGGAGGAAAGCAGAATCTGATTTTTTTAAAAAGTTGATTAAACCAAACTTCTTTCAGTGGCCTTTTTGGGGGGTGGCTCCTTTTTGGAACCCCTTCCTAAATATGAAAGACAGCCTAGAATGTGGGTCCAGTTGGGCCTCTATTTTTTCCCCACCTGTTATAGAACTCTGGAGTAAATAGTCAGCTGAGTAAGCCCACAGACAACTTGTACAGCAACGAACCTCTTGGGAAACAAACCAAAAAACAAAACAAACCAAGCAAGGACTTTTTGGGGAGCAGCAGCAGCAGTAAAAGAAATGCCAGACAGATACGTGAAGCGCCTGTTATAAAATTTATTGTTCTCTTTTAAAGTTCTTTCTTTGTGGGTAGGCAAATCCGTTTCAAAGAAATCCAGACACACACACAGATAAAACTAAATGGCCCTGCTTCGGTGGGACAGCAGTTTTCCTTAGCAGCCCACAAAAGCAACTCACAAAACGAAAATGGGGGTGTGTGTGTGGGGAGAGAAGGATTTTAAAAAAATTATAATAAAAAAATTAAGAGGCAAAATGTACAGAAATTTACAACTGCCACGGGGAAAAGAGCAGAAAGCCCTATCCCTCGTTTCTCAATTATATATATATATATGACTCTCCCTCCCTCAAGGTTCTGTAGAAATCTGATTTATTCTCTAGCCTGAAGCATCCAAGACCTAAACCACCGGCCAATTCCTCACCCAAATCTTCTCCCGCAGAAAAGCCGTTTACTTGGGAGCCTGTCTGGATGGTCCCCAAAGGAATAAACTTTATCACTTCTGAGTAAACGGAAAAAGAGGGTGGAAGGGGGTGTGTGACAAAGACTTTCTACATTTTCCTTTTTTAAAAATGGATATTTCTCTCTGTGTATATATATATATATATGTTTCCAAAATTAAAACTCCAGACAGAGCAATGCCAACAAAGTGTAAACATTTGGGAAGGAAGGAAAGCGTGCCATGGCTTCCTTCTTCCTTCTCCATCCTTTTTGTTTTAGCCCAACCCAGATAAAATCAAAACCTTCAAGAAAAATACCCCCTCCCCAAACTTATATTTTTTTAAAAAAACAACCACCTGGAGAAGGAAAGAGAAAATCTCAACACGGCTTCCGAAAACACTAAGCAGGATATTTGCGCCTCGTCGCCTCGCCTTCTTTTCTCCTTTTATGCGGAGGGGGGGGGGGGAGAGCCTTCGATCGGGGTTTCCATCGGCGAAGTTCGTCTCGGCCTCCCCTTCCTCAGCGGTCAGCCTGCCTTCCCTCCCAAAGGCCACACCTTCGCCTTCAAAGCGGCCCGAGGGCGGAATGGGAGCGGATCTGGGAGTCCGGTGTCCGGTCGGCGTAACAAGTTGCGCGCGCGGGCAAGGGGGGGCGCCCTCTAAAAAGGCCGGCCGGCCGACGGGCGAGCGGGACACGGGACACGCTCACACGGGCTTCCGCTGTCCCTCGCGCGCGCAGAAGCCCCGTGGGCGCGCAAGGCGAAGCGACGGCGCGCCCGTCGGGCGGCCAAGGCGAGGGAGCGACCCGGGCGGGCGCGCGTCCCCGGAGAAGTCTCTGTCCGCAGCGCCGACGCCCTCGCCTGCCGGGCGACCCCCGTCCAGTCCTCGCTCCTGGCCGCCGGAGCCGCCGCCGGGAGTCCCCCGTTCGACGGGGCGCCCGCCCAGGGAGGAGGGCGGCGGCGGCGGCGGCGGCTGCAGCAGGGTCGCCGGGTCGTCGCTCGCTCGCTCGCTCGCTCGGGCGAAGTGTCCGTCCCGTCGGGGCTAGATGTGCGTCAGCGGTACCGTGCCGTTGACGGCCGTGCCGGCGCCCTGGTAGTGTTGGTGGACGCCGTGCAGCCGGCTGCCTTGCAGCGTGGACGGGTCGGCCGCGTCGCCGCCCGGCGGCAGGTACATGCTGATCATGTCCCGCAGGTCGCCCAGGCAGGCCCGCTGGGAGTGCGAGGCGATGGCGGGCGGCGGCGAGCTGGGCTCCGACTTCACCACCGAGCCCATGCCGCCCAGGCTCATGGCGTGGCCCGACGGCTGCTGCCCGTAGGCGGCGGCGGCGGCCGCCATGCTGTAGGTGGAGGCGGCGGCGGCGGCGCTCATGTAAGGCTGCGCCGCCGCGGCCGCCGCCGCCGCGGCCGCCGCGCTGGACATGATGGGGCTGTACTGGAGGCCGCTCACGTCGTAGCGGGCCATGGGCTGGAGCTGCGCCGCCGCGCCCGCGTTGCCCATGGCCGGGTGCTGCCCGTAGCCCAGCTGCTCGGGCATCAGCGAGGCGTACGCGCCGTTGGGCCAGCCGTTCATGTGCGCGTACGAGTCCAGGCGCTGCCCGACGGCCACGGGGCTGCCCACGCCTCCGCCTCCGCCGCCGCCGCCTCCTCCTCCGCCGCCGCCTCCTCCTCCTCCTCCCGCCGCCGCGGCCGCCGCGGCCGCCGCCAGCAGGTTCCCCGGCAGCGCGTACTTGTCCTTCTTGAGCAGCGTCTTGGTCTTCCGACGGGGCCGGTACTTGTAGTCCGGGTACTCCTTCATGTGGACGGCGCGCAGCCTCTTGGCCTCGTCGATGAAGGGCCGCTTCTCGGCGTCGCTCAGCAGCTTCCAGTCGGCGCCCAGGCGCTTGGAGATCTCCGAGTTGTGCATCTTGGGGTTCTCCTGGGCCATCTTGCGCCGCTGGCCCCGCGACCACACCATGAAGGCGTTCATGGGCCGCTTGACCCGGTCCTGGTCCGCCGCGCCGCCGCCGCCGCCGCCTCCAGCGCCTCCGACGCCCGGGCCGCCTTTACCCGCGTTGCCGGGCACGCCGTTGCCCGCGGCGCCCCCTCCGCCGCCTCCTCCTCCCGGGTTGGGCTGCGGGGGCTTCAGCTCGCCCTCCAGCATGCTGTACATCGCCGGCGCGGGCAAGAGGTGGGCCAGCGTGGCGGCGGCGGCGGGGTCCGCGCGGGAAACCGACGGCGGGAGGAAGGGGCGAGCCGGGACGGGACAGGACGGTACGGGGAGCCTCCACAGCAGCCGCTTGCTTGCCTGCCTGCTCGCCTGCTCGCTCGGGCAGCCGCGACGGGCTTCCTCGACGGCTCCAAGGTCTCCTCTCGCCCGCTGGCGCTGCTGTCTCTGCTCGCCCGACGGCACCAAACGCTGCGCCTTTGCCTTGCGCGCTCGCCGGGCCGGGTGATTGACGGCCTTTAAATGGGAAGCCGGCGGCCAATCAGGAGGCAGGGGGAGAGACCTGCTGCTGCTCCATGTGCCCCCCCGCCTTCTCCTCCTCCTCACCGAAGTCGCAACTTTTTTTGGGGGGGGCGGGCGGGTGAGGGGGGGCATTCTCTCACCCCTCCAGGGTCCCTCTTCACAACCCCGAACACTGTAGGCAAAGGAGCCTAAAAGTAATTCCCCCCTCCGCCTCAACCCCCTTATCGCTGATCACGGTGGGTGGGGGGGGGGCAACACTGCGAGGCGGATTATTTAAGGCAAACCGTTCTTTCCCTGCCCCCCCTCCATTTCAACGCCTCTTCGGGGCTGAGGTTTTGTATTTTTATGCCTGCTTGCCCCAAAGCGCCGCTTTCCAACCTGGGGAGGGACGGAAGCGGGTATTTCCCGTGTAAAATCGAGCTGAGGATTAGATACTTCGCCAGCAAGCCGTTGACCCTGTGGTCCTCCCACGGTCGGTCGCTTGGCAAACCAGCCACATCGGGGCACAGAGGCGTGGAAACGTATGCACAGGGCATTCAAGAATTATTTTGGTGTGTATTTTCTTCGGTTATTAACCATACGAAGGAGCTGCGGTTCAGTGTTGGAGGAAAATGCCCCGATGGCAGAGGGATGCCAGTTTCCCCCCTAAAGTAGGCAATGGAAAACCACTTCTCTACTATTGCCAAGAAAACTGCATAAGGAGACCTACGGCGTCTGGGAGTGGCTGCAGTTCAGTGGTAGAGCTAACTGCCCGAAATGCAGAGAGTTGCTTGTTCAACACCCCCCCCCACCGCCTCTCCCCAGTAGTAAGCAATGACAAACCACTTCTCTATCTCTGCCAAGAAAGCTGCGTAGAAGTGCCCACGGAGCCTGGGAGCGGCTGTAGTTCAGTGGTAGAGCAAATGGCCCAGAAAGCAGAGGTTTGCTAGCTTGACTGCCAGCCTCTCCCCAGAAGTAGGCCATTGCAAACCACTCCTGTATCTCTGCCAAGAAAACTGCACAGAGGCGCCCGCGGAGGCGCCCTATGGACCAGGAGAAGCCGCAGTTCAGCGGTCCCCAGCAGTGACAACTGTACAGATAAAATATGACAAATAATGATGTTCCAAGGCCGAGTAAATAAGTTTCAACCAGGGCATCCACACGAGGCTTTAGGGGGAAAGCAAGGTGGGTGATGGCGCCACCCCCAGACCCTCGGCATCCTCTGGGGAAGCGCGGAGATCCGTCTTAAAAAGGTCCGTGTCCCCCTCGCCAGCTTCCAAACTGGACATCTTAAAAGTATTTATTTATTTATTTATTTATTTATTTATTTATTTATTTATTTATTTATTCCATTTCTATCCCGCCCCATACCCGAAGGTCTCTGGACAGGTGACAACGAATCAACCAACATTTTAAAAACATTAAAAATAAGATACAAGTTAAAACAAAGTACATAGTTAAAAGCTTTAATGTAAGCCGTGCATTCAATGGTGTATTAATAATAACTGTAATTAATAACTGTAACCGAGGGAAGAATGAAGTTGAAACTTTTTTTGGGGGGGGGGGCATTCTCGCTCTTTCCCTGGAAAGATGCGCGCTGACCTGGAGGAAGGTCCATTCCCTGTAGGGTTCAAAGGAAACCTGGAGTGTGTGTGTGTGTGTGTGTGTGTACACGCCACCTTCCTCCCTCCTTTGGTCTCACGGCCTGCATCAAGGTTCTGGCGGGGGAGGGAGGGAGCAGCTGCCGAGGAGCCCCGCCAGGGAAGGAAGCTGGCAGTCTCCTGGCACCCGATTTGGGCTCAAGGAAGCTGGCTGGGTGGGAGCGATCCGGGGAGCCTTGGGCCAAACGGGCAGATGCCCGGAGGGGCAGGCTGCGACAGGATCGGGCGCAGGTGTGAGCTTGGAGCGAGTGCGCAGCCGTGTCCGGCCTTTCCAAAATCTACTGAGGAAGGAAGGAAGGGAGGGAGGGAGACCTAGGGAGAAGGAAGGGAGGGAGACCTAGGGAGGAGGAAAGGAAGGAAGGAAAGAAAGAAGGGAGGGAGGGAGGGAGACCTAGGGAGAAGGAAGGAAGGGAGACCTAGGGAGGAGGGAAGGGAGGGAGGGAGACCCAGGGAGAAGGAAGGGAGGGAGGGAGGAAGGAAGGAAAGAAGGGAGACCTAGGGAGGAGGGAAGGGAGGAGGGAAGGGAGGGAGGGAGACCCAGGGAGAAGGAAGGGAGGGAGGGAGGAAGGAAGGAAAGAAGGAAGGAAGGGAGACCTAGGGAGGAGGGAAGGGAGGAGGGAAGGGAGGGAGGGAGACCCAGGGAGAAGGAAGGGAGGGAGGAAGGAAGGAAGGAAGGAAGGAAGGAAGGGAGACCTAGGGAGAAGGAAGGAAGGAAGGAAGGAGGGAGGGAGGGAGACAGACCTAGGGAGAAGGAAGGGAGACCTAGGGAGGAGGAAGGGAGACCTAGGGAGGAGGGAAGGAAGGAAGGGAGGGAGGGAAGGAGGGAGACCCAGGGAGAAGGAAGGGAGGGAGGAAGGGAGGAAGGAAAGAAGGAAGGGAGACCTAGCGAGAAGGAAGGAGGGAGGGAGGGAGACAGACCTAGGGAGGAGGAAGGGAGACCTAGGGAGGAGGAAGGGAGACCTAGGGAGGAGGGAAGGAAGGAAGGGAGGGAGGGAAGGAGGGAGACCCAGGGAGAAGGAAGGGAGGGAGGAAGGAAGGAAAGAAGGAAGGAAGGAAGGGAGACCTAGGGAGAAGGAGGGAGGGAGACCCAGGGAGAAGGAAGGGAGGAAGGAAAGAAGGAAGGGAGACCTAGCGAGAAGGAAGGGAGGAAGGAAGGAAGGGGGGGAAAGCAAAGCGCCACTTCTTTTCCTGGGGTAAACAAGCTCTTAGGAAGCCAAGAGTTTCTCCTCCGCCTTCCTGGGAAACAGGGCAGAGTTTTTCTTGTTCTTTTTTTCCGGGGGGGGGGGGGCGGCGGCAAAGCGAGCGGGGCCCAGTTAGCTGCTGCTGCTGCTGCTGCCGCCGCCCGCGGAACGTGCGCGCCCTGGGCCTCTTTCTGAATGGCCTCCCCCACTTTAGTGTTTCCACTCGGCTGCCCAGGGTGGCGGCGGGAGGAGGAGGAGGAGGAGGAAAGGGGGAAGAGAAAGGACGCACGATTTTTGGAAAGGGGCAAATCCGTTTGCATGGCAACCAACCAGCAGTGCCCGGCAAGACAGAAAAGAAAACTCCCCCCCCCCGCCTTCCCGGGGGTGGTTTGAAGCCCCGGAGCGCTGCGCCTGTCAATCACGGGCCCCCTATTTCTCTCCCTCTCGCTCCCCCCCCCCCCAGCGCACACCTGCGAGCCGCACGCAATTCCAGGGGCGGCAATTCCAAGGGGTTTCGGCCTTCTCAACCCCCCCTGCCCTAAGCCCAAATTAATGGGGGTGGGTGGGTGGCTTGCAAGGCGAATTCCTGCATTGGTACAATTTGCAAATAGCCCTCCCCTCTCATCCCCCCGCTCCCCGGATCCCACCAGGGCAGCTTCTTAAAGAGCCAGGCGACAGGGAGAATCAGTCTCCATTTACTTCAGAGGAACCCCATTCCAGAGAACCCAAAGAACAGCAGCAATAACAACCCCCTGCCAATTGAAACCCTCCCCCCCCCCCCCCGAGAAAAATGCAAGGCTAGATTCAGCACAGTGGTGGAGCGAAGTGTTGCAGATTGTTGCTGGTTTGATCAATACCCTCTCCCCGGAAGTAGGCGATGGCAAACCACTTCTGTATCTCTGCCAAGAAAACTGCATAGAGATGCCTATGGGGTCTGGGAGGGACTGTAGTAGCTGAGCGGTAAGCCGAGTGCCTGGAAAGCAGATGGTTGTTGGTTCGATCCTTAGCCTCTCCTTGGAAGCAAGCAATGGTAAACCACTTCTGTATGTCTGCCAAGAAAACTGCGTAATGATGCCTATGGGGTCTGGGAGGGACTGTAGTAGCTTAGCAGTAAGCCAAGTGCCTTGAAAGGAGATGGTTGCCAGTTCTATCCCCGGCTTCTCCCTTGAAGAAGGCAATCACAAACCTCTTCTGTACCTCTTCCAAAAATTGCACAGAGATGCCCGGCGGAGTTGCTACACAGCCAAGCGGCCAGCCACAATATGGTCAGGTGGTCACCAACAACCGCAAAATATCCATTAACTATTTGGCTCATGGGATGCAATGCCAAAGATGCTCAGGAGAACCTCAGACCGGTGGCCTGTCTAGTCCAGCAGCCTATCCCCACACTGGCCGGCCAGCTGTGCAAGGAAGCTTCCCCCCACAGGGCATGAGCCCACCCCAAAAACCATTTGCAGGACATCAGAACAGATAGATTAAAACACACACGCACAAATGACTAAAACAAGGCCAGAAAGGCAAAAAGCAACAGGACTTGGAAGGAAGCCACGCTGTTCATCAGAGACACCTTTCCTAATTCCCAAATCCTTGCTTGGGATTCCAGCGAACAATGGATCCACACTGCAGCCATTATCTCTCGGGGATTAGCCACATCGTAATAAATAACAATAATAATTCTCAGCTGGAGGCGACCAGAGGCAAATTGGCCGCTGCTCTTGCTGGACAGGCAGGCAGGCAGGCGGGCAGGCAGGCAGGCAGGGAGGGGTTAGAGGAAGGGGAGAAGAGGCCCAGGAGGAGGAAGGTTGGGGAGGGGGGAGAATTGGGGAGGGGGTGACTTGAGAGACACGTGTTAGGTGGAAGGCAAGCTGCTTGCAGCTGTCCTGGGTATGTGTGAGCACAAGTGCAATTTCTCCATTCAATTTGATTCCAACAGAATATCTGAAGATTCGAATCGATTTGAATGCTTAAAATTCGAATGCATTCACATTCAATTCGATTCGAACACATTCAAATCTATTTGTCCGGGTTTTCAGTTCGTGTTTTGACGATACGAATGTCGGCGTTACAATGTGTCTGTACACATCCGTACGCATCCCGTTTTCGTCCCGTATGTAACTGTACAAATGCATATGGATACGGATAAGATGCTTACGGATATGTATGCAATGCGTACAGATACATACCCATACAGATGTCCAAATAATTGGTACAAATGATGCAGAACATTCAAAATTCACTGAAATGTTTAAATTCGAATGTATTCCCATTTGATTCAATTCGAATACATTCAGATCTATCCGTACGAATTTTATGGATAGACATGCAATTCGAATTCGAATGTCTGAATTCGAACGGACCCAATCAAATTTCAAATGTTTCAAATATTCTTGCACACCCCTAGTCATGGGTGTGAACTGGAGAGAGGAGGCCAAACTGGCTTGAGATTCCAGAGCGGAACTGAATTGAAGATGCCCCAAGGGCAGCTGGCTGGATTCAAGCTGAAACTGCACATCCCAGTCCCCTCTGAATGGATCCTCAGAAGGCCACAGTGATGGAAAAGGAGCCAGGGTCCTTGATTTTGAATGCCCTGCGTGAAAAACCAAATTTGCTAAGTTCCTTCTTCAGTGCTGTGAATTGCTGTTTTAAAGGTTGTCACCCGCCCTGAGACCTTTAGGTATAGAGCGGGATAGAAATACAAATACAAATACAAATAAATAAATAAACGTGGCTAATACAAGAGGAGGCGCCCTGTCCTCTTTTTCATATGACAGCCCTTCTGTTAGTAGGCTGACATTTATTTTGTAAGCTCCTTGAGGCCAGAGACCCATCTAGGGCTTCCCATCTTGTGGAACAGTGCCAAAGCCATGCCCGGGTTCACATGATGCCACCTTGTCAAAAAAGCTGAGCGTTGGAGTCTCTCGATATCCCAAAAGCTGCAGCTTTCATTTAGAGGTGGTGGTGGTGGGGAATCTTTTCAGTTGGCTGCAATACAACCCAGAAGACACTAAAAGTTGCCTGTATATGTTGGACTGCACATGGTTTCTTTGCACTGGGTATCACCAAGTCATGGCTGATTCCCAGTTGACTTCATGGGCAAGACAGGATTCCACCCCCTGAAGTGAGGCAGATGCTAGTCATGTGCAACCTGTGACCGTGTCCTCTGGTTCCTCTTGCCACATAGAGTCTTGTGGCCACCACATGTGTGGCATCTGCCTGGCACAGTCCAAAGTGGCAATGCAGATGCTGTTTCAATTTAATTCGTTTCCCCCCTCTTTCTCTGCCAAGACACTAAATGGAATCCCTTTGCATTAGACATCATTAAGGAGTGCACTGTATCCGAGAGTTTCCAATTTCTGGATTCTATAATATGGTGCAATTAAAAAATAATTATTAGGACTTTTTAAATATCCCCAAAGCAGAGATATTTGGGGGACAAATATCACAAATAACAAGATCAGTAAAAGCCAGTTAACAGAGCCTACTCTGAAAGCTCTGAAGAGAGGAAGAAGAAAGTGTAAGAAAAGTTAACTCTCTTTTCTGGAAGCCAGTTTAACCACAGTAAAAATGGAATGACCACAAAACGCAACACTCAGAAGCCCAGCTGTTCTGCTAAAAAGTAAAAACAGGCTTCCGAACAGACCGGATCTACGCCCTTGCCTCTAGAAAGAAATCCTATGGTGGGTACCTACCTGCCTATTTGGACCTTGTGTGCACACCTGCATCTATGCTGCATGTCTGCAACTATGCGTTTAAAATATGCACACCTAGGCCATAGTTAGAAGTGATGCTCAGTGTTTCATTGGTTTGCCTCCTTTCCCTTCTGACGGGGTCACTCACTTTTGATGGTTGCAATACTGATGGCTGCTTGGGATGAGGGACCCCTGACAGCACCTTTTGTTTCCCCGAACACCCACTGCGTGTATTAATTAATTAATTATCCTTCTTGTTATTATCATCTTTGTGAGAGCAGATTTCCTTAATTTTGTTTTTGCACAGGACTGCATCTGTTTTCTAGTGGGGAAAGAAGCCACTTTCCCCCTCTTCGACACCCCCCCCCCACTTTTCTGTTTCTGGGATGGGGAGGGAAATTAGCAACATAAGATGCTAATTGCACCAATCCAGCTTGCTGAGGAGGGGGGCAAGTCAAGGCATCATTACCGGGAAATTCAGGGCCCACTCTCTCTGTGTCTGTGTGTGTGAATTCTGCATTGTTCCTAAACTCTCCAACGCCCCCCCCCCCACTTTTGGCCACACCTCACACACAATATCACTCCGTAAACTGTGACACTGAAGACGGTTCAGAAAGGGAGAAACAATTAAAATATAGTTTACTCTTAATTGGCATTAGAGAGGCCATAGAGAACCTTCCAGCTTTCTTTTCCTCTTTGTTCCTTGGGAGAGAGAGAGAGAGAGAAAGAAAGAAAGAAAGACAAAATAGCAGTTTGCTAAACAAAGCAATGAGTCAGGCCGAAGAATGTAGATGTTGCAAGCAAATTAATACTCCTTTACACCTTTTCAGAGATTGGGGCTTTTGATCAAGGAAGAAATTAGCTCTGAGAGGCAGACAGAAAACAAGCCCTGCATGAGAGAGGCTACAGCTATTCACCAGACCCTTTCTGCAAACTGGCTAGCCTCCTGCTCTTCAGTTCCAGCCTCTGTGTTCCCTTCTTTTTCCACACACAGTCAAAGATCTGGATCTTCAAGATCCAGATCTTTTGAGATGGGGTCCTCCTGGAGATCCGGATCTTGAAGATACATGAAGACCCCATTGCGGACACCTTTAATCAGGTCCACACAAAATCCAGATTTAAGGGCCGGAAGGAACCAGTAAACCCAGATTTCCCCTGCCCTTGTGGGGACAGGGCCTTGAAGATGGGGCCTTCCATGGGGTCCAGGTGGGGACAGGGCCTTCCTGACTGGTACCAATCAGGTACCAGTCGGGTTCCTAATGGGGTCTTAGAAGCCTTCTAAGCCCTAGTGGAAAAAGGCCCTTCGTTTCCTAGAAGGCACCGGGCGGAGCAGATGAAGTATGAGTGGGAAGCCGAAGTGGGTACTGTTCCTCTACACTCTCTCTCTCCCTCCACCCTTTGGCAAGACATGTAGGAGATATGTGCTCCAGTGTTTTCTCACGGGCAAGAAAAGCTAAGGAACATCCTCAGGTCTTTCTGAAAGGCCTCAAAGATCTGACCATCATCAGCAAAGTAGCAGCCGTTCAAGGCTCAAGAGCCAGCAGTTTTATTTTATTTTAGAACAGGGGTACCCAACCCGTGCTCCCTCGGATGCTGCTGAACTACCGCTTCCATCGTTCTTTGGGATGGACTGGACTGATGGGAGCCGTATTGTAGGAACATCAGGAGAAACATAGTTTGGTCCATAACAAGGATCCTGTGGGTGAATTTTTTCTCTCTCTTTACAACACCACTTTTAAAAGAAAGAATAAACCCGTAAATGTACAACTCAGTTGAAATAATATCAAACCAGAAATGTGTTGAGAGATTAAAAAAAAAACCATAGTCACGTCTTTAAGAAAATCTGTCTGCTGTTATTTCACAGGGAATATATGGAAAATGCTGCCTCTCCTATCTTTTTTTGAACCAATATTTTCTACATAATCTTTGCACAACTAATTCTGCCTGCATATCTGGTGTTGTAAGTCCTTCCTTCCTTCCTTCCTTCCTTCCTTCCTTCCTTCCTTCCTTCCTTCCTTCCTTCCTTCCTTCCTTCCTTCCTGTTGTTCCATTGAGGCATCACTTTTTTTTTAAGTTTTTAAGTTTTAAACTGTAAGCTCCTTGAGGGCAGAGGGCTATATTTGCTGGCTTTCTTTAAAAAAAAACAAAAACAGCACCATGTAATTTGGTGGTCCCATTGTCAGGGTTGCCTTAGGAATGCAATGCTTCTGTGGAAATTTTGAACTAATTTCTACTCAGCCCAGGAGGGTGAAAAAATGCCTCAAAGGTTTGAAGTGCTCAGTTTCCAGTCATGTGGGAAGCAGATTATGGGATGATGAATTCGACATTGCATTGGCTATAAATTTCATTGTATAAATCGTGGCTCCTCTCCATAGCCCTGAGCAAAGTGGATTCCCTGCATCTCATTCCCTTATCAGCCAACATGGAGTGATGTTGGACCATGTTGGACACTTGTTATCATAGGGACTTGAGGGACATAAGAGTGTTAGGTTCACAGTTTTAAATCCGTCCTTACGTTTTCAGCCCTGGGCCAAATAAAAGTTATCCAAAATAGGCTAGAAAAGACCGCAAGGCATATTCTGATGCTTCCAGCAAAAGGTCTTGTTTTAGTTTTTCTTTAAAAACAAAACGAAACCCCAAGGAGCGCAGTACACGATGAATCCAGGAGAGGGCGCACCGTGTAAAGTAAGTCAGCGGAGGCGAGCCAAGACTTTCCCCTAGGTTCCCCCTCCCTTCCCCGCCCCGTCCTGGCCGTAGCTCAGGTATTTTTCCTTTAGGGAACGGAGGACGTAGCATAAGGGGGGCGGCTCCCATCTTGTTAGTGAAATCGTCGTGAAGGACCGCCCGTGCCCCATTGCAACAAGCTGGTAATGCAGACACCTGCATTGGGGCGACAACACGTGTATATAATCGTGCAAAGGTTCTACCAGGGCTCTTTTCATGGAGTTTCCACCCACCCACCCACCCAGCAAGCAAGCAAGCAAGCAGACAGGCAGGCAGGCAGGCAGGCAGGCAGGCAGGGGCAGCTCTGGTCTCCCCATTCTACACGTCGCACCAACAGTATTCGAGATCCCTGCTTTATAAACGATTTAGATAATATTCGCCGGTCGCTTGGACCTTAAAATCGAAAGCTGACATCAGGACAGAAAGGGCGAAGCCCAATTTTCTCAGGTTTGCCACGCAACTGGTAGCGAGAAAAGTAACGGTATTGCGCCGAATACTTCTACACGCGTTGCTTTGAAGCTTCCTTCCGGTCGATCCTCAAAGCAAAGTCACCCTGATGATCCGAACCGAGTCGAGGCCGGCGAAACTGCTGCTAAGATGTGAGCAACCACAAAAGTTCTCGAGGCTTCAAGCCTTAAATATTTGTTAGATAAAACTGGTTTTCCAACGGCTTTGCAACCAAATCGGGGCTTCAGCGAGAGAGACTCTTCCCTCCCTGGTCGCCAGCCGGGACCCCCACCCGAGGGGCGATGCAGGCATGAAAGGTGCGAATGGGACGGAGCTGCTTGCAGGCGCCGCCGCCGCGTTATCTCTTGGGATGGGCAGAGAACTCTAAACACGTGTGAATAGGCAAATAAGCCATTAGGGGTCTGTTTATGTATGGCCCCAGCACGGCCTTATTTTCACCCACCTGTTATGCAGAGAGAAAAGCCCCCGCTTTCCTTTCCTTTCCTTGTTTGGAGGGGAAAGTAGGATGGTTAAATATTTCCTGGACTAATCTATTCGATGTTTGTTTCCCTGCTGGGCTTGCGCTGCTTAGGTAGAGTTGAAAAGTGGGAAAGAAAGAAAGAAAGAAAAAGAGAAAGGAGGGAGGGAGGGAAATAGAGGAAGAAAGAAAGAAAGAAGGGAGGGAGGGAGGGAGGGAGGGAAATAGAGGAAGAAAGAAAGGAGAAGAAAGAGAGAGAGGGAGGGAGGGAAAGAAAATAGAGGAAGGAAGGAGAAAAGGAGAAAGGAAAGGAAAGAAAGAAAGAAAGAGGGAAGGAGGGAAAATAGAGGAAGAAAGGAAGAAGGAAAGAGAAGGAAGGAGGGAGGGAGGGAGAAATTGAAAAGAAGGAAAAAAAGAAAGAGAAGGAGAAGGAAGGAAGGAAGGAAAGAAAGAAAGAGGGAAGGGGGAGAAATAGAGGAAGAAAGAAAGAAGGAAAGATAGAAGGAAGGAGTGAGGGAGAAAGGGAAAAGAAGGAAAAAGAAAAAGAAGGAGAAGGAAGGAAGGAGAGAAAGAAGGAAGGAGAGAAAATAGAAGGAAGGAAGAAGGAAAGATAGAAGGAAGGAGGGAGGGAGAAAGGGAAAGGAAGGAAAGAGAAAGAAGGAAAGAAAGAAAGAGGGAAAAAAGAGGAAAAAAGGAAGAAGGAAAGATAGAAGGAAGGAGGGAGGGAGGGAGGGAGAAAGGGAAAGGAAGGAAAAAGAAAGAGAGAAGGAAGGAAGGAAAAAAAAGAAAGAGTGAAGGAGAAATGGAGGGAGGGAGGAATTAGTTGTTTTTGTTAATAGTTTTATCTAAAACTTTCCCCATAGACCTTCTTGAAGACTCGGATCTCAAGAGAGGTTCCTGTAATTCTGCCCCCTCAGAGGTGCAAGGGAGGCGACAGTCAAGAGGGCTCCTGGTGTTGGCCCCCAGACTCTGGAATAGCCTCCCTTGGAGCTCTGCCAGGTGCCTACATTATATGCTTTTTTTGCTGCTGGTTAAAAGATCCCTCTTTGCCCAGGCCTGGGATGCTTAGCAAAGAGCCACTTCCAGGACCGCAGAGCTGGGCGGGCTGAGCTGTCAGTCTTGAAAGAGAGGCGGAGGGAGAGGCTGGGGGAGAAGGGGCGTCTTCGCATAGGTGCACCTTACGCCACTCAGGTGTGGCTATGGCCCAGCTTGCCTCACAGGGCTCTTTGGAGGAAAGTCAGGATAGAAATGGAAGAGAGGAAGGGAAGAAGGGAGGGAGGGAAGAAGGAAGGATTCAGAAGGGAGGGAGGGGGGAGGGAGGGAAGAAAAGAACAAGGAGGGAGAATGAGGAAAGAAGGGCGGAAGGAGGGATGGAAGCAAGCAAGGAAGGAACAAAGGGAGGGAGAATGAGGGAGGGAGGGAGAATGAGGGAGAGAGGAAGTAATTTTGTTTTTTGTTTTTTGCCGTTGTTGTTCTTTGGCCAGTGGTACTCGGAAGCATTTGGAGCGCCCTGGCGCCCTGAGGCTAGGTGGGTTTACTTGGCAGGTGCTGCGCTGCCCAAGGTGAGCAGGCGCCTTCTCTGGCTTGCACATCCTGCGCCGCGAAGCCAAACCCACCCCTTCTGCGCCCCTCCCTGCTATCGCCCCCCCCCCCTCCTCTGGATCAACGGCAGCAACAACAGTGACGGCCGGAGGGAGCGTGGAAGGTTGTGTTTCAGACCTGGCCTTTCGGGAGACGCTTTTGCCTTTTCCGGAAGCCGCTGCCCCCCCCCACGCCCCCCCCCCCCCGGCCTGCGAGGCCCATTCCGCCCTCCGTGGGCACCGGTGGCAGCGCGGCGGCGAGAGGCACTCGGATAACCGGCCATAAATTGACATGTTCTGACAAGACAGTCTGTTTGCTTTCATTGTTCAGGGCCCAGCGCCTCTCACAGTCCGCTCCGCCACTTGTCTTTAATGTTTGATTAAGCACTGTGAGAATTGTCACAATTGATAAACTTCTTGTCACTACATTAAGCTCCCTAATCCCCTCGCATTCCCATTGTGGCTCCCTTACTGAGCTCTCCTCCGCCTCTAGCAGGGATGCCTTTTGCTACCTGCCTGAGAAATGGGATGCAAATAATAAAAAAAAACAAGGGTTTGGCAAACGCACCGTATAATTGAGCCCGAGTTTTAAGACGGTTGAGTTCACATCTCCGTAAGACCCTTTTGCTTGTAGCTTACAGAGCCAGCCAGCCAGCCAGCCTTCCCCGTCTCTTTCTTTGGTTGCACAACTGACCAGGTGCAAGGCCTGGACCTTTGGAGGTAGGTGGGGGCTGTGAGAGCTCAGAAGAGAGCTGTGACTAACCCAAGGTCACCCAGCTGGCTTCGTGGGGGAGGGCGGAATTGAACCCGGTATTCCCAGATAAGAGTCCAGCTCCTTAACCACTAGACCAAACTATTCTAATACCTTTCCCGAACTTTCCTTAGAATCGTACTTTCCGTAGGGATGGGCATGATTTTTTTTCGTGTTTGATTCAATTAGAATTGCACATGAGTAAATCCTCATTCATTCGAATAGAGCCCCTTTGAATGTGGTTAGGATTCAAATTCAATATGAATGCTCTTCGAATGCTATTTGAATCCGATTTGAAACCAGACAAAGGGCCCTCATATGCTCAAAAGCACCTAAGAGGAGCCCGGCAGGATCACACTGCAGCCCATCTAGTCCAGCATTCTGGCTTGCACAATGGCCACCAGTTGCTTCTGGGCATTTCAGGGAGAAGACAAGGGCAAAACCTTCACCTGCCCTTGATTCCCTGAAAATGGCCTTTAGGGGCATCCTGTCTGCCTCTTCAACCTGGAGGCGAAATCTAGGCATCCATTCTAGTAGCCATTGATATACCTGTCCCCTATGAATTAAGAGAAGCCCTCCTGGATGAGGCCACAGCCCATCTAGTCCAGCCTTCTGTCTCACACAGTGGCCCCCCAATTGCTTCTGGGCATCTCAGGCAGAAGACAAGTGCAAAGCCTTCACTGGCTTAGAGGTTTTGGATGAAAACAGTGAAACCCATGTTGGACAGACAGCATTTAGATTCACTGAGTAATTCCAGTTCTGAAGGACAACTCCAGCAGGATTGCTTTGGAATCTCTCAAGACCGCAATGTACAAGATGAAATAATACATATATTCAAAGATCAGGTAAAAGTCTAGCTTCAGGATGCGTTTCCTGTATCAATTTTTTTTTTGCTAGAAAAAACTCCACAAAATTATTTTGTTCGTCTTCATTTTAACAAATGAGACAGCCTACTTTTTTTTTTGTCTGCCATGCTAATAAGAAAAATATAATAGAGCAGCAGATACTTGCAGCCAGGTATGCCTCCCATTTCCTAAATTTTGGCTCATTTTTCTTTTGATAGCATTACGGTTGTCCTTGCTGTAAATGTTGCGTCTGCTCCTGCTGTAGATTTGATTACTTCTAGAGAAGGTGCAAGGACATGGGTGCAGAGTTGAGCAGAATAGAAAGGTACCACCACCACCACCACCAAAAAGTCTCTGTAGCTGGACTTTGGTCCCATCCAGACAGGTCTTAAAATGTGCAGTTATGGCATGGTCATGTTGGAATGGCCACACTTTTCTGTGGCGTCCCCAAGCCAGTATAGGTATAAAATCAGACTTTTTCATTTTCCTGGGAAGCCCAATGTGCAATGTGGATTTTCCCAGAATAGCTGAAAACCCTACCTGCCTGGAACCTTGGCGGTGCATTCCTTGATGAATAAAAGGCTCCCTGCACATGCATGCAGCTGAATCTGAGGTGAAAATGGACAACAC
Organism: Aspidoscelis tigris stejnegeri; assembly: GCA_023333525.1. NCBI lineage: Eukaryota > Metazoa > Chordata > Lepidosauria > Squamata > Teiidae > Aspidoscelis > Aspidoscelis tigris. Next base: position 22,358,475 of record JALMGA010000012.1, on the reverse strand, counting down.
ACAGATGCAGGGCAGCTGTATGCATAACTCTGGGTACGTTTGTGCTCTCTAGATAGCCAGATGTGCATGCAATTCTGCCTACTTATTGCATTGAATTTGGGGCAGGTGTTCCCATAGAATTTCCTGCCATGCTTTTGATAGGCTCTGAAGCATCAATATCACATTAGAAACACCCTGGACAACACTAGGACCAGGAGGGCAGGAGGGTTGGGGCTGACAGGAAAAGTATCTCTTCACTCAGAGGGTCATCGGATGTGGAATTTGCTGCTAGAAGAGGTGGCGACAGCAACCAGACCAGATAGCTTTAAGAGAGGATTAGATAAAAGCATGGAGGTCAGGTATATCAATGGCTGCCAAAATGGCTGCCTAGGTACCTACTCTGGTTTAGAGATAACTTTGAAGGGCATTTGCAGGGAGCTGAGAGCTGAAAAGTGTTTCTCCCTCGTCTTCTGCTTGAGATGCCCAGAAGCAATGGGTGGACCACTGTGTGAGACAGGAAGCTGGGCTAGATGGGCTGTGGCCTGATCCAGAAGGGCTCCTTTTAGGTTCTCTATTATGTTCTTATATTCCGCTTCCCACCATGGAACTGAAACATCCTACCACATGGAGGACTGAAATTGACTGGATCCATAGGCTCAGATTCAAAGCTCTTGAGCCAGTGATTTGAAGCAAAAAAGAAATCTGCTCAAGCTTTTTTCAAGTCCAAATGAGTTGAAGTTCAAGCAACCTTCTAGTTCAAACAAGCATCAAGAAAGCCCCTATCTATAAAGCCCCAAACTGCCCAAGGCCACATTTACACATGGTCTTTATTTTGCCATGGCTTTCGCATGGTTCCTGGTTGCCAATCCATCTGTCACAAATCCATGTGGTCAATGCTGGAGTGTCTGGTAGAAACCATGTGGTAAAGGAATGCTTAAAGCTCCAGGATTCATGCTGCAGCCATTGCTATTCCAGAAACCGTGATCCTTCCATTGGCTTCTTCCACCATCTGTATCAATTCCCTTCAAATTGGCACCCTCCAGATGTTGTTGGTGTCTTATCTCCTACCATACCTGAGCATTGTCCTTCCTATTTGGCTAGCAACCTTGAGGTCCAGCATTTTCTAGAGTTCACCTGTATTTGCTCCAAAGGTGCAGGTTTTCTTCCAGTCTATCATGCCACCAATGTTGTAGGACCTTTGGACAGATGTTCAGGACTTATGATAAGCAGAATGGCACCCAAACACAACAGAGATGAGCATGATGCGGCCATGTAAAGGGGAGCTCTGCAAATGGTGGAGGCTTCCTTGGCTGGTTGGGTGAAAAAAGTGGCTCATCTTACGGCCGTCTAGATGTTGCTAAGTTCTAGCTCCCCTCCTAGGAGGCGCATAATTTGAACAGTCCATCTTTAAGCAGGGGGCTGCCTCTGGGGGACCCAAATAATCCTCATTGTGGGGTTTATGCAGCAAAGTGATACCCAAGGAAGTAACATAACTCCTTCGTCAGTTTCAATTAATAGCAGCTTAAGCACCTGCCTAGGATGGAAAGTCTCTCTGGGATATTAAACGTTAGCCTTTCTCATTAAGCTTGCATCCATCCAGCTCACTTTCAAAAGCCTCTGACACAAACCTCTGTGTAATCTCTTTAACCTTGTCCTATCGATAGTAGGCAGGTCATGTCCAAGTGAGTGTCCCTCAAATTAGGACCTGCGCCTGCCGGTTCTACACCCCCTCAGGACTTGGAGATCTAAACCTTCCTTTTGTGCTGCATTTTTATTCCTGAAAACACCCACTTCCTTGTCCAACGCAGATTTAGCATTTCTAACCGTGGACTGTTGAGGGACCAAACCCACAGTTTATCAGCTTCGGTGCAACAGGAAACCGTAGTTTAAGGAAAACGGGAAGCATTAGTTAATTCATGGGCATCACTGTGGGTTTATTTTCACTTGCACAGTGTTTGCTGGTGCTCAGTGTAGAGATGTGCATGAACATTTTCTTGACATTCTATTCGAATCAAATTGAATAGCCAAAAATCAAATTTGATTCAAATTTTCCACATTCAAATCAAGATTCATCCGAATTTTTGATTCAAATCTGCCCAGATGGATGTTGCTATTTGTATGTGCACATCTTCCCCACATCTGTACACATCTGGATGCATCCATACACTTTCATATGCATCCCATAGTTATCCCATATGTGACCCGTTTTCGTCCCATACAGTTCCATACGAATGTGTACGGATGTGGGAAAGATGCAGATCTCCAAGTACGCATCATGTACAAACCCATGGACATGTGAATGTCTGGATAATTTGAACTAATACATCCGGAGTTCAAAGTTCAATTTGAATGTTTACATTTGAATTTCGGGACGTTCGATTCGAGTTCAAATGCTGAAATTCGGCACATTTGATCAGATTTCAAATTCCTATGAATATTCCTGTGCACCCTTAGCTCAGAGCCTATGAATGAGTGAATGAGTTAAGTGATGAACAATAATTTGCCGTTTGCCTTTGATTCGCACCACTGTTGGGTCCGCATTTGATTCACAAGTGCGGATTGGTTCACTGGCCGAAAGGGTGATTTCCTGGGACTTAGAAGGATCGAAGGGAAATGGCGAACTGCAACCTAGCCCTTGCCCGTCATGACTGGCAGCCAGTGACAACGTTGTATAACGTTAGCAGGCAGGGGCATGAGTATTCAATGTTGAAATTTGATTGAATCGACCAAATGTTGACATTCTAATTCTAATCAAATGTCCTTAAATTTGAATTTAAAGATTCTTTTCAGATGTCAAATTTCGGATCTAGACGTTTGAATTATTCAAACATTCGTATGCATACAGGCTCGTACGTGAGGCGTACTTGAAGATCCATATGCATTTGTATGGATCCGTATGGGATGAAAACGGGTTGCATACAGGATACCTACGGGATGCAGACGGATGTATACGGACCCGGGGAAGATGTGTACGGGCATCTACGAATGTTGTTGACATTCATAAGTGCAAATTTGAATGAAAAATTTGATCCATCCATGAATCTCAGAATCTGGATGTATTTGTCTGGATTCTGAATGCACGGATAATTCATGCACATTTATTCATTTATTTATTTTACATCCCTTGTAAATCTTACTGTATTTCATCTCGACCAAACCCTGCAAGTGGTTGTCTAATAATTTCAGAGGCGGCTACACCAATGGAAGCAGATGTTCTCCAGCTTTAGCACGAAGCTAACGGTCCGTTTTTTTTGAGAGAAAACAAAAGCTGTCCTTAGACCTCCATCAAATTTTGAAATAATTACCATTTGTTAATAATAGAGTGGTTCATTATTTTCTGTATCTCAGAGATTGAGCTCTGTCACCATGATTAATAAAATATTGTGGCTATCATTTTTTTTTTTGTCACCGTGCCAATTTGCGTGTGTGGAAGCAGGGCCATACGTTACAGATACGCTTTTCAGTTATACAAATTTTTTTTTTAAAAAAAAACATTAACAATTAGATTCACACTCGGGTACAGTTGTACTACCACTGCTAATTAAAAGGCATACCTTATTAGGCTTTGAGAAGAGCAGCAAAAAGAAACAAACAAGACTAATTTGCCAGATTAATTTCACAGCTGGCCCTATTTAGTCAAATGACACCTTTTAGAGCACTTGACAAATCTGGATTGTCAAAGAGTGTTTGATAAGGGAGATAAAGGGCATATATTTTAATGTCACGGAAGGTCTTATTAAAGGAATCTTAATTGTGAGGGGTATCTGTGAAAACCTTAATTAAATAATGTCGGGAATAATTAGGTCCAGTTACTGATGGTTTAATTAAAGTCGGTTTTCCTATTTTAGAAAAGAAACCTGAAAGACCCAGTATTTCCCTCAAGTCAAGATAATTGATCATATACCTGGGAAGAGAAATCTTGAATAGTAACCTTGACCAAGCAGTCAATATCAGACAAATAGCCGTGTTAGTCTAATTCGAAAAGTCCAGCAAGGTAGTTAGTAGCACTTGGAGACTAAGGAGGAGGGTTGGTGGCATGAGCTTTCGTAGACACGTCTACTTCCTCAGAAGCTAATTGGGCCCCCTTGCATCTGAAGAAGTAGACGTGCCCATTGGACCCCCTTGCATCTGAAGAAGTAGACGTGCCCATTGGACCTCCTTGCATCTGAAGAAGTAGATGTGCCCATTGGACCCCCTTGCATCTGAAGAAGTAGACGTGCCCATTGGGCCCCCAACATCTGAAGAAGTAAACGTGCCCATTGGGCCCCCAAGCATCTGAAGAAGTAGACGTGCCCATTGGGTCCCCAAGCATCTGAAGAAATAGACGTGCCCATTGGGCCCCCAAGCATCTGAAGAAGTAGACGTGCCCATTGGGTCCCCAAGCATCTGAAGAAATAGACGTGCCCATTGGGCCCCCTAGCATCTGAAGAATTAGTAGTACTTGGAGACTAACAGGAGGAGGGTTGTTGGCATGAGCTTTCGTAGACATGTCTACTTCTTCAGATGCATCTTCTTGACCAAGTAGGATGAAGCTGAACAGGGTCTCTTGACTCAAATCATTAGAGACCATAATTCCCAGCTTCCTTGAGATGGTTTTTAAACAAATGAAAGTAAAGCTGTCAAGCTGCAGCTATGGGAATTTCTTCACCCAGAAGACGATGCATGTAAAGGTCAGCGTGACCGTCTGGAAAGCAAGATCTCCTGGGAAGAAGGCAATGCCAACCGCTTCTATATCTCTGCCAAGAAAACTGCATCACGGTTCCCATGGAGTTTGGGAGAGGCTGGAGGGGCGCAGGTTCGACCCCCAGCCTCTCCCTGGAAGTCAGAAGAGGAGAAGGGAGGGTCTCATGGAGTCTGGGAGGGACTCTAGCCCAGTGGTAGTGCAAATGGCCTGGACAGCAGAGGGACACCGGTTTGATCCCCTTCCTCCCCCAGAAGGAGGCAATGGCAAACCGCTTCCATATCTCTGCCAAGAACATATCCTAGAGGGGACCATTCAGTCAACCAGGACTTGGTCACATCTCTACGGTACCCATCAACAACTCCAGAATAATCTATCACTCCACATGGAGGCTCTCATTCTTTAGCCCTCTTTAAATAGTGTTAAAGCTCCCAAGCCACCTGGAATCTGCAGGAGTGATGCTCTAAACACAGGCACAATTGGGACAGTCAAGGGGATAGGAAATATCCAGACCCACCCCTCTCCAGTTTGGTAGAAGATGAACACTTACCTGATGGACTATGCTAATTGCGTTAAAGAGATGTTTTCCTTCCCTGAAAAGATTTTGGTGAAATGAATCATGTGGATGAATGAAGTGAACGGAAAGTCAGAATTTACCCTGTTATCAGCCGTCTACATTCAAGCAGGAGTCCAGTCTCGGCACTGAGGAGAGAGGTGGGGGGGAGGTAGAAATACCATAAGCCCTGCGATTGCCTCATTCAAGCAAGATTGCTTCATACAAAAGTTGACAATACGCCGGCGAAATCTATTGTTGATATTCAACATATTTTAAATAGCTGAACAGAAAAGACACTGAGGCAGGAAAGAAAAGTTGGAAAGGGAACTGGCCCGGACTGTCGGTTCAGCAAGGAAAAACGCTATCCTAACCCCCCCCTTTTTAATCGTAAATTTTAAAATAACTTGGAAGGATTAAATCAATTGTAGCCATAGCTTGCCTTCTGCTGTGTTTCAGATTCCAAGGGCAATGATGAAGGGTGTATCCTGTCAAACCAACAGACCTAGGGTGTTTTTCCACTGTCACTAAGGACCCATTTTAGCATCCATTAAGGACCTATTTGGCTGAGAGCCGGATGACCCCATTTCCACCACAGACCCCATTAGGGACACATATGTTTCCACCACAGCTAGGGAAATCTGGATCATAATGGGTCCTTCAGGACCTATAATCCAGATTTCGTATAGACCCTACAATGGGGTCTTCAGCCTGAAAATCCAGATTGTAGGGAGCCTGTTTCCACTACAATCTGGCAATGGGGTCTAGAGGAGGCTTGGGGGGAGGGGAGGCACCCATGGGGGTGGTGGTGCCCCAAAGTCAAGACTTTGGAGTCCCTCCGAAGGCAGCTCTGAAATCCCTCTGAAGTTGCCTTCTGTGATTAGCAAAGGCTCTGAAAACCCTCCAAAGGCAACTTTGGAGATTAGCAAAGGCTCTACAGAGAAACCCCTTTGAGTGAGCAATGGGACTGGGAGCTGCCTGTTAGTTTCAGGCATGGAAAGAGGTGCATATTAATGAGGCTGACTCATCCTGTTAGCTTCAGGCATGGAAAGAGGTGCATATTAATGAGGCTGACTCATCCTGTTAGCTTCAGGCATGGAAAGAGGTGCATATTAATGAGGCTGACTCATCCTGTTACCCCAATCCGTTTCCCCATCCAGTCCTGCTGCTGCTGCCCCATGCATGTGCGGACGTGTGGGGCCTTGGAGAATCTGACCCTATTTAGGAGGCTGTCTGCACAGGCGCGCTGCTCTGGCCAATCAGGAGGCGCGCAGGACACAGGGGCGGAGGCTACTGGAACCTTGCAGCCAGAATAGGGGTGGCTCTGATAAGGTAAGGAGGGGTTTTCGTTCGGTCGTCCCAGGGTGGGCTGGGGGGGGGGGTTGGTGAAGCCCCCCCTGGCTCCAAAAGTGGCAATCCGCTGCTTCTGAGGTGAGGGGGAGCCACGAAATCAGAGTCCTCTGGTTCCTATGCTCGGCTCCGAGGAGCAGATCATAGTGGGCCGGGGGAGGGCCTCCAGAATCCGGATTGAGATGGGTGCTGTGCTTCCGCATAGCACCCACCTCAAATCCGGATCTAAATCCATCCTTCCGTCCCGTGTGCGGACAGAAGGAGTGGCGGTAGATCCATATCTATTAGATCCGGATCTACCTTAACCCAGCTTAATAGGTCCAGATCTACCGTTAACACACATCTCCGAAGTCCAGATCTATTAGATCTGGATTTTGGAGGTGCTGTGTGGAAGCACCCCAACTGACCAGATTTTCTTCTACTATTTATCAGGAGTGGCACAGGGGGTTCAAAGAAGCTTCTGTGTCACCCCATGTTTAATATGGAGGATACAATCCTATTTCTGCTTGGAACTCCAAATCCTATGATGCTTAGCAGCTACTTTGGTTAAAGTTCATGGGAGCCAGAATCCCAAAGAGAAAACTGTCTGCACTCCAGCTATGCACACATAATAAGAACGTAAGAGAAGCCCTGCTGGATTGGGAAACACCTTCTTTAATTCAGCATCCTGTCTCACATAGTGGCCCACCAATTGTTCCTGGGCATCTCAAGCAGAAGATGAAGGCAACACCTGCTCTCAAATCCCTGCAAAGAGCTTTTGGAGGCATCCTGCCTGTCTCTCCAATCTGGAGGTGGCACCTAGGCATCCATTTTATTGTCCATTGATACATCTGTTGTCCATGAATTTGTCCAACCCTTCCTTAAAGCCATCTAGGGTAGTTGCTGTCACCACCTTTCCTGGCAGCAAATTCCATAGACCGATGACCCTCTAGGGGCAGAAATACTTCCCCTTGTCTGATCTCAGCTTCGTATATTGTCCCGCTTGTTCTAGTGTTGTGTAATAGAGAAAAAGAATCTTTCTCTATCCACCTTTTCTATACCATGTTTGATTTTATATACTTCATTATTATGAAGTATTCATAATAATTATTGTTCGTGTTTTTTTGTTGCTTGTTTTGCAGAACAGGTGGTGGACCTTTAGCTAAGGGATCCTATGATCCAAAGGGTCTGGGAAAAGGGAAGACCAAATGCATTAATCTGTGTCAGGGATCGAACATGCCTCTAATGGTTATGGCAGCATTTTGGGGCGGTAACTATAGAAATAAACCAACATTTCAGTGAGCATCTGTCTGTCTCTGCTCGGAAGGAAGGGAAATGCCTGTCCCCCATGGTCTACCCCGTTGGGATTTCTCCAGTTGCTCATGACAATTTAGCAGATTAGGTCTGCAAGAATATTGTGATGCGTCTCCCCTGAAGGGGTGGGAGAGGTGACATTGTCCTGTGCGCTGAGCTTTGGAAGAGCCTGCTCTTGGCAAATTCACAGATCTGCACTTGTCAAGGGGCTAATGCCAGGCACTGCAGACAACCTCAATTTAACGATAACGTTACACTGTGTTTCTCTCCCCTTGGAGCCTTGCAGCGAGACTGTGAATTTGTGGGAAAGAGATATTCAATACCAGGGCATTTGCGAACAATGAAGAAAATGACAGATCTCTGTTCCGAGGATATAAGACACACCTTGTCCTTATTCCCCTTGTATCTATTTAAAAAGCTGCCAGTCCCCACATTTTCAGATAAGTCCAGGACATTCATTGGCCGTTTAAGTTATTTTAAAGTTTTAGGTTACCACCTTAATTGCAAAGTCTTAATTTCCTGCTCTAACCACAGCCACGATATGAATTTCATGCTCATTGTTAATAATTTCTAGATACAGCCCGGCGACCATTTAGCACTCAGCCGAACTCCATTTTTAAAATTCACCTTCCAGCACAAAGACGAGAATATACTATGGAAAATGCTTAGCTAGCATGAGAGGGGGACCTGTCATATAAGTTGCTTTCTTTCTTGCTTTGCATTTTCCCTTCTTTTTCTTTTTTGGGGTGGGGGCAACAGAGAGAGAGAGAGAGAGGAGAATTTCTCTCTCTCTAACAAGATAATGCCTAAGCCATATGTTCAAATGAGTGACAATGTAGGTATATCAGAGATAGAGAAACACATGACCTTCACAAAAGTTAATTAAATTTAGGGAAGAGAAAGGAGTAAAAGAGAAATCTAACCCCCCTGGCAGGCCAATTCCAAGAAGGTGATGTTAGTGACAATTTCCCCCGAACTGATAATGGGGCTTTTTGGAGTCTCTTTTCACTTCTTCTTCTTTTTTTTTCCAAAGTCCCCTTGAGAAATGTTCACCCTTGAGCACCATCTTCTTTATGCCTTGGATTACTTTGAGGACATGACCCATACAACCAAGGGTTTTTCCCCACTAGCACTAGAGTACTCTAGTACTAAGTGGAAAAAAAACCCCAAGACTGAAGGGACTGTTTTGGATAAATGGCCCTTTCCACACCTGGGCTGTGGTCGAACGTAAGGTTTAATCCAGCTTCAGTCCACTTTCAGAGTGAGAGAAGACATCAGCAAAGTGACAGGCTGTTTTCTTTCAGTCTTAAATAACTCCGAAAATTCCCCTTTGGGATAGGATAATGTGGAAATAAAATTACTGGTCACTTTGCCGATGTATTTTCTCATTCTGGAGGTGGACTGAAACTGAATTAAACCTTTTAAAATTCTTTTTCTAGAATTTATTTATTTTATTTATTTCCCACCCTTCACCTAAAGGTCTTAGGGTGGGTTACAATAAACAAAAGAACAAAACATAAAATACTGAATCTTGGGACAGGTGCCATCTCTTGCTTGGAGACTACCCTAGTCTGTACTAGCATATGTATAGAAGGTGCTTATTCCAGGATATATTCCAGAATAAGGCCCAATCTGAAAAGGCCCAATGTGATATCTGGCAGATTCTCAAACCCTTGCTTTGGAGTTGCAGGAAACAATGATTTGAAATTTAATTTTTTGGGACACCATCCCCACAGCCAGTTTGGTCTAGTTGTTAGGGAGCCGGACTCTTACCTGGGCATAGAGCAGTGATGGCCAACCTATGACACGGGTGTCACAGGTGACATGCCAAGCCCCTTTGGGTGACACACCTGGTCACCCTGGCACCTGGGCGTGTAGTGCTTGCTTGTTCTTGAAGTGTACGAAATACCAACTTTCAATTGAAGATTTAGCAAACGAAATTCAGCAACAAAAGTCACTAATGTAAAGAATTATTCGTTTTTGCTTTTAATAAAATACATACTGGTATATCAAAAATATAACTTTTTTACTAGAAATACAAATATCACAAAATTATGGATATTTCTAGATGCGACACAGAACCTGAGTTGAGCTAGGTTTTCTTGCGAATTTTGACACACCGAGCTCAAAAGATTCGCCGTCACTGGCATAGAGGGTTTGATTCCACCCTCCCCCATGGAGCCCCACTTACCTCACATGGTCTCTGTGGTGAGGAGAAGAACAGAAAGCTTTGTCAGCCGCTTTGAGTCCGGTACCAGACCTCTTTGAATGGGTGAGAAAAATGGGGTAGAAAAGCCAACTCTTCTTCCTTCATGAAGCCAGCTGGGCGACCTTGGGCTAGTCACAGCTCTCTTCTGAGCTCTCGCAGCCCCATCTATCTCACAGGGTTTTCTGTTATGGGGAGAAGAACAGAAGCTTCGTCAGCTACTTTGAGTCCCCTTAAATGGGTGAGAAAAGCAGGTAGAAATGCCAACTCTTCTTCTTCTTCTTCTTCTTCTTCTTCTTCTTCTTCTTCTTCTTCTTCTTCTTCTTCTTCTTCTTCTTCTTCTTCTTGTAGTTGAACCCAAGGAGTTCTTAAACATCTTCAATGTAATGGCATATAAATAAAGCTATCACCACCATCATCATAAGGTGTGGTGTGGAGCAGTGCCATATGGATGATGGTGCTGACCCAGACCAAGCCCTGTCCCAGTCCTGAAGATCACATGAGCTTCAGAGTTATCCTCCAGGGGCTCTGAAGAGCTGGGAGCAAATCTTTCCAGCCTCGGAACCCCTGGGAAATCCATTGTTGCAGTGCACTTTGGTGCTGTGCGGCTGAAATGGGTCCCCTGGTAGTGTGGAGAACAGAGGCATGTCTTCTGCACTTCTCCATCTTCTGGATTAGGCTGTGCTGATCCGACAGTAGTCCTTGATGCTAAGGACTATCAGGGCTGCAGATCTGTGTTAGACTCTGTCCTCATAGAATGGAGCATATCAGCCACGGGTGGGGCCTCCCATACTCTGCACTAATGTGTAGAAGGGTGGACTTCAGTGCTCTTGCTGGTTAGGAACACCAGGAAGTGCCAAAAGCACCCTCACCCCAAAGGTCTGGTCCTGGCCATTGCTTAACTGCCTAGAAAGCCAAGGACCATGTATTCAGCCTCTGTCTGCTCCCTAGGAGACAATGATGGCAAACTTCTTCTGTATGTGCTAAGATAATGTCATAGATCTCCCCGCATGGAGTCACTAGGAATCACCCCTGACCTAGGGATGTGCACGAATATTCGAAAACTCAAATATTTGTTCCGAAACTAACAGATTTCAACATTCAAACTCAAATCAGGTTTTCAAAAATCCAAATTTGACATTTGAACTTGAATACGGACTTTTGAAAATCCGATATGGATTTTCGAATGATTCGAATGTGTAGATTCGTATCTGTCGTATATGAATCTGCCCAAAAATTATCCATATCTTGTGCTTAAAATACGGAATTAAAACGGGATGTGTACAGGATAATATGGGATGCATACGAATTTTTCCAGCATGTGCACAGATACATATAACAGATACAAATGTTGTTGACATTTGTATCTTTAAATAAGAATCAAACATTCGAATGTACGGATTTGAATGTTACGGATTTGAATCGGATTTTAAGGCATTGGAATCTTAAATATTTGAATTGGATTTTATGATATTTGAATCTACTCGGATTCGAATGTCAGAAATACATTCGTGTACATCATTATCCTGACCTGATAGTACCAAGAAACATAGGGCAGGAAGACATAAAATCTACCTGGAAAGCAGAGCATCCTCCTGGTAGAAATCAATGGCAAATAGTTCCTGGTTGCATGGATGGGTCTGGGCAGGCACCAGGAATGATCTCCAGAAGAACAACAATGAAGAATTTGGAAGTGAGCGCTTCTCTTATGTTGGCCGCACTGCTGATATACTGGTGAAGGTGGTGATACTGTTCAGAAAGCAGACGGTCCCAGCAGGTTCAATCCTAGAACATCCTACGTGTCTCCTTGGAAGAAGAAGAAAGAACAAACTGCTTCCATTTATCGACCCAAAGAAAACTACACAGTTGTGTAGCTTATTCCGGACTATCCAAATGTAACGGAATAAGGCTGCATCCAGACAGTACTTAATCTGCTTTATTTGGAGAATCCAGAATTAAGCATGGATAATCTGGAACAAAAGGTGTCTGGATGTGCTTTAATCCAGATTATCCGAATAATGCAGATCAAGTAAGTGCTGTCTAGATGAAGTTTAAGTAACTGATGTCTGGATGGAGCATTCGTTTTGTGCAAATTTCAGAATTTTGACACAAAATTAGCTTTCCTGCTGTGGAATGATTGTTGTTTTAAAGTGTATGTGTGTAGGGAAACTCCACACAGATGACATGGGACAGCCCCCCCCCTTGCTTTGTATTGCTTTGATCAAGATAAAGGAAACTCCTTTATCATTAGCTGGGAATACCTCTTCAAAGTGGCACTTCATACCACGCCAAGAAACTTTTGTGTATTAATTCATCATCCTCAAAAATCAGGATCTATTTGGGTAAATGGTGTGGTATGATTTAACTTGCTAAACAGAGACAATATAAGCTGAATAAACAAACACTCCTGACTTACCTGTAGACGAATATATATATATTTCCCCCCACCATTTTCCCCCCACCCAAAAGGCTGTAGGAAAAAAACTAATATGAAAAACTCATGTAATAAACAGCAGAGTTGGATGTGATTTATTTTATTTTATTTTCCCCTCTACAATTTTTGCAACAAATGAAGTTGAATATCTGTGTAAAGGAAGGGCCGGGTTACCAATGCTGGCTATTACAATGTATTTGAGTATTATTTTTTTTCCGTGAAAAAAAAATTGCAGATAATCTTGCCTTGTAAAAATACTGCATTTTCAAATTCCCCGGAGAGCTGACAAGCACCCTCAGTCTAGGAGAGCCAGAGCTGGTACTGAGCCCATGTTCCTTGTCAGAATTTAATGAGAGGGCCAGTGCTAAAATAATTGAATTTTCATATCAGAGCAAGCCAGCATTACTCAGACAATAAAATTGCTGAGTCCTGTAGTGTTACCAGCAAAGGGCGTTTGCTTTGCTCATGAAATCAGTATGTAAATGTTCGGAGCTTGTATTTAAGACATCTTATGCATTTAGAGTTCCAGCAGCAGCAATAATTTCAAATGTTCCCCTTGATAAGTACCTCTGCTTGTTCAACCTACATTCCCCCCGCTCTCTCTTTTTTAATATATATATATAATGCTCCGGCTGTGATTTGTTTGGCGATTCAGGATAAGCAATGGGTTTATATATTTTATATAAATGTTAATGTAGTTGCAGTTTAATTATGTTTCTTAACTTTTTTCATTAAAGGGGGGGGAGAAAAGAATTTTGTAGACGGCCACTTTAAGAAACACTTAAATGAACCTCCATTTCTTTCTATCCCTTCCTGCTATATAAGGGCTTTGAAAGAGGATGAGATGTCGTGAAATCCTAGAAAGGGACCCAAAGGCCTTCCAGTTGAACCTTTTTGTATTGCTAACATAAGAACATCAGAGGAGCCCTGCTGGGTCAGGCCACAACCCATCTAGTCCAGCATCCTGTCCACCAATTGCTTATGGGCATCTCAAAAGTGAGACAAGGGCAAAATCTTCACCTGCTCTTAAATCTCAGCAAAGGGCTTTGGAGGCCATTGCTTGTCTCCCCAGTTTGGAGGATGTAGCTAGGCATCCATCCATTCTAGTAACCATTGATACATCTGTTGTCCATGGATTTGTCTAATCCTTTCTTAAAGCCATCTAGGCTGGTAGCTGTTTCCACCTCTCCTGTCAACAAATTCCATAGACCGATGACCCTCTGGGAGAAGAAATACTTTCCCTCATCTGATCTGAGTCTCCTGGCCATCAGCTTCATAGAGTGCCTCCAGTTCTAGCGTTGTGTGACGGAGAAAAGATTTTTTCTCTAGCCACTTTTTCTATACTATGCATGATTTTATATACTTCAGTCAGGTGAAGTTTCCACACAAACCTGTGGAAGGGAGGCCTCTAGACCAGTGGTTCTCAACCTGTGGGTCGTGACCCCTGTGGGTGTTGATCTACTCTTTCACGGGGGTCGTCTAAGACCATCGGGATACACATAGGAACCGAGACACCGCTCCGCTATCTGTCTCCAGGAGGGTCTGCCCACATGCAGATACGCCCACATACGAGTACCTGGCGCGATGACATCATGGCGCCAACCCCATCACATACACCCCATACAAATACAACAGAGAGCAGCTACTGTGTAGAAAGCAGAAGTACTGGAGGTAAAACGACACTTTTATATTCAGCTGTGCTTGATGTGAATACTATGCTTTAATTATGTTTAATTTGTAACAATGAAAATACATCCTGCATATCAGAGATTTACATTACGATTCATAACAGTAGCAAAATTACAGTTATAAAGTAGCAACAAAAATATATTTTATGGTAGGGCATTAGGGTTAGGGTTAGGCTGGGGGTCACCACAACATGAGGAACTGTATTAAAGGGTTGTGGCATTAGGAAGGTTGAGAACCACTGCTCTAGACACTTCCCTATCATGAGATTATGTCACGTGTGAAAGGAATATTTGAAAGATATGGTTAGCTCCAAACTGTACAGTCTTCTACAGTTCCAAATTGGGATATAATCTATTCTGGTGTCATCCAGATAGGAACTGATTTTTGTTTTTGCTTTTGCACCAATAATTAACTTGATATTGCAACCACCGTGGATTGCAACAATTAAATAAATAAAAACAGAGATTAAAATAAATTCAAAACAGTGCTGTACCCAGAGAAGGAGAACTGCTTCTTCAGCTGGATACCACTCGGTTGCGGCTGATTGCATGGGCATCTACGTGCAGTTTTCTTGGCAGACATTCAGAAGGGGTCTGCCATTGCCTACCCCTGAAAAGAGGCTATGAACACCCAACTGGAAACCTCTGCTTTTCAGGCAGTTTGCTCTCCCACTGAATTACAGCCCCTCCCAAGTGCAGTTAAGGAAAAGCATTTCTGAGGTGGCTTAGAGATGGCTCAGCGGTGGTTCTCATGTAGCAGCGGTTCTCAACCTTCCTAATGCCGCGACCCCTTAATGGAGTTCCTCATGTTGTGGAGACCCCCAACCACGGGTGCAGAACAGCTGGGAGGTGGGAGGGAAGGGCAACGGGAGACTCGTCGCGACCCCTCTGAAAGGGTAATTCGACCCCCAAAGGGGTCCCGACCCCCAGGTTGAGAACCACTGTCATGTAGGATTGTTCACAGACCAGCAGTCTGCCCTTCCCTCCTCTCATGAACCTTGGAGGCTAGGAAAAGTGGGTTAGAGGTGGGATGAGAACACGAGAGCCCACACCACTGTCTCTAGGGTGCTTCTGAGATACTCGTCTTGCTCTGAGTGGACACAGGAACCTGCATTTAGCGTCTGTGTTTTGATGTCACAGAAATCCTTCCCATTAGCTTCTGAGGACGGCTGTACCGCCCAATAAACTGTAGGCCAAAACAAGGGACGTAAAATCAAATTCAAGAAAGGATGGATGTTGTCGCTGTTCCTTGACAATGTGAAACCAGAACTTTGCAAAATTAACTCTAAAGGAGCAGATGTAGAATCAAAAGTAATGAAGATATAATTCTATGCTTACTGGGCAAGGGGGAGAAGCATAAATATAATACAAAATAAAAAAAGTCTTTCTTTTGTTTTTCCTTCCTAGGGGCAGGATGAGGAAAGGTAACAGGTTCCAGATGAACACTAACACCTCTTTTGCAGCAATAGCTTCTACAAGGACCGTCATCCTAGGCAATTAGGTGTTGCTGAATCGTTCAGAGCAGGAGACTTGGATGAAACTCTTGGCCCATTACCTGGTATTTGACAAGACCACTTATTTCAAGCATCCCTTTAGGGCAATTAGGGATTCCTTGATTGATTGATTTATTACTTGGAGAATATGACCTGGGGTTGTTGTTGACCTGAAAGTTCTTGGGAGGTTTAAAAAACAACAAACAACAACAACAACTTATTTTCCTCCACCTTGGCCGGTTGTTCATTTATCATTCCCACGGAATCAAGGTCAGGGTTCCTCTGCCACTACCAGGTGGAAGCAGCAATTTCTTTAGCAGTGTTGTCTGTTAAACCCTTGGAGTAGTGGTTGTCTTTTCTACCCCGCTTTTCTCACCCATTTAAGTGGACTCCAAGTGGCTGATAAACCTTCTGTTCTTCTCCCGCAACAGACACCCTGTGACACAGGTGGGGCTGTGAGAGCTCAGAAAGAGAGCTGGGACTCACCCAAGGCTATCCAGCTGGCTTCATGGAGGAGTGTGGAATCAAACCCCATATCTACAAGATATGAGTCCACAAGTCTAAACCGGCTCACATAAGAAGCTCGTTTTTCTCATTCTTTTAAGGGGGCTCAAAGTGGCTGACAAGCCTTCTGTTCTCCCGACTACAGACACCCTGCAAGGTCGGTGGGGCTATGAGAGCTCAGAAGGTAGCTGTGACTAGCCCAAGGCTACCCAGCTGACTTTATGGAAGAGTGCGGAATCAAGCCCAGGGACTACGAGATATGAGTCCAGCACTCTGATCACAAGGCCAAACTGGTTCACATCTGACCAAAAGGTGGTTGTCATCTGAGGCTGCATTAAAGGGGACCTAGAAGCAGCTTAAGAGAAAGGGTGTGCACAAATTGTTTTTTGCATTCGAATTCAATTTGAATGTTTAAAATCCAAATGCTAAAAAAAAACTATTCAAATCTGTTACATTCAAATCTATTCGTTCAAATGTTAGATTCGTATTTAAAGATATGAAAGCCGACAGCATTCGTATGTGTTGTGTGTATCTGTACACGTTTCTTATGCATCCCATTTTATCCCATATGCATCCCGTTTTCATCCCGTATTATAAGCGCAAATGCGTACAGATACATAAGTAATACATATGCATCTGTACCTTGAAATGATTCGAACGAATGTTTCAGAACATTTGAAATCTGTTCGAATGTCTAAATTCGAATGTGAAGACATTCGATTTGAGTTTGCAGGACCACATTCCAATGAATTTGATTGGATTTCAAGTGTTCAGAATATTTGGGCGTATCCCCACTTAATAGACGGTCAGACGCAGACACTAGTCTTTCCATCCCACCTCTAATACACCCGCAAGGCCAGAGATTTTAGAACACAGCATGGGAGTGGATTTTTTATACTGTAGATTATGGCACTATTATGTAAATGTTACCATTTCTAGCTGCTTTTGAGCTGCTTTTTTAAATGCATGTGGATGCAGTCTGAGATAAGATTCTTTCTAACATACTAGACCAGTGGTCGGCAAACTCATGAGTCAACAGAGCCAAATATCAACAGTACAACGTTTGAAATTTATTTCTAGAGCCAAATTTTTAAATCTTGAACTATATAGGTAGGTACATCTGAAGAAGTAGACTACCTGTCCAGCAAGGTAGTTAGTAGCACTTGGAGACTGAGAAGGGTTGGTGGCATAAGCTGTCATAGCCTCTGAAGAAGTAGACGCGCCCATTGGGCCCCCTAGCATCTGAAGTAGACGTACCTATTGGGCCCCCTAGCATCTGAAGAAGTAGATGTGCCCATTGGGCCCCCTAGCATCTGAAGAAGTAGACGCGCCCATTGGGCCCCCTAGCATCTGAAGAAGTAGATGCACCCATTGAGCCCCCTAGCATCTGAAGTAGACGTACCTATAGGGCCCCCTAGCATCTGAAGAAGTAGACGTGCCCATTGGGCCCCCTAGCATCTGAAGAAGTAGACGCGCCCATTGGGCCCCCTAGCATCTGAAGAAGTAGACGCGCCAATTGGGCCCCCTAGCATCTGAAGAAGTAGACGCGCCCATTGGGCCCCCTAGCATCTGAAGAAGTAGACGCGCCCATTGGGCCCCCTAGCATCTGAAGAAGTAGATGTGTCTAAGAAAGCTCATGCCACCAACCCTTCTCCGGTTAGTCTTCAAGTAAGTAGGTACACTGTTATTAACTTAATTAGGGTACTCCTAAGCTGGAAGAGCCACACTCCAGAGGCCAAACGGCCACATGTGGTTCCCGAGCCGTGGTTTGCCTACCACTGTACTGGACCATTGTTCGGGGCTGGGGAGTTCTGGACCCATGGGAAGCTTGGAGAGGGATTTGAGTCATGCTGAACGCTGAATGAATGTGGGCGTGGTCTACCTAGGGACCACCTGGGCACAACCCTTATGATTTACCTGTGGGCTTCTGTATGCAATGGGTCATCCACTGTGCGGTAGCGATGTGCAAAAATATTTGTAGACATTCGAAATCTAATTGAACGTGCTGAATTTTAACATTCGGACCCAAATAGAATGTCCTGACATTTGAATGTAAACATTTGAATTGAATTTTGATCTTTGGATCTATTTGTTCGGATTATCTGGACATCCATATGTGTGTGGGTTCGTGTATAGATTCAGATTTGGTAAATTCAAATAGAATCCTGTTAAATTCGAATTTAGGAGAATCTAATTGAATTGGATGTCAGAAACACATTTGTGCACATCTCTACTGTGAGAACAGGCTGCTGGGGTCGATGGGCCAGCCGTCCAACCCCGTAGGGTGTTTCTTCTGCTCTTATGTTCTTAAACCTTTGAGGTTTATGTTCTGAAACCTGTGCTCTTATGTTCTTAAATCTTTGAGCTGAGCTTGACCGTGGAGTTATCCGTGCCATTTTCTTCCCAGAACTACAGAAGTGGTTTGTCCTGGTGCTCTTCAGGTGTGAACTAGGCGCCCATGTGCTCTGTGACGGATGTAGATGTTCCATGCCAGGAATGGCCTTTTTGGTGATGGGCCCTGCTTTGTGAAATAGTTTCCTACAGTTGAACTTAATGTAGATAGTTGCACGGTTTCCCCTAGGTGCTTCCTGGCTCCTTAATGCTTCAATTAGCTACAAGGTGTGAGATATCGCCGCATCTGTTGCAATTGCAACTGCTTGTAGTTTGCAAGTTATTTGCATTTTGACATTAGCTCCGTCCAGAAGAAGCAACGAGCAAATATTTTAGCTGAGTGTATAGGAAAAATAATAATAAACCGTGGCTCATCTGTGTGTGGACGACACCTTTCGTGGCACGTTGATGATTGTCTTCTTATAAGCAATGGCCAGGAACATCTTATACTCTTATCTCAGCCTCTGCAGCACCTCATTAAGATTCACTACGTATGGAAGAGTTTTCTATATCATTGTCCATTAACAAGGCAAATAATCATTCATTCACTTATCAACCCGTCAGCTGGGACCTCTCCTTCAGCCCCCCCTCCCAGTGGCCTGGCCAGCAGAGAATGCTGGGATAGCGGAGAAGGTTAAATGTGTCCGGCGCTGTGATCGCTACATTTTTATATAATTATAGGTCTATAATAAAAGTTGATTGAAGATAAGAAATGCTATTAAAGCCCTTTTAGGCCTAAAATACCAAATTTGCGACTCTTTACCTTTTGTGGTGAGAGGACGGGGGCGTGGAAAGAGTATTTTATATCCGTGAGAGGAGCATTCCTTTACAGAAAATTAAGGAAAGCCTAAATTAGGTATTACATCTGGCAGGCGCCTAAAAGGAACACCTCACAAGAGTGGATTTGCCCTCTGGGAGGTTTAATGTCCTGCTGAAAAAAAGAATAATGAAAGCTGGTTTTCATATCACCCTCCCCCCCCCCCGTTCTCATCCTTCAGGGGGCTCAAAGCTGCTGAATAACCTTCTGTTCTTCTCCCCACAACAGAACACCCTGTGAGGTGGGTGGGGTTGTGAAAGCTCAGAAGACCTGTGACTAGCCCAAGGTCACCCAGTTGGCTTCATGGTGCAGGGCGGAATCAAACCCAGTATTCCCAGATAAGAGTCCGGCTCCGTAACCACTGGACCAAACTGGCTCACAAATAGTGCTGTGACTAGTTCAAGGCTGCCCAGCTGTCCTAGTGGAGGAGCAGGAGAATTGGCTTTTATACCCCACTTTTCTCACCCTTTAAGGGAACTCAAAACTGCTGACAAACCTTCTGTTCTCCTCCCCACAAAAGACCCCCCTGAGAGGTTGGTGTGGCTGTGAGAGCTCAGAAAAGAGGTCTGTGACTAGTCCAAGGCTACCCAGCTGGCCTTGTGTACAAGTTCAAAACTGAACCAGGAGGCTACCAGATAAGATTCTGCCTCTCTAACCATCTCATGACATGATGGGGAAGCTCAAAACCCCCAAAGAGATGGAGACTTGCATGCTGCAAAGCTTTCAGAAGCTGCTCTAGCAACTGCTTGCCACCTGTAAAATGGTCAGAAGTTAGGGGTAGAGATAGTGTTGGTTTGATATGCACCATGACAAAGTCAGGCACAGACTTTAGGATCACCGAGGAACATCTAGCTTTTAGCCTGTGACTGAGTGGAGAGCAGAAGAGTTCAGAACTCTATCTCCAGATCAAACTGCTCACGCTTTAAAATCACAAAGTCAGGGAGTGCAGCACATGGCCTTCTCTGTGGTGGCCCCGCGGCTTTGGAACAGCCTCCATGTGAAGGAATGCTAGGCACAAACGTTATAGGTGTTTTTGGTGCCTGGTTACAACACTGACGCCCTGGTACAACCTCGAGGTTGAAGAGACAGGTAGGAGTTCTGTAAAGGTAAGTTGCAGGGAGTAGAGAGCAGGTCATGGTTTAGCCTTCATCGTCTGCCTGAGATGCCCAGAAGAAGAAGAATTGGCTTTTATACCCCACTTTTTTCACCCATTTAAGGGGACTCAAAGCGGCTGACAAAACTTCTGTTCTCCCCACCACAGAAACCCTGTAAGACAGGTGGGGCTGTGAGAGCTCAGAAGAGAGCTGTGACTAGCCCAAGGTCACCCAGCTGGCTTTATGAAGGAAGAAGAATAGTTGGTTTTTTATAGTCCACTTTTCTCACCCACTTAAGGGTGAGAAAACCTTCCATTCTTTTCCCCACAACAGTCACTCGTTGAGGTTGGTGGGTGAGACCTCAGAAGAGAGCTGTGACTAGCCCAAGGTCACCCAGTTGGCTTCATGGAGGAGTGCAGGATCAAATCCTGTGACTGCAAGATATGGGTCTGGTGCTCTAACCACAAGGCCAAACTGAAGCAATTGGTGGGCTATTGTGTGAGACAGGATGCTGGGCTAGGTGAGCTGTGCCCTGATCCAGCCGGGCACCTCTGATGTTCTTAGGTAATGTAGATGGCGACTGGGGCATTGGGCTTCACATCTCTCCATTCCTGGTGAGGAGGAGGAGGAGGAGGAGGAGGAAGAAGAAGAGTTGGCTTTTCTACCCCACTTTTCTCACCCATTTCAGGGGACCCAAAGCAGCTGACAAAGCTTTCTATTCTCCCCACACCGGACACCCTGGTGGGGCTGCGAGAGCTCAGAAGAGAGCTGTGGCTAGCCCAAGGTCACCCAGCTGGTTTCATGGAGAAGGTGGAATCAAACCTGGTATCCCCAGATGAGAGTCTGGCTCCCTAACCACTAGACTAGATCAAACTGGCAGTGGTCTTAATGGCACGTTTCAGGGCTTGGATCATCCCCTGGACATGAAATTTCACTGGAGCCAAATCACTGCCTCTTAGTCCAACCTACCTTACAGGGCTGTTGTGAGGTTCAGAGAACAGAGTTGCACCAGTTTGATCCCTTTGGAAGAAAAGCAAGCTTAAATGCCATTGCATAACTAACTGATTCTTCGGGACTGCAAGATATTAACTTCCTACCTGCAGAACAGCAGGTGGAAAGAATCCGTGAAGAAAGTTTGGGGAGCCGGAGGGGGCAGAGAAAAGCAGCCTTCAGAAGGAAAGAGGCGATCTCCTGAAGGTGTGTTTGGCTTTTTCACAAAGCGCAGCCTTCTTTCAAGCCGTACATTGTCTTTCATGTCCTCCAAGGTGCGGTGAAGAGATAGAGTAGTTAGTCTTCGTGACGTAGGGGAGAAAAGATCTGGGAGGGGGTGAAGGTACCACTATCTGGGGCGAGCCAATCTTCCCATAATAGCAGCGCCGTGCTTGCTTTGGATCACAAAGGTTTTGGGTGAAAAAAAAGACGAAGTGAGCAAAATGGGGGCCCTATAGGTGTCGCGAGAAAAAACATTCATTTTCTATAGCCTGTTTCTTCTCCCTTTCTCCTCTCTGAGCTCTTTTGCAGTGTTTATTGTGAATCTTCATTTCAGGCTCAGTTGCTGAATGGGGCAGAGGAAGCAGCGGGAACTTTGGGTTGGCTTGACGCTGAAATCAGGCACAAAGCTTTGGGCGGCTGATGCGTTAAGCCTTTTGATGCCTTGCCTAAAGAGAACGTGCACCGGGCCAGGGAAGGCTGATATAAGATTAAGACGCACAAGGCCCACGTGATTAGCTTGGGGCCGCATGGGGATCCTAAAAGCACTGGCCAGGCCAAAATTGCTAGCTTGCCCGGACGGCCCATGGCCCGTCACTGCAAACGCTCCATTCAGAGCGTTGGAGGGAGCAAGATGTCTCGTCCTGGGCAAAGCCTGAGGTGAGGGTCAATGTGGCATTGGATGTTTGTCTGGGGACAAAGAAGAAGAAAAAGAAGAAGAGTTGGCTTTTCTACCCTGCTTTTCTCAGCCATTTAAGGGGACTCAAAGCAGCTGACAAAGCTTCCATTCTTCTCCTCACAACAGAACACACTGTGAGACAGGTGCGGCTGTGAGAGCTCGGAAGAGAGCTGTGACTAGCCCAAGGTCACTCAGCTGGCTTTGTGGGGGATGGTGGACTCGAACCCGGCACTCCCAGATAAGATTCCGGCTCCTTAACCACTAGAGCAAAAGGGGGCGTGGATCTCTCAAATAATAGCTTTTGAATGGGCGTCTCAAGATGAGATCACGTTGTATCGGTCCTTGCTTGACCGCTTGGTTGTTGAGAGGTCTTGGTTGTTGAGATCAATTCAAGGTGCTGATTCTGGCCCTAAAACTCTATATGGCTTGGGGGACATGATTCCTCCCACTGAGGAAACCAGCCCAGGTGCTGAGATCTGACTCCGAGGCCCAGATCGATGGTAGCAAGGGACAGAATCTTTTCAGTGGTGGCCCCATGGTTTGTGGAATTCACTTCCCGGGGCCCTGACTTTCTTCAGATGCCGAGTGAATACATGGCATTTGATTTAATGTGAACTTGATGTGAAGAAGAGGGTTCATGCTTGTATTCTTATACTACACTGCACTGACCAAGCCTTATTTAAACCATGCTTCAAATGAGGCTTAGTTTTCTATCTCATTCTGGGAACTGCTGAAGCTCAGCGATAGATCAAATTGCCTGGAAAGCAGAGAGTTAGTGGTTCGATCCCCGGGCTCTCCCCAGAAGAAGGCAATGGCAAACCACTTCTGCATCTATGCTAAAAATACTGCATCGAGGTGGCCATGGAGTCTGGGAGCTGTGGGATTAGGTAATGGCAAACTACTTCTGTATGTGTGTCAAGAAAGCTGCATAGAGGGGCCCAAGGATTCTGGGATTGGCTGTAGCTTAATGGTAGAGCAAAGTGCCTGGAAAGCAGAGGGTCATGAGTTCGATCCCAGCTTCTCCCCAGAAGTAGGAAATGGAGGGAAGAAGAAATGATAGTGTGTACCTCCTTGAACTCTAAAAGGAGGGATTTCCTATCTATCTATCTATCTATCTATCTATCTATCTATCTATCTATCTATCTATCTATCTATCTATCTATCTATCTATCTATCTATCTATCTATCTATCTATCTATCTATCTATCTATCCCTTGCTTCCCAGCTTTGTTTTCTGCCCGCATTGTGCTTTGCCCACCTGGCAAATCCAACTTTTCTGGGTCCTGTGAATGCACATAGGCTTGTTCTTGTCCTTACAGTGGGAAAATCCTTCCCTTTTGTTGGCAGCCCAGTGCCCCCCCAGGGAGCTGAGTTGAAAACATCATCATTTTGCAAGTATCCTGCAAGGATTATGGTCATTAGGGAATGATCTTTGGATGTTCCTGAGTAGGCCTCTCTGGGAGGATGGGTGGCAGTCTCTTGAATGACAAAGGGGAGAAAATGAGGTGTGAATGAGGTTACTTGGAGCTGCTTTCCCAGCCTTGCAAGCTTCTCAAGAGCCACAACAGGCTTTCCCAAAACTCCCAAAGGGGCAGAACGGGACCCAATGTCCCAGCTAAAGTATCAAGGTGGCATCTAGAGCCCTTTCTGCACTCACTCTTCAGCCCCAGCCTGTTTCCAGACCGTGGGAGCTGTTCACATTGCAAGGGTGGGACTGCCATCCATCCCAGCAGCAATATGGCGGCACCATCGCTATTCTGGTCCACACAGCTGATCCCCACGCAAGAGAACACCTACTCCTACCAGTGATTGTCCAGGTCCCACCAGTCACACGCTGTGTGTCTGCTGAACAAGGGCAGGGCTAAATAGAACCGTCTTCTAATGTAGCATGCCTTTCTCCATGCTGAGGTTTCAAAAATGATCTTCAAGCATCAGTCTGTGGTGTTTTCTGTGGAATTTACTCCCAGAGGAATTAGTGAGAGCAGCCAGCCTTGGATAATTTTAAGAAAGGGTTAGATAAATTCACGGAGGTGTATCAATGGCTTTTATGCCCAGGTACATCTTCCAGGTTGGAGAGACAGGATGCCTCTAAAGGCCATTTGCAGGGAGTCAAGAGCAGGTGAAGGTTTTGCCCTCACCCTCTCCTTGAGATGCTCAGAAGAAACTGGTGAGCCACCGTGTGAGAAAGGGTGCTGGACTAGATGGGCCGTGCCCTCGTCCAGCAGGACTCCTCTTATGTTCTTATGGCCAAGTTGAGCACAACTCTTGAAGTCTCCATAGACCCTTCCATGCAGATTTCCTGGCAAGGATATGAACGTGCTTTGTCCTTCCCTTCTCCCAGAAAGCAAAGACTGAGCTATGTCCCCTCCCAAATGAAATTATGCACATGTATAATACACATGCGTGTTTACATGCTTATAGTTTCCTACCATAATTTAATGCCTATACTTTAACTCTGCACAATGCTGATGATGCAAAGTTATGAAGCCGCTGAATGCGGAAGTCTGTTGCATTCCTGTGTTCTCCAAAGAGCCCTTTATGAGCCCAGCAACTCTCCTGATAGACCGGTGGCACATCTTTTTGAAACCGGGAGATGAGATACCCTCCCTTTTTATCTTATGCATCTGCTAGCTATAGCTGGAATAACAAACACTCTAGTATACCTTGAAATATCCATGCGAGGAAGAGATTACTTGGCAAGTGTTCTAAAGCAGGTGTTCTGCATTCAATTACCTTAAAGACTCTCCAGGACTGATGGCGGCACGATACACATTTATCTTTAATCTAATATAGTTTACGGAGCCTGTTTTCCCCTCCCTCCCGCCTGACAAATTGCACTACATTTTATGGAAATGTAACATTTTCTATGAATGGCTCCAAGCTGACACAGTGCATGCTAATGAAAGAGACAAAGTGGCCCGCTTCGTATTAGCAACTGGCTCAGCCCTTTCCATTAGCAAATTAAAATCTATTCAGATTTATTTACTAATATATTAGGAGGGAGAGGCAGGCTGACCTGCTGGCCTGTATTATTGTGCACAAAACAGCGGCTGCAAAAATAATCATTAGAAAGTTAGGTGCCTCCTGTTTGTTTGCTATTTTAATCATAACTCGGGGTTGGCAGCGTGGCAGCCTTACCATCTGCATTCTGTTCGAAGGCCACATTTACTTAAAAATTATCAATTATGGATTCCCAATGACTTCTGCCAACAGAAGCCTCTTAATCAAGTCAGCTGCTCTTGTGAAAAATGGCCCTGCCTGTAACACCTCCTTGGGAATGTCCTGATATCTTGCTTCCCCCCCCTCCGATTCCCCCTGGCACCAATGGGACCAATTCTTTGCAAAAGCCTCTGACCC
This sequence comes from Aspidoscelis tigris stejnegeri, assembly GCA_023333525.1. Lineage (NCBI taxonomy): Eukaryota > Metazoa > Chordata > Lepidosauria > Squamata > Teiidae > Aspidoscelis > Aspidoscelis tigris. The sequence continues at coordinate 22,332,747 of JALMGA010000012.1, read as the reverse complement.
GAACACCGAATTCGGAAGGGCAAAGCCTGAAGATTTCAATGGGCATAAATGCAATACATGCTTTGTTGATCTGTGTCTGGCCACTGAAAGTTTCTTTCATGGATGAACTTATAATATGTGGCGTTGCACGTGAAGCACTGTGGAATCTAGCTTAGGATTCCAGCTCTGTGTGGCACCGTTTTGCTCTTAATGACCTGGATTGAGGGGTTAGAATGCTGGAGGCATATCTTGTAGTCACTGGGTTTGATTCTGCACTCCTCCCTGACGCCAGCTAGGTGGCCTTGGACTAGTCACAGCTCTCTGTGCTCTCACAGCCCCATCTGCATCACAGGGTGTCTGTTGTGGGGAGAAGAACAGAAGGTTTATCAGCAGCTTTGAGTCCCCTTAAATGGGTGAGAAAAGCAGGGCAGGAAAGTCAACTCTCTTCCTCTTCTTCTTCTTCTTCTTCTTCTTCTTCTTCTTCTTCTTCTTCTTCTTCTTCTTCTTCTCTGTTTGCAGCCTCCCAGCATCTGGACCTGCTGCCATCAGTACTAATAGCCATTGGTAACCCTGGCATGACCAGGTCTAAACCCTTTTTTGAAATCAAGTTCTTAATTAGGTTCTAATTCCTGGCAGAAATAGAGGAACTATTTCCCAGGAGACAACTCTCTCTCTCTGTCACACACACACACACACACACACACACACACACACACACACACACACACACACACACACACACACACACACACACACACACACACACACACACACACACACACTCCCTTATGCGGGTGCACAGACACACAGAGTAAAGGAGGATATAGATTTGCATAACACATAAGCTCATTTGCATGTTCAACTGCAAAGTTAGAGCTAATTATAATGTAAATAGAAAGGTAATAGGTGAAGATAAAGACACCCTTGAGTTTGACTCTGGGTGACTCCAGGCAGTTTCCTTGGCAAGATTCAGGAAATGGTTCACTATTCCCTTCCTTGGGAGATAAAACCTGGGTCCTTCTCCATGCGGCGATGATGGTTTGCCATTAAACTACATCCCACTGAGTTGAGATCGATTCTGATGTTCCATGGACCCACCCATGAAGTTTTCTTGGCAGACCTGAGGGGAGTGAATGTGCAACCCACTGCTTTTTTTTTGGAATTGTTGTGTGATTGAGGTTTCATCCAGATATCAGTCACTTATTCTGCTATGCCTGTATTTGGATATTCCAGAATGAAGTAACCAACATCTGAACGCAGCCTGAGTTATCAACAAAATTCCTGAGTCATGGCTACACCTTCAGCAAGGCAAAGCATCTCTCCTTAGTTCGCTGTACCCTTGCTCAGTGTACACTGCTCTTGTCTGTCTTTATTTAAGTCAATCAATGATCAACACAGAAATAAAATGACAGAAACCACAAGAAAAGAAGTAAAAATACACACATCAAAGTGAACAGAATCAAATAATAAACTCAAATGAAAAAAATTGAACCAGAAAAGCAGGTTTTGAAAATAAAAGGAACACTCAAATAATAGTTAAATTCAGATTAATAAACTTAATCGGAAAAGAAAAAGATTTAAAATAAAAGGAATAATCAAATAATAGTTAAATTCAGATTAATGCACATAATTGGAAGAGAAAAATATTTGGAAATAAAATGAATAATCATATAATAGTTAAATGCAGATTAATAAACGACTAGAAAAATATTTGAAAATAAAAGGAACAATCAAATGATAGTTACATTCAGATTAAAACAAAATTAAAAATACAAAGGAGAATCAAATATCAAATTCAGATTAATAGCCTGAAAAACTGAAAATAAAAGGAGTAACTGAATTAAATTCAGATTGATAATCAGAAAAAATTGAAAATACAAGGAACACTTAAATAACAGTTACTTTTCAGATTAATAAATGTTGCTTGAAAAGATTTGAAAATAAAAGGACCTAGTCTTAAGGCAGCACAATATTTTGCCATTTAAATTGATGAATAATCCTTAAGCACTTGTTTTACATTTGTGTTATTTTATATCTATGTTGGATATAAGGGTTGTGGAACTGACATGTTTTTAATCTTTGAGCCCATTTGAAATGCTAGCAGATAAAAGTGAGGGATCGGTCATGAAATGTGTGAATACTTGGACAGGAAACCTGCCTCTGATTCCGTTACGTAGTTTCAGGTGAATTTGATGTTGCATTAATGATAGTTTTACTTCATTGGAGTCTCAGGAACATAAAGGATTTTGGAACAAAGTTTGTTGTCTAGTCTCTTCCTGAAAACCTCTATAGGCGGGAAAGCAGAGAGTTGCACAGTAGGCGTGTGCCTGAATGCAATTTTCGATATCTGATTCAGTTAGAATATTAGAATGTCTGAAGTTGTATGAATAGAGAAAAAACGAATGTATTCAGATTTGAACTGATTTGAATAGATTTGTATCTATCCGTATGAATATTTGATTCATATTTGATGATGCAAATGTTGACAACATTCCTATGTGTCCGTAAGCATCTGTACACATCTGTACGCATCCTGTTTTGGTCCATATCCATACAAATGCACATGGATATGAAATAAGATGCGTACGGATATGTATGCATATGAATGTCTGAATAATTCTTAAGAATGATTTGAAATATTCAAATTTGTTCGGATGTTAAGAAATGAATGTACGGAAATTCGATTCAAATTTGAATGTCTGAATTTGAACGAATTTGACGGAATTTTGAATGTTTTGAACATTCTTGCACATCCCTGTGGCACAGGTTTTTAAAAAATATCCTATGGACTCCCCCCCGCCGCCGCCGCCGCCGTTCAAACGCAGCAAATGAGGACCCCTAGACCAAAAGCAATTTCTTCCTCAGTTTCACAAAATGACTGTAGGGAATTTAATTTTGGGGACCCAAAGATGTTTGAACTGGATCCAACAGTGACTTTGCATTTGCAAAAATACTCCCATGTAAAAAGTTGGAGAAAGAGAGAGAAGTTAATTTAAGGGTCCTTGAAGACTGAGAAGAAATTTGGGATGGGTCGTTGGCTCCCCCTAATGGCGATAGTCTCACTTGACAGTAGTTTTAGTGAAACGAGACTTCAGACCTTGCCTTCTTGCTGTTAGACAGAGCGAAGGACATGTGCAAAGTTTGGAATGAGTGATTCCTGATAGGCAACACAGCCTCTGACCTTTCACCAAAGTTGCCAGCTCTAGGGGTTACACATAGGTGAGCCTTAGCTTCACTCCCTCCCTGTTCCTTGTTTCAGAGGACGATTCCTTATTTATGGCTTTGTGTCAGGATTTTAAAAAAAACCTGCTTGTTTTTAAAGTGTCCCAAGATGGTGTTTAAGTGCAACACATATAAAACATGTTCCCCTTAAGATCTCAAAGGGTGCTTTTTATTTAGGGTGCTTCAGGTGAAATTTTAATTCCAGTATACAACTGTTAGAATGGAATTTGCTCCTTGCTATTTGGCCCCTTGGTAGGGTAAAAGATTAAAAATAAAGGAAGAAAAAAAAGAAAAGAAAAGATGGGTGAGCTTTGTGAAGGAGGAACTCTTCGTCCACTTGTGGCGTGAATGCTGTGCAAACCACAGACACACTGTGCAATTCCATCTTCTGTCATTCACCTTTTATTAGGGGATATTTGCACAAACGCTCTATGATTTGCCTTAATATCACACTTGCAGGAAAGGATCTGTCCTTTGCCTGATTCCCCTTGGTGCTCAACTTCTGGTAAGAGCTCAGGTTTGCAAAGAAAGCATCTCAGAAGAGTTTGTTGAAAAAAGCAAAGGGATCCAAACATCCTGAACGAAGAAGCCCTTATGATTCCAGTTGGTTTGCACCTCTCGTATGTTCAGAAATGAAACTTCTGCAGACCAGCCGAAGGAGAAGTCTCGGCTGGAAACCTGCTTCTTATGGGCACGTTCCAGCCTTTTGTACAATCTTCCACAACCTCTGGCAGGGTTCTGGGATGGTTCTTCTGGCAGAAGAGGATGCCTCAGAGCAGGAAGTTCTTCCATCACCACTGAAGACCATGTCCGACCTGACGTTCTCTCCATCTCTGCTGTTTTCTTCATTCCCTTTGAGATTCCTGGCCAATTTCTTTTCTCTCTCTAGTGTTTCTGCTCTCTAGTCACTTTCACTTTCACTTTCATCATCAGATTCACTTTCATCTTTCTTGCGCTTTGATTTTTTGGGAGTGCTTCCTTTACTTTTCGCTTTAACCGCCTTCTTTTTTTTAGCCTTCTTCTCATTTAGTTTCTTCTTCACCGGTTTTGTCTCTTTCCGAGGAGCCTTTTTTGCTTTGCTGAGAACCTTTCCTGGTGGCTTTTTGGCCAATCCTTTCTTCAGTTTCTCAGCCACTTTGGGCATCTTGGCTTTTTTGATCTGCTTTTGAATAGCTTTGGATTTTGCCGCCTTCTGAATTTTCTCAACGGGCTTCTTAACCACCTTTGATTTCACTGCTTTCTTGATTTTCCCAACACGCTTCTGAACAGCCTTTGATTTGGCAGATTTTTTGATTTTCCTAAATTGCTTCTTAATAGCCTTTGGTTTTGTGGCTTTCTTAATTTTTCCAATGTGCTTTTGAACAGCTTTTGATTTGGCGACCTTCTTCATCTTACTAAGCCGATTTTTCACAGCCTCTGACTTGATTGCCTTTTTAACTTTACTCAGTTTCTGCTTTATTGCCTGTTTGCCCTTTTTCTTATTCTCCTTCTTCTCCTTCCCTTTCCCCTTCCCTTTCTTTTTCCTAACAGATTCTTCTTCCTCTTCCTCTTCTGTGGATTCTTCATCCTCATGACCTTTTGGCAGGGCAAGTTGGAAAGGGATGCAGAAACAGGTTAAAGCAAAATGCACATCCTTGCCAAAATCAGGCACTGGATCTGTATGACTACAACTTCCAGCATTCCCTGAAAACCATGCACTGTGACTAGCCCAAGGCCACCCAGCTGGCTTTGTGGGGAAGGGCGGAATCAAACCCAGTATTCCCAGATATGAGTCCGGCTCCCTAACCACCAGACCAAACTCGCTTAGGAGGTAACTGGGTGGCAGTACTCCACACTAGGGATATGCAGGAATGACTGTTTTGCATTTGAATTCAAGTCGAATCAAATATCCAAACATTCGGTTCGAATGTTTAGAATCTGAATGCAACAACATCCAATTCGAATCAAATACATTCAACTCTATCCGTTTGAATGTTAAATTCAAATCTGAAGATACGGATGTCAACAACGCGTCCCGTTTTATCCTGTATGCATTCCATTTTCATCCCGTACTATCAGCACAAATGCATACAGATACATACGAGATCTGTATGTATCTGTGCATTTGAATGCTTTGAATCATTCGAATGAATGTCTTGGAACATTAGAAATTCATTCAAATGTTCGAATTCGAATGTGAAGACTTTCTGTTCGAATCCGAGTGTCCACATTCGATTGAATTCGATCGAATTTCACATATTTAGAGCATTAGCGCATATCCTCACTCCGCACTGGAGTGCAGGGTGGGGGGAGACCCAAAGGTGCCGGATAATTCCAGGGGAAGTAGATCTGCTCCTCCTTGTCCCAGCATTCACCTTGCTTTCTCTGGTGTCCCTCTTCCCTTCCTGCTCTCTATTGCTCCTCCTTTCCTTTTGGGTGATCCTAGCAGCTGGTGGGGGCAGGGAATGGACAGGAGGACACTCTGATGGAGGTGGCTGCTGGCCAATGGCTGCCATTGCAGAGAGGGTTGCAACTTCCAGGCAACTTCCATGGAACAAGTGAGTAGCCCACCTTTCCACCTGGTCACCTTAGGGGCCCTTTATGCTACCAGCGGAGCATTCAGAAAACCCTTACCCGACTCAGCTCTCTTTTTCAATTGAAGCCTTCTCTTGACTCTTAGTTTTTCCTTCTTGATTTGGTTCAGGAGGAAATACTCCTCAGCATGGTTCTTGATCATGGGACCAAGGCGCTTCAGTTGGCCCACTTTTAAACTGGAAGAAGAAGCAGTGGTCTGAACTGAAGGCACCATATTAAGAGTTCTCTCCAGAGGATGAGAGGCCATGTAAGATCTAGGACGAGATGCTGTGATGGCCTCTTCCAGTTTCCCCACCAAACGTGAGGAGTGAATTCCTACTCACCTTAAGGTCTGGTGAGGAGCTTTCATGATGGGAGTGGCCGGGGCTCCAGGAAGCCAGCCAACGTTCCGCCCACTTCCTTCTGCTCTTGTTTTGCGGACTTGGCAGGCTTCCAGGAGCCCCAATTGGCCTCATTGCAAAAGCTCCTTGCCAGACACTAAGGTAAGCATCACTATTATGGGAAACCAGGCATTAGGGGTGTGCACAAATGCAATTTTGGGCATTCGATTCGATTTGAATCCAGTATCCAAAAATTCAATTCAAATATTTAAAATTCGAATTTAACCAAATTCAATTTGAATTAAGCAAACTTGAATCTATTAGTTAGAATTATTGATTTGAATTTGCACTTACGAATGTCGACATTAGTATGTGCCCGTACACATCCTTACGCATCCCTACATGTCCGTATGCATTCTGTAGTTATCCCGTATTCATCCCATTTTTATCCTGTACAGATCCATACAAATACTACAGATTTGGGAAAGATGCGTATCTGCAAGTACACGTCGTGTACGAACGTGTACACATATGAATGTCCGGATAATTCGAACGAATAGATCTGAAATGTGAAATCCGTTCGAATCTTTAAATTCAAATTTATGGACATTAGATTCGAATTCAAATGTCGAAATTCAAACAAATTTGATAGAATTTTGAATACCTTTGAGTAATCATGCACACCCCTACCAGGCATCAGGACTGGATTTCTTGTAGTTGTGAAGAAGTGGGTTATAACTGGGACTATATTGAGAATGTCAGGAGAATGTTGGCGCTCCCAGTATACTACCAGGAGGACTGTAGTTTTACCAGAAATCTGGAGGCTATTTATTTATTTATTTATATTTCTATCCTGCCCTATACCCAAAGGTCTCAGAGTGGGCAAAAACCTTAAAATCCAGCATATCAAAAAACCTATATTAAAACAGTAATAACCATCACAGCATTTAAAATCCAACATGTTAACATCTTCACACTACGAAGTACCTTTTTCTAGTCCAGGTCTTCGTGTTTGACTCCCGTTTCCTAGATTTGACCATTCAACACTCATTTACCCCATTCTGAATCTCAGATTTTCTGCAGGCACCAGCTTAGACTGCGTACCCACACAGATCAGTTCCACACTGGCTGGTACATGGACCCACAAACATATTTGGAGTTTCCCTGCTGGGGTGATCTAAGGGAGACCCTCCTCCTTAGAACATGCCCCTGCGATGCCCCCCCTAGGGGCATAGCCCCCAATAGACTGCATCAGCATGTGGAAGGGAAGCTTCTAGTATGCTTGATCTGGTATTCCGGTCAGTGTGGATTCACCTGTAGGTAGGCGCACAAATGTGGTTTTTTTAGCTTTGATTTGTATGAAATCGAAAGCATGGAAGTTTGTATTCTTTGAACAGATCCGCCTTCGAACATGGTAGGATTTGAATTTGATATGAAAGTGTGATATGAATCCAGTACAAATGAACTGTGTACAAATCCCTTACGTATCTGATATGTATCCTCCATGTATCCACTCTGAACGAGCCAAATCCGCCCTGAATCCACTTCGAATCAGCTCTCAATCTGCTTTGAATCCACTCTTCATTCACTGCAGATGTGACTGGCACAGCCGCTTTCCCACCTCCCCAGGTTCACGAATGTAACAAAGTTTCATATGAATGTTCTGAGGCATTCGATTTGAATTCAAATGTCAATATTTGAATGCCTGAATTTGGATCAATTTTAAATGTTACTAATATTTGTGTGCATTTTGGAAGTGCATTCTTTGACTTGTCTTGTGGATTAAGGCACCAGCGTGTGGATGTGGCCATCTCTAAGCTGCTTTTGTTTATTTATTTGTTTATATTTCTATCCCGTCCCATGCCCGAAAGTCTCTGGGTGAGTAATAACAGATTAACCAACAGATTAAAAACAAGATACAAATTAAAACAAGATACAGATTAAAAACACTTTAAAAATTCAACAAATTTAAAACAGTATGCTCCATATTGCATTAGTAGTGACTGTAACTGGGGTGGGCATGAGAATATAATCACCTCAGCCAAAGGCCAGGGCAAAGAGGTGCGTCTTCACTGCCTTCCTAAATATATATAAAGAAGGGGCATGATGCACTTCCAGGGGGAGACTATTCCATAGTCTGGGGGCCATCACCGAAAAGGCCTTCTCCTAGGTGCCCACCAGCCTCACTACTGAAGACGTGGGACAACCAGGAGGGCCTCACCACTTGATCTTAAAGCATGGGCAGGTCAGTATGGGAGAAGGTGTTCCAGTTTAGATATTTGGAGCTTTTGAGCCACTTTCTTTCATTTTTTGACTGAGTGTGTATGAAGTCTTAGCATTACTATGACAAAAGTGACACCTTGATCCCTGACTTACTTACTTGAGGACAAACCAGAGTGTGAATCCAATCAGAACAGCAAAAGAGAAGGCAATAGACCCTTCAACAACAATCTTTGCCAAGGCGGGCCGATTTGGAATCACTGTATTGGAAAGAAAGCAATTAAGATGATTCATTCATTCAGGAATTCATCTGCACAGACAATATGCAGCAGCAGAGATGTAGGCTGAATCCCCTAAAGCATAGAAGTGATTGTAGAGTGGTTGGAGGTTGAATGGGCCACACTTGGCTGAAGGACCGATCTGGAGTTCTCTGGAAAATGGTTGAAAATGACTTCAGTGTTTCTGTGGGAAGAATTATCGGACTCTGCTGGATGGCGATCTAGAATGAACTTGCAAGATAGTTAGTAGCACTTGGAGAATAACAAGAGAAGGGTTGGTGGCATGAGCTTTCGTAGACATGTCTACTTCAGATGCTAGAGGGCCCACTGGGCCCCCCAGCATCTGAAGAAGTAGACATGCCCACTGAGCCCCCCAGCATCTGAAGAAGTAGACATGTCTACAGAAGCCCAGGCCACCATCTCTTCTCTTGTTAGTCTCCAAGTGCTATTAGCTACCTTGTTGGACCTTTTGAATTAGACTAACATGGCTATTTCTCTGTTATTGACTAGAATGAGCTTGTTTTTCTGATATGAGCTTTGGATCACTTTCCAGCTCTCTAACCTGGGTCACAAGGTTCTTGATTTTGGTTGTCCCTGATGATACTTTTGGGACACTTTAACCCTTCCAACTTTTGTTGGACATATGGCCAAATTATGAAAATGACGGTAAATAAAGACTTTACAATGATGATAAGCCCTGATTTTGCAATGATGGGAAAGTTCTTATCCTGCCAAGTAGCAGCACAAACTCTTTAAAAGCACAGACATGGAGACCCAAAGTTGTGAGTTGAAAGCTTCAGGGGATGCAGGGTTGTTCTGGTTGGGTGAGGTGTGTGTGTGTATGTGTGTTTGTGAAAGATGCTTATGCTATAAAAGATGCTTATGCTATTTGATAGAATAAAATGTATCTACCCAGCAAGCTTTGATGTTCCTTTTCTTTCTCTCACAAATATAAATAGCTGCTCTCTTGATAAGAAGGATCGAAGCCGTTGTTTTTGGATGACACAGACACTATTTATATTCCCATCTATTTATCTTTTCATCTAATTTTATTTCATATTCTCACTCCTTTTTTATTAATGTTGATAAGCTCTGGAAAAGGCTACAGACAACATTCCTGCTAAGTGTTAAGAAAGAGATTTCTTGAGTCAGCGGCTTGTATTGCAGGCTTTTTTCCTGTTGGTTTCTCCCCTCGTCCTGAGAGCGTCTTCATTCTCCAAGCTGTTTGTTTGCTACATATTTGCTCAATTTGCGAAGATTTTTAGAGTCAGCTAGTGAATGGGCAGCATGGGAAGCAAACAAGGGAGAAGGTGAAGTAGAGGCTGGAAAGAAGAGCTGGCAAAAGACAGGCCATTAGGGTGAGCTCCTGGCTCAGGAGTTGGTTCTTTATATCTCTGCTCCCTTGGAGGGGATTTTGCTCCCAACTATCTAAATGCTCCTACTTTCTCCTGTCTTCCCTGAAGTTTGGGTGATTTTGCACCGGCCGGTATACCAGAGCAGCATTTTATTCTATCAAATAGCAAGTGTATTAGGGGATTTAAACTCCACCTAATCTCCCAGTTTTAGAATAAATACAGTTGGTGTGAATTTACCATTGTTCCAGTCGATGCTTCTCTTGGAGAGGACATGCAGCTGAGGAAGTCCGTTCTGGTGTGAGATGCTTCTGGCTTCCACAAAAAGAGCAGATTAAATATATTCCCATTTAATTGCTACTCAGAATACACAGATGGCTTATCTTAAGTGGTTATGGGAGATTGATATTCAACCAGTAATATCTGATAATGAATGGAAGAAAATAATATATATGAAACAAAGGTGGCACACCTCAGCATCAGCTAAAGAGACTTTCACTAAGTTCATTTTTAGATGGTTTTATGCTTTGTATGTCACATATATTAAGGAGCAACAATAAAGGATGCTGGAGGGAATGTGGAAATAGACCAACCTATTTCCATATGTGTTGGGATTGCCCCCTGATTCAATGTTTCTGGAAAGAAATTTATAGTATTTTGAGGAGAATGTTCCAAGTACACGTACCATGAACGCCAGAAATATTTTTATTAAACGATTTTTCAGATTTGAACAAAATGATTACATCTTTTAATATCAGTAACCCAACAATGTATAGTGTGCAATTGGAAATATGCCTTGAATCTGACTAGTTGAATAGTAGAGAACAGCGTGGAAACTTACGATGAATGAATATCTGTGAAATATTTGAGAATGGAGGGAACTGATAACATTCAACAATTCAGACTGATCTGGAACCCGTGCATTGAAGAATTGTACAGGAGATCTTTCCTAGATTCATCTGAAAAGATATTTCTAAACAGATGGCTAACATAAGGATAGTGTTTAAGGCCCCAAATTAAGATTTCTTTTTTTAAAAAGGCGACCAAGTAGAAGGGGACACTTAGATAAGGATGTTTTTTCTTGAATTTTGTTTGTATGTTCTTTGTGATTTGTATGGTTTGTGTAGGTGATTGTTGTTTAATATTTGTTCACTTCTAGAAAATAAAGTATATATATTTTAATATATATATACTTTATTAATATATATATATATTAAAAAGAGCAGATCAAAAGGCTGCATAACAAAATCTAGAAAACAATAGCTCCCCCAGGGATCCACTTTGCATCCTTTGGAGTCCATTAATATTAACTGAACAGTATCCAAGTTCACAATATTTGCCCAAAACAGGCTAATAGGGAAGCAAACTCCTCATCCATTCCAGAGGGCATTTTAGACTTTTCCCAGGGTGTTAGAAGCAAGAGAAGTATCTATCAGTTTTTAAATTGTTGTCATGGAGTACCACTGATGGTGGCTGCCTCATGGCTGACTCCATCAGTCCCTCTATGCAGCTTTATTGTCAGAAATACAGAACTGGTTTGGCATTGCCTACTTCTGGGTAGAAGCTGGGGATCGAACCAACAACTCTTATGTTTCCCAGGGAGTTTGCTCCACCACTGAGCTATAGCCACTCCCAGGCTCCATGGGCCTCTCTATGCAGTTTTCTTGGCAGGGATACAGAAGTGGTTTGCCATCACCTACTTTCAGGCAGAACCTGGGGATCAAATTGGCAACTCTTCTGCTTTCCAGGCAGTTTATTCTTGCTGGAGGTAACTGCTATCCTATTTCCTTTTGTCTCCTCTGCCAAGTGCTGCCTTTTCTCTCTCCCAAATTAGCTCTGGTTCTATGGTGCTAACTGGTTGTTCAGAGATCATCAGTTATAAACAGTTTCAGAATCCTGACTATGCGTGGAAGTTCAGCCAGGGAATTGCATTCCAGAATTTCATCTCACCCATGTGTTCTGTGAAGGACATAGGGCCTGCTGCTGTGTCGCTTTCTGGAACCGAAAGGCTAAGGTCAATCTTCTTGAGATCTTTGTAACTTTGAACAGGAGCTAGATGATTGAGGGAGAAGAAAATATTTGAAAGGAGAAGTGTATGATACTGTTGGCAGAATAATGGTGCCTCTTGATCACTGAGAAGCTACCACTTTAGACCTTATCTAGGTAACTTTGCAGATATTATCCTTGCTTCAGTTATCTCTCTATTACAGAGAATGGTACAGCTAGCTCTTCAGTTATGGAGGACAATCATCAGCTATAGAATGGTATGACCTGTGGTGTTATCTACTAGAACCAGGGGGCATCTATGAAGCTGATGGGTAGGAGAGTCGGATCAGACAAAGGGAAGGATTTTTTCACCCAGAGGGTCATCAGGTTATGGAATTTGCTGCTGGAAGAGGTGGTAACAGCTACCAGCCTAGATAGCTTTAAGAAAGGGTTAGACAAATTCATGGATGACAGATGTATCAATGGCTACTAGAATGGATGCCTGAGTATATCTTTCAGGCTGGGGGTCAGGCAGGAGTACCCTAAGACCCTTTACTGGGAACTCAGTGCAGGAGAAGGTTTGCCCTTGTCTCTGCTTGAGGTGCCCATGGGCATTTGGTGGGCCTCTGTGTGCGACAGGATGCTGGACTAAATGGGCTGTGGCCTGATCCAGCAGGGCCCCTCTTATGTTCTTATGATGTTACATGACCACTAGTGGTTGTGTGGTGGCCTGGACCAGTGGTGCTGGTCATGTAATATTGTCTACCGCGTGTCTACCATCAGTGCCAGTGGGACTGACTGTGACTGGACAGAAGCATCTACTGCTTAATGAGTGTGATCAAAACAAATCTATAGGGGGACATGCTCCCAACACTGATTTTTTAAAAGGATGTAAGAAAAGCCCTGTTGGATCGGGCTACAGCCTATCTAGTTCAGGATCCTGCCTAACATTTGAAATCCATATGAATTTGGCCGAATCCATACATTCGTATTCAAAACGAATGTTGCCACATTCAAACACTTGCATTCAAATTCGAATAGAATGTTTTTATATATTCGTATGAAGCTGCGTATGGGATTCGTATGGGATCTGTATGCATTCATATCAAATTTGAACCGCACTACTGTACATTCGAGTGGGACCTATTTGAACAAATATGACTTTTTTGCATTTGATTGAGTATGAATCAAATACAAAAGAAAACATTTGTGTGCGTGCCTAGTATCTAGGCATCCATTGTAGCAGCCATTGATAACACCTTTTCTCCATGAATTTGTCTAACCCTTTCTTAAAGTCATTCAGGTTGGTTGCAGTCACAACTTCTTCTAGTAGTAAATTCCATAAACTAGAGACCCACTGGGTAAAAAAGGTTCTCCATGTCCCTCCTCGCTCTCCTGTCCATCAGCTTCATACAGTGGTGCCTGATTCAAGTGTTGTCCATCCTCCTTCTTAAGCAATCCAAGTTAGTGGTCAAGTCTCACTGTCCTGAACTCCAAAGTGCCAGGAACCCTTTTGGTTTACCCTGATTCCTCCATGATTCACCACGACCACGAACCTTTGGGTCTGGTGTTTTCAACAGGCGCCTAAAATAGATCTGAGGGGAGAGGATTACAGAGTTCTGGTGCTACCATAGAAAAGACCCTGCAGCAGGACTTTGCAAGGTTGGTGCATCTTCCCAGATTAGGGGTCCGCACAATTTTTTTTGGCATTTGAATTTGAGTCGAATCAAATATCAGAAAAATCTATTAGATTTGAATGTTAAAAATCCTGTTCTCACTCTCTCAAGGAAGGACTAGAAACAATAGGGTGAAACTGCAGGGGAAAAGATTTAGTTTAGATGTTAGGAAAAAATTTCTAACAGTAAGAGTGATCAACCAGTGGAACAGGCTGCCACGGGAGGTGGTTGGTTCCCCTTCGATGGAGGTCTTCAAGCAGAGACTGGACGGCCATCTGTCTGAGATGGTTTAGGAGATCCTGCCTTGAGCAGGGGGTTGGACTCGATGACCCAGGAGGTCCCCTCCAACTCTACCATTCTATGATTCTATGATTCTATGATTCATATGTAAAGGTGCAAATATCAACAACATTTGTATCAGTTATGCATTCCATATGCATCCTGCTTTATCCCGTATGCATCCCGTTTTCATCCCGCATTATTAGCCCAAATACGCATAATTTTTGTGCAAATTCAATTGCAATAAATGCAAATCCATACATTTGAATCATTTGAAAATGTGTATCGGATTTTTGGAAATCCGAAAATCTGTTCAAATGTTAAAATTCAAATGTTAAATCTGATTCGATTTTGACTGTCAGTATTCGTCGGATTCAAATCAGATTTTTGAATTTTTGAATATTTGTGCACATCCCTACCCCAGGCATTTCTCTCTCTTCTTCCCTCTCGCTTTCTTCTTCCTAGACTAGAAAGCCCCAATCATTTCAACCTTCTTTCTAGCTCCTGTACTATTTTAGTTGCCTTTTGAATTTTCTCCATCTCTGCCATGTTCCTTTCTTTTTTTTTTTGAAATGTGGCAACCAAGACTGTAAACAATGTTGCTGGTGTGGTCGTGGCTTTGAGCTCACCTGAAGATGCATCTCTAGGACAGGATGGCAAAGCCAGAGAAAGGATTGCATATAGAGAGGGCAAAATCTGGTTCATCGTGGGCTTCCCTGGGCTCTTCCAGGACACAAAGACATGAGCACGAGGGCAAAACAGCCAGAGGTTGAAAAGCAGAGTTCTAATTTTGAAGCTATTTTCCTTCCTCAGTCCTGGAACACTTCCATATTGGTGCTTGGCTTCCCGCTTTCCTTTTTCACCACATTCTGCTACTACATCACAATAAACGTACACTCGCCTACATTCTAGAACTGCTAGAAAAACACCCCTGAGAGAAGGGCAACTTCAGATTGAAACACAACGGATTGGTGGGTGCAAAATCCAGCTTTTCCCATTTTTGGGAAGCCCATCTTCTGCTTGGCCTACATGCCATCACTGTGGGAATCTGGAGAATTGTGTACATGTGTTCTATGTCCAAACTAAGGATTCTTTCAGGCGTCTTTCTCTTGTATTCAGGTGCACAGTTTCCTGGGAAGATGAAGGGGTATTTATAATGTAAGTCAGATGGGCGCTGGGCACACAAGGCTAAGACAGGACAGCCTACTCATTAATTAGAACTGAGATTGTACCAGCCTGGTCACACCTACATCATTATAGGTCAACCTCAGACTGTCCCCGTTTTGGGCCACATCACTCACGCCTTTCTCCATGGTTGACCTGAGCCTCTTCTATGGAACTCTTGGCCCTCCACCCCTTTTGCTGCATGAAATCTACCTCCTTTCTTAGTGGATGCCCTTGTGTCACTCAAGGGAGGTGAGGGTGTGTGTTTGTGGTGCTTTTCTTCTCCATGTGATTAATTAAAAAAAAAATTAATTTGCAGAAAAATGCTAAATGGAGGAATCATACACATAAACCGAGGAGGGAAGGGGAGGTGCCTCATGAACTTTGTGTGTGCCACCCTCCCACAGACATTGGCCAAAAGGAAAGACTGGACCCACCCATCACAGCACGGTTCAGCCTCCTTTAGCCCACCCACTCACACTGTGGAAGCAAAGATGGCCTGGAATGCCCCTGACTCCGGTTAAGATGATCTAATGTGGGTAGGTTGGCTTGGAAAATGAATTTAATGAAAACAATGTGAGTAACTCGGCCTGAAAACAACCTAAGGTCGAGCTAAACTACTCCTGTGACCAATGCTATGGTTGCCTGTGGTTTGGGCTTGCAGCATGTTGAGACAAGCTCATTCCAAAATCCAAGGGCAGAGAGGAGTTACTCTTCTAACCCAGCTTTATTCATCTGGGATGCAATTCACTACTGGTTTTTATAACTTGTTCTCTTAGTTGTGTGGCCCAGATGAAGCCAGTTGTGGAATGCGGATAGAGGTTCCTCTAAAAGAAGCTCCTTTGGCCTGAATATTTTAACATCTGGCTCCTCACCGTTCATTCTTTGGGAGTGTTCAGAGGCTGGACCTAAAGTCTGGTGGTCAATGATGAGATTTTGTCATGATGGGAAGCTGGGGATTGTGAGGAATGCTCTCAAGGACAGTGTGTTGGCCAAGAGACATGATAAGAAGTCTTCAAAGAATAACTGGTCTAAACCAGTCAGCTATGGACTTTGTTTCTACTGCACATATCAGAGAAATCTGATATGCATTTCTTTTCATACTTGGAAGGCGATACCGGGAATATTGTAATTACCGGCCAGGTTTAGGTATATAGATTGTGTTGGAATGTGGAAGGTCCAAAGTTCGTCTTAGTGGGGTTCTAGAAAGCGGACTTACTATGCTGCAGCATACAAATGTAAAAGGAATATTTTCTCTCTGACCCATATGCTTATTAAGAAACCTAATATGAATGCGGCAATTTGTTTTCATAGTGTTCTGGAATTTTCCTAACATGATCGAACCAACAATCCTCTACCATTGAGCTGAAGGCACTCCCAGACTCCATGGGCCCCTCCATGCAGTTTTCTTGGCACAGATACAGAAGTGGTTTGCTAATGCCTACCTCAGCTGGGACCCAACCAGTAACCTTTTGAGTTCCATGTCATTTGTGCCCCACATGGCAGCGACTGCCGGGAGTGCTTGCCATTATCTCTACCTTGTCCGCCACCTTAAGCCTTACCTGGATAGGGATAACCTGGCCACAGTTAGGGATGTGCACCAATGCATTTTGTGCATTTGAATTGATTTGAATCGAATATTTGAAAATCTGTATTTTCAAACACTCAATTCGAATCGAATGATACAAATGTTGGAAACATTCGCATCTGATTTGTGAATCCGTTCACATCCCATTTTCATTGCGTTTGCATTCCGTTTGCATCCCGTATTATATCTGCGAATAGACCCGATATTGGGATGTGATATACGACGTCGAATTCAGTCGAATCATTCAAAAATCCGATTTGAATTCGAATGTCGATATTTGTTGAATTCGAATTGGATTTTTGAATTTTTGAATAACCATGTACATCCCTAGCCACAGTGAGTTGTGACACGTGCACATCTTCCCCATATCCGTACACATCTGTACGCATCCATACATGTCCGTATGCATCCCGTAGTTATCTCATATGCAACCCGTTTTCGTCCCATATGGAGCTGTGCAAATGCGTAGTGATGTGGGAAAGATGCGCACCTTCAAGTACGCATTGTGCATGAACCCATGCACATACGAATGTCCGGATAATCTGAACGAATAGATCCAAAATTTGAAATGTGATTCGAATGTTTACATTCAAATTTTGAGACATTCTATTCGAGTTCGAATGTTGAAATTTGACACATTCAATCAAATTTTGAGTGCCTACGAATATTCATGCAATCCCTGCTTGAAATCCTATTTTGTTGCAAGTATTCTTGTTTCTAGGGTAGGCATAATAAGATTATTTTAAGAAAGAAAACAATCATTATTGTGTTTTCCATAATGGCCTTTAGGTGGCAGACAAAGACCTTGGAAAGAAATACGTTTCCCTGTTCTTGGGAAGGTGCAGAGGTCTGACTCTAGTGCTCCAGAGGAATAAATCTGAAACTTGACTTGCAGCCTTGCATTTCTAAACACCCGAATCCAGATTAGAGAGTCATAAATGTTTTCTTCAAGGCATTCACTTCTAGCAGCCCTTCAATGAGGTGGTGTGTGTCAAAAAATCCTGTGCAGTGGATTAGAAAGAATGGAGAGGAATAAATCTCCCACACAGGTTGCTTTTAGGAGACTAAACACAAAATAATTTGTTCCAGGCAAGAAGCAAAATAAGCAAGAAACATAGCTGTTCCCCTAAAAATATTAAAATAGTAAAATTACTTCTCTCAAAGCAATAGACCTTTTCGTATAAAGGTTTTTTGCACATTAATTATAGGTGCAAAAGATGGCCATGAAACTCTGTGTTTCATAATCCTAGCAAAAAAGGGCATTTTCTTGCACTGTGTGCTCCAATTTCATCCTCTTAGGTAAAAGCAAAATGGATCTTCTTTATCTTTCTTGGGCTGTGGTCACACTGAAGGTTTAATCCAGCTTCAGTCCGCTTTCAGAGTGAGAGAACACATCAGCAAAGTGACAAGCTGTTTTCTTTTGGAGTAAAAATAACTCAGAAAGAAATTACTGGCCACTTTTGCAGATGTGTTCTCCCACTCTGAAGGTGGACTGAAGCTGGATGTGACCACAGCCTTGGTGATTAGGAAAATCTCAACCTGAGAAAAAGCCAGGCCCTTTCTGCACTGGGTTTTTGTATTCTGGATTATATACCAGAATAGGAGCCTGATGTCTGCACCCTGGTATAAACTATTCCGGGACAGTAAACAAAACCAAACTCTTTCCTGTGGCTGCATTCAGTCTTAGAGCTGCTCAGGTTGCTATATTTAGACCAAAACCAGGGAATATTATTTGCATCTGCCAGTTCATCTGCAGTTGGATCGACTGGAGGATGAATCGTAGGAACTTTCCAAACTTGCGCTTAAATTGGCCCAGGAGTGGGTCCAAAGGCCTCATTTTTGCATGGTGAACCAGCCCAAGGGAAGGCCGTGTCCTCAGGTAGCGTGCTGCATCCTCACTGGACGTAGCACGGTTGGTCTAGGACAGTGATGGTGAACCTTTTGAGCTCGGTGTGTCAAAATTCACAAGAAAACCTAGCTTAACTCGGGCGCTGTGTCACATCTAGAAATATCCATAATATTGTGATATTTGTAGCTCTAGTAAAAAAGTTATATTTTTGATATATTATTTTATTAAAAGCAAAAACATTAGTGACTTTTGTTGCTGAATTTCGTTTGCTAAATCTTCAATTGAAAGTTGGTATTTCGTACACTTCAAGAACAAGCAAACACTACCCCCCCCAGGTGCCAGGGTGACCAGGTGTGTCGCCCAAAAGGGCTTGGCGTGTCACCTGTGACACGCGTGTCATAGGTTGGCCATCACTGGTCTAGGAGGCCAAAATGGCTGCTTAGGCTGGCTTGTGTAGATCAACCACTGGTCGTGCAGAAGGGTACACAATTCTCTGTTCTGGTTTAAGAGGGTCCACAATCTTCAGGGCCACCATGAGGGCTGTTCCAAATTAGCCTTGAATAAGAAGGCTTGTTCAAGGGCAGTGGTCTGTCCCTGGGCTGGGTGGGTCAGGCCAACCGGGTAAATTAAGAATTTGCCATAGGGCGATTCTGCACTGGATGTTATATTAGCAGCGCATTAGGAGCCTCCCTTAAGACCACACCACCACGAGGAAGGGATTAGGGGTGTCCGCAATCGATACAAGGATCGATACAAGAATTGTATTAAATCGAATGCAAGAAAATAAGTATTTCTTAGAATGTGGTAGGATTCAAATTCAATACAAAAGTGTTGTATGAATTCGATACAGATGTTAGATACGAATCCCATACAAATCGCATACAAAATCCCATATGAATCTCATACGAACCTGTAACAGAGCTTTGCACGAATGTATTGAAACATTTGACTTCAGTTTGAATGCCAGTCTTTAAATGTGCCAACATTCGAATTTTGAATGTCTGAATTTGGCCAAATTCATACAAATTTCAAATGTTAAGACTATTCATGCACATCCCTAGAAAGGCTGCACCAGTTTACCGGCTGTAGAGATGCGCATGAATGTTTTTTTTTTTGACATTCTATTTGAATTGAATTGACTACCCAAAAATCTGATTGGATTTGAATCTTTTAGATTCGAATTTAACAAGATTCGATTAGTGTTTACCAAATTCAAATCTATTCATTCAAATTTTTTATTCAAATCTGCACATACGAACGTCGACAACGTTCACATGTGCACACACGCATCTTCCCCACATCCGTACACATCCATACACATCCAAATGCATCCCGTAGTTATCCCGTATGCAATCCATTTTCGTCCCGTACGAATCCGTACAAATGCGTACGGATGCGGGAAAGGTGTGGATCTTCAAGTACGCGTCGTGTACGAACCCGTATACATACAAATATGCGGATAATTCAAACAATTAAATTCAATTCAAATGTTTACATTTGAATTTCAGGACATTCTATTTGAGATTGAATGTTGGAATTTGGCACATTCGATTCGCACCCGTCCCTAATCAGAAGAGAAAGGAAGAAAGGCCTTCAAGATGGACGTAGGACCCTCAGAGTGTCTTAAGTTTGAAACCTTTGCACTTTGAAGAAAGGGGGAACATTTTTGGCAGTTGCTGAGCACTGTGCACCAAAATGGTTTGATCCTGGCTGTGCCTGCATTATTCAGCTGTGTTCTTCTGATACATCTCGCTATTTATGGACTTCTCAGGAGCATGATTGTTCCCGACTGCCATGAAAACAAAACCTTCCTGCTTTCCCCTCGCCAGCGATTAACGTGTGGGCCTTTTGTTTGGTACGCAAGGCACTAATACGAATGTAAAAGAAAATGAGGTACTTGATGTTTTGTAATTGCAGGGGCTCCCTCTCCAGTGTAGTTTCCCCAATGTCCCCACGAGACCCCGTCAACTTTTAAAAAATGGCTTGCAATTGTTAAATGGATTTTAAAGATCCCAACTCCACATTCCGGAGCATAACCAACTCACTTCTTTTATTTAAATGAAATTTTCATGGCTATAAAATCCAATTTGAATATTCATGACGAGAAGGGAGAAACGCATACATTAGGCAGCAACCTGATTAAATTTGATGCCGTTTTAATGGGAAACAGGTAAACACTTGATCAGTGGACAGTACAGACCTGCTTTAATTTACATTAAAACCACCTTCCACTCTCTGAACCCTCCCTTGATCTTTTTTTCAGGCCCTCAGCAATTGTACATTTCTTTATTGTTCTTCTGTTGCTAAAGCAATGTGGGAGAATTTTATCGCATGCACGCTCCCATACAGGATTTGGAGCTTATGTCTGGTTTTTGACCTTTAGAAATAAATTTGAAAAGGTTGCAAGGACGTCGGAACAGTAAAAGTCGTGAGTCCAGTTTGCCCTTCTTTCTAACCGTTGAACAGGCTGGACGGCTGTAGTGCCCTGAGACACATGGGGACACGCTCCCCATTCACATTTGGCTGGTAGAGGACGTGTTACCACATGTCCCTTAAAGGCCAAGGTGTGAATGGGGCATCTGTCCTCACACGTCCCTGCACGTCTTCTGGCCCTTAAATGCGGATTAACGGTAGACACCTTTAAATAGGTCTTCAATCCAGACCATGAAGACCTGTTTAAAGGGGTCTACTGTTAATCTGCATTTAAGGGCCAGAAGATCCCAGTGAATCCGGAACTCTGTAATGCTCATGGAGACGTGTTCCTAATGGGGTGCATGTGGGCCTAATGGGGTCCAGCGGCTGGCACCCCCAGCTATGTAGCAGCTACATAAGCAGTTGTGTCTCTCTGTCACGCCCACTATGAAATGGAAATGACTTTGACTGATGTCTGCACGGGCCAATCGTGCCACACCATTCGGGCCCTCGGGATGCAGTCTACGATGTCTGTACGGCACCTGCGTTTAGCACCTTTGGCCATTGGGGGCTAAATGTCCCGTTTGGACATATGGGGTCTTTGCTAAGATGCAGAACTACTTGAACCGGATTCCCTAAGGACCAGATCCTAAAGATCCAGATCTCCTTAATCTGGATTAAGAACGGTAAGTGCAGAAATGGCCTACGTCTCTGATATTGCTGCGGGCAGTGTTGGCTGGTGTGTCATGGAGATTCAGCAGGGTAGAGACCAGAAGAATCAGAAGGAAGTCAGGCAGGTCAGGTGGGGCTCATGGTGGGTGAGACACCTAAGGTTTAATCTGGCTTCAGTCCACCTTCAGAGCGAGAGAACACATCAGCAAAGTGGCCAGTAATTTTCTTTCCATGCTATCTATCCCAAAGGGGAACTTTCTGAGTCATTTAGCATTGAAAGCTTGTCACTTTGCTATGTATTCTCTCACTCTGAAAGTGGACTGAAGCTGGATTAAAATTTAGGTGTGAACGCAGCCAGAGAAGTAGTGAGGAAGACAAGGCAGCTCCTAGGAAGTGGTACTACAGGTCAGGTGCTGAGACACTATCTGTGGTCACACCTAAGGTTGAATCCAGTTCCAGTCCAGCTTCAGAGGGAGAGAACACCTCAGCAAAAGGGAGCAGCAATTTTCTTTCCACATTATCTGTCCCAAAGGGGAATTTTCCGAGTTGTTCAACCCGGAGGAAAACGTCTTGTCACTTTGCTGATGTGTTCCCTCACTCTGAAAGTGGAATGAAGCTGGGTTAAACCTTAAGTGTGACCACAGCAACTCTGAAGTGTTCAGTTTTTCACTGGGCCTGACGGGAGCTGTCATTTAGGAACCTAAGGAGGACCGTAGCTTGGACGTCTTTGGATGACATCCTCTGGAACGGCTAACTGCCTCTTTGCTCACAACAGCTGCGACTGATGGTAACTGGGGTTGAGGGGCTGAACGACATCAGGAAAGCCACCGGTGCCCCACCCTTGCCCTGAGTGAATGGAAAGGACAGGTTCTCCCTAGCGGACTCCATAACCATTGTCACGTGTCTTCTTTTTAATGCCCCTGTTAATGAGAAGAAAGGTTAACAAGGACCTGTGGTGCTTTGCATGTTTCTCTCTGCTGTATGCTGCGGCCTTCAGCTAATCCCTTGGAAAATGTACATGACAGCGTTCACATTGGAGTCAGCCTGAATTAGTTTCATTCTTAATGAAATAGTATATGCGATTGAACCGGCGTCTCGCTCAGACATCTGTGCGTCTTTCATGAACTAATTTTGCCGGCAGGTAGTTTGGAGGCACAGCAAACTCCAGCCACAGGAGAGAAGATCTTTCTGATGATCTTTGCAGAGTCCAGGGGGAAATTGGCAGATATTGCAGAATGAAAGCTACTAAAATCACTTTCACAAGTATTAGCAAGCTTGGAACGGGGCGGGGGTGGGAAGATCTGTGAATTCTTGTGAATCTCTTCAGACAAAAATGCAATCTGGAAAAAAAAAACCATGAGAATTCCTTTCGTAGATATTTATTATTTATTTATTTGTTTGTTTACATTTCTATCCCGCCCCATACCCTAAGGTCTCTGGGCGGGTAACAGCAAATTAATCACAAGATACGCATTAAAAACGAAAAATAGATTAAAACAATATAGGCATTAAATACAGATTAAAAACACTTAAAAGTTCAGAATCTCAGCCTCTCTGGATACTTGGTGCTATTAACAACAAGAACACAAGGGGAGCCCTGCTGGATCAAACCACAGCACATCTAGTCCAGCATCCTGTTGCAGGGTGTTTTTCCGCTGGCAGAAAGTACCCATTTCAGCACCCATTAAGGACCCATTTGGCTGAGAGCCAGATGACCCCATTTCCATAATGGACCCCATTAGGGACACATCTGGATCATATGGGTCCTTCAGGACCTATAATCCAGATATCCTGTAGACCCCAGTAAAGGGGTCTACAATGAGGTCTTCAGCCATAAAATCTAGAGTATAGGGAGCCTGTTTCCATTGCAATTGGGCAATGGGGTCTAGAGGAGGCTCGGGGGAGGGAGCACCCATGGGGGGCACCCCAAAATCAAAACTTCAAAGCCCCTCCAAAGTCATTCTGAAGTCATTCTGAAGTTGCCTTTGGAGATTAGGAAAGGCTCCGAAGAGGTTTTTCTGCAGAGCCTGTTCTAATCTCCAAAGGCAACTTCAGAA
Source organism: Aspidoscelis tigris stejnegeri (assembly GCA_023333525.1). Lineage (NCBI taxonomy): Eukaryota > Metazoa > Chordata > Lepidosauria > Squamata > Teiidae > Aspidoscelis > Aspidoscelis tigris. Next base: position 22,309,119 of record JALMGA010000012.1, on the reverse strand, counting down.
TGACTTTGGAGGGCCTTTGGAACCTTTGCTAATTTCCGAAGGCAACTTCGGAGATTGCACCCCCTGTCCCCCAAAACACCTGGGGTGACAAGCAGACCCCTTGTAGGTAGATCCGGATTTGCAAATGGGTGCTCTGGTGTTTCTACAGCAGGCAGGCTAGCACCCATTGCTATTGGGTGCTAGGCCACCCATGGAAACACATTGGGTACTTCCCTTAATCCGGATCTACTAGATCCAGATTAAAGGAGCACGGTGGAAGAACACCCGCACAGAGTGGCCCACCAATTGCCCATGGGCATCTCAAGCAGAGACAAGGGCAGACCTTCTCCCGCTCTCGAATCCCAGCAAATGGTCCTATGAGCATCCTGCTTGTCCCCCCAGCCTGGAAGATGTACTCAGGCACCCACTCTAGTAGCCATTGATACATCTGTCGTCCATCAGTTTGTCCAGCCCTTCCTTAAAGCCATCTAGGCTGGTAGATGTTACCACCTCTTCCACAGCAAATTCCATAGACCGATGACCCTCTGGGTGGAGAAATCCTTCCCCTTGTCGGATCTGACTCTCCTACCCATCAGCTTCATATAAAGTGCCCCGGCTCTAGTGCAGTGTGTAGTGTAGTCTCTATCCACCTAGGGTCTGTTTTAAAAATAAAAGCTTCCTCCCTTCCAAGTCTTTTTATTTATTTGTTTACTGAGTTCTGTATCCCATCGTATCCCAACCACATTACACAAGGTATCTTGCATACTGCATGAGCCAGTTTGGTCTACTGGTTAGGGAGCTGGACTTTTATTTGGGAACACCATATTTTTTCTGCACTCCTCCACAAAGCCAGCTGGGTGGCCTTGGGCTAGTCACAGCTCTCTTTCTTAGGGATGTGCACGGATGTCTTTTTGACATCTTATCCAAATCGAATACCCCAAAATCTGATTTGAACAGAATCTTTTAAATTCGAATTTAACAAGATTAGATTCATATTTACCAAATTCAAATCTATTTGTTCAAATTGTTGATTTGAATCTGCACATACGAATGCCAACAACATGTACATCTGTACATGTCTGTACACATATGTATGCATCCTGTAGTTATCCCGCGTGCAACCCATTTTTGTCCCATATGGATTCGTACAAATTTGTACGGATGCCGGAAGATGTGGATTTTCAAGGATGCATCGTGTATGAACCCGTACACATACGAATACCCGGATAATTTGAACGAATAGATCTGAAATGTGAAATTCGATTTGGATGTTTACATTCAAATTTCAGGACATTTTATTCGAGTTCAAATGCTGAAATTCAGCACAATCGATCGGATTTCAAATGCCTATGAATATCCGTGCAGATCTCTACCCTTTCTTAGCCCTCACAGCCCCCCCCCCCTGCCTCACAGGGAGCCTGGTGTGGGGAGAAGAACAGAAGCTTTGCCAGCCACTTTGGGTCCACTTAAATGGGTGAGAAAAGCAGGGTAGAAAAGGCAACTCTTTTCCTCCTCCTCCTCCTCCTGCTCGGCCCTGTGGTTTTAAATAAATTTAACTTTAATTCAGTTTCCAGGCAGTTTGCTTTACCCCTGAGATGCAACCAATTCAGGGCTGTGTGGGCAGAGATACAGTGGTGGTTTACCATTCCTTATTCCCTGGGAGAGTCCTGGGATCAAACTGGCAACCCTCTGTTTCCCAGGCAGTTTATTCTACCACTGAGTCTCAGCCATTTCTGAGACTCCATAGGCCCCTCTAGGCAGTTTTCTTGGCAGTGGTTTTCCATTGCCTACTTCTGGGGAGAGGATGGGATTAGTATGACAATCATCTTCTGATTTAGGGCTGCCCTAAGAGGTGTGTAGGTAACACCATGGCTAAAATTGCTTGACTTTTAAAAATGTATTATGTATCAAAGCATTTTAAATTCAATTAGCTTTTCTGACTGATGCATTTTGCTGGATAGACTTCATTTCTAGGCAGACAGCGGAGCTGAGAAAATGGTAGAAACTGAACCAAAACATTAGACAAATCATTTTAAAGAAATATTAGTTAAAAGGTTTAAAATGACTCCATGTTTTAAGAGAAACAAAGAGCTCATGTTGGTCTGTAAATGTATCAGAAGTATCCCTATTATCAATTTTTATAACTTTATAAAAGGAGGAATGCAAGAGTCATTCTTTGAAACCCTGAAACATCTTGGAAATGAGCTCATGTTGACTCAAATCAATATTCAATTTACCTTTGGAAGGCTTAAAGGAAATGCAGTGAGAATTACACTGGATTTATAGTCTGAAAATCAATTTCATAGATATGCATTACAGTTGCAAGACAAACAACAAAAACAAAAAACCTAAAAAAAGGCAGGGAGCACGAACTGTTAACTATCTAACAGGTTTCTTATTTCTAAATGTTTATATTAAATTGGCCCACCAGAGTAACCAAAGAAAACACCCAGTCATATCTGAAGCATCAGCTCCAAGGCTGAGTTTGATTATTTGTGTTTCTACCCTGCCTAAGGTCTCAGGTGTGATAAAACCATAATGTACCATATGTGGTGGACGTGTGAAAAGGCAAGAAAGTGCTAGATAGTAATATATAATCTGATGAGACTAATCTTAAAGAGAAACATTATATTTAAACCAGAATTGTTTTTGTTGGGAATTGTAGATAATAGTTTGGATAGCATAAATTCTTTGATATTATATATGGCGACAGCAGCTAGACTATTATATGCACAGAAATGGAAGGAAGAAGAGATACCTACAGGAGAAGAATGGTTAATGAAACTGATGGATATGGCCGAAATGGACAAATTGACAAACTTACGAAAAGATAAAGCAATGGACACATTTTTGAAAGACTGGAGCCCTTTCATTAACTATCTTTGAGAATTAAAGGTAATGACGGATGCTTTTGGCTAAAAATTAAAGAGCAAGCTGAAAAGGAACAAGGGACACTCAAGGGGAGCTAAGAATCAGGTGATACTAAGAAGAGGAGCCTGAAAAACAGAGGAAGTCATATAGAAAACACTAAAGCAATGCAATGATTCCATATGAGGAAAAAAATGTAAGGAGTTTTTAGGCTGTTTGAAAATGCTTTTTACAAATAAAATAGCACAAGCAAAAAAAAGCATAATGTACGATTACAGTTTGGCCGCATCCCCATTACAAGCTTATTTCGATTTCAAACCGTTTTCAATCCTCGCAGACCCCACGTCAGTTTGGCTTAACACGCTTTCCGTGCGTTAAATTGCCCCAAAGTGTTGTAAATGTTAACCCTCATTTCAACAGGTCTCACTCTGGTTTGTGCACTTGAAACGTTTTACATTTTTTACTGTGGGGACCCTACCATTTTAAGGGATGAGAATCCATGTTTAGGGTTTCCCTCTCCCAATAGCTTGCTTCCAAAGACAGTGATGTCAGTGTAAAAATCCAACCTTCACAGAAGCTGCTACACTGTAGCAATCCACACACTTCACACCTGATAACAATGTTGCAATTTTGTTCAATTATAGCTCTTTGGAGTTCTGACCTTTAAAGGGGAAAGGAAAGCAGGGCAGGTTTTGGGAGATGTGTGAATGTTTAAAGCCCCCTTGCTTGAGCTGCTGCTGCTGCTGTGTGCCCTGGGCAATGGGGAGAATTGCTGGCTGCCCGCTGCCGGTTTTCCTCCATCCAGGCAAGCAGCAGCCACCCAGCCAGGCTCCGTGAAGGGGTCCGTTAGGGGTGGCCCGTTCACGCCAGGAGGAAGAGGGCAGGGCAGCCCCCAAAAGCAGCTTTTAGAAAGTAGCCACTTGAGTCCCCCCTTGAGTCACGTACGCCACGTAGGATCCTCAGAATCCAGATCGAACGCGATTAAGCTGAGAGTGATGGGAACAGGCAAATTCGCGTTTGCATCCGGTTCTATTATTTCGGATTAGGGAAACTGGATTAAGCTTGTAAAGGGGATGCGGCCTTTGAGTAATTTGAATCCCAGCTAACATTGTCTCAAGAGAGGGTCGACAACTGCCTCGTTAGCCATTGGTTATGTAAAAAGATACATTGTTACCATGCATCTAAAGATGCGTAAAGTTGCTAGGGATGTGCGCGGATATTCCTAACATTTGAAATTCAGCTGAATTCGGCTGAATTCAGACATTTGAACTCGAACTGAACGTTATAGTATCTGTACGCTAGCTTTAGAACAAATACAAATGTTTCTGGACATTCGTACAAATAGTTCCTATGCTTGTTAAGCTGGAAAAACGTATCAGATGCATATCTATTCGTATCAGATACGTACCGAACTTTCATACAAATACAAATAGATTTGTAATGAATAGAATTTTACCACATTCGAATGCAATCTATTTGTCTGAGTATGGATCCTCATACGTTCATTTCAAATTGAATGCCAAAAAAAATTATTGCACACCGCTAAAAGATGCATCTCAGAGGGCAGGTCATTCCATAAACCAGGGAGCCATTACAGAGAAGGCCTCCTGATGTTCGCTTTTCCCATTCACTCTTTCAGCTGAGATTTCAGCAAGATTATTGTCTTGATGAAGTCTCGTCCCTGGGTGAACATTCCCTGCCCAAAAATGGTGGAGTAGTAGTACATGCAATGCTCTCCTCTGATCACAGACGGCTCAGAAAGTGCCTTCATGCTGGAAATCCCACATCTCGGTTGAGATATTTTATACCTCAGAAGGTGAGGGACTGAAGCACCTTCAAGGGCATGGATTCCAAATTTGGCCTTTTGCACCCATACAGAAAGGACCTAAGGTGTTTTTCCACTGTCACTAGAAGTACCCATTAAGTACCCATTAATGGGTACAAAAATGCCATTACGTACCCATTAATGGGTACTTAATGGGCACTTTTAGTGTCAGTGGGAAAACACCCCTATACTGTGGACTTTCCACCTTCCATTTGGTCTTTCCTGAATGGAAAGTCTACAAATTAAATGGATAGAAATGAAAAGGTGTGTGAGCAGTCAGGCCTGAAAATGGACTGAAGAGGGATTAAAGTGAAGCTGTGTGTATTTTCCTTTTTGCATATGTTCTGTGTGCACTTTTGAAAATTCTAAACGTTTTAATGTCTTGCATTGGATTTTGATGGATTTCTCCACACATTTGCTCCTGAGAATGTGACCTTAGTCTGGATCTGACCCTTCCGGCAACAGAGGTTTCTTCTTAAGATAATATTCAAGCAAAATTTTGAACCTCTTTAGGGATGTGCACAAATAATCATAACATTAGATATTCTTATGAATTCGTATGAATTTGGACATTCATAAACGAATCAAATATTACAGTCATACGTTGATATTCATATACATACGAATGTTTTGGAACATTCGTGAATCTGGGAAGCTGGAAAGCTGCTGCATCAGTCATATCTGCAACGGATGCAGAGTGCATTTGACATGGATTGAGAGTGGATTCAAAGTGGATGAAGAGTAGGGATGAGCATGAATATTTGTAGGCATTTGAAATTCAATTGAACGTTCCGAATTTTGACATTTGAATTCAAATAGAATGTCCCAAATTTCAAATTTAAACATTCGAATTGAATTTTGAATTTGAGACTATTTGTTCGAATTATCCGGACATTCGTATGTGTACAGGTTAGCACATGATGCGTACTTGAAGATCTTGAAGGTACTGATGCGTACCTTTCCCGCATCAGTAAGCATTTGCATGGATCCGTACAGGATGAAAATGTGTTGCATAAGAAATAACTACGGGATGCGTACGGATGTGTATAGATGTTGGGAAGATGCATATGGGCATCTACGCATCTTGTCGACATTCGTAAATGCAAATTCAAATCAAAAATTCGAACAAATAGATTTGAATTTGTTTAATTCGGATTTAATTTTGTTAAATTTGCATTTAAATGATTCGAATCAAATCAAATTTTTGATTATTCAGATCGACTCAAATAAAATGTCAAAAACATTCTTGCACATCTCTTATGAAGAGCGGATTTGAGGCTTTCAGAGCGGGTATGTTATGGGATACATATTGGATAGGTATTGGATTCATATTGGATATTTGTACGAATTCGTATCGAATAGAATCCTACTGCATTCAAAGGGGATCTGTTTGAACAAATACAAATTTTCTTACATCCAATTTCATACAAAAAAACCCCATTTGTGCATATCCCTACTTATTAGGTATTCTATATAATCTCAGACTTATGCTATTTCTTTTTTCTCTTGGTGACAGCTCAAAGGTTTTGGAGCAACTTCATTAAAACCACGCCTTTTATTTCTCCCCTGAGTTTCCGCTCTGAACCTTACATGGCCTTGTGATTTTAAAGAGTTCAATCTTTGTTCTATTTTAATGCCTGCTTCTGGTCACTCAGGCAGGAATGATCTTAATTTAACCCCAGCGACCTCCGGAGAAGGTTCTATCAGCTGGAAGATTCAACGGTATTTGCACTGATTAATTTTACCTGTGGCGTAGAACTTTGGCTGTTCCTAGCGTCTGTGTCCCGAGAGAAATTGGGTATCATGGCACGCTGAGGCCTGCTCACTTTACCAGCTCTTGCATTATTCAGGCAGTGTGTGAGTAAAGTGCTTTTTAACATTTTTATTTTTTAACAAGCTCCCTCTGCTGGCTTGGAGAGTGTTAGGCCAGGGATGTGGAAAATGCTTCTATTCCAAGATGTTCCCATGAGGAAGGCTGGCTCAACCTGTTGACCTTCCTGCAGGGAAATCCGGTTGGCCCAACTCTGCCAGAAGAAAATGAAGCTTAAATGTCAATTGCCTTAGAACCTTTGAACTCACTCTTTGAGATCTGTGAGCGCATGCGGAGCAAAAGATGAAAGACCATTCTTCTGTAGCTGCAAATATTTGTAGCGCTGGCTTGGTGTGCAGGATGCTTGGAATTCTCTAGAGCTCGGAGGCATTTCCGCACTGCAACGCGTTCCAAACGGAACGCGTTCAGGCGGAAAGCTTAAGACAGCTCCGGGCGCTTTCCCCGTTCACACACAGACGCGCCAGAACGTGTGTAAACGCGTTCCGGAGCGTCTGTGTGCGAATGCTCAAAGCACCGGGAGCTGTCTTAGCCGGCAAAGGCCGGCCAGGGGCGCGGAGACAGCCGCGGAGGCAGATCGACAATCAGCTGATTGTCAAACAGCTGATTGTCGAAGCCGCGCCGGCGTCGGAGGCGAGCCCGCAGCTGTTCGGGAGACAGAAGCAGGCGCGAACGCTTCTCCTCCCGAACGCCTGCGGGCGGCTCGTCCGCGTTGGAACGCATGTAGAGCACTTTAAAGTGCTCTACATTTCGAACGCGGAAAAGACAGCTGCGGACACGTCGGAGCGCAAGCCGCGCTCGGGCAATGCGGATGACGTGTCTGCAGCTGTCTTTTTCGCGTTCCGTTCAGCCCCGTGCGAAAACGTCTCTGCTTTCCATTTGCAGCTGGCGAACATCTCTGGCGCAGAGGGATTCAGATTAATCAAAAGAAGCATCTTAAAACCCAACACCAGGAGTAATGCAAAGTGAAACAAAGGCTACATCTACACAGAATTAAAAAAAAAAAAGAGGAATCCCTTCAAAACCAACAAAAGGGGGGAAGGATTTGCATGCAACTGTTTTAATCCATATTAGAGGTGTGCACAAATGCAATTTTTGGGATTTGATTCAAATCTTTAAAATTTGAATTTAACCCAGTTTCAATTGAATTAAGCAAATTTGAATCTATTCGTTTGAATTTTTGATTCGAATTTGCACTTACAAATGTCGACAACATTTGTATGGGCCCGTACTCATCATTTTGCATCCCGTACGCATCCGTACACATCTGTATCCATCCCGTGGTTATTCCATATGCGACCTGTTTTCATCCCGTATGGATCCATACAAACGTGTATGGATGCGGGAAATATGAGGATCTGCAAGTAAGCATCGTGTACGAACCCATACAGATACGCATGTCCAGATAATTCAAACAAATTGATCCAAAATTTGAAATTAATTTGAATCTTTAAATTTGAATTTATAGACATTCAATTTGAATTTGAATGTCGAGATTTGGACGAATTCGATCGAATTTCAAATACCTTTGAATATTTGTGCACATCTCTAATCCACATTATTTTCACCCTGAGAGTCAGGGAATTTGCTGCCAGAAGAGGCAGTGAGAGCAACCGGTCTGAATGGCTTTAAGAAATGGTTAGGCAAACTCACGGAGGACAGGTGTATCAGTGACCCTTCCTTCCCCTTTCAGGCACAGTAATTGTTTTTAATGTGTTCATTTTATATTTTGTTTTTACTGCTGTAACCAATCCAGGATAGGAATGCCCAGGAGCAATTGGTGGGACAAGATGCTGGACTAGAAGGGCTGTAGCCTGATCCACCAGGGCTTCTCTTAATTCATGGAGGACAGGTGTATCAATGGCTATTAGAATGGATGCCTAGGTACCACCTCCAGTTTGGAGAGACAGGTTGGAACCTCTAAAGGCCATTTGCTTGGAATTTGAAAGCAGGTGAGGTTTTCCCCCTTGTTTTGAATTTGAGATGCCCAGAATCAATTGGTGGGCCACTATGGGCAACAGGATGCTGGACTAGATGGGCTGTGGCCCAATCCAGCAGGGCCGGTGGGGAGGTATATTAATGGTTACAAGAACTGGCACCTAGATACCCCGTCCAGGTTGGAGAGACAGGCAGGAGGTCTTTAAAGACCACTTGCAAGAAGTGGAGAACAGGTGAAGGTTTTGCCTTTGTCTTCTGCTTGAGATGCCCAGAAGAAACTGGTGGGCCGCTGTGTGAGACAAGATGTTGGACTAGATGGACTGTGACCTCATCCATCAGGGCTCCTCTTAGGTTCTTATTCCTCCAAACTGGGCTGATATTACTATGTTTGGATGGTGGTAATTTGTGGAAGGAGTTGATGAAGTATTAAGTGTTTGAACTTTTCTTTCTTGCATAAAAACCAAATGAACCTGATGTTAACAGGAGAGGAAAGTTAACAGTATTTATTTATTTTTTAAATCTCATTTTAACATTTATGAATCACTGTTCCACTACAGGCACTCAAGAAAAGTGAGCTGATGGTTTTGGGGTTAATGGCTTGGAATCCCTAGAAGGGTAAATGCTTATGAATTTTATATTTTGTAATGGAGTGGGGTTAATTATTTAGGCCCTAAACCCTTGCTTTATGATTTATTAAATCTTGATGGTGTTTTTGCTGCTGAATGTTGCTCCAGGAACAACAACATGGAGTTGCAATTTCATCCCCAAGGATGGCGGAGAAGATACCCAGAATGGCTTTGTAGATTGCATATCAACGAAAGGCATTTTGGATTAGGGACGTGAATGAATATTTGTAACATTCGAAATTCATATGAATTTGGTTGAATCCGGACATTTGAATTCAAATAGAATCTTGGCACATTTGAAGATTGACATTCGAATTTTAATGGAATGTTTTGATAAAGTTGTATGAAGCTTTGTATGGGATTCATCTGGGATTGAACATTCGTATTGAATACAAATCCTACCACATTTGAAGGGGATCAATTCAAATGAATGAGAATTTTCTTGCATTCAGTTTGATATAAATCAAATACAAAAAAAACCCATCATACACTGAAGTCCACTGAAGACTTTTCTGGCTGCATTCTCTGCACAACTAGGGATGTGCGTGAATATTTGAATGCATTTGAAATTTGATCGAATCGACCAAATTTCAATATTCAAATTCAAATAAAATGTCCTGAAATTCAAATTTAAAGTTTTGATTGGAATTTTGAATTTTGGATCTATTGGTTCGAATTATTCAGACATTCTTATGTCTACGGGTACGTTAAACGATGCGTACTTGAAGATCTGCATCTTTTCCGCATCTGTACTCATTTGTACGGATCCGTACGGGACGAAAACGAGTTGCATACGGGATAACTATGGGATGCATATAGACCTGTACGGATGTGTATGGACATGTACGGACCTGGGGAAGATGCGTACAGGCATCTATGAATGTTGTTGACATTTGTAAGTGCAAATTTGAATAAAACATTTGAACAAATAGATTCAAATGTGCTTAATTTGAGTTGAATTTGGTTAAGTTTGAATTTAAAAGATTTGAATCGAGTCAAATTTTTGAGTATTTGATTCAAATCGTATTGAATACCAGAAACTGCATTCATGTACACCCCTAGCCCTATGCACAACACAGATTGCTTCTCCATTTGGGACTCTGTCCAAGAACTACGTTCTCTGTTTAAGAAGTTGGATTTAAAAAAAAAGGACAAAGATGAACCCGGCCACAGTCTTCCCACAGTGGCAACTCAGTGTTTCTAATTATATCATAGCCATCACAGATACATTAACCCATACAAGATTTAGACAGACTTGTTCTCTCTGCTATCCATTTGTAACGGAAAGTGATATATGTATGTTGCTGTTAGATGGGTTTGAAGGAACCATGGGCCTTGGCTTGGATACAGAATTCTCGATTGCCTGTGGAAGGAGAATCCTTGCGGCTCACAAGTTAAAGAGCTAGCCGTCTGAGGTGCCATTATGGAGCTGTTTGCGGGAGAGAACCCTGAGAGATGGGTTGCCCATATAGCCATTAGGGGTGGCGGAATAAAGCCAGGGGCTGACGGGAGCACGCAAGACGCACATTTATTATGCCTCATGAAGTTGGGGGAGAGAGAGGGGAGAGGTGGGTATGGGGAAGCCCTAGAGGAACAGGACAGAGGGCCTGTTCAGACATGGCGAATATAGCACCATTATGGCACCACAGTGAGGTTGCTTCATGTAACTGTGGCAATCCCACCATGACCCTGGTGCCCCCCCCCCCCCGGGCAAAATAGTGCTACATACGATGGCTGGAAAACCCAGGCCAGTGCTGAATATCATGGGTTTTCCAGCAGTAGTGCTTTTACTCACTCTACACGGTGTGGCAATTGTTGCTCCATCTACCACCCATGTGTGGAGGTTGAAGCAGCCAACCATCTATGCACAAATGAAGGTATTATGGTCTAGTGGTTAGGGAGCCAAACTGTTATCTGGGAATACCGGGTTTGATTCCACCCTCCCCCATGAAGCCAGATGGGTGACCTTGGGCTAGTCACAGCTCTCTTCTGAGCTCTCACAGCCCCACCTGCCTCACAGGGTGTGTGTGGTGGGGAGAAGAATAGAAAAGCTTTGTCAGCGGCTTTGAGTTCCCTTAAATGGTTGAGAAAAGAGGGGTAGAAAAGCCAACTCTTCTTCTTCTGCTGCTGCTTCTTCTTCTTCTGGGTATTCAGGAAGAAAGAGAGAGAGAGAGAGATTGCTTCTGCATATTTTGGTTATTTCCGACCGAAGGGGGTATCTACACCTAATTTTTCCTACTTTGCATTTTCTTACAGTGAGTAATTGGGCTTGGACAAAGGTCAGTCAAAAACACCACTCATTCGGTCATTTTGTATTGATCCATCAACTTCCACATACATGGTTCTTTACACTGGATGGAAGGTCAGATCTCTGCTATGAAAACCTTATAATCTTAGTAGCCAGAGTGAAAAATTGCTTCAGTGTTGTTTTTTCCCCATGTGTTGATAGTACCCTCTCTTGACCAGCAGAGGGCGCAGTTGTCCTATGATGTGCTCCGATGCTCTTTCCATGGAGGAAACCGATTTTAGAAATTAAAGTCTACAAGGGAGGAAATGTTTATAAAGAAACCAATCTTCTTGCTTCCCCCCCAGGGACAAAATAATCAGTGGTGTGTGATATCTGATCAGAGCTCTATGCCATACAGGAAGCAAGGAGAGCAATTTCCTTTTTGAGAAAGATTACAGGCACACGTTGTTTGGACTAGTAACTGCTTTGCAAGGCAGGCCACCTTGCAGGGTTGTTGTGAAGAGCAGAAATGGCTATAGGAACCATGCCAAATGCTTTGAGGAAAGGTGGGATATAGTGTTTTATTGTTCTGAATTGATATCACCCTCAGGTTGGGTTACAGCACACGAAAACAGTAGAAAGGAAGGGGGCTTCTGCACAGGCCCATTAAAACACATTAACAACACATACAGGACACATAGGCCGCATCCCCATTAAAAGCTTAATCCACTTTCCCTAAATCGAAATAACAGAACCGGATGCAAACGCGAATTTGCCTGATCCCATTACTTTCAGCCAGAATCGCATTCAATCCGGATTCTGAGGACGTACGTGACTCAAGGGGGGGACTCCAGTGGCTACTTTTTAAAAACCACTTTTCGGGGCTGCCCTGTGTTCTTCCTCCTGGCGTGAACGCGCCACCCATAAGGGACCCCTTCACGGAGCCTAGCTGGGTGGCTGGGTGGCTGCTGCTTGCCTGGATGGAGGAAGAACAGCAGCCAGCAGCCAGCAATTCTTTCCCCTCCTCTCCTCATTGCTCAGGGCACGCAGCAGCAGCAGCAGCAACAAACATTCACACATCTCCCCAAAGCGGCAGCTGCTTTTGTTTCTTTTCCCTTTTTAGAAGGTCAGCACTTTCAATGGCAAGATCCTTATCAGGTGTGAAGTGTTTCCATCGCTACAGTGTATCTTTAAGTGGTGGATTTTACAGCTTGCTTTGGAAGCAAGCTACTGGGGGAGGGAAACTCTCATCCCTTAACACGAAAGGGTTCCCACAGTAAAAAATGTAAAACATTTCAAGCGCACGAACCGGAGTGAGACCTGTTGAAATGAGGATTAACATTTACAATGCTTTGGGGTGATTTAACACGTGGAAAGCGTGTTAAGCCAAACTGACGTGGGGTCTGCCAGGATTGAAAATGTTTTGAATTCGAAATAAGCTTGCTGTGGGGATTCGCCCATATAGAACACATATAAGACTTACATTCCGCACAGGAGGCCAGATCTGGGACTTTTTGAGGCAGCCGCTTCCGCACTCTGGCCTGCGAGACCCGTTCTTAATGGGGTCTCGCCGCCAAAATATCCGGCCTCCGGGAAGACCTTGAAAATTAGGTCTTCTGTCCGGCTCCTCACCTCAATCCGTTCAGAAGCAGCATGCTTCCACACATGGAAAAGCGAGGGGCTGGATTTGCCAGTGGCCGCCATCTTGGGGAGGGTGGAATCAGGCCGGTTTGCCTCCTTCCGCCCTCCCTCGTACACTGTGTGCCAGTGGAAGCGTGTGGTGACCGGCAGCTGCGTGCTCCAGTCCCACGGCTCCAGGGGTGCCCCTGCCGCGGGAGGCCAGATCCCCTTTGGAATGGGTGCTGCGGCTTCCACACAGCACCCAGGGGATCCGGCCAACCTGATCCGTCCTCCCCACACATGTATGGACACGCGGGGCCTCCGAGGATCCGTCCCTATTTCAGATGGATCCTCAGGAGGACGGATCACTGGGATTTTCTTAAATCCGTTTCTCAGCAGCAGGTGTGGAAGCACCGAAAGTTTAAATCGAAACTAAAACACATTAAAACCAGAGGTAAGATTAAGATTAGGTGGGATTAAAAGTACAGTGCTCAGGGCACAGTAGTCGCTGACTAGTTAACTAAAGGCTTAGGTAAAGAGTCCTGGCTTTACCAAATGTCTAAATGTATTCAGGGAGGATACCAGACAAACCTTTGAGGCTAGGTTGTCACACAGCCTAGGAGCTGGCACCAAGAAGGCCCTCCTACATGTCCCCACTGTTGAAGGACGGTGGCCAACATGGCCCTCTCAGCCAACATGGCCCTCTCAGCATATCATAGACACGAGTGAATTTTTTTGTTGATTCCAATCAAATTGAAGGCAAAGAAATTTGCTTTCGTTCAAAAACTGCCCTTCAAATGTGGTCGAATCTGATTCAAATCCTTGCTGCTGGTCATGCCTACGAATCCCCTACGGACCCCCTACTGACTATTGATGTACACGATTTCTTTTTTTGCATCCAAATTCAATTTGATTCAAATGTTTAGAATCTGAATACAACAAAATCCAGTTCAAATTGAATACATTCAAACTATTCATTTGAATGTTAGATTTGAATCCAAAGATATAGATGTCAACAACATTAGTATGTGTTATACGTATCTGTTTGCATTTCATATGCATCCCGTTTTCATCCCGTACTATCAGCACAAATGTGTACAGATATGTATGAGATTCGTACAGATACGTATGCAATACATATGTATCTGTACTTCTGAACGTTTTGAATCATTCAAACAAATGTTTTGGAACATTCAAAATTCATTTGAATGTTTAAATTCAAATGTGAAGACATTCTGTTCAAATTCAAATGTCCACATTCAATCAAATCCGATTGAATTTCAAATGTTTAGAACATTCGTGCACATCCCTACTGCAGACCTGCTCTGAATGCGCCAAATCCATTCTGAATCCACTTTGAATCCACTCTGAATCTGCTCTGGATCTGCTGCAGATGTGACCGTGCAACCATTTTCTTGCCTCCCCACTTTCAAAAATGTGATGAAGCTTCGAACAAAAGCACAAGAGCATTCACTTCACATTCTAATGTCAATCCGCAAATGTAGACAACATTTGATTCAAATTTGAATTTACAAATCTGAACAAATTCAACAGAGTTTTGAATGTGGTGAATATCCGTGCCCATCCCTCTGCACCTGAGTATATGTATAGTGGGAAGCAGCATTCCCTTAAATATAAGAAACAGTCCGCGTACCCACAATCATTGGCCAGAGGTATCAAAAATACCCTAAATGGCAGAAAAATTAACCAGGATCTTCAAGCATCAGACTGAAGGTCAAGGTGTTAGGAAAAGAGATTTGGTCTAGTGGTTAAGGAGCTGGACTCTTATCTGGGAATACTGAGTTTGATTCTGCCCTCCCCCATGAAGCCAGCTGGGTGACCTTGGGCTAGTCACAGCTCTCTTCTGAGCTCTTACAGCCCCATCTACCTCACAGGGTGTCTGTTGGGGGAGAAGAACAGAAGGTTTGTCATCCACTTTGAGTCCGCTTTAAATGGGTGAGAAAAGCAGGGTAGAAAAGTCAACTCTTCTTCTTCTTCTTCTTCTTCTTCTTGATGCTGTAGGAAGAAGGTGCAGCAAGGTGTGAAGAATGACATGTATGATAAAATAGGGGTCTCAAAGAATGGCCTTCTAGGTGCACCTGAGTTAAACTCCCAGGATTCCACAATCCGCAACTACCTCCCAGGGGGTTGGCTCAAAATGCTGGAAGTGGCCTACTGGGAGTTATAGTTCAGGAACATCTGCAAGGGTGCAGTTTGAGATCCTTAGGACAAACATTTTTATTCTGTCCTCATCAAACCGATAAAATAAAATAAACCCACAATTTATCACGTGCAGCTGAAAGTCAAGACGTTTTGGTGTGGACTATGCCCACCGTTGGAACAGGAAACATCATTGGATATGGTGATTTCTTTTCTGGAACCCTCAAGTCCCATCTATGAAGGACTAAACCAGTAGCTTCTTCCAGGGATATTCCAAACTGTGCCCTTTCCTGACAGTTGCTCTGAGTCACAGCCATTCCCAGTTCCAGATCAGTTGCCTTCAGATCTCTTCCCCCGTTGTGGTGACTTCCTGCCATCTTGCAGTGTGCCAGCGCCTCTTCTACTGTATCTCTGCATTTGGCTTTTTTTTTGTTTACATCAGGCAGTGAAATGACTCGCCCCAAACCAGCCTCACTGGAACAATGGATTCTCATTGCCGACGTGACACATCCATAACGGCCTTCAGTCAACTTCTCAGAACGCCATCTGCTGACCAGGGGGAAGGAAGCGGGCTGCCTGATGACTAATTAGTGTCACTCTGGTTCTGCTGTTGTGGAGATTTCCGCTTCTCACTAACTTGTGTGTGGAGTTGTGCATTTGGAAGCAATCTCCCTCAAAGCAATCTTTCTCTGTTGCTTTCTCTGTTGCATGCAAGCAGCTGGACCACTTATGCAAGACAATTCATTCAAGACGTGTCCTCTGCAGATCTCCGTTTATGTTAGCTTGAGCCCAAGGACCTGTTTATTGCGAAGTCATTTCAATTCTTGCAATAGCAGGCCAGGGGTGTCTTAAGGCTACACCTCCCAGCAAACATCAAGCTATCGCCTTCCGGAGACTGAACAGATGCCCTTTCCCACTCTGTTTGCTGCTGTTGGTGGTTATTGATCATTACAGAATGTAATCAAAGCTTCAGTCAGCCCTGGCAGGAAAGCAGGGATCATGTAACCATTTCAGGACCATGGACAGTTCCTTGGAGACCATTTTCTCCAGGAAGAACCCAACTGTGTCCTTCCAGATGGTGCTGACCGCCAACCCCCATTGTGCCTTGTGGGTGGCCAGACTAGCAGGGAATCATGGGAAGTCAGTGACAGCCTGAAGACCATGATCTGGACAGCTCTGGACTGGTCTCAGGGCACAAGTGAGGCTCTGGCAGGGGTCTTCCTGACTCCCCAAGTGGATGCTGGCGATGGAATCTGCCTGCAAAGATTGCTGGACTAGGTTGGACTCTGGCCTGATCCAGCAGGGCTCCTCTTACAATCTTATTTTCTTACTCCACAGCAGCTGCTCCCTCCAGCCAACATTTATCCTTGACTAGGTCTCCTCAGGAACCGTCAACCTGCCTTACCCTAGGGTCATCTCCAAAACCTTCTACAGATCTGCTCTGAGGACAACAAATGACTCAATTTAGTTTCCTGTTGGATGCAGATGGCCACTGCACCTGTAGAAATTTTGTTGGAACAAGTGCATTGTTAATTGTGACCGTGGCGTTGACAGCGATTAATAACAGCACCGTGGGGGGAAAGCCGCCATGACATTAATGATGCCTGGATCCTGGCAGCTGGCTTCCAGGCCTCGCTCAGATGTTCCCTGTACATTTTATCTCGATGCAATATGGCCAAATCCTAATTACACTGAAGTGGACCCCATTGCTCCCTTTTCTGCATTGCACTGGAAAGGAGAAACCTGATCCTCTCTTTTCTCCTACTCAAAGCAACCCTCATCTTTTCATCTCTTTATCTTTTGCCCCTTTCTCCTGCATCTTTTTGTGCAAATGGCACAGAATTCTCACAATAGAAGGTGAAGAGGAGGAGATTTGGGATTCTGTGAAGAAGATGACGAGAATCTTTCTCTCATTGCCTGTCAAGAAGCCACTCGTTAGCTAACGTTCATGGCAAATAGCTGTGGGCAGAGGGCAGCTGATGAGCGAGAAATTTGCCAGTTGAAGGCTAGAGTTGAAGGCTCTCCCAGACACCTTAAGCTCTGCAGAATATAGAATCTGAAAGGACCATATGGACAGCACTACAGACCAGCTGAAAGCGTTGAGCAATGTCGTAAATTGTTTGCATTGACAGATCTCCCACCACGCACCTCTTCTTCTGCCAGACTCAAATCCAGACAAGGTGAATGGAGCGTCAGCTCAGCAGAGGTGGCTGCAGTTTGGGGACTAAGTGGGCATCTCCCCCAAACCATGCCTAGACCCCCCCTTTCTTGCTCTTTGAATACATGCTTCAGTTCAGGGCTGACTAATGTACCTTTGTTAGCAAAAGGGTCGGGCATCCAGGATAGAGCCTTTTCAGTGATGGCCCCTAGATTATGGAACAATCTCCGCCCAGAGTGTGCCAGGCAGCTTCGCTTCAAATGTTTAGAAGAGCATTTGTTTCCATTTGGCTAGGGAAACAGCTTCCCTTCCTCACTATCAGGCCCTGTTATTGTTTTAATATGTTCATTTTACATTTGGTTTTTAATTTTGTAAGTGGGCCTGAGACCCTCACATTCATTCTGTTCAGTAGGGTGATTCTTGTGATTTTGTTGTTGTCTTGCACAGAATTGTCTGCTGTGAAGTTCACATTTCTTGCCACCCCCACCCCCCAGTATCATTTCCTTTTAGCTTTAAACACTAGAAGTCAGGCGCTTAAAAAGACCTTGCTGAAGAAGTGGCCATAAGGGATGGTGCAGCCCATACTGATGTGGACAGATCTCCCACCATGCACCTCTTCTTCCGACAGACTCAAATCCAGACAAGGAGAATGGAGTGTCAGCTCAGCAGAGGTGGCTGTACTTATTGAGGGCCCAACGTCCCAGCACTTTGGACAGGATTCCCTGTTTCTGTGGACTATATGTCCAATAATCCAGGGAATCCCTGTCCAGATTTTAACAGGCCTCACTGCTTGGAGAACGGTGGGGATGGCAAGCAGTGGGGTGATGACAAAGACAGAGGAAAGGGTTGGTGGTGGCAGCGGGGGCGGGGGACATCTGGAGACAGCACCCCAACGCAGTACAGACGCCTGCAAGGAGCCCCCGCGCTGGTAAAAAAAATAAATAATCTGTGTTAAAACCTGGACTTTCTTGACCAGTGAAAATGTAGCCACAATGAAGAATAAGGAATATAGGGAAGGCATTCCAAAGGGAGGAACAGCTACTAAAAAGGCCCTGTCTTGAGCTGTGATGCTCCTGAGCTGTGATTCTCTTGCTCACAGCCCATGGAGGAGGATTCTCTGTCTTGACTGTGAATGGAGAGCAGTAGCAGGATAAGGCAAGCCAGATAGGGCAAAGTGGACCTATAGCTATTCTGGAAACAGCTTCATGGGACCATTGGTCCATGCTTGGAGATACTGAAGGAAAAGCAAAGGAACCAGCCCTGCCCAATAGCACGGAAAACAGACACTATGGCTAGAGGATGAATCTTCAGTATAAGAGTCTGTGGTCACACCTAAGGTTTAATCCATCTTCAGTCCACTTTCAGAGCGAGAGAACACCTCAGCAAAGTGACCAGTAATTTTCTTTCCATGTCATCTGTCCCAAAGGTGAATTTTCTGAGTTAAGACTGAAAAACAGCCTGTCGCTTTGCTGTGTGTTCTCTCGCTCTGAAAGTGGACTGAAGCTGGATTAAATCTTAAGTATGACCACATCCAGAATGCAGTTTCTTGTGCTGTTGTTGGTCTCTGGATTTGGAGTGGGGGGGGGGGGAAGGCAAAGTTTGCCATAGCAAATGCATCAATATCACACTCAATTTGTGATGGCTTGAACGCTATGATGTGTCACTAATTTTTCCCTCCTGTCTCCCATGCAAATGAGTAACCGTACCTGCAAATCTAATGGCATATTTTCTGAACAGGCTGCACTGTTCAAATCAGTTTTTTCCCCCTCCTTAAAAAAAAAAAAAATCCTGTAAGTAAAGTATTGGGTAAAGAGTGGGATGCAATCTATCAAATAATGTGCTTGCGCCTGAGGTTACAGTGCAAAATTGCTTCTTAATTGGGCCAAAGAAGAGCAAAGCAGATCTTTTCTGATAAGAGGGGATCCATAATAATGTCAAGCCCATCATGCTTGCAAAATTGCCTGCTGGCAATCTGATGGAAACAACGGTGACAGATGGGTGCTGTGGACAATTTGCTCTTCCAAGTGAAACAATGGATAAAGCATCAATGAACCTTGGGCCAGGGTCTGGGAGTGGCGATCAGGACCAGCCAGCAAAGAACATGAGTGGTACTGGGCTGGGCTGGTGGATGGACTCTGAAGAGTGGAGATCAGAGGTGGGGTGTTTCCGCACAGGCCGTTAAGACCCCGTTAAGCACCCGGTAAGGACACATATGGCACACACCCGCAGGTTACCTTCTGCACACCGGGACAGATTAGGGCCACTTCAAGGACACTGCTTCTGCACGGCCTTGTGCGAGATCTGTCTCTAATGGGGTCTAGAGGCTGCCGAATCTGGTTTTCGGGAAGACCTGAAAAATTAGGTCTTCAAACCGTTCCCTGCCTCCAGATTCCGGATCAAAGGATGAAACTTCTGCACAGGGGTTTCCATTCACAAAAACAGGCTACGCAGCCGGGCAGCCATGGGATCTCAGGCACGCCACTGATTGGTGGGCAGTCTGTCCCTGACACACCCATGCACGGTGGAAATGAGCGGTGACTGACGGCTGAAGGCTCCAATCATGTGGCACCTTGGGAGGCAGGGCTGCAGAGAGGCCTGATCCTTCTGGATATTGGTGCTCTGGCATCCACACAGCAAACACATGATGCTTTCCTCACTATCCATGCTTCCCATGCTAGTGTGGATGCGTTAGGCCTCCAAGGGATCCATCCCTAGTTCAGACGAATCTTCCCAGGGATGGATTTCAGAAATCCTGATTTCCTTATTCTGGATTTCAAGCGGTAAGTGCGGAAACACCCATGGTCTCCTCAAGAGAGACACAAATATTTATAGGGCTGGATAAAAGCTAAACCCTGTATCTGAACTGACTGCTATCCACCAGACAGTCAGTCCAACAATAGCAACAGCAGCAGCAGAAAATGGGAACAAATGCAAAAGTCACAAACAATCCAGACGTCAGAACTGGGGAATCCAAGGATAAGAACGTAGGAATACAAGAGGAGCCCTACTGGATGAGGCCACAGCCCATCTAGCTCAGCATCCTGTTTCATATAGTGGCTCACCAATTACTTCTGGATATTCTCAAGCAGAAGGCAAAGTCAAAACCTTCACCTGCCCTTGACTCGTTCACCTGTCTCTTTAACCTGGAGGTGATACCTAGGCATCTGTTCTAGTAATCACTGGTACCCCTGTCCACCATTAATTGTGAAAAGCCTTGACCTATCAGGCCACAGCTCACCTAGTCCAGCATCCTGTCTCATATATTGGCCCACCACTTGCTTCTGGGCATTTCGAGCAGAAGACAAAGACAAAACCTTCACCTGCTCTTGAGTCAACGCAAATGGCCCTTAGAGGCCTTCTGCTTGTCACTCCAACCGGAAGGTGGTACCTACACATCCATTCTAGTATCCACTGATAGACCTATCTTCCATGAATTTGTCTATAAGAACATAAGAGGAGCCCTGCTGGATCAGGCTCAGCCCATCTAGTCCAGCATCCCATCTCACACGGTGGCCCATCACTTGCTCCTGGGCATCTCAAGCAGAAGACTTTCACCGGCTTTTGGAAGCATCCTGCCTGTCTCTCTAGTCTGGAGGAAATGCCTAGGCATCCCTTCTAGTAGCCATTGATACACCTGTCCTCCATGCCATCCCATACCGCCTTCAAGGCCACCTCTGGTGGTCTTAGATGCTGTTTTCCAACCAAATGACAATTTTCCAGATGACCCCAAGCATGGTTCTAATACAGAATAATGTAAAATGCTTGTGGAATCTTGGGTTAGAAAAATCGAGGTTGATGTTCTCTTGACCCACAGGTCTTGGCAGGTTTCTCTGTGGGGAGGTCAGCTAAGCCCCCTCTTTCTCTCCCAAAATAGAGCCCATTTAATCCCCCACCGCTCAAACTGGTTTCAGCAAACGGTCTTGCACGCTATTCTGTTGGCAGCTATAAATAGGGGTTGACAGATTTTAGACAGAGATGGAAGAACATTAATTGGAGCGACATGAGAGAGAGAGAGAGAGAGAGAGAGAGAGAGAGAGATGGGCTGCCCACCCACACAGCAGGAACTCTGCTACCCATCCCTTTCATGGATTTCAGACTCTTTTACTGGATAAAGAAGGAACAGAGATCATCTCTGAGAACTACAGTGAGAGGGATAAGGAGAGCACAGCCGAAGTATGGAGCAAAAGGAAATGTGCACATCTTCCAGACCACTCACCCCCAGAGGATGGGATGAAAAATGAAATGAGGATTTCCTCACCCATGAATGGTGGCAAAGAAAGCCCTCCTGCCTTGTGATAGGTCTGGAGAAAGGCGTCCTCCACCCTTTGCTTTGAAGCAGAGATACCAGCTCTGATATGGAATGTGGGAGGGGGTGAAGACAGGCAATGGCCAAGGGGACCAGAAGGTCCTCTCAGAAAGTGGCTGCTGCCATGCTACGCTCTTCTGAGTCTGCAATGGAGCCAGTTTGGTCTAGTGGCTAGGGAGCTGGACTCTTAACTGGAAATACCGGGTTTGATTCTGTACGCCTCCATGAAGTCAGCTGGGTGACCTTGGGCTAGTCACAGCTCTCTTTTGAGCTCTCACAGCCCCACCTACAGGGTGTCTGGTGTGGGGAGAAGAATGGAAGGTTTGTCAGCCACCTTGAATCCCCTTAAATGGGTGAGAAAAGCAAGGTAGAAAAGCCAACTATTCTATTCAACTCAGCACCTGCATTGTGCACTCAATATACCATAGACGTGTTGTGTGGTTCAGCCTATGTTGCAGCCTCTAAGTGATCCTGGAGGTTGCTAGGTGGAATGTCATGCA
The DNA here is from genome assembly GCA_023333525.1 of Aspidoscelis tigris stejnegeri. Taxonomy (NCBI): domain Eukaryota; kingdom Metazoa; phylum Chordata; class Lepidosauria; order Squamata; family Teiidae; genus Aspidoscelis; species Aspidoscelis tigris. The sequence continues at coordinate 22,287,084 of JALMGA010000012.1, read as the reverse complement.
ACGTCCCCTAGGAGTTAGGGGAACGCTTCATCCCAGTACACCTGAATCTTCTTTGTCTCTCCTAGCTGTCTCAGAGCCTGGGGGTGGGTTGGACTTATGATTATCACTTTCAGTTATGTGACGAAACACCCAAAACAGCATTTCGCACACCCCTAGCTGAGACCACCTCCCTTTTTCCCCAAAGTCATGTCCCTTTTGAGATGCACCGACCACAGTTGCCTTCATATCTCTGTCGCTTATTCCCCATTGATTAACTACGTGGGTCAAGCGAAATGTAAGTATTTGTTTGTGTGAACTCTCATTTTGTACCCTCTTTAAAGGTTTAGGGAGAACAGTGTTCAAATCATGATGTGCAGCAGAGTTCAGAAAGAACTGATCTGCATGCCAGCAGATAGAAACATATTTATCAGTGGAACAAGAAAGTCCTCAAATATTTGTCAGTCCCAAATTAGAACTTATTGCCATGACAACTGTTAGCCAAGAGCCATAGTTTCAACATTTTCAACAAGGAACAAGCAGTCTGTTCCATTTGGCTTTTCAAGTGTATCAGCTTTCTTTTTAAACTAGGGGGAAAAAGAGCCCCTAACTCAGGCCAGGCTGTACTATTTAGAACCAAACTGTGAAACCAGATGGACCCACAAGCTACACGGTAGTTGTGCAAAATTGTGCACAAAGGCTTTGTTGTAGAGTGGGAAGATGTAAGGCTGAGGGTTTAGGTGAGCCAGTTTGGTTTAGTGGTTAGTGATCTGGACTCTTATCTGGGAATACCGGGTTTGATTCCTCATTCCTCCATGAAGCCAGCTGGGTGACCTTGGGCTAGTCACGGCTCCCTTCTGAGCTCTCACAGCTCCACCTACCTCACAGGGTGTCCGTTGTGGGGAGAAGAATGTGGTGGGTGGTCTGTCAGGCACTTTGAGTGCCCTTAAATGGGTGAGATAAGTGGGGTAGCACAGCCACCTCTCCTCCTCCTCCTCCTTCTATATAAAGAACCCAGCTGCCAGTTGGTTCCATACTCAGGGGGATGGCGTGTTGTGGGCAAATGGTGGAAAAGTCTCTGTCAAAATGGGGGATATATTGTGCTGTTCTGTTAGCACTATGGTGGGATTGCCACCCATATCTGCTCCACTAGATCCCCACTTTATTCCTCCTAAGAAGGGAATGCCTTCAAACAGAACAGCCAGTTTTATAATGTCCTTATTGAAATCAAGGCATATTTTACTTTTTTTGGGTTGTGTGTGAAACCTTATAGAGGCTTCTTGGGTGGTTGTCCTTAGAAAGTGATCTCAGGAATGACTGTAAGGGTACATCCCCATGGGCCTTTAGATCCGAATTCAATTCGAATTTGGGAAGGACCATCCCCATGACTTAGTAATTAATCCGAATTCGGCATCCAGGTGTCCCCATGCAATTCCTTATTCCTGGATTTTATGAGGACTAAACTGCCTAAATCTGGAGGAAAAAAAGTCCTGATGAAAACAGGACTCAGTCCCCTTTTTGGAGCCAAGTCCGCTTATTTTCCTCCACATGGGAAAGATACCAGGCACTTTGGGGTGGAAGTCTAGCCTTCTGGCCAATGGCAACCAGCTGTGTGTGTGTGTGTGTTTTTTTTTACAGATGCAAAGCTCCCCCCTCCCTTGCCAGGCTTGCAATGCTAAAGACACATTCGAAAAAGACAAAAAGGAGGGATAGCTGCTTGCCTTTTAAAACAGTTTCCCTGGAAACATTTGTATCTTTTTTGTATTGTTATCAGAAAGGATACAGTTGAGAAGCTTTGCAATGATTTTAAATACTTTGAAATCCTTTGAAATGATACATTTTATTGCTCTGTGTTCGGTCCTTCACTGATCTGCTTGAGCACACATTTGCCAGTAATCTCAAAAGGGAGAGGTGTGAAAAGAAAGTATTTGTGGTTAGAAATTTTTTTGAACCTGCCTTCAGTGAGAGCTTTGCTTTTTTTAATTGCAGGCAGGGTTTGCATGGGCGATTTGTGGGTTTAAAAGTCCTATTTTTTATGTTTAAAAATAGTCCCCAAAATAGTCCAAGCAGGACTAAACCAAAACTAAAAAAGCTGCATGGGGACAGCTATATTTGGATTAATTGATGGGCACTCAATTCAGATTAAAAATAGGGATTAAAAATAACCCTAATGGGATTGAAAATAGTCCAAACGGGACTAAACCAGGGCTAAAAAAGCTGCATGGGGATGCACCATTAGATGCAAATTATTCCTCCAGGATTCAAGCATGGAAGCAAGCAAGCCTAGGAAAGCCCTCATCATGGAACCTGGCAGCCATTTTGAGACCAGCTGCGGGAGGAGTGGCATGGGGTTAAACCAAGTTCACTTGTTCCCCACTTCAGTCTTTTCTTTAGCATCCTTTTTTAAAGTCTGAAGCAGAAAAGATGACACTCTTCTACTCCTCTCTTGATTTCCTGAAGCAAATCCATGCACTGTATCATCTGAGATCTCAGGTCACCAGCTGCTCAGTTGGCTTCACTTTCCAGTCTACCAGTCTCTCTATAAATATCTGCCTGGCTGTGGAACTAGTTCTTGCCCCTGGGGCTCCCAAATGTCCTTTATTTTTAAGGGAACATCCTTAGTTATAGCAGCAACCGTCCCCTACCACATAAAATGGCCTTCTCTTCCCCCAGAATGAGGTACCCTGTTCAGAATATCTTATTGCCCCTTTAAGTTTGCTCTGTCTTATTTCCTTTTTATCCTCCAACGGTTATTCCAAAAGCGCTCTCCAAGCTAATGGGCCAGTCTTAACTTTCCTGGCACCGCTTAGCACCTTCCAGAGTGGACAAATGGATAGAGAAGACACCAAGGCTGTTTTGTTACTGGTACAGTTTTAAAACATTTATGCTGCCTTTCAGTGCTCCATCATGTTAAGAGGGAGAGAAAGGCATTAAAACCCATCAAAGAGTCCAACAGAGTAACTGAGGCCGCGTCTTCACTTAACCACAGAGGCACTTGGAAACCTCTTGAGTGGTGACAGTGCCAACCCTCCCATTTTTGGGTGTGGTTGCTGACGAAAGCGCCATTTTTGTATGAAGGTGTTCCTATATGCTGCCGGAAATGGCGCTCCTGCACTTGCACATCAAGAAGCGGAGATGTCTTTTTCGGTGGCAGATGGTGGCACCTTCCCACATGCAGCTGTTAAGTAAGTTGAGACCTGGATGGGAAAGGCGTGCAGTCACCAATGTTGACTAGTGCTTGCACTTGTGATTGCTAGTCAAGGTTAGCCTACCCCCTCCCCTGCGATTGAACACTTACCTTTGTCCAGTCGCTGGCCGGTCCTCTTCTGGGCGCTGCCATCTAGTGTGCAGCACCCTCTGCGATGGCGCATGCATCAGCATCACGGCGCGTGCATCAGCGCCCTTGTGTGGCAGCTCCAGTGACCTCCCTGACAAATGGTCACCAGATGGGTTGGTACGGTTGTGGAGCAAGATTTTGTGCTCCATACCTAGTCAGCAATTAGGCAACTTCTGGGAAGGCAGGGGGCGTTTCTAGCATGTAAATGCTTCCTGCTGACTAGGGGTCAAAGTGCGAATGGAGGCTGCATCCAAGTTATGGTCCTGTGAGTGCTTCAGCAGCAGAAATGCTTGCTCCCAGCCCAGGAGTATGCGGTGTCCTGTGTTCCTTCACTCTCTTCTGAGCCAGGGAACTTTGAAGCTTCAAGGCCTCCACCTCTCCTAAACATCCTATGCTGGAAAAGTTGGATTAGAGAAGGCTTGGGAATGTGAGGGCTACACACTCTCCCTCTGAGGGGCCTTTGGTGAGCCAGTTTGGTCTTGCGGTTAGAGAGTAAGACTCTTATCTGGGAATACCTGGTTTGATTCTGCACTCCTTCATGAAGCCAGCTGAATGACCTTGGGCTAGTCACAGCTCTCTTCTTCTGAGCTCTCACAGCCCCACCCACCTCACAGGGTGTTCTGTTGTGGGGGAGAAGAATAGAAAAAATAGAATAGAAAAGCTTCTTCTTCTTCTTCTTCTTCTTCTTCTTCTTCTTCTTCTTCTTCTTCTTCTTCTTCTTCTTCTTCTTCTTCATGCCTCTTTTGTTATGTCTGAATGTAGCCAGAATGCTTTCCCCATTTTGCAGGAACGACACTGTCCATAGGTGCTTTGGATGTGGAGATAATTGACTCATAGTCTATGGTCAAAGGTCTGGATGAAGGTGCCAAAAGCCATTTAACATTTGTGCCTGGTATACTTCCAGTGGGAGGTTGCACCAGAGCCTGGATGCCACCACGGAAAGGGGTCTTTCCCATGAGACCACCCCTTGCACTTCTGATGGTGGTGAAATTAAAAGAGGAACCTCATCTCATAGTCTTACTACTTGGGAAGGTCTATTTGAGACCCAAGACATTTAGGGCATGTCCCCATGCACATTTGGTCCTGTACCAAAACCGGGCTCAGCAAGGGGTGTCCCCATGCATTTTAGATTTGATCCATTTCTGTGGACCAAATTGCCCCAAACCATGCCCGACCAGGATCAAATTTGGTACCTGAAAAACCAAGTCTGGGCACAGTTTGGGGTCCTGGCATGTATTGCTTAGCATGCTGAGACTGTCCATGGGGAGGATCCCATCATTGGGAGGTGGGGTGTGCTTGCTGTTCCCGCCCTGTGCATTGGAGAGTGCAGCCGCTGACATTTTTTGGGAGTGAAAAAATCCTGATCGCCAAGGCAGGCAGGATAATAGCTTAATTTGTGTACTTTTTCCATGGCAAATATTCGACCCCCGTTTCCCAATAGCCCGCGTCACCGGGAATGGCATGGGGATGGGCAAGGATCGATCTCAGACTTACTCCTGGTCCCATGCGTGCCCAATGCACACCAAACAGCTTGCATGGGGACATGGCCTCAGAACTTTATTGCATGAACATCAGCACAGTGAACGGGGCTTGGTAGTGAATAGATAACCCATGCAGATCTTTCAGGGTTTGCACTTCCATTGCAAACACAGGTGAGTCCACCATCTTTGGGCAGTTCTGGTTCAGGGAGAAAACTTTGTACCTCTGCATTTGGGGCACATTTTGAAATGTTGCTCCAAGTTTCAACACTCAAGGCATCTGCATAAAGAACTTGCCCTGTCATAAGCTTCAAAAGGTATGGATCTCATGCCAAAGAAGGGGCCTATTTGCACTTGGCTTTATTCTGGAATATATCCTGGAATAGGAACTTGCTGTCCATATGCTAGTGCAGGCTTCAGCAGGCCCAAAGTGAGGTCTGCCAGAGTCTGCATTAGCATGCGGACCACAGACCCCTATCCTGAGATATACTCCAGAAAATGACCAAGCGCGAATAGGCCCAAGATCTGTGTAAAACCAATACAGTGTTATAGGCCAGACCCCAGCTCAAACTGCAGAAAACATTCTTCAGGACTTTTTCTCTTCTCTTTTCTTGAAAGTTTCATGAGCAAAGTTCTCAAGTCACCATGACCAAACCAATAAATGGGAAAAGCTGGATCAAAATGATTAAATAAAATAATGATGAACTATCCATGCTGTCTCACAAGGTGTCTTGTGGTCAGACTGTCTGTGTGATTAGACCACACTTTGCCACAAAATGGAACTGAGTAAAAAGAAAACAAAGAGAGGAGGTTATGCTCTATCAGTCCTAAGCATAAAACATTTTCCAGTTTCTAAAAGGCTGCTCTTTGTGGCTTTCCATAGTGTCAAGGTGCTTTTTTTTCTTTTGCCACATGGCTTGATGAAGAAGAAGAAGAAGAAGAGTTGGCTTTTCTACCCCACTTTTCTCACCCACTTAAGGGAACTCAAAGTGGCTGACAAACCTTCCATTCTTCTCTCCACAGCAGAATACCCTGTGAGGTAGGTAGGGCTGTGAGAGACCAAAAGAGAGCTGTGACTAGCCCAAAGTCACCCAACAGGCTTCGTGGATGAGTGCAAAATCAAACCCGGTATTCCCAGATAAGAGTCCAGCTCCCTAACCACTAGACCAAACTGGTCTAACCAGTAACCACTAACGGGCCTAACCAAACTAGACCTAACCACTAGACCAAACCTGAAGAGAATGTGGGCAGTATAGATGTGCCGACAAACTGGTTTGGATTTTAATCAATTCAAATCCAACAGTGTTATTTGAAAGCTTTGAATTCAAACCAAGCACCCTGCCCGATTGAAAACAGAGTTCAAATTCAAATGGAGCAAAGGGGTGTTCAAATGAACCTATGGAATGCATCCTGTCTGATCCGAGTTTGAAGGCATTCGAAATGAACCAAACACCAGGCAATTGAAGGAAAAAGTCTGAACTCAAACCAAGTGAAGGAATGTTTGATTTGGATTGAACCAAACCACAATAAATATAAGTGAACATCTGTGGCTTCCAGAAGTCTGGAAGTTGAATTCATTCTCTGTTTCCCATTCATGCATGTTTCAATGCAGGCCTGGCCAGTGTTGTGCATTATGTCAATGGGGTCCATTTTCACATGTGTTTGTGCAAAGTTGGAGCCTCCCATTAGTTTAAGATTTCTTTCTTTACAAAACAAAACTTTATTACGACAACAAACATTGCTTATATAACTTATCCATTTCTTCTGGACTCCTTATACAACCAGACAAAACAGAACCAAACATAAACAGAACGCCTACACAGCTTTTACCAAGATAATCAGAACCACAAAACGCGCATGATCCATACAATTCAAAATCAATCACCATTCCAATCTAGGGAAGAGTGAATGCAATTTAAACTTTAAACACACACACACACACAAAACGAAAAGAATAAGAAGCAGATGGGTGATAGGCCGGGTTGGCCTGAGCTTTAGTGATGAATGGGGACCATTTTTCTATGAAATTTGCCTGCGATTCCATGGCTTGCATTTTTAGCTGTTGTGCAGTAATCAATTCATTTGTCAACAGGGACCATGTTTGAGATATCCAATTACCCTGGGACAGTTGCCCAGAAGATTCCCATAGTTTAAGATTTCTGGCTCTATTAACCCTTTTTTTTTTGGTAGCTGCTATGACCTCTGTCCCGTTGGGTCCCAGATGCCACAGTTCTTCACATGAGACGAAAACTTCCTGCTGAATCTTGTGTTGAACCTGGTGGCTTCCAAAGAGCTATGAGCTGTCTGCACGAGATTTTGGCTTCCTTCATTTTGGGAACATCAGCATGACTTAGATGTAGCTATTTAATTTCATTTGAGGTTCTCTCACCCCTATGCTCAGAGGTGCCAGGGTAAGGGAGGGGGGATAGCAATACAAATGTAAAAGACAGTTAAATTGAACTGACTTAAACAGAAACAGCAGTGCTTGAAATGGGAGGTGAGTCTGTTTTTGAAGCCAAAGTGAGGGTCAAGAGGGGCGTCATCATTCTCATTTCAGTCCCAAGTGGCGGCGGCTGCCAGGAGTGCCGACCATTGTCTCCATTTGGTCCGCCAGCATAAGCCTTACCTGGATAGGGATAACTTCGCCACGGTGATCCACACTCTGGTTACCTTCAGATTAGACTATCGTAATGCGCTCTTCATGGGGCTAGAGATGTCCACAAACTTATTTGGCATTCAAATTCGAATTGAACTGAATATCCAAACATTCGATTTGAATGTTTAGAATTCGAATGCAACAAAATCCAATTTGAATCAAACACTTTTGAATCTATTCATTCGAATGTTAGGTTCGAATCTGAAGATACAAGTGTCAACAACATTCGTGTGGGTTATACGTATCTGTACGCATTTCGTACGCATCCCGTCTTATCCCATGCGACCAGCACAAATGCGTACAGATATGCATGAGATTCGTAGGACATACACACGTATCTGTACTTTGGAATGTTTCAAATAATTCAAATTAATGTTTTGGAACATTCAAAATTCGTTTGAATGTCTAAATTTGAATTTGAAGACATTCTATTTGAATGTGAATGTCCACATTCAATCAAATTTGATCAAATTTTGAATGTTTAGAACATTCGTGCACATCCTTACATGGGGCTGCCCTTGAAACCGGTTCAAAAGTTGGAACTGGTGCAGAATGCAGGAGCTCATCTGCTGATGGGAGTCTCTGGCCAGACTCACATCACGCTGGCTCTAAAGGATTTGCACTGAGCCCAATTCAAGGTGTTGACACTAATGTACGACGCCCTAAACAGCTTGGGCTCTGAGTATCTGAAGGAGCCCCCTCCCCAATATAAACCTGTCTGTGCACTGAGACCTTAAGGAGAGAGGACCTTCTTGTAGTTCCTTCTCTTTCAGAGGTACGAGGGATAGGGGCATGCAGGAGGGCCTTCTCTGTGGTGACCCCTAGACTCTGGAACAGCGTCAGGGGAAGGTCACTTCTGCATGCTAGATCTTCTTGCATCCCTAAGGGGGGGGGGATAGCAGTTGTAGAGGGCAAAAGGACCCTCCTGCATTCTGATTTTGGTTTTTTTCCCCCCAGCACTCTAATGAAAATATTGCTTTCTGAAATCTGCATGCTTAGGGTGAGTCCCCAAGCATCTTTGGTCTGGCACCGAATGCGGTCTCAGCAAGGGGTGTCCCCATGTGTTTTAGATTTGGTCTCTGGAAAGCGGACTAAATTGCCTCAAACCACGCCAGACCAGGACCAAATTTGGTACCTGAAAAAACAAATCTCAGCACGGTTTGGGGTCCCGCATGCATTGGCAAACGAGCTGAGACTGAGCATGGGGGCAGTGCTGGACTTCATGATCTCGGCTGATGGGAAAGAGGTTTGAGTTTTAAAGCCAAGCCTCTGTCCTGTCAGCCGAGATCGTGGACCGGGTGGCAGAGTGAGAAATCTGGAAAAGTGAGAAATCTTAGGCCTCTGAATTCTTCCCATCTCAGCTGACAGGAAAGACGCTTCACTTCGGGAGTGAAAATTACTCCCGAAGTGAAGTGAAATGTCTTTCCTGTCAGCCGAGATGGGAAGGGTTCAGAGGCTTGAGATTTCCCACTTTTCCAGGGGGGCAATAAGTTGCCTACCTGGAGAAGAGAGACATCTGAAGCCTCTACATCCCCTCTTTCTGAACTGCTGAGAGAAAGAGGCTTGGCTTTACTGCTGAAGTGATCTTTTAGTGAATTATTTGTCAGGTTTCCTTTCTCAGTTACGAGTGTTCCATGGAAAACAACTCACCTCCCTCCTGTGACTGTGGTCCACATATTTTTTAATGGATGATGCTGGACTGTTTCTTGGAGGCAAAAGTGTTCCTTCCCTTTCTTCTCCCAACGGTGTCGTTTTCAGGAGATTCCATTCAGGAAAGACAATATTTAGCCAGCAGCAAGGTCATCTTGCACAGCCGGGCAGGGTGGGCCTGTCTCTTATCCTTTTGAATTCTGGGTGAAATATGCCTCGGCAACGGCTGAGATGAATAGGCCTTTCCCTTTTTGGAGTCTCTCCCTTCTCCAGCATGGAAGGTTGCTGACATTGCAGTGAGAGCAGCAAACAGCCCTAATGCCATGTTGCAGCTCCTCTGGTCTAGTGATTAGGGAACAGAACTCTTATCTGGGAATACTGGGTTTGATTCTACAGTCGTCTGTGAAGCCAGCTGGGTGACCTTGGGCTAGTCACAGCTCTCTTCTGAGCTCTCACAGCCCCACTCACCTTACTGGGTGTCTGTTGTGGGGAGAACAGGAAGCTTTATCAGCAGCTTTGAGACCCCTCAAATGTGTGAGAAAAGCAGGATATAAAAGCCAACTCTTCTTCTTCCTCCTCCATGAAGCCAGCTAGGTGACCTTGGGCTAGTCACAGCTCTCTTCTGAGCTCTCAGCCCCACCTACCTCACAGGGTGTCTGTTGTGAGGAGAAGAATAGAAAAGCTTTGTCAGCCACTTTGAGTCCCCTTAAATGAAACAGTTTGGTCCAGTGGTTAGGGAGCCGGACTCTCATCTGGGAATATCAGGCTCGATTTCACCCTCCTCCATGAAGCCAGCTGGGTGACCTTGGGCTAGTCACAGCTCTCTTTGGAGCTCTCATAGCCCCATCCACCTCACAGGGTGTCTGCTGTGGGGAGAAGAACAGGAAGCTTTGTCAGCCGCTTTGAGCCCCCTTAAGTGAATGAGAAAAGCAGGATATAAAAGCCAACTCCTCTTCTTCTCTGTGGGTCTATTGCCCTCAACATTTCCATTAAAGACAGGAGGAAACTCTGCACTATGTTTCATGCCCCAGGGGGCTAAATGTACCTGCAAACGCTTCTGGGATATGCCTTTTGTTTCCCCTTGGCATCGACCAAACTGACTGAGTCTTATGGAAGTTGAAGCTCAGTTGGCTATCCCTGTAGTTTGATAAAAATATACAGCTTTGCCTAGGATTAAGCCTGTACTTAGATACAATTGAGGCGGCTCAGGGCTTTTGTTCAGGCACAATGAAAGAGGTGCCTCAGAGGCATCTCAGGGAGACCAGAAGCCTATTTGCACGAGGGCCTCTGTTGCATGATTAGGCCAGCCCTGGGACACAGCATTCGCTCTGCCAGGAGGTTCTGTCCGGAACTGCCCCGGTGCGTCCCAGGGTGGTCTAATCGCGGCCAGGGTGTAGAGCGTGAAATCGTGCACTATACCTGGCCCAAACCATCTCCAGCCATCCCAGAGCTATCCACCAGGGAGAGCAACTGCCTGCCCCAGCTGCCTGCCAGTGGGTCGATCCGACCCAGTGGCAGCAGCAGAGGGCAGGGCCTCTGGCCCACACGTTGGCCTTTTTGGCTAGGACCTGGGGGGATGGATTCCCCATTCGCACCTAGGCAGGTAAGGGACGTGTTGCATCCCTTACCTGCCTAGATGTAAATGGGGAATCCGTCCCCCCACGTCTTAGCCTAACTGCACTGCAGCCATTCGAAAGGCCCAGGGTGTTTCCGATATGTATTCTGTAACTTATCCGCTCTGACAGCATCAAATCTGCCTTGAATTCACTTTGAATCTGCTCTCAATCCATTATCTGGATCCATTGCAGATATGACTAGTGCAGCCGCTTTTCCACCTCTCCAGGTTCATGCATGTTCCGAAGCATTCATTTGAACATGAATGTCAATGTACGAATGTCATAATATCCAATTTGTATACGAATGTCCGAGTTCGTAAAAATTCGTACGAATATTGAATGTTTCAAATATTCAGGCACATCCCTAGTGTGAACAATCCCACCTTGCTGTCTCTCGGCTGCCTCAGAGACGCCTCAAAGGCTGTGTTCAGGCCTCACAAAAGGAGTGCCTCAGAGACACCTCAGAGAGATAGTGTGCGGCCCTCGTGCTTCCAATCCTCCTCCAATCCACCTTTTCTAGCACAATTTGTTCATGAGAGGAGGAAGGGGCTGGCAGATGGTGTGTGAACAATGGGTGTTTTTCCACTGCAGCCCTTAGATCCAGATCTAAGAAGATCTGGATCTAAGGAATGGGTACATTCCTAGTAGATCCAGATTAAGGGAAGCACCCAATGTGTTTCCACAGGAGGTGTAGCACCCATTGGCAATGGGTGCTAACCCCCCTGCCGTGGAAACACCTTTGCACCCATGTAGGGAATCCGTATCGACCCCCAAGGGGTCAGTCCATCACCCCAGGTGTCTCTGGGGATGGGGTGGGGTGATCTCCGAAGTACCAGCTTTGGAGTGATTTTGGAATCATTTCGAAATCATTTTGAAATGACTCCGAAGTCCCTCCGAAGAGATCACCAAGGACCTCGGAGAGGCTCCAGAGCTGTCAGGGTGGTCCATGCACTATTAGCACAGACCGCGTGGACTCCCCTCTGCAGTCTCTCCGAAGAGATAGGCAGAGACTTCGAAGCCGCTCCGGAGTCCCTTCAGAGCACCTCCGAAGTCTGCGCTGATCTCTTTGGAGAGACTGGCGGTGAGGCTCTGAAGTCTCTGCCGATCGTTTCGGAAGGATTTCGGAGTCACTTCGGAATGATTTTGAAATGACTCCGAAATGACTCCGAAGCTGGGACTTTGGGGCTCCCCCCCATCCCCTCCCCCTAGACTCCTCTAGACTCCATTGCCTGTTTCCTGTGGAAACAGGCTATCTTTAATCTGGATTTTCAGGCAGAAGACCCCATTGTAGACCCCATTAATGGAGTCTACAGAAAATCCAGATTAAAGGGCAGAAAGTACCCATTTGATCTGGATTTCCCCCATGGCAGTGGAAACAATCGGGTCCCAAATGGGTGCCTTGGTGGAAATGGGATCATCTGGCTCACACCCAAATGGGTCCTTAATGGGTGCAAAAATGGGTACTTTTTGACAGTGGAAAAACACCCAATCTCACCTCAAAATCTTCTCTAAGCTGCCTCGGAGGTGCCTCAGAGGGTACATTCAGACACAACTAAAAGAGCACCTCAGAGAGATGGTGTGTGGCCCTTGCGTTCTCAATCTTATCTAATCCGTCTTTTCTGGTACAGAAAGTTCAGGAGAAGTGGGAGGGACGTGTGTGAACTAGGAATGTGCACGAATGTTTTTTCGACATTCCGTTTGAATTGAATTGAATGCCTGAAAATCCAATTCAATTCGAACCTTTTAAATTCAAATTTAACAAGATTCAATTTGTATTTACCAAATTCAAGTCTAGTCATTCGAATTTTGGATACGAATCTGTACATACGAATGTCAGCAACCTTCATATGTGCATGTGTGCATCTCCCCCACATCCGTACACATCCATACGCATCTGTACACATCTGTATGCATCCCGTAGTTATCCCGTATCCAACCCGTTTTGTACTGAACAGATCTGTACAAATCCGTACGGGTACAGGAAAGATGCAGATCTTCAGGTACACATCGGGTACGAACCCGTACACGTACAAATGTCTGGATAATTCAAACAAATAGATCTGAAATTGAATTCAAATGTTTACATTCAAATTTTGGGTCATTCAAGTCAAGTTCGAATGTTGAAATTTGGCACACTCGATCAGATTTTGAATGCCTACAAATATTCATGCCCATCCCTAGTGTGAAGAATCCCACCTCACAGTTGCCTCAGAAGATAAGGACATTCCCAGAAGAAATTTTATCCCTAAGATTATGAAGGTCCCTCATGACTTTCTTTACATTTTAAATCAATGGACTTATATTACAGTATTGTAAAATTTACAATCCCAGAAGGATTGTAAGTGTGATTGTACAATAATATGCTGACCTTTCCCTTTCCCTTTCCCTCTATATTTTCTGGCAGGAAGACAGCAAAAAAGAAAAGGTTTTGCTATGTATATCATATAGTTTTAATATGGCTGCCTTCACTTCCATTTATTGCAAGATGAATTTATTGTAAATTATTTGTCTAACCCAAGTTTAATAACAACAACTTTGATTTTCCTCTCCTTGCATCCCAGTTTGGCCTGGTGGTTAGGGGGCGGACTTTTATCTGGGAATGCTGGGTTTAATTCTGCACTCATCCATGAAGCCAGCTAGGTGACCTTCGGCTAGTCACAGCTCACTTCTGAGTTCTCACAGCCCCACTGACCTCACTGATGTGGGGAGAAGAAAAGAAAGCTTTGTCAGCCATATTGAGTCCCCTTAAATGGATGAGAAAAGTGGGGTAGAAAAGCCAAAACTACTTCTTCTTCTTCTTCTTCTTCTTCTTCTTCTTCTTCTTCTTCTTCTTCTTCTTCTTCTTCTTCTTCTTCTTCTTCCTGCTTGCTCATACATTCTAAGGGTCCCTTGGGTACTTTTTATTTCTGAAAGAAACAAAATGGACCTTATATTCCCAAACCAAGGGAGCTTATTCCTTTATAGAGTCTATCCTGTCTGTTTGCACAATTATCTACAGATGTGGATCCGGAGAGAGAGAGAGAAAGGGAGAGCAAAAACAAGAGAGTGTACATTTGCAGTGATTTAAATTCCCTCTTGATATGTATATCTCTAAGCTTGAAGGGCCTCTTTTTGTGTGTGTTCTGAGAAAGATGGCATTCCAGTTGCTGGGACTCGATAGCATTTTGATTTAATTTGTGAACACAAAGACAAATATTTAAAAAGTTGGCCATCTGGAAGAAAGAAAGCTATTGTCTGAGTCTTTCTGGGAAATGTTCCCTTCTTTCCTTTTGCACAAAACTGGATCCCATCACTTGCATCCTCACACTCAGTCAATTTATAAAATGCTAAGTTGACCTTTGTCAGATTTTTTGAGAAGTGCTGTTAGATTTCTTTGTGCAAAGACTAGCAAATCTATTTTTCTCACCTGAATCTTCCCTAGGCTACATTTTTGTTAAAAAAGAAAAAAAAAAGGAAGAAAGGGAGAAAGGGAGAAAAGAGTTTTAGGTTTGCAGAAGCCATCTATCTGCCTCCACCTGCAAGCTAATAATTTATATTGAGGCTATTAATGCCACATGATTATTTTGTATCATGATGAACATGTTTCCAGAAGCCAAAAGGTCATGTAGTATCAAATTTTAAATTAAGAAATTAAAGATATTTAGATTGCATGGAAGGAGACTTCGATTAACAGCCATTGACATTCAGCCTGGCATTTTATTGAAAAGTGCAAAAAGAAAGTCAACAAAATATTAATGCACTGAATTTGCTTCTGAATAAATCTCTCCTTCTGTGTATACAAGGCAAATAGAACTGGTGCTGCAATGAGTTCTAGATCTCTCTGTGCCTCTTCTTCTTCTTCTTTTTTTTAAAAAAATGTATTAAAAATTCATGGCTATTAGAATGGATGCCTAGGTACGTCCCCAAGTTGGAGGGACCTGTAGGATTGAAAACAGAATTTGAATTCGAACTGAACAAAGGAGTCCTCAAAAGAACCAACTGAACATACCTCATTTGATTTGAGTTCAGAAGTGTTCAGATCAAACCAATCACTCTGCCTGTTTGAAGAAAGAGGTTCAAATTTGAATTGAACAAAGGAATCTTCCATTCAAATCACTCCAAACCAGGAACAAAAATTCATTTACGTATATAAAAATACATGAAATATCTAAAATTATGCATGGTATAGAAAAGGTGGATAGAGAAAATTTCTTTTCTCTATCACACAACACTAGAACCAGGGGGCATCCATGAAGCTGATGGGTAGGAGAGTCGGATCCAACAAGGGGAAGTGTTTCTTCACCCAGAGGGTCATCGGCTTATGGAATTTGCTGCCAGAAGAGCTGGTGGCAGCAACCAGCCTGGATGGCTTTAAGGAAGAGTTGGACAAACTGATGGACACCAGATGTATCAATGGCTACTAGAATAAATGCCTAGGTACATCTTTCAGGCTGGAGTGGGTGGGTGGGGGATTCTAAGAGTGCTTCTATATGCCAAACATACTCCGGATTTAAGCTTGTTTTGCCTCGGAGTGTCTCCATACACAGCTTTACTTTGGGCTACATCAGGTGCAAAGGAGGAAAATCCACAGCAGAAAACCCCCTTTTAAACAAGACTACATCCGACGTTAGGGGGTAACCACGGATTTTCCTCGGAGCATAGAGATGCTCGCAAGCAGAACTAAAAGCAACTCACTCCTTGCAGCCCTGTAGCTGTCAGATTCAGCTTCCTCCATTCACGTAGGGACAGCTGTGATCATTGGAGTCTGAATTATTAGGAGAGAGAGAGAGAGCCGCTAGAATGGCGAGAAGAGTGAAAGCAGCCACTGGTAATGATTTTACCTGACTCGTCAGGTACTTGTTTTGGCTAAAGGAAGACCTTGTCTGAGCAGGCTCAGGCATGGGGGGCGGGGGAGAGAAAACCACATGGAGAAAATGAATGAGGGAGGGAAGGAAAGAGACAGACACGAGTGAAGTTTACAGGGAGGAGAAACAGAAGGGAGGGAAGGAGGGAAGGAGGGAAAGAGACAGACGCATACACGCTGTGAAAGAAAGAGGAGATGCCAGCAGCTGAATTTGACAGCTGAACAGAGCCTGTCATCGCTCCAGCAATGGGGGGGGGGGAGGGAAAGAAAAAGATGTGGGCTTACTACACTGGTTCTCAACCTGGGGGTCGGGACCCCTTTGGGGGTCAAACTACCCTTTCAGAGGGGTCGCGACAAGTCTCCCACCTCCCTTCCCTCCCACTTCCGAAGCTGCTCTACCCCCGTGGTTGGGGGTCTCCACAACATGAGGAACTCCATTAAGGGGTCGCCGCATTAGGAAGGTTGAGAACCGCTGGCTTACAAAAAGCGGTTTCCACGGAGACAGGAAATTCCAATTTTAATCCGCATTGCCCCAAACCACATGGGGATACTTTATTGCGAGTTACAACTCGGATTTTTTAAAATGGCATCAGTAGCGAAACAATTAGCTCCCATGGAGATGCACCCTAAGGCCATTTGCTGGGATTTGAGAGCAGGAGAAGGTTTGCCCTTGTCTTTGCTTGAGATGCCCATGAGCATTTGGTGGGCCACTGTGTGTGACAGGATACTGGACTAGATGGACTGTGGCCTGACCCAGCAGGGCTTCTCTTAAATTCTTACGTTCTTATCTCTAATTGATTGTAGTTGCATACAGTAAAAAGTAACTCAAAATCTACTTAAAGATGGTAGTGTCATCATCCTAGTTTGCTGAGCCAGCTTGGTCTTGTGGTCAGGTTGCCGGACTCTTATCTGGGGATACAGGATTTGATCCCACACTCCTCCATGAAGCCAGCTGAGTGATCTTGGGCTAGTCACAGCTCTCTTCTGAGCTCTCACATACCTCACAGGGTGCCTGTTGTGGGGAGAAGAATAGAAACCTTTGTCAGCCACTTTGAGTCCCCTTAAATGGGTGAGAAAAGCAGGGTAGAAAAGCCAACCTTTCTTCTTTCTCCATGAAGCCAGCTGGGCGACATTGGGTTAGTCACAGCTCTCTTTCTGGGCTCTTACAGCCCCACCTACCTCACAGGGTGTTCAGTTGTGGGGAGAAGAATAGAAGCTTTGTCAGCTGCTGTGAGTCCCCTTAAATGGGTGAGAAAAGCGGGGTAGAAAAGACAACTCTTCTTCCTCCATGAAGCCAGCTAGGTGACTGTGGGCTAGTCACAGTTCTCTTCTGAGCTCTCACAGCCCCACCTACCTCACAGGGTGTCTATTGTGGGGAGAAGAATAGAAGTCCCCTTAAATGGGTGAGAAAAGTGGGGTAGAAAAGCCAACTCCTTGTCCTCCTCTCTTCTTCATCCCATATTAACTGCCAGAAAATGTACTTCCAAAATGCATTCTTTAGTCTTTAATGCAAGTTAGAGGTGGGCTGGAAAACTAGCAACCACCAAGAACAACCTCTAAGCTGCCTTTTGACCCCCTGGTGTAGTTTTACAAGGTGTCCTCATTTGTCATGTGTTTAATGCTGTTCTTCAGCATCTAGCTCCCTTGCTGGGGTCTTCAAAGTCAAACCTCTGAGCACACAATCGATGCCTGTCTCTAATGCAGATGCACAGGGAATCAGAGGCGCTGTGCGGTGTGCCTCTCGCCATTTCACAGGCCACAGCATCTGCTGAGGTCTATTTTGGAGAGCTGATCGTCTGGAGAGGCACATTGCAGACAGCTAATGGCTTTGCTTGAGCGAAGGCCGCCTGAAGCGATTTGCTGCAAGTGAAGCAGTCGTTTTCAGAATGTGCTCCAATCCAGCTGAAATGCCCTCCATTGTTGACCTGTGCTATGCAGGGGCCCATGCCTCGGCTCCATAATTTCTGAAATGGCCATTTTCATTGTTTTAATGTGTTTGCAATTCATGTTTTTGACACTTGCCAGCAATGACTTGTCAACTGAGACTGCAGGGTGGTGATGTTGGTAAGCTCCTTACTGAAGGTTTCTTTTCAGAAGCTGCATTCAGTTTAATCCCCCATGGGTCAAAAGGCCTTTTCTCCACTTGGGGATATATAAGGGGAAAATTGACTTATTTAATTTAGAAGAAGAGTTGGCTTTTCTACCCTGCTTTCCTCACCCATTTAAAGGGACTCAGAGCGGCTGACAAACCTTCTGTTCTTCTCCCCACAACAGACACCCTGAGAGGCAGGTGGGGCTGTGAGAGCTCAGAAGAGAGCTGTGACTAGCCCAAGGTCACCCAGTTGGCTTTGTGGAGGAGTACTGGATCAAACGCAGCATTCCCAGAAAAGAGCCTGACTACCTAACCACTAGACCAATGTATGAATGAGTAAAAGATGAAGGTGGCATTAATTTCTGCCATTTCCCTGTGGAACCCCCATTTACACCACCCTTTGCAGTAACTATTTGGCATCTAGGGATGGCAAGAATTGGCAAAAAGAATCCTTCTAGTTTCTTCAGAGGCAGAAACATTTTGGCTCCAGTCACACCTAAGGTTTAATTCGCTTTCAGTCCACCTTCAGAGTGAGAGAACACATCAGCAAAGCAAGTGGTAATTTTCTTTCCACATTATTTCTCCCAGTGGTGAATTTCCTGTCAGGAAACAGCTTGTCACTTTGCTGATGTGTTCTCTCACTCTGAAAGTGGATTGAAGCCGGATTAAACCTTAAGTGCGACCACAACCTTTGTGACTGAAGCATGGGATTTAACCCATTTCTTTTTTGTGGGGGAGGGGGAAATCTAGGTTATTAAGAAATAGGACTCAAAACGCACTAATTCAAACCACACCCAATACTGATAATCCTTCTTCAGATCATCCTCAGGTTGGGTCACTATGTTCACATCTGTTTCCATCCTGAGGTTCCTATGAGACTTTTTTAGATCTCCACCCTTCTCCACCGTCACCACACCCCCTGCGCTCTGATAGGATAAAGGTTCTGTCACTCAGCAGTGTGTCATCACCCATTGGGCAAAAGGGGAGGCAAATTCATGCAGGATCCACCCACTATAGTCCAGTTCAGTCCCTTTAGTCTCCTGCCCCGATCACACCCAAAAAATGAAAATGGATTAACATGTATAACAGCTTGAGACCTAGAAAAATCAGGACTCTGGAAAGTGTAATTGCAGGGCAGAAAGTCCACAAATTAAAAAAAGACTGGACTAAAAAGGTGTGAGTGGTGGAGCCCAAAGATGGACTGAAGAAGGATTGAAGTGAAGGTGTGATCATAGCCTTAGGGCTCATCCCCATGCATTATATACTCTGAAGTGAACCTGAATTCAACTCGGAGCATCCCCAAGCAAAGTCTCTAATCCGGGCTACACGCAGAACAAATAGTTCAAATCTGTGGTTAAAAAACACCCTTGCAAACTGTTTTTGCTGTGACTTAGGAGGCAAGCACGGATTATCTTGGAGGCATGGGGATGCTCCCGGGTTATTGGGGGAGGAGATTGGCGATTGCATCATTAGTGGGAGGGGTTTCACCTATACTTGCTGTTCCCGTCCTGCACGCTGCAATCACAACTGGGGATTTCCTTAAATAAATTTGATGAAAGAGAAATGATGATGGCTCTCATTTGTCCTACAAGTGTCTTCCTGGCTACAATTATTATACCCCCCCCTTTCCTGATCGCCAGATCAGCAAGCTACGCATGGGTAATGGCTTGATTTTGCACACGAGTGCTACTTCGCCTTAATGGGAGACATGCCTGTGGGTTCCTTGCACCAGATGCAGCATGAGAAGGCAAAGCACAGAATCCCTCAAACCTGCTGTGAGTGGGGGTGTGCCCGCTGTCATGCGAAGCTGAGCACCTCCGCTAAACTGTGGCGGTTTCAAGCAATGAGCTGCTTTTCATGGTTATGCCCCTTATTATCATTGTTTATCTTTTTGTGTGTTGTGTTCGTGGAGGTGCAACTGAGGAGCTTCCTTGTCATCGCTGAAGCGGGTGGGACAGGGTATGGTGATGTCAACCTGGCTTCCTATCAGGGGAGACAGGGTGGAGAGAAAAAGATGCGGTTACCCGATGCCGGTTTTCATGGGGACAGGTACATTTGACTTGAACCCGCACTATCCTCAATTGCATGGGGATGGGTTAATTCAAACTACACTCTGCATTGGGAATGACCCGATTCGAATCCAAAATAAATGGAGTTCATGCGGACGAGCCCTTAGATTTCGCCATGCTTCTTCTGGTCCAGGACTTCAGCCCTTCCACATCTCTGTCCCAGACCACCTCCTCATACTTGATGTTCCTACGTAAGGCCATCTGTAGCTCAGCTGGAAAGACTACCGCCCACTGGGGTCGCTGAGTGGAAAACCCCCCTGCAAAATAACCCATTTGCATAATGCCTTCGTCCTCCTCCAATTTGCATGCTGATATTTGACAGTGTTGCACTTTTGGAGGCGTACATGACATCTGAACAAGTGTTAGGAAAATTCCAGACAATTTATGAAAACAAGTTGCCGCTCTATCAGCAAATGCTATTCATGTTAATTTCTTAATAAGCAGATGGGTCAGAGAGAAAAAGATTCCTTTAATTGTTGGTATGCTGCAGCATAGGAAGCCCGCTTTCAACAACCCCATCAGCCAGAACTTCGAACCTCCCACATTCCAGAACACAATTTATACCCTGAAACCACGGGCGGTGATTATAATATTCCCGTAACGCCCATATAGAAAAAGACATACATATTAAATTTCCCTGACATGCGCAGTAAGAACTAAGTCCGTATCTGACTGGTTCAGACCAGTTACTCTTTGAAGACATCTTATCACGTCTCTTGACAAACACACTGTCCTTGAAAATATATCATGTCTCTTGGCAAACACACTATGAAAATATTCCTCACACATGTGTGGAACAGATCATTCTAATTTGGCATAGGTTTTATTTATTTATTTGCTACAAAAACTGCTGTGGCGTGGGGACCACTCATGCTAGACTGGGGATGTGCATGAATATCCATAGGCATTCGAAATCCGATCAAATTTGCTGGATTTCAGCATCTGAACTCAATCGAATGTCACAAAATTCAAATGTAAACATCTGAATCGATTTTCCAAATTTTGGATCTATCCGTTTGACTTATCCGGACATTCGTATGTGTACGGGTTCGTACATGATGTGTACTTGAAGATCTGCTTCTTCCCCGCATCCGTTTGCATTTGTACAGACCTGTACGGGACAAAAACAGGTTCCGTACGGGATAACTCTGGGATGGATACAGATGTGTACAGATGTGTACGGAGTGGGGAAGATGTGTACGTGCACATATGAATGTTGTTGACATTTGTATCTGCAGATCTGAATAAAAAATTCAAACGAACAGATTTGAATTTGGCAAATTCAAATCGAATCTTGGTAAAGTCAAATTTAAAAGATTTAAAATTGAATCGAATCAGGTTTTCAGGTATTTGATTTGATTTGAATAGAACGTCAAAACAGCATTCATGCACATCTCTATGCTAGACCCATGTGCCATGCAGAAACAAGCCTGCAGGACTGGGGACAATCTACCTGGTCTTACTAACATGAAAACCTAGGGTCTTTTAGCACTTAGTTTATTCTGGGTCATTAAGCCTGGAACAAAGCAGTCTGGGCTGGAACAGCATTGTCTACATGTTTGACCCCATCACCTATGCTGGCCCCAAAGCTTGCATATTAGGGTTAAGAACATAAGGAGAGGCCTGCTGGATCTGGCCACCACAGTCCATCTAGTCCAGCATCTTGTCTCAGGTAGTGGTATGCCAGTTGCTTAGGGGCATCTAAGCAGAAGCCAAAGGGAAAACTACCTGTTCTCAGCTCCTTGCAGATGGCCTTCAAAGGCATCCTGCCTCTCTCTCCAACCTGGAAGAAGTACCTAGGCACCCATTCCAGTAGCCATCAATACATCTGTCCTCCATGAATCAAGGGGAACCCAGCTAGATCAGGCCACAGCTCATCTAGTCCAGCATCCTGTCTCCCATAGTGATCCACCAATTGCTTCTGGGCATCTCAAGCAAGGCAAAACTTTCACCTGCTCTTGAGTCCCTTGGAGCCCCCCTGGTGGTGCAATTTGGTGCTCTGTTGAAATCAGTCCCCCATCTTGGCTGTCTAGACTGGTCTTTGGTCCAGCCCAACATAGGTTTCTTCTGCTCCTGCCTGTGGAAGTGAAAGTCCCATCTCATTATCCCATTTCAACAGGAAGTGTGAAAAAACCATAGGCTACATTCATACCTAAATTTTAATCCACTTTCAGAGTGAGATAGCACACAGTGGCCAAGTGACAAACTGTTTGCTTTTGCTTTTATTTAATTCAGAAAAGCCACCTTTGGGGTAGATAATGTGAAAGGAACGTGATAAGTCAGTTTGCTGATGTGTCTTTCCACTCTGAAAGTGGACTGAAGCTGGGTTAAAACTTTGGTGTGAATGCAGCCTTAAAGTGATGGTTCAGAAAATCTCCTTCCTCATCTTCAGTCAATGGCTGGCAACAGAGGGAGGATGGACGCGCCAACTTCTTTGTTCCGCATGCGTGTCGTCCTGTGAAGGATGTCCTACACGCGGATTGTCTTCCCACAATGAACCCAATTCTGTCGAGTATATAAATATAGCCTTTGATGTCAGAGCAAGCCCCTGCTATAAAACTAAGTAGGATAAGCAGAGGATGATTTAAAAACCTAATAGAAAAATTATTGCACAAAGATTTCATTTGAAGAATAGAGCCATATTCTCTCTCCTTATACTGTAACTTTTATGGGCTTCGCGCATTACAATAAATACCTTCCTCTGTTTGCAACCAACAAACAGAAGGGGGTTTAATAGAGTCTGCTATAATAAAGCTATTCCATGGCTTCTCAGTCATGTAGAAAGAGGTTCATCTTTATACATGAGTTTGGCATCTTCCTATTTCCTTCTTCTGGAAACATTCTCATGTGTGGAGCTCACAGTTTATGGAGAGTGGAGATGAAAAAAGAAAGAACTCAGCATCTAAGACCCAAACGAAAGGGTGAGAAACAATACTGGAAGCTGAAGGCATCTTGAAATGTTCTCAGCAGAAGGACTGTGCTAGATCCACATGGAGGTACGTGGTGTATTTTGGGGGCATGCATGATTTTTGGGGCATGCAAAGGAACACCGCTTGACACAGACTCACATGTGGGGATGTGCACAAATATTCGAAAAGTCAAAAATTCAATTCGAATCTGTCAAATGTCGACATTCAAACTCGAATCGGATTTTCGAAAATCCGAATTTGAACATTCAAACTCGAGTATGGATTTTGAAAAACTGAATACAGATTTTTGAATAATTCAAATGTGTCGATTCGTATCTGTCATATACGAATCTGTGTGAAAATTATACTTATCTTGCGCTTAAAATACGGGATAATACGGGATGCATAGGGATTTTTACGGAATGCGTACAGATGCGTATAACAGAGATGAATGTTGTCAACATTCATACCTTTAAATACAAATCTAACATTCGAATGTGGCAGATTCGAATCGGATTTTATGACTACTCGGATTCGAAGGTCAAAAATACATACCTGCACATCGCTTGGTGAAGGTTTTGCTGCTTGGTAGAACTTCTGCTTGGGATGCCCATAAGCCATTGATGGGTCACTGTGGGAGCCAGGATGCTGGACTAGATGGGCTGTGGCCTGATCCAGCAGGGTCCCCTTATGTTCTTCTGTTCTTATGTCAGACTATATTACCTGGATTTCCAACCAGATTTCTCCGTGGTCCAGCCACCCCTGGACACGCTATGAGATGGAACCTGGGATGTTCTGCCTGAAAAGAATATGCTCCATCAGTGAATCATGATGCCTGACGGCTCTGGAGCGGCAAGACTGATGGACAACTGGAAGGGAATTTCAGGATCTTACCTGACAAGTGGATGAAGATTCTCTTTTCTCCCTCTTCCCTTTTGTTTTTCTCCTAAGCTTCTGTCAGGGACAGCGGTGTGACCTGCCAGCAGGAAAAGAGTGGCTGTGTCTTGACTGGTCCTACTTAATCTCTTCCCTCTTCTATTAAAGTTAAGCTCTGTGACAGTTCTGACAGCAGGTAGCTTGATGAACAATTTTTAGTCTGTTCCGGAACCCATCAGTCGGTTGAAACACCACGGCTCTTTGTGTGGTTATCTCTGCTCTCTTGTCATTATGAGGCCCTTCCTTTGATAATTGGTGTCTGTTACTGGGGAACGACAAGGCTGTATGGGCACTCATGGGCAAGGTGGCAATGACTCTCTTCTACATCCTGGTCCAGCTGGGAGAAGATGGGAGTGTTGGAGAAACTGGAAGGAGGAGCAGACTGTGTTCTCCTGCTTACGAAGCCTGTTAATGACCCAACTCTATGGGTATGCACAGATAGTTGAAAATCTGATTTGAATTCGAATGTTCAAATTTGGATTTTTGAAAATCTGATTCGAGTTTGAACGTCAACATTCAATGGATTCGAATAGTATGTGTGCACATCCCTAATGAGTAGACATTCTTTTTGAATTCGAATGTCCACATTTGATCAAATTCGATCAAATTTTGAATGTTTAGAACATTCGTGCACATCCTTAATAAATATAGATATAATTTCGAGCATTCAGTCTTCAGCAAAAATAGATAGGTCAAATCTATTGCTACCACTGGCAAAGTAGACAACTTTCGTCTTTTAACAGTCATAGATTTCACAATATGAGAGAAACAGCCGTGTTAGTCTAATTCGAGAAGTCCAGCAAGGTAGTTAGTAGCACTTGGAGACTAACAGGAGAAGGGTTGGTGGCTTGAGCTTACATAGACACATCTACTTCTTCAGATGCTAGTTGTGCCCCCTAGCATCTGAAAAAGCAGATGTGCCCGTTGGGCCCCCTAGCATCTGAAGAAGTAGACGTGCCCATTGGGCCCCCTAGCATCTGAAGAAGCAGGTGTGCCCATTGGGCCCCCTAGCATCTGAAAAAGTAGATGTGCCCGTTGGGCCCCCTAGCATCTGAAGAAGTAGATGTGCCCATTGGGCCCCCTAGCATCTGAAGAAGCAGGTGTGCCCATTGGGCCCCCTAGCATCTGAAAAATTAGATGTGCCCGTTGGGCCCCCTAGTATCTAAAATAGATGTGCCCATTGGGCCCCCAGGATCTGACGAAGTAGATGTGCCCATTGGGCCCCCTAGCATCTGAAGAAGCAGGTGTGCCCATTGGGCCCCCTAGCATCTGAAAAAGTAGATGTGCCCGTTGGGCCCCCTAGTATCTAAAGTAGATGTGCCCATTGGGCCCCCAGGATCTGACAAAGTAGATGTGCCCATTGGGCCCCCTAGCATCTGAAGAAGCAGGTGTGCCCATTGGGCCCCCTAGCATCTGAAAAAGTAGATGTGCCCGTTGGGCCCCCCTAGCCTCTGAAGAAGTAGACGTGTCTACGAAAGCTCATGCCACCAACCCTTCTCCTGTTAGTCTCCAAGTGCTACTAACTACCCTGCTGGACTTTACAGATTTCACAGAAAGCCACATGGTGGACCTTCTGCATTAGGAGAGGTTAGGACAACCTGGACCATTCAAAGTCCAGTGTTTTCAGGGCTTTGCTGTTGCTCAACCCCAGTTTCAGCTTTGTTGCACTTTATGAACAGCTAGATGGGTGGAAAAAACACGCAAGCAGGGACAGTTTCATTGCTGGGCTTTGGGGACCCGCCTTTGACTTACGATTTTAAGATCAAATTAATTAGTTTTTATTATCAGCTTTATGCTGCTTGACCTTTGCTGCTGCTGTTGGTTGGGGGACAGGATCATAACTTTGGTGCATTTTCAGGTATAGCTTTCCCTAAGGGCACTACAACGTTTCCATCTACTCTAGCCAATGCCTGCCCTATCTGGCTCTGATGGGGCATAGCAGCTGAAAAGACACTGGAAGTATAGATTGAGAAAGGTTGCTGTATTTAATGTCCACACTCAATCTTACATGATGCATTTAAAATGTGCTTTTAAAATATTGAAGCACTTTCTCAAAGAAGCCCAAATGGGAGGGGAGGAGGAAGACGAAGAAGAAGAAGAGTTGGCTTTTCTACTCTGCTTTTCTCACCCATTTAAGGGCACTCAAAGCGACTGACAAACCTTCTGGTCTTCTCCCCACAACAGACACCTTGTGAGGCAGGTGGGGCTGTGGGAGCTCAGAAGAGAGCTGTGACTAGCCCAAAGTCATTCAGTTGGCTTCATGGAGAAGTGCAGAATCTAACCCGGTATTCCCAGATAAGGGTCTGGCTCCCTAACCAGTAGACCAAAACTGGGTCAATGGAAAGGAGAAGAGCTGGAAACTGGAAGGGAGAAAAGATGTTCCAAACTGGTTCATTTGGTTTGTGGCTTGAAGTGAACTGGGTGCTTTGCATGGACTGTGTGCAAACCGAATCACCTTGTCGTTTGGGGGTAAAAATGGGCCAAAGTGAGAGCTCAGAAGGGAACTGTGACTCACCCAAGGTCGCCAGGCTGGCTTCATTGGGTAGCGCGGAATCAAACCCGGTATTCCCAGATAGGAGTCCGGCCCCTAACCACTAGACCAGACTGGCAAGAGAGAGACTAAGGAGAAGGAATTTTCTGGAGAAAGGGACATGGGAAGGGGAGCCAGGCAGGCAGAGGTGGCTTCAGTGGGATTCTCCCACAAGATCCTTAGGTTTATCCTTCTGCTGGATCTGTCACTATCCTTACCTCCTTCCTTCTTTCCTTTTTTTGATGGCTTCCTGATGTCCTGGTTTCAGCTAAGTCTTCACTCTGAATCCTGGAGTGTGATGCTGAGAGACCTGGATTCTACATGGATGTGGATGAGATAAGAAGGCTTAGACGAAAACACATGTTGTTGTTCCTTCCTCTCACTGAAAGAGCCCTGAAAGTCCTCTGAGGCACTTCGAGCAACCTGGCTCCCTGAGGCTGGCTTTTGGGTCTTTGCATTTCAGGAGGAAGAAAGTTGGACAAGAACGATGTGGCTGGATAATACAGGGGCCACAAGGTGGCACTGATGCTATTCATTGGCTGGCTGGCTGGCTGGCTGGGACTCCTTGGAAACCCGATTAGAAGTGGGGAGGGCTAATGATTCTTGCTCCTTTTTCACCTCAGTGGGATTTTGCTTCCCTCCTACAATCAGAAAGAGAAGGGAGGAGAACTCCAGAGCCTACATGCATATGCAGATGGGTGGCCTTATATGAACAGGTTACCAGCATTGAACTAGCAAGGGCTCCAGGCAGAACGCACAGGTAGCTTCTAATAATGCACTTTTCCCCCTCCCTGGAATTATCCCCACAGAGCAGCTTTCACAATATAATGTCCTGGGCCATTTTGCACATGTCTGTGGTTCTGGCTAGCGATGTCCATGAATATTCATACAAACTGATCCAAATTCAGACATTCGTATTTGAATCAAACGTTGGCACATTCGAAGAGAGATATTCAAATACGAATT
This sequence comes from Aspidoscelis tigris stejnegeri, assembly GCA_023333525.1. Classification (NCBI taxonomy): domain Eukaryota; kingdom Metazoa; phylum Chordata; class Lepidosauria; order Squamata; family Teiidae; genus Aspidoscelis; species Aspidoscelis tigris. Next base: position 22,260,026 of record JALMGA010000012.1, on the reverse strand, counting down.
GAATGCTTTGATACATTCGAATGAAGCTTTGTTACATTTGTGAACCTGGGGAACTGGGAAAACAGCTGCAATGGGTCCAGAGTGGATTAGGAACAGATTCAGAGTGGATTCAGAGTGAAGTGACAGTGGATTTGACATGCTCAGAGGAGATATGTAGGAGATTCATAAGGGATACGTAGGCATTGATACACAATTCATAGCGGAGATTTGAACTGGATTCATATAGAAAATTTGTATCAAATTTGAATCCTACCACGTTTGAAGAAGAAGAGTTGGCTTTTCTACCTGGGTTTTCTCCCCCATTTAAGGGGACACAAAGCAGCTGACAAAGCTTCTGTTCTTCTCCCCACAACAGAACACCCTGTGAGGTAGGTGGGGCTGTGAGAGCTCAAAAGAGAACTGTGACTAGCCCAAGGTCACCCAGCTGGTTTCATGGGGGAGATAAGAGTCCAGCTCCCTAACCACTAGACCAAACTGGCTCTATTTGAATAGATACTTTTTTTTTTTTTTTGCATTTAATTCAGTATGAATCAAACACGAAAAAACCATTCCTGTACATCCCTAGTTCTGATGTACTTCAGGGAGCAGGGGATATGAATGAATGGGTTTTTTCCATTCCATTCGTAACTAATCGAATGTTAGAAAATTAGTATTCGTTCGAATAGATCCTGTACAAATGTGGTTGGATTCTATGCGATACGAGTGCATTTGCATGAATTTGTACAAATAGCCGATACGAATGTGTACGGATCCTGGATTCATATGAATGTTCCAAAACATGGGGACTCCCACGGAATAGGTCCAAATGCAGGCAGCCGTGTTCAAGAAGTGTGTAACAGATTGCTTGTTCTGGTACAGGACACTTGGGGTCTATTGGAACAGTGAAGGTAAAAGCAAATATTACTTTAATTTCACTGCAGTTTCAACACTATGGGCCTTTCCGCACATGCTGCCAGAAAACGGATCTATAAGAAAGAATGTGCCCCAAACAGGGAGGCCCCACGTGTCCGCACACGCGTGGGGATGTGGCAGGGCCGGATTGGAGAGTGCGTCCGCACCAGCACCCACCCCTGTCCGGCCTCCGAAGGCACTGCCCAGCTGTCAAACAGGGAGAGCACATGCTTGCCCTATAAGTTGGCCCTCCCCTCGGCCTATGCCATTGGCTCCTTCGGAGCTGCTGCCACCCCACCCCCCACCCCGCCGGGGGTCACGGGCTTGCGATCCAGTGCTTACCTGGTCGCTATGCAGCGGCTTCTGGCACGGAGAAGCCCGGTGTCCACGGAGTGTGCGTTCGGCGTGGCTGCCATTGGCCAGCCGCCCTCACAAGGGTGGCTAGCCCCTTCCCATTGGCCAGAAGCCGCTGCACAGCAACCAGGTAAGTACCGGATTGCGAGCGCGTGACCCTCGGCAGGGTAGGGGGTGGCGGCTGTGTCTTCCCTCTCGCTGGAGAAGGCGCCATCGTGCCTTCTCGGGCGAAGGGGAACCTGGGGAAGCCGGCTGCTGGCTTCGCCATGGAAGCTCCGAAGGAGCCAATGGCACAGGCCGGTGGGCAGGCCCAGCTGTCTGACAGGGAGAGAATGCGCTTTCCCTGTTTGACAGCTGTGCATGCGCCAGCAATCTGGCTCTTTCCCCTGTCGCTGCGGAAGCCTTCGCTTCCGAAACGGTTTCAGGGGAAAAGCCAGATGTAACACCTGATTTTTCAGGTCTTACATCTGGGTCGGATTTCGGAGGCAAAACCGGTTTAAGAAACCGGTTTTGTGTGCCGTCGTGCGGATGTGGCATCCTCAAAGGGACCCTAATTCCGTTCCCTTTGTGGAAGCCACGTCTGAATCCCTCCCCGAACAGGCTCTAAATCTGCTTTTAGAGCCAGTGCAGAAAGGCCCTATAATCATTCAACAGAGGTGCTCCTATGTAAAAACAACCACAACAAACCCAGTGCACTTACAAAGAATTTTCCAAATACAAAGACAATCCACCCCAAACAACAACAAAGTATAATCTGATACCAATCTTTTGCAGCAATAACGTATCAGATTAACCCATTCAAGAGCTATATGCCTCTAACAATGACTTTGGGTTCCCACAAGAACATTGGAACCTTTTGAATGGGTACCTTGAAATCTTTCCTGCCCCAGTTCTGAGCTTCGTGTGATGGCAAAGTGAACACATAGCTCTGCTCTTCCCTGGGCAGAGAATTGGATATTTTGAGTGCAGCTCCAGTGGGTAAAATAAAGAGCATATGGAGGGAGTACATTTTAAATGTGTGTCTCATTGGCTTATTTAGGGGCCTTAAACAAAGAAAGAATGCTAACAGTTTCTATTGGATTTTAAATTGGACTGCTACCTGATTGAGGAAATGCTACTAAACTAATCATATGCATTTAGATTAAGCTTTCAGCCTGAAACACACTTTGCTGATACTCATGGTTAAACTTGAATTTCAGCATGTCTGGACACACATGAGGCCAGGATTCAGTGTCTTGGGGCATTTTAAAATCACAGTAGAAGAGCTGAAGTTTGTTTATGTGCCTGAACTCCAAGGCTGGATGGAGAGCTTTGAAACTGGATCACGTCCAGCTACTTTTTGAATAGAAGAAGAAGAGTTGGCTTTTCTACCCCACTTTTCTCACCCTTTTAAGGGGACTCAAAGCTGCTGACAAAACTTCTGTTCTTCTCCCCACCAAAGATCGACATTTAAATTCAAATCAAACGTTTTGATACATTCATATGAAGCATCCATTCCAGTTAAGAACATTAGAGGAGCCCTGCTGGATGTCGCCACAGCCTATCTGGTCCAGCATCCTGTCTCTCACAGTGGCCCACCAACTGCTCATGGGCATCTCAAGCAGAAGACAAAGGCAGCCCCCCCCCCCAACCCCAACTGTGTTCTGATGGATTCTATTCTTTTGTTTCAAGCCATCTCCGGATTCTGTGGAAGAGCACCGTGCCAGACTTGCTCCTGCTTTCAGAAATATCAAACAGGCTATTTTAAGGGCTGTGCTTTTACTGAACGGAATGAGGCTCATTCAGCTTCATTTTTTATTTGTTAAGAAAGAAGTGTGATGAATAACATTTTCCATAATGATTCATCTCTAATTGGTGTAGAGTGGAGGGAAGGTTCCTCTCTGCAAATGCCGGCAGGAGCCGAGTGGCCTTCAGTTCTTGGCAGGTCTGCCGCTTCCCACTAGGAAGGAGAAGACCCCAAGTGACTCCTAGGACACCCTGCGAAAAGGAAGCAGCACCTGCCATTCCTGGTGCAGCAGTTACGGGAAGCATAACATCAAAAGGCTTTTTCTGCACTGGGCCTTATTCTGGATTAGGGATGTGCAGTAATGCTTTTTACATGTTTGATTTGTATTGAACTGAATGTAAGAAAATTCATATTCACTGAAACAGATCCCCTTTGAATGTGGTAGGATTCCAATTCGATACAAATATTTGTTTCAAATCAGATTCAAATCCTCGCTATGAATCACCTATGAATCCCTACATATCCCCTATGAACCCCCTATATATTTTCTACGTATCCCCTACATCTTTGCTCTGAATGCATCAAATACACTCTCAATCCACTTCTAATCCGCTCTGAATCTGCTCTGAATCCACTCAGGATCCATCGCAGGTGTGACTGGGGCAGCCGCTTTTCTACCTCCCCAGGTTCATGAATATAACAAAGCTTTGTACAAATCTACTGAAGCATTTGATTCATACTCGAATGTTCATCTCCAAACGTACCAACATCCAACTCGAATTCCAGACTCCCAAATTTGGAGAAATTTGTATGGAAGTCAAATGTTGTGACAAATATTTGTGCACATTCCTACTCTGGATGATATCCCTGAATAGGGTCCTGATGTCCTCATGTTGGTACAGACTATGGCAGCCCTCAGCCAGGTCCTGGCATAGTCTGCACGTGCTTATTCTGGGATATAATCCAGAATAAGGCCCAGTGCAGAAAGGGTCCTCCTTGGTTGCTTTCTTGAGTTCCAGCAGTGGCCCCGAGCTTTCCAGTCTTCTGCTATCAGAAATATTGCTCATTTCCTTTGACTCATGGTTGCCCATAGATACCAGACATGAGCTGATATCCACATAAACATCATTCTGCCACTTTGCTCCAGCTTGGATGGCATCCCAGTCTACAGGTCCTCATGTCTCTCTGAGCACCCTTCAGCCAGTCAGAACAAGGTGTCTGCACCCTCCAGGAGACATTTGAAAATGATGCCGTCCCCAAAGAAAGCATGAAGTACATAATCCTCCCCCTCTGAGTGGCACTTTAGCTAGAATTGCCATTAATTGCAACACTTCTTCCCCGTATCCTCACCCGTCCCCTTGTTCCTGTTAGATTTTCAGACTAGCTGTATGTAAACATTCACGTATTCAGCATATTGGCTGAAGCAGCCAGGATCCATGCTAGGAGGCAGAAGTCACCCTAGATGTCATAGGCTGTGGTCATACCTTGCTGAAATAGACCAGTGATGGCTAACCTTTTGAGCTTGGTGTGTCAAAATTCACAAGAAAACCTAGCTTAACTCGGGTGCTGTGTCACTTCCAGAAATATCCATAATTTTGTGATATTTGTAGCTCTAGTAAGAAAGTTATATTTTTGATATACGTATTTTATTAAAAGCAAAAATGAATAATTCTTTACATTTGCTAAATCTTCAATTGAAAGTTGGTATTTTGTACACTTCAAGAACAAGCAAGCACTACATGCCCAGGTGCCAGGTGACCAGGTGTGTCACCTAAAAGGGCTTGGCGTGTCACCTGTGACACGCGTGTCATAGGTTGGCCATCACCGAAATAGACCATCTTATCAAGAAGACAGACTCAAAATGTACTAAATGCATACAGATACGTATGACACATATGAATGTCGTCGACATCTGCATCTTCAGATATGAATGGTGTCAATATTTGTATCTTCAGGTTTGAATCTAATATTCAAACAAATAGATTTGAATGTATTTGATTCAAATGGAATATATATATAAAGGTTCTGCCACTCAACAGCATATAATCACACACTGGTGAAAGGGAAGGTACAGCCCACTATAGTCCGGTTCAGCCCCCTTTATTCCTCTTCCCTGATCACACGCCAAAAATGATGCACACAAATGTTCTTTTGACATTCTATTTGAATCAAATAGAATACCCCAAAATCTGATTCTCTTTGAATCTTTTTAAATTCGAATTTAGCAAGATTTGATTCAAATTTGCCAAATTCAAATCTATTCATTTGAATTACTTTTATTGAATGTCAACAACATTCACACGTGCCCGTACACATCTTCCCCACATCCGTATGCATCCGTACGCATCTGTACTCATCCTGTAGTTATCCCGTACGCATCCCGTTTTTGTCCTGTACGTATCCGTACGAATGTGTATGGATACGAATAAGATCCTTACGGTTACATATGTAATGCGTGTGTATCTGTACATATATGAGTGTCTGAATAATTTGTACCAATGATTTGAAACGTTTGAAATTTCTTCGAATGTTAAAAAATGAATGTATAGACATTCGATTCAAATTTGAATGTCCGAATTTGAACAAATTTGATCAAATTTAGAATGTTTCGAATATTCTTGCACATCCCCACTCAACGCTTTCCAAAGCACCAGAACTGAGTCTGAAAGTCAGCCATTTTGGGTGCTTTGGAAAGCAGTGTGTGTGGAAACCGGGGCTGGTGAGTCACCTTCTGCCTTTTCCGTGCAGGCATACTAGGCGACTGAGAAATGGTCCAGTCACCAGGATCAGCCCAAAGAGCAGTTTAAAGAAGGAGAAAGGTAAGTTCCTTCTCAGAACGGTTGTGGCAACTTTGAAGCTGGAGCAGGTTCAAAGGAGAGCTACCAAGATGGTGAACGGTCTGCAAACCATGTCCTATGAGGAACGGCTTAAGGAACTAGGAATGTTTAGTCTAACAAAAAGAAGACTGAGAGGAGACATGATAGCTGTCTACAAATACCTCAAGGGTTGTCACAAGGCAGAGGGATCAGTCCTGTTCTCACTCTCTCAAGGAAGGACTAGAAACAATGGGGTGAAACTGCAGGGGAAAAGATTTAGTTTAGATGTTAGGAAAAAATTTCTAACAGTAAGAGTGATCAACCAGTGGAACAGGCTGCCACGGGAGGTGGTTGGTTCCCCTTCGATGGAGGTCTTCAAGCAGAGACTGGACGGCCATCTGTCTGAGATGGTTTAGGAGATCCTGCCTTGAGCAGGGGGTTGGACTCGATGACCCAGGAGGTCCCCTCCAACTCTACCATTCTATGATTCTATGATTCTATGAAATGCAGCCTTAATCTGCCTCCAAAGTCCCTGAGAAACAGGAAGTTTTTATTTTATTTTATTTTGTTTTATGTATTGTTCAAGTCAGTGATCCAGAATGGAAAAACTCAGCCGATTCTGCTGAGTCTTTGCAGAGAGCTTGAAGGCTTAATGTAAAAATTGGAGCAGCCGTCTGGAAGAGGAGACAAAAGCCCGTACGCTACACGGTTGTCCTGCAGCAAGCAGCCAAACGCACATGGCAGGAGCCGTGGGCGAGCGGTTGGATTATTCTGAGCTCACCCACTTCTCCTGACTAAGCCTGCAAGCACTCTGCAAAGGAGGAGGTTTATTGTTAAACAGAGCACTTTTAGATCCCTGGGTGTACCTATAAATGCAGGAGAAAATGTGGGAAAATTTGCAGAGAGAAATATTCACGGTAGGGATGTAGATGAACTCCAAAGTCCGTGGTTCGGCTGGAATTGAACTGAACCATGGTGAACTTGGTCCAGTCGAGGACCACAGCTCGAACATAGAAGCTGGCTTTTGAGGTCAAACCTTGAGCAGTTTTCAAAATACAGTAAATAAAGCCCCATTGAAAGGGCCAGAGGGAGCCAAATGCAAAATAGGGTTGTGCACAAATATTTGGAGGCATTCGAAATCCAATTGAATGAGGCGAATTTTGACATTCAAACTCAAATTGAATGTCCCAAATTTGAAAGTAAACATTTGAATCGAATTTTGTATCTATTTGTTCAAATTATCTGGACATTCTCATGTGTATGGGTTCGTACATGATGTGTACTTGAAGAGACGCATCTTTCCTGCATACTCATTTTTACGGATCAATTCGGGATGAAAATGGGTTTCATGCATGATAACTACGGGATGCATACGGATGCGTATGGATGTGTACGGATGTGGGGAAGATGCATACGTGCACATACGAATGTTGTCGACATTTCTATGTGCACATTCAATTTGTATTAAATTGAATGCAAGAAAATTGGCATTCATTTACACCCCTTTGAATGTGGCAGGATTCGAATTTGATATGAATGTTCTATGCAAATTCAGTATGAATGTTAGATACAAATCCCATATGAATCCATAATGAAGATGAAGAGTTGGCTTTTCTACCCCACTTTTCTCACCCATCTGAAGGGACTCAAAGTAGCTGACAAACTTTCTGTTCTTCCCCCCACAACAGACACCCTGTGAGGTAAGTGAGGCTGTGAGAGCTCAGAAGAGAGGGGTGACTAGCCCAAGATCACCCTGCTAGCTTCATGGAGGAGACTGGAATCAAACCCAGTTTTTCCAGATAAACAACCAGCCCCCTAACCACTAGACCAAACTGGTTCATTTGATTCGAATTTGAATATCAATCTCTGAATGTGCCAACAATTCGATTAAAATCTGAATGCCCAAATTTGGCTGAATTCATACAGATTTTGAATGTGATGAATATTTGTGCACCTCTGTAATGTAAACGGTTTGAATTGAGTGGTTTGGCTCGACTGAACACCCCTGGTTCAGTATGGTTTGAACCAGCACCCCTCCCCCCCCGAAACAAGGGGTGGTGGTACAGATCGGTTCAAAGCAGGGCAGACTGAATTGCTGTATTGCTGAATACTAAAAATCAAACGGAACTCTTGCATCCTTAATTCATGCCATCCTGCCGAAATATACACATGGATTTTAAGAGTTGATTTGTAGCTTGATTTGCATTCCCAAACAAATAAAAATGCAAATGCCGAGTTGACTAATGATGTTAATTCTGGAGAAATTAGGATATTTGTAAGCAGGTTTCTTTCCCTACCTAAAAAAAAAAAGCAACAAAGCTAGTTATCTATGGAATTTATTTTTCTCCTTTTCTTTTCCAAGATAAGTTCCTTCTTACGGGTGACTCCTGGGTGATTTTGCAGCTAGATTAACTGTGATGTAGGGAGGCTTAAAGCCAGGAAGTCTTGTGTGCAGTTTTTCAATCTCAGAGGTATGCCTGCCTGTGCCACATTCTTTCTTTCCCCGTCCTCTGAAGGTACTTCTTCCTGAGAATAAAGAGCATCTGGGATTTCCTGACGAGTGTACCTCTCGTATGTCTTAGAAAAGAAGCATTTTGTAAGCAGCTTTAGCAAAGATCAATGCTCAGTTTGTGACTAGAACCTTCTGGAATATGCTCTGCTGTATTACCGTGTCTGAGTTTTTGCTTTGCAATTACCAGATGCAATGCAAAGGAGCTGAAAAAGGAAAGAAAAGAAAGAACAGAATTGTGCCAACAAGTCCATGGTTGGCACTGGTAGCATTTTCCTTTAATGCTCCTGCTTGCAGATCCTGAGGCTCCCAGCCTGAACAACGCCATGGATGAGAGAGGGAAGCTCTGGTGTTGGTTGTCACACATGCCTTACAACAGTGATGGCGAACCTTTTGAGCTCGGTGTGTCAAAATTCACAAGAAAACCTAGCTTAACTCGGGTGCTGTGTCACATCTAGAAATATCCATAATCTTGTGATATTTGTAGCTCTAGTAAAAAAGTTATATTTTTGATGCATGTATTAAAAGCAAAAACAAATAATTCTTTACATTAGTGACTTTTGTTGCTGAATTTCCTTTTCTAAATCTTCAATTGAAAGTTGGTATTTTGTACACTTCAAGAACAAGCAAGCACTACACGCCCAGGTGCCAGGGTGACCAGGTGTGTCACCCAAAAGGGCTTGGCATGTCACCTGTGACACACATTTCATAGGTTGGCCATCACTGCTTTATAAGTTTCTTTATTATTATGTAATGTATTACTTGTGATTCCATAATGTATTAGTTATTATAATATGCAGTGTGCTGTTTCATGCTGTATTTTTTTTTCTGTACTATGTAAACTGCCTTGGGCTAAAGGTTTTCTTTGATTTAAGTTGTTGATCATAAGTGTTGATCCATCCTGTGGTGGAAAGGGTGTTGTTGTTGTTGTTGTTGTTGTTGTTGTTGTTATTATTATTATTATTATTATTATTATTATTATTATTATTATTATTATTATTATTATTATTATTATTATTATTATTATTATTATCTAGACTACATAGCTTATCATTAGAATTTTGTGCATTGCTTATGATATATATTTGATGTTTTAGTTATTGAAATTGATTTTTTTACTTGCTGTATTTCTTCGATGTATTCTCATTGGTTTTTTTTCTGCTTTTGTAAACCACCTTGAGCAAAAGTTCGTTTGGAAAGGCAGTATACAAATAAGAATGGAATGGAATGGTGGATAGGTCATTGTTGCAGTCTTTTTAACATACTATTTGAATCAAATAGAATGCCTGAAAATTCAATTTCATTCAAGCCTGTTAAATTCAAATGTAACAAGATTCAATTTGTTTTTACCAAATTTGGATCTATTCATTGGAATTTTTGATTTGAATCTGCACGTACGAATGTTGACAACATTCATATGTGCACGTACGCATCTCCCTGACATCTGTACACATCTGTGTGCATCCGTACATGTCCATATGCATCCCGTAGTTATCCTGTATGCAATCCATTTTCGTCCCCGTACATATGGAGTACAGATGTGAGAAAGATGCGGATCTTCAAGTACGCATTCATTGTGTATGAACCTGTATACATATGTCTGGATAAATCAAAGGAATAGATCTGAAATTTGAATTTAGATTTGAATGTTTACATTCAAATTGCAGGACATTCCTTTTGAGTTTGAATGGTGAAATCTGGCACATTCGATTGAATTTCAAATGCCTATGAATATTTGTGCACATCCCAGAGGGATTTTCGCACTGCAACGCGTTCCAAACGGAACGCGTTCAGGCGGGAAGCTTAAGACAGCTCCGGGCGCTTTCACCGTTCACACACAGGCGCGCCGGAATGCGTTCCGGCGCGCCTGTGTGTGAATGGTAAAAGCGCCCGGAACTGTCTTGGCTGGCAAAGGCCGGCCAGGGGCGCGGAGACAGCTGCGGAGGCAGATCGGCAATCAGCTGATTGTCAAACAGCTGATTGCCAAACCTGTGCTGGCGGGGGAGGCGGGCCCGTGGCTGTTCGGGAGCGAGAAGCAAGCGCGAATCCTTCTCCTCCCGAACGCCTGCGGGCAGTTCGTCCGCGCCCGAACGCATGTAGAGCACTTCAAAGTGCTCTACATTTGGAACGCGCGAGAGACAGCTCCGGACACGAGGCGGTGCAAGCCCCGCTCAGGCAATGCGAATGCCTCGTCCGGAGCTGTCTTCCACGCATACCGGAAAGGCCTGTGCGAAAAGGCCTCTAGTAAAATGTGGCTTGCCTTCGATAGCACAGCTAGTTTACAGCCCATTTTCTGCTCTCATGCAGTTGGTGATATGTGACTCGCTTCATTTAATGGGATCCCAGAAGTGCACGACAAGAGAAAAAGGCCTCTGCAGATCCTACCTGGTAGACAAGAGACTTTTCTCCACTCAACTCTCCAGGTCCACTTTTTCTGGCCCACAGAAAAGTATGGTTTGGAACAGCACAGTCTGCCTGATGATGTTGGTCCGGATCAGCCTCCACCTGGCCCTGAAGCGCACTGAGGCCAGGATCCACGTACTCTGAAAAGCTAGAAACACAAGTTCAAAGGCTATGGCCATACCTTCAATTTAAACCTTCTTTAGTCCATCTTCAGGTGTGCCTGCTCATCCATTTTAATTTCTATCCATTTTATTTATGGACTTCCCATTCTCCATTTGGACTTTCCTGAATGGAAAGTCCACAACAAAATGGATGGAAATGGAAAGGTGTGAGCAGCCAGACCTGCGGTGATTTTGCACATCCCTTCCCATCCCCTGGACGGGAAAGGAGCGCAATCACCTAATATTGACTAGCACTCACACTTGTGTGTGCTAGTAGTCACTATCAGCTCGTGAGGTAACCCAAAGCAAAAACAAAACAATATTTGTGCATATTTTCCACTCCTATAATGATCATGATATAATAAGAAATTCCACTTTGTATAACAAAATGTAAGGCATACCATCCAAAACAAAAAAGTGCAAGATAAAGGCCCCAAAGTGTGGCAACAACATGCCTTATAAATGGACTAGTTTTGCTTGAATGAAGGTAAGTTCGAAACGAAGCAAGCAAGGCAAACAGTTGGCGCACTAGAAAGTTCGTCTGGTCTATGGGCAGCCGGATGGCATTGCTGAGGGGGTGCAGCAGCGTGGAGCTGGTGGTGCTGGTGGCCATGGTGAAGAAGGCAGTTTCCTCCTCCTCCAGCTCCGGGCCGGCCAGGGGTGGAGCAAGGGGACGGGAAAGGAGGGGACTCAAGTGACGAGAAAGCGGAGGCGGAGGAGGCGGAGACGGAGGCGGAAGACCAGCCGCCTCTTCCTCGCCTCAGAACATCAGCTAATGGCAGTGGTGTGGGCGGCGGCGGCAGCAGCAGTGCCACTGAGGAGGACTAGGCTAGGATGCAAAAAAAGAAAAGAAAAGAAAAAGAAAAAAGGGCCAGACTGGTCTGGAGTTACTTGATCATCCTCTAGAACTGTAAACTCGTGCCACCATATAGTCATGCCATATATTCAGTCTGCACACCAAAATATGGATCTACAAAGTTATTCAGCCCATACTGGTAAAGGGTTATCTGGATTCTGTCTGAGCATGAACGTTTTTCTGAATCAAATTCCATTCATTCAGGGGTTCAGTCTGAACAGATAGAAAGCGGACTGTAACAGGAGGTTCCTTGTGTTTCTCCAGGAACATGGAGGAGTTGGAGTGGTGTACGTGCGAGATTGGACTGAAATGAGGCAGAACTGAAGAAAGGTCCACTCCGCTCCAAGGTTGTCTATGCAGTTATGAAGCTGCTGTTATGAAGCCATTTCTTCCTAGCGTCCTTTCTTGTCATTCAAACCAATTTGCTCAGGACTTTCCCACCATCATTGATGTGATGGTGCTTCACAGATTGGAAGATGGCTATTACCGCAGTTCTTAATCCTATCTACTCCAGGCTAAGCCTGCTTTTCCCTAGGGCTGTCAAAACCTGAATTCATTTACTGTTCAGTAGCTTTTCCTCTTTGCTCTAAAACCTAGTAGAGTTATTAGCTTGAAGAAGGAAAAACTGGGACTGGGAGGAAAATGTAATTATTGAACAGTTCAGACTAGGGCTGTGGTGACACCTGAGGCCTTGTTCCAACTGGTGAAAAAAGTCTGGGTTTCGAACCAGATTTTTTTGACCAGGACCAAGGGCTCCTTGCAGCTGTCCCAACTGCATTAGGGCAGCAGGAAAATGGCGGTGATGTTGCTCTCCACGGTGGGAGGAGACGATGACAGACACACCGATCTCCACTGCCACCCACTGTTTCTCTTCCCTGCCCCATTCCTCCATCTGTCATCATCTCTGCCATCATTTGCCTCCCCTGCCACGTTCCTCCGTCTTTCATTGTCATTCTGCCGTTTGCCTTCCCTACTGTTCTTCAACAGATGGAGGAACAGGATGGGACAAGGAAGGCAAACAATGGCGGGAGATGACGACAGATGGAGGAATGGGATGGGGGGAGGCAAATGGCGGCGGGAAATGACAAAAGACAGAGGAATGGGGTGGGTGGAGGAAAATGGTGGTAGGAGACAACGACAGATGGAGGAACAGGGCGGGGGAAGGCAAATGGCAGGTGGCAGTGGAGATCAGCGTGGTGGTGGCATTCCCATTAATAAATATTCAGATTATTCCAGGATTCTGCAGTGAGTCCTGTTATAATCCAGATAGAGATTCCCCAGATTTTTGGACATTTAGTCCGCAGAAATGGGAATCCCTTCAAAAGTGTCGGGACACCAGGGGCTCGAGCCAAATTCAGGCTGGACTAAAATGGCAGTCAAAATGCAGTCTAAGATAGATTCAGTCCACCTTCAGAGCGAGAGAACACATCAGCAAAGTGACTAGTAATTTTATTTCCACATTATCCTAAAGATGAATTTAACACTGAAAGAAAACAGCTTGCCTCTTCGCTGATGTACTCTCTCACTCTGAAAGTGGACTGAAGCTGGATTAAACCTTAAGTGTGACCACAGCCTAAGACAGCCAGCATGTCTGGCTGTACTTAAGCTAAACATCAACTCCATCCAGCTTTGCCTATCGTTGAGGACATGTCCCCAAAGGAAAGAAAAAGCCATAATTTGCAGCGGCCTCCACTATGATTATTTTTTGTCCAGACTGAAAACTGGGTTCTATTGTGGAATTTGGATGGGGTCTGAATTTTTCCAAGGCTGTATTCACACACAGTTAAAAAGGCACATTTGAGGAAGCTCAGAGATGGAGTAGAGATGGTTTTCAGGTTGGTTTGTTCACAAGCCAGCCTGCCTCTCCATCTATGAATTCAAACTACGCTAGTTAATGTGGATTAGTGATGGGATGGGAACACAAGGGCCTCATGCTACCATCGCTAAGGCATTTTTGAGATGCTTTGATGCTATGTGGGAATGAAGCTGAGAAAAATTGGAAAGGTGAATTAGTAAGGAAAGTTGGAGTGTATGAGCTTAGGAGAGTGTGGGTATTTCCACACTGACCCGCTGAAAACCAAATTAAGGAAATCCGTTTTTAGGAAATGTGTTTCTAGCAAGATCCGTCTCAAATAGATACGGATCTAAATAAGGCCCCATGCTTCCACACTTGCTTGGGAAGTACAGATTGCGAGGAACACATTGTGCGGATGCAGTAGCATAGATTTCCAGATGGATCTGGCCTCCCGGAGGCCACGCCGCCCCAGGAGCCACGTGGTTGGAGCATTCAGCCATCAGTCCTTTCCTGCCACGCGCAGACACATCAGGGACGGACCGCCGACCAATCAGTGGCGTGTCCGAGATCCCATGACCACCTGACCCTGAAGCCTGCTTTTTGTGAATGGAATCACTACACTTGACAGCCGGTCATGTGGCTGTTAGGGGCCCGGGAGGGGAGCTGCGTGCGTGCCGACGGCGGCAGAATTCCAGCCGCAGCATTCTCGCCCTTGCATCCCGGGTTTCCTGACACTGCGGGGAGAAGGGCAGGGCAGGGCAGATCGGACAAATGATCCCCAGACCACGAGCGAGATCAACACGCTCTGCATACATCCACACGGTCATTAACACGTGTGCCTTTCCTCGTCACGACGACAGTAACACAATAAAGATGGAGAAGGCTGGGCTGAGGACATGGCCGCTCCATGCCTTCCCGAAGCTCTGATGGGCGCTGATGGCAGCCCATCGGTGCCCTGTGATGGGGAGGTGACAGGCACGCTGTGTCAGCCACTTGGATGCCCCTTACGTGGGTGGGAAAAGCAGGATAGGGGAGCCACCTCTCCAGAGACTTCTCCTCAGGCAGCAGACCCAACGAGAGGGCTGCCTCCTGCGCCCCGAAGCAGCCTGGGGCCAGTATGGCTGTGGGTCCCCTTTCATAAGCCTGAAAGAGCCGGGGCCCTCTCCATCGGTGATACTGCTGCTGCGGGCAGCTCCGTGCCCCTGCCGAATACATAATCACTACCCACCCATGAGTGGGGCCCTTCGCGTGGGGCAGAATGCCCCCTGAGGTTCCCCACCTGGCCCTCGTGTCCAGCTTGCTGTCCCTCTGCTGCCAGAGCTGGGTGCATGCCCAATGTGAAGCCCATGTGGGAGGAACTTCATGGCAGGCCTGTGCTTCCCCCGCCTCTCTCAACATGGCGGCTTGTTGCCGCCACTTCACTCAACATGGCGACTTCCCGTCCCACCCACATGTGTTCTCTCTCCTGTCCGTGTGAGGAAGCATCCTCTGTTGATGTGGATTTACAATGCAAGGATGGATTAAGAACGGATTAAGACCTACTTTTTTCAGGTCTTCCTGGAAACCAGTTTTAGCGGCTCCTAGACCCCATTAGAGATGGATCTCGTGCGAGCCAATGTGGAAGCGGACTCCTCGAAGTGTCACTAATGTGTGCTGCAATGCGGAAGGCAACTTTGCACGTGTTTTATATCTGTCCTTAATCTGTCTTTAATGCGGTTTAAGTGGCCAGTGCGGAAATACCCTATATTTCTAACTAGGGATGTGCATGAATGCAATTTTTGACATTTGATTATCTGAAGATTCAAATTGATTCAAATGTTTAGAATTTGAATGTATTCACATTCAATTCGAATTTAATACATTCAGATCTATTCATACGAGTTTTTGATTTGTATTTGAAGATACGAATGTTGACAACATTTGAACATGTCTGTATGCATCTGTATGCATCCTGTTTTTATCCCATATGCATCCTGTTTGTGTCCTGTACAGATACGAATAAGATGTGTATGAATACGTATGTAATATATACCCATCTTTACACATACGAATGTCTGAATAATTCATACGAATGATGTGAAAGATTCCAAAATTAATTCGAATGTTAAATTTGAATGCATAATTTGATTCAAATTCTAGTGTCTGAATTCGAACAAATTCCAAATATTTTCAATATTCGTGCACATCCCTATTTCTAACTGAGTGGGTGTAAAACATCAGGAATAATGAGGATAAACTCTCTCTCTCTCACACACACAGCTCTTTCCACCATTATTAAAGCCAGTTTGAGTTTTGACACAGCTGGTAGGGAGAATCAAATGGGCTGATGTTCCATGGCTGCAAATAACATTGAGATTTGTGAAGTGCAAACTCCCCATCAAGTTTGCAATGTGGTCTATTTATTGGCCAGCCTTAAAGTGGGTATTACTTAGAGTTTATTGTGTTTTAAGCTACTCAGGATAATGCAGTGCTGAGCAGGAAAGCTTAATATACTCAGGGTTTTTGTGTAGCCCTGTGTATATTTTAGTTAGTTGAAGCATGAATCCACTTTAAAGACTCCAGTAAATATGTTAGGATATCTTCAGGCACTGCCTTTCCCAAGTAGTAACCAAATCATTAGACACATCCTGGAGACATATTTAGCGCTGGGGGTACCTGGATGAGATAATTCACCTGTCAGTCAATCCCTGAATGGTCGGTCCAGAGCATGAATATGCGAACCGGCACGTGTCTCGTGCTAAGGGTCAGTTTAAAACAGGTTTTCTGAAATACAGCAAAATGAGTCCTTGGGACAGTTCCTTGTAATGAGGCAGCATGACTGTTCACTCTTCTTCCAGTTGTCTGTGGTTGGTGGGAGGGGGAGACAGCATCCACACAGGCATGGTGGCATTGGCAGCCGTGATCAATCACTGACCTCTGACATGACCAGGTAGCTGATTCCTGGAAGTGGCATCCCATCATTGAGTCACAAGGAGGGCGTTTGATTAGCAACAGAGTAGTGTGTTCAATCACGGGTGCTGACGTGATTGGCTGCAGTATATCCCCCTGCTTGCACAAGCCCCTCTGCAATGGCATCTGAGCATGTGCAGTGGTCAATCACAGCAGCGAAGAGGTGGAACTTGGACACAGTGGCACGGGTTGATGAACGGGAGGACCATTAGCACTAGTGGTGGATGATGGATACTTTGGGGAAGGTTTCCTCATGACAAGTGTGAATGGTCCACCTTTACCAGAAGTTTACCAGCCCTAGTTCACGGCAGCCTAATCAGCTGAGTGCAGAATGGCCCCAGGTCTGTCTGGGATATTGGCCCAAGTGCAAGGCTGAAATGCAAGCCTACAAGAACATCTCAGGGTTTATTAGCCCAAAGCGCCAGGTGAGTATCCCAATTGGCGCTGATATTCCATCTGGCAAACCATATTCTGTGTAGGGATGTGCATGGATATTTGAAAATCCAAAATCTGATTCGAATTAGACTAATATCGATGATTCAAATCAGATTTTTGAAAATCTGAATTTCTGAATTTGGATCGAATCCGGATTTTTTAAAATCTGATAACGAATTTTCAAATGATTCGACTGGATTTGACATTGTATGTCGCATCCGAATATGGGAATATTTGCGGATATAATATGGGATGCAAACGGAATGCGAACGTGGAAAAAAAGGGATGCGGACACATTTGAAAATTGGACATGAAACTGGATTTTTGAGAATATGGATTTTGAATTTCGATCCAAATAGAATATGCATTTGAGCACACCTCCAATTCTGTGTGATTCCACACTCCAGCTCTGGACTGATTCCGGTCTCTCAGAGAGAGAGAGTTATTTGTAGGGATGTGCATAAATATTCGTATTATTCATTATTCGTATGAATTTGTACATTTGGATTTGAATAGAACTTTAACACATTGAAATAATGACAGTTGGGCTCAAATAGAACATTTTGATACATTTGTATGACGCTTTGTTACATTTGTGAACTTGGGAGTTGGGAAAGCAGCTGCCCCAGTCACATGCGCAATGGACCCAGAGTGAATCTGAAGTGGGTTCAGGCTGGAGTTGACCAGAGATGTGCATGAATTTTTTTTTGACGTTCTATTTCAATCAAATCGAATACCCAAAAACCTGATTTGATTTGAAGCTTTTAAATTTAAATTTAACAGAACATTTGAATGTGCCCATACACATCTTCCCCTCATCCATATGCATCCAGTAGTTATCCAGTCTGGAACCCATTTTCGTCCTGGACGGATCCGTACAAATGTGTACAGATGCGGGAAAGATGCGGATCTTTAAGTATGCATCGTGTATGAACCCGTACACGTACGAATGTCCAGATAATCTGAACGAACAGATCCGAAGTTTGAAATTTGATTTCATGTTCACATTCAAATTTCAGGACATTCTATTTGAGTTTGAATGTTGAAATTCAGCCCATTTGGTCGGAGTTTGAATGCCTACGAATATTCGTGCACATTCCTAGAGTTGACACGTTCCAAGCGGATATGTAGCGGATGCATATGGGATTTGTATGGGACTCTTATCAGACATTTGTATCGAATTCGTATGGAACATTCATTTCTAATTGAATCTTGCCACATTAGAAGGAGATCTATTTGAATGAATATGAATCAAGTGCCAAAAAATACCAGTGCACAACCCTAGTTATTTGTTGTTCCCAAGGATCTATTGGACTTCAATTATGGACCCATACTGTAGACCTCAGTATAGCATTAGGCAAAGGAGATCATTTGCCAAGCCTATAAGTTATTGGATACAAATTCAGGATGATTCCTTATTAGAGTTCTGCACACACCGTTGGCCTGATATCTACTTTTACACTTGTTGCATCAAGCTGAGTTGGGCTACACTGCCAACTGATCTGCTTAAATGATTTGATCCTAAGAGTAAGCTTTGCAAAAATCTATTTAAAATCATTTCCTGGGAGCTGCTTTTGCGAGATAGGGTGTGTTTTCTAAGCCTTTAGAAAGCTTGCTGTGGCACCTAAGTCATCTGGAAAAAAATGTTTGTAAATATCTTGCTCAAAGACCAGTTTGAGAGGTGCATTGTGTGTCCATATCCCCATGTAACTATATATATAGGTATATATATAATAGAAAGGTGCTTTCTCATCCAAAGCAGAAGAGAACCTTGAATCAAAACCCTTCAGGGATCTGAAGGAACCTCTGTCTTCACTTGTCCAGGTCACTGGTTTCCTTTTTCCTATTATCAGAAGCAAAATGTTATCCAGCACCTCTCTGCCTTTTGCTGTGAACTTCCACTTCTCTGAGGTTTATTGTTTTGCCATAAAATATCATTGCTAGAAAAGTCATCTCTTGATAGGTTTGCAGAAACAAAGGCCCCCCTCCCAGATGAAAAAGCCTTGTCAAATTAGGAATGACGCAGCAGAGGTTGCAAACAAGCCTTAGGTACAAACACCTTAACTATATTCTACATTGATAGGGCTGCAAAGAATACTTCGGAAAAGTGTATGTACAAGATGGTGCATGTGTGCCTCAGTGGTGAAACTAGGCCACAGTTACAACTTACTAGGGATGTCCACAAATATTCATAACATTCGAAATTTGGCCAAATTCGGCCATTAGAACTGGAATAGAATGTTACGATATTCGTACGTTAATAATCAAATGAATATGAATGTTTCCAGACATTGGTTAAACTGGGGAAATGTATCAGATATGTATTTATTCGTACCAGATACCTATCTATTCTTATCAAATATGTATCTATTTGTATCAGACACTTAGGCCCTTTCTGCACTGGCTCTAAAAATGGATTTAGAGCCAGATTGGAGGGGGATTAAGGCACAGCTTCCGCATAGGGAACCCAATTAGGGACCCTTTGAGGATGCCACGTCTGCATTTCGGCGCGCAAGATCAGTTTCTTAAACTGGTTTTGCCACCAAAATCTGCCCCTGATGTGAGACCTAAAAAATTTCCGCAACGGCTGGGGAAAGAGCCAGAATTCCTGGTGCATGCCCAGCTGTCAAAGAGGGAGAGCATGCACTCTCCCTCTTCGACAGCTCACCAATGGGTGAGGCTGGGGTGAGGGCCTTCAGAGGCCAGATTGGGGTGGGAGCTGGCACGTCCGCACAGCACCCACACCAATCTGTTTTCCCAATCCAGCCTTGCTGCCGGCACCCTGCACGTATGCGGACACACCTATTTGGGACAGATCCTCAGAAAAAAGCATTTATAGATCCGTTTTGCAGAGGCATGTGTGGAAAGGCCCTTATTTGTTTGTATCAGATATGTATCTACTTGTACCAGATACGTGTCTATTCGTATCAGATACGCATTTGTTAGTATCAGATATGTAACTGTTTGTATCAAATCTGTATTTGTTCGTATCAGATACATATCTATTCGTATCAGATACGTACTTGTTTGTATCAGATATGTGTCAAATGTTTTTACAAATACCTACAAATAGATTTGTATCAAACAGAATATTACCACATTCAAATGCGATCTATTTGTACAAATACAGGTTTTCAGACACTTGATTTGTTTCAAACTGAATACCAAAAGAACATTTGTGCACATCCCTACACCTTACCATTTTAATCCTTCTTATTGGCAATGTGGTTTGAAAATGGGCTGACTCTGGTTACATTCAAAACTGGACAATCCAGCTTCAGTTCGTCTTCAATTCAGGACATTAAGGCCCTTTCTTCACGGCATCGTTATCTCGAATTCAAAACGTTTTGAGCTCGCGCAGTTCAGACGGCACTTCGGATTAACACGGTATTTCCGTGTTAAAGGACGTTATCCCGATTTGAAATAAATCCTGATCTCAACAGGTCTCACTCCGGATCGGGCGTCGATACGTGTTTCCTTTTTAACTGTGTGGACAGTATCGTTCCGGGATGAGATTCAGTGTTAAGGCTGTCCCGCCCCCCCAATTGCACTGTAACCAATGGCTGAACGTATTAGAAGCACGTCATGTTTAGGGTTTCCTTCATTGAAAAAATCCACCCTCAAACACCCACTATAAACCTCCAGTCCTTAAAGCTGAAACACTGTATCTAAGCACTTCACACCTTTAAAACAATGTTGCAATTTTGCGCTATTTCAGACCTTTGGAAGGTTCGGAACAGTCACTTTCAGCCCCCTTAATGGTGAGAAGGCTTGTCAGCCACTTAGTCCCTTGAAGGGTGAAAACAGAATGTCAACCGCTTTGAGCCCCATCTAGGCTACTTTGCCTGTGGTCACACCTAAGGTTTAATCCAGTTTCAGTTCACTTTCAGAGTGAGAGAATACACCAGCAAACTGACAAGCTGGTTTTCTTTCAGGGTTAATAACTCAGAAAATCCACCTTTAGACTAGATAATGTGGAAAGAAAACTACTGGTCACTTTGCTGATGTGTTCTCTCACTCTGAAGGTGGAGTGAAGCTAGATTAAACCTTAGGTGTGACCACAAGCCAAGGTTTTAATCCAGCTTCGGTCCCTGTGAGGTGGGGGGCGGCTGTGAGAGTTCAGAAGGGAGCTGTGACTAGCCCAAGGTTACCCATCTGGTTTCATGGAGGAAGAAGAGTTGGCTTTTCTACCCTGCTTTTCTCACTTATTGAAGGGGACTCAAAGCAGCTGACAAACCTTCTGTTCTTCTCCCCACAACAGAACACCCAGTGAGAGCTCAGAAGGGAACTGTGACTAGCCCAAGGTTACCCATCTTGTTTCATGGGGGAAGAAGAGTTGGCTTTTCCACCCTGCTTTTCTCACTTATTGAAGGGGACTCAAAGCAGCTGACAAACCTTCTGTTCTTCTCCCCACAACAGAACACCCAGTGAGAGCTCAGAAGGGAACTGTGACTAGCCCAAGGTTACTCATCTGGTTTCATGGGGGAAGAAGAGTTGGCTTTTCTACCCTGCTTTTCTCACTTATTGAAGGGGACTCAAAGCAGCTGACAAACCTTCTGTTCTTCTCCCCACAACAGAACACCCAGTGAGAGCTCAGAAGGGAACTGTGACTAGCCCAAGGTTACCCATCTTGTTTCATGGGGGAAGAAGAGTTGGCTTTTCCACCCTGCTTTTCTCACTTATTGAAGGGGACTCAAAGCAGCTGACAAACCTTCTGTTCTTCTCCCCACAACAGAACACCCAGTGAGAGCTCAGAAGGGAACTGTGACTAGCCCAAGGTTACTCATCTGGTTTCATGGGGGAAGAAGAGTTGGCTTTTCTACCCTGCTTTTCTCACTTATTGAAGGGGACTCAAAGCAGCTGACAAACCTTCTGTTCTTCTCCCCACAACAGAACACCCAGTGAGAGCTCAGAAGGGAACTGTGACTAGCCCAAGGTTACCCATCTTGTTTCATGGGGGAAGAAGAGTTGGCTTTTCCACCCTGCTTTTCTCACTTATTGAAGGGGACTCAAAGCAGCTGACAAACCTTCTGTTCTTCTCCCCACAACAGAACACCCAGTGAGAGCTCAGAAGGGAACTGTGACTAGCCCAAGGTTACCCATCTTGTTTCATGGGGGAAGAAGAGTTGGCTTTTCCACCCTGCTTTTCTCACTTATTGAAGGGGACTCAAAGCAGCTGACAAACCTTCTGTTCTTCTCCCCACAACAGAACACCCAGTGAGAGCTCAGAAGGGAACTGTGACTAGCCCAAGGTTACCCATCTTGTTTCATGGGGGAAGAAGAGTTGGCTTTTCCACCCTGCTTTTCTCACTTATTGAAGGGGACTCAAAGCAGCTGACAAACCTTCTGTTCTTCTCCCCACAACAGAACACCCAGTGAGAGCTCAGAAGGGAACTGTGACTAGCCCAAGGTTACCCATCTTGTTTCATGGGGGAAGAAGAGTTGGCTTTTCCACCCTGCTTTTCTCACTTATTGAAGGGGACTCAAAGCAGCTGACAAACCTTCTGTTCTTCTCCCCACAACAGAACACCCAGTGAGAGCTCAGAAGGGAACTGTGACTAGCCCAAGGTTACTCATCTTGTTTCATGGGGGAAGAAGAGTTGGCTTTTCTACCCTGCTTTTCTCACTTATTGAAGGGGACTCAAAGCAGCTGACAAACCTTCTGTTCTTCTCCCCACAACAGAACACCCAGTGAGAGCTCAGAAGGGAACTGTGACTAGCCCAAGGTTACCCATCTTGTTTCATGGGGGAAGAAGAGTTGGCTTTTCCACCCTGCTTTTCTCACTTATTGAAGGGGACTCAAAGCAGCTGACAAACCTTCTGTTCTTCTCCCCACAACAGAACACCCAGTGAGAGCTCAGAAGGGAACTGTGACTAGCCCAAGGTTACTCATCTGGTTTCATGGGGGAAGAAGAGTTGGCTTTTCTACCCTGCTTTTCTCACTTATTGAAGGGGACTCAAAGCAGCTGACAAACCTTCTGTTCTTCTCCCCACAACAGACACCCTGTGAGGTGGGTGGGGCTGTGAGAGCTCAGCAGAGATCTGTAACCAATGGGCTCTCCGTATTGTAGGCACATCATTTTTAGGATTCCCTTCCCCAATAGCTTGCTTTCAAATGATTTTATTGAAAGAATCCACCCACTACCTCCAAAGATACTGTAGCAAGTCGAAGTTTCACTTTTGCGGAGTTCTGAACTTTCAAAATGAAAGGAAAGGGGAGTCCCCGGGGAACTTTCCCCACTCTCGGAGTTCCCTCCCGGCCACGGGGGAAAGAGCAAGCGAGGAGCCCCCTTCGCCCTCTTGTCCACCCCTTGGCTCTCCTCCTCTGCGGGGCAAAGTGGCGGCAAAGCGGGGGGAAATCGGCGGGGGAGCCCCAGGGAGAAGCCGCTAGCGCCGCAGCGCCGCAGCGCCGCAGCGCCTGGATGAATGGATGGATGGATGGATGGATGGATGGATGGATGGATGGATGGATGGCGCGGTGGGCGCCGGAGCCGCCGGGGGGGGGGAGGCAGGGGTGGCCCGGGCTGCGAGCGCGCTCTGGCAGGCCGGGCAAAAGGCGCCGAGAACGCGGCAGCAGCGGCGGAGCGGCTCTGCCACTGGGCAACGAGGAGCCCCAGGGCGAAGCCGCCCGCGCCGCAGCGCCAGGATGGATGGATGGATGGGTGGATGGATGGATGGATGCTGCTGCTGCTGCTGCTGGGAAGGGGGAGGGTGGAATCCCCGGCGAGCATGACGCAAAGAGAAGGGAGGGTGGGATCCTGGCAGGGAAAACCAATCACAGGAGAGAGTGTGGGCAATGGGCAGGAGGACAATGCTGCCGTGTGGACTCCGAGTATTGATCCCGCGTTAAGGCTGCCATCGGAACCGGATCAACTTGCAAGTCGTCTGGACAGCTTTGTTCCGTTTCTTTTATTTCGAATTCTTTAAACTGAAATAACACATGCCATGAAGACGCACCCTCATACTCACACCCAAACCTCACTATCTTAGTTCTCCCGGAGCCTCTTCCAAGCTCCCCACCCTCTGCCCTGTCCCCACGCCTCCTGTCTTCTGATAGGATCTAGCCCTGCCACTCAACACGGTTCCACTGTGAGGAGGCGGGCCTTGGGTTTGAATAAACTATCTTTGCCCCATGTCAAAAAGCAGAGCTTGGGAGCTCCCACCTCCCACTAGGGGCTGCAACAGGGCCATTTGTGCCCCCCACCTGGGGAAAAGGTGTGTGGAGCCATTGCAGGGTGGGTTCCGCTGGTGCCAGCCAGAGGAGCTGCAGGGAAAGAGGAAATCCCGCCCCAGGATGGCCCTAAACCAGCTTGGGGTTTAATGGTGTAACCAAATGGGCTGGAAATTGGACTGAAGAAGAATTAAAGTAAACCACGGCCCATGTGCCTCAAAAGTAGAAGGTTGCAGGTTTGATTCCCAGCCTCTCCACGGAATGTAGTCCCACATCCAGAGGAATCCTGCATCCCCGAATTCCTCTCGGCATGAAGGTTGTTTGAAAACTTGGGAACACAGCAGATTTTTATTTAATAGTTTAAATATTTAAAATGTAATTGCTTTTAACCGATATTGTAATTTGTTTTGCTGTTTGAAATGCTGTAAATAATATTCTGTTCTGGTCAAAAACTGAATAGAGATGTGCATGAATATTCAAAATATTTGTTGTTCTTACAAATTCTTATGCATACAAATCGAATATCCAGACACTCGAATTTCCAAATTCAAAAGAATATGAATATCTCCAGTTATTCGTATGAATCAAAAGAATACATAGGAATGTATTCATATAGATTTGAATGTCTAGACATTCATTTTTCCTTATCCGTACGAATTCGGATTTTTGAATATTAGATTCGACACGAATTGAATGCCAAAAATTGCATTTGTGTGCACCCCTGGAATGAATAATTAAAAATAAAAAATCTTTTCTCCTTCTCCTCCTCCTCCTATTGAGGATGGACTTCCTTTCTTCTAGACAGCAATCTGCTCAGACCTCAGTACCCAAATCTCACCTAACCGTGGTAGTAATTGCTCCAAAGCCTGTGCTGTCTTTCACCTTCTTTTTCAAGGAAATTTCTTCCCTGAATATTTGCCTTATCCCTGTTCTTGTGTCAAAAGTGGAATCTTTTCAAGGGTTAGCTTTTTATCTTCCTGCTTTTCCACCTAGCCCAGGGAGGAGAACCACACACACACACACACACATATATATTCCCCTTTTCTCTGTTCAGCTGGATTTCATCCCTCCCAGTGTTAGATCCAAATTTAGTTTTTGTGTGACTCATACGTGCTGCCTGTGTTTAGAATTCTCTGTCCTAGACTGTTTCCTTTCCTTTCTCTTGCAACTGATGGCAACCCATGAGTGTTTCCTTTTAAAAGATTTCATACAGAGTTGCCATGGTAGGTATTTCTCTGAGTCATACAATTTCTCACCATGGACTTGCACTTAAGTTTTAATTCAGCTTCAGTCCACTTTCAGAATGAGAGAACACACTGGCAAAGTAACACAGTTGATTTCTTTCAGTATTACCTAACTCAGAAAATCTACCTTTGGGTTAGATTATGGGGAAATAAAATGACTGTTCACTTTGCTGATGTGTTCTTCTGCTGTGAAGGTGGGCTGAAACTGGATTAAAACGTAGGTGTAAATGCATGATGGATTTTCTGAGTCAGAGAATGCTGCATGAAAACGGGCCTTTTCGCACGAGGGGTTTTTGAACGTGCAGAGAACATGCAGGGAGGCTGCATTCACACGTCAGGGGCAGCCTGATCCATTCCAGACCGCCCCAACCATCCCCACGCTCTGAAAACATCTCCACACATTCTGCACATCCCCAGCTGTTCCTTCCCTGGGGTCCTGCCACTTGGATCAGGCCGATGCAAGTGGCAGGACCCCACCCCCACCCCCAAGGTCACGTGCCTGCATGAACAGGCCTTCTCCCGGCTGGATTCTGCTAGAATAGGCCGGGCTATTCTGAGTATGCTCAAGGGGACGCCCCCTCATTGGCTGGGCCCCCACCTGGCCTCAACTGGCCATCTGAGCATGTGCGGGTGCCTGGCCAATGAGGGGCTGCCCCCTTGAGCATGCTCAGGCATCTTGGTCTATTCTAGCAGAATTGGGCTGGGAGGAAAAGGTAAGGCCCGCGACCCCAGGGTGGGTTGGGGGGTGTTGGGGGGGTTCCTGCCCACCCCCGGAGCCCAATCTGGGGTTCAGGAGTGAGCAGGAACCCAGGGAAAGAAGGCACCTGGGCTGCCCACACTGGCTCCATTGGAGCCAATAGGAGCAGCCCGGGGGAGGGTCTTTCCCCCGAACGGGTTGAGAACACTTTCCCGTTCACACCTGCAGGTAAGGACAGGGGGAAACCTCGTGCAAACGGGACAATCTTCTCAACCCGTTTTGGGGGAAGCGTTCCAAGGCATCTTCACCTTTGTGTGAAAACACCTCTGGACTCAGTTCCCTTTTTGGAGCCGAGTCCGCTTATTTCCCCCCACATGGGGATGATACCTGGCTATTTGTGTGTGTGTGTGCCTAGTCTTCTGGTCAATGGCAGCCAGCTGTGGGTGGGTTTTTTTTTTTTTACAGATGCAAAGCTCCCCTCCTCCCTTGCCAGGCTCACAATCCTAGAGCCTCATTTGAAAAGGCAAAAAAGGGGGGAGAGCTGCTTGTCTTTTAAAACAGTTTTGCTGGAAACATTTGTATCTTTTTTCTATTGTTATCAGAAAAGATACATTTGAGAAGCTTTGTAATGCTTTAAAATACTTGAAATACTTTGAAATGCTTTGCAAATATACATTTTATTGTGCGATGCTAAGTCCTTCACTGATCTGCTTGAGTGCACATTTACCGGTAATCTCAAGACAAAGTATTTGTGGTTAGATTTTTTTTTAAAAAACTCGCTTCTGCAAGAGTTTTGCTGCCTTTATTGCAGGCAGGATTTGCATGGGGGGATTTAAAAGTCCTGTTTTTTATGTTTAAAAATAGTCCCCAAAATAGTCCAAGCAGGACTAAACCAGGACTAAAAAAGCTGCATGGGGATGCACCCTCAGTTGGAAGGTGGTCTGAAACTGGATTAAGCAGCCCTACTGTGCTTATAAAGGACCGTTTTCACATGGTTTTGAACCTTGCCATTCTGAATCTTTCTATCAAGTTGCTCCAAAGCAGCAGAAGGAATCAGCTTATATTGCAGCAAAGAAGCATGGGTGTAAAAACACGGCCTTGTGCTAAAAAGTTGCACTTGGCTTTCTCGGCAGAGAAACAACAACAACAACCCCCCTTTATTCTGTACAATAGAAGGACAGTGGGAAACAACTGTGTGGAGGGAGACGCTATTGACAAATTATGCATGTCTTAAATTTAAGTAGTTGGTTCTGAAGGGAAAGATTCATATCCAGATTAACGGGCTGCCAGATGGAAGCTATGTTCAGTCTATCAACATTTGGCAGGAGGCAAATCAGAAGGAAACAACAGCTGCTCAGCGGAAAGGACTGTCCCTCTTTATTGACTTCAGTGACTCTTCCAAAAAAGGTTGATTTGTTTTTTTTCTCTCCCTGTTCATTCCCTAAATTCAAAGTACCTGAAAAGATCAAGGGTGGATTTTTAAGGCTTCCTCCAGGCCACCAGGCATTGCTTTGGGATACCAGACACCCATGTGGTCTTCCCTAGGGATGTGCAGGAATATTTATAGGCTTTCGAAATTCGAGCGAACGTGCCAAATTTCGAAATTTCAACCCAAATAGAATGTCCAGAAATTCAAATTTAAACATTCTAATCAACTTTTGAATTTTCGTAAATGTACCTGTTAGTACATATTGCGTACCTGAAGATCTGCACCTTTCCCACAGCCGTATGCATGTATACAGATCTGTACGGGATGAAAACGGGCTGCATACGGGATAACTACGGGATGCATATGCACGTGTATGGACGCGTATGGCGGTGGCGCGGAGAGCGCGCCGCGGATGGCGACGGCGAGGAAGTAAGGTAAGTGGAGAGGGGGTGGGAAAGGAGAGGTAGGGGGGAGGGGTGGGAAAGGAGGGGTGGGGTGGATTCCTTCTGGACACGGATATTCTATACAATATCCATGCTCAGATTCGAATACCCCCACATCTGGGGGAAGGGATATTTGGCCGGAGCTGAATTTTTCCACATTCTGCTCAACTCGAATAGAATGCGGAAACATGGCTTTGTGCAAAGCCCTAAGCTAGTGGGAAGGTTGGCAGGCACCCCTGTATACTGATGCTTGGGCGGAAGAGTAGAAGGAGTGATAGCCTGAATACATCTAACACTCGTTCTCTGAACCCTTCTTCTCTGCCTCCCATCACCATTTCTCCCCCTACCGGTTACCACTGAGATGGGACCCCTCCCATCTCTCACCCAGGCATGCAGCTTCGTCCCATGCACGGCTCAGGGAACCAGCACTGGGACCACAGGAAGACCAGAGAACCTCCTGGCTCTCACCCAGGGGGCAGATGTAAACCTGGACCACCAACACTGCCTCTCACACAGGTCAGTGGTCCAGTTTGGAGAGGGGCCAGCAGTCCAGGTGTAGCAGAACTGGGGACAAATTCAGCTTTAGCCCCTGGTGGATGCTGTGGTGATGCAGATGTTCTCCAGGTCTCCTCAGCAGCAGGAAAGATAGAAGTCTTGCAAGCAGGAAACAAACAGCAATGCTGGAATGGCTCTGCTTACCTGTTTGGCAAGCTCTGTCCAGTATTAGCTCACTGGGGACTCCTTGGAGTTTGCCAGGGGAAGGCAAAAACAAAAGGAGTGTGATGAGCTCCAGGAAGCTCCCCCAGCAAGCTGATCTTCCAGGCTGGGGAGACGGGCAGGATGCCCCAAAGGCCATTTGCTGGGATTCGAGAGCAGGTGAAGGTCTTTCCTTTGTGTTGTGCTTGAGATGCCCAGGAGCAATTGGTGGGCTACTGTGTGGGACAGAATGATGGACCAGATGGGCTGTGATCTGATTCAGCAGGGCTCCTTGTATATTCTTATGTTCTAATGCTGAATGGAAGTTTCTGGATTCCCAAGCTATTCCAGTGGACCATGAAAAAAGGCCCACCAGATTGGAAAGACAGGGTCAAGAAAAGGTGGAGGCTGTGCCTTCATCTTCTCCCTGACAATGCCCAGAAGCAGTTGATAGACCACTATGGGAGCCAGGATGCTGCACTAGATCGGCAGTGGCCCCATCCAGCAGGGCTCCTCCATATAGACAAATTCATGGAGTACAGGTATCTCATTTACTACAAGAATGGATATGTACATATTACCTTCAGGTTGGAGAGGTGGGCAGGATGCCTCTGAAGGCCATTTGCAGGGCACTGAGAAGAGGTGAAGGTTTTGTCATGGTCTTCTGCTTGAGATGCCCAGAAGCAATTGGTAGGCCAATGAGTGAGACAGGATGTTGGACTAGATGGGCTATGGCCTGATCCAGCGGGGCTCCTCTTATAATAAACAAATTCATGGAGATCAAGTGTATCAATGGCTACTTGAATTGAACCTTAGGTGTCTCCTCACGGTTGGAGAGACAGGCAAGATGCCTCAAAAGGACATTTGCAGAGAGCTAAGAGAAGCTGAGGGTTTTGCCTTTGCCTTCTGCTTGAGATGCCCAGAAGCAACTGGTGGGCCACCATCTGAGACAGGATGCTGGCCTGGATGGGCTGTGGCCCAATCCAGCAGGTCTACTCATGGTCTTATGAAGTAATGCCAAGTTACCTCTTCTATCCTGTTTGTCTTTTGCTGTCTGAGATGGCGTATGATTCAGTCTGGCTCATGGCGCAGTGATTAGAGCCCCAAATGATGCCTGCAAACACAAAGGTCCAAAGCTCCGCTCATCCCTCAAGCTTTGTGGCTGCTCTTTGTCCCATCATGATCTCTCGGGGCAACTTAACTTCAGAGCAGTTTTGCGAGAATAAAATAGACAGGAACAAGTACGCTCTATGCTGCCTAGAGCCCTTCGGAAGAAAGTCAGTATTTAAAAGTAGAGAATAAACACTAATTAATTTTAACCAGATTAGTGGCTCTCAGCTCGCTCCCCTTCGTCTGCAAATGGCTTGAAAATTGCTGGGAGTTTCAGGGGTTCCCTTAATAAAAATTACTGTGTGTGTCAAAGCCCATATATCTGCATTTTAATAACACCTTTCTTCCCTTTGGCCCGGGCGTCCTTAAGACCAGCACTGTTATTACAGAAACTGAAGACTCTAGGCTTTGCCTGGTGAGAAGTTCTTCTTTAACAGGCAACTGTGAAATGAAAAATGGGTGGGCTGAGCCTGCACCATATTGTGAAAAGAATGGACTCTAAACCAGAGCATAGTTATCCTGTTCTATGCCTTGGGCCTCATTAACACAGCATCAATCTACAGTGATAGGTGTAACTAGTTTTTGTTACGTCCTTCCCTTTCCTTCCCCACTCCCTCCCTTCCTAACAAATAGCCCATAATTTACTTTTTCAAAGTAGAGGAGGGCTTGAGTATCTGGAGGGGAATGGCTGTAGCTCAGTGGTAGAGCAAGCTGTCTAGAAAGCAAAGGGTTGCCGGCATGATCCACAGTCTCTCCACAGAAGTAGGCAACCACTTCTATATCTCTGCCAAGAAAACTGTGTACAGATGCCCATGGATTGGTAGAGCAAACTGCCTGGAAGGCAGAGGGTTGCTAGTTTGATCTCCAGCCTCTCCTCGGGAGCAGGGAATGGTAAACTACTTTTGTAACTTGGCCAAGAAAGCTGCATAGGGGTGCCTGTGTAACTGCCCATGCAGTCAGATAGGAGTTGGCTGTGACACAACAGAAACAGCAGCAAATTTTGGGCGCTTCCGTATATGCCTACAAAAAATGTATCAAAGAAGATCCGTTTTTCAGCAAGCTGTCCTCCAGAAGATTGGTCCCAAACAGGGACTGATCCGAAGGGCCCTCGTGCGTCCGCACACGTGCGGGGAGGCCAGATACGGCAAGACAGACGGTCTGGGTGCTGTGTGGAAAGCACAGCACCCATTCCAAAAGTCTGCCGGATTCCCATGCTGCCATCACCGCCCCCGAAGCCGCGGGACTGGAGCAGGCAGCTGCCAGTCATTGTGTGTTTCCGGCGATGCGCGGTGCGCAGGGCATGAGGGAGAGCCTTCCGAGGCAGGCCGTCCTGCTTCCGCCCCTCACAACATGGAGGCCGCCGGGACATCCGTCCCTTCGCCTGGCCATGTGCAGAAGTGCCCTGCTTCCACACGGATCCAGGCAAAGGGGCCGATTTAAGACTTAATTTTTAAGGCCTTCATTTTAATCCGGTTTTTGGCGGTGAGACCTGTTTTAGAAACGGATCTCACACACCGAAATGCGGAAGCAGCCGTCTCCAAGGGCCCGGAAAGAGGTCTCCAGTGCGGAAGGTAAGTGCGAATGTGTCTTATATGTGTCTTAAATCTCAGGTTAATCCGGTTTCCTCAGCCAATGCAGAAACACACTTTATCTGGATTCCTTTGGTAAATTGATAAAGCCAGGGCTGTCTCTTAGTTACATGTGGATGTGGCCTACACGTTTGCAGAGACGCACCCTCCCTGGGGGGATATACCTGCCATAATGCTGAATGGCCTCCCTGCCTTCTACCCTGGACAAGTGAGCAAGCTCTAGGGGAAACACCACATTTGTTTCTGTTCATCCAACATCCATAACAATGACAGAGTGAAAGTGTGAACCTCAGGAATTGTCTTGAGTCTGCATTTTGAGATAGGAGAACCTGGCCACCGAGTGCATGACGGAAAAAGTCTGTGCAAAAAAGCACTAGGGGTGGGCCTGGATATTCGAAAATTTGAAAATCTGATTCGAATTCGACGAATATCAACATTCGAATTTGAATTGGATTTTTGAGAAGCTGAATATTTAAATCCAGATCGAATTTGGATTTTAGAAAATGCGATATGGAGTTTTGAATAATTCGCCTGAATTAAAAACGCGATAAAAACGGGGTGCGAACAGATTCAAAAATTGGATATGAATGTTCCCGACATTCGTATATTCTAATTCGAATCGGATTTCCAAAAATATGGATCTGGATAATCTGGATTCGAATCTCTGAATATGAATTTAAGGACATTCGATTAAAATCTGAATTGTCAAAATTGGGTTGATTCAGTTGAATTTTGAATGCATTCAAATATTCGTGCACATTGCTAGACAGCATCATGTCTGGTGCTGAGAACTTCTACTTAAGATGCCCACAAACAATTGCTGGTCCGCTGTCTGGAATGGGGTGCTGGACTAGATGGGCCTTGGCTTGATCCAGCAGGGCTCCTCTTAGATTCCTCTTAGGTTCCTGGTGCTGTCTTTGCACATTTTAAAATCCATGTGCTTCTGGGCACCTTGGCACCCGGAATGCCAGGATGTGCTTGCCATCACTTCTGCACCTGTTTGGACACCTGTTTCAAACTCCGCACATGTGCACTGGATGGAACCATGAGAGCGGCACCTCCAGAAGGTAAGTGAGCAACCTAAAAAGTGCTGTTGCTGGAAAACTCAAAGAGGAGGAGGAGGAGGAGGAGGAGGAGAGTTGGCTTTTCTAGCCCGTTTTTCTCACCCACTTAAGGGGCCTCAGAGCAGCTGACAAAGCTTCTATTCTTCTCCACACAACAGAACACCCTGTGTGGTAGGTGGGGCTGTAAGAATTCAGAAGAGAGCTGTGACTCACCCAAGGCCACCCAGCTGGCTTCATGTAGGAATAAGAGTTGGCTTTTATACCCCTTTCAAGGGAACTCAAAGGGTCCATCCCCATGCACGTTTGGTCTGGTACTGAAATCGGGCTTGGCAAGGCGTGTCCACATGCGTTTTTGATTTGGTCCGATTTACGCAGACCAAATCGTCCCAAACTGTGCCAGACCAGGACCAAATTTGCTACCTGAAAAAAGAGGTCTGGGCACAGTTTGGGGGTCTGGCACACATTGCCTAGGGAGCTGATCCTGTGCATGGGGACAGTCCCGGGCTATTTGAGGAGGAGATTGGCGCTCACGTCATTGGGAGGTGGAGTGTGCTTGCTGTTCCTGCCCTGTGCATTGGAGATCACAACCAGTAAGATTTTTTGGGAGTGAAAAAATCCTAATCATCAAGGCAGGCAGGATAAGGGCTTAATTTTTGCCCCCTTTCTATGACAAATTTTCCACTCCTGTTCCCCCGATCACCAAGGCAGGCAGGATAATGGCTTGACTTTTGTTCCTTTTCCCAAATATTCCACCCTCATTTCCCGATTGCCAGGGCAATCATGATAATGGCTTGATTGTCTCCCTTTTAAGGTTGCCGGGCATTCTCGTGGTTCCCGGTGGAGCGGAGGGGCGCAAACCTGCTCAACCACCCAACTGCCACTAAGCCTTGGAGCAGTTTTGGGTTTTAAAAAATTATTTAAAAATATATTTAAACTTTTTTCTGTGCCTCCCAGCCCAGTCCTGGTTTTCTGTGCTGCTGAGAGAGGGGGAGATGCAGCATTTGCAGCTGGTGGGCTGATGTGAATCTGGCTTCCAATGAGGAGAGAGGGGGCAGAGAGAAGGTGGCGCTGCTCCCCTGTGCCACGGTTTGACATGGTTTGCAAGGCGATGGCTGCATCGGCACCCAGCCCACACACAGCCTGCGTCACCGGGAATGGCATGGGGATGGGCAAGATTCGAGGTCAGACCTGCTCCCGGTCCCATGTGTGCCCATTCTGAGCCAAATGGCTTGAATGGGGTTGCACCCAAAGCGGCTGACGAAGCTTTCTATTCTTCTCCCCCCAACAGAACACCCTGTGAGGTAGGTGGGGCTGTGAGAGCTCAGGAGGAGAGCTGTGACTAGCCCAAGGCCACCTAGCTGGCTTCACAGAGGAGAGGGGAATCAAACCTGGTCTTCCCAGATAATAGTCAGGTTCCCTAACCACTTGACCAAACTGGCTCCCCTTAGAGGGTTAGAAAGTGGGGCTTATTGTCCTCCCCATCTGGTTGCAGCCAGAGGAAAGAACAAAAGGAAGGTGATTATGGTTTCTCTGCAATTTGGGCTGGGAAACTGGAACAGAGGAGATTGTTGGCTTTCATGGTGAACCATTCTCAGAAGTTATTCTGCAGCTGGCGGATCTGTGCTGAGTGACACCGTCGAGTATTTCTCTTCCCTCTTCCGCCATTCCTCTTAATTGCTGATAAACCGAGCAAATTGCATTGTCAAAGTATGCTTAAGGGATCCCATCATATATATGCATATGTGTGCGTGTGGGCACACGCGTGTGTTTGCTCCCTGCTGCCAAATGTTGAACATATTACCCTCTGCTGGGAAGCCAGTAGTCCCACTGTGCTAAATGAGGCAGAATTTACACACCAGGACTGGCCCATTTCTTTTTAATGTCTTCGTGCTTTATTAGTTGAAGATAATTTCATTGTAAACCTGCCCCCCTGCTCCCATAGACTTTTGTTTCTTTGCTCTCTTACCTAACGGTGGTTGTGGCACTCTTAATAAATGGGCTTTTTATTCAAGAAAACTTTGCCCAGACTTGCATCATCATGCAGACTTTGCTGGTCCATACCCAATGGATTGGACCATGGAGAAGGGGAGGAGGAGAATTGGTTTTTATACCCCACTTTTCTCATCCTTAAGGGAACTCAAAGCAGCCGACAAATCTTCTGATCTTCTCCTCACAACAGACACCCTGTGAGGTAGGTGGGGCTGTGAGGGCTCAGAAAGAAAGCTGTGATTGACCCAAGGTCACCCAGCTGGCTTTGTGGAGGAAGAAGAGGAGAAGGAGGAAGAAGAAGGAAGAAGAGGAGCAGTAGTTGTCTCTTATATCTCTTTTCTCACCCTTAAGTTGACTCAAAGGAGCTGACAAGCCTTCTGTTCTTCTCGCCACAACAGAATCCCTGTATTAAGGTAGTTGGGGTTGTGAGAGCTCAGAAAGAGACCTGTGACTAGCCCGATATCACTCATCTGGATTCATGAAGGAGTGTAGAATTGAACCGGGACAGGTGAGTGGAGGAAACCCCCCTCTCTCTACCACTTGTGTGAAGTCAGATGGATCATCTGCTGGCGCTTGGAATTTAAAGACACCACCTGTGGGAATTTGATGGAGGAACTGCCTTCCTAAGCCTGCCTCTCTCACACCCCTAGGTATAATGGATCTTCTTGGAGCTCTCAACTGTATCTTGGTTGTGTTGGCTGATGGCTGCCAACCACCCATGTGGTGATCACAAGTTAATTTTTCCTGGTTAGATGTTTGCTGTGATGCTTGAGAAGAGCCTCTGGAAGGTCCAGCCTCTGTATATGCCAACAAATACAATGATTGCAAGATACCCACAGCCTTTAGGCATCTTCATTCCAAAGCCATCTGAAACTTTCAGGCTGTGTTCCCATGCAACTTTGGTGTGGTTCCGAGTGCGGGATCGCTATGGCTTGTCCCCATGGGTTTTGGATTTGGTCCACAAAAAGTGTGCCAAGCCCCCCAAAACAGTGCCAGAAGGGTGCCAAATTTTATACCTGAAAAAACAGGTCTTGGCACACTTTGGGGGACCAGTACGCATTGCTCAGCAAGCTGGGAACGCACATGGGGAGGCTAGTGGGCTAAAGGGGAGGAGATTTGCGCTCACATCACTGTGAGGTGGGGCGTGCTCGCGGTCCCTGCCCTGTCCATTGACGATCGCAGCCGCTGACTTTTAAAAATGCCGATCTCAAAGGCAGGCTGGAGAACGGCTTGTTTTTTTTAATTTTCTGCCATTACCACGGAGGTAATTCCCACCCCGTTTCAAGAATGCCAAGGCAGGCTGCATAATGGCTTGATTTCTGTTCCATTTGCAACCCTTCTTTCCCCAATCTTCAAGGCGATCATAAATAAAGGTTTGATTTTCAGTTTATGGCCATTCTCACAATCCCTGGTGGAGCGGAGGTGCGCAAAACTGCTCAAGCGCCTACTGCCGCTAAACATCGTAGTGGCTTTCGGCATTTTAATTTTTTTAAAAATTATTTTATGAATGAAGCTTTATTTTTTACTTGTTTCCGTGCCTCCCACCCCAGTCCTGGTTGTCAGTGCCACTAAGGGAGGAGGGGGGGAATGTGGCCATAGGGGTGAGCTAATGTCAATCCGGCTGCCAATGAGGAGAGAGGGGGTGAAGAGGAGGTGGCACTGCTTCCCCGTTCCAGAGTTCTCATGGGGATGCCACCATCCGCGCCCAATCTGTACCTGTCCCACGTTGCCAGGAATGTCATGGGGACGCCCAAAATGCATTCCTGGTTCCATGCCTGGCCCATGTGTGCCCAACCAGCGCCCAAAGTGTGCCAGACAGCCAGCATAGGGATGTAGCCTAGTTGTCTTTGTTCCAAAGCCATCTGAAACTCTCAGCTTCTTCATACAGAGCTGGGGCCACCTAGCAATATGTTCAGGCTGGCCATCCTGTGGTTGGAGACATAATTATGTATGTGAAAGCAAATTAAAGTTTATTTTTTAAAAAAGCTTCTGTAATCTGCCCAAGAACTGTTTTGTTAAGGCAGCTGTGGTTTCTCGTCCTCTGCCTTTTATGAAATAACAGTGGATGCAAACAGGTAGAACGTAACTGAGTTATTGGAAGAAAAGATAATGAGTTACAGATAAAGGGAAGCAGAGCTACGTTGTTCCCTTCTGCAAAGAGATAGAAGAGGAGAGGATGGCGTCAACACAAATGGACTTTTGTCCCTGGACCAAAATTCATTTGCAAATCAAAATTCCGCAGATGCCAAACTGAAGTTTATCTCCCTCCCCCCCTTCCATTCTTTCCCTGTGATTTATCCTCCAGAAAGGCTAGAAGTCTAATGCTATGCAAATGAAGACTAAAGGTCAAGCTACATATTTGGGTAAATCAAAAGGATTTTATCATGTTGGACTGTGAGGAAAGGGGGAGACATTTTATTGAGATTTCCCCGCCCTTGGAGAATGTGGGGGTCAGGAAAAAGATTCTTTAAACTCTAACTTCCGCTCTACTTTTTCTCTTCTGTGATAATAAGCACTAGGGTTGTGTTCACACCTAAGGTTTAATCCAGCTTCAATCCACTTTCAGAGCAAGTGAACACATCAGCAAAGTGACCAGTAATTTTCTTCCCACCTTATCTATCCTTCAGGTGAATTTTCTGAGTTAGATGATGCCAAAGGAAAACATCTCATCACTTTGCTGTGTTATCTCACGTTGAAAGGCCAGGTTCCCACTGGGCATTTTAATCTGGGTTTAAAGCAGGGTTTTTAAAAAATCAATAGCGAGATCTGGTTTTTGGCCTTCCCACTCTTAGCTTATAATATGGACTTGCAGGGAGAAACCCCCTCCCTTCTCTCCTCTGTCATGCTCGGAGATCATCCAGGTGGGCAATTCTAGCCCCATCCCCTATATAAGCCTGTCCCCGATTTCTCATGTTAAAGATCACTTTCCCTGGTGTTTTGTGCTAGATATGTAGATCACAGTGGTGTGAAAAGGCAGGGCTGAGAGAAGGAAGGATGGAAGGACACAGGGAGGCTTTCACCCAAGAAGCCGACAATTGCGTTGGATTGGAAGGTCAGAGCAGCACAAAATGGTGGGGATGCAGGCAAAAGGCATGAATGGAAGGAGGGAGGGCCACAAGAGTTGATACAGAAGTCGCCAATTTCTTACACTGAGTTCTTGTCACAATGTTATAGCTCTCCCGTCTTTCAGGTAACCCAATCTCATTAGCATGTAATGGCGGACAGTTGAGGGAAGTGAAGGGACTAGGGCACAGGAAATCACAGCTTCTCATTGGGTCGGGGAAATTGAAGATAACACCCTAAAGCACGGTTCCCTCCCCCCCAAAACCCACTTGCACTGCCATTGCTAAATAGTGAGGATTATTTCTACATCCAGCAGTGAAACCTCTTTTAATGTGAATAGGGATTCTCCACATTTTGGGACCTTTAATCCACAGAAATGGCTGATCCCTTGGAAACTGTGGTGACGGGGAGCTCTCAAGCTGACTTCAAGCCTGACTAAATCCTGTGTCGGAACAGGGTCAAAGTGGACTGAAGCCAGATTAAAACTCAGGTCTGAATGCAGGATGTTTTTATGGGTGTATATTGGGAAAGCAAATAAGTTTGTCCGCTTGACCAGTGCTTTGTTCAGTGGTTACTAATAGATTGCCTATCTGAAATCTTCATTCACCTATTTGTTAACTAATGATTAGATGGGGATTTTTTTGGTTGTCCTTTTACGGAAAAGCATCCCTTTTGCAGAAGCCCAAAACTAAACTAAAGTCTTGCTCAGTTTTTGGCTTCAGTAGATCTTTCTGACTTTGGTCCTCCGGGGACGTGGGGATTTCCATGTTATCTTCATTTCTAGGGCTGGGGATTCCGTTCTCTGCAGAGGTTAAGTTGTCCTTGCAAGGAAACGGATCTTCTCATAGAGGGGACATAATTAAGATTCTCAGAAAGGTCTTGTAAAATTAGGAGACCACTGGTGTAGGAAATGTTGAAATGCTGGGCTCCTTTCCCAGTGGAAATAATCTAGGATGAGATGCTTATTACCTTTATCCCAGTGAATGGCATTTTGGAAGAAGTCTTTCTAATTAAATTGCAAACTCCAGCTCCCATCATCTTAAGAACCTCTCTGTTAATTCAGAATTGTTTGCACAGGCTTGCCTTCTGCATATAATTGCTTTTCAGTCAATAACAACCAGAGTGGATGACCGGGCAGTCCAGGTCTTGTATGTAGGCAAGTCAGCTGGCAAGCACACACTTGTCCCAAAAATACCTGCTTATCCATGAGGTTTTAAGGAACAGCTCAGAGAAAATGTCACTTCTAGAATTAGAAGCCTCCCCCCACCCCCACCCCACCAGCCTGGCAGAGATTTCAAGCAGATGCCCTGACCAATACTTCTGCCTGAATGTTGTTTCTGCTAGATGTTTATCATGAGTCAATGCTGGAATCAGACATATGGAACATCCATCTCATCTGGCTGATTTGTTCTCTGATCATCTGGATTGACGCTTGCTTTGAAAATCAGCGGAGATGGAATGCTCTCTAAATTGCATCAGGCTCCCAGGAAGCAATCTGCCTTCATGCACTTCGCATGACACAATAGAATCAACCTGCCTCTTCAAAAGCCCTGTATTTAGTCCTGCTTCCTTCCCATGTATCTGGGTAAGGTGGTGGATGGGCTCTAAGCCACTATCCGAGGTGGTCTACCAGTGCTCCAAAGAAGGACCTTGGAGAAGGTTGCTGCTGCCCTTGTGTTCTTATCTCGACTCTGATGCATCTTTTAAAGGCTGGGATGTTCATGAGGAGGGGAGGAGCAGATGTCAAGCCTTCCTAATTCCCTCCCTCCCATCTTGCTCCCTCCCTCCTTCTCTCCTTCCCCTCCCCTTCTCTTCCCTCCCTGTCAGCTTCCCCCTTCCTTCCCTTCCTACTATCTTCCTCCTTTCATCCCCTTCTCTTCCCTCCCTCCCTCCCTGTCACCTCCTTCCTTCTTCCCCTTCCTGCCATCTTCCTTCCTCCCCTTCTCTTCCTCTCTTCCTCCCTCCTTGTCACCTCCCTCCCTCTTTCTTTCCCTTCCTCCCAACTCCCTCCCTCCCTTCTTTCTTTGCATTTCCCATTAGCTTTTAGTCAACAAGCCACTTTTTCATTTATTAAGCTTGTTGGAGATTCTGTTGTCATTCTCTCCCCCCCCCCCTTAATGCCACCAGCAGCTCCATAAGAGGCGAAGAAGCATTTATCCCTGATGCTGTGACAGGAGACTGGGATGAACTAATTAAAGCATTTTTTGAGAATGTATCTACATTTGAATAACTGTATTATATTTTTTATGAAAGATTACTTAAAAGAGTCAAAGGCTTAATGCTGTGCTTCTAAATGTCATGCTTGTAGCTCCATTAGTCCCAGTACATGCAGCAATGGCTGTGACCAAGCAGTTGTGGAGTTTTGGGATTTATTTCTTCCTCTTGCTTTGGTTTCTGTATGAAGAACTGCATTAGAGTTGATGATGATGTTGTTCAGGATATTCTGCAATCTTCATTTTGTCTGACAGGATCAGGAAGTGGCCCATTTCCTCCCCCCCCTCAATTAACAAGCAAACAGGAAATAGAAAATACTGTTGCTGTTTGGCCTTATGGTTAGAGTATCAGGCTTACCTAGTGGTTTCCTGGTTCAATTCCACACTCTTCCACGGAGCCAGCTGGGTGGCCTTCGGCTAGGGCTGTGCCCGAATGTTTTTTTGCATTCAAATTCAAGTTGATTTGAATATCCAAACATTTAATTTGATTTGAATGTTCAGAATCCGAATGCAGCAGCAAAATCCGATTCAAATTGAATACATTCAAATCTATTCATTCGAATGTTGGATTCAAATCTGAAGATACGAACGTTGACAACATTTGTATGTATTATACATATCTGTATGCATTTCGTACGCATCCTGTTTCATTCCTGTATGCATCCCGTTTTCGCCTTGTACTATAAGCACAAATGCGTACAGATACGTATGAGATTTGTACAGATACGTATGTAATTTGAATGTCCACATTTGATTGAATTCAATCGAATTTTGAATGTTTAGAACATTTGTGCACATCCCTACCTTAGGCTAGCCACAACTTTCTTTCTGAGCTCTCACAGCCCCACTTACCTCACAGGGTGCCTGTGGTGGGGAGAAGAACAGAAGATTTGTCAGCAGCTTTGAGTCCCCTTAATGGTGAGAAAAGCGGGATAGAAAAGCCAACTTCTTCTTCTTCTTCACAACAGAGCATCTGCCTTGCAAGCCAAAAGTACCACATTCAGTCCCCAGCATCTCATTGAAAAAAGGTGATGGCAAGGCATTTCTAAGCTGTATCTGTGTGTCCGTGTATTTACCAGGATTCTAGCTCAGCTTGAAGGCGTGTGGGCGAATGGGTCCATAGCAGATGAGTAGAACGTTGGCTTTTCCCACCCATGGTCTCATACTCAATCCGCATCAGTCTTGTAGAAGGAAGCAGCAGCAAAGCACTGCATCAGCCACAGCTTCCTCATCAGCCACAGATGTCTCTTGAATGAGATTTTGTAGAAGGAGCCCAAGTATTATGCAATGATAAATCTCCATGTTATTATTTTGGGATTAGAGTTCCTGCCATGCTATAGACCCGGGCAATTGCATACCAGAGGCCTAAGTGCAAATCCAGCCTCAGAGTGCTAAATTGTGTTGTTCCAAATATTTC
The DNA here is from genome assembly GCA_023333525.1 of Aspidoscelis tigris stejnegeri. Classification (NCBI taxonomy): domain Eukaryota; kingdom Metazoa; phylum Chordata; class Lepidosauria; order Squamata; family Teiidae; genus Aspidoscelis; species Aspidoscelis tigris. Next base: position 22,219,006 of record JALMGA010000012.1, on the reverse strand, counting down.
TGCAGTACATTTCCCATCATTCCACATTTGTCCCAGCTCCCTAGCTGACCCTGGCCTGGAATGATAGGCATTGCAGTTCTCTGACCTCTGGAGAGATGCAATTGAACACTCCTGATATAAATTGAGAAGGAAAAATTTTTTGGGGGGGGAGGGGGAGAGGAATAGACAATTTTGCAAGAGCATGTCTCTCCAGATGGGCAGGGAAATGCCAACTTGTTTAAAGATTGCACAAAGCTTCCCCTTATTGGCACAAAAGAGGTCATCATATTAGCCGAGGAGAGAGGCAGGATCTCGTGTCTTTTCTTGGGGCCACTTCTTGAGTAGGCCCTGTGGTAGTGGAAGTCATGCCAAACACAGGAAAAGGAAGAATGTGGCAATGTTTTAAAGAAAACATAGGATTTCCCAAACTGAACTGTAGACTTTTGACGGGAAGGCTGCAAAAGGGCCAATATAGTACTGGATTTGCCTGACAGCCCTGCCCCCCACCCCCATACAGCCTGAAAGCAGTATTTTTCTAGGCTGCATTCCCACTTTTTAAATCAGGTTGGACTTTTAAAATCCGGATAAATCCAGATTCAGGACCGAGCGCGCAATCTGTCTGTCCCCATTTGCCTGATGGTAAACCAGGCTGAACCCGAATATTGCCGTTCCCAACCACCACCCAAATCCCCAGCAAGAGAAATTTTAATCTCCTTCCTCCCTTGTGCAAACCCTGCCTCCCTCCCTCCCTCAGTCAGCTGAGCAGAACAGCAACACTCCCTTTCCAATCTGACATTCCTGGTAAAGTTACTTCCACATTATGGGGCAGCAAGTTTAGCCTTTCAAACGGAGGCTAAAAAGCCTCTCAAATCAAGAGGCTAAAAAACAGCCTCTCAAACGGAGGGGAAGTGGAGAGAAAAGCTTATGACTCCTTCTTTCAGTCCCCCCCACTGTAAAAGGATTGCAGCTTTGCTTTTAAAAGAGATTCCCTGCTTTTAAAAGCTTTTCGCAGCTCTGCAAACCTTGCAACAAAGTTGAGGCTGGTGTTTTAAACAGTTTTACTTTCTCTTCCTCTGTGATCTCAGTGTTCAAAGCAGGCAAGGCACGGAGGAGCAGGGGGAGAAGGTTCCCAGCTGTGAAATCCCACCCACATCTGGCACGGCATAAGAACCTAAGAGCCTAAGAGAAGCCCTGTTGGATCAGGCCACAGCCCATCCAGTCCAGCATCCTGTTGCACACAATGGCCCACCAATTGCCCATGGGCATCTCAAGCAGAGACAAGGGCAAATCTTCTCCTGCTCTCAAATCCCAGCAAATGGCCTTAGAAATATCCTGCTTGTCCCCACGGCCTGAAAGATGTACTTCGGCATTCATTCTAGTAGCCATTGATACAGCTGTCATCCATAAACTTGTCTATCCTTTCCTTAAAAGCCTCTAGGCTGGTAACTGTTACCATCTCCTCTGGCAGCAAATTCCATAAACCGATGACCCGCTGGGTGAAGAAATACCTCCCCTTGCCTGGTCCGACTCTCCTACCCATCAGCTTCATAGATGTCCCCTGGTTCTAGTGTTGCATGATAGAGAAAAGAAATTTTCTCTATCCGCCTTTTCTATCAGTCCCCCCCCCCCCCAAATGCTGTCTTTCCAGGCTGAAGAGGCCTAGACATTGCAGTCTGATTTCGTTAGGGAGGCCTTCCAGCCCCTCCCTTATGAAATCAGACTGCAACATCTAGGCCTCTTCAGCCTGGAAAGATGGCGTTTAAGAAGGGTAGATCTCCATCCCAAATAGCCCAGTAATGTTCCCTTCTGGGGTGGAAAATGCAGACTGGGCTCCAAAGGGGGATCAAGAACAGTTTTTCTGAGGACTTTTTTTCTGCAGATTTTCACAGGATAGTCCTCAGAAAGTCCGGGAATAAAATATTAAATGGTATCTCCCGATCCCGACTTCAGATTCAATTCGGATTTGAAATTGTATGGGAACGCAGCCCTAGAGTCTGATAGCTCCCATTTTCTGGGCCAGAATCCAATTGGCTGCTGTCCCTGGTGCTGAATTATCAAGGCTGCTTTTGCAGAGTGGCAGATTTGGAGAGCCCTGGCTTCCTTTTAGTGAATCTAATGATGTTGGGCTTGCTACTAGCCATGCCTGAAAATCTATATTAAACTCTCCTAACATAGATAAAGGGCTGTAAGACAAGCACCTTATCACATCCATCAGCAAAAAATGGACTTGCCGTGATTTAAGGTCAGTAATGGTATTGCTTACATTTAAAAATACATTTTTAAAAACAGTGTGGTAATAAACATTTTAAAAGGGGTCCCCTTCCCCCCTTTCAGTGATAGAGATGGCTCTGCTGCAATAGATTTCCTTGACAGCAGCTGTATTTCTTCACTTAGATTTACTGGGATGAGGGAAATTGCTCTTGTGAATAGAGTAATATAGACATACACTATTACTGTAGCAAAGGGTGATATTAATTCATATCCTGTATTTCTACCACAGGCTGCTGAAATAAGAAAATGATGAGAAGGATTTTCTATGCAATCTCTGGAACCAGGAGTGGTTTCATGCTCAGGCTAAACATCAAGGTCTTAATTTGTGCGGCTTCATTGCTGAATGGCCTCCCATTTGTGGAATATTCCTTAGTCAACTGAGTCACAGACCCTGTGATTGGTCTCATTTGTGTTTTAAAAATAAGATATTCTACTTTGACTTGATTTTGAAGAGCTAGACCCTTTCCATACTGGACATTATGCTAGAATATATCATTGAACGAATAAATCCAAAGTTCAAAATTCAATTTGAATGTTTAAGTTTGAATTTTGGGACATTCGATTCGAGTTTGAAATGCGAAATTTAGCACATTTGATCGGATTTTGAATGCCAACGAATATTCGTGCACATCCCTAATTCTGGTATGAAACAGGAATCTGAGCTCAATGATCTAATTTAAATAAATTTAAGTAAATACATAATCTTGTGTTTGACCGTCATCTTCTCCACTTGAACTAGAGTTTTGGTGGGGAATGTTTGTACGCAGACACACAGCATGCTTCTCACATCTATTGGAGCTAAGCTCTGCACCATTACATCTCTATTCAAATGTCACAGACAGTTCAGGTGGACATCGGACCATCTGAAAATAAAGCTGGACTCTTGCCCGAAATCAAGCAAACAAGGACATTCCAAAGCTAAGATTTTGCTTTTGATAATGGCTACCTGGCTAAAGCTGTATGCTGGCACATATTTTCTCCAAACTGCATCTGCCAAGATAATTTCAGGCTCTTTTGCTTTCATTTACCCAGTTTCAGATTTGCTTGAGCTATTACAGAGTTGTAAATGAAATGTTATCTATCCAATTCTTTTGGACACTCTGCTCTGTGCTTTTTTTTGTATCAAACGATGCTGTGCGACCAGTTCTTTTTGTTTAGTATTTTCATAAATGTGCTACTGTTTTCTGAGTCACAAAACTGCTGCTATGAAACTCGGTGACAATGTAACTGTTGTGGATTTCTCCTTTCATTTTTCTTGTATTTTTAATTTTTGAGTTTTTCCCCACTGCAGTTTCATTTGCCTCTGAGATTTCAGAGGATCAGAAAGGATCCCAGGTTTGGTTGCTGAGCAACCCAGAGCAGAATTATCAGGGTGACCTTGTAAGATTAATACCTGGTTATTTCAACTTCTTTTCTGCCTTCAGTCCCCATCTTTCCACCAATTCCCTTTATTGTTCTTCCGTCAAATCCTGTGCGAAGATTTTCATTTTCTGATGATTTACTTGTAACCCCCACACAGAGTCAAAGTTATCTGGCTTTTCTGTGAGCAACTCAATGCTTTCTATAAGATCCTTCCAAATTATTACTAAGTTATCTGTGAATTCCCTTAATTTTATATTTTCTTTTTCACTTTTTCACCTTTTTATTCAGTTGCCTTCTATAAGATCTCAATTCTACGCTTCTAAAGCTGATAAACAGTAAAGGAGACAGTCTAGCTTATGGTGGCCCCAGAAGACACGGCTGGCAAACCTTCTGTTCTTCTCCCCCCAACCCTCTGAGGTAGGTGAGGCTGTGAGAGCTCAGAAGAGAGCTGTGACTAGCCCAGGGTCACCCAGCTGGCTCCATGAACGAGAGCAGAATCAAACCTGGTATTCCCAGATAAAAGCCCACCTCCCTAACCGCTAGACCAAACTGGCTCAAAGCTGGGTAACAACATTTAAAAATAAAACATATATTAAAATAATAACAGTACATATTAAAATAATAATAGTGCCTGTAAAGTGAGAAGAGAGTGTATTCCCATTTAACCAAAGGCCAGGACAAAGAGATGCATCTTCACTACCTTCCTGAACATATACAGTAAAGAGGCCTGATGTACATCAAGCGGGAGACTATATCCTAGGGGCCATCACTGAAAAGGCCCTCTCCTGGGTGTCCACCTGTTTTACTACTGATAGTGGTTGGACAACCAGGAGGGCCTCCCCTCCAGATCTTAAGGCACAGGCAGGTCTGTACAGAAGAAGGCATTCCTTTAGATATTTGGGACCCAAGTCATTCAGGGCTTGTAAGTCAACACCTTGAATAGGGCTTTTGGTAGCAAATTGGAAGCCAGTGCTACTCTTCCCGAATTATTGGAGGAGGAAATGTACTTAGTCCTTTAATACAGAGAGGACTGCTAACCCGCTCAGTTTCTGAAGGTTCTGAATCTGGAGAGATTTTGCCGCAATAGCCTTTTAAGCTACTGATGAGTCATTTATTGCAACCTAGCAAGAAAACGTCTTCCTAAATAACACTTGTGATATGCTATGCAGGTCAAAACACCTATAACTGGTCCCTTAGTGGTTTCCTTTGAAGCGGAAAGGTCCATGTTCATCTTTTTTTTAAAGCTCTGCAGAAGTATAATTGGTTCAGAAAAGCTAATGGCAATGTAATGCCGTAATTAAAACCAAGGTAGCATCTTTTAAAAATTAATTTAAAATAATTTCTTCCTTATTATGATACTCTGATTAAACACAATACAAATCTTATTCAAACTCTCCTTTCATTTGGTAACAATGCCAGGGTGTAATTAACTTGTGTTTGATCTATACTCTCTTGGAATTCAAAAGGACAAAGTCTATCAGATAAAAAAATAAATAGCGCAAGAGAAATGTATATTTCCAGCACTTCCTTTGAAATGCAAATGCATTTTAAAACATTGTTTCATATCTTGGAGGTGCATTTGATATTTCTGCTGATGGGTTGCCGTGGCCTTCAGGAAAAATTTATTCCATGAGATAGACTGGTGTTGTTTAATGAAACAAAATGCAAAGGGGTTAAACCCACTGTGACACAATAAGTTTCAGTTACACACTATGGACCCTGTGAGGAACCTCAGTGGAATGATTCCTTGCATTTCTAAGTGGATTCCCAAAATATGAAATACAAACAACCTCTGAGAACCTGCAGGGAATTTCTGTGTCCGCGGGAGAGTTGAAATTTGGGGGTAGGGATGTGCAGAGATATTTGAAAATTTGAAAACCCGATTTGAATTTGTTGAATATTGGCATTCGGATTCGAATTGGATTTTCAAAAATCCAGTTTTTTGAATTTGGATTGAATTTGGATTTTTGAAAATTCGATATGGATCTTTGAATAATTTGGCTGAATTCGTCATCGTATATCGCATCCGAATATCGGGTCTATTTGCACTTATAATACGGGATGCAAATGGGATGCAAATGAAATGCAAACGTGCTAAAAACAGGATGGGAATGGATTTCAAAATTGGATATGAATGTTCCTGGCATTCGTATCATTCGATTCAAATTGGATTTTCACAAATCTGGATCTGGATAATCCGGATTCAAACCGGATTTTTGAAAATCCGGACTTCTGAATTTCGATTTGAATTGAAAATTCAACTATTCAATTTGAATTGACTTTGAATGCAAAAAATGCATTTGTGCACATCCCTATTTGGAGGGTCACTTTTCTTACAGGTCACTTTCCTTTCCCTTCAACTCTGCATGCATTTGACATTCCACATAACATTGTTCTATATGATTTTGTTCTTATGATGTTATCTAAGCATACATTCAGGCGTGTCTTTTTGGATGCCCTTGAGGTACATTTGGGACTCAAGGGACAAAAGTAAATATAAAAGAGCCCTTTATCTCATTCCGAAGATCCTCCTTGTGAGCCTCTTTTTCAGATGCAAGTAAATGGTTCTCGAGGAAAGTTGCATTTTGGGAGGATGGAGTGGGAAACTACGAGGCTCCTGTACTCAACACCAGTGCGCACCCACATCTTACCAGTCAAGCCCATGGAAATTCATGTGGCTGGCACCCAATCAGGTGTGGAAAACAACAAGGGGGGGCTGAGGGGGTAAGAAAGAGACATATTTGTTTTTGGAGTATGTGTGGTACGATTATTTTTAATGCATCTGCAGATACGGCATTCCTTAATAATAGAACGCCCCAAAAGTGTTCTGTGTGATTACACCCTCAGATCTGGAATTCTTTTCTACCAGCAGTAAATGAAGGTAAATTGAAGTATGTTCGTGTGTGTGTGTGTGTGTTACTAGTTAATGGTGGTTAAAGTATTTGCTTTTGCTTTTTTGTTGCTGCTCGGCTTTAAGGTTGATGAATTTTCTCCTAGGACTTTTTGAGTGAAGGATGGGCTGTGGACACTTAAACCCGTGGAAATAAATTACAGTGGATTTGAAGTGTCTCTCTGCCTTGAGGCCATTGTCAAAGCTTTAAGAAGCTTCCTTAATAAAAATAACATCCCTCATTTATATCTTGGAAGGAATGTTTTCTTTTTTGGACGCTCCTGTGGATGTTAGCTGGAAGGAAAGCATTCCTCATGGGTTCCTAAGAACCACTTTTCACTGTTTCCACACAGTTGACACTTAGATTAAATTAATCATTTAACCATCTCCACCATCTGATTAATCAACTAATGAGAATTCCTGAGCACAGTCCGTGGCAAATTTGTTCCTTCTCTGAATCCAAGTCTCTGCCCCTCCCTGTTCTTATCTGTGTCCACCCCTCCCTGTTCTTTCCAATCGTGGGGAGCTGAAATCTTTCCAGCAAGCCATCTTCACCCTTGAAGGATTTGCCCTCTCTCTGGTTATCCAACCATCAACTGGAACACTAACCTTTTAACTGCAGAGCCGTGTCCTTTATATAGAGTCACCCGGGAAACTTCCCCATGGACATGGAAGAATTAGTCATTATACCATGAATGTCATTGCGGTGTAAAATGGAAAACTGAAATATGGGTCACAGTAGACGCACCATCAGAGCAAAAGCAAGCTGATTTACTACTACATACACAAAAGAGAATAGTTTTCGGCTTTCAGCGCAGACTTTGTAATGAGCAGAGACATAGAGGAAAGGGGAAACAAAGACAGAGCTGCAAAGGAGTATCTGCAAAGCAGAGGAGATGTTTGCCACCTTTTTAGGCCATTGAGATGATAATGATGCTGGCAATGGAAAAACTGGGCAGAAAGAGCAGTGCCAAACTGGCTCAATTTGTTCATGGTTTGCAACAAACTGGGATATTCGCATGATTTGCGTGTGTGAACTGAAACATCCTGTTTGAAAAACCTAGTTCAGATCAAACTCAAACCAAGTGAATCACAGCTAACCGAAGAGGTTTGCAAGTGGTTCGCTCGGTTTCCAAGCAGACTGAACCACTCTGTTTGGAAGACACACACACTTTGAACCACACCAAACCAACAGTAGCCTGATTCAGTTCGAATCAAACTACTTAAGGCCCCATTCCCACTTGACTTTATGAATCCAAATTTAACTTAATTCCAGGACGAGCACGTATTCTGCCCATTCCCATTTGTTTGAGTATAAACCGCAGTCAACCTGAATATTGCTGTTCCCACTGAAAATGCTCCATAACATACAATGGGGAAACAGCACTGTTTCCTCCCCACACTTTACCAGTTGAGGTTCCCACCCCTCTCTCTGACTGGGCTCTATCCCACTGCCAGAGCTGTTTTTCTGAGGGTTTTTTAAAAGGCATTTTTGGGCGATTTACTTCCCCAAAAGTCCAGGAATCAAAATTTGAATGGGGAGAAAGGATTTCCAAAATGTTTCCAAAACCTTTTAAAACTTGAGTGGAAATTTCACTTGATTTCACTTTCTGTACACCCCTAGTTCTATTAAAAGCTGATACAGTTTCCTCCCCACAGTCTGGTCATGTCCTAACATCCTTTGCATCACAGTAGATGGTAGCAATGGTAGCAGTTGCTTTCCAGACTAAACTAGGCCAGTCTCGATTGGATCCATCCAGATAACTGCTATGCAAATGGTTCTGCGTTGGTCGGACCCAGCTTAGCAATTCTTGCATGCCACTGAGAATAATTTATGCCCATCCTCGAGGTTTCCTCCCCTCTGTACTGTCCTGAATAATCTCATGTGTTCCAACCAGGGCCCTTTCTGCACTTGGACTTATTCTGGAATATATCTCAGGATAGGGGTCTATTGTACACAATCTATTGCAGACTATGGCAGGTCTGGTGAATGAGCATGAGGACAGCAGGCCCCTAACCTGAGATGTATTCCAGAATAAAGCTAAGTGCATAAAGGGCTCTCATCTTCTATGTTTATAAGGACTTAGAGCTTGAGCTCTGATTATTTGGGAGATGACATAGGCTGTGGTCACACGTAAGGTTTAATCCAGCTTCAGTCCACATTCAGAGCAAGAGAACACATCAGCAAAGTGACCAGTAATTGTCTTTCCGCATTATCTATCCCAAAGAGGAATTTTCTGAGTTATTTAATCCTGAAAGATAACAGCTGGTCACTTTGTTGATGTATTCTCTTGGCCTTTTCCCACTAGGGCTTAGAACCCTTCTAAGACCCCATTAGGAACCTGACTGGTACCTGACTGGTACCAGTCGGGAAGGCCCTGTCCTCACCTGGACCCCATTGAAGGCCCCATCTGCAAAGCCCTGTCCCCACGAGGGCAGGGGATATCTGGATTTAATGGGTCCTTCAGGACCTTAAATCTGGATTTTGTGTGGATCTGATTAAAAGTGTCTACAATGGTGTCTTCAGGCATCTTCAAGATCCGGATCTTCAGGAGGACCCCATCTCAAAGATCTGGATCTTGAAGATCCAGATCATTGACTGAATGTGGAAATGGGGGGGTCTTGCTCTGGAAGTGGACTGAAGTTGGATTAAACCTTAGGTGTGACCACAGCCTCAGTAATCAATTGATTCCTTTTTGAAAGAGGAAGAAAGTGCAAATCTGAAAGGTCTCTTGTGGCTTCAAAATCTATAAATGGGTGATCCTTGGGTATCCTGGGAAACAGCAGAATTATGAAGCACATAATAGCCGAAAATAGGCTCTTGACAAAATATTCAGCAGTGGAAATGGATTTGCCAATGATGGGTTTCTCAGGGAGAATCATTATTCAACCACTGCTTGCCTTACCCTTCCCTAAAGCCAGAATTGGCCACTTTTACTTTTTGCCCTTCTGAGTATAAAAAGGAACCAGCAAAATAATTTAATAGACTATAGCATCCCACAGCCCTGAGTTATTGGGGGTAGTCATTGTGAATGCAATAAAAGTGCATCACTGCTTGTTTATTTTTTTATTTGACACGTTAAATTATCATTGCGAATTTTATGGCAAGGAGTTTTCAAAGCTGTCAAAGATGGGCGGTGGACAACTTAATGGCTTGATTGCATTGCGGAGCTTCCCAAAGTATTTCATGCTTCAGCCATCTGGGGCTCCTTCTCGGAGCCAAGTTCTAACTTTGCATTTTGCTAGACCCACTGCTAGGATGAGGGTAAGGATTGAGTTCAAATCCCTACATACTACGAAATCCCGCTGACCCCGGGCTGGTCACTCCCTCTCTCAGCCTAATACATATTATAGGGCTTGGTGAGGATAAAATGGAGGGAAGCTTCTTTGTGAATATCTAAAGGAACACCCTCTTCCTTATCAACCCATTCAGGCCTTAAGATATGGAGGGGAGGCCCTCCTGGTTGTGAAAGGGGTGGGCACCAAGGAGTGGGCCTTCTTGTCAGGTGGTGTAACAGATACAGTGGCTTTACTTCAGAATCCTTTCTGGTATAAACTTCTCTTCAAACCAGAAACTGAAGACAAAAAAACTTGTACAACACAGAGATACTTATATAGCCCACAAACTGCTCAAGCCATCATCACGAGGTTTTAGAATGATGTTGTCTAATTACTGCAACAGCATGAGACTGAATCACAAGAATCTGAGTCATGAGTTACTGACTCATTGTGACTCTTCAGTTCCTGACTAACAACATTCTAAACTATTTGACAGCTAAGCCCCCTCCCAGATTCCATGGGCACCTCAACAGTAACAAAGGAAGCCCAAGATCCTGTAATTCCAAATAATCCTTTCCATATTAACCTGCAAATACATTTGGAACAAATCATGAAGTTTATGAATGAGATCTATTGGACGTTCTTTATAGGTCCATGAACCGTCCACTAATATAGGCAACATTCTTTTTCTTAAACGGAACCTGTTCAGGCAAAACTATTTCTGAATGGCTGTGTAATTTCTAGAGCTGTTCCACACATTCAGAACATCCTTTGCTGAGCTTTATTTTTAGGTGCCCTTACGTATTTCCCCAGCACTTCTGCCTTTGTCGGTTTTCCAGGCAGCATGATTCTCTTTTGTCCTGAAGCAGAACAGTCAGATATGTTCTCTTCTCTTTTGCTGTTATTCAAAACAGCAACACCTAAATTGCATACTTGAAAATCAAAGCGCAGTAGCCAGAGTCTGGCCTGCCAAGGATCTCTTTTTCCTGATGGCATTTCAATGTAGCCTCAAGTGCTTTCAACCCTGAACTCAGAATTTTTGTTGTTCTTCACTGTATATTAAGCTTTTTGCATCAGTCTGTCCTGAGCAATTCTGTTTATGCCACAAACAGTAGAAACAGTGCGGCAACTCAGCCAACCCCTCCCTTCCCCAACCTCCACAGAGTGACGTGAGTTGGAAATGAACTGCTAAGTATCCCAGTCAACTGACAGTTCCCTAAGGGCTTTATCCTAAAGTTCCCTAACTGGCATCCTGCTTTATATGCCTTATGTAAAGCCTCCCTTAAAGTGGCAGACTGACTCCCATGTAAAGCAAAAGGAAGTTTATTGTTACAGAGAAAGAAACTAAAGAAGCAAGCTTGAAGTTTGGCTTTAAAGTCTTTAGGTTGCTCTAAAAGAAAAACGTTGCTTAGTTAAGTTTCCTCCACTCAGTCAATTGCTCCCACGTAAGGAACAGTTCCTATCAGGCTCTGTTTGAAAGCCTAAATAGTCCACAGCCCCTTTTCACAGGCCTTTCCCTCTCAGCTCTGGGGGAAGAGTTCAATAATAAACACACTCAGAGTCTCTAGCAGTTCTTAGCCTCCCATCATGTGAGCTCTTCTTCCCTCTGGCACCGAGAGAAGAGGCCTATGCACCTCCTTGGAGCAATGCTCTGTGATCCCTCTCTAACCCTGACAAGACGGGAGTGAGTGAGAGACCCCGAGTTGCTTCACCCCTTGCTTTTATAGTCTGTGAACTGGCAGCTCTGATTGGTCCATTTTCAGTGCACAGGCGTGGCTTCTGATGGTGCTCCGCCCCCTCCTGTCAATCATGGAGTGCTGAAAGCCTGCCAAGCCACTGCTCTGCTGTCTAGCCTTGGTGCGAACACCACAAAAAGTACAATCTTAACCGCAAAGACTTCATTCCTGCATTCTCAAGTCCATCAAACCCTCTGTCCCTGCTTGAACAAGATAGCAAGCAATTTAAGAAAAAGAGACAGAAAAATGAATTCAGGTTTCAAGTAATATAGTTTGATGTCTAAGTTATCATAGGAAATGCCCCACTGGCTCAGATCTGAGGCTTATCTATTCCAGAAACTTGTTCCCCAGGCTTCAGTCCACTTTCAGAGCGAGAGAACACATCAGCAAAATGACAAGAAATTCACCTTTGGGATAGATAATATGGAAATAAAATCACTGGTCACTTTGCTTATGTGTCTTCTTGCTCTAAAGGTGGACTGAATCTGGGGCTGTAGTCACCTGAAGGTTTAATCCAGCTTCAGTCCACTTTAAGAGTGAGAAAATACATCAGCAAAGTGACAAGCTGTTTTCTGACAGCGTTAAATAACCCAGGAAATTCACCTTTGGGATAGATAATGTGGAAATAAAATGACTGGTCACTTTGCTGATGTGTTCTCTCGCTCTGAAAGTGGACTGAAGCTGGATTAACCCTTAGGTACTAGGTTCACTCATTTTGCCTGTGAACCAAACCACCCTACATTTTTAAAAATAAATTTTCAAGGTGAACCCCAAACAAGGGTAGTTTGTGCAGATCTCTGCTAAGAGTTCTTAGCAAAAGGGCTTAATTCCCAAAAGGGCTTAAGTAAATTAACTATGTCTGGGGTTAATCAGCACCTCCGAACAAGGCTAGCTGAATAAGGCCTCCATTGCCAAGAAAACATGATTTCTACAATGTTTCTGCCTGGCATGTACCTGGGTAACCATAATGATTTGTTGTCACAGAGCTATGGATTTAGCTGAATGCAAGACTGCTGAAGAAGAAAGAGAACCTCAATCCAAACCTAAGCAAAGTTGTGGGGAAAACTGCCAGGTTGTGATGCTACATTGTGTGTGTGATTACCCGTTGTGTCTTTCCACTCATCTTCAGTAGAAAGCACTACCATTCACCGCTGTATTTAACCTAAGATATTTCCAGTGAAAACTTCCTGCTTCTGTCATACTGGCAAAACATGACACTGTAAGCATGTGAGACCTTTTTGTGTCAATTTTATTTCCTTCTGCTTGAATTTTGGGAAAGGTCAAATGAATTTGCCTGATCTGCAGCTCCTGCAGATAAGGAATGAAAGGAGGGAGGTTTCCATGGCTGGTTTTCATCTCACTTGCTGTTATTTGGGGGGAACCGCCAACTAGGGTGGTGATTCGAATAGAATATCCAAAAATTCAATTTGATTAGAATCTTGAAAGTTTGAATTTAACCAAATTCGATTCAAATTAAGGAAAGTTGAATCTGTTTGAATTTTTGATTCAAATTTGCACTTACAAATGCCAAAAACATTCGTATGGGCCCATATGCATCATTACGTGTCCTGTACACATCTGTACACATCTGTACATGTCCGTATGCATCCTGTAGTTATCCTGTATGCAACCTGCTTGCGTCCTGTACAGATCCATACAAATGCATATGAACCCGTACGCATACAAATGTCTAGATAGTTCGAACGAATAGATCCAAAATTCAAAATTTGTTCAAATCTTTAAATTCAAATTTATAGACATTTGATTTGAGTTTGAATGTTGAAATTCGGGCAAATTTGATCGAATTTTGAATACCTTTGAATATTCATGCACATCCTTACCAGCATCACTTTGGCTGGGTCACACTTTCATTTTAAACCTTCTTAGTCCATCTTCATATCTGACTGCTCACACCTTTACATACCTAGAAGTTTTATTTGCAGACTTCCCATTCAGGAAAATCCAACTGGAGGGTGGAAAGTCTACTGATCCTGCAAAAGTGATTTTGTTGTAACCAGTTTGCTTACCATGCAGTTTTTCTATACTGAGTTTTACAGTCTTCCTACAAGTGACACCCCCCCCCCCCCGAAACCACCTTCGGCCTCTTCGCAGCTGTGTTGATAAAAAGTACACAGTAAAATTAGACAAAATAAAATAGGTACATTCAACTTTTCCCAATTTGAGTGTGTCTCTATGTGATGGAAAATGGAAATTACTTTCATACACAATGAACTAAGATTTTTTTTAAAACTTTGGACTCAAACAAGTACAGTAATGTAACTGAAGAGAACACTGGGTAGAAGTTATCATCAGACACACTGATTTTAAATTATGACAAAAAATATCAAATCATTGTTGAGAACTTCACTCGTATATAATTATGGAAGTTAGGATAAGTGAGGTTACTATCAATGCCAGGGTGAGAAAATGAATTCTATTATATAGCCGTTTCAGAGCTGTCACTCTAACTGTAAGTGTAAGACGAGGAAGGCAGTTCAACACACACAAAAGCATTTTGTTAACAACTAAAAGAAAGCCGATATATTTGCAAAGGCAATTGCCCTAGTTGAATTGTGGTTATGTGACTAGGGACGTGCATGAGTATTTGAAATATTCATTATTTGTACAAATTTGTACAAATTCAGACAATCACATATGAGCCGAATGTCTGGACATTCGGATTTCTGAATTTTGAGTTATTTGTGCAAACAATTCGGACATTCATATCTGTATACATGTCTGTACAGAATGAAAATGGGATGGATATGAAATGCATACGGGATGTGTATGTATGAGATGCATATGTACCTGCACAGGTATGAATGTCCAAATTATTCATACAAATACATATGAATGTATTCAGATCGAATTGAATGTTGTTCGATTGAATTTGATCAAATGTGGACATTCGAATTCAAATAGAATGTCTTCACATTTGAATTTAAACATTCAAATGAATTTCGAATGTTCCGAAACAACATGAAGCATTCTAATGTACAGATACATATGTTTTGTATATGTATCTGTATGAATCTCATATGTATCTGTACACGTTTGTGCTGATAGTATGAGATAAAACGGGATGCACATGAAATGCATACAGATACATATAACACATACAAATGTTGTGCTGCACCCCAGCCCTCCATGCCCCACTTACCTATTTGGACCACTGGCCTGGTCTGGATGGGTCCTGGGGCTTGCTGGGAATGATCTGCTGCATTCTGTGCAGGCGCATGTCAGCATGGGAGCAATCTGCCACAGTGTGAACCTGCACAGAATGCGTCATATCATTCCCGGTGAGCAGAAGAAGACCCATCCGGACCGGGCCAGTGGTTCAAACAGGTAAGTGGAGTGCAGAAAGCCGGGGGCGTTAGCATGCACTCCTGGGTAAGGGTGGGCACCCAGAAGGCCCCTGCTGGCTGCCGCCAGCCTGATGGGGGTGGCGGGAGCCTGTGGGACCCCACTCCCGGAATGGGGCTGTCAGCCAAAGGGCTGATAGGGCCCAATGGCACAGCCCAGGGTGGGCCTCCTGAGCTATCTGGCAGGGAGCAATGCAAATGCTCTCCATGCTGGACAGCTCTGGGACACCTGGGGCTAAGGTTGGGCTGGGTATGGAGCATAGCTCTGGGACAGGCCAGGATGCGAATGGAATGTGAATGGCCTGTCCCAGAGCTGTGCTAATTCTTCCCCAGAGGCCTAAGTGCCAATAGCCCTCAGGTGAAGGTGTTGCCTTTGTCTTCTGCTTAAGATGCCCATGGTAGGCCACCATGCAGGATGGGATACTGGACTTGTTGGGCTGTGGCCCAATCCAGCAAGACTCCTCCTATGCTCTTATACCCTTATTGATCAGCACCCAGGAATATTCCTTCATGGCAGGTGACCCTTGCAAACATCGATGCTGAGGTTGATGTCAGTTCCAGGCCCACAGCATCCAGCATCGAGCTCCTGAAGCCCAGGCGGTCATGGTTGCATATCCTGATGGTGTTACAAAGTTTTTGGACTGTTCCTTTTGGTGAATTAGTCTGTCAGGGAAGCTGCCTCTGACCAGTTCTGACATCTTGTTCTGAACACATTCCTTGACAGCAAGGAAATTGCTCTGCCAGTGGCTGCAAATGCCTCACTCAATTTCATGCCATAAGTCAGTGTCCTCCAAGCTTCTCGACATGTCAGGAAGGAACCGAAGTCTGACTTCCTAAGAAAGGTTCGCTGTGTCAATTGTTGTGTTAAAAAACGGAAGAAGAGGAAAGATTTAGAAAACATAAACCTGGGGCAAGACAGTGTACAAATACCAGATTGACAGGAAACCTTTTCTCCATTATTAGTCAAAAGGGTTTTATGCAAGGGGAGAAAATGACATAAAGGCTGGATCCCCATGCAAGCCATTTGGGTCTGATTGGCCTGCATTGGAGCGGGTGAGGGGTCGAGATCGAATTTTACCTATCCCCATGCCATTTCCAGTAACACGGGCTGGGTCCAGATTCAGCTGTCCCCATGCAAACTGTGCTAAACCCTGGCACGGGGGAGTAGTGCCATCTCATCTCTGCCCCCTGTTCCCTCATTGGAAGCTGGATTGATGTCACCCCACCCCTGTGCCACTTACTGCAAATGCGGCACCCCCCCTTAGCGGGACTGAATGGAAAAAATAATGATTTTTAAAAACCAAAGCTGCTATGAGGTTTGGCAGCAGTTGAGCGGTTGAGCAGTTTTGTGCACTTCCACTCCACCCAGGAACCACGAGAACACCTGGCAAACTTAAAATGGAGAAAAATCAAGCCATTAACATGTCTGCCTTGGCAACTGGGAAACGGAGTGGAGTATTTTCCGTTAGAAAAGGGAGAAAAATCAAACCATTCTCCTGTGATTGGGAAATGGGTGGTGGTGGAATACTTGTATAAAAGAGTCTCATAGGGCAGTGAAGGCCATTTGACCCAATCATTGTTTGGGCTTTAACACCATATACTAAAAAAACATCTTAGCAGTTGCAATCTCGAATGCACAGAACAGGAATGGCAAGCACAGGACATGAAACCGGACCTACCACTGATGTGAGTGCCAGTCTCCTCCCCAAATAGCCCAGGACTGTCCCCCATGGCTCGCAAAGCAGTGTGTGCCGAAAACCCAAACCGTGCCCAGACCTGAGGCATTTTCGCCTAAGACACTTCAGGACACTTTGACCATTCACACATAGGAGCGCAGGAATGCGTGTAAACGCATTCCGGCGCACCTGTGTGCGAATGCTCAAAGCATTCTGAAGTGCCTTAGCTGGCAAACGCCGGCAAAGGGCGGGGAGACGGCTGCCGAGGCTCCCGCAGCCAGCAAGGCAGGCAATCAGCTGATTGTCAGCCAGCGCCGGCGGGGGAGGGGAGCCCGCGGCTGTCAGGGAGAAAGAAACATGAGCGAATGCTTCTCTCCCCGAACGGCTGCGGGTGCTTTGTCCACGCGGGAACGGATGTAGAGCACTTTAAAGTGCTCTACATCTCGAACGCGCGCAAGACAGCTCCGGACGCGTCGGAGCGCAAGCCCCGCTGCGGCAACGCGTATGCCGCGTTCGAGGCTGTCTTGCACGCGTTCGAAAACCCCGTGTGCGAAAACGCCTGTTTTTTCCAGTACCAAATTTGGTCCTGGTTTGGGCTATTTGGTCTGCGGAAATCGTACCAAATCAAAAGTGCATGGGGACGACCCTTGCCAAACCCAATTGCAATTTGGACCAAAATGTGCATGGGAATGCACCCAAAGAGAGAGACAGAAGGAGGTTGACCAAGGAGAGAGCTGTGCACAGCTTGGCCACATAGTCCAGTGGTATGGAGTTGATCTGAATCTATTTTCCAGATCAAAAAATATTTGGTATACAAAATGCCCTACCAGTTAAGGCAACAATTCACCTATACACGTTTTGAACTCATTGACACCATGGTGAAGTACAGGAGATATCAATGGGTACCATATGATGAAAGACTGTGTGTTTGTGGTGCTGAAACGGTTGAAGATCTTTTTCATATCCTGCTTATCTGTCCCTTGTATTCCTCAATAAGAACAACTTGTTTGGGCCCCCTTTTACAAAACGTGTCCCATTGGAATGCAGATCAGAAAGTGACCTACCATCTGCAGGGAGAAAACATCCAAGTGACACATAGGGTAGCTTCATTTTTGCTAAGGCTGCCAGATATAGGAAAGTATTCATTGCATTGAATGGGGAGTCTTGTAAGGGTGATGGGAACAAATAATGATGTTATTTTAGTTTGTTCTTGTTTTATCCTTGTATGTTTTGTATGACTTTGTCTTTTGTAAACTTGATATGGTCAAAATGAATAATCAATAAAGTCTCAAAATTCTATAAAGTTCAGTCGTGTGGTTCATGGGAGGCCACACCAGTTATGAGACTGCTACATCTGTATTGGATGGGACTTAGCCTGGTCTAGTGGTTAGGGAGTGGGACTCTTATCGGGCAATATGGGTTTGATTCAGCACTCCTTCACAAAGCCAGCTTCGTGACCTTGGGCTAGTCACATTTCTGAGCAAGCACAGCCCCACCTACCTCACAGGATGTTCTGTTGTGGGGAGAAGAATAGAAAGCTTTGTCAGCCACTTTGAATCCCCTTAAATGGATAAGAAAAGCAGGATATAAAAGCCAAATCCTCCTCCTCCTCCTCCTCCTCCAGTGGTTCTCAACCTGTGGGTCGGGACCCCTTTGGGGGTCGAACTACCCTTTCAGAGAGTCGCAATGAGTCTCTCATTGCCCTTCCCTTCTCCCTCCCAGCTGCTCCACCTCCATGGTTGGGGGTCTCAACAACATGAGGAACTGCGTTAAGGGGTCATAGCATTAGGAAGGTTGAGAACTGCTGTTCTAGACCTTCATATTGTGGTCTACTGGTATTTTGGTCCAACAGTGGACCAGGAAGCCATTTTGGATCTCCTAATCTGTAATACACTCTGTCTAGCAGGAGTAGGGCCTTTCTAGTCTGGACAAAAGAGGCACCGAGGACAAGCAAGATCTGGAAGAGAGGTGAGTGCAGAAAGGCACCTTCATGCTGATACTGTTAGGTACCATCAGATGCAGGGGTGCCGTGTGGACTTCAAAAGACACAATCCATCTTTCAGAAGGGGGTGTGGGAGATTCTTCTGGGTGTGGAATTATTGTGTGGCCTTCAGATGAAATACTTGAAGAGGCTCTGAGCAGAGAAAGGGCGTCTGAATGTGCTGACCCACAGGTGACACCACAGACCCATCCTCACACCAACCCCTTGACCTGAAACACACATGAAAGGAAGACAGAGAATGGATTCAATTGGTGAGTTGCAAAAAAGGGCGCTGTAGGAGTTTACCTGCTTTGTCCTTAAGGCCTAGTTTCTTCTGTCACACCGTATATTTTAATCGACCCATAATTTATTTTCTGCTTTCCCCCTGTTTCCCTTCAAAATAAACACAACTGTAGTTCATGTAATGGATGTGAAGATATATATATATTTTTAGAGAAAACCTTTTCAGTGAAAAAGATGCATTTCTGCATGTGGTGCTTCTGTTTCGAATTGTTCTCATAGGAGATAAATCTAGGTGCTTCATCTCGCGAGACAGTGAGTTCCTCTGACTAGGGATTTGCGCAAATGTGTTTTTTTTTTGCATTCAAATTTGATTCAAATTGAGTGGATTCAATTTGAATGTTCAGAATCCAAATGCAACAAATCTATTCGTTGGGAAGTTAGATTCCAATCTGAAGACACAAATCTTGACAACATTCATATTTGAAGATATGGATGCTGACAACATTCGTATGTGTCATACGTATCTGTATGCGTTTCGTCTGCAAATGGGTACAGATACGTATGAGATGCATGGAGATATGTTTGTGTACACACCTATCTGTACTTTGGAACGATTCGAATGATTCAAAATAATGTTTTGGAACATTCAAAATGCATTTGAATGTTTAAATTCGAATGTGTAGACATTCTATTCAAGTTTGAATGCACACATTCAATCTAATTCGATTGAATTTTGAATGTTTAGAACATTCGTGCACATACCTACCTCTGACACATCATCGGTACTGAGACTATGGGCAAGGAAAAACAGAATGCCCGAGGTTTGTCACTTTGGTTTGGGTGGGACTTTCCCAGTCGAACTGACACAACAAGGAGGCATTTTCTTATTGCCTGTAGACATAAGGCACATCAAATCTAGCCTGCCTTCTGGGCTTCTTTGGTCCTAGACCCTTTCCGGGTGAGAGAGCTCCCAATGCCCAGTAGCATGTTTCAATACCTTGGGTGAAGAGTCAAGGTAGCCAAATTGGATGCCCAGGCTGAGACAGTGGCATTGCTGTTGGAAAATGTCTACTGTGGTCTACTTGTGAGTAAATCAGCCCAGGGAGGTATGTGCATTTTAGTTCTAGTAATAATAATGATACTAATAATGGATAAATGCGCCACAGTGGCACTGGAGAAAGGAAAGAACACCGTTACCGTTCGTCAATTGCAAAAGGTTACCGTTCGTCAATTGCAAAAGGCCACCCTGCTGGGTTGTGCTCACATTATCTACCGGTACATAATGTCACCATGGATTCTTGGGAAGATCCAGATGCGTTATGAAATATCAAAGCTGACATGTTTGGTGTTGTGTCATCTTGTTATGTTTTTGTCTAATAATAATAATAATAAGGGAGAGGCTGGGTGTCAAACCAGCTTTCCAGCTTTTTGCTGTGCCTCTGGGTCACAGCCACTTCCAAGTGATTGTATAGGAAAGGTCATTTCAGCCAGAGGTGCCTGCATTCCAGGCTAGAACTGCTGAAAGAGCTTCTTCTGTACAGTACAACCTTTAAAGCGCCCTGCCCTCTTTCCCTGAATCCTGGGGACTTTTCGCACTTCAACTGGCCGCCCAGAATGCTCTGAGGCTGAGACACATGGGGGACAGGTTGAGCATCCACATTGGCTGGTGAGGGAAGCATTCCAAAAGCATCCCTCACTGGCCATGGTGCGAATGGTCAACCCGTCCCCTGTGTCTACCAGCCCGCGCTGCCACTGCAGGAGCTGGATGTCCCGCCCCTGGGCTGCTGCCATTGGCTGAGGAGGGCAGTCTGGTCCTGGCAGTTCAATGCCAGGGGTGGGATCAGTCTGGCCTGGTGGTGTGTTGGGGTGCCATGTCCCCCCCAACTGGATCGGGCCTGCTCCAGGCTCCCTTAGTGGCAGCAGCCAGTGGGGACCTGACCAGTGCCTGCCCTCACCTGGGGGGCATGCGGCCTCCTGCCCCACTACCTTGTGCTCACCTCTCCAGACTGCCAGTCCATTCTGGATCAGTCCTGATGCTGTCTACAGCGACTGATACTGCACGTTCAGGGTCTGGTCCCTGATGCTCTGTGCAGGCACATAGGATCGGTCACTGTAGATGGCATTGGGACCAATCCAGACTGGATTGGTGGTCCAGAGATGTGAGCATGGCATGGGGATGGGTGGGAGGCTGCACCCCCCACCCCCCGGGTGAGGGTGGGCACTGGGCAGGTCCCTGCTGGCTGCTGTGGGCCTGACCTGGACAGTGGGGGGCTGGTTCACACCAACATGCCACTGTGCCAGTTCAATCTCGCCCCTGGCATCTGACTGCTAGCCAGCACATCACAAAGGGACATAGCCGGCAGCAGCAAATAGCGGAAGCTGGGAGGCGGGAGTCCTGGGCAGCCCAGCAGGAAGAGTGTGAATGGTCTCCCTGCCGGACGCTTCAGGTATGCCCGGGGTTAAGGTTGGGGCAGACGTGGAGCACGATTTCATGCTCCATACCTCAGACACAATTAGGATAGCTCTGGTACAGGCCAGGACACCGAAATGTGAATGGCCTGTACCAGGGCTGTGCTGATTTCATGCCAGAGGTCTAAGCGCGAATAGGCCTCTAGTTTCTTTAATATTGTACCTTTGCCCCCTTGCCCTTTCTTCTCTTTCCCTCTCTGGTCTCAAATTTCCCAAACATATTTGTTTGCTTATTTATTGGACATATTTACACCCAGGCTTCCCAGAAAAATGCTTCAGGCAACTGGCAGTGCGAAGCTTGCTTCCCCCTCTCAACACACTTTAATCACTAAAGAATATGGAAGGGTCAGGGAGAAAATTCATGAGAGAAGCCAACAAGCCATTCCAGGAAATATAAAATTAGCTCAACGGGCTAGCGGCCGCTAAATTGCCTTACGCAGTGATGAAGTACTGTTAGAGAGGACACTGGGCAGATTAGACCACCATGGAACAGTTGGGGGGCCTCAGGTTCTATTTTGTGAAGTACAGCTCCTTGTGGGCATGGAGGTAATGAGAAAAGGGCAGAAAAATGGAAGCTGCTTCATGGTGAGACTTCGATTGGGCTACAGGAAAGACAAATTCATAGTAAAAGTGTCACTGGATCGAATGTCTGCATATCAAATCAAGCGTTTGGCTGTTATTTATTTATTTATTTATTTATTTATTTATTGTTTGTTTGTTTGTTTGGATGTTGGCATATTGGAAGCCACACATTCGAATTTGAGTTGAATGCTTCTGAACATTCGTACGAAGCTTTGCTACGTTCATGAACCTGGGAGGTGGGAAACCAGCTGCCCCAGTTGCATTTGCAACGAATCCAGAGTGAATTCAAAGTGGATTAAGAGCAGATTCAAAGTGGATTCAGGGTGGATCTGATGGGTTCCAGGAGGATATATACGGGCTATGTAGCAGATACATAGTGGATACGGATGGGATTCATAAGGGACTTTTGTATCAAATTTGTATGGAACATTCCTATCGAATCCTGCCGCATTCAAAGGGGATCTATTTGAACGAATGTGAATTTTCTTGCATTTGATTTGATATAAATCGAATGCAAAAACCCCCATTCATGCACATCTCTAGTAGTGATGTATTGCAGTAATGCAGTTATTGTGATTGCAAATTTCTAGGATTGTGCAAATGATTTCTAGGAAACAGCAACGTTGTGTTTTGCAAGGGACAACCATGAACCAAAAAAGGTACCCAATGCTATAACTTTTCCAAATAGGAGAACTTAGCTAACAAAGTTGTTCAGGAAATTCTCTCCATTCCTTCTGTCCTCCTACACCTCTGCTTTCTCAATTGAAAATGTGCCATGAAAATACAATTAAAACTGTTCTGGGTTCCCAAATCACTCTACTATCCAATTCTTATTTCTTTTGCAATAGAAATGACAATTCCAACTGCCAGCATGCAGTTCAATGTGTTTCTTTGTCCTGGAGATAATCTTTTCTCTGCAATAGCTAGTGAAAAAGCAACTAACATTTGACAGACAATATTAGACTCAATTGTAGAGCACGCTCTGTTTTCCTGCTCCCTATCTTCTTGACAAAGCAAAAGCAAAGCAAAACAAAACAAAAAGCCCTTCAAAGTGTTTCTTCTTTCTGACTTCTCTCTCATTCTCAAATTGTTATTGTCTGCCCTCTTAATAAGGTGTCATATTATCACCTGAGCTCCAAAGCCTTGCGATTCTCACCTATAATAGATTTGCAGCTCCTTGCATTCTGAGTTCATCTCAGCAACGTGTACCTAAAATTGGCTTTAGTCTAGAAGAATGGAATCCCAATTAGAGATGTGCATGAATGGGTTTTTTTTTTTGCATTCGCATTCGAATCGAATTGAATATCCAAACATTCAATTCGATTCAAATATATAGAATCCGAATGCAACAAAATCGGATTTGAATTGAATACATTCAATCTATTCATTTGAATGTTAGATTCGAATCTGATGATACGAATGTTGACAACATTCGTATGTGTTATATGTATCCTGTATGCGTCCCGTATTCATCCTGTACTATCAGTGCAAATGCATACAGATATGTACGGATACGCATGTAATACATTCATATCTGTACTTTTGAAT
The DNA here is from genome assembly GCA_023333525.1 of Aspidoscelis tigris stejnegeri. Taxonomy (NCBI): domain Eukaryota; kingdom Metazoa; phylum Chordata; class Lepidosauria; order Squamata; family Teiidae; genus Aspidoscelis; species Aspidoscelis tigris. The sequence goes on along the minus strand of JALMGA010000012.1, from coordinate 22,195,628 downwards.
GTTTCAAATATTAAAACAAATGTTTCGGAACATTCAAAATCTGTTCAAATGTTTAAACTCAAATATGTAGACATTCTATTTGAATTCAAATGTCCACATTTACTGAGTTTTGAATGTTTAGAACATTTGTGTAGATCCCTAATCCCGACTGGAACCAAAGTATTCAAAGTGCAGTCACCCCAAGCTGCTCATGGTTTTAAGGCCTGTGAGCTTTGTGTGTTACTGAGAACTACAAAGGGTGAAGCCGTCTACAGTGGCTCTCCATCTCAGGAGGCTTCCTGAGCAACATCTCTCAGTTTTAGAATTCCATGTTTGGCGTCTCCCTCTTCAAACAACGCATTCATGCACATCTCTAGTAGACTTATGCCAATTGAGATTTATGGGTTATTACTCAAGACATCAAGTTTTACTATTCTTTCCAGCATATTTTATTCATGAAACGGTATGCACTTGTTTATATAATTTTACAGCTGCAGCCATTGCTGATTAATCCCATGTAACTTATTAGCAGTGTAGCAGGAGTAAACAAGTATTTAATCAGCAATTAAGATTCTACCCAACCTAAAACCATCTAGTCATTATAATGTAAGTACTCACAACTGAAGCAGACAATACTTCGTGAAAACACACTCATATTTAAAGTACAGTGCATATTAGTGCTGCATAAAGAAGTCTGTTCAAAATTAGAGTTTCTATCAAGGATATTGGCGTTATTCCATTGGTAAGAATGGTCAAAGTTCAAAAAGTATGTTTGGTAAACTATATGCACTGCTGTATTCAAGAAAACAAAGCCATGCTTTTGTGAGTCTTTTCCAGCCACGATTACCTTCCTTTTCTTTAAATTTTTGGCTGGCAAATTATTAATATCTGAAGGAGAAACCCTCTTTGGGATGATTGAAACAGGGCCTTCCTTCTGATGGCCCCTAGTCTATGGAATGATTTTACACAGGGTCCATCCACTATAAAACTTTTGCCACTTGTTTAAAATGGCCCTCTTTCCCCTACATCTTTGTCGTAGAAAGCTCCCTCCATGTGTTGTCCTGCAGTTTTGGGGTTTGTTTGTGGCCCTGTCCCCTAAAGACTTATTAGCCCCTCTCGGCTTCCTCTGCCGTCACTCTGTTATAGCTGACTTTAAAAGTCCCCTCCACTTCCGGAATAAGCGTCCCCATGGTAGCCGCGATCTAAACGGACTTTCCGTCCCCATGGTAGCCGTGTTCTCTTTCCCGGCATCTTTTTTCCCCACCCCCTCTTTTGTTAAAAGGAAAAATAGCCAGATCTCCGTCTCCTGAAACAGCTTCCCTCCCCTAGCAAAGGCAGATGATCACTCATTCATTCACTTTCAGCACTTACTTTCACTCAGTTCTCTGTTAGAAAAGGCTTTCTGCCCCGGCAAAGTCAGCGGCTGCAGCCATCGGCAGCGCGATCCTTCGCTCATTCTTTTTTAAGGCTTTCACAGATCACTTGATAACAATGTTGCAATTCTGAGCAATTCTGGCTCTTTTTACAAAGGAAAGGAAGCGAACCAGCTGCATTTCTCAGATGTGTGAATGCCTTTTGGCTGTGTGTGCAGGCAAGCAATCCCCACCCCTTTTGCCACGGAGTGTCCTCAAGGCAGATATAGCGAGCAAAACCCGCGAATCGCCGAAAGAGCGCTGGAACTCTTCTTTAAAGTGCACGTATTTTATTGCGTGTGTCTCACTTTCCTAAGCTCCCTAAGCGCCTTGTAAAGCCTGAAATGGGGCCGCTCAGAGGCAAAAGAAGAGTTCCAGCAGACTTTCAATTGCATGGGGACAGGGCCTGTATGCGTTCCAATTGTGTTTTCTTTAATAGTCTTTAAGTTATCATATATATCTTTTCTATGACATAACGTGAGACCTCCGGCTGATGGGATAGATAGATGTTTATATTAATTAAATCACTAGCCCCCTAGGATAGATAGCAACATCTTGTTCCACCAGGTAGAAGATTTGGGGTTAGAATCTGCTGTTGAAAGCCAATTAAAGACCTGAGTTGCAATGGTGAGGAAAGAGATGGCAAAGTTCTATGGTTAGCGACTTTGGGAGTGTTCCCGTAGGTCAGTGAAGGTGAACTTTTCGAGCTTGGTACGTTAAAATTGGCAAGAAAACCTAGCTTAACTCGGGTGCTGTGTCACACCTAGAAATATCCATAATTTTGTGATATTTGTAGCTCTAGTAAAAAGTTTATTTTTGATATCTGTATTTTATTAAAAGCAAAAACAAATAATTCCTTACATTAGTGACTTCTGTTACTGAATTTCGTTTGCTAAATCTTCAATTGAAAGTTGGTATTTTGTACACTTCAAGAACAAGCAAGCACTACCTGCCCAGGTGCCAGGGTGACCAGGTGTGTCACCCAAAAGGGCTTGGCGTGTCACCTGTGACATGTGTGTCATAGGTTGGCCATCACTGGCGTAGGTGTTTAAATCCAAATTGAATATGAATTCGATATCCAGCATTCCCACTCAACTGTGAAGGTCCCCCCGCCTTTGCCATGCCTGCAATGCTAGAGTCCCGAACAGCTTGAATACATTCCTAGTAGCTGCTTACTATCATCAGTAAGATAAATATATATCAAGCAAAAAGGTTTTAAAAGCAAAACTGTGGCGAGTGAAGCCACTCTTCCCCGGACAAGCTGGCTAAACCTTCCAAATGCACTCTTCTCCTTCACGGATTTGCTTGAGCACAAAGGCACTGTTTCCAGTAATGTCCGATCTGAAAGGGAGGGAGTGATGCCCACACTAAATTTTAGTGCTGGGAGAAGTAATTTTAAAAGTGTAGTGAAGGCGCATTCATTGCGGAACGAGCAACAAAGTTTAAACAGACAGCCTGAGCAGGTAAGAAGGGGGCGTAGCATAACAGGAGGGGGAAGAGAGCACTCAACCAATCAGGCATCGAGTTACGTCTGGTGAGGGGGTATAAAACCCGCCTGCCAGAAGAGAGAATTGTCCACGCTTTGGGTTCTGGGGAGGAAGGTGGGTTAAACTGTCTAGTTCCCTCAGGGGATTGATCCCAGCATTGATCCAGACCTTCTAGGCCAGGGATAAGGCTTGAAGGGGTAGAAGGAAAAGGATTGTGAAATTAAAGAACTACCTTGTTTGCCTATGAATTGAAATAATTGTATTCTTCTTCAGAACACTTGTTTCCAGTTGTAAAGAATAACGCTTTTTATTTTGTTCCTTTGAAGAGTCTTTGTCAGCTTCCCTATATTCTAACCCAGAAGGGTGGTTACAGTTACAAAGTCCTCTCTCTATAAGCCAAGGAAACTGAGGCTAAAGGAAATAAACAGCCAGTAGACTGGAAACAGGAGTTTTGAGAGTCAGGCAAGTGGGGAAACAAATTAAGCATTGCTGGTGTTCGCCTGTGGGTGCGAGGCTTGAACAAAATATAAAACACGCTACCAGAAATATAAACATGCTACCAAAGTTTTAAAATTATAGAAGCTCCTTACTGAAATAAAAGACAGGGGTGAAGAGTGTAAGACAGCTTGTGCTGGGGGATGGGCGGCGCCACAGAGGGTGTGAAAAAGGAAAGGTGTGTGTGTCTGTTCTTCCGCTCAGCTGATTGACCAGGGTAGGCTTACAGGGTTTGCACTGGGGGTGGGTGGGTGGCGGAGATTAAAAGGTCCTGTTTCTCCGTGCTGGGGATTTGGGTGGTGAGTGGGAATGGTGATATTTGGGTTCAGTCTGGTTTGCCGTCAGGTAAATGGGAATAGCCTGAAATGTGCACTCGGCCCTGTATCTGGATTAAAATAGTCCATCCAGGGCTAAAATAGTCCAAACAGGTAGGGATGTGTACAAATGTTCTAAACATTCGAAATTCGATCAAATGTGATCGTATGTGGACATTCCAATTCGAATAGAATGTCTTCACATTTGAATTTTCTGAAACATTTGTTCGAATGATTCAAAACTTTTGAAAGTACAGATATGAATGTATTACATACATACCTGTACAAATCTCATACATATCTGTACACATTTGTGCTGATAGTATCGGACGAAAATGGGATGGCTACGGGATAAAAGGGGATGCATGCGAAATGCGTACAGATATGTTGTCGATATTCGCATCTTCAAATACGAATATTGTTGACATTTGTATCTTCAGATTTGAATCCAACATTCTAACGAATAGATTTGAATGTATTCTATTTGAATCGATTTTGTTGCATTCAGATTGGATATTTGATTTGATTCGAATTCAAATGCAAAACAATCATTTGTGCACATCCCTATAAATAGGACTAAAAAAGTCAAGTGGGAACGTGCCCTTAATCATGTTGCTCATTTAGGTACTAAATTGAATTACCATTGTTGCTTAAATTTTAACCTTCCATCAGCTGCCTTCCATCTCAAGGAACTTATAATACTTGTTGCTAGTCTGTGGCCACATCTGGAGCTACCTGTCCAAGGCACCTGAGTGAGTCATCTAAAGAAGGTATCTGTTGCTGTTACATCTCCATTCATGTCTATTTGCTGGCACAGTCACCTTTTTCCATGGCAGATCAGAATGTCTCTTCTATCTGCCCAAAATGGAACTACATCCTATCTGAAATGGATGGGTGGTCTATATTTATAAGGCTTATATTGTACAAGTTTAGTTCATGGCCAGATTTTTTGGGGGGTGGGTGGGATATCTAACACAATTATGACTGGGCTATAGTGGGATTGCCATATAGAGATGTGAACAAATGGTTTTTTTGGTATTTTGTTCGAATCTAATTTGATTCAGACCTTTTAAATTTACCAAATTCAAATCTATTCGTTCAAATTTTCTATTTGAATCTGCACATACAAGTGTTGACAACATTCGTATGGGCACGTATGCATCTTCCCCACATCTGTACACATTCATATGCAGCCATACACATCCATATGCATCCCGTAGTTATCCTGTATGCAACTCGTTTTTGTCCCATACAGATCCATACAAATGCGTATGGATGTGGGAAAGATGCGGATCTTCAAGTCTGCATTGTTTATGAACCCATGCACATACAAATGTCCGGGTAATTCGAATGAATAGATCTGAAATTTGAAATTCGATTTGAATGTTTACATTTGAATTTCTGGACTTTCTACTTGAGTTCAAAGGTCAAGACTCAGCACATTTGATTGGATTTTGAATGCCTACGAATATTTGTGCACATATCTATTGCCATATATACCTTGGCTCTGCTGTAGCGCTGTGAAAACCTACTATAATCTATTTTGGGAAAACTCAACCTGATCACAGGAGTTCCCAAAATAGCACTGTAACCTACCTTTAGGATGGGGCTGGCATCTGTCCACCGTGCATGTGCAGAGCCAGAAAAAAAATCTCTATGCGTGCACGGTGGCGGTGATTGCACACTCCTGGAAATTTGCACCTGCAAAAATACCCAGTTGTGCACATCACTATCTTGTGCACTGCCCGTGCCAGCCCATTTGTCTAGTCAACAAGTGATTATTCCAAAGGGGCTTTTCTCCATAATATCTCTTGTTAGTGCGATATTCAGTCCCCGCCTGGAGCTGCCTTCATTAGCTACAAATAAAGCCAGTTCCTGGTGACTGTGTGAAACATCTGTGCAGTTTCCTTGGCAAGGGCAAGAGTGGTTCGCCAATACTTTCTTTGAGAGTGATTGCAAGGTGCAAAGCTGCTCCTCTCTGCTTTCTGCATAGCTGTTCTAGCACTTACCCTAACTCTAACTCTAACTCTAACCCTAACCCTTACCCTTACCCTTACTCTTACCCTAACCCTAACAACCCTAACCCTAACAACCCTTACCCTTACCCTTACCCTTACCCTTACTCTTACCCTAACCCTAAACCTTACCCTTACCCTTACCCTTACCCTAACCTTTACCCTAACCCTAACAACTCTAACCCTTACCCTTACCCTTACCCTAACCCTAACAACCCTAACCCTAACAACCCTAACCCTAACAACCCTTACCCTTACCCTTACCCTAACAACCCTAACCCTAACAACCCTTACCCTAACAACCCTTACCCTTACCCTTACCCTTACCCTAACCTTTACCCTAACCCTAACAACTCTAACCCTTACCCTTACCCTAACCCTAACAACCCTAACCCTAACCCTAACAACCCTTACCCTTACCCTAACCCTTACTGTTACCCTAACCCTAACAACCCTAACCCTAACAACCCTTACCCTAACCCTAACAACCCTAACCCTAACAACCCTAACCCTAACAACCCTTACCCTTACCCTTACCCTTACCCTTACCCTAACCCTAAACCTTACCCTTACCCTTACCCTAACCTTTACCCTAACCCTAACAACTCTAACCCTTACCCTAACCCTAACAACCCTAACCCTAACAACCCTTACCCTTACCCTTACCCTTACCCTTACCCTAACCCTAACCCTAAACCTTACCCTTACCCTTACCCTTACCCTAACCTTTACCCTAACCCTAACAACTCTAACCCTTACCCTTACCCTAACCCTAACCCTTACTGTTACCCTAACCCTCCTAGCCCTAACCCTAGCAACCCTAACCCTAACCCTTAACTGCATGGAGGCCTATTTAGGACTGCTATTTAGAGTTGTATTTGATGATACCATTAAAAGGAGGGTTTTCAGCACAGACCTGTGGCAGATAGTTAAGCTGGTGACAATCTGTCATAGCACCAAACAGCAGTTTGCTTTTTCGTAGGGACCAATAAGGGCAAGGTGCTATCTGAATAATGTATGCTGCTGCTATGTTCCCCGGCATGTGGGATACTTAAGGCTACTGTACATTTTCTACCTTATGTTTCTTTCTGGGCTTATGTGCCTTGGTGCCCTTTTGAGCCTCACAAGACGAAATGCTCCAGTGAGGACTGTTCACCTGTCCTTGCCTTGCACTACGGCAAGGACAGTAAATTTGCCGTAACTAATTGGAAAATATCCAGCATGTTAATAAGAGTGAAAAATGAAAGCTCTGTCTTTGAGCCTAATGAGTTGCAGAAGGGCCGGGGACTCTGGTACACAGTTATGGGTTTAAAGAATATTTGATGCACTTCCTGTATGCATGAGGGTCCTGGGTCACCCCTGCCCCCCTGCAAAGCCTGTGGGCGGGTGGATGGATGAACTGCAGGCTAAGTCAGACATTTCCATCATCGGCTTCCCTTCTTCTCTTTTCTTGATTCAAAGCTGTGAAAGAGCAAAGCATTGTTAGCTTGTCCCGTTCACATCTAACAGTTATATTTTCTTTTTAGGGTTTTTTTTTATAGACCCTTCTTTTTTTTTAAAAGCTTTTACTGAACATTAAAATAGATACTGCATTTATTTGCTAAATATGTTTGGCAATTGTGGGTGCTGCAGCTTGAACAACTTTGGTAAAGTGAGCAATTTTGGACACAACCCTTTGCATGATGTACTTCTTAATGCTAAGTCTTGGCAAATTGGTTCCAGGTTTGTCATTCCTGGGGTGGGTCACTGAATGAGGAAGGACCAGCTTTCCCAAATTCTTTCTGGTAGTGTGTTGGAACCATCTCCAAACTTGGGAATCTCTGGGTTTGATTCCACACTCATCCACAAAACCAGCTGGGTACCCTTGGGCTAGTCACAACTCTCTTCTGAGCTCTCATAGCCCACCTGCCGCACAGGGTGCCTGTTGTGGAGAGAAGAATAGAAGGTTTATTAGTGGCTTTGAGTCCCCTTAAACAGGTGAGAAAAGTGGGGTAGAAAAGCCAGCTCTTCTTCTTCCTATATGAAGCCAGTTGGATGACCTTGGGCTAGATCCAGCTCTTTCTGAGCTCTCACAGCCCCACCTGCTTCACAGAGTGTCTCTTGTGGGGAGAAGAATGGAGGGTTTGTCAGCTGCTTTGAGTCCCCTTAAATGAGTGAGAAAATTGAGGTAGAAAAGCCAACTCTTCTTCTTCTTCTTCTGATCTTTTTGCTACACTGTTATTTTAAAAACAAAAAGCAGGCAAAGGAGAATAAACTCTAAAGCTCAGGATTTTTATTTTTTGTGGAGACAAGGTGGGAGTAAAGCCAGGCACTTTGGTATGCATGTATGTAGGTATGCACGTATATTTCCATCCCACTCTATACCCCAAAGGTCTCAGGGCACATTACGATGAAACTTCCATTTTGTGATACTACTGCACTCTGAAGTCTTGTTGATGTTGGGTACCACTGAACTGTGACTGACTCCAGGTTGACTTCATGAGGAGTGATGGCCTCTATGCCGTTTTCTTGGCAGAGATACAGAAGTGGTTTGCCACTGACTATTTCAAGGGAGAGGTTGGGGATCAAAATGCTGAATCTTTGCTTTCCAGGCAGTTTGGCCTTCCGCTGAGTGACAGCCACTTCTAGACTCCATGGGCACCTTGAGGCAATTTGCTTGACAAGGACAGAGAAGTGGTTTATGGTCACCTACTTTCAAACACCCCTGTTCAATGTGAACCAAAACAGTAAGTGGTCTGTAAAGCATGTCCTACGAGGAACGGTTGAAGGGTCTAAGAATGTTTAGCCTACAGAAGAGAAGACTGAGAGGAGACATGATCATGGCCTTCAAGTATCTGAAGGGCTGTAGCAGTGGAGAGGGATTGTCCCTATTCTCACTTGCACAGGTTGGGAGGACTAGAAACAATGGGATGAAACTTCAAGGGGGTCAATACAGATTAGATATTAGGGAAAACTTCCTGACAGTGAGGGCAATCAGTCAATGGAATAGGTTGCCACAAGAGGTAGTGGGTTGTCCTTCCCTGGAGGTCTTCAAGGAGAGACTGGGATGTTTAGGAAATCCTGCATTGAGCAGGGGGTTGGACAGGATGACCCTAGAGATCCCTTCCAAATCTATGATTCTATGAAAACTGAACCATTTCGGTACATGTCTCCGTCTAAGCCAGGATTTAGGAACCAACAAGGGATCTTCAAAGAATGTGTCTCTGTGCATATCCATGTGTGTGTGTTTGTGTTTTGCAGTTCTGGAATTCATTTTTTATCAATTCTGATGACTTCTAAGGCCCAAAGTGAGATGCTTCTCCCCTCTCAGCCAGGAGCAATTTATATATTTTTGCATTGATTGATCTTATTCACTCATCTCCCCAGAGCAATGTTCCTGAGCAATTGCACATTGCTTGGAGGTTTATTTACCACTAGAAAAAAAGGGAAGAAAAAAGAAAAGAAAAAGAAACACACATGCAACACATTTTTGTACTGTATGGATCTGTACAAATCCATACGGACGTGGGAAAGACGCATACATGCAAGTATGCATCGTGTATGAACCCATACACATACGAAGGTCCAAATAATTCAAATGCATAGATTCAAAATTCATTTGAATGTTTAAATTCGAATTTATGGACATTTGATTCAAATTCAAATGTCAAAATTCGGGTGAATTCAATCAAATTTCAAATGTCTTCCAATATTTGTACGCATCCCTAGTGCGCATCCCTTGGTGGTGTTCCGAAGTTAAGAGCCTGCCTGAACCGTCCCAAACCAGAGGCCTTTTCGCACAAGCGAATTTGGAACGCGTGGAAGACAGCTTCGGACGCAGCATACGCATTGCTGCGGCCGGGTTTCCGTTCCGGCATGTCCGGAGCTGTCTTCCACGCGTTCCAGATGCAGAGCACTTTAAAGTGCTCTGCATCCGTTCGAACGCGGACGAGGCGCCCCGGTGCGTTCCGGGAGAGAAGCGTTCGCGCACGCTTCTCTCCCTGACAGCCGTTGGCATGCCCCCAGGGCCAGATTTGCCGGGCCGGCGATCGCGCCGGCACGGCGAGGCCGGTAGACGGAACCCACCGAATCGGGGGGACCCTGGCAGATGGGACAGGGGAACCCCGATTTGGTGGGTCCTGTCTGTCATCTCCGACGGCCGCCGGGACATGGCTCCTTCCCGGCTCCGGCAGTCCCAATGGGGCTGCCGGAGCCGGGGAGCCGCCAGCATCGGCTTCCTGTAGCCCCTTTCCGGGGTGGCAGGAGGCCGATGTCGGGCTGGCTGGGGCCGAGGAACGCCTTGGTCAACCGGAGCACGTCGCTCTGGTCCCCCAAGGGTCCCCCCCTGCCCCCATTGCGAAAATGCCTCAGGGTGGACTAACTTGAGCTAAAGAAGCCAGATTCGGATGTCTAAGGGAGTTTGTTTACAGCCCTGCAAAGAATCAGACGCTATTGATTTGACCGAGAACACTACCTCCATGCTCTCGGTGCCGGGTTACGCCTGAGCTCACGTGATCACCATCAGTAATGCCGCATCATCCCACCCCTTGATCTTTTTGGATGGAAACCTTGCCGGAAAGCAAATGCACAGTTAAAAGATCTGCACAGACTCTGCTTTAATGTCGCATTGTGTGCATCGCGATCGGAGTCCCATGTGATGCATCTTGCACATCTGGGCATTAGATTCCCTCTCCTCTCTGTCTCTTTAGTCTGCTTTGCATCATTGATCCCAGATAACAGCTTGAAGGGCTTAGAAGAAAAAGGACACAAATGTGTTTATGTATTCTTTTCCTCCTTTCCCCCCCTGCCAAAAGTTCCCTACAGTAACCGAGCATTGTGTTCCAGCTGAAGTCTGTGCTTAGAATAATTCTCCTGAATGTTTCAGGCTCGCTACTGAGTCCAATTCAAGGGGTTGAGGCTATCAGTATATAAAGCACTGAACAGCCTTCTCCCATATGAACTTGCCTGAGTACTGATGTCCCAATAAAAGGACCTTCTTGTAGTTCCTCCTCTCTCAGAGGTGCAGGGGGCAGGGACACACAAGAGGGCCAGAGAGGGCAGGCACTTACTGGAATGCTGGGCATCGTGGCAATAAGTAAAATGAAATAAATACGGTGCTCACAGAATTAAGCACCAGTTTTAAAGACGCCAATTCAGGGTGATTGTTGGGTTTCCAAGGCCAAGGGGAGACAGTGCCTTTTTATCCATACTCCTTGCCCTCTAGGCCAGGTTGTCCAGCGGTTCCTGCATCCCAGCATTCAACCCCTTGGCATTCCAAGGCAAACCTGGGAGTAGGGAATTGTTTTGGGAGGCATTTCCCCCCTGCTGATGCTTCTCTAATCCATCCTCCCATTATTATTATATTCTTCCCTGGTCTTCACATTTCAACATCAAATGTCAGAATTTGTCTTCATGCATTTTATTCACTTCTTTATTCATCTTGTTCTTATATTGTGCATAGAAACTGATGTACCCTGTATTGTTTCCCTCTGTCCTCAAAACTGGAGTCCGGTCAACAAAAACCTTTTAAAAAAATAACTCAAAAGGAGTGGCACTTTTGGAATTCATTTGTGGCCCAGACAATTGATGCCGCAAACACACGCAGCAGAACGAAGTGGCTCCGATTCACCTTAGATATTGCAGCATCCACCGATTACAACCTATAAGCCACATTACAAATGAGGTGGGAATAGGGGTGTGCACGAAGGGGGTTTTTTTGTATTCAAATTTCGAGTCCAATCAAATGTCAAAACATTCAATTCGATTCAAACGTTTAAAATCCGAACGCAACAAAAACTGATGTGAATCCGTTACGTTCAAATCTACTCGTTTGAATGTTGGATATGCATTTGAAGATATGTGTTGTACGCATCTGTACGCATTTTGTTAGCATCGCGTTTTATCCTGCGTGCATCCTGTTTTCGTTCTGTATTATAAGCACAAAGGCCTACAGATACATATGATACTCGTATCTGTACATTCGAATGATTTGAATCACGCGAACGACTGTTTCTGAACATTGGAAATTCATTTGAATGTCTAAATTCAAATGTGAAGACATTCAATTCAAATTCGAATGTCCGCATTCAAATGAATTTGATCGGATTTTGGAATGTTTAGAATATTCGTACATATCCCTAGATGGGAACACTAGTGTCCACACACTGCCACTCCCAAGCTGATTTTGAGCTCTGTTTGTGGTTTGTAATAGAGCTGTCCAACAAGTTTTCATCTAAATTTTTATTAGCATTTGCTTGGTTAGAAGAAACAAGAAGTTGTCTCTGGGAACTGGGTTGGACTCCGTTAAATATCCCCGCTTTAGAAATGGCCCAGATGAATTTGATTTTTAAGTTCTCTGGACCAATAGAAACTGATCTGCAAATCAGCTTGCTTTGAGACCCAATCTCCCATCTGTGTAGCTTCAGAGATGCCTAGAGGCCTTAGAGGCTTCCATAGTCCACAGACTGTCAGAACTGATCTCCACTGCTCACAGCAGGATATGGGAATAACCCACTGCTCTACAAAAAGTTCAAGTGTTTGGGAAGCCTTTGAAAGGGAATGCGTGTGTGAACCACAGACAGAGGGAATCTGCATTACAAAGGCGGCTGAGACAGCTTGTGGGTGCTCAGGAAGCTGGAGGCCTTGCATTATGTCAAATGCACGATGGGAAGGGAAAGTGAAGACAGTTTTGCAAAGCAGAAGAGAGGTAGAGACATATAATTTACATAATGGTGATAATAACAAAACACACTCGACATAAACATTCACAAGGGTTGCCCCTTCAAGTCCGTAGCGCCAAACTTCCAAAAGGGGAGGCATGTCAGCACCATGGACAGAAGGTTCCTCTGGAGTCATCATTATTATTTTTAGCTCTGAGTCAGGGAGTGTTTCCACACTGGCCGCCGAGAAACGGATTAAATGAAATCCGTTTCCTGGTGATCTGTCCTCCTGAGGATCCGTCCGAAATAGGGGCGGATCCAGGGGGGCCTCTCATCCTGTCGCACACAGTGGCCCACCAATTGCCCATGGACATCTCAAGCAGGGACAAGGGCAAACTTTCTCCTGCTCCCGAATCCCAGCAAATGGCCTTAGAAGCCTCCTGCTTGTCCCCACGGCCTAAAAGATGTACTTAGGCATCCATTCTAGTAGCCATTGATTCCTTTTGCTATTTTCTTTATCTGTATTATGCATGTACACTTGTTATTCAATAAAAGAATATTTTAAAATGGACAGGGCAGAAAGGGAAGGCCAGCATTCACCAATCTTGGCCCTTGTCAAGTAATTCTGCTTTAAATTTTAGTGCCAAATGACATTTACTTTATTAATCATAACCCATAAATCTTTGGTGAAGGAATGTGCAGAGTGATGCCTTCATTCTGGGAGTAGAGAAGACTATTAGGCTGAGCTCAATTACTTAAGCTGGAAAATAGCCAGAACGCTGGGGTTAATTAAAGAATGTTAGTGAAGATCAGCCATGGCTTTGAGTCATGTTGCTCAGACAGGACAGCTTGTCAGAGACGGTGTGATTCTGTTAATGTCCTTTCCTCTGGAGGACAGATGTGGGCAGTGGGGGCTGATGCATAAAGGGCAAAGCAGGCAACACGCAGCTTGGATAGCGTTAAGAAAGGATTAGATAAATTCATGGGGGGCAGATGTATGAATGGCTAGTAGAATGGATGCCTAGGTACACGCTTCAGGTTGGAGAAACAGGCAGAAAGCCTCTAAAAGCAATTTGCAGGGAATGGAGAGCAGGTGAAGGTTTTGCCTTTGTCTTCTGCTTGAGATGCCCAGAAGCGACTGGTGGGCCACTGTGTGAGGCAGGATGCTGGACTAGATGGGCTGTGGCCTGATTCAGCAGGAATTATCTTATGGAGAACAGGTGTATCAATGACTCCTAGAATGGATGCCCAGGCACAACCTCCAGGCAGGAGAGTCAGGAAGTGGAGAACAGGTTGGAGAGATAGGCAGGGTGCCTCCCAAGGCCACTTGCAGGGACCCAAGAGAAGGTGAAGGTTTTGCCTTTGTCTTTTGCTTGGGATGCCTAGAAGCAATTGATGGGTCACAGTGTGAGGCAGGGTGTTGGACTAGGAGGGCTGTGGCCCGATCCAGCAAGGCTCCTCTTGTGTTCTTTTATGTTCTTATGTACTCCACCACACCTGACAGGTCAGAGCTTCATGCAGGCTTAACTGAAGGGCACATTATCTGCTGCAATGTCCAATTTCAGGAGGCTTAATGGTGAGTTGGAGCTGTATATTGTGTTTTTCCTGCTTCAGCTCATCCTATTCTGGTTTTATCAATAGTCATTAGCACTTTGAACTGGCCCTGGAGAGGACAAAATGACCATTCTGCTTTGCTCTTCACGGTGCTTAGGCAATATTCAATATTCCTACTGACAAATAGTACTCCAGTCTCGAAGAGATAACTGTTCAACCTCTCCTGGAAGCCACATGGCAAAAAAGAGCCCACATAGATGGCAGACCTGAAGAAGAAGGGTTGGCTTTTCTCACCCATTTAAGGGACTCAAAGCAGCTGACGAAGCTTTCTGTTCTCCTCCCCACACCAGACACTCTGTAAGGTAAGTGGGTCTGTGAGAGCTCAGAAGAGATCTGTGACTAGCCCAAGGGCACCTAGCTGGCATCGCGGAGGAGAACGGAATCAAACCCATTATTCCCAGATAAGAGTCCATCTCCCTAACCACTAGACCAAACTGGCTCACACTTAAACAACCCTGAAGAAGAAGAAGAAGAGTTGGCTTTTCTGCCCCACTTTTCTCACCCATTTAAGGGGGCTCAAAGCAGCTGACAAAACTTCTCTTCTTCTCCCCACAACAGGCACCCTGTGAGGTAGGTGGGTCTGTGAGCTCAGAAGAGAGCTGTGACTAGCCCAAGGCCATCCAGCTGGCTCAGTGGAGGAATGTGGAATCAAACCCGGTATTCCCAGGTAAGAGTCCAAACTGGCTCATTGAGGAGCCATGATTGGGTGAAAACATCATCATAATAAATAAGAAAAGATGGAAACCCAAAGATGAATCACAGCAGACTAGAGAGGAATGAGAAAACGAAGCAGTCAAACCAAGAAAAATATCCTACAGATCCATCCAGCAAAGATCCTCTGGGATTGCTGGAAGCATCTCAGCTTCCCCTTGGGGTCATGGTGTGTTGGAAACTTCTGGGTAGGCAAATGTCAGAAGCACCAGGAGGTGGCTGATTGTTCTCTAGAAGGCCTGAAGGAGTTGAATCTTCCCCATGGGGTCTTTCAGCTCCAAAGCTGTGATGTGCCAGAAGCTTTGGTCTCCTGCTGTTCATCAGAGCAAGCAGCAAACCGCTTCAGAAGAAGTCACGGAGTTTTAGGCGGCTGAGGCTCTGGATTGTCCCTGTTAGCTTGGTTAAGGGACGTCTCCTGCTACCCTGCTGCTCACTTCTCCTGCAAACTAGAGATGCACACAAATATCCAAAGACATTTGAAATTCAATCGAATATGTCTGAATTTCAACATTCGAATTCAAATTGAATGTCCATGAATTCGAATTTAAACATTCAAATGAAGTTTGAATCTATTATTTCGAATTATTTGGACATTCATGTGTGTATGGGTTCGTACCTGATACATACTTGCACGTACGCATCTTTCCCGCATCCGTACCCGTTCGTATGGATCCATATGGGATGAGAACGGGTTGCATACGGGATAACTACGGGATGCATATGGACATGTATGGATGTGTATGGGATGTGTAATGATGCATACGGGCACATACGAATTTTGTCAACATTCGTAAGTGCAAATTCGAATGGAAAATCCGAACAAATAGATTCAAATTGGCTTAATTTGAATCGAATTTCGGTAAATTGGAATTTTAAAGATTCAAATTGATTCAAATTTTTGGATATTTGATTCTAATTGAATCCCAAAATTTGCATTTGTGCACTCCCTACTGCAGACATCTGCCCTTCTCTTCCCAAAGTTATTGAGTACTGGGGCAGCTGGAAGCCATAACTCATTTGATGTTGATTCCGAGTTCCTTTCCCCCAGCCCCTCCCCAGTAGAAATGATGCATTAAAACTGCAAGCCCTTTTAAGCTGTGGCAGCACAAATCAGTACATAGCCCCTTGCATTATTCAGTGCGCGAATCTGTAAACTTCCCTAAGATCCTGCCCTTTTATTTTCAAATGCAACAGGAATACATTATCGTCAGAGAGCTCCAGACGGAGACGGCTCCAAGCAGGAACGTCAGGGTGCTCCATCAAATTGCTTTGCAACACATGTACGAACGAATGGTGACTATATAAATCTAAACCATCTGCTGCGGTGAAAATCCAGTTATACGTTAAATGTTTTATATGTAATTGGCTCCCTTTTAATGCTCTAAAAATTATTATAGACGCAGAGTTTATGTAGGTGGTGGCAACTTGAGATTCCATGCTGACACAAACCGTAAAAGATGGGAGACAGTTTTGGGAGGTGTGTTATGCTTATTTGCTGAAGTGAGGGATTTTTTAAAAAATGTCTTTCTCCTTCTGCAGGTATTTCAAATTAATTGAACGAGACCAACCTATAAACAAAGGAGCTGGTGAAAAAAAACAGAACCCTAGCTAGCTGCATAAAGTTTTATTCTTTGATATGGCAGGATTTGCTTGCTTGCTTATTTATTTATGGTGTTGATATCCTGACTTTTTGGTTAAAAAGCCCAAAGTGATTCAATGACTACACAATGTCACTTCTTGTAACTGTTCAGCCATGATGGAACAGGAAAGGAATTTAAAGAAGCTTCTAGAAGTTGCCAAGTCTTCCCTTTTCACTAGGGATGTGCACAAATGGGGTTGTTTATTTTTTTGCATTTGAATTCAATTTGAATAAAATGTCAAAACATTCAATTTGATTTGAATGTTTAGAATCTGAATGCAACAAAATCTGATTCAAATTGAATACATTTGTATCTATTTGTTCAAATGTTATATTCGAATCTGAAGATACAAATGTCGACAACATTCGTATTTGAAGATACAGATGTCAACAACGTTTGTATGTGTCATATGTAATTGTATGCATTTCATACACAAATGTGTAAAGATACTTATGAGATGCGTACAGATATGTATGTGTAAATTCGTATCTGTACATTTGTATCTGTACGTATGTATCTGTGCATTCAAACATTTTGAATCATTTGAAAGAATGTTTTGGAACATTCAAAATTAATTTCATTGTTTAAATTTGAATCTGTAGGCATTCTATTCGAGTTCAAATGACCACATTCGATAAAATTCGATCAGATTTTGAACGTTTAGAACATTTGTGCACATCCCTGCTTTTTGCTTAATTTCTCAAACTAAACATACATTACTTGACCAATTTGTTCACTCTGTCTGCATGTGACTAAAATAATTTTTTTTTTTTTTGCGAGGGAGGGTGATTTGCTTAAGAAGGACCCCCATTCCACAATGTGGAATGGGAAAAAGGGAAGCCATTTTCTTTCAAGTGACTTCCATAGTGGTTCAGATGCATTGATCTCAAGCAATAGATCTGCTCTGAGCCTCCACCGCAACATGAAGAAATTAAAGCAACCTTCTTCGGGTGTTTCCACACAGGCCCTGAAGACCCCTTTAAGAACCCAACTGGTACGCATTTGGTATGCATTCGCTATGTACCTTCCACACTGAGGGACCCATTAGAACCCCTTTGGGATTGTGTCATCTGCACAAGCATTGTAGAGTTCCGGGTTTAATGGGGTCTTTGGGCCTTTTAATCAGAATTAGCCGTCAACCCCTTTAAATAGCCCTACAATCCATTCTTGTGCCACCAAGTCCAGATTTCAAAGCACGCTTCCACACGCCAGGTCAATGGGCACCATTTGGAGCAGGGCAGCTCCACCCCTGGCCGACTGCTCACAAACTACGTAGGCCTGCGCGTCCTACATAGCAGTCTATGAAGTCACTCACAACCTGCGTAGCAGCAACATAGTGGTCGATGTAGCTGCCCCCACCTGGTTCTGACCCAGTAGCAACTACATAGCAACTACATTCCCTCTTTGTAGAATGACTACATAGATGAGATATGCAATTGGTGGCCGGCAATGTAGTGGCTACGTAGGCAACTACGCAGCTGTGTCTCTCTGGCATGCCCACTGTAAATGGAAGTGACTCTTGATTGACAGTTTTGCAGGGCAATTCTCCCATGCTGCAAGTGGAGATTCCTGCGCAGGCCTAATCGAGGCCTCAGGATGCATGCTACAGCCCCGTTTAGCACCCATTGGCATTGGGTGCTATACACCCCATTCAGCTGTACAGTATGGAGGTACAAATTCCTCAAGGACCAGATTCTGAAGATCTAGATTTACTTAATCTAGATTAACTACAGTCAGGGTGCATCCCCATGCAATTTAAAGCCGGCTGAAAATCTTCTTTTGTCGCGGAGCACCCCCATGCACGGCTTTTATCCGGGCTTCCAGTGCCGCTAATTAGGAAAATGCGCTGCAAAAACCCCCAGCCTTTTAAAGAAGACTGCAAGCGCACTTTCCAGGAGGACGCGGGTATTCAGAGCAACATTTTGCAAGGAGACGGTCTGTGGCAAAAGAGGCGGGGCTTCTCTCCGAGGCGGCAAGCTCTCTCTCTCTCTCTTTTTTTTTTGCCTCTCATCCACAGCCAGCATTCACGATATGAAAACAGTAGGCAGGCATTCCAATCACAAAGAGAAACAGCAAGATACATTGTAATGAACTGCTTATATCAAGTGAAAGTATTTTAGGCAAGATCGCTGGCTGGGGGAGGCGAACAGAGAACTTGTAAATTTTTCTTTTGGACTTGTGAATGAGCGCACAATCGCACGAGCACCCAATGAAACAGCGAGGGGCGGGAAGAAAAAGATGCGGGTAAGCAAAAGACGCTTCCTTGGGGATGGTCAGTGCATTTTAAATGCATGTTTTGCTGAGCCCCATGCGGACACTTAATTCGGAATTGAACATGCATTTGTTAGATCCGCTGCAGTAGAGGGACCATAGAGACAGGAAAAAGTACCATGGGGATGCACCCTAAGTATGGAAATGGCCTTTGTCTGGGGGTCACTAGTCGTTTGGGGTCGGCAGAATTCTGAGACTGCCATGTGGGTGACAATCACAAAATGGCTTCTCTGGGACATGGAAAAGAACGGCGACATTGAATACACTGAATACATGGAGTTGTGTCCAAGTCTGTGTTTTGGTTAGTAATGTGATGGAAAAGGACATCTGTTTATTTAAGAATTTATATCCTGCCCTTCACAAAAGGTCCCAGGGTGGGCTATATTAAAATATAGAATATTTTATAAAAAATATAAAGTATTTATAAAAGATAACCTTCCCTCCCTAGAAGGACAACACCTAAAATAGGCTAAACATCAAAGGCATGGGTGAAGAAGTATGTTTTAATGAGGCCCAAACCATATAATGTGGTGGAGCTCCATATAACCATATAAGCTGGTGGACCTCCAGAGAGAGGGTGCTGCAGAGTTTGGGGGCCACCACAGAAAAGGCCCCTAGCGTATCCCTGCCCTTTGTACCTGTGGGAGAGGAGACCCTCTCCTTAAGATTTCAATATTCCACACAGAAACCAAATAGTGAGAACAAACTCAAGCACATAGAATGCATATATATATATATGAGCCTAGAGATTAATAAAGCGATAAATTGTTTCAAGTATCATGTTCCCCCCAACACCGGCGAAGGCCGACTTCACTTATGTGCCCCCTCTTAATTGTTCAACTTGCTCTCTACCCCTTGCTCAGCTTGGACACTTGCCCTTGAGTTTATTTTAGTTTATTTAAAGGGGGGGGGGAATGACTTTTTCACTTTTCTTTTTCAAACTCTTTTTGTTCTTTTAAAGGAACTGGAGCTGAGCCGATGCCTTTTTGAAGCATTCTGTGTGAGCCCACTTTTGACTGGGGCTGTGAAGCGTGAGCACAGATTTGAGCCTTTTGAAGATCGACTTTCCAAGCTCTGCAACTGTCTTCCAAGAGGTGTAAATTTAGCTCCCTTGTGACCAAAAATAGCCAGAAACTTGAAGAAGATGGAGAATTTTTGCAAAGCTGGTAGCTTCTTCCAAAGAAATAGCAACTGCTGGGAAAGAGATGTGACTTGAGGTGTTTTTGCACTTGGCTTCCCATCCAGTGGACAGGAAGAGTGGGTTAGCGACTAATGTGGACTAGGGTGTGCTTGGAGACTTACTGGTGTCAGGGTGTGTGTCCGATCGCTGACAAGAAGAGAATGTCAGCGGTCTGCAAACCATGTCCTATGAGGAACGGCTTAAGGAACTAGGAATGTTTAGTCTAACAAAAAGAAGACTGAGAGGAGACATGATAGCTGTCTACAAATACCTCAAGGGTGGTCACAAGGCAGAGGGATCAGCCCTGTTCTCACTCTCTCAAGGAAGGACTAGAAACAATGGGATGAAACTGCAGGGGAAAAGATTTAGTTTAGATGTTAGGAAAAAATTTCTAACAGTAAGAGTGATCAACCAGTGGAACAGGCTGCCACAGGAGGTGGTTGGTTCCCCTTCGATGGAGGTCTTCAAGCAGAGACTGGACAGCCATCTGTCTGAGATGGTTTAGGAGATCCTGCCTTGAGCAGGGGGTTGGACTCGATGACCCAGGAGGTCCCCTCCAACTCTACCATTCTATGATTCTATGATTCTATGAAATCCAATTCAAGTTCGGATGTCAACATTCGATGGATTTGAATTGAATTTTCAAATATTTGAATATTCATGTACATCCCTAATTGAAGCATGTTTTGCATGGAGCCCAGCGTCAGTCCACGGTAACAAAACGAGATTTTGCTGGTGCTGCTGCTACCATTTCCAGGGCTCTATTTGTAGCAGTGTTGAAATGTTCAGCCAAGATTCTGGGTCTGTTATGTTCTTTTCCACTGTTGTGTCTAGGGAGTTAGTTGGCAAACAGTTCATAACATGATGGAAGGAGGATACGAATACCTTTGAAATACCATGGCGTTGTTTTATGCTTCTTTTTGTTGATTTAAAAAAGGATCCTGTCACCTTGTAGGTCGACATGAAGTGGTCAGATATCCCTGCATTTTGGACTGAATATAAATTGATGGGGATGTTTCTGTAGCAGAGCAGATCTAATACGCCTCCATTTATGTAGGAAGGAGATCCCACAACACCTTTGGATTTCTAGAGACAGCCTACTAAACAAACATTCTTCTGGTTTCCTTCGCTGCACTTTCTCTCCCTCTCTTCGCTTTCCGATGATGAGAACTCTTGTTGATATCCGTCGTGACAGATTTCAGTCTATTATTGTACACAGTAGCTAAAGTGGCAAAGTGACATTCTCTGGCATTTGGTCATATTTGATTTTATTCTGTCTGAGGTTGGAAACTGTGGAGGAAAGTGCCAGAGCATTCAGGAGGAAGGAGGAGGAGGAGGAGATGATGGTAATGGTGGACTTCACACTAATTGAAAGGCGTTTCTTCCCACCAGTGTTTTCTTTCCATTGGGAAATGTCTTTCCCTGCTTTTTAAAGCATGACCAGTAGAAAAGATACATACACACTACACACTGGTTCTCCAGTTCCATGGAGATGTGAGCAAAATAGATCATTCCGAGGCTGCATTGAGAACAGTGTGCAACCAAGAGTGAGGTGAAGGGTGGGTCCAAACAGCCTTTGCCTCTATGCGATGGCAGCGTGGACATGCATAAAATCAAAAGCAAAGGGATGCCACTGCAGAATGAGAATGAAAGATTTGGCACTTAAGATTTTAGTGCAAAACAGAATAATGGTTCCATGCAAATAGGCCATGTGTTATAGGGATGTGCATGAATATTGGTAGGCATTCAGAATCTGATCAAATGTGCCAAATTTTGTATTCGAACACAAATAGAATGTCCTGAAATTCGATGTAAACATTCAAATTGAATTTTGAACTTCGGATCTATTCGTTCAGATTAACTGGACATTTGTATGTGTATAGTTTCGTGCGTGATGCGCACTTGAAGATCCACATCTTTCCCATATCCGTACGCATTTGTATGGATCTGTACGGGATGAAAACGGGTTGCATACTGGATAACTACGGGATGCATATGGATGCGTACAGATGTGGGGAAGATGTGTCCATGCTGTTGCCATTCGCACGTGCAGATTTGAATCAAAAGTTTGAACGAATAGATTTGAATTTGTTAAATTCGAATCAAAACTTGTTAAATTTGAATCTAAAAGATTCAATTCAATTCGAATCAGATTTTCAGGTATTCAATTCAATTCAAATAGGATATATATATATATATATAAAAATTGTGCTCATCTCTAGTGTGAACATGCATCACACCAAATGCAAAGGGATGCCACAGCAGAATGAGAATGAAAGATTTGGTGCTTGAGATTTTAGTGCAAAACAGAATAATGGCTCCATGCAAATAGGCCATGTGTTATTTCAGGGAAAAGACTGTTTTCTGACATCAGATCTATCCTCTATGTAATAAAATACAGGTTCTGTGCAAAAAGCCTGCTAAAACTGGCTCTGCTTTGAAGCCTGGCACAGGGCATGGGATGGAATTTGGATCCTCATTCACTGTTGCTTTATGAGCTGCCCTGCAGTCCCTGGATCACCCTGTTAAAAATAATAACGGGAAGCTGGCTCAGATGGTCCATTTGTCAGAAGTTGGCAGAATGAGGCTGCATCCACAAGCAGAAAAAAATTAATAATAGCAATCCATCCAAAAGTGGTTTAGCCCAGCAAGGGTCCCCTTCCCATTCTAATCCACATTGCAGGCCAGAGAGTGCACTTCGGAGGTGCATTTTCCAGCCTTTAGTATGGATTACAGGTGGAATGGAAACTCTATCAAGGCTACTAGAATGCTATCCAGGTGGGAGAGAGGGACAGGATGACTCTAAAGGCTCTTTGCAGGGATTCGAGGGCAGATTTGCCTTCAGCGTCTGCTTGAGATGCCCAGAAGCAACTGGTGGGCCACCAAGAAAGAAGGACTATGGCCTGATCCAGCAGGCATCGCCCTATGTCCTTAACTAGAATGGATACCTAGGTATTGGCATCCAGTTTGGAGAGACAGGCAGGATATCTCTAAAGGCCATTTGTGGGATTCAAGAGTAGGTGGAGGTCTTGCCTTTGTCTTCTGCTTGAGATGCCCAGAAGCAACTGTGTGAGATAGATGAACCGGATGATTGCGGCCCAATCCAGCAGGGCTCCTCTCGTGTTCTTATGTTCACTAGGTTTTAGCCAAACTGGCCATCTCCCGTCTCTAAACTGGTGTTTTTTTAACTGCATGTGAACGCCACCTACATCTTGCTCTTGTTCTTATTAAGTACTACCATCCTGATTACTTTCCATTGTGCTTTCTCTGTGCATTTGCTTGGCTGCGCCTTTGATTCACAGTCATTGCCGTTAGCATCATCACAGAAAACACAGAATGATGTATTTAATATCAGGATTAGTTTCCTTTTTCTTTCCTCCCTTCCACCTTTTTTTTTTTTCAGCTAATAGCTCTGTCTCCCGCTGAGCTGCTGGGTTTGTCATGCGTGGCAGGTCAAAAGGAAGGCAATGATACTTGTTGTAATTCTAAGAAAAAAAGAGAATTTTTTTTGAAAAAAACCCAAGCATCCTGGACTCCTTACAAGAAAAAAATAATGACTCTTAGTAGAAATGCTGAATTGTGGACCGTGAAAGCAGAAAAGACCAAGGAATTTTCGATAACTGGATGCGATGAGGAAAGCATGTTGTCTTAGCTTTTCAAAACCACTTTATTAGTTATATGGGCGAGCTCTCTTTGTTCAAGTAATTGAATACTCAGGTTTTCACAGGCCATGCGTCTTCTTCCAGGCTTTCTCAAACATCCTTTTACAGTGAAAGTAGATGAAAAGAAAGAAAGATCACACATCATATAGCCCCACCAGCAGCATGACTACCATCCATTTCTGATCCCCTGCTGAAAGATGGTTCTCCAAACATCTTCCACAAGTCTTTGTCCTGGGCAGATTTTCCCCATAACCAACATGCTTTCCTCATCGCATCCGGTTGTGGACACCGCAGAGGGTTAATATAATATAATTCCTGATTGATCATGGGTCAAGAGTTTAGTTACAGGTCAAATATGTGTTTTGTTGACAAAGGGGAGGAAGTGAAGTGATCAGGAGGATCTCAAATGTCCCTTTTCCTGTATAAGTTAAGGTTGCCATTTGCCTCTATCGTTTGTGCAAGAAGAAAGCTCTTATCTATAAGATCCAGATGCTGTCTATACGAAGGAGGACAGGGAGATTGACGTAAGACGCAGCAGGCCTATAGAATTATTTAGGTTAGTTTGCAGTTTCCCATATATAGTTAAAGGAGAAAAGGTATGCTTTTTGGGTTTGAGATATTGTATAAAAGTCTGAACATGGGAATATTCTGGGTGCGCTTCTTTGTGAAGTTATTCCATTTGCATCCTCTAGTGGATTGTGCACTAGTATGAATAAATGTCCTTTCCAGAATTTAGTTTCAGTCTCATACTTCTGCACTAATGACCCATAGGGGCCTGGTAACGTCTACATTTTATCGAAAATTCCTTGGTCAGTATTTGTACTATCTAAGAGTCATTATTTTTTTCTTGCAAGGAGTCCAGCAAGCAGTTATGTCAAACAAACTATCATGCCTGTAATTCTTGCCATTTCTATCATCCATAAGTTCTGCACCCTGCCAGGGCAAGCCGCGGCAGCAAGGTCCCCCGGCTTGCCATGCTTGGCTCCGGCGAGCCAATAATGGCGAGCCGGGGGTGGGCCATGGGTTAGTTACACTTGCGCCGTGCGGACACATCCTAAATGGATGCGTTCTCACGGCGCAAAACCACTTGAGATGTGGTGTGTAACTAACACCCATTAAGCACGGATTAAGCATGGGTAGGTGCAGATGCACCTACCGGAAGTGTTCTTAATAGCCCCCTCTAATGCAGACGCGGCGGCGCCAAACTGGTTTTGCCGCCAAAATCCACATTAAAGAGGGACGTGCAATGCGGACACGCATGTCCCAATCCGTGCTTAATGGGTGTTAAAGGGCCTGTGCGGAAACACCCCAAGTCTCTGAAGGGATCGTCAGAGGGATCCCTTCTGGTAGTCTCTGAAGGGACCATCACAGTGCAGAGGCATCGTCCCTATTCTCACTAACACAAGATGGGAGGACTAGAAACAATGGCATGAAACTTCAAGGGAGTCAATACAGATTAGACATTGGAAAAAACTTCCTGACAGGAAGGGCGATCAGTAAGTGGAATAGGTTGCAAGGGGAGGTAGTGAGTTCTCCATCGCTGGAGGTTTTCAAGCAGAGGCTGGACAGACATTGGTCTGGGATGGTTTAGGGAATCCTATACTGAGCAAGGGGGTTGGATTTGATGACCCTAGAGGTCCCTTCCAACTCTGTAATTCCATGATTCTATCTTTCCATGCTTCTTGGTGCTGTTTGAAGGTACACCTTATGAAAATGTCCACTAAATGTCTTCCCTTAGCAAGTGTGGAATACGGGAGGCCACACCCACTATTGTTGTGTTCTGTCTGCACAGGAGAGAGCATAATCCAGATTGTGTGTGCATATGTGTGTGTGTGTGTGATCTGGATTACTGGTAATCCTCTGCTACCAGCATGGGCTGGTCCAGATTAGGGATGTGCACAAGTGTTCTAAACATTCAAAATTTGATCGAATTAGATCGAATGTGGTCATCCAAATTCGAATAGAATGTCTTCACATTCAAATTTAAACCTTCAAACAAATTTTGAAGGTTCCAAAACACTTGTTTGAATAATTAGAAACATTCAAAAGTACTGATACATATGTATTACATACGTATCTGTACGAATCTCATACATATCTGTATGCATTTGCGCTTATAATATGGGACGAAAATGGGACGCATGCGGGATAAAACAGGACACGTACAAAATGAGAGCTACCAAGATGGTGAACGGTCTGCAAACCATGTCCTATGAGGAACGGCTTAAGGAACTAGGAATGTTTAGTCTATCAAAAAGAAGACTGAGAGGAGACATGATAGCTGTCTACAAATACCTCAAGGGTTGTCACAGGGCAGAGGGATCAGCCCTGTTCTCACTCTCTCAAGGAAGGACTAGAAACAATGGGGTGAAACTGCAGGGGAAAAGATTTAGTTTAGATGTTAGGAAAAAATTTCTAACAGTAAGAGTGATCAACCAGTGGAACAGGCTGCCACGGGAGGTGGTTGGTTCCCCTTCGATGGAGGTCTTCAAGCAGAGACTGGACGGCCATCTGTCTGAGATGGTTTAGGAGATCCTGCCTTGAGCAGGGGGTTGGACTCGATGACCCAGGAGGTCCCCTCCAACTCTACCATTCTATGATTCTATGATTCTGTGAGTAGAGATATGTATAACACGTACGGATGTTGTTGACATTCGTATCTTCAGATTCAAATCTGACATTCAAATGAACAGATTCAAATGTATTCAATTCAAATCGGATTTTGTTGCATTTGTTTTCCAGTCTACTGGGGGACATATTTCAGTGGTGCACTAAAGAGCTCTACCAAAATGGATGTCTGTGGATTCCAAGGCTAGGAAATTTCATTCCTAGTTATTATTAAAGAATCCAGAGCGTCCCCTGGACTGATTCTTTTTATTTTTCTATCCCAAAGGAGTGGAGATCCATTTGCTTGCTGGTTACTCCGGAGCAGTGGTTCTCAACCTTCCTAAGCTGCGACCCCTTAATGCAGTTCCTCATGTTGTGGGGACCCCCAACCATGGGGGTGTGGCAGCTGGGAAGGGGGAGGGAGGGGCGGCGGGAGACTCATCGCGACCCCTCTGAAAGGGTAGTTCGACCCCCAAAGGGGTCATGACCCACACGTTGAGAACTACTGCTCCGGAGAATTGTGCAGGCGAATAATAAATCTTTGAGTCTGGACCATAAATCCTTTCCCTGGCTTGGATCTGAAAAATAGGAAGAGTGATAGCACACAGAACAATCGCAGCCTCAGGCAAAGTGTTTGGGGAAAGAAAGCGACCAGCAAAGGATTCCACACAGGCTGTCAGCCGCTCAGGACTCAAGGCAAACCTAACTGTTCCAAGCGGACAGTTGGCGACAGACCAGAGCTGGAAATGTCGGCTGGCAGATTAAGCATACATAAATAACCAGCTGGCTAGCGGAGGGGTGCAGCAAAAGGACTGAAGTGTGAAGCAGTCCAGAGTTCTTGGTTAAGCAGCCTTGGATAAAATCCTGCCCTCTGAAGCTCCAGTACACCATCTGCAGTATAAGGAGATGCCCTGTAACAAGTGGGAGAGGAGAACAGCAACACGATGCCCATGTAAAGCTATCTGCTGCTGCCTTAAGAGCAGGTGTCTTCAAGATGGTCTGGAAAAACTACAATTGCAGCTGGCAAATTAGCTTTCCAGATATAAGCTGCTGCTTCCTGGAGAAGAAGAAGAAGAGTTGGTTTTTCTACCTGGCTTTTCTACCTGGGGACTCAAAGCAGCTGACAAACCTTCTGTTCTTCTCCCCATCACAGACATCCTGTGAGGCAGATGGGGCTGTGAGAGCTCAGAAAGAGAGCTGTGACTAGCCCAAGGTCACCCAGCTGGCTTCACATAGGAAGGAGAGTTGCCTTTTGTACCCTGCTTTTCTCACCCATTCAAGGGGACTCAAAGCAGCTGACAAGCCTTCTGTTCTTCTCCCCACACCAGACACCAGAAATAGTGTTTTACTGGTGCAAAAGTGAAGAGAATCATGAGTTAATGAATTTCCATTTAGAATTAATAATTTTGGGGTGGAAGCATCTTCCTTTCATCACCATTCAAGGAAACTGATTATGTTTTAATGAGGAGCCTTTACAGTTAATTTCCTTGCATTCCAATATCCTGGAATCCTCGAAGAAAGCTTTGCTTCCCTTCAAAACAGGGGAAGGAGCCGAGCAGAGGGGTTGCATTTAAAAATGAGGTTAAAGAGAAAAGCATAAACAAGTTAATGACTGCCTGAAGGCTGAATATGACTGTAAACACATGAAGGCCGCGTTCCCATTACAAGCTTAATACGGTTTCCCTAAACCAAAATAATAGAACCGGATGCGAACGTGAATTTGCCTGATCCCATTACTTTCAACTTAATCACGTTCGATCTGGATTCTGAGGATCGTATGTGGCATACATGACTCAATGGGGGACTCAAGTGGCTACTTCCTAAAAGCCGCTTTTTGGGGCTGCACTGCCCTCTTCCTCCTGGCGTGAACGTGCCACCCATAAGGGACCCCTTCAGGGAGCCTAGCTGGGTGGCTGCCGCTTGCCTGGATGGAGGAAAAATGGCACCGGGCAGACAGCGATTCTTTCCCCTCCTCTCCCCATTGCCCAGGGCACACAGCAGCAGTGGCAACTCAAGCCCCCTTTGCCTGCTCACCTCCACAGCCACAGCCTTAAAAACATCCACACATCTCCCAGAACCTGCAGCTGCTTTCCTTTCTTTCCCCTTTCTAAAGGTCAGAACTTTCAGAATTGCACAAAATTGCAACATTATCAGGTGTGAAGTGGGTGGATTGCTACAGTGTAGCGGCTGCTGCAAGGGGTGGATTTTTACAGTAAAATCACTATCTGTGGAAGCAAGTTATTGGGGGAGGGAAACCCTAAACATGCATTCTCATCCCACTAAAATGGTAAGAAATGTAAAACGTTTCAAATGCACGAACCGGAGCGTGACCTGTTGTAAAGAGTGTTAACATTTACAACGCTTTGGGGCGATTTAACATGCGGAAAGCATGTTAAGCCAACCTGCCATGGGGACTGCGAGGACTGAAACCATTTTGAAACCATTTTAAGCTTGTAATGGGAATTCACCCGAAGCATCTTGAGATCGAATCAAACAATTATGCCTTTGCTTTTCACTGGGTAGGGGAACGGTTTGGCTCATCTGGGCATCAAGTGCCAGGGAGATGGATCCCCATACAGCTGTCCACACTCATCTTCCCACTCCACAAATAATCTTCAGGTGGGAACTTGTTTTTATAGGAGAGCAGGAAAAAGATGGAGGATAGTGGGCCCAACCTTTCTGGCCTCATATTTAGTAGTTTTGGGGCTTTTTATGCCATGTTCCAGGTTTTTTTTCGAGAACCTAAGCTTTTGGATGTAGCTGCAATATTCAGAGGATTCTCCTCTTGGAAGAGGCAAAAGTAGGGATGTGCACGAATGTTCTAAACATGGGAAATTTGATTGATTTGATTGAATGTGGACATTCAAGTTCGAATAGAATGTCTCCACACGCGAATTTAAACATTCGAATGAATTTCAAATGTTCCAAAACATTCATTCGAATGATGAAATGTGCAGACATACATATCTGTATGAATCTCATACGCATATGTACGCATTTGCGCTGATAGTATGGGATGAAAATGGGATGCATACAGATAACTGTAACACATATTAATGTTGTAGACATTTGTATCTTCAGATTTGATTCTAACATTCAAATGTATTGGATTTGAATCAGATTCTGTTGCATTTGGATTCTAAAAATTCAATTCAAATCAAATGTTTGGATATTTGATTCAACTTGAATTTGAATGCAATATATATATTGTGCACATCCCTAGTCAAAAGCAACTGGTGTCTTTTCTTCCTAGATCTTGTTTCCCTTCTTGTAGATGTCTGCTGTTTCTTTGTCAGTTATTCTTTTGTTTGACTTGTGGATGAGCCTACATACAACGTACCTTTCCACTCCTTTCTTTGCTCTCCTTGACTATCCGCACACATGTCCATGGTCATCCCAACATAGTCCTAAGATACAGCATATCTCTGTTCCAAGGATCTTGGACTAGATGACCCATGGCCTGATTCAGCCAGGCTTCTCTTAATCCATGGAGGGTAGTTGTATCAATGGTTACTAGAATGGATGCTTAGGTATTATCTCCAGGTTGGAGAGACAGGCAGGATGCCTCTGAAGGCCATTTGCAGGGAGACAAGACCCGGTGAAAGTTTTCCCTTTGTTTTCTGCTTGAGGTGCCCAGAAGCAACTGGTGTATCACTGTGCAAGATGGGATGCTGGACTAGATGGGTTGTGGCCTGATGCAGCAGGGCTCCTCTTATGAGAATGGGGCAGAAAGGTGAAATAATGCAGTACATGTTTTGCCCTTTGTAAAGTATTTGCTTCCTAGGGGCCAATATCAACGCAATCCTGGAACAAGTGTGACCAGGCGGGGAAATGAATGTGCCCTGCTAATTTTTATTACCAAATCCCGATCCAACAGAAGAAGGAGAACCAAAGCAGGGTTTAAAATTCAAACACATCACTTCTTTTTCTTCTCATTTTTCTCCCCCCAAGACTAAATCGTTATAATCCACTTGATGGTGGATAAATGGATGTAAACATTTTCAGTAACTCCTGCCTTAGCATGTTATTTAATGCTAATTGCATTTCAATTTAATGGAAGACAGTTCTATTTCCATCCAATTAATGTTGCTGCTTTCCTAATGCACCATACTTTCCCCTTCCAGAGCGGGTAGCACAGCCTCTGAATGGTGAGCAGGTTTTCTCCCTCTTCCAAAATTCCCCCCAATGTCAGGAGTTGGGGTTTTTTTTAGTCCTTGCTGTGTTCTTAGTCACTTTGAAGTAACGTGTCTTAATTTGGGTCTTTGGAACTCTTCCCCCCCTTGCAACTGTTTCATCTCAACCTTGCAAGAAGCAAAAGGGAAAAAAGGGAGGTAATTTCCTACCTGAAAGGAGGAGGGGGGCGGGGAATGAAAGGAAAAATATGGTTTGAGAAGGTTTCTAATTACGAGATACGGTCTTTGGACTGGTCTCAAATCCCCTTCCTTTGAAATAATGTTGCTTTTGAATGGAATATATATAGTATAGATACAGGTTCAGAAGAGGAAATTAAGGCTGTCTAGCTTGTAGAATAAAGGGGAGAGAATTCCAACCCCTCATTGGAATAAGATGGTGAGGAGTCCATGGTGTAGGGCTGCGTCCAGACTTACGTCAAAGCAGTGCAGCAAATTCTGCCCCAACAGCGGCGCAGCATCCGACTGAAGGGTATGAAGGCGTGAAGGTCGCGGATGGCTGTTTTGGCACTTGATTCGTAACGAATCGAATGTTAGAAAATTCGTATTCGTTTGAATAGATTCCCTTCAAATATGGTAGGATTTGATTCGATATGAATGCATCTGTACGAATTTGTACAAATATCGAACACGACAGGGATCCTATATGAACGCATACATATCGGATACGTATATACGTTTAATGAACGTATGAACTACTCATACAAACGTTCCAAAACATCCGTATTCCTACGAATGTTAATGTATGAATGTCGTGACATTCAATTTGCGTATGAATAACGAATGATATGACGCATCCCGAAGTCGCCAGGGCAGCTCAGCTTTCGATCGCCTTGTTGGGCACACCCCTAATGAAACCTTTCTAAAACTCAAAGGTGATTGAGTTGAACTGCAGCTGAGGTCTTCAGCAGCCACCTGAAGGCTTATGCATTCAAAGATGGAGGCTGAGTTTCAAAATGGATGCTGATGGACTTGTGCCAAGAGGCGTCGTCAGGCACAAACAACCAGGTGTTTGTCTTTCAGCAGGTCAGCTTCTTTCAAGGTTGTTTTCTATTTTGAGTTCCTCAGAGCAGAACCCCTCATTAAATCCCCGCGTCCACCTTCTTTTCCGTCCAACTCTTTCTCTCTCTGTCATCTAAGGAGTGTCTGTTCTCTCCTTTCAGTACAGGCTTTTGAGTTGCGTCTGCATTGCAAGGTGCTTATTTTGCTCTTGAAACAGAATCTAAGTGTCCAGGTGTTGAATTATTTTGGTTTGCACCAGGGGGAAAAAAATCTTCCAGGTGGGATTCGTATTTCACTGTTCTGAACCACACCACACCACACCAGGCCAACAGTATAATTTAAAACCTGGCAAAAGCAGATGTTTTCCCACTTATGCTGGCAACCTGGTTTCCTTCTCTCATTCTTTAGGAAAGGACAAGCAAAATAAATAAATACCCCCCCCCAAACAAAAATGCTCCTCATATGGTTCATCACTTGTGAGAAAAGAAGAAGCTGGAATCTTTATTAGTCGCGCTTGCAAGGAAAGAAAAATACTCAACACAGTATTGATTAACTCATCTCAGGGTGGTTTTGCTGTTGGGTGAGGGGGTTGGTGAGAGGAAGAAGGAGGGCTTTTCGCATGAGGGATTTTTGAATGCGCATAGAACATGTTGGGTGGGAGCATTTGCTCCTCTGGGCCGGAGCATTCCGTCCTCTGGGCCGGCGGCTCCATTCTGCCCCGTCCCGTCCCAGTGTGTCTACATGCATTCAGGTTTCAGAGCACAAAACTGTGCTTTGAAACCGTCCTGGCATGTTCGGCCTATCTCCGGCCATTCCCAGGTGTACCAGAGGGAAAGCATTCACACGCTGTCCCTCCATGACAGCTGGGACCCTCCCCCAGCCTCCCGCCATTGGCTCCTGTAGAGCCAGGGGTGGGGAGGCCTGTCAGGTCCCTTCCCTGGGATTGCGCGTGCTCCAGGGGCCCAGATTGGACTCCTGCAGCTGGCTGGACCCCCCAAACACTCCCCCGCCCCAGGGGTGTGCCCATGTGCCTCCTCCTTACCTGATGGTCACCCGGTCACTACTGGCAAGATCAGGCCAGCTGTGCTTTGTGCCTGTGTGCAGGGTGGTCCCTGTTTGGTCAGGCACCCACCTGGCTTCAATTGGCCATCTGTGCAGGTGTGGGTGCCTGGCAACACATCTTTTACCTGCCAATGTGGATGGGAAAGTGTCTTAGACGTGTTCAGGCCAAAGTGTTCTACAGCGTTTTTGCTGTAGCGTGAAGAGGCCTAGGGTATAGGTGGTTTCAGGTTTGGTACATCAGTAGAGCTAAGACCAGACAAAGTATTTTGATGGGATTTTGACTTGGCCTCCAAATATCCATACTGACCTGCCGGTGCCTTCAGATCTACAGGTAAGGCCCTCCAGGCTGTACTACCACCTTCGTTAGTAAAATGGGTGGCCACCTGGGAGAGGGCCTTCTCAGTGATGGCCCCTAGTCTATGGAACAGTTTCCCCTTTAGCTTTCTAGCTGGCAAGCAGCTTCTGATGTTTGCCAGGTAAAAAGCCAACCAAAGCCGCTACAAGGTTTAAAGGCAGTTTAGCAGAGAAATGTTCCTCTGCTAAACTGCCTCTGAACATTGTAGCGGCTTTAGTTAGCTTTTTCCCTGGCAAACTTTAGAAGCTGCTTGCTGGCGATCAGGGAGTGGGGGTGGAATAAGGTTGCGGGAAGAGGCTCATGGGACAACAAGGGCCAGATTACCTCACTCATTGTTGCATCTTTACCTGCTCAGCAATTGGATCACAGAGAGAAGGGACTTATTTCTGTTTGATCACTGTTTAAAAATGGCCAGCAGTTGCGATCTCCAATGCACAGGACGGGAACGGTGAACACAGGATGTGAAACCCCACCTCCTAATGATGCCAGAGTCTATCCCCTCCCCAAATAGCCTGGGAGCATCCCCATGCGCAGACTCTGCCCCCCAAATAATGCGGACTTCGCTCCCAAACCATAGCGAGAACAGTTTTCTAGAGGACTAAATTTAGCACGTATTTGGACGATTTGGTCTGCATGTAGCCCGGTTTGGGAGCTTTGCATGGGGACGCTCCTTGCTGAATTTGGATTCGATTTGGTCATGGGGACATGAGCTGTACGAACTTGGCCTTATGCTGGTCCACCTGCTAGGATCATCCTTCTGCACTAGATGGAGAGTAGCCCCATCTAGGACACCAAGATGGTTCCGTGCACCAGTTTAGCAGGGGGACCCATTTTGGCAGTGCACAGTAAATGTTGTAGAACATGGAGACTGGTTCCAAATATCTGAGATCAAAGCCTGCTTATCAGAGGTTCCACTTAACTGGTGATCCATTTGAAATGAAGGTCATCAGTTCAGAGTAGGGATGTCCATGAACTGAAATTTAGTGGTTTGGCTGAATTGAACCAACTCCCCTTGGTTCAGGTTCAATCTGAACTGTTTTTCTCAAACCAAGGGCTTGTTCGCTTCACATATGCACTAGGCAAACCATAGCAGACCACCTTAGTGCAGTTCAGTTTACATGTGAACCATGGGAACACCCTTGCTTGCTGTGAATCACAAAGCGACCAAACTGGTTTGGGGACATCTCTAATCCAGGAGACCCCAAATCTGTCCTCAATCAATTGATTTTAAATTTCTGGTCCACCCAAAACCACTGTTACATTTCAATGCAGAAATCATCTGTTCAAACCATCAGAAGTTGATCTGGCTTTGAACTGAATCTCCGCCTGATCACCTAGGTCAAAAACTTTCTTTGAAGTGGTGTTAGTTGCAGTAAGTCAGTCTCCCATTGCTGCAGAATAGGGATGTGCACGAATATTCGAAACATTCCAAATTTGATCAAATTCGACTGAATTCAGACATTCAAATGCGAATCGAATGTCTCTAAATTCAAATTTAACATTTGAATGAATTTTTGAATCTTTTGATTCATTGGTACAAATTATTAGGAGATTTGTATACGTACGGATACGTAATTACATACACATCCGTATGCATCTTATTCTTATCCGTTTATATTTGTACGGATTACACATGGGATGAAAACGGGATGCACACGGAATAAAAATGGGATGCATATACAGATGTGTATGGACACATTCGAATGTTGTCAGCATTCGTAGGTTCTAATGTGAATTGACTATTCATACGAATAGATTTGAAGGTATTCGATTTGAATCGAATGCAAATACATTCAAATTTTAAAACATTCAAATCAATTTGAATCTTTGGATATTCAATTCGAATCGAATCCTGAAAATTTCATTCGTGAACATCCCTGCTGCAGAGCGATTTTTATAGTTCTAAGCTTCTGCTCTCCCCTTTACAAAATATTACATCATTGGCTTTCACTGGAGGAGGAATATGTTAAAGCTAACAGTCTTGGTATCCAGATATTATTTTTTCTTTTCTCTCTTTTTTTTCCCATAAGGAACCTACATTAACCCCACAACAGAATGCACAGAGATAAATGCCGAGCCCACCCCTAGCTTATTTGTATAAATCCCTTCAATAATTGCAAAGGAAATAAAGCATAATCAAGCTTTGGATGGTGTTTGACCATGTTATTCTGCTGTATTATCAACTCGCTTCTGAGCTGAATTATAGTTATTTTTAAGTCACTTCACTGTCACATTAGGATGCTCAGTACAGCCCACTTGCCACGTGAGTGTTTATTTTCTGGTCTGATATGTGAGCTAGGGGCGGAACTCGGTTTGGCCCTTATTAATGCATCTGCTGGGAAATAAGCATTTCTTCAATGCTGTTTCAGACATTTGCCGAGGGAAGCATACATGGGCGCGTACCACGTTAATTATCGGATTGTATTAAACCAACGTGTGGTGAACTGTTACATGCTGCTTCTGGAAGATGTCACAACAATGAGAACGATAGAGGAAAAAAATGAAGCAATGGCTGGAAGATGCTAAATGGGAGAAGCTTTCAACATGCAGCTTCCTTTTGGAGGCACAGGAAAGTGTCAAGGTGTTGTTGGGCCTGAAGAAGCCGAACTGCTAGACTGCCTCTGGGCATCTTGGCACTTACCTTTAATCTGAAATAGGAGCTCTACGGTCAGCTTCTGGGCCTCATCGGTTCACACGTGAAGGGGAATCTGTGTGTTCCCTGTCAAGGCAAAAAAAGCTAGATAAGTATTTGGGGATCTCTCTGACCCAACTGAGCCCAGCTGATTATGACTGGATACAGGAAAGAGACGTTGGACACAGCTGCCTTGAGTCAGCCAGGATAGGGCAGTCATGTGCTCATCTTCTGTGTAATTACAGGTGTATTGTAATGCATCTTTCCTGTTATGCCCTTGTTGTTTAATGCTGCATGCCATGTTCCTAGTTCCTGTGTAAGTGTGTTATACGGAACGTAAGGAAGGTACTGTTTATTTGTTGAGCATTAGCTGATATGTGGTAAGCCTGTATTACTACCTTGGCATCCCTACCCTAGCCACCCTCCACCCAAACTCCCCCCCCCTGCAGCCTCCCTGGGGCCCCCTTACCTACTCCAGTGGTGGCACAGGCCTTTTCCAAGGTCCTAGAAAAGGCCTGCTTTGCAACAGGGGCGCCCGCGCCCGCCTCCCCAGGGCCCACTTACCTGGGGGGCGCATTCTGGTGGCAGTATGGGCCTTTTTCAGGCCCCTCTGAGACCGCGAAAAGCCTGTATTTACCCCCTGGGAACCTGCTTATGGTTACAGAGGGCCCTGGAAGAGGTGTGGGATGGTGGTGGCGGTGGCAGCGGCAGCAGTGTGGAGAAGGCACCGTGGATGATGAATGTGAGGAGGTAAGGTAAGTGGAGAGGGGGTGGGAAAGAATAGGTGGGGGATTCATTCCAGTCGTGGATATTCTATAGAATATCCGTGCTCGGATACGAATACCCCCACATCCGTGTGTGTGTGAAGTATTCAGCCAGAGCCTAATTTTTCCACATTCCATTCCACTCAAATGGAATGTGGAAACATGGCTCATTGCAACATTCATAAGTGCCTGTACACATCATTATGCATCCCGTATACATCTGTACGCATCTGTACATGTTCGTATGCATCCTGTAGTTATCCTGTATGCAACCCGTACGAATGCGTATGGATGTGGGAAAGATGTGTATCTGCAAGTACTGCATCGTGTACTAACCTGTACACATATGAATGTCTGGATAATTTAAACAAATAGATCCGAAATTTGAAATCTGAAATGCATTTGAATGTTTAAATTCGAATTTATGGACATTCGATTTGAATTTGAATGTCAAAATTCGGATGAATTCAATTGAATTTTGAATACCTTCAAATATTCGTGGAGACCCCTATGGTTGACCACTTTCATTATTCCAGGCTAGAGGTTGTGTTAAGAACATAAGAACATAAGAGGGCTCCTACTGGATTGGGCCACAGCCCATCTAGTCCAGCATCAGATCTCACAGTGTGTGGCCATAAGTGACTCTCCTTTCTGATTTTTAAAAGCTCCAGGCTGTAGCCGTAATGTGGTGAAGAAGGCTACATGTTGGCTTTATCATTCCGGTGCTCTGAGGGGAAACAATTCTCCAACAATGGCAAGGACCACTGGAGTGTAAGAAGCATAATTTTGCAAAAACAGCAACCTTCTACATGCATTACCCTTTCGCTGCTGACAGAAGAGTTCAGAAAAAACCTTCATGCTCTTAAATCTCCACAGCTGATAAAGGTTAATAAAGCAGAAGCTTGAGCATCAGAATGCTTTATGTTTTGGAAGGGTAGTTTTCTTGTTATTGGGTTAACCTAACAGGCAGATTCCGCTCACATTCAGCTGGTCAGATTATTCTTATCTCTCAAGGGCTCGATGACCACAGATTGTGGTGTCTGTTCCTTGCTGCTGCTATCGAAAGGTGACAAACCACCTGTTTTAAAAAGAGCTGAGAACTGTGAATATTTCACTTATGCTTTGCCTGAATATTTTAAAAAGAGCTGAGATTTGTGGATATTTCAGTTACGCTTTGACATTTTTCTTAAAACAGCTGAGATCTGCAAATATTTCAAGTATGCCTTGCCTGAATGTTTCACTGTGGTCACACTGAAGGTTTAGTCCAGCTTCAGTCCACTTTCAGAGTGAGAGAATATATCAGAAAAAAGACAAACTGTTTTCTTTCAGTGTTAAATAACTCCGAAGAGTCGCCTTTGGGATAAATAATGTGGAAAGAAAATTACTGGTCACTTTGCTGAGGTGTTCTCTTGCTCTGAAGATAGACTGAAGCTGGATTAAACCTTAGGTGTGACCACAGACTGTGTGTCCAACCGGACTTGGTGTTAGGGGGAAGCAAACATAATTTTTTTTCAGCCATAGTTTCTTGTTCTTGTCTATAAAAAAGAGATACATGATGTTTGCTAAAAATAAGTGTTGTGTCTTTTGCAAGTGCTTGTCACAGAACAGCAGAAAAGAGTTAACTGGGTAAATGTAACTTTGCTTTAGACCAAGTATAGGCAACTTTTTCCAGGTATTGTCTCCTTTCAATGTTCCCTCTATTGTAGAGAGTCATAGCTAGTTCCTCATCCATGGAGGCCACAATAGCTATATAGAGTTTTTACAACCTGTGGTGTGTGGGCTATATATTACAAGACCACCACTAGCTCAGGCAGGACACAACCAGTTTTGCAGTAGTTGCTGCTTATCAGGTGCCCGCAGCCTGTAATTGGAGTTCTACTTTCCCTTATGGGGATTTGAACTCATGGGCTGGTGCACACGTAACTTTGCTTGTTTTCCTGCCCTTTTCTGTAAGAACTAAAATCTGTTCTAGTTTGCTTTTGTAGTTGGTTGCTGTTCAACAGGAAAAAGAGAAAGAAAAAGCCATGTAGTATAACAGGACAGAATAGGCAAACTGAGATGTTATTGTTTTATATCCAAGTAACCCTACCTTGTTAGACTTAGTAAACTTTAAGTTTTGAAGCTGTGGACTCTGTTCTTTGGTAACCAGATTGCTATTGTACTCTGGCACAGAAATACAACTCTGCAACTAGAAAAATTCCACACACGCAAAATTTTATTTTTCAACAATAAGGCTCCTTTCTATTAGAATCTCCACCTGACTTTTTGCCTGGGTAGATCCTGCCTAATTCTATAAGAGATGCAGTAGCGGTCAAACCAACAACAGTTTCTTCAAGATCCCAAGTTACATGGAGCAAGGTATGTTTACCTAGAGAATCCTAGGGTGTTTCCGCACATACCTCCTGAAATCCAGATTAAGGGAAACCGTATTTCTCACGTCTGTCTCTGGGAAGGTCTGTCTGAAGTAGGGATAGATCCAAATAAGGCCCCGTGCTTCCGCACTCGCGTGGAGAACGGATGAAGTGGGTGCTGTGCGGACGCATGCAAATGGTCTTCTGTGACATCCTGCCTATCTCTCCATCCTGGTGGTGGCATCTAGGCATCCATTCTAGTTGCCACTGATACACCTGTCCTCCGTGAATTTGTCTAACCCTTGAAATATTTCAGACCTTTGGCAGTGGCACCTTAGTATCATGGGGCTATGCCATTGTGAATGCCTTTCTGCTTTGGAGGTGGATTGAAGTTGATAATCTAGTTTATGTGGTCCAGCGTGATTTGCACTTTCTCCATCTTCCACTAAAGCTATCACTACTGATTATGTTTCCGTGCCACTGGTATGCAACACTGAAACTCTGTTTAGCCTCAGTTCCTGTAAGTTTCCTGTTACGGGCACCAACATTTAATTGGCATTTTGAAATAATTGTTAACATGTATGGTAAAAGAGCAATTATCAGAAATGTCAGACTTTCCTGTTAATTCTATACACCTTGCAAAACGGGGGAAAAAAGCCGAAAAAAGAAACAAAAGAGAAGGCAAAATGTCAGCTCCAAGATACACTGATTATGTTCATTTGTTGGCATTTGTAATATCTTTGCTGTAATTACATTTCTGATGATACTGAATTGGAGAGCTCCAGCTCCCCTGGAAACACATATTGATGGCCTAGAAACTCTGATGAAATAAAGAAGGGTATAAAGAAAAGGAGGTGGAGAGAAACACAAAGATAAAGAGGGAGAAGAATTCTAACTCCAAGCCTAACATTTCTGTTTTGATCTGTGCATTCTGTCACTCTAGGGATGTGCATAAATACTAATAACATTAGTTATTTGTACGAATTCGTACATCTGTACATGAATCAAATGTTA
Source organism: Aspidoscelis tigris stejnegeri (assembly GCA_023333525.1). Taxonomy (NCBI): domain Eukaryota; kingdom Metazoa; phylum Chordata; class Lepidosauria; order Squamata; family Teiidae; genus Aspidoscelis; species Aspidoscelis tigris. The sequence goes on along the minus strand of JALMGA010000012.1, from coordinate 22,156,233 downwards.
TGATATTTGTACATTGACATTCGTACAAACACAAATGTTTCCGGAAATTCATACAAACAGTTCGGACATTTGTTAACTGGGGGAGAGGGGAAAGCAGCTGCACCTGTCACTTCCGCAACAGATCCAGGTTGCATTGACATGGATCGAGAGTGGATTAAAAGCGGATTCAGGTTGAATTGGACGCTTTCAGAACAGGTTGGATATGTATGTGTCAGTGTCAGATATGTATCCGTTCGTATCGGATATTCATAGGAATACGTACAAATACATTCATATCAGATAGAATCTTACGACATTCGAAGGGGATCTACTTGAACAAATATTAATTTTCTAACATTCGATTCATTACGAATCATATGTCAAAGAACCAATTCGTACACATCCCTATATCACTCATTTGGGAGAGTAATCATTAATGTTCTTTGCAGCCGAAGGGAGTAAAGCAGGTAGAGGGCGCTATTAGACCTGGTGGCACTAGGGATGGCTTCTGAATGCCAGCTGCTAGGAGGCCCTTTCTGAACTGGGCCTTAATCCGGATTATAGCCTGCAACAGGGACCTGTTTCCTGCATGCTAGTCCAGACTACAGCGGACCCCAAGTGGAACCTTATGTGGTCTGCACCAGCATGTGGATGGCAGGTCTCTCTTCCAGGGTATAATCCAGAATAAGGTCCAGTGCAAAAAGGGCCAGACAGTGAAAGCAGAGTAAGCTTTTGTGAGCCAGTCTGGCCTTGTGGTTAGAGTGCCATGTTCATACCTTGCAGTCACCAGGTTTAATTCCACACTCCTCCATGAAGCCAGCTGGGTGACCTTGGGCTAGTCATAGCACTCTTCTGAGCTCTCACAGCCCCAACTACCTCACAGGGTGTCTGTTGTTGGGAGAAGAACAGAAGGTTTTTCAGCTGTTTTGAGTTCCCTTAAATGGGTGAAAAAAGCTGGGTAGAAAAGTCAACTCTTATTCTTCCTCCACAAAGCCAGGTGGATGGTCTTAGGCCAGTCACAGCTCTCTTCTGAGCTCTCACAGTCCCAACTACCTCACTGGGTGTCTGTTGTGGTGGGGAGAAGAACAGAAGGTTTGTCAGCCACTTTGAGTCCCCTTAAATGGGTGAGAAAAGTGGGGTAGAAAAGCCAACTCTTCTCCTCTTCTTCCTCCTTATTTATTTATTTATTATTTGTATTTCTATCCTGCCCTATACCTGAAGGTCTCAGGGAGGTTAACAATGCTTAAAATTCAGCACATTAAAACAATATACTAAAACCATAATATCTACAACAACATTTAAATTCCAGGATGTTAAAACAAACCAAATATATATTAAACCCAAAATTTAATATATTTACTTATTTTGGATTACACTATCCTGGAATTCTTGGGTTTATTTTTTTTACTTCGATTAAGATGGCAACATGAAGTTGCCGCACCTCCAGAGCCTTTACCAGGTGGCATTTTTTAGTTGGCTGGATATAGCCCAGGGAACCAAGCATTGAGATCTTTACCCATGAGATTAAATGTATACAGCTGAACTATAATTGCAACAAAGCAAAGCTAAGGAAAGCTACATGACTGTCCAGAGCTGCTTCGTCTTTTTATCTGACAATGGAAGCAGCTTGCCCTCTCGATGAAGTTTCTTAGTGTCTGTAGCACCTCCAGGCCACATCCCCATTGCAAGCTTATTTCGCTTTCCCTAAACCGAAATAACAGAACCAGATGCAAACACAAATTTCCCTGTTCCCATTACTTTTAACTTAATCACATTCGATCCGGATTCTGAGGATCGTAGGTGGCGTACATGACTCAAGGGGGGACTCAAGTGGCTACTTTTTAAAAGCCACTTTTTGGGGCTGCCCTGCCCTCTTCCTCCTGGCATGGAGACGCCACCCATAAGGGACCCCTTCACAGAGCCTAGCTGGGTGGCTGGGTGGCTGCTGCTTGCCTGGATGGAGGAAAAACAGCAGCGGGCAGCCAGCGATTCTTTCCCCTCCTCTCCCCATTGCTCAGGGCACATAGCAGCAGCAGCAGCAGCAACTAAAGCCCCTTTGCTTTAAACATTCACACAGAACCTCAGCTGCTTTCCTCCCTCCCTTTCCCTTTCTAAAGGTCAGAACTTTTAGAATTGCACAAAATTGCAACATTGTTATCAGGTTGAAGTGGTTCCATCACTACAGTGTAGCGGCTGCTGTTAAGGGTGGATTTTTACACTGAAATCACTGTCTTTGGAGGCAAGCTGTTGGGAGAGGGAAACCCTAAACATGGATTCTCATCCCTTAAAATGGTAGGGTCCCCACAGTAAAAAATGTAACACGTATCAAGCGCACGAACCGGAGTGAGATCTGTTGAAATGAGGGTTAACATTTACAACGCTTTGGAGCGATTTAACACGTGGAAAGCGTGTTAAGCCAAACTGACGTGGGGTCTGCGAGGATTGAAACCGTATTGAATTCGATATAAGCTTGCAATGGGGATGTGGCCCCAATGAAGTTTCCATTGATAAATATTCTTGGAACTGTTCTACTACCAGTCATTTGATGGAGAACATCTTGAAACTGGCTTCCATTTTTATATGTATCGAGTTCAATGGCTTTGTAATGCCCGTTCATCTCTTCAAACAACTTCTTTGCCATGTTGCAGGAGGGACATGTTGTTTTTTAGGAGATCACTACACAGTTTTCAGAGATAGCTTCCTGTATCTGATTAGCAGCAGCAGCAGTATTATAGAAGCCTGTGGTAGCAGATGTACTGTTTCCCATTCTGCTGAGCCACCACCGTGTCCCAACCTTGGGTCCCACTAGTGGGCTTCCTGTTGGCGATGACTGACCTCTGTGAAAGCAGATTGTTGGCTGTGTTGGACTGCTGGTCTGATTTGGTGGTGCACCTGTCTTATTCCTTTGTTCATGGAAGTCAGGCTGTCAATGGCGATAAGCCCTGATGGCGGTAGGAGGAGGCCTCACTCCAAAGGTCAGCTGCTGGGAGGCTGCAAAGAGAGCAAGTTGTATGATTTTGTCCTGCTGGTAGGTTTGTGCACTGGTTGGCCACTGAAAGAGAAGGCAGCTGGACTTGACGGACCTGGATATCATCCTGCTGAGCACTTGTCAAGCTTTCATCTAAGGCTGTGTTTTCCATTTAGCAGCAAAGTCACCATAAATGAGGCCTGTTTCTGTGGTCCGAATCAGTGGTCCTGGCAGAGGCCTTGTTGTGGTCACACCTATGGTTTAATCCACCTTCAGTCGGCTTTCAGAGTGAGAGAACACATCAGCAAAGTGAGAAGCTGTTTTCTTTCAGTGTTGAATAACTCGTAAAATTCACCTTTGGGATCGATAATGTGGAGAGAAAATTACCGTCACTTTGCTGATGTGTTCTCTCACTCTGAAGGTGGACTGAAGCTGGATTAAACCTTAGGTGTGAACACAGCCCTATAGCTTAATCCAGCTACAGTCCACCTTCAGAGTGAGAGAACACATCAGCAAAATCACCAGTAATTTTATTTCCACATTATGTATCCCAAAGGTGGATTTTCTGAGTTATTTAACAGCTTGCCACTTTGCTGATGTATTATCTCGCTCTGAAAGTGGACTGAAGCTGGATTAAGTCTAAAGTGTGATCACAGCTTTAGAGTTATAGCTAAAGCTAGTTCACATAAAGGCTCTCAATTTGAATTAATTTTGAATTCAACAGAGATGCTGTGATTTTTCTCCCAAATGCTTGCTGTTCCTATTAAGAGGAGATATTGCCACAATATGGAAGCAGTTTGGGACTTTTCCTAACAGCTTACACCCGCTTTCCTAATCTCCCAAATTGTCGGCATTGTGGTGCCTAACGCACAGTGTGCCTGGTTTCCCCTGCTTATACCTCATTACGTCTTGCTGCAATGCATTACCGGGAACGTAAATTGCAACACAAATGCTTAAGCCCTCTCAATTTAGCTGTCAAAAGGACTTCCAAAACTGCCAACGTTATCCATATAAACACAAACAAATGGAATTCATAAGCCCATAATTTCTCAGACACCGGATTATCACATGCTGCTTAGAATGCTTGTAGTAATTAGTTCACTGCCAGGATGGAAGTAAAGTATTTCCCCATCAACTTCTATCCTGTTATTATAAAAACAATAAATCTTTGTTGTAAATTTGGATGGTATCAAACCAAACCTAGCCTCTGACAACATACAGTCCCTGCCCTCCACCAATGTTAGCAAATGCCTGTTCCTTTTCCTAGGACTTCCATCTGAGTAGCAAAAACAGACGTGATCTAATTCCATCTTGTCTAGCAAATCTATATGCATAACTCGAGCAAGTGAGCCACATCGTAACAATTCTTTTGACTGATAGAAAATTCTCTGCATATAACATCTTGGCAATTCAAAGCAACCATAATATTAAATCAGATGTATATTTTTTAAGACTGTATCATGTAGGAAGATCTTAATTCATTTTATGGTATTAGCTGCACAATTAGTAAAAGCTTACAAGTGGAAGGTTTATTCTCTGTTGAACATAAATAGCTGGAGACAATGTCTATGGAGGGGTGTAGCGTATGAATGTGTATCCTATAAAAGGAAAGTCCTTATGGAGAACAGCTTAAAAATCTTTTTAAAAAATCAACATGATCATCACTTCTGGAAAGCAGCTCAGGTAATATTGAGTAACCACTGGAAAGATGGGTTTTTAATGGACATTTGGCAGAGCTTAATTAAATAATATTTCAATAGCTTATGGACAGAGTAGAGTTAGACCCCCGTATCCACTGGGGGATACATTCTGGCTCCTAACGTGGTTAGCTGAAATCGTGGATAATTGTGAACAGGCCTTCCGGTTCCAGCGTTATACAACCCCGGAACTGGAAGTGTTTTTCAGGCCTCCAGAAGGGCAATGGCACCTCCTGCTTGCCTCCTATGTACCCCTTACATTTTGGGATGGGCTCCGGTGTGGCTATTCCAACACTCTATGGAAGCCGAAAGAGGCCTTCTGGTTCTGGGTGCTTTCCCCTTATGGCACCCATGGGGGGTGGGGTGGGGCTGATCTGGTAACCATGGTTAGCTGAAATCACCGTTACTGAATCAGTGGGATACTGGGGATACTGTATTGAGTATTTAGAGATATTTTATACTTTGTATATGTCGTCCTGTGTAATTTTAGTAATAGATAAATAAAAAACTGTATCATGTGAATTTGCATCAATAGCATTTCAGAGGGATTCTATTTTCTATTTTCTACGAGTGACTGAGAAACAGCTAGTCTTTCCAAAGGAATTTGGAGTTCTAGGGGCAGAAGGAAGGATTCACAAAGCAAATTAAGTTGTTTTAAATCAGCCTTCTATGTACAATATTACAGACGCTGGCACATTCCCTATTTTGTGACCCATTCTGGGACTCCTTGGTGCGGGGTCTGTGTTGTTCAGTGTGAAACAGATATGCCTGCATCATGAGCAGGGAAGAGAACCTGGCTGGTGACAGGTGAAAGGGCGATAAACAGGAAGGATTCAGGCAGCAGTCTGGGGGCTTATGTGAAACGCCATTCCCTTTCAGCAAAGGCACTGAAGTTCGCACAACTGGGCATCTGCAACTGTTACATGCACAAACTGTTACTTTATTAAAAATAAATGCACTGAATGATTAAAAAAAGTGAATCTGGGGGAGAGGGGGAGGGGGAGGTTGGAGAAGAGGGGAAGAGGGAGGAAGGGATGAAGAGGGAAAGAGGGAAAGAGGAAGAGAGATGAGGAGGGGGAGAGAGGGAGGGGGAGGATGAAGATGAGGGGAAGAGGGAGAAAGGAAGAGGAGGAGTGGGGAAGGGGAAGGGAAGGAGGGGAGGGGAGGGTAAGTTTGAGGAAAGAGGGGAAGAGGGGGAAAGGGAGGAAGAGGTTGAGGAGGAGCAGATAAAAGGAATAAAGCTGTCTTTTCTGACCCAACCTGCAAAAGTAGGCAAAGTTAGCAATGCATTCCTAGGAAAGGAAGAAGAAAAACAGTCCAGTGTTTCCTGGTGAGGAAATTAAATTCTAGGTGTGACTCAAAGATACAGCGATTATGAGATGATTGTGGTCTGGGATAAAGGGCAAAGAGCAGGTGGGACTGTGAAAATTCTAATAAGCTCATTCCACCTCAGAGGGTCTCTTGCAGGTGCACTCGAGGGTTGAGGCTGCCCTGTTGCCATCCTGGTGAGTGCTGGATGACTTCTGCACCTGTCATTGCTCCTGGGTGCAAAAACTCTCCATCTGGGGATGTGTGCGTCCTCAAACAAAATGGCCGTGGAAGTCAGCCGCCTTCTGTATTTGTGTGAATCCAAGAAAGACCCAAGGTGGGATCAGACTGTGGATGTAGGTAAAAACCCTGCATCATATAGTCTGTGGTCACACCTTCACTTTCAGTCTTTTTCAGGCCCAGGTCTGACTGCTCACACCTTTTCATTTCTATCTGTTTTATCTCTGGACTTTCCAGGGTGGACTTTCTACCTTCCATTTGTGGACTATCTACCTTCCATTTGGACTTTCCAGGGTGGAAAGTCCAAATAGAAGGTAGAAAGTCCACAAATAAAAAGGATAGAAATGTGAGCAATCAGAGTGAAGATGGACTGAAGAAGGTGTAAAACAAAGGTGTGCCGGAGTCATCCTTTTAAAAATGATTACCTAAAAAGTAGGGATGTGCAATTTTTTTTGCATGCGAATTCGAATAAAATTGAATATCCAAACATTCTATTCAATTAGAATGTTTAGAATCCGAATAAAATAGAATCTTATTTGAAGCGAATACATTCAAATCTATTCATTTGAATGTTAGATTTGAATCTGAAGATACAAATGTCAACAACATTCGTATTTGAAGATATGAATGTCAACATCTGTATGTGTTATACGTATCTTTACGCATTTTTGTACGCATTACACAGATACGTATAACACATACATATCTGCACGTATTTATCTGCACATTCAAATGTTTTGAATTTTTCAAAAGAATGTTTCGGAACATTTGAAATTTGTTTGAATGTTTAAATTTGAATGTGTAGACATTCTATTCAAATTCAGATGTCCACATTTGATCAAATTCTACTGAATTTCGGATGTTTAGAACATTCATGCACGTCCCTACTAAAAAGCCTTACTTTCCTTTTCTTCCTCTTCATCACCTTCTGAGGTCACAACCCATTGGCCATTGCAGGCCCAGTTTTCAAGGCAACTGACTGGTTGGCCCATCATTTCCAGGGTACAAGTCTCTGTATTGGCCTGTGGCCTCCCACCTGATCCACCCCAAACTGCAATTCATCCTAAGGAGCTGGGAAATCTCACCTCTCAAAGGGGTGAATGACAGAAAAGGCAGCGCATCTACTTTAAGACTGGTGTGGCATGCATTTGGCCAGCCATTCTGGAAAATACGGAAAATCCATGCTTTCCCCAAGGACATAATGGAATGGATGCCTTGGCACAATCCTGAACATCCACTGGTCTGACTATGTGACAAACGTTGCTGTCCTTGAACTAGCAGAGGCCACCAGTATCAAGGCCATGCTGCTGAGGACACAGCTGCATTGGGCAGCGCACATCTCTAGGATGAAGGGTCATTGCCTTCCTAAGATGGTGCTCTATGGCAAACTCACCACTGGCTGCCGAAACAGAGGAGCCCCAAAGAGGAGATGCAAGGACTCCCTGAAGCAATCCCTCAGCCTTGCCCATATTGAGCCACAATCAATGGTCCACTCTGGCCTCAAACCGGGAGGCATGGAGACGCACCATCCGTAATGCTGCTGCCTCCTTAGAGAATGCTCGTAGAACCAGTCTCGAGCAGAAAAGACAATGCAGAAAGAACCATGCTGTCACAGTAGAAGAGTTGAAGAAGAAGAGTTGGCTTTTCTACCCTGCTTTTCTCACCCATTTAAGGGGACTCAAAGCAGCTGACAAAGGTTTTGTTCTTCTCCACACAACAAACACCCTGTGGGGTAGCTGGGGCTGTGAGAGCTCAGAAGAGAGCTGTGACTAGCCCAAGGTCAGCCAGCTGGCTTCATGGGGGAGGGCAGAATCGAATCCAGTATTCCTAGATAAGAGTCTGGCTCCCTGACCACTAGACCAAACTGGCTCACAGCCAAGGGGACCTTTCTCTGTCAATCCCACATTGGCCTGTTTAGCCACCAATGCGCATGCAGCAAGTGTGGGTTGAGTCCCCCTAAATCTCCATTCTATGATGATAATGGCATGCATGCCTGGGCTCAAGCAAAATAGGTTATTGGCAGATTTTAGAAGGAATAGACCTCAACTACTCCTTCCTTGCACTGAATCAAGGCGAGGGAACATTTGCCACCATTGCTTCAGAGCCTTTCATCTCCTTTTCCCCTCTGCTTCTTCACAGCCCTGCAGCCCTGACCTTATTATATCGTGCCTTCCTTTGCTAAAGGATCCTGGAGCGTTACAGCTCAAAGATAATTTTCTTATGCAGCTAAATTCATTCATCTCTTCAGGGACAAGGGACGTGCATATTAATATACAGGCACTGAAGGCAAATGTCCTTCCTACAGACCCCAGGATAAATGCAAATTGGCGAGGAATTTTCCAGGGGCGTTGCTAGGTATTTGAAAGGCCTACTGGCACAGACCCACAACACACTTTTAAAATACATACTTAGAATGGCTCCACGCGTAGGAACATGATGGGCAGCAAGATCCAGAAACATAGTGATATGAACATATGGGCATTTCGATGGTGCAAAATACCTGGCAGTGTGCAATTGCCACCATGTGCATGTGTGCCCATCCAGGGGGGTTTAATGTTAGATTTGAATCTGAATCTTCGAATGTCAACAACATTCGTGTGAGTTACACATATCTGTACTCATTTTGTATGCATCCCGTTTTATCCCGTACGCATCCTGTTTTCATTCCGTATTATAAGCACAAATGCGTACAGATACGTATGAGATTTGTGCAGATATGTATCTGTACTTTTGAAGGTTTCAAATGATTCAAACAAATGTTTTGGAACATTCAAGATTCGTTCAATGTTTAAATTCAAATATGAAGACGTTCTATTCAAATTTGAATGTCCACATTCAATTGAGTTCGATCAAATTTCAAATGTTTAGAACATTCGTGCGCACCCCTACGCCCATCTTCATTTGGGACCATCCCACATGTGGGATGGTCACATGGAAGATGGAGGCTCCTAGCAGTGGTGTCCAGATGTGGCACTTTTCTAGGGAAACATGGGCTCAGAATTGGGTTTTCCTGAAATGGGTTACAGTGGGTTTTCACCCCAATATAGTGGAGCTATCCTGGAATGGTCATGGGTACGTGTGCCAATTCCTGCATAGCCAAGCCATAATAGCCTGTACGAATGTACTTTTGACATGCGAATCCAAGTAGATTAGAATGTCATAAAATCCGATTCAATTCAGATATTTAAGACCCAAATGTCATAAAATCCCATTCAAATCCATAACATTTGAATCCGTACATTCAAATGTTAGGTTTGTTTTTAAAGATACAAATGTTGACAACATTTGTATCTGTTATACGTATCTGCGCTCATTCTGTAAAAATCTGTATGCGTCCCGTATTATCCCGTATGCATCCCATTTTAATCCCATATTTTAAACACAAGATACATATAATTTTTGCACAGATTTATATACGACAGAGACGAATCTGCACATTTGAATTATTCAAAAATCCGTATTGGAATTTTGAAAATCCGATTCATGTTCAAATGTTCAAATTCGTATTTTTGAAAATCTGATTCGAGTATGAATGTTGACATTTGTCAGATTTGAATCAAATATTTGAATATTTGAATATTCATGCTCATCCTTAATCCATTGTCTGGATGGAGCTGAAGAAGAAGAAGAGGAAGAGGAAGAGGAAGAAGAGGAGGAGGAAGAGGAGGAAGAGGAAGAAGAGGAAGAGGAAGAGGAAGAAGAGGAGAAAGAAGAAGAGGAAGAGGAAGAGAAAGAACAGAAAGAAGAAGAGGAGGAAGAGGAAGAAGAGAAAGAAGAGAAGAAAGCAGAAGAGGAAGAAGAGGAGAAAGAAGAAGAAGAGGAAGAAGAGGAGAAAGAAGAAGAGGAAGAGGAAGAGAAAGAACAGAAAGAAGAGGAGGAAGAGGAAGAAGAGAAAGAAGAGAAGAAAGCAGAAGAGGAAGAAGAGGAGGAAGAAGAGGAGGAAGAGAGAGAAGAAAGCAGAAGAGGAAGAAGAGGAGAAAGAAAAAGCAAAAGAAGAGGAAGAGGAAGAAGAGGAAGAGGAAGAGGAAGAGGAAGAAGAGAAGAAAGAAGAAAAAGAGGAAGAAGAAGAGGAAGAAGAGAAGAAAGGAGAAGAAAAAGAGGATGAGGAAGAAGAAAAAGAAGAAGTCACTTCCAAATAATCAAAAATAGGATTAGTCTATCATTCTTTTTTAATGCTATCATTAGTTAATCCAGAGTTGTAGATGATTCTTGGTTGTCTACATGGGCACCCCTATGCCGTTTTTCTGTGCAGTCTTTTTGGCAGAGATATGGAGGGGCTTTTCCATTATCTACTTCTAGGAGAGGCTGGTGATCGAACCAGCAACCTTCTGCTTCCCAGGCACTCCCATCTTTCTTTTTATAGCATCCCCGTTGCCATCACCCTCAAATTTAGAGCACTAATATCTGAAAGAATGCAAATGTTTGATCTAAGTCAATACAAAGTAACAACCACTGGGAGACAAAATTCCCAGCCAATTACTGAGACATTTAAACTATAGATAGAATGTATCATGAGTCACATCCTCCCCTCCCCCACTGAGAAATAAAAACAAAGTATTTATAAATATTTGCCATCGTTTGGGTTCACCCATTGCCTGTAGCAGAGAGGAGAGACAAAGAGAGAGAAGAAGGAAAAGAGGAAGAAAGAAAAACATGGTTTACAGTTTGGTACCAGGCTTGAATGTGGCAAGTCATCGTAGCTGACAGTCGTGTAAACCTTGAGTTTAGTCTAAAAAATGTTACAGGTTTCAAAACTCCAGATACGGGAAGCAGTAGATGGTTACTAGAATGGATGCCTAGCTCTTTCCTCCAGGCTGGAGTGGTGGGCAGGATGACTCTAAAGGTCATTTGCAAGGAGGTGAGAGCAGGTGAAGGTTTTGTCTTTTGCTTGAGATGTCCAGAAGCAGTTGGTGGGCTCTTGTGAGCTAGGATGCTGGACTAGATGAGCTCTGGCCTGATCCAGCAGGACTCCTCTTAATTCATGGAGGACAGGTGCATTGATGGAGAGGCAGGCAGGATGCTCCTCATGGCCATTTGCAGGGATCTCTTAGCATTGGGTGACTGGGCAACCAAGTGGCAAAGGTGCTTTAATCTTAACAAGTGCAAAGTAATGCACATCGGGGCCAAAAATCCCGTTCCTTTCCCAGATACTTTCTGAATGGCCACATGCCAAGCCAACTATAACTTGATTCCATCTTTTCAAGTCGTTGAGTGCTTGTGGCACCTTGAGAAGGGACTTGGATGTCCCCCAAAAGCTGATGAATGGCACTTTGATTTGCTCGTGTGTGTTTTAAATACAGTGCCTAGTCCATCTGTATCAGTGTGTGCATGCAAGATTGGACAGTTGTGGCTGGGTTGTGCCATCATGGCAAGAACAATGGGGATAGTGGTAGGATGACCGGATTTGGACCTTACTGGGAGAAACATTGGCACAAAAAAACCAAAGTAGTAATTCAGTCACAGGTCCTGTAAGCGCCAGATAAAATGACTTTCAGTTGAGAATGTCTTTGGAAGCGCTGGTTGATTTCAGGAGCAATTGGTTTCCTCAGCGATCTCTTTTCGGTTCTTAAGTGTTTTCCAAGAGGTTGTAGATTGGAAATGTCCTGCTGGCTCAAGAATCTTTGCAACGTACCAGTTGCCTGAGTGACCACCTGGTGGCTATCACTTCCCTTTTTCTTCTTCTGAAGTTGCAGCCACCTTTCCTGGCTCTCCACTGATCTCAGGAGATCAGATGATGCCCACCTGATGTCTGGAGCCCAGAGCATTGATAACATAATCCCCCGGCCGCCTCCTGTCTTCTTTCTTGAGTGCAACCAGCTCAATCTTCTCTTCTTCTTTTTCTTTCCCTATGTGTGTTGAGCAGACTTAGGCATACAATGGAAGGATTATCTTTTTTCCAGGGCTGCACCAGGCTGTTCTGCTACTCTTTACATCCACATGCATTTTTGAGATAAAGTAGTAGTGGAAATCACTCTTTCATAAGTCACAGGTTTATTCAGTCGCTGTGGAATAGATGATACCTCTAATACTTCCTTGTGGGTTTAACGTGCTCAGGGAAGGCAGACGGAAGATTTTAATTGATGCCCAGGAAACAAAACCCAGGGCTGATTAGACATTTACAGACTTCTAAAGTTGCCAGTTGTGGTTTTTCCATTGCGCTGCTGCTGCTACTGCTATTACTCAAATACTACTACTGCTGGTACTGTTATTACTATTGCTTCTACTCAAGCTGCTACTAGAAGAAGAAGAGTTGGCTTTTATATCCTGCTTTTCTCACCCACTTAAGGGGACTCAAAGTGGCTGACAAACCTTCTATTCCTCTCCCCACAACAGAACACCCTGTGAGGTAGGTGGCGCTGTGAGAGCTCAGAAGAGAACTATGACTAGCCCAAGGTAACCCAGCTGGCTTCATGGAGGAGGGGGAAATCAAACCCAGTATTTCCAGGTAAGAGTCCAGCTCCTGAACCACTATTGCACAAATATTCTAAACATTCGAAATCCAATTGAATTCATTCGAATGTGGGCATTCGAATTTGAATCAAATGTCTTCACATTTGAATTTAGACATTCAAACGAATTTTGAATGTTCTGAAACATTTGTTTGAATGATTTGAATCATTTGAATGTACAGATACGTATATATTACATATGTATCTGTACGCATTTGCGCTTATAATGTGGAATGAAAATGGGATGCATATGGGATAAAACAGGATGCATATGGAATGTGTACATATACGTATAACACATACAAATGTTGTTGACATTCGTATCTTTAAATACGAATGTTGTTGATGTTTGTATCTTCAAATTTGTGTCTAACATTTGAACGAATAGATTCAAATGTAATGGATTCGAATTGGTTTTTGTTGCATTTGGATTTTAAACATTTGAATTAAATTGAATGTTTTGACACTTGATTTGACTTGAATTTGAATGCAAAAAAAAAAGCTTTTGTGTGTGCTGTTGACATTCATATGTGCAGATTTGAATAAAAAAATCAAACGAATAGGATCGAATTTGGCAAACTTGAATCGAATCTTGTTAAATTTGAATTTAAAAGATTTGAATCGAATAGGATTTTCAGGAATTCAATTTGAATAGAATGTGAGAAAAGCATTCATGTGCATCTCTAGCCCTTACATGAAAGGCTAAAATGTATTACCCAACAGTTTAGACAAATATCACCCTCACATAAGATGGTATCATGGGACTTTCTTTTCTTTTCTTTTTTGACATATGCAGTCTCCCTTCCATTCTAAAAGGGCTGATTTTGGTTTCCTCATGGATATGCTGGGCATAATTAAGCAGGATCACTAAGAATAGATGTGATAGTTTATGGTATCTGCTTCACACTCTGTCAAGGATTCAAGAGCTGCCTTGTAACCGTAATGTAATGTCTGCTGGGATTCTTCTTCCAGCTTCAGTAATTTTTTGCTCAAGGTACATTAAGCATATAATTAACTGCGATTAAATGATAATTGCAGTCTGTTTTCCCCCCCTTTCTTCTGAATAACACTGGTTGTTTATTCCTTCACAGTTCATGCACCGTGTTTATATTGTATATGCCCATATATGCCATAGGTTAGGGGGAGTTCGGGGGGGGGGGAGATAAGAAAGTTTGAAAGAAATAATTATCCTGCATTTAGAAAGCAATTACAGGCTAACATATGCCCTGGTTTAATAAAAGGTGCTTATATGAATATTGATGAGACACCATTTTGCTCCAATGGCTTGTTTTTAGAAGAAAGAAATCTAACGCTGAGATCTGTCTTTGGAAGACAATGCATTATTAAAGCTGTTTTGTTTATTTTGGCTGTTTTTGCATGAGCACTCGGAGCCCATTTTAGAACCCATTAGAAACCTGATTGGTACTGAGTGGGAAGGCCCTGTCCCCACACAGATCCCATTTAAGGCTCCATCTGGCAGGCCCCGACCCCTCGAGGGCAGGAGAAATCTGGATTTAATGGGTCCTTTGGGCCCTTAGATCTGGATTTCTTGTGGACCCGTTTAAAGGTGGCCACAATCCGGTCTCCAGGCATGAAGACTGGATCAAAGGACCAGCATCCACATGACTTACCTGCTTGATGGGTTCCAGGGGCAGGTCTAGCGGGATCAGAGTTGCATGCACAGGTGGTGGCAGCTCTGGCCGCCTCTCGCTGCTACAATTGTCTATTGTTCCTTGCCTGGCTGGGGCTGGTGAGAATTGCATTCTAGGAATACCAAGAAGAGCGTTCACGTTCTAATTATTCCCTCTCTAGGCTTCTGTGACTGCCTGAGTCCTCTGGAGACGTTTACCCAATAGAAGACCAGGAGATCTTGTACAAAACAGCACATGCAACCCAAATGTGTTGATTGGCAGTGACGCCGATGCTCATTGTTGACTTCCATTGAGGCCTGTGGCGCCGAACAAGCCACCCTCCCCTGGTCAAAAGATTAGCAATTTACTAATTTTGCTTCTTAATTGATTTCTTTCACTGGTTTCTCAGCTTCTGTGGTGAAGGCAGAGAAGCGTATCGCTAGCAGAGCAGAAGGCATGTTTAATTGGCAGAGCTTTGCCGGTTTGCATTTCTGTCTCCTTTTCTTGGTTTATCATCGTGTTTTGTAGTCCTGTGGAGACCAATTTGAATCCAAAGCAACACCATGCTCACGCCTGCAACTTGCCAATTCAGTTTCAAAGAGAAGGCGAGGGGGAATTCTCAACTGCCAATGTCCAGAGTGTGTCAAGCTCTAGTCAAGAGACCGTGGCGGTGGCCACACTTCAGGTCTAATCCAGCTTCGGTCCACTTTCAGAGTGAGAGAATACATCAGCAAAGCGACAAGCTGTTTTCTGTCAGTGTCAAATAACTCAGAAAGTTCACCTTGGGGAGAGATAATATGGAAATAAAATTACTGGCCACATTGCTGAGGTGTTCTCTGACTCTGAAAGTGGGCTGAAACTTTATTAAACTTTAGATGTGACCATAACCAATAAGGAAAACACAGAACTAGGAGTAAGCTGAAGTGGAGGGTGGGAAAATAAGCAGCTAAAAAGAACTTTAGCAACAGGGTCAGAAATATGAGCTGAAATTTAGTTCAAAACCAAACAAATGAGGATCAATTAGGTTCAATTCAAGCTGCTTTTTGAAGCAAGATGGTTCACATTCGAGCCGAGGGAATCAAAACGAACCACCGTGGTTTGCTAGGCCACCCCTTGGTTTTGGGGATGTGCGTGAATATTTGTAACATTTGGAAATTCATATGAATTCATCCAAATTTGGACATTTGTTACATTCGTGAGCCTGGGGAGATGGGAAACTGGTTTCACCAGTCACGTCTGCAATGGATCCAGAGTGGATTCAAAGTGGACAGATCTTTGACTGTGTGTGGAAAAAGGGAGTAACTCCACATGCTTAAACTTTATTCCAAGTGACCACAGCTGATGACAGAAGTAAGCATTTTCACACCCCCTTTTCCCAAACACAGTCAAAGATCCGTATCTTCAAGATCCAGATCTTTGAGATGGGGTCTTCCTGGAGATCTGGATCTTGAAGATGCCCGAAGACCCCCTTGTGGACACCTTTAATCAGGTCCACATGAAATCCAGATTTAAGGGCCTGAAGGGCCCATTGAACCCAGATTTCCCCTGCCCTCATGGGGACAGGACCTTGCAGATGGGGCCTTTGATGGAGTTCAGGTGGGGACAGGGCCTTCCCAGTTGGTACCAACCAGGTACTAATTGGGTTCCTAATGGGGTTTTAGAAGGGTTCAAAGCCCTAGTGGAAAAAGGCTCCAGGTTGTGTCCAGGATGAACGAGAAAATGTTTAAAGAAATGATCAGCCATGCCCTACAGTTGACACTGGATGAAGATAAATTACTTTGTGAACAACACCACATTTCTTAAAAGCGGTTTGAGCATCTTTTCTTTCATCTCCACTTCGCAGTGCCAGCAGGCTTTTGTTTTATTGTTCCTTCCGTGTTTAATAATATTGATTCCTGTCTCTGCCAACAACGTTTCCTTTCCTGTATGATTTCCTTCCTTAATCTGTGCCAGATGTTTATATTCAAAATACAGGTTAAAACATCTAAGAGACTGTAAAATAATAGGGTTTTTCTTTTTTCTTTGTAGTCGTGGTGAGAAATGTATATGTTTGCAACTAGGCTGTTTCTGCCCATAGCCAATTTATTATGTTGTGAAATAGGATTTTGAAGATAAAGATGTTATCAGCACTGTACAGTACATATCCATGTTGCTTTAGGGTGCAAGAGATTGGAAACAGATATGGTTGATTTACTCAGGTTGTGGTTTTTCAGTCTGGTTTCCCAACTCTTTCTGCATGCATGCATTGACTGGCAGACAAGGGGAGGAAGGAAACTATTCAAGGAGAAAAGGAAGCATGGATATATAGATTTCTTTACTAAACTGGGTCCATGAGATATGTAAAGCATGCTAGAAAACGGGAGAGGGTTGTCCGGTTCACATTGGAAATATGAGGTTCAGATTTCCAGAACAGATAAATAAATGGAAATGTATCTATGTACCAGAGGCCTTTTTGCACGAGGGCCTATGGAACATGTGTAGGACGCCTTGGGACAGAGCATTCATTCTGCTGGGCGGGTTGTTCCATTTGGAACCACTCCACCCCGTCCCAGGGCACTCACTAGCATTCCGGGTGTACAGCATGAAATTGTGCTCTACACCTGGTGCAGGGCGTTCCCGGCCATCCCACAGCTGTTCGGGAGGGAGTGCATTTGCATGCACCCTCCCTGACAGCTGCAGGCCCCACCTCCGGATGCCCCCATTGGGCAGGCCTGTTGTGTTCCTTCCCGGGTTCCCACAGGCCCTAGGGGACCAGATTGGGTCCCCTAGAGCCCGCAGGAACCCTCCCAGGCACCCATCCCCCTGGGCATGGGCCTACACGGGGACACCCATGGTCATTGATCACCAAGTAGATTCTGTATTGTGGTGGTTCAAGTGGAACACGGCCAGGAACAGCTTGGGAGATTAATGGTGTGCCTCTTAGATCAGCTTTTATCCCCAGACAAATTCATGGAGGATGGGTTCCTCCAGTCTGGGGAGACACAGGATGCCCCTCAAGGCCATTTTCAGGGATTTGAGAGCAGGTGAAGTTTTTGCCTTTGTCTTCTCTCCTTGAGATGCCCAGAAACAATTGGTGGGCCACTGTGTGAGATGGTTTGCTGGACTAGATAGACCGGGGCCTGATCCAGCAGGGCTCCTCTTAATTCATGGAGGACAAATGGACCGATGGCTATTTGAATTGATGCCTAGATATGGTCTCCTGCTTGGAGATAGGCAGGATGCCCCTCAAGGCCTTTTGCAGGGAATTGAGAATAGGTGAAGTTTTTGTCTTTGTCTTCTCCCTGAGATGGCCAGAATCAACTGGTGGGTCACTGTTTGGGACAGGATGCTGGACTTGATGGGCTATGGCCTGATCCAGCAGGGCTCCTCACGATTTTATGTATCTGAGGGGACTCAATGCACCCTCTTTACTTAGAGATGATCCTAGGCATGAAGAAATATATGAGACTGACAATATATATTTGTGTGTGTGTGTGTGTATGGGTATGAGTGAGTGTGTGTTTTCTCTCTCTATATATATACAAAAATACTGCTCAAACAGTTCTCTGATCTTTGAGGAAAAGTTGAAGACATCCATCTGGCACTAAATAAAAATGCAAAATATAAGCCTTTAATAGGGTATTTCATGGTTTTGTCAAACTGTTGCTAAATTCTGGAAAAAATCTCATTGGAGCTGGTTTGGATTATGGGTATTATAGGGTAAGGAATAAGTATTAATGAGAAGGACATACTTATAAAATTAGGTGCAGTAAAAACAATCTTAGCTGTCTTGGGTGCTTTTAGTACTCTCTGGCTTAGCTTTATTGAGAATAATCATTATGAAAGTAATAATGATTTTCTTCTTGATCCACCAGAATGCAGTTCAAATACTAAGCATGCACATCAATGAGTAGCTTTTACTTTGTTCCTGTTTTTGTTGTTTCTGCAGATTTTATTTTGTACAAAACTTCAATTTATTTCCGAACTTAACGGTAGATCTTCCTGAGTCTGATTATTCTTTGGTTTTTAATCTTACAGTCATATCTTTTAATGACATTGTTAGGGACCCCCTGGGAGCAAAACCAACAAAAATCAGAACATCAGCAGAAACAGCTGGGGTAGAAATCTACCCCAATATAAGTCAATGGAAGTTTTTTTTTTTTTAAAAAAACTTTTCTTTTTGATTACACTCATGATTTTTTAAAAATTGTGTTGCTAAGAATCCATATGAGTTGTGGTCACACTTAAGGTTTAATTCAGCTTCAGTCCACATTCAGAATGATAGAAAACATCAACAAAGTGACAAGCTGTTTTCTTTCAGTGTTAACCAACTCAGAAAATTCACCTTTGGAATAGATAATGTGGAGCGAAAGCGACTGTTCACTTTGCTGCTAATGTGGAAAGAAAGTGATTGTTCACTTTGCTGTGGATCAGGCCACAGCCCATCTAGTCCAGCAATTAAGGCCCACATGATTCCCATCTATGTAGCCCCAATTCCCTGACAACATCAAGTGCTATCCTTTTTTTCCTTTTTACATCCATAAAGCTATTCACAATCATCCTGTGCTTTTTAAAAAAATGATTTGGCTCTTTGCAATGTGTTCTCAGCCAAGTGCTTATTTCCAAATAATAAGAAGACTCTAATAGGATAGTAACAGACACTGCAACATTTGGAAGAAGCTTAACATGCCGTTTTAGCTTTTCGATGTGCGCTCAAGCACTTGGCAGGCGTTAGCACAGAACCAGAGTGGAAGATGAGGTTAAAATCAGACGGAGAAATTTAATTTACGGCTTTTGGCAAGGTTGGTTCTGGGGCCTGCTGGTCACATTATAACCAAAGGCATTTCACTGCAATCGCTTCAGCTGCTTTCGATTTGTACGGCTGGCTTTTATTCTCAGCTGTATTCAGTGTTCATCATCTTTCATTCAAATCCAGTATTTAAAAGTGGGATTGATTGCCAGGGAAAGCACTGGCATTAGAAAAGCAAGAGGGGATAACAACTTACGTCTCTGGAAACATTGCTTAAAAAAAGGAGAAGACACATGGCCAAATGCCCCAGAATTGATGGATGCCTTGGATTTTCCCTGCTGGCTTAAATGGATTTTTCTAGGTCAAAAGATGGACATTATTTCATTATCTTTGGAAGAACTAGACAATACAGGAAGTTGGAGAGGACGGCTTAAGGCAAGAATAACGATGAGAAGATGATTCATTTTTTGGAAAGAAGCTTGATTCAAGGGCAATTTTGTCACCAGCGGTGGTTGTTGATGTAGAGGACTCAAATTCAGTTTCTAGGATCTTCCCAGAAGAGAGCAACACACCACCCGTTGCCACACTGTGACGAAAACTTCATGGATACGAGCAGAAGAACATAGGAGGGGCCCTACTGTATCAGGTGCACAGCCCAACAACTCTTCTAGTCCAGCATCCCATCTCACACAATGGCCCACCATTTGCTTTGGGGCATCTCGAGTTTAGGACAAAGGCCAAACCTTCACCTGCTCATAACTCTTTGTAGCTGACCTTTGGAAGCAGCATATATGGCTGTTGTATTTTCATCCCATCTCTAACCCAACCTGGAATGCTCAGTGTAGGATGTGCATGAATGCAATTTTCGGGATTTGACTTGATTAAAATAGAATATCTGAAAATTTGGTTCAATTCAAATCTTTAAAATTTGAATTTAACCAAATTCGATTTGAATTAAGCAAATTCGAATCTATTCGTTTGAATCTTCAATTTGAATTTGCACTTACGAATGTCAACAACATTCCTATGTGCCCGTACGTATTGTTACGCATCCCATATGCATCTGTATGTGTCCATATGCATCCCGTAGTTATCCCGTACGCAACCCATTTTCATCCCGTACAAGTCTGTGTGAATGTATATGGGTGCAGGAAAGACACATATCTGCAAGTATGCATCATATACGAACCTGTTCACATACGAATGTTCGGATAATTTGAACAAATAGATTCAAAATTTGAAATTTGTTAGAATCTTTAAATTTGAATTTGTGGACAGATTCAATCAAATTCTGAATATATTTGAATATTTGTGCACACTCCTAGCTCAGTGAGAGGGGGAAGGGACTGAGCAGTATGTGAACGATCTCACCTGCAAAGCAGCTCTAAGCCTTCTAAAAAGGTGCATCCGGACATCACTTATTTATTCCTTTATCTTTGAATATTCTGGAACAAACCATGAATATCCCAGAATACCCATGCTTTATTCTGGAATATCCAAGTATAGAGGAATCACCTAGGAATGGTTGAATGCAGCCCGGTGCCGTAAAAGCAAAACAAAACTCTGTATGAATGCAGTGTGTATCTCAAGGGTTAGAGCATTTGACATGACTCTCAAACGTGGTGTAGTTCTCAGCATTTGGAATAAATAGGATCAGAAAACCAATGGGGAAGAAACATACACATGGAGACTTTGATTTGGAAGAGGAGCCCCTGAAGCATCTGGCAAAACTCCCAGAATATTTCCCTGGAGTGCATAAAGAGGCCCCATTGATTAGACTCTTCGCCTGCTTCATGGCTGTTTTAATTCTGCTTCTACCGATAAGTGCTGGAAGGGTTGCTAATAACCTTTGTATTTATTTATTCCCACCACCGAGCAGTTAGCAAGCTAAGGAGCAAGTAGGCAGGTATTGTTTTGGAAGCTACCTAGAGGTGTGCTCCATCCTGGCTTCTTCTCCAGAATTCATCCCTTGTCCCAGGTCCAGAGGTGCAATAAACCAACTTCTATTGGCGACATTTGAAATTCGATCTCCTCCTCCTCCTCCTCCTCCTCCTCCCTTTTAGAGCCATCTAAGCCAGAGGCTATCACCATATCTTTTCGCAGCAAACTCCATTAATTCAAATCTCCTTAATATGAGATGATTACAGAGTATAATCTTTAATAGCCTGCTGCTCTTAACCACAGCACAGTTGAAAGCATCAGAGAAGGGTTCGCCATAAGACTGCACTCTGGATTTTATGCTAGGAGTTTCTCCCTGACCCCTTCCAGCCATTTCACAAGGGACTTCTTAGGCAGGGTTGCTATTTCAGCCCATGGCTACAGAGATCCAACGGGCTTCCATGGCAGATCAGGGATTTGAACCCAGGGACTCCAGGGTTCTGATCTAGTGGTCTTAATTCCTGCGCCACCAAAGTCCCTTATAGGTGGCCCAGAGTTTGTAGTCCCATCTCTCCCTTCCTGAAACTCTCAGCTGGCTTGGTTGGGGGGCAGAGAGGCACTTGCCACACTGGAGATGAAACTGTGCCGCCAGCCTTCCTGTACAATATATCCACTCATATAACCAGCTCTTTCCCAGTGGGAAATAAGAGAATTACGCGGAGATGTTTTGGAACATAAATAGGGGATGTGAAGCAAAGTGGAAAACGTAGCAATCTGGTATTCCAGCTGAGGTAATAAAGGTGGCATGAAACAGGTTCTCCATGCTGGAAGTTGTCTGTCTGACAGGTCAAATTACTCATAAGAAGCTTATTTTGCCCTGTCTCCCCTGTCCTTCATCCTGTGAGTTTAAGAGATTTTGGGAATCAATGTGCATTATGGCTTTCCACAATAGATTTTTGAGAAGCAGATGTAAATGAAGCCAGGAAAGAGATAGGAGAAGCAGGCGGAGGGAGTTGGAAAACGTCTGTCTGTCTCATTCTTTGTGATTTGACCTTGCTGTTCTCCATCCTGGGGGCATTCTAGCAATTAAGAATGTGCAGGAATGTTCTGAATGAATTAAACTGAATTCAATTGAATGTGGACATTCGAATTTGAACAGAATGTCTACACATTCAAATTTAAAAATTCAAACCAATTTCAAATATTCCAAAACGTTCGTTCAAATGATTCAAAACGTTTGAAAGTACAGATACGTATGTATTACATATGTATCTGTACAAATCTCATGCATATCTGTATGTATTTGCACGTATAATACGGGATGAAAACGGGATGCATACGGGATAAAACGGGATGTGTATGAAATGTGTACAGATACGTATAACACATACGAATGTTGTTGACATTCGTATCTTCAGATTCGAATCTAACATTCAAACGAGTAGTTTCGAAAGTATTCGATTCAAATCAGGTTTTGTTACGTCCAGATTCTAGACATTCAAATCGAATTGAAGGTTTGGACATTCGATTCGACTTGCATTTGAATGCAAAAAAGCCCCTTTGTGCAGATCCCTACCAGCAATCACACAAACGTTTATGACATCCCACTTTTTCGTCAACAGGTAAGGTGCTTTAATGGGAACCTCGTGCATTAGGTCACAAGGTGCAAAGGAAAATGAAAAGTCATGCATTTAAACTGACCCTATCAGATGCAGCTCTTCACCTCTCTCACCTCGAACATCAAGATAAAAGGTTTTCATTGGAGAAAGGTTGGGAAGGAACCAAAAGAGAGCAACAGCCACAGTGAGGCAAGGCGTTTCAATTTGCTTAATTACAAACTCAAAGGTTAGAAAGAATGTTTAGAAGAGAATGTTTCAGTCCCTGTCTTTACAAAGGGAATAAGAATGTGGTAGGATTCAAAGTTGATATGAATGTTTGATGTGAATCAGATTTGAATCCTGCTATGAATCGCCTACAGATCCCCTACGAATCCGGAACAAGCTAAATCAGCTCTCAATCCACTTTGAATCCGCTTTGAATCCACTTTGGATCTGTTACAGCTGTCACTGGGCAGACGCTTTCCCACCTCCTTAGGTTCACAAACGTAACGAAGCTTCATACAAATGCATAGAAACATTTGATTCGTAACCAAATGTTGATTTTCGAATGTACCAACATTCAATTCGAATTTGAATGTTCAAATTCTGACAAACTAATATGAATTTCGACCGTGACAAATATTTGTGCACATCCCTAAAAGGGAATGATGAGAACCAGAGTGGCTCGGTTCTGAACTGGCTTGAATCGAGTGAGGGGGTTCGAAAAGATTTGAGTTTGAAACCAACACTCTGCCTGTTCAAAAACAGAGTTTGAATTCACAGTGAACAAAAGGGCGTTCTAGCAATCCTAGCGAATATACCTTGTTTGATCATGGTTCAAAGGTGTTTGAATCAAACTGAACATCCTGCTGTTTCAAGAAAACAACTTCAAAACCGAATCAGCCCTGCTCAGTTCCTGTCTGAATAGCACACTCAAAAATGCTCAGGGGTGCCCGTCTCTGATGAGGGGTGTTTTTCCACTGTCAAAAAGTACCCATTTTTGCACCCATTAAGGACACATTTGGGTGTGAGCCGGATGACCCCATTTCCACCATGGCACCCATTTGGGACCCGATTGTTTCCACTGCCATGGGGGAAATCCGGATCAAATGGGTACTTTCTGCCCTTTAATCTGGATTTTCTGTAGACCCCAGTGAGACTTTCTCACTGGATTTTCTGTAGACCCCAGTGAGACTTCGGAGATTGCGCCCCCTGTCCCCAGAGACACCTGGGGTGACGGACCGACCCCTTGGGAGTCGATCCCGATTCCCCACATGGGTGCAAAGGTGCTTCCACAGCAGGGGGGTTATCACCCATTGCTAATGGGTGCTGCACCTCCTGTGGAAAAACATTGGGTGCTTCCCTTAATCCGGATCTACTAGATCTGGATTAAGGAAAGAACCCATTCCTTAGATCCAGATCAACTTAGATCCAAATCTAAGGGCTGTGGTGGAAAAACACCCGAGAACTTCCCAAGAGCTCCAAGGTGTTCTATTGTTTCACCAGTCCCATGTAGTGACTTCAGCTCCTGAAGGTTGAAAGTTCCACACGCTTGGAGCAAGTTTCACATTATCATTCCAAAATCAAACGGTGGCAAACGTATCCAGATACATTAAAAAAGCAGCTCAAATGTGGCTTAGTGGTGGTAGTTAAGTTGAGATCAGCCTGCGCTGCTCACCCCTAAGCCACATTAAAGGCCAGAGAATGCGTTCTGGAAGTCCATTTTCTGCTGTTTAATGTGAATTAAACCATTAACATGTGGATGCTGCCATCTCTTTGCTGCTGTTGTGCCACCTAGAATTTACTGTATGAACATGCAACTTAAATGCGTATTTATTTATTTAC
Source organism: Aspidoscelis tigris stejnegeri (assembly GCA_023333525.1). Lineage (NCBI taxonomy): Eukaryota > Metazoa > Chordata > Lepidosauria > Squamata > Teiidae > Aspidoscelis > Aspidoscelis tigris. Next base: position 22,131,911 of record JALMGA010000012.1, on the reverse strand, counting down.
ATTTTTATCCCGCCCTATACCCAAAATTCTCCAGACCACTGTGCTTCCCAGTCCCAAAATACATGAGAAAATGGTATTCTTGTCTGTGCATGTATTCACTTAAACAACAGTCTCTTCTTATTTGTTAGAATTAGGTGCTTGAAAACTTCACAGACCTAACAACTCACATACCTGTCATACCTGTCATATTACGGGCCTGTCTTCTGTTTGAAGCCAACCCATTTGCACTGAACTTACCTGCAAGGTTTTTTTTTTTTTAAATAAATCCCACTGCTGTTTCTTGTTCCTTGCTAGGCACTGACTGGATAGGTTTCTAGAAGGAAGGAGTTTTCTGCCTTAAAGACATAAGAACCTCAGATCAGGCCAAAGCCCATCTAGTCCAGCTAGCATCATGTCTTACACAGTGGCCCGCCAATTGCTCCTGGGCATTTCAAGCAGAAGACAAGGGCAAAACCTTCACCTGCTCTTTTGAATCCCAGCAAAAGGCCTTTGGAGGCACTCTGCCTGTCTCTCCAACCTGGAGGATGTACCTAGGTATCCATTCTAGTAGCCATTGATGTAGGGGTGTGAACAAAGATTTGTAACATTTGAAATTCAGCCAAATTCAGCCAAATTTGGACATTTGAACTCACATCAAATGTTATGATATTTGTATGCTAACATTCAAATGAATATGAATGTTTCTGGACATTTGTATGAATAGTTCAGACATTCGTTAAACTGGTGAAACATACTGGATACGTATTTATTTGCATCAGATACGTATCAGTTGTATCAGATACGTATCTATTCGTACCAGATACATATTTGTTCGTATCAGATACGTATCTATTTGGACATTTCTACGAATAGTTCAGACATTCACTAAACTGGGGAAATGTATTGGATATGTATTTATTCATATCAGATACATATTTGCTCATATCAGATACATAACTGTGTGTATCAGATACGTATTGGTTCGTATCAGATACGTATTGAATCGTATCTGATACATATCGAAGGATCATATGATTATGTACAAACAGATTTGTATTGAATTGAACTTTACCATGTTCAAATGCCTTCTATGCATATGAATACAGATTTTTGAACATTAATTTCATTTTGAATCGAATGCCAAAATAAATTTGTGCACGTCCCTACACTGATGCTCTTAATGAACTGATGCCCTTAATAAATTTGCCTTGTTTGTTATCTAACCTATGCAGATTCAGGTATCTGATAACTATTCTGCACCTTCTTTAAATCTTAAAAAGAAAATAATTTCTAGCCTCGGATGTAAGATATATAATAGGGTAAAATCTCAAATTGCTCTCATGAAATGTATCTATTAGAGCACTTAGATAAAAGCAATTTGAGTCCCAGAGGAAACCCCAGTATTTCAAAACAGATGGGAAATTCGACAAAGTGAACATTAAAGTGGGTTTCTTTGTTGTCAAAGCTGCTTCTGGCAGGGGGTGAGAGAGTTTCACTGATAAAGTTTCACTGATAAATCATGACTGATTTGTCAGTAGCTGATAAGTTTGGTAGGAAGGGAAATGCAGCCGTGATTGATTATTGAAAAGGAGACCTTGTCTTGACCTTGTCTTAACAGTGGCCAACACTGCAACAGGCATGGCTACTCCTAATGTTGTAGTGGCCCCCAGGGAGGAAGAGGAAGAGGAGAGGGAGAAGAGGAGGAGGAGTTAGCTTTTATACCCCACTTTTCTCACCCTTAAGGGGACTCAAAGTGGCTGACAAACCTTTTGTTCTTCTCCCCACAACAGACACCCTGTGAAGGAGGTGGGCCTGTGAGAGCTCAGAAGGAGAGCTGTGACTAGCCCAAGGTCACCCAGCTGCCTTCATGGAGGAGTGCAGGATTGAAAAGGGAGACTACCAGGTCCCTGTTGCCCTTGTACAAGGGCTCAGTAGACAGCTAATAAGCCTGTTGTTTGAGTGCAAATTCCATATTAGCTTGGATGGCTTCAATGAAGGTTTGGATCAACTCACAGAGACTAGGACTACGCATAGCGACTAGATGCGATAGCAGTGTAATTATGGATCTTCTTTGCCCCGGGACCTTAGGGTGAAAGGGACGGTATAAGTCCTTAAATAAAATAAAATAAAAAATAAAACTTCTCAGCATAGCTGAAAATTTGGAAGTCTCTTCTCCAGAAAGATCTCTGAAAATAAGGATGACTTATTCCCATCCTAGGACTACCTTTACAAGATGGCATAGGAATCCAAAAACCCAGACATGCTCTCCAACACACAGACAAGGACATGGAGCGCCTTTATTAGAAATATGTTACACAAATGTCAGTCACTTATTTCATTGGTCCTCAGACCTACTGATGCTGATGAGATTTTGTTGAACCTTAAGAATGGATTTTCTTTTCTTTCTGATTCTTTTGTAATTTTTAAGTTATATGTTTTGGCTCCTGTGACCAATTATTTAATCAAAAATGTTAGAAAATTAAAAAAAATGCATAGACATTCCTCCTTTTTAAAAATGGACTTTTTAGAATTCAGTATTCTTTTGCACTTGTTCGGAAAAAAAGAGAAACACGTTGGATTTCTGTGCTACATGTTGCTGCCTTGAGTTTCTAGAGGAGTTTAGAAGGTTGCCAGCTGGTTATATAATTACTAGCTTTGTGTTACCTAGAGGGCATTAACCTGGGGGACAGAAGAGAATTTGGGAGCAGATGTGCAGTCATTGCACTAATTAATCCCTTATATAGGTAGCAACACATAAGCCTTTTGCAATCTTTTTTGGTCCCATATCGTATCTTTATGACTTTAGATCATGGGACAAAAATCTGTCTTCAGGAAAAAGATAAAATAAAACACACACACAAACACACATGTCAGGTTATGTAGCGGATTTGGACTGGAGTCAGATCACTTGTCAATCTCAGAGAAAAGCTGGACAGTCATTCAGTCAAATAAATCCAGAGACAAAGTATTTCTTTCCTCAGTGGAAGGTTCAGCAGCTTTATTTCAGAATCCTCTCGAAGATAAACCTGCAAGTCATCATTAGGTTTTAGAATGATGTCATCTAATTACTGCAACAGCATGAGATTTTGAATCATAAGGCTCTGAGTCATGAGTTGCTGACTCATTGTGACTCTTTAGTTCCTGACTAACAATTGGAATTCTAAACTGTTTGACAACACATTCCCTTTCACAAACTCAAGACTTTCTGTATCAAAGGGGAGTCCTGTACGGGCTGGTATGGGTGATCAGCAAGTGTATTAGGAGCCTCCCTTCTGCATACTGGTGAGGCCTAAGGGAAGCCGTGTCCTTTGAGACCATCCCTGGGGGCAGGGCCTCCCTTAGACTGCATTCCAATATACAGATCAAGTGGATGCAGTTGTGTGCGGGGGCTTCTAGATGTGGGTGAAAACCCACAGTTTTCCCTGGACTTTATCGGGATTGCCGTACATATTCAAGTATGATGACCAGGGGAAAGTGGTGGCCACAACCTCCAATGAGGACTTGATTTTCACTTTTTCTTAAAACGATGCTGGGCAGCCTTGGACAGCTATCTGTTAGCTAAACTGACCTCATAATGTTGTTGTGAGGTTAAAAGGGGGTGGAGGAGGAGGAGGAGGAGAAGATTTGGCTTTTCTACCCCGCTTTCCCCCCTTTAAGTGGAATCAAAGTGGCTGACAAACCTTCTGTTCTTCTCTCCACAACAGACTCCCTGTGACGTAAGTGGGGCAAGTGGGGCAACAAGAGTTGCGACTATCCCAAGGTCACCCCGCTGGCTTTGTGGAGGAGTGAGGAATCGAACTGGGAGACTACTGGATAGGACTCCAACACTCCAACCACAAGACCAAGCAGAGGGTGCACTGCCTTGGACTCTTTGGAGAACAGGGAGGATATAAATATCATGAGTTTCCCTAGAGCAACGCCATGGGTATTAGGAACTTGAGCTCCCCTCATTTCATACCATTGGCAGACTTACTGAACCTGTTGGGAGCTTGGTTGCATTTCAGCCAACTCTGGGAAGGGCATTATGCTACTCAGGCTCTGCGTGATGTATTGCATTAATTGTGGATCACTATGATGAATGGAATGAGTCCCCAAGTTTAGGCACATGTGAGCTTTTTCAACTGACAGAATCCCTCAGGCTGGTGTTTGCCGCGAGGCAAGAAAAGGGGATGGTGGGATTAGGATGCAAAGAACGCAGTTATATCTGTTTTATTAGTAGCGTTTTCCCTCTTGGCTTCAGAATTTTATAATCAAGGCATTAGATGCTTGCTGTGCACCTATAACAAATCTGAGTGATTTAGGCTTTCCAGGCTCTGACACATAAGTAGCTGTGCTTAAGTACTCTTCTGTTCAAGCAAATAAATGCTAAAAGGCAAAAGAAAGTGGATTTCCTCCCCTGAAGGATAAACAGGTTGATGCTTCTGATTCCCTTGTTAGAAAACCTGCCATAGAGAGACCGAGACACAGACCTAGAACCACAGTCCCTAAGGTTATGGGTGGAGAACATCACATAAGAAATGTCCCACTGTGTCAGAACTGTTGCCCATCAATCTGTTCTCATAAGGGCTACTCAGATGCCCAAGGAAGCCCACTAGCAGGACACAAACCCATAGATTGGTTTCTTCACAGTCTCCAGAGAGCTGGTCTTTGGAGGCATTTGAATGCATAAAGATAAGGAAACCCCCAATAGATTGAATCCATGGCCCATCTGGTCCAGCAGTCCCTTCTTTCAGTGGCCATCCAACTGCATAGGAAAGCTGCCTTTGGAGGTATTTGGATAGAGAGACATAAGGAACTCCCCAATGGACCGAACCCATCTGGTCCAGCAGTCTGCTCTCACTGTGGCCAGCAAAGTGCACTGAAAGCAAGGAAATTCACATTTGTTTGAACAGATCCCCTTCGAATGTGGTGGGATTCGTATTCAATACGAATGCTCAATCCCATAGAAGCCCCATATAAATCCCATGCAAAGCTTCATATGAATGTATCAAAACATCCAATTTGAATTTGGATGTCAATCTTCAAATGCGCCAACATTCAATTCGAATCTAAATGCCCAAATTTGGGCGAATTCATACAAATTTTGAATGTCGAGAATATTCATGCCCATCCCTTCAGGGCACAAACCCACAGCTAGCTCTCCTCACAGTCTCCAAGCAACTGGCGGTTGGAGGCATCTGAATATGTAAAGACAAGGAACTCCCTAGTGAGCTGAACCCGTGGCAGATTCAATCCATCTGTCCACTTTCTCAGTGGACACGCAGCCCACCAGCAGGACACAAGAACACAGCTTGCTCTGCTTCTTGGCATAACTGCAAGCCTTAGAGAAAGATCTAACCTCTGCGCGAGCCATAGGTCAGTTGCTTTGGAGCCACCTCTACAATCGGCTCATTGCCCTATGACATTGTTGATGACTGTTGGTGAGAAGATCATCTAAGCCACTTTGCATGCAGAAGGCAATGCATTTAATTCTTAGCATCCGCAATCAGGAGTGGGGAGAGGAAAAAGAGTCATGTCTGAAACTGCAGAAGAGTACCCATGGGTCTTCTCCAAAATAGTGTATTCTGGGCATTTCTCTCTGGAAGACTGTAATGGCAAAGCACTTACACATCTGTCTTTTAAAATAGCACCCTCCCTCCCTTCCTTCTCCTCCCTCCCTTCCCTCCTTCCTCTTTCTTTTAAACTTGGTTAAAAGTTAAAGCGATGGATAGTTTTCAGTATCACTTTTTGTGTAAAGGAAATCATGCTTTTTGACAGGTTGTAGTGAAAACACACCTCCACATTTGGAAGAAATGAAAAAGCACATAATTGAACATAAGAATAATACTTGAAAGGGAAATAAGTGATCCTTAAGAATGCTGTTTTTGATCAGATGGAGTGGAAACTCTAGACACCAGAGAGCTAAAAGAAAGAAAGGATATAATTTTCAGGGGCTTTGCCAGCAATAATTGGTACATTCTCTGTCCGCAAAGAAGCTCTTAGGTAGATTAACTTTGTAATCCTTTTTCTTCAATACAGGCATGCACACACACACACATGCAAAGAGGCACACACACACATCCCTGACACTGCCAGAATCCCAAAAAAGTCAGGTATCTGACAGCATAAAATTAAAGACAGCCATTTGGTGCAAAATTGGAAACCATTTTAACGAAGAGCTGCTCTTTATTTTGGTAACATGCTTAAGAGTTCTGTGGCAACAATTGCTAGATAAAATATGTTGACATCTTCTTCCTGCCACCTGAAGGGCTTTCAAAATGTCTTAGACAAATTCATAAAAAAGATTCTCCTATAGCTACCAGTCAGTAGACCGAAGCAGTAGGGATGGGTTAAATTCTGTTCAAAATTCTGTTCCTAGTATTTTGAGGTAAAGTACTGAACATACTTTTGAGCCTGCAACCTTTCTGTTTCTTTTTTTGCTGTGACCTGAGACGTTTTCGCACGGGGCTGAACGGAACGCGGAAAAGACAGCTGAGGACACGTCATACGCATTGGCCGCGCGCGGCTTGCGTTCCGACGTGTCCGCAGCTGTCTTTTCCGCGTTCGAAATGTAGAGCACTTCGAAGTGCTCTACACGCGTTCCAACGCGGACGAGCCGCCCTCAGCCGTTCGGGAGAAGAAGCGTTCGCGCCGCTTCTGTCTCCCGAACGGCTGCCGGCGCGCCTCCGACGCCGCGCGGCTTTGACAATCAGCTGTTTCTCAAACAGCTGATTGTCGATCTGCCTCCGCGGCTGCCGGCGCGCCGCTTGCCGGCATTTGCCGGCTAAGGCAGCTTCGGGCGCTTTGAGCATTCGCACCCAGACGCTCCGGAACGTGTTTACACGCGTTCTGGCGCGTCTGTGTGTGAACGGGGAAAGCGCCCGAAGCTGGCTTAAGCTTTCCGCCTGAACGCGTTCCGTCTGGAACGCGATTCAGTGCGGAAATGCCTCTGGACACATAATCCTGGAACCCATCTATAGACAGGTCAAAATAACAGCCTAGAACTTTAAAAAAGTTTTAATCCATGGCCAAACAAAGGGGTAATTGCCCACAAGTCAATTCTCACCTTATCAATCAAGCATCATATTGGGAAAATATCCATTGGTCAACTACAAAAGACCACATGGCTTTGGTCTGTAGAAGAAGAAGAAGAGGAAGAGTTGGCTCATCCATTTAAGTGGACTCAAAGCGGCTGACAAACCTTCTGTTCTTCTCCCCACAACAGACACCCTGTGAGGTAGATGTGGCTGTGCCTAGCCCACGGTCACCCAGCTGGCTTCATGGAGGAGGGCAGAATCAAACCTGGTATTCCCAGATAAGAGTCTGCCTCCTTAACCACTAGACCAAACTGCCTCACTGATACATTATGTTATCTCAAGTTCCTGAGAAGATCCCAATACAAAATGAAGGCCAACACTATCTAAACAACTGGCAGCCGTGATATCTAGGGATGTGCACAAATGTGTGGGGTTTTTTGTATTCGATTCGTATAGAATCAAATGCAAGAAAATTCATATTTGTTTGACTAGATCCCCTTCGAATGCGGTAGGATTCGTATTTGATACAAATGTTCAATCCCATATGAATGCATACGCATAGCATACAAATCCCACACAAAGCTTGATATGAATGTATCAAAACATTCAATTCAAATTTGAATGTCAATCTGTGAATGTACCAACATTCGATTCGAATTTAAATGTCTGAATTCTGTCAAATTTATATTAATTTCGAATGGTATGAATATTCATGCATGTCCCTAGTGAGATCATCTTGTATAAACAACAACAACAATAATGTATACTACCAGTAGCCACCAAAACTCAAATGAGGAGGCAGACTAAGGGTGCCCAACAACCCATTAACCATGGTGAAATGAGTAAATAAAAACATCCATTCTGGTTTGGTCTTTGCCTGGGCCAAATAGGGCACATCAGGTGCTTGAGTCCCTGGACACCCATTAATGGTACTCAGGAACTATTGTTGGGCAACCAGAGCTTAGTCCTGTAGGCTACCTGAAATATTATGTGTCAGAGAATCACATTATCTTGACTTGCTACTATCAGTTGGATAGAAACGTGGATATTTGAAGCGCACATTCAAATTATGGAAAGAAAAACAGCCACCATCACTGATCTCAAAACAACATCTGCCTGATCAATGACAATCATTATTAGAAAAGCGTTCAGTGAAGTGAAACTTGAGGAAATTCAGAAAAGCTGTGAAAAGTAAAAGAAGAAGAAGAGCTGGCTTTTCTGCCCCCTTTTCTCACCCATTTAAGGGGACTCAAAGCGGCTGACAAAGCTTTTCTATTCTTCTCCCCACAACAGAACACCCTGTGAGGTAGGTGGGGCTGTGAGAGCTCAGAAGAGAGCTGTGGCTAGCCCAAGGTCACTCAGCTGGCTTCATGGGGGAGGGTGGAATCGAACTCGGTATTCCCAGATAAGAGTCCGGCACCCTAACCGCTAGAACAAACTACTACAATAACAACAGAAGGAACCCTGTCAACATTAGTAGCCACTGAAGAATGAGATAACCCTAGGAAAAGTTAGATTAGTTAGTTGGCAGCTTTCAGTAAGGGAAAGTTGTTAGAGTGGATGGAGGGGGAAAACAGCCCAAGGAATCGACCAATGAGGGAGCGGAAATTCCTGGGAAATAGAGATAAAGGGACAGGTCTGAGGAAAATGAGGGCTTTTTAATCTGAACACAACTTGGAAGGGTCGGATTTTAAAGTCTGATTCCGTTAGTCCTATAAGGAAGAAAATAGGCAGGGGTCTTGAGTATTGGTTAAGAGTTTAGGAAGGAAAGTTGGGAAGGCTTTATTCAGAAACTGTCTGAAACAAAGTGCTGTAATCTAATAAAGAAGTGTTAATTGTTTGAACTAAGAGAACTGCTCAGTGAATGTCTGTGGCTATATCAGCCAAGGGAAAGTAATGACTGCACTGTTTCTTTGAAAGTGAAATCGAAGCTGGGGAAAGCTGCAGCTGGTGGTCCCGTGAATGGCTCGGTATCCTGATCAGTGAGAGGAGGGAAGGTGGGCATTGTGGCGGGGGATGATCGAGGACATCTAAACTCCGTTAACAGCATATATTTAGTGCTTAGGAGGGAAGACAAGCCTTGGGTGTCGGACAGGGAGCCATTTGCCCCAGCCAAATGTCACACAAGACTATGATGGAAAATATGCATGAAGGCATGCAATTAGAGCCAGAAGTCAGTGCTGAAACATTTGAAACATTAACCCCTAGATAACAAGAATTGCAAGAAAAAATTCATGGCACATGCCTGTCAGCCTGGCAAAGAATGACCCTTTCTTGAAAAAGATGAACAGTGATTTATTTCAGCTCAGCATTAGGACATTTCTTGTTGGGAACAACTTGGAAGAGAAAGCCCGACATATTTATATGTTTCATAGCTGGGCAGGGTCTGGCCCTTAACCAACACACAATAACTATCTTTCAAAACCAATTTAAACTTGGAGCCAAAATGTATCACTTGACCCCAGCAGGGAGGGGGGAGTCAACTGTCAGTTCCCTGCAACAGGCAGCCATTATCTACTTTAGTAATAATAATATATACATATATACAGAATCCCATAGATGGCAGAGATCTTACATCCATATATTATGGCAGGCAGCTAGCCCTGGCTGACAATGCTGGATCAAACTTTTAAAGACGAAGACTCCAAGCCTTAAAAATAGTGCCCCCAAACAACTAGTGTCGATTATGAGGGATGTGAACAAAGCACTTGCAGCAATAAACATAACTTCAGTTGAACAGACCAATCTAGTGGACTACAGCACAGAAGTAATTGTAAGAGAAGAACTGGGGATACGACAGCAAGAAACCCAAGTGATACAGAACGTAAAGCTGAAATGGAAAATCAGGCTGGAACTAAAAATCAAAAAAGTTGCTAGCAACTAGAGATATGCAAGAGTATTCAAAACATTTGAAATTTGATCAAATTTGTTTGAATTTGGACATTCAAATTTGAAATAAATATACATTAGTTTTTAAACATTTGAACAAATTTGAATGTTTTGAATCATTCGTAGGAATCATTTGAACATTCAGATATGTATGGATACGTATGCATTACATATGTATCTCTATGAATCTTATGTGTACCTGTACGCATTTGTACAGATATGTATGGGATGAAAACGGGATGCATATGGGATAGAAGTGGGATACGTACGAATGTGTACAGATGTGTACGAATGCGTATGGACACATACAAATGTTGTCAACATTCGTATCATCAAATACAAATTGAATATTCATATGAATAGATACAAATAGTATTCGAATTAGTTCAAATTTGAATAAATTCATTTATTCTCTATTCGTACGAATTCGGACATTGAAATATTTGATTCAAATCGAATCAAACATTGAAAATAGCATTCATGAACACCCCTTCTAGCCACTTGAAGAATCTGAAGGAGGAAAAATTGAAAAATGAGTAGATAAAAAAGGAACTGATTAAAAAGTACTGACTAAACACAAGAAAAGTCGATGAAGCATTGGGAATTGTGAAACATCAGATAACAGCTACAGCCAGAAAAACAGAATGATATGAAGTCAGAGTAGTTCAGTTTAAACAATAAAAAGTCAACTTTTCCAGTTTGATCAAAGCCTGACCCAAACAGCAGACACAAAATCTGAAAAACCAGAGAAAAATGAAATTCATCTCCTTGTTCTGGAGAGAAATCTGGGAAAATGAAAAATAATATAACAAGGAAGGATGCTGAGTGGATAAAGAAGTTTCAAAATAAATTCTCAAAAAACAAAATGGAAGAACTTGTGATAACAGTCGAAATGCTCAAAAACTGGGTCAAGAGAGCAAAAAACTGGACATCCCCTGGCGTAGACCAAGTGCGTGGTTTCTGGCTTAGATATCTGTCTGGTCTGCATCCAAGACTGACTGCACAGTTCAATGAATTATTTTTTTAAATGGAAGAATCAGTGAATGGCTAACTACAGGAAAACAAATGCCCAACTTAAATGAATGAATAAATTAATATCTGCTTCCCTGTGAGCAGAATCGTGGACTCCTGGTTTATAAGGCATCTCTCATGTAACAACATGGTGAAATTTCCTTTACTGATTTAAAGGTTTTGTAACTATTATAGAAACTTCCTTGTAAATCATAGGAATATTAATTATGAATTCACACAGTCATAAACAAATGTGCTGTTTAGAGAAACCAGCTTTCAAAGAAGAGTGGAATAGACAAAAGAATCTTACCATAAATGTCTGAGGAATTGGGAACTGGAGAAAGACTATTTTGCATTGACTGAACTTCTTAGGAATATTGTATTTCTGATCTTCAATCAAGTGTGCATGAATAAAAGATTATTTGAAATTAGTGACTTCAAGCATAGGCGTTACCCAAGGGTTTCCTCCCAAAATATTATAGTTTTAGGTGAATGGAATAATTATCTACTACCAGGATGATTCATGTGGTGACCAAGAGTACAATGGGAATTCTGTGGGCTTCTCTTAGCACCTGTAAATCTTCATTCATGGCTTGGATTAGAAAAGTCACCAGCAAGTGGAAGTTATCACCATGGAGTTAACATTCTGAGACTCATTGAGCCAGGTGGTCTAGTGGTTAAGGAGCCGGATTCTTATCTGGGAATAATGGATTTGATTTCCCCCTCCTCCATGAAGCCAGCTGGTGACCTTGGGCTAGTTACAGTTCTCTTCTGAGCTCTCACAGCCCCACCTACCTCACAGGGTGTCTGCTGTTTGGAGAAGAATAGAAAAGCTTTTTCAGCTACTTTGAGTCTCCTTAAATGGGTGAGAAAAGCAGGATATAAAAGCCAACTCTTCTTCTTCTTCTTCTTCTTCTTCTTCTTCTTCTTCTTCTTCTTCCTGCACTGTAGTGAGGTCTACTAGTTCAGACCACAAACAGGCATGGTCTGGAACAGCATAATCTGTGTGATGGTGCTGGTCCAGATCAACATCTGCTCTGTTCCTGAAGCTTGTGTGAGCCTCTAGGGGACCCATTTTGGCCACATGCTTTGGTAGTGTTGAAATGGGTGCCCAGCTAGTCCTGATCATAGAGGTGTGTGCCTTCTGCATGCATCCATGGACTGGACCAGGGCCGACTGGTCCATCCATAGACTCATTTAAATGGGCCTTTTTCTAGTCCTCTAGTTCCTTGGTTGGGACTTTGGCCCATCTAATACAGATGGAGCACTCCAGCAGGAGGTAGGGTCTCAGTTGTTCTATGTGTGGACTGATGAGGCTCAGAAGTGGATTTTGCAGCCTTGTAATCCAGGCTGAAGTTACGTGCAGAAAGGGCCATTGATATATTGTTTGCAAGAGTAACAGCACTGATCAGGTTGTGCAGGTGAAAGCAGGGTCATCCCTTGTGTTATGTTGGGTTTGCAAAACTGTGTTATGGAAGTCACTGCCACCTATGGGAAACTGGTTAGGGATGTGCACAAATGTGTGTTTTTTGCATTCGAATTTTAGTCAAATCGAATGTCAAAACATTAGATTCAAATGTTTAAAATCTGAATGCTAAAAAAAAGATTTGAATCCATTACATTCCAATCTATTCGTTTGAATGTTAGATTCGTATTTAAAGATAAGAAAGTCGACAACATTCGTATGTGTTATACGTATCTGTACATATTTTGTATCCATCCCATTTTATCCTGTATGCATCCCGTTTTCATCTCGTATTATAAGCGCAAATGCGTACAGATACATAGAATATTCAAATGTGTTGAATCATTCAAACAAATGTTTCGGAACATCCGAAATCCAGTTGAATGTCTAAATTCAAATGAGGAGTCATTCGATTCGAATTCAAATGTCCACATTTGTCAGATTCGAATCAGTTTTTTGAATTTTTGAATATGCGTGCACATCCCCAAAACTGGTAGTTAGGGAGGCCCATTAAGCAATTCAAGTTAAGGACGCCAGAGGTGAGATCCATGATGTGGCCCAGTAGGAAGGACAGCTTATTGTTCAAGCAATCATGTGTGCTACTCTTGTCCTTCCAGATCAGAATCCGGATTGTTGTGTAGACGATCTTTTTCCTGCATAATCTTGTTGAGAAAGTACCGTCAGCCCTTTTACTCCCTACGTGCATGCAGGTTTAGAACCACACTGTCCTTTTCACTCATTTTTCTCAGGGTTCTTCTGCTTTGCCTGTGTTTATCTTTCATGTTCAGTGAGACCAAATAACTATGGAAAGGTAGCATAAAATAAATAAATAAACCCAAAATAAACCCCCAATATCGTAGAGGAAAGCTTGTCCTTTTTGGTAGCTAATAAAATAATAAACAAAGGAATAAAAACACACAACAAATTAACCACAGGCAATTTCTCCAAGCATTTCTTTGCAGAATTCTCTGTGAATAGCTCTGTTTTAGTTCTTTCCCTCTCCCTCTCTGCCCCTCTGCCTGTTCTTTTCCCTTTTAGAGGTTGAGTTTCGCTGCTGGTGACTCCAGGAGTGCTACATAGCCACAAGAAGCAAACGGCTTCTCTTCATGCTTGCTGCTGATCAGAAGCCCAGCTGAATCGCTTAGGCTAGGTACCATAAATAGTGGATCAGCTACAAGTTAGGAGTAAGAGTATTCACAATGAGGTAGGTCAGAATTCTGAAATGTGCCCTTCCTTTTGGACTGCAAGTTAAGGAAGGAGGGAAGGAAAGTAGAAAGGAAGGTGAGAGAGAATAAGGAAGGAAGGAAGGAAGGAAGGAAGGAAGGAAGGTGTGTGAGAGAATAAGGGAGGGAAAAAGGAGGGAAGGTAGGGAAGGAAGGAAGGAAGAAGGGAGGAAGGAAGGAAAGTAGAAAGGAAGGTGAGAGAGAGAATAAGGAAGGAAGGAAGGAAAGTAGAAAGGAATAAAGGTGAGAGGGAGAGAACAAATGAAGGGAGGAAATAAGGAAGGGAGAGATGATGAAGAAGAAGAGTTGACTTTTCTACCCCACTTTTCTCACCAATTTAAGGGGACTCAAGTAGCTGACAAAGCTTTTCTATTTTTCTCCCCACAACAGACACCCTGTGAGGTGGGTGGAGCTGTGAGAGCTCAGAAGAGAGCTGTGACTAGCCCAAGGTCACCCAGCTGACTTCATGGGGGAGTGTGGAATCAAACCTGGTATTCCCAGATAAGAGTCTGGCTCCGTAACCACTTGGTGGGAGTGAAGGAAGGGAGGGGGGAGGGGGGAGGGGGGAGGGGGGAGGAAAGAAGAAAGGAAGGAAAGGGAAGGGGAGTGGGAAAGAACAAACGAGGGGAGGAAACCAGCAAGGGAGGAATGAAGGTGGGAGAGAGAGAAGGAAAGGAAGGAGGGAGGGACAAAAGAAAGGAAGAAGGAAGGAAAGTAGAAAGAAAGGAAGCTGAGAGGGAGAGAACAAATTATAGATGGAAGGATCAAGGAACGGAGGGATGAAGGTGGGAAGCATGGATGGAGGAGAGGAGGGAAGGAAAGGAATAAGGAATGGAAGGAAGGAAGGTGGGAGAAAATAAAGGAAGGAAGGAAGGAAGGAAGGAAGGAAGGAAGGAAGGAAGGACATACTTTTTTTGCTGGGGAGAGGGAGCAGGAGGGCTAATACTGTAGTCCAGGGAGATTTTGATCGAATGGGTGAAGCTGAAAGGCTTGTGTGACTGCCAGTCTTCTTGCCCTTACTGAGGACCCTGACTGATTACTTGCTGTCTGTGATTGGCTACATTCCCTCCTCCATCCAATGTCAGTAAAAGAGTTGCTCCCAGTGTTATTTAGCTCTGGATGAGGAAGTGACGCCCATTCCCAAGCTTCAGGACAGAGGGTGAGGTGATTTTAGGGAGTCACACAGAGGACATCTCATTAACCATGTCTGATGGCACCCAGAGTGTGGCGCTACGCGTGAGAGTCTGCCCTTTGTTTTCATGCATAGCTGGTACTGATTTTGTTTAAGATGTAGATGGATTTAAGGCAGTAATGATATAGTTGCTGTTTATTGTCCTCATCTAGCTCCCCAAGATGGAAACTCAAAAGAGATCCGATTAAAAAAAAGGATATATACTGAAGCAGAGATGGATAGGTGGATGACAAAGCTGGGCCCAAAGTACTTAATGAAAGAAAACTATCTGCCTCCCTTTTATTCCAGAATGACTGCATACATTTGTAATTGTCCCCCTCTGCACAATTCATTGAGTCTCATTTTGTAAATGTCAAGGAGAAATATCCTTCAAATGCTTCTGCTACACGTGGGATCATGGCTTTGCAGCAGTCCTTTGTTTGGATTTCTCTGGTTTTTATTTCTGTTCTTCTAAAAATTTCCTTGCCCTATTCCCACACCAACACTATGAAAGCTAGCAGGCAAAGGATGGAAAGAAATGCAGAGACACAAGATGGATGTCATGCAGAGACAATGAGTATTTTTCCACTGTCAAACAGTACCCATTTTTGCACCCATTTAGGACCCATTTGGGTGTGAGCCAGATGATCCCATTTCCACCACGGCACCCATTTGGGACCCAATTGTTTCCACTGCCGTGGGGGGAATCCGGATCTAATGGGTACATTTTGGCCTTTAATCTGGATTTTCTGTAGACCCCATTAGTGGGGTCTAAAATTGGGTCTTCTGCCAGAAAATCCGGATTAAGGGGAGCATCCAGCAAATGCAAAAAAGCCCACACACAACCATTTGTGAAATTGCCCTATGCCTAGCTCAATCTTGTGTCTAATAGAATGGATGCCCAGGTACTTCCTCCAGGCTGGAGAGACAAGCAGGATGCCTCTCAAGGCCATTTGTGGGAAGTCAAGAGCAGGTGAAGGTTTTGTCTGATAGAGATCGCCAGTGTTTATACTAGTATTTGTTAAGCCATTCTTTGTACTTGGGGGTTACGCCATGGAGCTATCACTGGAGCTATGCCTATCACTACCTGGACAAATTTTGCCTTCGCCTTCCAATATCTTCTTCAGATATACTTTCAGTCCTTGCCCTGCAGACCACCTCTGAGAGATATTTGTCAACTTGAGTGCATGTGTTGCTGGATGAGGGCGGGATGTTCCACCTGGAGCTTTGCTTGAGGAGGTGATGATAACTATTTATTTCTCTTGTCTTAATTCGGCAAGAGACATGAAAACGTGTGGGGCTGCTAGAACCTGACTAATGTTCAGAACAATTTATCAAGATGGTTATTGCTGCTGCCTAAATAGGTAGCAATGGAGAAAGGGCTTTTTTTTTTTTTTTAAAAAGTGATACATTACACATATAATGGATACACTAATTTGCAATAAAAGATCGCCACTCCATAAAAATTGCACAGCCTGTGTTTATCATTGCAGAGGGCTCGCGCAAGGCCAAAGCAACGTCTTTCCCAGTCTGCGCACAGAAGATCTTATTCTCCTGATAGATAATTGGAACAAGGGCTTCTTATTAAACTGGGCCAGAATCAAATGTCTATATGATACCTGGGGCAAATGAAGCTGCTATTCTGAGGCAACAAGCATTGCCCCATTCCATCCTCAGAGCAGACTCAATGGTGGCTAGGAAGAAGAGGAAGCTATTGAATCCCTATATTAGCCGTTTTT
The DNA here is from genome assembly GCA_023333525.1 of Aspidoscelis tigris stejnegeri. NCBI lineage: Eukaryota > Metazoa > Chordata > Lepidosauria > Squamata > Teiidae > Aspidoscelis > Aspidoscelis tigris. The sequence goes on along the minus strand of JALMGA010000012.1, from coordinate 22,115,418 downwards.
GGTCTACATGAAGAGTGGACCATGCTAAGATCAGAAGATGGCTAGGGAAATGTAGATAGTGGAGTGCTGGGTGATGTTTCTGATGCTCTGCTCTTTTCCGCAAACCACTAGAGGACAGAATCAATTTTGGTACCATCAAATGGTCCAAGGCCACCTCTATCTTCAGATCTGACTACTCACATCCTTTCATTTCTATTCATTTTATTTGTGGACTTGCAACTCAGGAAAGTCCAAATGGAAGGCGCTAAGTCCACAGATAAAGCAGATAGAAATGAGCAGCGGTGTTTTTGCACTTCCTTTCCTGTGGATGGGGAAGGAGCATAATCAACTATTGTTGACCAGCAAACACACTTAGGATCGCTAGTCAATGTTGGCCCACCCCCGTGTGATCAAACGCTTTCCGCTGTTTGATTGCTGGGCCGATCCTCTTCGGGGCACTGTCATCTAGGGACGTGCACAAATATTCAAATGCATTTGAAATTTGATGGAATTGACCGAATGTTGAGATTCAAATTGAAATCAAATGTCCTTAAATTCAAATTTAAAGATTCAATTCAAATGTCGAACTTTGGATCTATTCGTTTGAATTATTTGGACATTTTTATGTGTACGGGTTCGTACATGATGTGTACTTGAAGATCCGTGCCTTTCCCGCATACATATGCACTTGTACAGATCCGTATGGGATGAAAACGAGTTGTATATGGGATAACTATGGGATGCATACGGACGTGTACGGATGCACATGGAATGCATAACAATATGTATTGTCGACATTTGTAAGTGCAAATATGAATGAAAAATTCAAACGAATAGATTTAAATTTGCTGAATTTGAATTGAATTTGGTTAACTTCAAAGTGCAAACATTCTAATTGAATTGAATTTTTGAGTAATCAGTTCCAATTGAATCAAATCCCAAAAAATTGCATTTGTGCACGCCCCTCCTGTCATCTTGAGTGTGGTGCCCTCCACGATTGCGTGTGCATCAGCACGATCGCTATGACAACACTGACACTCTGTGCAGTTGCAGTCACATCAGGAGGTCAGCCAGTGCGCTTGTGCCGCTGCGCCACTGACATCCCTGTCCAGCACTGGTGTGAATGGTCACTGCTGGATGCTTCAGGTAAGTATCTGATAACGGTTAGTAAGCTTGCTCCACAGCTAATGTGCAATTAGGCAATCTCTGGGCAGGCAGGGGCTTTTCTAGCATATAAATGCCTCCTGACAGTTCAGGTGCACCTGCCCAGATGTTGCCTAATTGCATGCCATGGGCTGAAGTGTGAATTCAGCCCAGATGTGTGAGCAGACAGACCTGAAGATGGACTGAAGAAGGTTTAAAGCAAAGATGTGACCGCAGCCCAAGTATATCTGCAGATCCACCTGTTCTTGCAAAAGTTTTGCCAGGCATCCCCTGCCCAAGACCCTCCAGAAGTTGTTGAACTACAACTCCTAAGGCAAGGAACTATGGGAGTTATGGTTTAGGAACATTGAAACTGAGCAACTTAACTACTTTCCGGCCATGTTCCCACCTACAGTGAAACCGGAGCAAAACCCAGATTACTCTGATCCGGAGTAATCTGGGTTCTGCTGCAGGTTCGGGTTGGAGGCGGGGAACAGCACGGAGCACGTACGCTGCTTCTGCCAGCCTCCTCCTCCTCCTCCTCCTCAAGTCCCCGACCAAAGCAGGACAGCCAGGGGCCAGGGTGAGTGGGGTAAGTGAGCAAGGGGATGTGCAGAGGGGAGGCCGCCCCTCAGATGCAGCGGCATCGGGCAGCAGGCAGGGGGGAGGGAAAAGGAAGGAAGGCAGCCACACACACCTCACTCGCTCGCTCGCTTGCCGGCTCTCCTCTTTCCTGGTGGGGGTAGGATATGGACACCCTTCCTGGGGCCCCTGCCTGCCACCTGCCACCCACCACCTGCCTGCCTACCTACCTACCTGCCTGCCTGCTCCTCTTTGTGACGCCCTAGTGTAGCCCAGCCCGGCTGCAAGGGACGGAGCCAATCATGCTGCTGCCCTCTTCCTTCCCTCCTTCCCCCTCAGGCTTGGTGCAGCAGCCTCGAGCCACCGGCTGTCCTCCTTAGCTCAGCTTTACTCTGATTCAGCAAGAAAACCCCTGTTGAAATGGGTTTTCTTTCCCTGGATTTTCCCCGGAAAATCCAGGGAAAGAAAACTGGCATGGGAACAGGGCTGGAAAATCCAGAGTGGATTCGGAGTACTGGGGGATTTAATGGGAACCCCCAATGCCGAATCCGAATCTACTCTGGATTTTCGCCCCTATGGGGATGCACCCTCAGAGAACTCAGAGAAATTCTGGTGTGGGGCTCGGACCTTGATGAAACAAGATGTAACTAGAGGGCTGGGCCCTTTTCTGGAAAGAATGGAAGACAAGAACACATAGTTAGGAGTGGTAGAGTGGCACACGTTTTAATTTTGTTCAGTGACAAGACAGCTCTTTTTGTCCACGCAGAGAGACAGCTTCAATGTGTACTACTAGCAAATTCAGTGGTTTTTCTTTTAAAGCTGTCAGATAGGATTGAATAGGAAAGTTGTCGGCGGAAGAGCAATTGCAAACGAGAAGAGATAAATTTGATTAAATTGGAAACTACTTTCAGTCCTACTCATTAAGGAAGAGCAGCACAAACATGTGGCACAGATGGACATCTTTCTGAGGCAACCTCAAAGGGTAGCTTTGGGAAATCTAAACCAAGGATGGCCCTGAAGTACCTTAAAGAAGGTAGAGTGTGCCCTGCATGTTCTCATTCCATTCCTAATCCACTTTTCTAGCTAAGAATGTTCATGAGAGGGGCAAGGAGCAGATTGGCTTGTGAGTGATCCTGCCTTCAAACCATCTCTAAGCCATCTTAGAAGTTCTTCAGCCCTTTCAGTGAGGCAGTTTGGTCTAGTGGTTAGGGAGCCAGAATCTGATCTGGGAATGCCAGGTTCGATTCCACCCTCCCCCACAAAGCCAGCTGGGTGACCTTGGGCTAGTCACAGCTCTCTTCTGAGTTCTCACAGCACCACCTACCTTGCAGGGTGTCTGTTGTGGGAAGAAGAATAGAAAAGCTTTGTCAGCTGCTTTGAGTCCCCTTAAGGGTGAGAAAAGTGGGGCAGAAAAGCCAACTCTTCTTCTTCTTCTCCTCCTCTTTTCATCATACTGTATATAATCATAACCAGCATCATTGCTGAGGAAAAGCAGTGGCTGAAGGGTAAAGTAGAAATTGTGGATGCAAGAAGAAGAAGAAGTGCAAATTCTGCTTCTGGAAGCTCAGAATCAGGCCGGTGAGGTCTCAGTGTGTGTGAGGTCATAGAGGGGCCAAACTTGGATTAATGATTGTGTTTCTTATAAAGCAACTTCCTGAATTTCCATGATTAGATATAGACTGAGTGGACCCTGGCTGAGTGGACCCTTCTATTGGAATGGACTTACACGCATACAGAATTTTACTTCTGTGTTCATTGAGAACTCATGGAATCTCAGTGGATACATTTAAGTGTCTCAGGGTATTCAGCTGAATAAATATTAAATATTCTTGCTAGTATTGACAAAGTTTTCATGGAACAGAAAATCAAACAGCTGGGTTATGGTGACAGCCAGCAAACCACACTGATTGGATGGTCCATAGGGTCCAGCGTGTTGATCAGTCACATTTCACGGTGCCAAACTTGGTTTCTACTCGGGGTGTGCATGAATGCAATTTTTGGGATACAATTTGATTCAAATTGAATATCCAAAAATTCAATTCGATACAAATCTTTAAAATTCAGATGTAACCAAATTTGATTCAAATTAAGCAAATTCAAATCTATTTGTTCAAATTTTTTATTCGAATTTGCACATATGAATATATCTTCCCCACATCCATACAAATCTGTGCGCATCCATATACGTCCGTATGCATCCCATAGTTATCCCGTATGCAACCCGTTTGCATCCTGTACGGATCTGGACAAAAGCGTAGGGATGTGGGAAAGATGCGGATCTTCAAGTACGCATTGTGTACAAACCCGTACACACACAAATGACCAGATAGTTCAAACGAATATATTCAAAATTCATTTGAATGTTTAAATTCAAATTTATAGACATTCAATTCAAATTTGAATGTCAAAATTTGGACAAACTCAATTGAATTTCAAATACCTTCGAATATTCATACACATCCCTAGTTTCTGCACATAATGAATCAAAGCCATGTCTGGTGCAATGAAAGGTGCTCTGATGAAGCATTCCTATTTTGGCTCTCTAATGCCAGCAGAGCAGCTTCACTTCCTGCACTGAATGACAGTTTGGAGATCATTGAAAAATTAAGAAGAAGGAGGGGTGAAGGAGGGGCATACGCCGTTCCAGTAACTGCAGATGCTTTCATTTTTAATTATATGGCTATACATGTCAGTTTGTAATGACAAGCTCAATCAATGGGCTAATCAATAAATTAAATCACATTAAACAACTCTCACATGGTTTACCAGAAATATTAAAAACAAGATAAAGCCACATGTGCTTTAAATATCTGCCCCAAACTTCTGCTGTGGTCACACCTAGGGTTTAATCCAGCTTCAGTCCACCTTCAGAATGAGAGAACCCATCAGCAAAGTGACCTGTAATTTTTTCCCCTCATTCTCTGTCCCAAAGGTGAATTTTCTGAGTTATTTAACACTGAAAGAAAACAGCTTGTCTCTTGGCTGATGTATTCTCTCTCTCTGAAAGTGGACTGAAGCTGGATTGAACCTTAGGTGAGACCACAGCCTTCTTGCTTCCCAGTCAGGAAGTGGAACTGAGGGTCAAAAAACAGAACAGCCAAGGAAGATGGAATGTAACATTTGTTCAACTGACCCATGTTTGTGCTCCAGCAGGAGTGAATATAAAGAAGTTCAAATGGCTGAAGATGGCACCAAAGGTCAGGTTTCATTTCATTTTTCTATTCCATAGTGTCACAGAAACTGCATTGGTGAAGCGTGACTGAGAATGGAGGAGTTTAGGGTTTTCTTCAGCTGCTCATCACGCGGGTGGCATTGTCTAGGGATGTGCACAGATATTTGAATGCATTTGAAATTTGATCAAATCGACCAAATTTTGACATTCAAATTCAAATCAAATGCCTTTAAATTTGAATTTAAAGATTCGATTCAAATTTTGGATCTATTTGTATGTGTATGAGTCTTTGGGCCTTTCCCCACTAGGGCTTAGAACCCTTCTAAGATCCCATTAGGAACCCAATTAGTACCTTATTGGTACCAATCGGGAAGGCCCTGTCCCCACCTGGACCCCATTGAAGGCCCCATCTGCAAGGCCCTGTCCCCACAAGGGCAGGGGAAATCTGGATTTAATGGGTCCTTCAGGTCCCTTAAATCTGGATTTCATATGGACCTGATTAAAGGTGTCCACAATGGGGTCTTCAGGCATCCTTAAGATCTGGATCTCCAGGAGGACCCCATCTGGGTCTTGAGGATCCAGATCTTTCTCTGTGTGTGGAAAAAGGTGGTAGATAAATGGGTTGGGGGAATGAGAAAAAAAATTAAGAAGTTCTATAGTCAGCATTTTTCTGGTTGACCCTCTAGAGGACATGCTACTATACCTGAATTAGGGATGTGCACAAATGTATTTTTTGCATTTGAATTTGATTCAAATATACTATGTGAATATTCAATTCAAATTGAAATTCAAAAATCCATATTTTCGAAAATCCTATTCGAATCCGGATTACCTGGATCCGTATTATTAAAAAATCTGATTTAAATCAAATGATATGAATGTCGGGAACAATTGTATCCAATTTTTGAATCTGTTTGCATCCCGTTTTTATTGCATTTGCATTTTGTTTGCATTGCTTTTGCATCCCGTATTATGAGTGCAAATAGACCTGATATTCGGATGCAATATATGAACATGAATTCAGTCAAACCATTCAAAAATCCATATCGGATTTTTAAAAATCCAGATTTGATCCAAATTCAAAAATTCAGGTTTTCAAAAATCCGATTCAAATTTGAATGTCGATATTTGTTGAATTCAAATCGGATTTTTGAATTTTCGAATATTCTTGCATATCCCTAAACTGATTAACTTTTTCAGCCTCTGCAACAGAAAGTATTTTGGGGTGCATCTTTTGTTTTGTTTTTTCATCTATCTTCCCCAACACATCTAATATTTTTCAATCTACTGAAACAAAGGCTTGCCAAATTGAACAAATACAAAATTAATTCTGCTGATCAACTAAATTCTGGGTTTAAAATGTATAATTGATAACACACTTGCTTGTTAATGGGATAATAACTATTTGGAATAACTTTGATCTTAACAACCGTTGGAATTTTTTTTTTAAAGTGAGAATGAGGAAGAAGGGGGGGCTTATTCAGTTTTGGTTCTCCAGAGAGGCCCAGCAGAATTAGATATACAGTGATGCTGGTTATTAAGAAATCATTCAAATTTAATGAATGTGACTCACAAGCTGCTTTAATTAACTGTTATATATTGTGCAGTGGATTGCTTCATCAATAAATGATTCTGCATTCATAATTATAAATGAACATCTTCTGAAAGATGTATTCAGGTAAATAAGGATTCAAACGCAGGCTGCTTTTTTTATTTCTTTTCCCTTTGCCTCATTGCCTCATCTCCACTCAGCTGAGGATGTTAGTTAAAAAATGTGCATTTTGAGCTAGGAATTCCAAAAATTCCCTCGTCTCCCTGAAGGAGGAAAGTGGGAATGAAACAGAGAGGTGGCTAGAGAATTGCAAACTTTCCTAAGAAACAGGAAAGCTATTATTTCCCATAGGTTTTGGAGCAGACGGTTTTCCAAATGAAACCACCCTTAGCTTTCTGCTTCATGCCCTGGATATCTTTCACATATGTTGTTCTAATACAAGTATTTTCTTGTACTTGTATCCCCCTCTGTACCTGGAGGTCTCAGGGTTGGCTACAATAAAATAAGTAGAAAACAGATAAAATGAGCTAAAATGATGATAGTGCCTACATTGTGTCAAGGGGCATGCTGTTCTCTCAGCTGAACATAAGAACATACAAGGAGCCCTGGTGGATCAGGCCACAGCCCGTCTAGTCCAGCATCCTGTCGCACACAGTGGCCCACCAGTTGCCCATGGGCATCTCAATCAGAGACAAGGGCAAACCTTCTCCTGCTCCCGAATCCCAGAAAATGGCCTTAGAGGCTTCCTACTTGTCCTCCCAGCCTGAAAGATGTACTTAGGCAACCATTCTAGTGGCCATTGATACATCTGTCATCCGTACGTTTGTCTAGCCCAGTGGTTCTCAACCTTCCTAATGCCATGACCCCCTTAATGCAGTTCCCCATGTTGTGGGCACCCCAACCACAGGGGCGGAACAGCTAGGAGGGGGGAGGGAGGGGCAGTGGGAGACTTGTCGCAACCCCTCTGAAAGGATAGTTTGACCCCCAAAGGGGTCACGACCCACAGGTTGAGAATCGCTGGTCTAACCCTTCCTTGAAGCCATCTAGGCTAATAGCTGTTACCACCTCTTCGGGCAGCAAATTCCATAGACTGATGACCCTCTGCATGAAGAAATACTTGCCTGAAGGCCAAGATAAAGAGGTGTGCATTCATCAAATGTCTGAATGTTTACAATCAGGGTGCCTGCACCTGCCAAGAAAACTGCATTGAGGGCCTCTTGAAGGTGTCCATGCAATCAACCAGGAGTTGGGCACCACTCAGTGCTACCCAACCACCTGTTCCTTTTCGTTGCCATGAACCCCATCCCCCACCCCCATAAATGCTACCAAGAAAGCCTCACTGGCATTAGGACACAGTCAGGTCTATATAGGGGGAAACATAGGGATGTGCATGAATATTCATAACATTCAAAATTCGTAGGAATGTCAAAATTTGGTTGATTCAATCAAATTTCGAATGCATTTGAATATTCATGCACATTCTCATACTATTCATAATGCTTTGCCACCAAAGCTATTTGAAGCATTCTGGAAGGGGACTTATTGGTTAGCCAAGGGGCCATTTCCTGATTTTTTAAAGATCCCCTCATCAAGGCAAAAGGCTGATGGGGTAGGATGTGGTTCTGTCCATTAGAGATGTTCATGAATGTATTTTTTACATTCGAATTTGAGTTGATTTGAATATTTGAATATTCCATTCAATTTGAAATCCGAAAACCCAAATTTTCAAAAATCCCATTCGAATCCAGATTATCCGGATCTGTATTTTTGGAAATCCGATTCAAATTGAATGATACGAATGTCAGGAAGATTCATATCCGATTTTTGAATTTGTGTGCATTCTGTTTTCATCCCGTTGTCATCCTGTGTTATAAGCACAAAGAGAACCTATATTTGGATGCGATATACGACGTTCTATTCAGTCAAATTATTCAAAAATCCATATCAGAGTTTCAAAAATCTGAAATACAACCGAATTTGGAAATTGGCATTTTCGAAAATCTGGTTCAAATTTGAATGTCGTTATTCGTCGAATTTGAATTGGATTTTCAAATATCCGTGTGCATCGCTAATGTTCATATGCTAGTGCTTTAATCCACGTTAAAGCTCACAATATGCACTTCTAAAATGCATTTTTTGACCTTTAATGTGCATTAGAGGTGGGATGTGAACACTAGCTTCCACACGCTGCTGTATCTAAGCTGTTTTTGAGCCAGTCTTTGTACCATCAAATCAAGAGACATTTTGGTGCACTGCAATTTCATGGACAGGAATTTGGAAGTAATGACACCTGCTCCAGAGGAACAGTGACAAATGAAGTCAACATCTCTTTGTTAATATCTGGGTATGATTGGAGGTAGAACTAATGTGAGGAAAGATGAACTGCTGTGATCTTTTAAACTAGATTAAAGAAACAGTATGATTCAAACCATGTGTTACGTTCCAGCAATTTGCTGTTATTAAGGCAGAATTTATTATGGCCTGAAAGTTATAGTAACCTCCTGCTCACATTACAAAGCCCAAATACACCATGAGCAACAACTTTCTAAGCCTAGAAGAACTGAGGCACGTAATTTCAGGAAGGTATGCCGTGTTTAAGTAATAGAGCATGTGAATTTAATCAAGAATAAGAAAATTCAATTACCGCAAATAGAGGGTTAGAATTTGCCATTGCTTGGAGGGGTAGGAGATATAATTGAAGCAACCCTCTCTCTGCTCAGGTGTTTGGTCTTTGATCCTCCAAGAATTTACATTCTTTGGCTGTTCTAAATAACTAAGGTGGAAATTGAAATTTAGGATCACAGAACAGGACTGACGCGTGGCCCATTTTGATCAGAGGCCTTGGTTGACTGAGCCTGAGAAAGAATGTGAGAAATAAGCCTTCTAAATTGCTCAGATGTTAGTTCTAGGTCTCATGAGTTGGAGGATTCGTCGGGGCCATTCTTACATTCTTGTAGACACATCCATGGAAGACAGGTGTATCAATGACTACTTGAATGGATCCCTAAGTACCACATCCAGGTTGGGGAGACAGGCAGGATGCCTGTAAAGAACACTTGCAGGGAGTCAATAGCAGGTGAGGGTTTTGCTTTCATCAACTGCTTGAGATGCCCAGAAGCAACTGATGGGCCACCGTGTGAGATGGGATGCTGGACCAGATGGGCTGTGGCCTGGTCCAGCAAGGCTTTCCTTAATTCATGGAGGACAGATGTATCAATGGCCTAGGCATGGCCTACAGCTTGGAGAGACATTTGTAGGGAGTTGAGAGCAAGTAATGGTTTTGCCTTAGGGATGTCCACAAATGTGTTTTTTGGCATTTGATTCATAACAAATTGAATGTTAGAAAATTTGTATTTGTACGAAGAGACCCTTTCGAATGTGGCAAAATTCCATTTGATATGAATGTATTCATACAAATTTGTATGAATATCTGATATACATGAAATGTCTCAGATATGAATGTATATGTATATGTATATGTATATGTATATGTATATGTATATGTATATGTATATGTATATGTATATGTATATGTATATGTATATGTATATGTATATGTATATGTATATGTATATAGTTAGTACTGTCACAGGCCAGAATCAACAAATATTAAAAAATACATACAATTTACTGATAAAATCAAATGAAAAGTAAAAACCAGTCTGTATACTCAAAAGATAATAGCTTTAAATATGCTCTCAATCCCTGTCGAATGTGACTGATGCAGCTGCTTTCCCACCTCCCCAGTTTAACAAATGCCAGAACTATTCATACAAATGTCCGGAAACATTCATATTCTTTTGAATGTCAGTGTAGGAATATCGTTGGTTCAATTTGTGTACGAATGCCTGAAATTGTATGAATAACGAATGTTACGAAATTCATGCCTGTCGCTATGTTTCCTTTGTCTTCTGGCTGAGATGTCCTGAAACAACTGTTAGGCTATCATGAGACCCATGAAGCTGGACTAGATAGGCCAAGGTCTGATCTGACAGGGCTTCTCTTACATTCCTATAAAAGTGAAATGATTGGAATAAAATCTCAGTTTCTTCTCTATGCATTAATAAACCCCATAACCCAGACTTGTTAATCTTGTGACTGTTCAATAGAAATACTTCTTGAAAGACAGGTCATGAAATATCTTTTATATAGTGTCTTTCCTGGTGTTTTTGTGAGTCTTTGGTACTTAATAACTCTTCATCTTCATGGTTTCAATTGACTGGCTGTTGAACTTCACATTGGCCAGTATTGAGCAAAGATTAAAATAAAAAATCTGGGGGAAAAAAACCATTGGGGGAGTATTTCACTCTTCCCTTGTATTTCATTCCATCTTCATATGATTTTGGCAGATAAATCATCCTGCAAAACTCAGTTCTGCCTGCTTGCCGGGCGTCTGCCTTCCCAATGTCAAAGAGTTGTGCGCATGAATTATTTAATAGCATTCACGTTGTTTACTTTGCTTGCCTGATTTGTGGGAATGTTTTCCTTTGCGATGATCTAGCATTTGCTGTTTGAATGTTGGCTTTTCCGTGTCCTAATCAATGCAAATTGGGCCATAAAAGTGGCTCGGTGCACAGAACGCTTAGGTAAAGCAGAGCTTTTGATCAATGGAATGGAACGCGGACCATGTGGGTTTTCTGGCGCACTTCTGTGTTGGCAAACTTTCTGATTGGGTAGGCTGGCTCCTTAGGGCTGCACATGTGCCACATCACGACCAGTCAGCTGGGACTCCCTTTTCCACCCCTCCATGTTTCAGTTCAGGGTTGGCTAATGGCAGGATATGCCATTGTGCTCCATGGAGACCACTTGCCATAGTTTTACCTTATTGACTCCTGTTGCCTCTTCCCTCTGGGAGCGGCTGTGGCTCAGTGGTAGAGGAAACCACCTGAAGAGCAGAGAGTCAAGGCTAGGGGTGTGCATGAATGCAATTTTTGGGATTCGATTCGAATGTTTAAAATTTGAATGTATTCACATTCCATTCAAATCCATTCAAATCCATTTGTACGAATATTTGATTCACGTTTGAAGATACAAATGTTGACAACATTCGAATGTGTCTGTATGCCTCCGTACGTACCTGTATGCATTCGCACGCATCCTGTTTTTATCCTGTATGCATCCCGTTTTCATCCCTTACGTATCTGTACAAATGCATACAGATATGAATAAGGTGCGTACAGATATGTATGTAATGCGCACTTATCCATACACATACGAGTGGTTTGAAAGACTAAATTCGAATGTTTAAATTCAAATGGATAGACATTCAATTTGAATTTGAACATCCAAATTCAATTGAATTCGATCGATTTTCAAATGTTTTGCCTATTCCTGCACATCCCTATTCTCTCTCTGAAGCCAGGCATGTGAATGATCTCACTCGTAAGAGTCCTAAAGCTATCTAAAGCACATTCACAGATAACAAGCAACCAAATGAACAAACAAACAATAGCCCAAGAGTGTCATGGAGACAGTGGTGTGTGGCCCTCATGTTCCCATGCAATCTCTAATCCACCTTTTCTAGCTTAGTTGTGGTGGGTGCTTGGCTAACATGTGGGTGTTTTCAAGAGAAGAAGAAGAGGAGTTGGCTTTTCTACCCTGCTTTTTCCACCCATTTAAGGGGACTCAAAGCAGCTGGCAAAGCTTTTCTAATCTTCTCCACACAAAAGACACCCTATGAGGTGGGTGGGGCTGGGAGAACTCAGAAAGAGAGCTGTGACTAGCCCAAGGTCACCCGGCTGGTTTGATAGGGGAGGGCAGAACTGAACCCGGTATTCCCAGATAAGAGCCTGGCTCCTCAACCACTAGACCAAACTGGCTCACTGGAGAAAGCATGGAAATAGCAGGTGGATGTAGGCGTCTGGAGAAGTCAGCAAGAAGCAATTGAACAGTCTCCTTTAGAATGCTCAACAACAGCAAATAGAAACCTCCTGGTAGTTTCACTTACGCCCCAGTACTTAATCAGTCCTTCAGATGAAGCAAAAGTGGATGAACTATGGATCCTTTTTAGAAAACATGAGCCAATATTGAAGAAATTAAATTAAATTGCTTGGCTATATTGTTTCCTTCTAATGGCATCTGCACTTACCATTAGAGTTGATGGATGTCCGTGGAGCAAAGAAATACTAACTTTTCTGCATAATTTTCAGAGCGTTTCACTGCCGGTCAGCCAGCAAAATACCTGTTTGCAGTAGGAGAATGCTTTTTTTTTTTAAAGAAAGTTTGTGGAGATCTTCCCAAAAGATGCTGGTGACTTCCTGTGGGCTCAGTTTTAATCCAGCTTGGAAGATCTTTACTTTCAGAACAAGAGAACACATCAGCAAAGTGACCAGTCATTTTCTTTCCACATTATCTATCCCAAAGGTGAATTTTCTGAGCTATGCAACACTGAAAGAAAACAGCTTGCCACTTTGCTGATGTGTTCTCTCACTCTGAAGGTGGTCTGGAGCTGGATTAAACCTTAAGTGTGACCACAACTTAGCTAGCATTCCTTGAGCTCAGGGGTCTGCCAGACTCCACCACGTCTTCCCTGTTAGCCTTGCTCCCACAAATGCATAAAAGGAGTGTGTTTGGCCATTCTTGTCCATGCTCCTTTCTCTGTGTCCACAACATTTGACCATGGAAGCTGCCTCACAAAAGGAACCTACACCCGTGTTGATCTGTGTACTGTATATGCTAAGGGTCGGCTTCTTATTTTGACTCATGCATCGTGGAAAAATGTCCTCTCCTTTAGAAATCAGGATTCCCAAGTTTGCTTTGGTAGTTGAGTTGTTGGCTAAACTGCTTGAGCCATATTTGTTCCCATAATCCTTTGCCTCCAGTCCTCTTGCAGGTCTACGACAGTTAACAGCTGAGGGTCATTGTACTAGATGGGCCCCTGGCCCAATTCCCAGGGCTTTTCTTGAATCCACATTAGGGATGTGCACAAATGTTCTAAACATTCGAAATTTGATCAAATGTGGACATTTCAATTCAAATAAAATGTCTACACATTCGAATTTAAACATTCGAACGAATTTTGAAGGTTTGAAAACATTTGAACAAATTTTGAATGTTCCAAAAACATTCATTCAAATGATTAGAAACATACAAAAGCACAGATACGTATGTATTAAATATGTATCTGTACGAATCTCATATGTATCTGTGTGCTTTTACGCTGATAATACAGAATGAAACCGGATGCATATGCGATAAAATGGGATGTGTACAAAATGCATAAAGATACGTATAACACAAACGAATGTTGTTAACATTCTTACCTTCAGATTTGAATCTAACATTCAAACGAATAGATTCAAGTGTATTTGATTCGAATTGGATTTCGTTGCATTCGGAGTCTAAACATTCGAATCAAATTGAATGTTTGGATATTTGATTTGATTCGAATGCAAATGCAAAAAAAGCTCACACACGTCCCCAATCCATGTGCTTTTACCCTGCTAGTGAGGGTGTCATGGACCCCTCAGACCCTGAATCTATGCTAACTGTAGTAGCTCAAAGCTAAAAAGGGTTCCTGCACTTCTTACAATCAAAGCATGAAGCCTTGAATTATCTTTCTTGCCCTCTCTGACATGTTGCCCTATTATGCTTGAAACTAATCTCAAGATTTCTAATTTATTTGCCAGAAAAGGGCCGCACCCATCTACTGTAATCTGTGCCTATAAACGGCTGTTAATCATGACCCACTCAGCTTGGATTTATCTGCATCAGTCCTGCAAATCTTGGTGCACTGATGTTCCAGGGAGGCAAATGAGGCATTTTGCATTCAAGGAGAGGTGCCTACAGTCTGCCTGATGATTCTCGCAAAATCAGCCCCCTCTGGGTCAGATTTGCAGGTGAGCGTCTTATTAATTCAATAGCATCTTGCTTTTGATTATGAAATGAATGCAGGAATGGGGAGGAGGGAGAGCCACCATCAGGGATCAAGCAAAGAAGGAACGGAGTGTCAGCAGTAAGGATGAAGTTCTGCCATGGTTTTGTATGGGAAGCACATTGCGTAAGTGAACCTTTGGAGCACTTAGAGGTGCATGACCCTCATGACTTAATACCTGATGCTCACAGGTCCTCCTGAGTAATTTGAGCAGATGATCCAAGGATTCAAGCAGGAGAAAGTCCTCTGCTCTGTTGTTTTCAAGCTGTGACCCAGCGAGCAGAGGTCTGCCGACTATCCAACCTCCACCTTAGGACTTAGATCATTCCAGAGGGTGCAATCACACAGGGCTTATTTTAGGCACCCATTTGGAAAAGATCACTCCTTCTGTAGGCACATAGAAAATCTACATCAGACTTAGTACCTAAAAAGCATTCTATGTGATTGTACCTATCAGCTCCTCCTCCTGTGCTCACCACTGATTGGATGTCATTGGCTTGAGATTCCCCATTTCTGATTATTGACCAGCAGTTGCAGCTATTTCCATACTACTGGCTAATGGAGCCTGACTTGAGCAACAAGTCACCCTGAGAGTTATTATTTCCTGTCTTTGGAAGGGGCGGATAATCAGAAGCTGGGGGACTCAGTAAGAGGCATTTTTTATTTTTTGTCTGTCAAGTGAGTCTGAAACTCACCTTTTCAGGTTGCACATATGAACATTGGGTGTTTTTCCACTGGCAGTAAGTACCCATTTTAGCACCCATTAAGAACCCATTTGGCTGAGAGCCGGATGATCCCATTTCCACTACAGACCCCATTAGAGACACATCTGTTTCCACCACAGCTAGGAAAATCTGGATCATATGGGTCCTTCAGGATATATAATGTGGATTTCCTGTAGGGCTCTACAATGGGGTCTTCAGCCATCAAATCCAGATTATAGGGAGCTTGTTTCCACTAGGGGTGTTTTTCTGCTGATCTCCTTTAATCCGGATCTAAGAAGATCTGGATCTAAGGAAAGGGCACTTCCCTTAATCTGGATCTAGTAGAGTTACCCAGCGTGTTTCCATGGGTGGTCTAGTACCCAATAGCAATGGGCGCTAGCCTGCCTGCTGTGGAAACACCTGAGCACCCATTTGCAAATCCGGATCTACCCAATTCTAGTAGAAACAGGCTCCCTATAACCCCGATTTGATGGCTGAAGACCCCCTTGTAGACCCCCTTAATGGGGTCTACAGGAAATCCGGATTATAGGTGCTGAAGGACCCATATGATCTGGATTTCCCTAGCTGTGGTGAAAAGAGATGTGTCTCTAATGGGGTTTGTAGTGGAAACGGGGTCATCCAGCTCTCAGCCAAATGGGTCCTTAATGGGTCCTTCAATGGGTCCTTAGTGCTAGTGGAAAAACACCTAGAATTGGGCAATGGGGTCTAGAGGAGGCTCATGGGGGGAGGCACCCATGGGGGGGGTACCCCAAACTCAAGACTTTGAAGTCCCTCCAAAGCTGGATTAAGGGAAGTACCCATTACTTAGATCAGTGGAAAAACACCCATTCTGTCCCCTGCCAAAGCACATAGGTAAGTCTCTGCGATACAATCACATACTTTGTTTGTACTAAAACCTGAGCATGAATAGATGCACTTTTGTAGATGTCCAAAGTTAATGCGCCAGATGATGAATGCCACAGCCAGGAGAAAAGGAACAGCTTTGGTAGGTTTTGTCACCCATACAGAGATCAATATCCTCATAATAATAATAATAAAAAATAACTGATATAAAGTTTCATAATAGAACTGCTCATGTCCCAGATCGACTATGTTCATTATGCAATCCACAATTGCTATTCAACGCAGCCTGCGGCCTGCAGAGAGAATACAACTAGGGAATAGATTTTCTTCTTCTTCTTCGTCTTCTTCTTCTCCTTGCAGGCTTCAGCATCTCCGAGTCAGATCAGCTAATGAAGATCTCTCTTCCTGTTATCTTGGAAGAACATGAATTGCTAAGAACTTTGGTATCTGTAAGTAGATTAGGAGGAAAAATGGCCCTTTTCTGCTGCTGTCGAGCAGAGATCTAAAGATAAAGACTGTCGAATGTTCCTCTTGCTCTTCTAAGCCAAACGGCATTTTTTTTTTGCCTGTGTAATTTACCAGGACATAAAAAAGAAGCCATCCTGAGGTCGGTGGGGAGGGAAAACCTGTGTCAGGAAAAAACTATGTGAGAGGAGAGGCATTAGAAGGATTTCAAGCAGAGAAATTGGCCTAGAGGATCTCTGTCGGTGGAGAAACTAATAGACAACATACATTTTGCAGCAACCAAGCAAATGTCAACAAACAGTTGCTTAGAGTTGCAAGCTGCTTGTCACAAATGCTGACTGTATTCCATCTAAGCCAAGGTGTCAGATGATAAATGATTACATGACAAATGGGGCGGCACAGAAGTTGGCCCGTAGCAGACGGCCTGAAATGAGACAATCCTCAGGTGTTTCCACACTAGCTTGAGTAGCTTCTGCACTTCAGACCGGATTGGAGACACTTTGTGGAGGCCACTTCCGCATTTCAGCGTGCAAGATCCATCTTAAAAATAGGACTTGCCGCCGAAATCCGGATTAAAACGAAGACCTGGAAAATCAGGTCTTCAATCCATCACTTCGCCTGGATGTGTGCAGAAGCAGGACCCTTCCGCGCATGGCCAGGTGAAGGGATGGGTGTCCACCCGCTCCGGGGGTGGCGTCAGTGGCGTGTGAGCTGAAAGACTTTTGGAATGGGTGCTGATGCGTCTGCATAACACCCACTCCATCCGTCCTCCCATATCTGTACTCCCTGTGTGTGTGCGGACGCGCGGGGCCGCTTTGGATTCGTCAGACATGCATACATGCACCCCCTCTGTTTGATGGCATAGCTCAGCAGAGGATGGTATCACATGTTGTGCTGACCTGTTTAGTCTTTCTCTTGCGTATACAAGGACAGGGCTGGCACGAGGATGCCACACATCCATCCAGCTAGCATCTGCATGCTTCTACTCTTTGGGCATAACCATAACGAAGTACTCTCTGCAGAGGGGACATAAGCTATTGAATTTCTAGAATAAAGACTTCTACTCCTTCTCTGCTTCCACTCACTTTCACTTCCGTGTTGTTCTTTCTATACACATCCCTAGATGAGAACATGAGGGCCACTCATTGCCATCTCTGATGCCCTTTGGAATTGCTTCACTTGCAAATGCAGCCTTAAAGGTGATTCAGCAGCCGTTTGCAGATGGGATCATTCACACACCAGCCTGCCTTTCCCATGCTTTCATGATCATTCTAAGTTAGGAAAAGTGGATTAGAGATGGGATGTGAACAAAGGGACAAACAGTACTATCTCTTGGGTGCTTTGGGGCCACTTTATTTGCTACACAGCCTTAAGTGCAGAATTTTTGCACAGAGGGAATGGAACTGCCATTGAGTATTTAAAACACACATCTTGGATCATGGGAATTGAACCCCCCAACATTGCCTGCACTGGTATGAGCTCAGCAGAAGGGCGGTATATGAACATCACCAGAAGACGACAGGGTTGTCTGTTATGAATGGGACCAAGGCCCTTAGGGGTGGCTAAGGACAAGCTCAGAACAGGATGGCCTATTGATGTGAGCTTACCTTTGACTTACAAACACAGCCAATAAGTGTTTTCCATCAGGAGCACTGGTGGCAGGAGTTATGACTCTAGGTGGTGCTACCAGTCCACTGCAAGTGGACTGCAAAAAGCAGAGGTTGTTTACAACCCTGGCTGTGGTCACACCTTCCCTTTAATCTTTCTTTAGTCCATCTTCAGTCCCCACCATTTGCACCTTTATTGTCCAGTTTGTGGACTTTCCTGAGTCCTGATTTTATAGGCCTCAAGCCGTGAATCTATGTGAATCTGTTTCCAGTTTTTGGGTGTGATCGGGGAACAGGACTAAAGGGTCTGAACTGGACTATGGTGGGTGGATCCTGCATGAGTTTGCCTTCCTTTTCACCCAATGGGTGATGACCCGCTGTTGATTGACGGAACTTTGATCCTATCAGAGCGCAGGGGGTGTTGTGACGGTGGACTCAAATGGAGATCTAAAAAGGTCTTTAAACGGAATCTCAGGTCAGGAACAGACAGGTGTGATGAAAGTGACCCAAACTGAAGGCAAACTAGGAAGGATGATCAGGTCGTGGGTGTGATCAGAGTTAGTGTGTTTTCAATATGGCTTCTTAATAAGATGGGCTGCTTCAGCAAGGTGTGACCACAGCTCCTGAGTCTTCTACAGTTCAGACAGAGCTTGCAGTAAGGATGTGAAAGAATATTAAAAACATTCAAAATTCAGTCGAGTTCATTTGATGAATTCATATGACTGTGAACGTTTCAAATCATCCATGCAAATTATTGAGACATTCACATGTGTACAGATACGTACGCATTATATACGTATCTGTAGGCATCTTATTCATGTTCGTATGCATTTGTACAGATACGTAGGGGATGAAAATGGGGTGCATATGGGATAAAAATGGGATGTGTACAGATGCGTATGGACACATACAAATGTTGTCAACATTTGCATCCTCAAATATGAATTGGATATTTGTACAATAGACACAAATATATTTGAATTTTAATACAGTCATTTTTTCCCGTATTCGTATGAATTTGGACATTTGAATCTTCTATTTAAATCGAATCAAATGTCGAAAACCGAATTTGTGCACACCCCTAGCTTGCAGTATGCATCTCCAGATCCTGTTGGGTGTCATCTCCTACTTAGCATCATTAATAGGGATGTGCATGGGCATTTATATTATTCGTTATTTGTATGAATTTGGCCAAATGTGGTCATTCCGATTCGAACCGAAGACTGGCGTTGGAATTTGAATCAAATGCTTTGGAACATTTGTATGAAGCTTCGTTACATACAAATGAGAAGGTGAGAAAGCAGCTGCCCCAGTCACATCTGCAATGGATCCACGGTGGATTTGAAGTGGATTGAGAGTGGATTCAAAGTGCATTCAGTGTGGATTTGGTGTGTTCCAAGGGGATACATATGAGATACGTAAGGGATCCACATGGGATTCAAATCTAACATTCTTATTGAATTTCTATGGAACGTTTGTATCAAACGGAATCCCATCACATTTGAAGGGGACCTATTCGAACGAATATGAATTTTCTTGCATTTGATTCCTTATGAATAGAATGCAAAAAAGCCCATTTGAGCACATCCCTAATCATTAGTGTCTTTATTAATGAAATGTAAACCTTGCCCTTCCAGGCAAAAGAAACAAATAAATAACGGATTGCAATTTAAAGGCATCTTCCAGGTATTTCCATCAGATGTTCCTAGTTCAGGTGGGTTTCGATACAATACAGAGGCTCCAGCTTTGCTGCGTGTTTATATTATTGACTATTTCTTTGGGATTCCCTGTAGTCAAGAGACTGGTCTTTTGGGGGTAGGCTTGCAAAGACTTTTCTTTCTGAATAGTTTTTAAATTTCCATATCTGATAGTGCCAAATTTGCTCAGTGTATTTCTTCCTGCTGTGAGACTAATGCTGCTTATTTATCTTGCTTGCCTGCTCCGTTCCCCATGTCACATATTTTAATATCTATGTTTTTTTTGTTTTCTTTTGTTTTTACTGTGATTCTCTGGTCTAAAGATTCAGCCCCAATGAATCTTTGGTCTGATATGCTCTAGCTGTATGTGGCTGATAGAGCCAATCATGTTAATGCATTAATCTAATCAATTTTAAAAGCTGTTTGTGTGGATCATAATCTTTCCTTCCTAATGACAGGATTCATGAATATTCACTTTGAATATTTTGGCTGTAGCTGCTATGTGGAGAGGAAGCCGTACGGGTCCAATGAAAAGAAAACAAAAAGACCAGACATGCATTTCTGTATATTTACGCTTTCAGGAGCCCCGTTGAAACACAAGTCACACCCTGACGGGCCAGGTGTATTTCATTCCATTTCATTTATTTAACTACAAAACATTTTTATGCCCCCTTTTATTAAGAATCTCAGGAACATTTACAACAAGGAAGTAATAAAAGGATAAAACCTGCAGAAAAATAAACTAAAAACGCAGTATATAAAACCAGAATACCACTTTCTGACGCACAAAATCCCCATGGCCTTTAAATGCATATCACCTTCAATTCTTCGGTTCGTATACAGTTATCATGACCGATAGCCGCAGAAGAACATTTATGGAAGAATGCCATACACCAGCATCCTGCCTTTTTTTAACAACAGCTTTTGAAGCAGTTCTTTCACAGGTCTGGTATAGGGGTAGCACGAATGCAATTTTCAACATTTGAATCATAAGAAATGAGTATTCAAATATCTGAATTCATACGAATAAAGAGAAAGGAACGTTTGGATATTCGAACTGATAAGAATACATTCATATCTGTTCGTATGAATATTCAATAAGTATGCAATGATATGAATCTAGTATGGATTTGTACGCATCCACACGCTTCCCATTTTCATCCTGTATGCATCCTGTTTTTATCACATGTGCACAAGATGCATACAGATACATGCACACAAAAAAGTCTGAATTATCTGTACGGATAACTGAAAATATATTTGTATTTGTATGAATACTAAAGTACAAATGTCTGGACATCCTATTTGTATACTAAGGTCTGAATTCGTATGAATAACGAATAATATGAATATTTGTGCACATTCCTGATTTGGTATCTTTTGGCTCCTACTGCTTTCCCTTTCCCCGTTTTAAAGTGGGTGTCCATTTGTTGTTCCTTCCCCGCTGACCTGTCCAGTCATAACATTTCTACCCTGCTTTTCGCACTTATTTAAGGGGTCCTAAAGCAGCTGACAAACCACCTGTTCTTCCCCGCCATCACAGACACCCAGTGAGATAGGTGGGGTTGTGACTAGCCCAAGGTCACCCAGCTGGCTTCATGCAGGAGTGAGGAATCAAACCCCGTGACTGCAGGATATGAGTCTGGCATCCTAAATACAAGACCAAACTGGCTCACATGGTTTCAAATAAAAGATGTGGCCTCTTTGTGTGGCATCTTCCAAGTCAGTCCAAGTTAAATTTTCTCCAAATTTTCACAAGCTGCCTTCTGGCTTTACCGCTTAGGTGTTCTGTGCACCGTGAGGAAGAGACTGAAACTGGAATTGGGGTCTTTTAAACATATATTGGCTCAGAGAAATTTGTGTGCCTAATCATGCTCCCCTTTAAAGCTTTCACTACTGATTATATATTAAGCAAAGTTCAGAATCAACGTAGATCATTAAATAGGGCAAAGTAGGACACCAGGTTGTACAACTGTAAAATGCACCAAGTGGAACATTAAAATACATTACCTCATCTTGGAATAACAACAGGATTGTTCATTAGATAGAGCCTTAAATTTTGATCAGGGGCCATTGCCTGCTTCACATGTAGAATATACTAGGTTCAACCCCCATCATCCATCCATCCATCTGCCCGCCCGGCAGTTGCTCCTATAAATTGCCTTTAAATCCACTCTGAATGCGTCAAATCCACTTCTAACCCACTACAAATCAGCTCTCAATCACTGCAGATGTGACTGGACAGCTGCTTTTCTGCCTCCCCAGGTTCACAAATGAAACAAAGCTCAATACAGATGTATAGAAACATTTCATTCTCATTCGAAAGAACCTTCGACCAACATTTGATTTGAATTCAAGTGTCCAAATCCAGCAAGGTAGTTAGTAGCACTAATAAATTTCAAATGTGACAAATCCAGCAAGGTAGTTAGTAGCACTTGGAGACTAACAGGACAAGGGTTGGTGGCCTGAGCTTTCGTAGACACGCCTACTTCTTCAGATGCCAGAGGACCCAATGGGCACGTCTACTTCTTCAGATGCTGGGTGGTGGCGGTGGTGGCAATGGGTATGTCTACTTCTTCAGATGCTAGGGGGGCCAATGGGCATGTCTCCTTCTTCAGATGCTAGGGGACCCAACAGGGCACATCTACTTCTTCAGATGCTAGGGGCCCCAATGGGCACTGGTACTTCTTCAGATGCTAGAGGACCCAACAGGGTACATCTACTTCTTCAGATGCTAGGGGGCCGAATGGGCATGTCTACTTCTTCAGATGCTAGAGGACCCAACAGGGTACATCTACCCTGAAGAAGTAGACATGCCCATTGGGTCCTCTAGCATCTAAAGAAGTAGATGTGCACATTGGGCCACCTAGTGTCTGAAGAAGCAGATGTGCCTATGAAAGCTCATGCCACCAACCCTTCCCCTGTTAGTCTCTAAGTGCTACTAACTACCTTGCTGGAATTTCCGAATTAGACTAATACGGCTATTTCTCGGAAATGTGACAAATATTCATGCACATCCCTATCCAGAACATCTTCAAAAGTCTTTTAAAAATGTTCAAAATAACACCCAAACCAAACCATGCATGCAAAACATGTTTTTGCACATCTCTAGAGTTATTGCCACTATCTCCTCAAGAAAACGCAAAATGTGGGAGCAAATTTGTCACAAGCTCTTATAAATCTTGAGTTGAGCTTTAAAGCTGTGAAACAAGATGTACTGAGATTAAGGAAAACACAAACACATTTGTGATAATGGAATCAACGGCACAGGGGGTAGTCTGGGTGAAAGTCTTAACCATCTTTCTAAATATAGTGTTTAGTTTTACATGGATCCATCATGCTGAATTTGCCCGGTTTCTTATTGCTAAACATGTCACACTGCTAAATCCAAAGGATTATTAAAAGTAATTAAACTGCCCACATTGCTTTTCTCTTGGTGCATTTTAATAACTAATGCATAAGAATAACAAATACCTGGTAACATGCTAGTTGGAATCTAGCTGCTTGACAATTGATTGCTAAACCTTGCCTAAAATATTATCATAGAATCATAGAATGGTAGAGTTGGAGGGGACCTCCTGGGTCATCGAGTCCAACCCCCTGCTCAAGGCAGGATCTCCTAAACCATCTCAGACAGATGGCCGTCCAGCATTATAACCAGCATTTGGAGAAAAATGAGGCTTCATCCAGATGGGGGATATGTAGCAGAGATGTGCATGAATTTTTTTTTGACATACTATTCGAATCGAATGCCTGAAATCCAATTCGATTTGAATCTTTTAAATTCAAATTTAACAAGAGTCAATTCAAATTTACCAAATTCGAATCTATTCGTTTGAAGTTTTGATTCGAATCTGCACATACGAATATTGGCAACATTCGCATGTGCATGTAAGCATCTTCCCCACATCGGTATACATTCATATGCATCTGTATACGTCCATATGTATCTTGTCGTTATCCCGTATGCAACCCGTTCTCGTCCTGTACGGATCCATACAAATGCGTATGGACGCGGGGAAGATGCGGATCTTCAAGTACGCATTCTGTACGAACCCATACACCTATGAATGTCTGGATAATTCAAACAAATAGATCCAAAGTTTGAAATTCGATTCGTGTGGCAAACCCATCATAATCCCACCACACCATCACTAAATCCTACCATAAATTATCTTGGGAAAATCCTACTCTGGTTGCACGTTCCCCACAAATAGCCCTATTACTTACCTTATGGTTGGAGCGACCATATTTCTTATGGCTACCATGCATGTACAGGAGCTGATAAAGGCAGCCACTCATGTGCGGTGGAGGCAATTGTGCGTATCTGGATATTTCATGTCATCAAATACCCAGATAAGGGATGGTGCACGAATATTCATCACTTTTGAAATTTGTCTGAATTCATCCAAATTCAGACATTTGTATTCAAATTGAATGTTGGGACATTTGACGATTGACATTTAAATTTGAATCAAATGTTTTGATACATTTGTGAACCTGGGGAGGTGGGAAAGTGGCTGCCCTAGTCAAATCCGCAATGGATCCAGAGTGGATTCAAAGTGGATTCAGAATGGGTTCAAAGTGGATTGAGAGCGGACTTGATGCATTCCGAGTGGGTATGTAGGGGATAGGTAGTGAATACATAGGTGATTCATAGTGGGGATTTTAATCAGATTCATATTAACATTCATATTGAATTTGAATCCTGCCACATTTGGAGGGGATCTATGTGAACAAATATATATTTTTTTGCATTCAATTCGAAAAGAATTGATTACAAAAAAAATAGTTTTGCACATTCCTAACTCAGATGTGTTTGCGCATAGACTGCAGCAGCTCCATGTTGCTTCATCCTCAGGCAATTATTCTTGAGTAGTTTTCTCCAGATTATCACCTGTTAGCGTGATATTTGGCTGGCATCTGGAGCCAGCCTGAGTGAGATAATGACCTTTGTTCTTAAACCCCTTTTGTCTTTCATTTTTATGGGGAGGGGAAGCACAAACTGGATGCTTAAGGTGACAGACAGACAGACAGACAGACAGACAGACAGACAGACAGACAGACAGACAGACAGACAGACAGACAGATAGATAGATAGATAGATAGATAGATAGATAGATAGATAGATAGATAGATAGATAGATAGATAGATAATCAGGATTTTTTTTGCTTTGGGTCTCATGAAAGAGCATGCTTTTGCTGTAGCTTTACAGTATTTCTCCCAAGCCATTCCAAAGGTGTAGATCTTTCTTTCTTTCTTTCTTTCTTTCTTTCTTTCTTTCTTTCTTTCTTTCTTTCTTTCTTTCTTTCTTTCTTTCTTTCTTTCTTTCTTTCTTTCTTTCTTTCTTTGGTAAATACTGCAAATGGATATACTGTGCATTGGAGACACCTACATTAACTCAACGGACTGAAACAGCTCCATCCATTGATTCAATGGGCTATGAAATCAAAATGCTTCTCTTCAAAAGCTTCAATAGGGAATGCACTCTGGTCTATATCCGCTGTGATGGGTTGTGAATTGAATAATCCTCACATAAGCCTTTATAATATTGCTAGTCTTATAGATGCATGGTGTCAAAGGGTGGGTAGGGGAACTGAACGGAAAGCCTCTTCCCACAGCCCTCTTTGATTCTGACATTGAGGGCTTTTATTTCTCTCTTTACCAGAGCTGAGAGAGGGGACGGAGAAGGCGAGAGAAATTCCATTTTGGTACAATAGCAGTTGAGCAATGGAGAGCTTGTTTTGTGGACAAAAGGTCCTGGGCTTCATATCAAAGCGTTTCCAACTGAGGTGCGGGAATAACCCTACAAGCTGAAATACGGAAGAATCTGGACAAAGCAAAGGAACCGGTTTTTCTCATGATTCCTGATAAAGAAAGGAATTCACATCTCTGAGATGACTGGTTTCGACTAGGGATGTGCACAGATTTTATTTATTTATTTATTTGCATTCCGTTTGTATTGAATCAAATGTAAGAAAATATGTGTTTGTTTGAATAGACCCTCTTCGGACGTGGTAGGATTCTATTTGATAACAAATGTATCCGTACAAATTCGTAAGGATATCCAATATCTGATACATATCCCGAAACATTTGAAAGCTTCAAATCCGCCCTGAATCCACTTTAAATCTGCTCTCAAACCATATTGAATTCACTCTGGATCCACTGCAGATGTGACTGGCGTAGTCACTTTCCCGAATTTTCCAAAGCGTTTGTACAAATGGTCCTGAACATTTGTATTCGTATTGAATGTCATAACATTCGATTCTTATACGATGGTCTGAATTTGCACGGATATCAAATGTTAACGAATATTTGTGCAGATCCCTAGTTTGGACCAATTCATGGAGAAGGAGATGAAGGTGAAGGGTGCTATATTCTGCCTTTGGCGAGGACACCTTGATTGTTTCATCATTGGCTCTGAAATTTACTATCAGAAGAGGTGATGACAGCAACCAGCCTGGATAATTTTGAGATAAATTCATGGAGTACAGGTGTTTCAGCGGCTGCTAGAATGGATGCCGAAGTACCACCTCCATGTTGGACTCAGGCAGGAATCCTCTGAAGGCCATTTGCAGGTTGTGGAGAGCAGGTCTTCTGCTTGAGATGTCTAGAAGCAGTTGGTGGACCTCTGTGTGGGACAGGATGCTAGACTAGATGATCCTGATCTAGGAGGGCTCCTCTTATAATCTTATGAAATGGAGGAAACCAGGGGTGTTTTTCCACTGCGCTCCTTTAATCCAGATCTAAGAAGATCCGGATCTAAAGAATGGGTACATTCCTTAATCCAGATCTAGTAGATCCGGATTAAGGGAAGTACCCAATGTGTTTCCATGGGTGGTCTAGCATCCAATAGCAATGGGTGCTAGCCTCCCTGCCATGGAAACACTGGAGCACCCATTCGGAAATCCGGATCTACCCATGAGGGTTCTGCTTGTCACCCCAGGTGTTTTGGGGGACAGGGGGTGCAATCTCCGAAGTGGCTTCAAAGTCATTTCGAAGTCTGTGCAAAACAGCTCCATTGAAGTCTGTGCTATCTTCGGAGTGAAATTCAAAGTGACTTCAAACTGACTTCTAAGTGACTTTGGAGTCACTTCAAAGTTCACTCTGAAGATCAGCAGAGACTTCAAAGATGCTCCGGAGCTATTTTGCACAGACTTCGACGTGACATCGAAATTACTTCGAAACTTAGGTTTTGGGGCTCCCCCCATGGGTTCCTCCTCCCCCTAGCCTCCTCTAGCCCTCATTGCCACACAAACGTGGAAACAGGCTCCCTTTAATCCGGATTTTCTGCCTGAACACCCCATTGTAGACCCCATTAATGGGGTCTACAGAAAATCCAGATTGAAGGCCAGAAAGTACCCATTTGATCCAGATTTCCCCAGTGGCAGCTGAAACCATCGAGTCCCAAATGGGTGCTGTGGTGGAAATGGGATCATCCGGCTCACATCCAAATGGGTCCTTAATGGGTGCAAAAATGGGTACTTTCTGACAGTGGAAAAACACCCCAGGTATTTTCACTGTGGTGCTGAACTTCACGCCCACTCCAGATTTTGTATGGAGATGGCTGTACTTAACAGCAAGAGTTCAGTGATGCTTGGACTTATCTGATCCCTCCAGGGCCATCTAGGAAGGAGGATAAATTGCCTTCCACTGCTGTGTCCCCTCCTGCAAAGCAGAGGACTGCTTCTCCTTCCTTCCAAGGCAGAGCACAGTAGGGATGGGCACAAGGGTTTTTTGACATTCTATTTGAATTGAACTGAATACCTGAAAATCCAATTCAATTAGAATCTTTTAAATTCAAATTTAACAAGATTCAATTCGAATTTACCAAATTTGAATCTACAGTATTTGTTCAAATTTTTGATTCGAATCTGCACATATAAATGTCAACAACATTTGTATGTGCACATATACATCTTCCCCACATCTGTACACATCTGTACGTATCCGTACACGTCCATATGCATCCCATAGTTGTCCTGTATGCAACCAGTTTTCATCCCATACAGATCCATACAAACTCATATGTATACAAATGTCCAGATAATTCAAATAAATAGATCCAAAATTCAAATTCAATTCAAATGCTTACTTTCAAATCATTTGTGTACATCCCTAGAACACAGCAGCAAAGATTTGGAGCATGCATTGTGGTCCATGAGGGCTGGCTGAGCTGCCTACCCTGGTCTTGCAGCCAAGCAATGAAAATGTACAAAATAATGCTCAGGCGTGCGTAGATTTTTGCAGACAAGCACACAGACACATTTGCACACCATCTTAATGACAAACCTTAGGGACAAAAATATTTACAGGGAACTCAAGTACAGAAAAAAAGCTTGCCTGTTTCCAAGCTCATGAAGAAGATGCAAATATAAATATATACATATCTCAAAGGGTTTCTATGATATTCCCTTTCTGCTTTGAGCCAAGATGAGCCATACACAGTTAGCAAAGCAGGGCATGGCGTCCGGGTGCTCATAACTAGACCAGATAAGAATCTCCAGAGAGATGCAATTTGCTGTTAGCTTGCTTTTCTTTCCCCCTTTTCTTATCCAGAGGGGCTAGAGCTTTCCATAAAGGCAAAACAGTTGATAAAGAGCCAGCACAGAAGGCAGATTGGAGATTATTTTATTAATTTAAAAATGAGAACGTATTAAATGTTATCTGCCCATAAATTGAATGCACCAAACTGGCTGTGCATTAAAGTATTAATACATTTTCAATTAAACTTTCTGGAGCTGTTCTGCCTCACTTACCCTTTCCATTAGCAGCTGAAATAAATAAATTATTGTGTTTTTTTTTTAAAAAAAGATCACGCCCCCTCTTTTACAACACCACTGCAAAACCCAGAGGCCCCCCCTCCCAAACTGGCACATTTTTAAGAGGATGCCAATAAAACTCACACTTTACTAAATACCCATTATGCAATTCTGTATAGATTCTTAATGCCTCCTGCAAAACAGCAAAGCAAAAATTAAGTTTTCTTTGCTAACTATGTGGGAGAGGTTAAATCAGAGTTTTGCACGTAACTCTAGCTCTAATTTGTATTTCGTATCATCCTGCTATTTCTTTTTGATTATATTATATAATAAGATGTGTCAGGATTAGCTCACAGATTGATGCTTCATTTGCATAATGAGCTAATTGAATCTTCTGAGGTTGGAAATAATCATCAGAGCACCTAGCTTTCAAGGAGCCAAGACTAAGCTTATCAAAGGCAAGTGTAACTTTATCCTAAACTTGAGAGATTCATACTTAAATTTCCGCCTGAAATTCACGTCTGGGGACTGAACCCAACTCTGGGCCTTTTCGTGAAGAAAAAAGTTCAGATTTGAACCTAATAAAGGGATGTTTGGTTCGATTCAAACTGGGCAGCGATTCAAGTTAGGGCACATCTTTAAAATCAGCCAGAAGGAAACTGAAGAAGAAGAAGAAGAAGAGTTGGTTTTTCTGCCACGCTTTCCTCCCACATTTAAGGGGACTCAAAGGCTGCGTTCCCATGTACTATTTAATCTGAATAGAATTCGAATTCGGGAAGGGACATCCCCATGCAAAATCTCCTTACTGGACTTTCCGCAGACCAAATTGCGCAAATCCACGCTAAAAATAGTCCTGGTGAAAACTGTTCTTGCAGTGGTTTGCATTATTCTGGGAGCTGAGTCCGTGCATGGGGCCAGTCCTGAGCAATCTGGGGAGAAGATTGCTGCCGGCATCATTGGGGGGTGGGATTTCACGTCCTGTGCTTACTGTTCCTGTCCTGTGTGTTGGGGATCACAACTGTTGAGTTTTTTTGGGATAAAACAGAAACGATGAGGGGGTCAAATGGCCTTCGTTGTCCCATGAGTATCTTTCCCGTGACAATTATTCCACCCTCCTTCCCCAATTGCCAAGGCAGGCACGATAATGGCTGGATTCCAGGGTAGTTTTGCGCACGAGTGTTTCACCGCCTTACCGTGCGTGCTCGCAGTGATGCGGAGGTGTGGATAAACGTGAAACTGCCACCAAACCTCGTAGCAGCTTCGGTTAATGAGCTGACTTTTTAAAATTATTATTACCTTTCATCCATAGCTTCTCTATGCTGCTACATGGGGGGATGTGGCATTTGGGATGTAGCAGGTGGCACAGGGTGGGGTGACGTCAATCTGGCATCCTACCAGGAGAGAGGGGCCAGAGAGGAGATGACACTGTTTCTCCACACAAGGGCTTAGCGCAGTTTGCATGGGGACGGCTGTATTCACATACAGCCCACATTAACACAAAAGGCATGGGGACGGGGAAAATTCACAATCAGCCCTGCACTCAGTCTAAAGTGAGCCAAATTCGGACCAAAGGGCTAGCATGGGGATGCGGCCAAAGCGGCTGACAAACCTTCTGTTCTTCTGCCCAAAACAGAAAACCCTGTGAGGTAGATGGGGCTGTGAGAGCTCAGAAGAGAACTCCACCCCATATACCATCCAATCAGTGTGGTTTGCTGGCTGTCACCATAATCCAGCTGTTTGATTTTTGGTTCCATGAAAACTTTGTCAATGCTAGCTAAATTATTTAATATTTATTCAGCTGAATACCCTGAGACACTTAAATGTATCCACTGAGATTCCATGAGTTCTCAATGAACACAGAAGTAAACGTCTGTATGCGTGTAAATCTATTCTAACAGAAAGGTCCACTCAGTCAGAAATCCACAATTTTATTATTTTTCATCTATATCTAATCATGGAAATTTAGGAAGTTGTTTTATAAGAAATAAAATCATTAATCCAATTTTGGCCCCTCTATGACCTCACACACACTGGGACCTCGCCGGCCTGATTTTGAGCTTCCAGAAGCAAAATTTGCATTTCTTCTTCTTCTTCTTGTATCCACAATGTCTACTTTACCCTTCAGCTACTGCTTTTCCTCAGCAATGATGCTGGTTATGATTATATACAGTAGGATGAAAAGAGAAGAAGATGAAGAAGAGTTGGCTTTTCTGCCCCACTTTTCTCACCCTTAAGGGGACTCAAATCAGCTGACAAAGCTTCTGTTCTTCTCCTCACAACAGACACGCTGCAAGGTAGGTAGGGCTGTGAAAGCTCAGAAGAGAGCTGTGACTAGCCCAAGGTCACCCAGCTGGATTTGTGGGTGAGGGCGGAATCAAACCCAGTATTCCCAGATCAGAGTCCGACTCCCTAACCACTAGACCAAATTGGCTCACTGAAGATCTGTAAACTGAAAAATGGTGGTTCTTTCCTGAAGTGAAGTTCAGGGGTCTGTTTGTGAGTGGAATGGTTTTACTATAGGCTATCGCTGCAGTTAGTTTTGGGTGTGGAGGGAAGCATTTATATTTCAATGAACAGTCTGGATGGAGTGATACAGTGGGCCCTCTGACCTGGCTCCTGTTTGCGCTGGGCTTTGTTCTGGAATATATCTCAGGATATGAGTCTGTTGTCTGCATATTATTGCAGACTCTGGCAGGCCTCTCTTGGGACCTGCCACAGCCTGCACTAGCGGTGTGTATGAATGGAATTTTCAGGATTCAATTTAATTTGAATCAAATCTCAAAAAACCTAATTCAATTCAAATATTTAAAATTTGAACTTAAGCAAATTCTATCCAAATTAAGCAAATTCGCATCTGTTCGTTTGAAATTTCGATTCAGATTTGCGCTCATGAATGTCAACAACATTCGTATGTGCCTATATGCATCGTTACACTTCCTGCACGTGTTCGTATGCTTCCCGTAGGTATCCTGTATGCAACCCATTTTTGTCCCATATGGATCCGTACAAACGTGTACAGATATGGGAAAGAGGTGTATGTGCAAGGACACATCATGTACGAACCCAGACACATACAAATGTCCGGATAATTCAAATGAATAGATTTGAAATTTGAATTTGTGAACATTCGATTCGGATTCAAATGCCTTCAAATATTGGTGCGTATCTCTAGCCTGCACTAGCATGTGGACAGCAGGCCCTCATTCCAGGGCATATTCCAGAATAAAGCCAAGTGCAATGGCCAAGGCAATGGCCAAGGCAACATCTGCAGTGCCCCTGACCACGGCCATGGAGATTGCAAACACTTGCAGTGTTTGCACCGGAAGAGAGCATTAATGCTGCATCCAGGAACTCAGCAGCTACTGCTGGTGAAACTGTGCCCATGTTTCTACTTGTCTGTGCCTTGCAACGGTTGGGGCAGCAGGAGGTACTCTGGGACCTTCTGGGACCCTCCACATGGACTTTACCTTCAGCAGTTCTGACCACTCCAGAAAGGTATATGTGAGCAGGCCCTAGGTTCTGCAAATGCTCTGGGACCTTAGGATTCAGTTCCAAAAATCTGAACATCTAAAAAACCTTTCCCCCCCGTTCAGTTCTTAATTAGGGATATGCACGAATATTCAAATGCATTCAAAATTCGACCGAATCAACCAAATTTCTACATTTGAATAGAATGTCTTTAAATTCAAATTTAAAGATTTGAGTCGAATTTTGAATTTTGGATCTATTTGTTCAAATTATTCAGACATTCATATGTGTATGGGTTCGTACATAATGCATACTTGAAGATTCACACCTTCCCCACATCCATACATATTTGTACGGATCCAATATGGGTTGCAGACGGTATAACTACGCGATGCGTACGGACATGAATCGATGTGTACAGATGCTTATGGGATGCGTAACGATGCGTAGGGGCACATAGGAATGCTGTTGACATCCCTAAGTGCAAATCTGAATAAAATATTTGAATGAATAGACGTGAATTTGCTTAATTAGAGTAGAATTTGGTTAAATTTGAATTTAAAACATTCGAATCAAATTGAATCCCAAAAATTGGATTTGTGCACACCCCTGTTCTCAACTAGGTCAGTCAAAACATTCTGTAGAATAAAACAGGTAACCATATAATGCATGGGCACAAACACACACTAGCAGAAGAAAATAGTTACACCTGAGTTCATATGATGAAGCAATTCAAAAAAGGGAATGTCTTCCTTTTACCACTACACCTGTTGTTAAATAGTGCTGGATCCAGGTGTACTCTGAGGTTCGCTAGGATTCTGGTGGTGGTAACCAAACAGCCAATGGTCGTGTCCCTGAACTGGAAGCTTCAAAAAGGAGATTTCATTTCAAAGGGGCATAAAGACCACCCAATAATAGTTCACCAGCACATGGCTCTTGCTGCATATAGGCAGCTGGTCTCCAAGTTTCCATGGTACCGACGTCATGGCAACATGTATACCAAGACTATGCTAACTGTCAGCACGATACAGTGTTTAATATAGATGACTGGAAGGTTTTATTCTATCCCTCTGCACACTGAAAAGTATCTGAAGTCAGCACAGAACTAGAGGAAGCCAACCCAAAACCAGCATTTGCACAAGTGTCACACAGCCAATGCTAGATTGACTTAGCTTTGATAGATGATTTGGGCAGGTTCGTGGTAGAAATTCTAATCACTTCTAAATCAGATTACAGTTCTCTGCCCTCCCCCTCCCCCCTCCCCCTTCTCCTCCTCTTCCTATTTTTAGGATTGTATGGTTCCAGGGACACATACATAGTTTGCCTCTGGAGACAACTTGCTGAGAGACTTGTGAACAAGGCAAACTATGTAGATGTGCCTTGCTGGTGGGCTTCCCTGTGTAGATGGTTGGACACTGTGAGACCATAAAAACATAAGGACCCAAGAGGAGCCCTGCTGGATCATGCCATAGTCCATCTAATCCCATCTAATCTCACACAGTGGCCCACCAATTGCTTCTGGGCTTCTCAAGCAGAAGACAAAACCTTCACCTGCCCTTGAATCCCCACAAATGGCCTTTAGAACCATCCTGCCTGTCTCTCCAACCTGGAGGCAGTACCTGGGTAATCCATTCTAGGAGCCATCGATACCCCTGTCCTCCATAATCAGAGTGCTGAACCAGATGAGGCATGATTTCCATCCAGTGAGGCACTTCCTGTGTCCTTCTGTCCATGGGAGTGGAGGGCCATCAATGCCTGTTACCCGGGATGGCAGCAGAAGGTGGTCTGTCTCTGACAGCCCACCAGTGAGAGATTGCAGACCAGGCCAGCTGTGTGGTCACATGATCCTGCTGGTGGGCTTCTATGGGCAACTGGTCCACCACTCCGAGAACAGGTGGCTGCACTAGACGGACCACAGATCTGATTCATCCAAGGATGGTTTTATGTACTGATGTTCTCATCCGCCTCACACTGTTCACTGTACTTGTTCAAGTGTGCAGTCAATATTTCTGCTGTGATGGATGTGCTGGAAAATAAAGTCAGAAGAAAGTGTTTAACATTCATCCCAGTTCCCCGAGAATGTTTCTCACGTTGGGCGGATTCATTCCGCAACAAGCCAGATAACATTGTTTTACCATCTCCAAACACGGCATCTTCTCCCCAGTCATCTGTCAGATGCTGTTATTCCAGTTGCTTCGCTGGCTTTTTCTGCTGCACATTTGATGCGCTCCATACGCAGGGATTAGAAGGAAACTGAGACCTTTTCTATTTCGAAAAGGCAGAAGATGTATCTTGGGGAATTAAGTCAAAATTACCATTGTCTAATGAATGCTTCACCGATTCGGTAAAGTAATTATATCCCATAATTAAATTATTTGAAATTCAGTTTTCAACTTTGCGTCTTGAATAGGCATAATTTGCTCTTTTTCTGGGCTGGGGAATGACTTTCTTTCAGCAAAAACCTCCATGGGCAGAAGAGAAAATTTGTCTTTTGTTTTGAAAATACATGGAAAGAGACCTAATGAATCTCTCTCTCTCTCTCTCTCTCTCTCACACACACACACACACACACACACAAAAAGACTTCCCTGGTTCTGATCTCTTCTTCTTCTGTGCCACCACAAAACTGTGCACTGAATTAGCCTCTTTAATATTTTGCAATACATTGTATGGCTATTGAGAAAACAGTATGATTGGCACCCCTACTTTCTTGGGACATATTTTGCATAGAATGGAAGGAACAGAAATAAGGTCGTTCTTTTACCCCACCCCCCCAACCCCCAAAGGGGAAGACTAGAGGGTGGTTCTCCCACTACAGGGGACAGAAAAGCAGCAGAGGGATGTGGCAGGAAAAACATCAGTGCACGATAGAAATGTGTAAGAACGTTTCGTGTGTGTTTGGCTCAAATCAAACTTTTTTCTTATATCAATCAGCAACATAATGGGTGGGAGGTGGGAGCATTTTTGGGAAACTGTGTTTGAGCACGTTACTGATTGCAAGAAAGTCTTGGGTAGGGATGTGCACAAAAATTCAAAAATCCAATTCGAACCCGATGATTTAATAACATTTAAATTTAGACATTCGAACATACCTGTACAAATTTTATACATATTTGCACTTATATTAAAGGACGAAAATGGGATGCATACAAAATGCACACAGATACATATAACAGATATGAATTTTGTTAACATTCATATCTTTAAATACGATTCTAACGTTCGAACAAATAGATTCGAACGTTACGGATTCGAATCAGATTTTTTGACATTCGGATTTTAAGCATTTGAGTCAAATTGAATGTTTTGACATTCGATTGACTCTAATTTGAATGCAAAAAAACCCCCAACCATTTGTGCACATTCCTAGTCTTGGGTAGAAGAACGGTGATTGGCTGTTCCCAAAATGGTCTTGCTTAAAGAATGGTGATGGGTTTTTCCCAAGAGGAACTGGAAGGGAAGTTTCCTGTTGGAGATTTACAGTGATAGCCCCCTGTCTCTTTTCTGATCCAATTCATGGTCTCGAGTGACGGCTTCCCCTGGATCAGCTCTGGGAATTTTCCATAGGCTTGGAAAGAGAATTCACACACTCGAGCTATAAGAACATCTCTCTCTGTGATTAGCAATAAACGAAAACTCCCATAAGTACTGATTAGAGAGGAAAGGAGTGCTGAGCCACTGGAGAGCCGGTAGGCTCTCTTTCAAATATATTGCAAAATGTCAAGATAGGGAAGAGTATTTCTGCAAGGGCCTTGGAAGAAGAACTCGGCTCAGACAGAGGCCAAATTCTCGTTGCTGAGTTGGCCAAAGCATGAGAGAGAGAGAGAGCTTGAAATATGGCTGAAAGTAAACAAGTTCCCTTTGTCCTTTGGAATGTTAAATGCCACCCTTTCCAAGCAGTAAAGTACTTTTTTATTTTTCAGTATCTCTCTCTCTTTACCCTCAGAGTAAGTTTTTTTATAAAGAGAATCTTCCAGCTTCACTCCACACCTCGCAATCCCAATCTTCTTCTAACTAGCACAGGAGGGAGATGAAAGGGGTGTCTGGGAACACACTAGGGATGAATCCCCATGGGCTCCATTTACTTTGGGGTGGATTTGGGGCAGCCGCAGTGCAAATTGTAGCTCGCATTAACTTGTCCTCATGTGACTGAGGACAGCGCAGGTTCAAGCCGAATCTGCCTGTCCCCGTGAAAACCACGGTAAACCCCAGCATTGGGGAACTACATCCTTTTTTCTCCCCCTCCCACCTGAGTGCAAGCATGACACCCCCCCTTGCCTGATCACCCGATCTGCAAGGCACGCATGGGTGCTTGATTTGCATGAGTGCCTGACAGCTTCCCTGCACTCAGCTGAGCAAGATCAGCTGTCAGGTGGAGGTATGCCCGCTGTAAAGCGGAGAAGTGCATGTCTGCTAAAATAATTGAAACACAGCCACAGCTTCAATCAGTGAGCCGCTTTTCCTTCTGAACCTCTAAAAACCGCACACTGCATTGATAAGAGATGATAACAGGGGGGCATAATAGGAAGGGAACCTGGCTCATTGATTGCAACCACAGCTGTTTCAATTATTTTAGCAGAAGTGTGCTTCTCAGCTTGACAGTGGGCATACCTCCGTCTGACAGCTGATCTTGCTCAGCTGAGGGCAGGGAAGCTGTCAGGCGCTCATGCGCTAAATCAAGCCCTTACCCACGCTTTCCATGCACACGCTCCGAAGTGAACTCAGGTTTGCCTTGGAGTATTTTGATCATGGGGACGCACCCTAGGATTTGTCAACAGCAGACTAGGAACATGGTCTTTCCTCCCAAAAGCACCACAGATGAAGTGAGACTGCAGTTGGAACCCTCATTTCAACCTCTGTGAGTTGCAAACTTTTGTCCCTTGAAAACTGGAAAGCAAGAAAGGAAAGAGAAGAAAATCAAGGTTTCCAGCAAGAGTCCCTCACTGTTCCTGTTTCCCTTTTGGAAGTTATCAGAGGGCCACATCTCTTATCTGTTGAGGGTTTGTTGAGGGGAAACTGAGGCAGAGGGTAAAATAGAAGACGGAAGAGGAAAAGAAGCAAAGAAGAGGATCCATTGAATTGGGGGTTTTTTATCCACACATGTGACATGGGTTGCAAGCATGTATTCTTACTTGAGGCCATGGCTCCATGTCTGCGGCAGAAACCATCTGCTAATTTTTAGCAGTCCAGTTCATATAGCACTGGGTCACAAGAGGAGCAAAATGGTTTGCTATGAACCTTGAACCGGTTGGTCAGTTTGCAGAACTGCCTTGGCAATTTGTTACCATCTTAAACATTGGAAAAGGTCTAAAATAAGCCAGAAACACTGCAGACCTGGTTCCATTTTGGACAGGTTTAGCATGAAAAGGGGGGAAGAATTTCATCTTCAAACCTCTCTAGTTCAATCTGAGCTCAAACGAAAGCCTCGAACTGGTAGGGGTTCAACTCAAGTTTGAACCATGCAGACACCTTTAGTTTGTGTTAAATTGGTTAAAAAAAAGAAGCACTCTAAGACATCTCCACAACTGGGTGAAGGCATCTTCATCATCAAGACCTGGAGGGAAGGCCTTTCTGGTTGTACCACCACCTTCAGTCATTAAAGGGGTGGGCATACTGGAGAGGGCCTTCCCAGTGATGGCCCCTAGGCTATGGAATAGTCTCCCCCTTGAGATGTGTCAGGCTCCTTCACTGTACATGTTTAGGAAAGCAGTAAAGATGCATCTCTTTGCCCTGGCCTCTGGTTTAATGGGAATATACTGTTTCTTCCCACTTTTACAGACACTGTTAGGGTGCTTCCACACTTAGAGTGGTAAATCTGGACCTACCTCTTCTGGATTTAGTAAATCTGGTTTCCAGTAGATCCGGATTTACTAAATCCAGATGCAGGGTAGATCCGGGTTTATGGAGGTAGATCCGTATCTAATAGATACAGATCTACCACCACCACCCCGTCCTTCCGCACACGGGGTGGAAGGACTACTTAGATCCGGATTTGAGGTGGGTGCTGTGTGGACGCACATCACCCGCCTCACATCCGTGCTCCCGGGGCCCTCCCTCTGCCCGCCATGATTGGCTCTACCAGAACTGAGCATGGCAAGCCGGGGGACTCCGCACTCTCGGCTCGCCCTGGCCCCAGAAGTGGCGGATCGATGCTTCTGGAGCCAGGGGGAGCTTCTCCAAACCCGTCCCTAGCCCACCCGAGGGGGGGGAGCACGAGCGATCCCCTCCTTACCGCTTCGTAGTTGCCCCGATTCTGGCCGCAGGGTCCCTGGAGGCTGTGTGCCTGCGTGCTGCACACCTCCTGACTGGCCAGGGCAGCTTCTGGCAGCGCCTGCCGTCAGGAGGCTTTCTGTGCAGGTGTACTGCCCTGGCCAGTCAGGAGGAGCGCAGCATGCAGGTGCGCAGCCTCCTGGGACCCCGCGGCCAGAATCGGGGCGACTATGAAGAGGTAAGGAGGGGATCGCTCGTGCTCTCCCCCAGGTGGGCTACGGAGGGGTTTGGAGAAGCTCCCCCTGGCTCCAGAAGTGGCAATTTGGCGCTTCTGGGGCAAGGGCAAGCTGCGAGAGCAGAGTCCCCCAGCTCGCCATGCTTGGCTCTGGCAGAGCCAAGCATGGCGGGCCAGGAGAGGGCTCTGGGTAGGCATTGTTTCACTGTGTGGACGCAGCCTAAACAGATGCCTTTTCACAGTGAAACACCCATTAAGACTACCTTGAATGTAGTCTTAAGTTAGACCCCATTAAGCACACATTAGAGACAGGTAGGTGCAGAAGCAGCTGCCCCTATCTGTCTCTAACGGGTATCGCTGTGCAGGCGCGGTCTACCCATTCCGTTGTTAATGGGTGTCGCTGTGCGGACGCGTTTCCCCACATGTGTGCTTAATGGGTGTTGCTGTGCGGATGATGATTAGCCAAAGCGTCCTAAAAGGGTGTTGCTGTGCGGATGCAGCTTTCCACATGTGTCCTTACTGTTTTAATATATACTGTTCTTGTTTAACATATGTTTGATTTTAAACCTTGTTACCCACCCTGAGACCTTTGGGTATAGGGCAGAATAGAAATAAATAAATAAATAAATAAATAAATAAATAAATAAATAAATAAATAAATAAATAAATAAATAAATAAATAAATAAATAAATAAATAAATAAAAGGGCCTCGCTGTGGCCTTTCTAAAGCCAACAAAGGTGCCTCTTGAGCTCCAATGGCACCAGGCCACATCTGGTTCACTGATGGTAACATTTAATAGTACTACCAGTGGATTAGTGGTCTTGATTTGGATCACACATGCATGTGGACAGACAGACAGACAGACAGACAGACACACACTACAGTTTTACAATTTCAGGACATGTCACTTGACTAAAATTTAGAAGGAGATTTGATATATCCTGGAGATACCTGAAAAGATCCAGATGTTCTCTCTTTCCTCCCTCCTGCTCAGACTTGGCTAAAATAAATAATTATTTTGTGAAGTGTGTTCCTACAGGGGGGAAACGTGAAATAAATTAAACCCAAAATGTCCCTTAGGGAGTTTATATGGATGCATATGGTTTTATGGATCTTTCAGCAGCCCTTCATCTTTCTCTACTGAACAGCTTCAGATTAATTGAGCTTTGCTACTCGGAACTCATCCCATCAGCGTCCCCTTCCCATACCTTCCTAAAGCCATTAGAGGGAACTAGAATGCTGTCCAGCTGGAGGAATGCGTTAGAATGGTAAAACCCCAGTTTTTCAGAGAAGTAATCAATTCTTTTAAACATACCTCCTGCGTGGTCTGGGTATCATTTCAAGGAACCATGGGGAATGAAGATTGAGAGAAGGCAAAAAATGAAGCAAAAAGCAATTCCTTCCTCTATTTTTCAGTTGTAAATCTTTGTATCTCTTTCTCTTTTACACACACACACACACACACAGGTGGTGTCTGATCATTTCTAAGATGCCAGTTTCAACACCACACAGAGTTGGCAGTCACACTCACGACTGTGCCGTGGGAACTGCCATATCAAAGTGGCCTAACTTGAAGTCTCTGTCTACCAGCATTCACACTGCTCTGATGGTATGTTTCATCACTTAGTATGGCAGCCGGAAATGTCCAAGATGTCCAAGGAGATAATCTGTGGATGGAGACCAAATATCATGGCCAGGTTTGGTTGGGAACCATGTAGAAATGGATGGCAACTGGATAGGGTTTGATTATTTTGAAGGACACGATGGCCATCAAACAGTCTTAAGTTTGCATAGACTAAGCAGATTCATGATGTCTTATGATTCCTAACATAAGAACCTAAGAATCTAGAAGGACCCCTGCTGGATCGGGCCACAGCCCACCTAATCCAGCATCCTGACGCACTCAGTGGCCCACCAATGGTTTTGGGGCATCTCAAGAAGAAGACAAGAGGCCTTTTCTCAATACATTCCCCTTTCGCATCTAGGCAGGTAAGGAACATGTGTGGACGTGTTCCTTCCTGCTTAGGTGAGAAAGGGGAATCCATCCCTGCATGGCCTAGCCTGAAAAGGCCAGCGCGGGATGCTCCTACCAGGCCTGCTGCCATTGGGTCAAATTTGGGTCTTGTCCCTTCCCCAGGTTCCTGCAGGCTCTAGGTGACCCCATAGGGTCAGCTAGAACCTGCAGGAACCCACCCTGGGCAACCCCACTCCGGGCTGGGGCCTATTGGGGACGCGCAATGTACAATGCCGCTGGCTGGGCCCACCACTTCAAACCCGGTGGTGACGAGGTAAGTCCCCAGGTAGGCTCTGGTGGGGTGGGGTTGCAGGGGGTATCTGTGGGGGCTCTGCCACCTAGATCTAGGAGGCTGAGCCCCCGCGGAGGCCAAAGATCTCTCCTGATAGGCTGGCAGATGTGCCACTCCCCCCACCTCAAAAAGGGCAGGGGGGAGACAGAACTGAGGGTGCCCCAGTGTCCTGCCAACTGCTGCAGTCCTAATTGGACAGCAGCAGCCGGCCATGAACATCCCCACATGCGACAACTTACCTCATCGAGCCTGGAAGGCTCTTCCCACGGCCTGGGGAGTGATGTGCCACAGTCTGCGCATGCACATGCTCCCGGTAGCCCGGCCCCATGCTCACCTGACTTGTAAGTGTGGGGTCGGTCTACCAGAGTGCACGCCTGCGCAGAGCAGCAGATCACTCTCCAGGCTATGTGAGGAGCACAAAGGGCCTGGCAAGGTGAGTTAATTTCATGGGCCTGTCTGCCAGCTGTTGAGCCATTTTCAGCTCAATAACGGCAGGGTGGGCGGGTGAGGCCCATAGCTGTTTGGGAGGGAGAGTGCGAATGCCCTCCCTTCCGTACAGCTCTGGGGCAACCCAGGATGGCCGGGGATGGGTGTAGAGTGCAATTTCATGCTCTATACCCAGAACGTGAGTAGGGCACCCTGGGATGGGCTGGGGCGATTCCGAATGGAACTGCTGGCCCAGCAGAGTGAATGCTCCATCCCAGGGTATTCTATTCATGTTCAAGAGGCCCTCATGCAAATAGGCCTAAGGTGTGCACAGCCTTCACTTGCTCCGAATCAGCCTGGGAACACAGTGAGATACCAATATGTACCATCTACAGACTATGGGAGATGCAAAGTGATGGTCCTCATGAGGACCTAGAGGTCTGTTTGAGAGGACCCTGGAATATTGGCTTGCAAAGGTCCTGGATGTTCAATCGATCATGCCTGCATGCTATAGAACAAAACTGATCTTTGGAGCTTCAGTTTTTATTCCATTGGTCCACATCAGACTCCTGAGAGTTGCAAGATCTTTCATATGTCTAATGAGACCTGAGAGTTGCTTGTGTGTGTGTGTGCCTCTCTCTCTCTCTCTCTGTGAACTTTCAACAGCAGAAAAGGCACCCAGATTTTGGTAAAACCCTTATTTTCGTGACAGAGGGGTTATGATCCATGATTATAATGCTGATAAAAAGAGATGGACCTTGAAAAGCGCAGAGGAAAATTGTTTGCAAAAGCCATATGCTCCCTAATGCGTTCTGAGTGTATCTTTTTTAAAAATCAGAGGCAGCAATCACAGCTTCACTTATGAATAAGGAGCTTCTTTCTCACGGAGCTTTTTAGGCACTTACACGTTTGGAGAAAGGTCGGTGCGCGCCCAGGATTCCCTGAGCACTTGTCTGCCGTTGGATGTCATCTGGAGGCCAAATCTCTCAGCATCACGGTGATATCATGGTTAGGATGCAACGTGGTCCCTCAATGGCTGGGCTGCTGATTACCTTTTGTGAAAGAGTGCTGCGCATGTCATTAAAAATTTGGAGTGCATCTGTTGCATGAAAAATATTTATTTATTTATTTATTTATTTATTTATTTATTTATTTATTTATTTATTTATTTGCATGTTTATCCCAGTCTATACCCAAAGGTCTCAGGGTGGGTAACAACATTTAAAATCAAACATATTAAAACAATAACAGCATACACTAAAACAACAGTGTCTGCAAGTGGGAAGGGAAAGTGTATGCCCATTTAACCAAAGGCCAGGGCAGAGTGGTCTGTCTTTGCTGCCTTCCTAAACATGTACAGTGAAAGTGCCTGGCAGACCTCAAGGGAGAGAATATTCCATAGCTTAGGGGCCATCACTGAGAAGGCTCTCTCCCAGGTGCCTACCCCTTTTCACCGCAGAGGGTGGTGGTACAACCAGGAGGGCCTCCTTTCCAGATCTGGAGACAGTAAAGAGATTTTGTGAGCAAAGTTAAGTGAGAAGGTGGGCAGAGGGGAACCTT
The DNA here is from genome assembly GCA_023333525.1 of Aspidoscelis tigris stejnegeri. Lineage (NCBI taxonomy): Eukaryota > Metazoa > Chordata > Lepidosauria > Squamata > Teiidae > Aspidoscelis > Aspidoscelis tigris. Next base: position 22,072,807 of record JALMGA010000012.1, on the reverse strand, counting down.
ATCAGGTGTGGTAGAATCAAACCTTTCCCATTTGCAACAGGCAACGGAGGTCTTCATTTTTTTCTTGCCGGGTGCAGGGCCATGCGCAAACCTTATGCACGAGCCAGAGAAGTATAATGTCAGAGAGATTCTCCACAGACAGGGGCCCAACACCAGGAAGGCTGAACTAGTTCTATTTATGACACTTCACAAAAAGGAGCAATTGCTTTCGGGGTCCCACTACACCCAGCTGGTCCTCAAGGGAATGGAACACACAGAGACTTCCGTGGACACAGCAAGATCTCCTTCCCACCCCATCAACCCCAGGGGGCTCTAACTGAAATCCAAGCTGGTTCCTTTTTTTAGGGGTCAGGGAGAACTTGCACAATGACTCAGTTTTAGGTCTCCGAGCCTCTCAGACTCAATCATGGAGGTTGTCACTGACGGCTGTGCTCATCCCCTTGAAGGCATCTCTGTAACTGTTGATCTAGTGTGCCACACTGGATCTGAGGCATGAGCACCAATTCTGTCTGACAGCTTGAGTCAGGACGTCTGCCTGATGTTCCATCAAACGGGAGGACTCAGTGACATCCTGAAACAGGAGCATGTGTGACCATGGCCTCCGAGGGCTGATCTCCTTCCCTCCGGCTGCCATGTCCATTGTCTTAACAATGCTGTACCCAAATTAGGATGGACTGAGCAACCTACTTTCATCTCATTTAAGCTTCACTGGATCTCTGTTATCGCTTTGCTTCACCGGGTCTCTGGACAGTGGTTTTATATATTTTTTTAATTTTAATTTTTAAAGGAACAGTTCCAAAATCATATGTCTTTTATTCATATCCACCACCACCACCACTATTGTTATTATTATATTAATTATTATTGTTGTTGTTGTTATTGTTATTGTTGTTATTATTTGTAAATGCTTTCAGTACTAAACAGTCCGATGTAGCAAATGAATTAAATAAGACGAATTTCCAAGTCTTTTTCAAGTTTTTTTTTAAATTTATTTTTTCCCCTGCAGAAAAACTGTGACGCTAAACTGGGGCAGGAACAAGCAGAGGGAGTATCTATGTGGGCAAATTTTATTTTTTTTAATTTTCGTTATTATTTTGCTCTGTACACAAAGGTTTCAGGATGGGTTAAAACTAGGGATGTGCACAAATCTTTTTTTGACATTCTATTCGACTCAAATCAAATACCCCAAAATCCAGTTCGATTCAAATCTTTTAAATTCAGATTTAAGAAGATTCAATTCATATTTACCAAATTTGAATCTACTCGTTCACATTTTTTATTCAAACCTGCACATACGAATGTCGACAGCATTCGTATGTCCATATAGGCATCTTCCCCGCATCTGTACAGATCTGTAAGCATCCATACATGTCTGTACATATCCCGTAGTTATCCCACATGGAACCTGTTTTTGTCCTGTATGGATCCATATAAATACGTATGGATGCGAGAAAAATGCGGATCTTAGTACACATCATATATGAACCCGTACACATACGAATGTCCAGATAATTAGAACAAATAGATCTGAAATTTGACATTCAATTTGAATGTTTACATTTATTTATTTATTTATTTATTTATTTATTTATTTATTTATTTATTTATTTATTTATTTATTTATTTATTTATTTATTTATTTATTTATTTATATGCTGCCCCATATCCAAGGGTCTCTGGGCGGCTCACAGCATTTAAAAACAGACATATAAGAGCTATATCAAAACAGGTTTAAAATACAGCTTTAAAAATACAAGAATAATTAAAACAGCAGTGGTTTTCAGTGGGGGGAAGTGTGGGGAACATTCAACCAAAGGCCTGTGTAAAGAGGAATGTTTTCACTGCCCTCCTAAATAGGAGCAAGGAAGGGGCCTGACACACCTCGAGGGGGAGACCATTCCACAGCCTGGGGGCCACTACCGAGAAGGCCCTCTCCCGGGTGCCCACCCGCCTAGCTACTGAAGGCGGGGGGATCACCAGGAGGGCCTCCCCTCCAGATCTTAAAACACGGGCAGGTCGATATGGGAGAAGGCACTCCTTTAGATATCTGGGGGCCAAGTCATTTAGGGCCTTAAAAGTCAAAGTTAACACCTTGAATTGGGCTCGGTAGTGAATTGGCAGCCAGTGCAGTTCATTTAAAACCGGCGTAATATGTGTCCGGCTAGATGTTCCTGTCAGCACTCTGGCCGCTGCATTTTGTACCAGCTGCAACTTCCGAACCGTCTTCAAGGGAAGCCCCATGTAGAGTGCGTTACAGTAGTCCAACCTGGAGGTTAGCAGAGCATGGATAACTGTGGCCAAGTCATCTCTGCCCAAAAAAGGGGTGTTTTTCCACTGTTAAAAGTACCTATTTTTGCACCCATTTAGGACCCATTTGGGTGTGAGCTGGATGACCCCATTTCCACTACGGCACCCATTTGGGACCCAATTGTTTCCACTGCCATTGGGGAAATCCGGATCTAATGGGTACTGTATTTTCTGGCGTATAAGACTACTTTTTAACCCAGGAAAATCTTCTCAAAAGTCAGGGGTCGTCTAATACGCCAAGTGTCATCTTCTTATATGGTGAGTATATCCCAAACTCTATATTTTAACTGGAAAGTTGGGGGTTGTCTTATACGCCCAGTCATCTTATACGCCGGAAAATACGGGTACATTTTGGCCTTTAATCCGGATTTTCTGTAGACCCCATTAAAGGGGTCTACAATGGGGTCTTCTCCCAGAAAATCTGGATTAAAGGGAGCCTGTTTCCACTGGAAACAGGCAATGGGGTCCGAAGGAGGCTAGGGGGAGGGGATGCACCTTTGGGACCCCCCCCAACATTAGCTTTGAAGTCACTTTGAAATGACTTCAAAATGACTTCGAAGTGGCTTCGAAGTGACTTTGGAGCCTAGGTTTAGATATTCTTTTTCAACCAATGCATTTAGCAAAAAGTGCAACCAGAGTATGGCTCTTTAAAATTCCCTTTTTATCTTTAGATATGTCTTCCGTTACATATTTTAAGGCAGAATTCTAAAAGACTGCAGCCTTTTTTTCTCTCCTTTTTTTTTGTAAATGGAGATTTATAGTTAATGTTGCCTCAGCAGCCATACCAACAGCATCCCAGATCAATGATCAAGATAAAGCTTCTGACTTACAAAAATGCCTTTAATGTTCAGATCTAAAAGCCCTAGGCAACGTATTAACCCAGCTGTGGAATCAAACCCCGGGAAAAAGGAGGCTAAGGAGTTACCAAGAGTCTGGGAGGTTTTGATGGCCTGGAAACAGAAATTAGCAAGACAGCTTTTAGGAGATGGTACCCCAGCATCTTCCTTGACGGGCAATGCTTTGAGATGGTCGGAATCAGCCCAAGACAATGTGATGCCAGAGGCAAAGATGAGTGGTGGGGTCTTCCTTCAACTCTTAGTAACCAAATTGACTCCCACATTGGGAACATTTGACCCTTATGAATTTTGAAAGTTTGTCCTGTTCAACCTTCAGTTGCTTTCAAAGGCACCTGATCAGGTTTGTTTGAACTCACAGGCTGGCGGCGGATACAATATTGTTAATTTCTTCCCAGAGTCTATGCACAGGAATGCCTTTGTAGGCTTCACCTGGACACAGAATGGATATGGAGAGAAACAGTTCCATGAATTTGTGTTGGCAATGAACTAGGGATGTGCACAAATGTTTTTTGTTTTTTGCATTCGAATTCAAATCAAATTGAATATCCAAACATTCCATTCGATTTGAATGTTTAGAATCCGAATGCAACAAAATCCAATTCGAATCGAATACATTTGAAAATATTTGTTCAAATGTTAGATTCGAATTGGAAGATACGAATGTCAACAACATTCATATTCAAAGATACAAATTTTGACAACATTCGTACGTGTTATACATATCTGTATGCATTTCATACGCATCCCGTTTTATCCCGTATGCATCCCGTTTTCATCCCGTACTTTCTGCACAAATGCATACAGATACGTATCTGCACAAAAAAGTACAGTACTTTTACAGTACAGTATCTGTACTTTTGAATGTTTCAAATCATTCGAACAAATGTTTTGGAACATTCAAAATTCATTCGAATGTTTAAATTCGAATGTGAAGACATTCTATTCGAATTCAAATGTCCACATTTGATTGAATTCGATCAAAGTTTGAATGTTTAGAACATTTGTGCACATTCCTGCAATGAACTAGCCAGGTCAGATCAATGTATCTGTAGCCATAGGGCAGGATCAAAGGCCTTTTCTAAACTTCCCTCTCTGTGCTCCAAACTGCATGGTCTAGAAGAGAGCTAGCTGAGTGATAACACTAATCCAGACCGAGCTCTGCACCAGTCTTGAAGCTTTCACCAACTCCAGGGCCAGGCTCCAAGGACTCTGAAAGCTAGGAGTGAAAGTTCCTAGCAGTGATGTGCCCTCATATTCGTCACATTTGAAATTCATATGAGTTTGTCCGAATTTGAATATTCAAATTCAAATCAAACGTTGCTACCTTTGAGGATTTATATTCAAATATGAATTAAATGTTTGTATTCATTCGGACGAAGCTTCTTTACATTTGTGAACCTGGGGAGGTAGGAAAGCGGCTGCCCAGTCACATCTGTAATGGATCCAGAGGGGATCCAGAGTGGATTCAAAGTGGATTGAAAGCAGATTTGATGCATTCAGCGCAAATGCGTGGGTATACCAGGTTCAATTCTGCCCTTCCCCACGAAGCCAGCTGGGTGACCTTGGTTGAGTCACAGCTCTCTTCTGAACTCTCACAGCCCCACCTACCTCACAGGGTGTTCTGTTGTGGGGAGAAGAACAGAAGCTTTGTCAGCTGCTTCGAGTCCCCTGAAATGGGTGAGAAAAGTGGGGTAGAAAAGCCAACTCTTCTTCTTCTAATTGTGGCAGGGATTCAAATTTTATTTGCATTGAATGTTTGTATTGAATTTGAATCCTACCACATTCAAAGGGGATCTATTCGAAAAAATACAAATTTTCTTGCATTCAGTTTGATACAAATTAAACACACAAAAAACGTTTGTGGACATCCCTTGTTCCTAGACCTGGAGCTCCCAGAGAACCTGTTTTGGCAGCACGGTCTGGTGCACTGGTGAAATGGGTTCTCTGGTAATCCCAAACATGGGCGGCATGTCTTCTGCATACATCCATGTTCTGGACTAAGGTTTGTGGTCTACCAACAATCGCAATTGGAGCCTCTTTGATCTGGATTATGCTCAATCCAGTGCAGGCAGAGTATACCATTGTGAGACTGATCCTCACTGATCTGCACTACTGTGCGCACCAATGAGGCCCAGAAGCCAACTACATAGGCTTCTAATCAGGATTAAAGATAAGTGCAGAAATGGAACCTACATGCGCAGCCTACAGACTGAATGGAAGTAACCAAGCTGTGTCTATCCTGCTTGTGTGGCTGTGTGGGTACTGTAAACGGCGCAGCGGTGAAACATGACTCCAGTTCAGCATTTGAAGTTTCAGAGTTTGAAAGGTGTGCTTGAAATTGGAGGCTCATCGAAATTCTCATCCAGCACACGAGAAGCAGCAGGTTATTTTTGGGAGCCCAGGATAAATCAGATGGAACGTGCCGCTCTGTCCTCCAGGGAGAGACAGCTGACAGCTCACAAAAAGAAAGGCTGCTGGGAAACTGGGAGCAGGACAGGTTGACATATCCTGCTTGCACAGTTTCTTTGAAGCTGGTTGTCACTGTAAGAATAAGGTCCGGGGTGATATGAGTCACTGGTCCAATCCGTCAGGTTGCTTCATATGGATTTATCCTTGCTAAGGAAACTGCATGGAGAGGTTCATGCAGTCAGTCCTATCTATCTATCTATCTATCTATCTATCTATCTATCTATCTATCTATCTATCTATCTATCTATCTATCTATCTATCTATCTATCTATCTATCTATCTATCTATCTATCTATCCATCCATCCATCCATCCATCCATCCATCCATCCATCCATCCATCCATCCATCCATCCATCCATCCATCCATCCATCCATCCATCCATCCATCCATCCATCCATCCATCCATCCATCCATCCATCTATCTATCTATCTATCTATCTATCTATCTATCTATCTATCTATCTATCTATCTATCTATCTATCTATCTATCTATCTATCATCATCATCATCATCATCATCATCATCATCTGTGTGTTATACAGATGTTATACAGGGAAGTCTAAAGGTGTTCATCTACCCCAACAGTAGGCCTATACAAGAATGTCTTTTTGACTTTTGGGTCAATTCAAATAATCAAAAATTCAACCTGATTCAAATTATTTAAATTTGAATTTAACAAAATTCAATTTGAATTAAGCAAGTTCAAATCTATTTTTGATTCGAATTTGCACTTGCAAATGTCGACAAGATGCGTAAATGCCCATACACATCTTCCCGACATACGTATACATCCATACGCATCTGTACACATGAGTATGCATCCTATAGTTATCTGCACGGATTCATACAAATGTGTGCGGATCTTCAAGTATACATCATGTACTAACCTGAATAGTCCCAAAATTTGACATTCAATCCAAATGCTTAAATTCTAATTTCTGGACATTCTATTAGAATTCAAATGTCAAAATTCGGCACCTTTGACTGAATTTCAAATGCCTACGAATATTCGTGCACATCCCTACCCTACAGAGATGCTCATTTGCAGGCTGGGACTGGACCCACAGCTTCTTTTGCCCCCTGCTTTCGGCTTGCCCACCCCCCTATGAGATCTCCTTTGAACAAACAGAGGAATGGATAAACTAAGCAGCCTGTTTGCTTCCCCAGAGTCCCTCCAAACTCTCATAGACTCAGCTGCAAGACGTTTGTCAGCTGTGCTTATGTTAAATCAAACAAATCTAGGAAGACAGGGCAGAGATTCATTGACCCATAACCCTGGCTAACAAATGGTCAGTCTCCTTACTGAAGAATGCCCTGAGCTACACATGGCATTAAATTGCTAAATAAAGCTGGGAAGAAGGGAGTCTAGTGCAGCAATAGAAAAGGGGGGGGGGAAGCGTTCCACTTCACCCTGGAAGCAGATCTCAATCCCTTCCTCTCGGCATCTGCTGACATTTGTTGCTACTTGTTGCTAAGGGCAGGAGGTCCACAAACCCGCCCTGTTGGAAGATAAGTAATAAAACAAGTGGAGTGGCGATGAGGAGGCAGAAAACTAAAGGCCTTTCAGCAATTACCAGTAACCTGAGACCTACTCGCACAAGGGCTTCAGAACACGTGAAGGACACCCAGGGATGGAGCATTTGCTCTTCTGGGTGGGCGGCTCTGTTCGGAACCGTCCCAGCCCAGCCCAAGGCGTCCTAGACACATTCTGGGTGTAGAGCACTTAATTGTGCTCTACACTCAGTCCAGGGCGTTCGCGTCTGTCCCCAGCTGTTCCGCAGCTGCTAGGAAGGGAGTGTATTCGCACGTTCCCTCCCTGACAGATGCAGGCCCCACACCAGGCCTGTCTGGATTGATTCCAGCTGGATCCAGGGGCGGGCAGGCCTGTCTGGTTCCTTCCCCGGGTTCCTGCGAGTTCTAGGGGGGATGCATTCCTTACATGCATGTGTGTGAATGGGAAAAGTGTCCCCACATGTCCTAGAGCAAGGCCTAGCCCCCTTCTGGACCTCTCTCTTCCACACTCTGGTATGGACTGGAAAGACACCACCTCCACCCACACTGGATAGAGTGTAACCCAGTCTAGGAGCCCAAAATGGCTGACTAGGTTAGGATACAGAAGGGCTTTGTGCTGTCAATTACCTACTGAGGTAGTGGATCTCTCCTTCCCTGGATGGAAGGCTGGGTTGGCTCCTTCTGGAGCTGCTGGGAGGGGCTCAGTGGCTACAACTGGGTTTGTTTAGAGCCTGGCCAAACCCACTTCATATCTTATCTGGTCCCTTCTGCAGGAAATCTGCCCAAAGCCTCTATTAACATCTTCCAGGCTTAAGGCTGGTGCTGGGAGGAGCTCATTTCAGCCAGGACGGCTGACAGTCAGGGTTAGGGATGTGCACAGATATTTGTAGGCATTCGAAATTTAATCAAATGTGCCGAATTTCGACATTTGAAGTCGAATCAAATGTCCTGAAATTCGAATGTAAACATTAGAATCGAAATTCAAATTTCAGATTTGTTTGTTCGAATTATCTGGACATTCATATGTGTACGGGTTCGTACATGATGCATACTTGAAGGTCCACATCTTTCCTGCACCCATATGCATTTGTACGGATCAATACGGGATGAAAATGGGTTGCATATGGGATAACTACAGGATGCATACGGATATGTATAGATACGAACTGATATGTACAGATGTGGGGAAGATGTGTACGTGCACATACGAATGTTGTCAGCATTCATATGAGCAGATTCGAATAAAAAATTCAAACAAATAGATTTGAATTTGGTAAATCAGAATCCAATCTTGTTAGATTTGAATCACCGTATATTCCGGTGTATAAGACGACTGGGTCTATAAGATGACCCCCAACTTTTCCAGTTAAAATATAGAGTTTGGGATATACTCGCCGTATAAGAAGATCACACCCAGCGTATAAGATGACCCTCGACTTTTGAGAAGATTTTCCTGGGTTAAAAAGTAATCTTATATGCCAGAATATACAGTAAAAAGGTTCGAATCTAATTGGATTTTGAGGTATTCAATTTGATTCGAATAGAATGTCAAAAAAACATTTGTGCACGTCTCTACTCTTATTAACAGCTACCAGGCTACGGAATGAACTCCCCTCCTTCATTTTGGGTATTTCTTCATTTTCTGTTAAATTTAATAGAATCTTGTGTTGTGTTGCTTATATTGTCCTTCTCTTGGAAAGCGGCCTTGAGCAATTTCCTTTGGAAAGGTGGTGTGTGAAAATAAATTAATAAAACAGTACGAGAGAAGATAAAAACGCTTTGGGTACAGCTTCGTATTGTGGAGGTCTTAACTTTGAGGTCCTCGGGGTCCCCTTGGAGGACTAGGATTCTATGCAATTCTTCTCCTTCAAAAATCTGGCTGGCAACTGTTATATTTAACCCAAGGGTGGGAAATAGAACAGGAGCTGTGGATTGCTGGAGATAGGAAGGAAATGCCGAAGGACCCTTCCGTGGGTTGTAAGCAGAATCTCTTGGACGTACATATCAAAGCTTATTAATGCTGTCCTGCTTCTGGTGTAATGGGAGCACCATAGGGTTCCTCAGCTCCTGTAGATTTATGGGCAAACAACTAATGTTCCCTTGGCTGGGTTTCTTGGTGCCGAGAAAGAGTCACGCTCTTTGCTTCATTGTCACCCCCCCACCCCCGTTTTCCACTGTGCCGTCCCCCATATATCACTGGCTCGTAATGGAGCCTCAGGGAGAAAGCGGTATGATAACTTGGTGTGTCTTGGTGTTTCTGTTGTGGGCAGCTTTCTTAATTGACTCATAAGGTAGACACGGCACTTATGGAACAGTTATCTTTGCGGTTGCTTTTCTCTGTCTTCCCCCACCTCCAGGGCTTAATAATGAGTCGGCCCAGTGTGTTCTAGGAAAGAGCGCAAGCAAACAGCCTCTCCCACTGGGCAGGCTGAATTTAAAGGTAAAAAGAGACACCTCAGAATCCATGTAAATGAGTTTGGTTCCCAGCATGTGCATTCAAGCACAAAGAGCCATTCTGCCTTGGATGGAATTAGCCAATTAGTTCTTCCTCTGTCTCTTTCATGACTTTCTTCTGAGTGTAGAGGAGAGCTCTTTCCCATGTGCTTTTGTGTGTGCGTGTGTGTATGTGTCACAGAGTGTGTCTATTCTTTCCCTTCATGGGCAGCTCCAGATCGACACTCAAATACCAAGCCGACAAATGATATTTTGGAGAAAAGCCTCTTCAGGGCAGTTCGACAGCATGGTGGTGCAAAATACCCAGATGTGTGCGGTTGCCACCGCAGTGCGTGAGCAGCCATCTTTTTGGTATCCTCCATGTGTCCAGCAGCACACATTCAAGATGGCAGCTCTCGGTGGCAGCATCCAGATGGGTGGGATATGGTGCTATTTTGGGGAAACATGAGTTCAGTTGGGTTTCCCTGAAATAATGTATAGTGTATTTTCATATAAGTGACACAATCCCATCATAGGCCAGACATAATTATGCTTATATAGCCCTCGCCTGGATAGGGCCTATATACATAAGGTCTTGGCTGGGTAACAATTCAGACTGACAAACAAAGTTCAAAGTGTTAAATAAAGTTTTAAATAGCATCTAAAAGAGAAGGGACAAAAAAGACATCTTCCTCTGGGGACCCTCTTCACCATTCATGGAAAGGTGTAAAGGGGTGGTGCTGAATGCCACTTTGAAGAGGGGTCATGTCAAAGCCTGGGGCTACCACAGAGAAGGCCCTCTCCTAGGTTCCTTAATGCAAGAAGGTGATGGGACTAGACAAAGGACCTTTCCAATGGCTCCAGTCATAAGGAAGTATTTTATTTTCACCACTGTCTCATCCTCTGCTCAATGAAGGTCCCCTCAATTCCCCAACTCCTTGCCCCCCTCCCACGTAATTCACCATTATGCTTTTTTATTGCATTCATCCATCTGCCCTGTCGGGGCCTTTGGTCTTCTTTAGTCACTTGGGAGCCAGCTCAATGTTTTTGTTGTCTGCTGCTTCTCAAGAACCAGTTTGGTCTTGTGGTTATAGTGTTGTACTTTTATCTGATCAATTCCACACTCCTCCATGAAGCAAACTGGGTGACCTTGGGCTAGTCACAGTGCTCTTTCTGAGCTTTTACAGCCCCGCCTACATCACAGGTTGTTGGTTGTGGGGAAAAGAGTTTGTCAGCCGCTATGAGTTACCTTAAATAAAGGGGGGGGGGAGTGAGATATAAAAGCCACCTCTTCTTCTTATTGGAACATGTGCTTCCAACTCCCATTCCAGACCTTTTATATACCAGTTAGCCTCCAATATTGATAATTAGATTAACTGAGTGTAAATACAGTCAACAATCTTTTCTTAGGCCTTGCACAGTTCTTTGAAAATGTTGAGATGCTATTTTGGGGGCTACATGCTTTTCCTCATCCCAAACTAGAAGTTTTGCAGATGAATAAGGAAAAATGTTGTTAACTAGGAATGTGCACAGATGTTTTTTGGCATTTGATTTGAAATGAATCGCATGTTCGAAAATCCTTATTCACACAAATAGATTGCATTTGAATGTGGTAAAATTCTATTCAATATGAATCTATTCATACTAGGGGTGTGCACAGATTTTCATTTGCATTCAGATTCAATTTGATTAGAATGTTTAAAATCCAAATGTCAAAAAATCCAACTCAAATCCGTAATACTCGAATTTATTCGTTCAGATGTTAGATTCATATTTAAAGATATGAATGTCGACAACATTTGTATCTGTTATATGTATCTGTGTGCATTTTGTGTGCATCCCATTTTAACCCATATGGATCCCATTTTCATTCCATATTATAAGCGCAAATATGTATAATATTTGTACAGATATGTATGCAATACATCCATATCTGTACATTCAAATGAATGTTTTGGAACATCCAAAATCCGTTTGAACGTCTAAATTCGAAGGTTATTAAATCCGATTCGAATTTGAATGTCAACATTTGTTGGATTCGAATCAGATTTTCAAATTGTCAAATATTCGTGCACATCCCTAATTCATACGTATTTGTACGAACATTCGATACATATTTGATACAAACAGATAGGTATCTGACACGAATAGATATGTATCTGACACGTGTCCCCAGCTTAACGAATGTCCAAAGTATTCGCATGAATGTCCAGAAACATTCATATTCGTTCAAATGTTAGCATACAAATATTGTAACATTTGATTCAAGTTTGAATTATGTTTATGATTTAATTATGTTTATGATTTTGATATTGTCTGAATTTGACTGAATTCAACCAAATTTTGAATATTATGAATATCTGTGCCCATCCCTACCGTTAACCTTATAAAGTGGAATGGAGGTGGAAACTAACCAACCCGGAGAGCTTGTGATTCACTGGAATTATTTCGTGTTCTGTGCACCTTTTCTTGGATTAAAGCTTACTTGGTACTTCCAAGGATTTCTGAAAGCTATAAGGAAAATCAGATAGGGAGAGCTCCTGTTTTGAATGACAGCCGGGGGGACAATGAAATGATTTTGCCAGCCAGCATCTGTTCCTATCTTGAGTCATAAGTGCGTGTTTCTGGATCTGCCCAAATCAAATCATGTTGTCCTCTGTTCTCCAAATCATAGTTTTTATAGATGAAATCCCATCACACTGTGTAACAGTAATGATCCAGCTTTTGAAAGCTACTGTTGGAGATACAAGGAGACTCATCAAATGAGCAGAGATCTCCAGTGTTTGTCCTGGGATCCATTGAGGCCATCCTTCCAATTTTGGGGTCATTGCCCCAAGTGTGGACCTAAATTTCCTTGGCTTGTGCAAATTAGGGATGTGCACGAATATTCAAAAATTCAAATATTCGATTCGAATCTGACGAATATCGACATTCTAACTCGGATCGGATTTTCAAAAATCTGAATTTTCACATTCAAACTTGAATACAGATTTTCAAAAATCTGATATGGATTTTTGAATGATTTGAATGTGTAGATTCGTACCTGTTGTATACGAATGTGCACGAAAATCATATGTATCTTGCGCTTAAAATATGGGATTAAAACAGGATGCACATGGGATAATATGGGATACATACAGATTTTTACAGAACATGCACAGATACGTATAACAGATACGAATGTTGTCGACATTCATTGACAACATTGGTATCTTGTTATACGTATCTGTGTGCATTCCGTAAAATACGAATCCAACATTCAAATGTACGGATTCGAATGTTGTGGATTCGAATCAGATTTTGTGACATTCGGATCTTAAATATCCGAATCTACTTGGATTTGAATGTCAAAGATACATTTGTGCACATTCCTAGTGCAAATACATACATATCTTAATTAGCATTTCCCTTGCATCTCTATCCCTTACACATTTTTAGGGCTGCTTCCTTTGTTTGCATATTTGTTACCCCTCTCCATCAATATTCAAGGCAATTTACTTTTTGGGAAAAAAATATTTATATTGATTTTGCAATCTTAGGGGCGAAATGAGAAAAGGAAGGAAAGAGCATGACAAGGAGAGGTGGAAAATTATAAGTGAATTTGGCCATTGATTTTTGCATACTGTTATCTAGCGGAAAGTGCAAGGATGTCTCAGATTTCTGAGGCTTAAGGCTTGATTTTCCCCATTTCCTTTGAGTGGGAGAACATCTGCACTTCTGCTGGCTGGAGGGGTCCGTCAGGAACTGCCATGAATGGAGCAGTTGCAGCAGTTGCACTTGAGTGCCTTTTTCCAGGACAGGCGCTTCACTATTCCACGAGACTTGGAGCCTGATGTGAGCCCTGGGGGAAACCATTTTGATAGACCACTGAAAATGGTCTGCTGCTAGCATCTCTGGGCCACCGGTATACCTCTTAAGACAGGTCTTCTAGTATCCTGATCTAGTCAGACATTTTGGCTGTTGAGACCAGGGTACGTTGCCAATGTGGATGCAGAGCCAGTTTGGTTAGAGTTCAGAGTTCAGTAGAGTGCTGGACTCATATCTTGTAGTCACCGGGTTTGGTTCCACACTCCTCCATGAAGCCAGCTGGGTGGCCTTGGCCTGGTTACACTTCTCTTTCTGAGCTCTTACAGCCCCACAGACCTCAGAGGGTGTCTGTTGTGGGGAGAAGAAGGTTTGTCCACCACTGAAATGGGTGAGAAAAGTGGAGTAGAAAAGCCAACTCTGTTTCTTCTTCTTCTTCTTCTTGTTCTTCTTCTTCTTCTTCTTCTTCTTCTTCTTCTTCTTCTTCTTCTTCTTCTTCTACCACCACCACCATCACCACCACCACGAGTGTGGCCTCTTGCGTCTGAACCAGAGAGGGGGAGATAGAGGCACAAGCCTGTCATATGGGTAGAAGAAGAAGAAGAAGAAGAAGAAGAAGAAGAAGAAGAAGAAGTTGGCTTTTCTAGCCCAAGGTCACCCTGCTGGCTTCGTGGAGGAGGGCGGAATCAAACCTGCTATTCCCAGATAAGAGTCTGGCTCCTTAAACCACTAGACCAAACTGGCTCAAATGCAGAAATGCCCCCAAATCTGGGGCAAGGACCGAGGTGAATTGGATTGAATGCATTTGGGCAGAACATCTGGGGCAGCTTCTTCATGGGGGCACCAACAGGCTGCAAATCCACAGTGTTAGACAGGAGGTACCTGTATGCCAATTTTGCTGGTAAGCACACTAATTATATACTCTTTTAAATCTACTGCTTACATAGAAAGGCGCATAATTGATTTATGCATACACTGACACATACTTTGAACTTGGTGAGCGTTAATGGAACCACATTCCTTCGTGTCTGCACATCAGCTCGGGGAACAGACCTTGACCTGATACAGAAATGGAGTCGAGGCTGAATCTGCAATCTGTGAGCTTGAAAATGATCTGTTTTATTTTTCCATTCGTATTCACCAGCTCCTTGCTGTTCCAGTGGTATAAGCTGAAATGATAATCACTCCCAAGGAGTTTGCAAAGAATGGGAGAGAAGAGAGTTGCATTTCAATGCATCTCGAAGGCCAGTGAGCAGACAAAAGCTGGCGTACACCAGGTCCTGGGAAGTCTGATTACTCTTATTTCATAAATATATGGAGCTATTTTGGTTTCACTGCCATAAACCGTCACCCTCCAGCAAACGATAATATCGGATTGCAAGCATGCCAGGCGTGGGTCTAAAATAAGCATCCCCCCCTCCCACCCTTCCAAATGAGGTCAACACTTTGCTTTCTGTGTCAGGAAACTACAGAGGTGTGAAAGTCATGGATTATTTGGGGGAAACGCATAGCTCACTTGGCAAACGAGGTTCAGTTCCACAACCTTCTGCCATGTGGGGTGTTTACATTACGCAAATAACTGTAGTGTCATTAGCAGCATCGCAACATAACGAAATTAAATCCACCCACCCATACTTTCTAATTACAAGGTGTGCAGGCATCTTTCAGCAGATGTTACTCAAAATGTGCCTCCTATTTTATCCTTATGTGAGGACATATTGCCAGCTTATAATCACTGGCATATACAACTTGCAGTGCAAACTGAGCTGCAGCAACTTAACTCTGAATGTCTGCAGTAGTGAAACAGGTCTTGTTTCAGATGCTCTCTTACCCGCCCCCCAACTGAGCTGGACGCTGTAAGAGCATTTGGTCTTGTAATGGGTCGTGCATAAGCAGGGGGGGGGGGAAAGGAATGCACTTTTTGGCCTAAAAAATCAGGTCTTAATCCGGCCCTTCCCCTGAAACCGTTTCGGAAACACGACACTTCCATGCACGGCAGGGGAAGAGCCAAATTCCTGGCGCATGCCCAGCTGTCAAAGAGGGAGAGCACATCTCCTCCCTCTTTGACAGCTGGGCCCTCCCCCTGGCCTCCTCGATTGGCTCCATTGGAGCCAGCATGGGGAGGCTGTCAGCATGGGGAGGCTGAGGGTGGCTGGCCAAGGGTAAGCCGCGGCACACACATGGGCATGGCATGGCGGGCCTCCTGCTGCCAGAATTAGCCCACCAGCGATCAGGTAAGTAGTCGATTGTGCATGCGTGACCCTAGGTGGGGTGGGGGGTGTAGGCTTTGGGTCTCCCTCACCTGAGAAGGTGCAATCGTGCCTTCCCGGGCAAGGGAGAACCTGGGGAAGCCAGCTGACAGCCTCCCCATGCTGGATCCAATGGAGCCAATCGGGGAGGCAGGGGGGAGGCCCAGCTATCAAAGAGGGAGGAGGACGAGGAGGAAGAGTTGGTTTTTATATCCTGCTTTTCTCACTCTTGAAGGCAGTGGTTCTCAACCTGTGGGTTGTGACCCCTTTGGGGGCTGATCTACTCTTTCTCAGGGGTCGTTATGAAGTAGCAATGAAAATAATTTTATGGTTGGGGGATGGGGTTAGGGTTAGCTTGGGAGTCACCACAACATGAGGAACTGTATTAAAGGGTTGCAGCATTAGGAAGGTTGAGAACCACTACTTTAAGGGGACTCAAAGTGGCTGACAAACCTTCTGTTCTTCTCCCCAGAACAGAGCACCCTGTGATGCAGGTGGGGCTGTGAAAGCTCAGAAAGAGCTGCAACTAGCCCAAGGCCACCCACCTGACTTTGTGGAGGAGGGCCAAATCGAACTGGGGAACTGCAAGACCAGCAGTAGTTTCTAATACACTTTCGGGGGGAAATAGGGCTATGGGAGGGTTGCTTCAGATACATGAGGAGGCGACCCCACCCTAGCAGTGCTGTAATGACACCAGCATCACCCTCCATCTGAGGCCTAGATGATCAACTCTTCAAAGTAAGCCCCAGATTAGGGATTTGCACGGATGTAATTGTTGGGATTTGAACATATTCACATTCGATTTGAATTGAACACATTCAGATCTATTCGTACAAATTTTCTATTCGTATTTGAAGATATGAATGTTGATAACATTCAAATGTGTCCGTATGCGTCCATACGCATTTGTATGCATCCTGTTTTTATCCCTTATGCATCCTGGTTTTTACCTGTACATATCCGTTCAAATGTGTACAGATACGAATAAAGTGCGTACAGATACTTATGTAATGCGTACATATCCATACACATACATCATTATGCATCCTGTATGGATCCGTACACATCTGCACGCATCCCGTATTTATCCCATATGCATCCTGTTTTCATCTCGTATGGATCCATATGGATCCATATTGTGTATGTACCCATACCCATACGGATGTCCAAATAATTCAAACAAATAGATTCAAAAATCCACAATTTGTTTGAATGTTTACATTCAAATTTACAGTATAGACCTTCACTTTGAATTCGAATGCCCAAATTTGATCAAATCCCATCGAATTTTGAATTTTTCGAATATTTGTGCACACCCTTTCCCCAACCAGATAGCAAGTTTCAGTTATTATTATTATTATTTTTTAAATATATAGGATGGGTAAAAACTTGATAGCGCTTCTTCCTTCCTTCCTTCCTTCCTTCCTTCCTTCCTTCCTTCCTTCCTTCCTTCCTTCCTTCCTTCCTTCCTTCCTTCCTTCCTTCCTTCCTTCCTTATTCTCTCTCTCACCTTCCTTTCTACTTTCCTTCCTTCCTCCCTTCTTCCTTCCTTCCCTCCCTTCCCTCCCTTCCCTCCTTTTCCCCTCCCTTCCTTATTCTCTCTCACACACCTTCCTTCCTTCCTTCCTTCCTTCCTTCCTTCCTTCCTTCCTTCCTTCCTTCCTTCCTTCCTTCCTTCCTTCCTTCCTTCCTTCCTTCCTTCCTTCCTTCCTTTTCAGAAGTGTTTGTGCTGGAGCTTGGCAAGGCTTTCCCAGTTGTCTTAGTTAAATGCTACATCAGATAGCCGGATGCAGAAGTGATTTTGAGGCATCCTCTGTAAAGTCTCTTTCCGCTGGGGCGGGCAGGCATTTTTCATTTTATACAACATTCAGGAAGCATTGTAGCACTTCGGCAGAGTCACTCAAGAGGTGACAGGGAGTTAATGCAAAAGAAAAGAAAAACTTTATTTTAAAGGGAGATCTTGGTTTCTTTCCTTGTTTTCTGTTCTTATCCCCCCCAGAAATGCTGGATCATAGAATTGTGGAGGACAAAATGGCTTCCTAAGGTCCTTCACAAGACCACCGCCCATTGTGGTTGACGGCTGCATGCCTCGGCGACCTTCAGGATGTCATGTCTTGAAGATTTGGAACTCTCTGGTGGAAGACATTGCAAGAAGGTTTCAAGGAAGATGGATGCACCCGTCTAAGGTTTCCTGCAACAAGCCTCCAAGGGCATCCCTTCCCCACCTCACGTTTCTACCTCAAGCCAAGCAGAGTCAAGCGTATTGCTCAGGGGGCCCATCTGAACAGCCTACAACAGCTGATTTAGCACCTGGTCAGCAGATTCTGCGCGCACACACAGTCAATTAGCTGTTCGCAACCTAATAAACCTGCACATTTTCCGTGGAATGGAAGGAGAGAAGTTGTACATCCCTGACAGGCCTGGATCTGTGGTCATAGGCAGTTTTCAGAGAAGCCTCCCAAGAGTCATTTCAAAGAACACAAGCTGCTTTCTCACAGATAGGCAACACTGTCTGTATCTTATGAGCCAGTCTGGTCTAGTGGTTAGGGAGTTGGACTCTTATCTGGGAATACTTCTGCTAAGACACTTTGGGACGGTTTCAGCATTCACACGTAGGCAGGCAAGAACGTGTTTACACTGTCCTAGCCGGGAAAGGTCAGACAGGGGTGGGGACACTTTTCCCAGGCCTGCCCACCATTGGGTGGGAGCACCCAGGGGTGGGCACACACACCAGGACCTACCAGGGCATCCACCCACCCACCCCGGGGCTCGGGGACCACTCACGCACACACAGAAGTCCTACCTTCTCACTGTCCGGAGTCTCAATGACCCAGGGCAGCCGGGAACGCACCCCATGTCCATGCAGTACAAATTCTGATTAAACAGATGGCCAATGTGGGCAGTTGGCCCAATTGGAAGCCATGTCGTGTGCACGTGGTGCGCGTTCCCGGCTGCCCTGGGTCATTGAGGCCCAGGACAGTGAGAAGGTAGGACCTTGATGTGTGCGAGTCCCCGGGCGCTGGGGTGGGGTGTGCCAGGGCACCTCTGTGGGGCTGAGCCACCTTGATTGAGGTGGCTCAACCCTGCAGAGGCCGGTGATCTGCTGCAATGGGCCGGGGGATGTAGGACCCCAGTAAACCGGACCTACGTGGGTCCCGTCTACCGAAGGGTCCCACATCCCTCGGCCCATACACAGCCACAGATCTGCCTCCCTCCACCCCAGACTCCTGCAGAAAGTGTCTCCCTGACTCCTACGGTCCAGATGGGACTGCAGCAGCTGGGAGTGAGCCACCTCCCCCCCTTGCACGCAGTGATGCTTTACCTTGCCGGGCTGGGGTTGTCATTGCACAGGTGGGTGAGCTCCCAGTAGACGGGGATCTGTGGGTCCTGTCTACCAGAGTTGGCGCGCTTGCACAGACCGCGGCAGAGGGCAACCCTGGAGCTGGCAAGGTAAGTGATTTCCGTGCCCCCTGCCACCTGTTTGGCCGATTTTCGGCTAATTGTGGTGGGGAGGTGTGCCCGCGGCTGTCAGGGAGGGAAGCATGCATCGTCCTAAAAGTGTACCTACCCGGGGCCCTCGCCCGGCCCACCATGATTGGCTTCTATAGCCAGGGCAGCGCGCCTGCGCAGAACGCCTCCTGAAGGCAGGGGCTGCCAGCAGCAGCCCCGGCCATTCAGGAGGCGCACAGGACGCAGGCGTGCTGCATCCTGGGACCCTCCTTCCAGAATTGGGGCAATGCTGAGCATCCGGATTTAGTAAAACTGGGTCTACTGGAACTTACCTTCTGCATTGGAGGCCAGATCCGGGGCACTTCGAGGATGCTGTTTCCACACAGGTTTGCACGAGGTCCATCTCTAATGTGGTCTTGGAGCTGCTAAAACCGGTTCCCAGAAAGACCTGAAAAATTAGGTCTTAATCCGTTCTTGCATGGAAAATCTGCATCAAAGGAGGATGCTTCCACACACAGACAGGAGAGGGAACGTATGCTCCTCTGGCCGTCATGTTGGGAAGGGCGGAAGAAGGACTGCCTGCTTCCAAAGCCCCTCCCCTGTGTGCCGGGTGCCACCAGACCAATAGAGTGACTGGCAGCTCACGGCTCCAGTCCCGCAGCTCCGGGGGCAGCGTCAGCGGCACATGAGCTGGAGAACTTTTGGAATGGGTGCTGATGCATCCACACAGCACCCACTCCACCCGTTCTCCAGAATCTGGCCTTCCCACGTGAGTGTGGAAGCATGGGGCCTTATTTGGATCCGTCCCTCGTAAATGCAAATTCGAATAAAAAATTCAAACAAATAGATTCAAATTTGCTTAATTCAAATCATATTTGGTTAAAGTTGAATTTTAGACATTCAAATCGAATTGAATTTTCAGGTATTTGATTAGAATCAGATCAAATCCTGAAAACTGCATTCGTGCACACCCCCCTAATGGGAAGAGCAAACCGGCACAATTTATGGATTTCGTTTGGCAACTTTGTTCCTGGCAGCTAATGTTTTATGCACATCTGGCAAAACTACCATGCTCAGTCCAATAAAATATAGTTCAACTAAAATGATCTAAATTATAAGTTTAATCACAGTTCTCGGAGAAGGGGAGGGTGGGAAATGGAGGGGCTGATTTGTATAGATCCAGGTTATCAAAATGCTCTGTGCAAGATGGAGTGTTGCGTTTTTTGTGCGCCACCTCAGCGCTATTAGTGATTTCTGCTGCATTGAAGGCAGCTTATCACTTTATCAGCCGCATTACGTCTTCCCCCCTGGGACTGCAGATTTCATGTTTTTCTCCTCCCTCTCTGACTTCCCTCTCTACATTGGAAGATACCTCAGTTTGAGGAAGAATGTTGCAGACGTTTTAGCACTGCAAATTGGGGTGCTCTGTGTGTGTTTGAGATGTGCATGAATTTTTTTTTTGACATTCTATTCGAATCAAATCGAATACTCGAAAATCCAGTTCGATTCAAATTTTTTAAATTCGAATTTAACAAGATTTGATTCGTATTTACCAAATTCAATTGTATTCGTTTGGATTTTTTTATTTGAATCTGCACATACGAATGTCGACAACATTCATATGTGCACGTATGCATCTTCCCCACATCTGTACACATCTGTCCGTGTCTGTATGCATCCTGTAGTTATCCTGTATGCAACCCGTTTTCATTCTGTACGGATCCGTACAAATGCGTATGGATGCAGAAAAGATGCAGATCTTCAAGTACACTTCGTGCATGAACCGGTACACATACAAATGTCTGGATAGTTCGAACAAATAGATCCAAAGTTCAAAAGATGATTCAAATATTTGCATTCAAATTTCGGGACATTCTATTTGAGTTTGAATGTTGAAATTCAGCACATTCGATCAGATTTTGAATGCCTACCAATATTTGTGCACATTCCATGTGTGTGTGTGTGTGTGTGTGAGTGCAGTTTGTGTGAGAATTGTTAGTGTTTCCTCAGCTTAATTACATGCCTAACTAGGAATCTGGGGAAAATCCATATTTCCTTTTTCGTTTTATATCCAGAGGGACTTCTGCCTTCAGAAGCCCCATAGAACTGTAGAGTCGGAAGGCCATCTTGAAGGCAACATTGGGTGTTTTTCCACTGTCACTAGAAGTACCCATTAAGTACCCATTAATGGGTACAAAAATGCCATTTCGTACCCATTAATGGGTACTTAATGGGTACTTTTAGTGACAGTGGAAAAACACGCATCAGCTACTCCACAGAAGACTCCATCAAGACAAAGGATTAAAATATATTGAGTTTTGGTGCTTGTTCTGAGATAAGAAACATCATGCAGAAAGGACCTTATGGCCTGTCTCTGCCCACTAACCAAGTGAGATGAGGGACCCATCCGTTTTGAAGGGAAACCTTCTAAAGGGAAACAAACCTAACATGTCAGCAGTAAATCAGAATAATTTGCAGGAGCCAGGAAAGAGGTGCTCAGATGTATGAAGTTGTCCTTCCCGTGGAAGCAATTTTCATCCCTCAAGATTCACATCTTCATTCATCAGAGATCCTGGAGGATTTCCTGCTACCTTTTTGAGCTTCAGTTATTCTGAACATTACATGGTGCTAAAGCTTGACTGTCATTTCTGGTTAACGGATGCGGCTTGAGTCTACTTGGAGAAGAGTCTCTTTCTTTCTTTCTTTCTTTCTTTCTTTCTTTCTTTCTTTCTTTCTTTCTTTCTTTCTTTCTTTCTTTCTTTCTCTCTCTCTCTCTCTCTCTCTCTCTCTCACTGAGACTTGCCTATACCTAGAAGACACTTAAGTGGACTTATTGTGACTGACAAGGGAATCGAAGGGCCCAAACTTTAATGGAGGAGAAGAGTTTTGTCCAGCTTCTGGTATCGTAGCTCACTCCCGTGCAATGGTTATTGTGGGAAAAGGACAATGGAGATTTTCCAGGTTTTCCATTATGGTGAGGCCCCCAGTGCGGACATCAGGTAATGCAGACATCTCAAGGTGCCTCCAGATGGCAGGAGGAAAATTGCAAGATCTGAAGTACATCCCCCACTTGCCTCTCACTGCCCCTGCCAGATATGTGAGGCAATTGTGGGCTCTTACCTCTGCTTGCCAGCCAGTCTCATGATGGTTCCTCTTACAGATACCCAGAAGCCAGCCAAGTGCCCTCGGTTTTGTTTTCCATGCTTGACTGAGTATGGAAAGGTGTGTCCTTGTTCCCTGCTTCTTGTCTTCCACGTACATCTACCCAGCCACTGACAGAACAGCATGCTGGATTGGATGGACCTTTGGCCGGAAACAGCTGGGCATTCTGTTAGTTCTTATGATCCTAATGGTCAGTTGCCGGGAGGCTTTTGAGAATGGCAGGGTATATCCTTATTCTCTGCTGGTGGTCTTCCATACTGAACTGATTGCCACCATGATGACATTCTGCTGGACTAGATGGGCCAGAGTTTCCATCCAGCAGGGCATTTCCTAGCATCTGTCCTTAATGGCACAACAATGCAAATCACTATGATTATGATCTTGAAGTACAGATGGGCAGGAGTTCAGGTGAGAAGGAGAGTGGCTGGGTTAAAAGCCGTGTCATGAGCTTGAGACAGGTGTGAGATACATAGGATCTTCTATCAAACCTTCCATTAAACCCTGACATCATGTTGCCACCCAAGTTAACCAGCATAGCTCTGCGGCCAGAGTCTTGGCCATTAACCCAAAGGCCTTGGGTTGAAATCCACTACTGACCCTTTGAACCTTCAGACTGTCTTTGCCACTCAGCCAAACCTTTTACCTCAGGCTTGTGGTGAGGATAAAAAGGAGAAGAGGCAGCTTTGTTCACACCTGAGTTTTAATCCAGCTTCAGTCCACTTTCAGAATGAGAGGACACAGCAGCAAAGTGTCAGACTGTTTTCTTTCAGCATTATCTAACTAAAAAAAATCCCACCTTTGGGTTAGATAACATGGAAAGAAAATAACTCATCATTTTGCTGATGTGTTCTCTCACTGGGCTGTGGTCACACCTAAGGTTTAATCCAGCTTCAGTCTACCTTCAGAGTGAGAGAACACATCAGCAAAGTGACCAGCAGTTTTCTTTCCACATTATCTATCCCAAAGAGGAATGTTCTAAGTTATTTAATCCTGAAAGAAAATAGCTGCTGATGTGTTCTCTAACTCTGAAAGTGGACTGAAGCTGGATTAAACCTTAAGTGTGACCACTCTGGAAGTGGACTGGAACTGGATTAACACTTAGGTGTGAATGCAGCTGAGGACAATGTGGGCTCTTGCAAGGAAAGGTAGGCTATAAGTACCGCAAACAAACAAACAGATAAAAAATACATAAATTTTGCAAAGGTGCTCCTGTCTAGGAATCACAAAAGCCGAGTGACACATTCCTCAAACAATCTTTAAGGTTCCCTTGTCTCCTGCTTACTTTTGATCTACTAGATATTGGTGGATTTCTGCTCAGATTCCATTTGCAGTGGACAGCTCTGTGACAGCTCATTTACATGCACGGCTTGTCAGATGGGAAATATTCCAGCATGAAACTCCCACATAGTGTATCACGCGTCTTTCATTTTCAGGGGTCAGATCAGAAAGCTAGAACAATAAGTCTCTTCCTTTCATCTTTTCTCACCTTTGCAGCAATATGCTCCTCCTTACATGCTGAATATTACTATTACTTATTTTTGTTGTTGTAGTCGTTGTTATAAAAATTGGATCTGCAGCAGTTCTCTTCATGTGGCAGCCAGTTTTCAAGGTTGGTGATCTCATTTGCTTGATTTATTTATTCCCTCAAAGAGAACAAGAGCGCAGGACACACAGAGGCAAGTGTCTTGCCAAATGTCATTTAAAACATTAAGCTATTTAAATATGCACAGGTATGGGGATGGCAAAGTCTCTCCCTTACTGTCTTCTTCAGGATTAATTTGAATTCTTCCCCTCTACACTTCCCAGAGAACTTTGGTGGGTTTCCGGATTTTCTCCATGAAGCCTTAGAAGTACTTATTACACTTTCCAGCTCTAATTTGTTACAAGATAAAGTTCTCAGGCTGTGTTCACACTTACATTTCAATCCAGCTTCAGCCCACCTTCAGAGTGAGTGACTACCATCTTCTGCAAAGTGACCTACCATTTTCTGTCCTCTTTATCTAATCCAAGGGGGAGTTCCCACTGGGGTTTTATTGAGCTTTGAAAACGTTTTGAATTTCCTTTGTCTGCATTACAGATTGGCTTCCCGCACTTTCCCAGGAGTAAATCGCCAAAAACTTCATTAAAAGGACCCCCGAAAAAACAGCCCTCACTCCCGTTTTTGCTGCTAACACGCTTTACCTTTTTTCCTTTGGGAACAGAACGGTACAGCAGTACTGGGGGGGGGGGGGAGATCGTGTCTTTCAGGTTGCCCCCCCCCCATAGCCTTCTGCCCAATGTCTGTCACTGTTTTGGGTGCATCATGAAAGTGCTCTACATCTCGGACGCATGGAAGACAGCCTGGGATGAGCCGGGACGCAAACCCGGCCGCGGCAATGCGAATGCTGCGTCCCGGGCTGTCTTCCACGCGTTTGAAAACCACGTGTGCGAAAAGGCCTTTAGTCTTTCATGAAATCACATTCATTATTTCTCCGTACATCCATGAATTATATCCCATATCATATCATGGTATCACTAGAGCTGAATATTTCCACATTCTATTCACCTCAAATAGAATGTGCAAATTGGCTTCTTGGCTACTTGGGAGTGACTGTGGCTCAGGATACAACATACTGCCGGGAAAACAGAGGATTGCTGGTTCGATTCCCAGTCTCTCCCTGGAAGTAGGCAATGGCAAACCACTTCTGTATCTCTGCCAAGAAAACTGCATAGAGATGCCCATGGAGTCTGGGAATGGCTGTAGCTCAGTGCTAGAGTAAACTGCCAGGAAAGCAGAGGGTTGCTGGTTCGATCCCCAGCCTCTCCCTGGAAGTAGGCAATGGCAAACTACTCCCATATCTCTGCCAAGAAAAGTGCATAGAGGTATCCCTGGAAGTGCCCATGTAGCCAAATAGGAGTCAGCCATGACTTGTTGGTACCCAACCACAATATTTAGATACATCAGCTTAATGATCCAAGGAGAAGGACGCATCCTACATTAAAAGAGGCAAGCAAGGAAATCAGGAATAACTTTTACAACTGTGATAGAAGAGAGTGAAGAACAGAGGAATGTGTTCTCTTGATTTACAAAATTCACACCCTTCTTGATCCAGATGAGAATGTCGTTATGGGCATCCTTCCCTCCCTCCCTCCCTTTCTTCTCCTCTAGCTTTTTTTTTGGGGGGGGGGCTGTCATATGAATTTATTATCTATTTCGTTCTATCCTTCCTCAAATGCAAATATGTTCTGCCTTAGAAAGGGGGGCACCGTCTGCCTGTCCTTCTTCTGTCCATTGGCATGGAAAGTTATTTCTTGGATGAAAAGAATAACAACTTCTGGTAAGAAAAGTAGCACGGCCATATTCTGTGCAAGAACAAATTCAGTGGCTGGAATAGAAAAGACTTATGTAACTGCTGGAAAGGGGAAAGAAATTACAATGGTGTCTTTTATAGCCGGAGTAAATTCACAAGCTGCGCAAAGAGCTGGTAGACCGTGCCCATCCAAAGCTAATGAAACATTTGATGAGCTGTAATGAAAAAGTAGGATGTGAGCATCTACCCTTTGTGGCGGCTGGATAGCAAACATTTAGCTGAGTTTAGGCAAGCCTCATCCTTGCCCATGAAATTCCTCAATGCGCCTTCCCCATGGGAAGAATAAATCCATGCTTTTGCAGTGGCGCTGCATTTGGGAGAAGCAAAGGGCATTCAAGGAAGACAAAAACATTGGTGGCGTCTTGCAGCATCCTATGAGATCAGAGAAATACGAATGCAACCTACCTCTGGGTGAATCACCAGCCCTGCAGCACCAGAAAAATCTCTGATGATAGTTAAAAACCTGCACAGCGCTGACTATATTCTTTTTGATTTATGCACCCTGCCTTTAAAATATCTCTAGGCGATTTACAGCAGCAGCGGCCGTTCAAAGCGCTCCCTGGCCATGAGGGAGTGTGGCCCAATTTTTGCATGAAGATTCATGATCTTATATGAGAGGGTAAATCATGCATGCGATTAGTCCAGAGGAATCGGGGGTGTGGGATGCAATAAAAATAACAGAAACTTGCTCTCACGCTTGCACTCAAAGGCAGGGAGTATAGAAAGGAGACCTGCAGGCTCTTTTGATCTATAGCTTGGAACCAGGAACCAGCTGCCCTGTCTGCTCTGCAGGATGCGGTCAGTAGCAGGTGTGTCATGTATGAGTCAGTTTGGTCTTGTAGTTAGAATGCTGGATTCATATCTCGTAGTCACTGGGTTTGATTCCACACTCCTCCACAAAGCCAGCTGGGTGATCTTGGGCTAGTCATAGTGAGCTCTCCCAGGGTGACTGTTGTGGGGAGAAGAACAGAAGGTTTGTCAGCCACTTTGAGTCCCCTTAAATGGATGAGAAAAGCAGGGTAGAAAAGCCAACTCTTCTTCTCCTACTACTGTTCATGAGCCAGTCTGGTCTTGTGGTTAGCATGGAAGACTTTTATCTCAAGGGGTTTGATTCTGCGCTCCTCCATAAAGCAAGCTGGGTGACTTCAAAAAGCCAACTCTTCTTCTTCTTCTTCTTCTTCTTCTTCTTCTTCTTCTTCTTCTATCCATGATCCAGTTTGGTCTTGTGGTTAGCATGTCAGACTTCGATCTCATAGTCATGATATGAGCAGATATGTATCTGATACTTTCCCCCAGCTTAACGAATGGGCGAACTATTCATACAAAATGTCTGGAAACATTCATACTAATTCTAATGTCAGCATACAAATATCATAACATTCAATTTGACTCTGAATGTCAGAATTTTGCCAAATTTTGAATGTTATGAATATTCGTACACATCCGAACTCCTGTATGACTCTCCAACCTGAAGACCATACATAGACATCCATTCTAGTAGCCAATGACACATCTGTCCTCTAAATTTGTCTAACCATATAAGAACATAAGATGAGCCATGTTGGATCAGGCCGTAGCCCATCTGTCAAGCATTCTGACTCACACAGTGGCCCACCAGTTGCTTCTGGGCATCTCAAGCAGAAGATGAAGGCAAAACCTTCACCTGCTGTCCATTCCTTCCATTAGAGGCATCCTGCCTGTCTGCCCATCAATGAAGTGTGACAGTATTGCCTCCGAACCATTTCTTAGCCACCTTTTAGATGCTTTTAACTCATCTTGAGGTCAAGAAATGCTTATACAGTTGTCTTAGCAATTCGTGGTCTGCTTTTGCTTTCTTCTGGGAAGATGCTGAAGATCAAACTGTGATCCTTCCTCTCTGAGTCAACTGCCGTACCGCTGACGTACTTCCTAGTGTCTCAAAAACTTTTTTTTTAAGTTTTGGTGGATCCAGATTGCTTAGCTTCATATCTCTGAAATGAATCAAATTTATGAGATACAAATGCATCATCTCGTTCTGGTTTACTGACTTCCTTCATTCGGCATGCTAATTTCTCCATTAATGCAATTTGCAATACCTTGTTATGCCACCATGTGGTGGCGGCTAATTCTTGTACATCTTCATTGTGTATCCTGATTGTCTTGGCATTCCAGCAGATCTTCTGAAATGTTCCTATGTTGTCCTCAGCAAGTAAGTGAAAAAGAGAAAAACACCCTTGATTACTAGCTTATTACTTGCTAAGTAACTGGTACACTTTAAGAACTTCAAGCCTTTGTCCACCTTGCTGGCACTGAAAATCTGTATGTCCTAGGGTTGTGCATGAATATTCTAAACATTCAATATCTGATCAAATTCATTTGAATGTGGACATGTGAGTTGAATGTGAGTTGAATGTCTTCACATTCGAATTTAGACATTTGAACAGATTTCAAATGTTCCAAAACATTTGTTTAAATGATTTGAATGTACAGATACGTATGTATTACATACTTGGGATGTGCATGAATACATTTTTTGCATTTGAATTCAAGTCGATTCGAATATTCTATTGCTGGGTTTCCCAAACTGTGGGTTGGGACCCACCTCTAGGAAATTTAACCGTACTTGAAATAACTTTTTTGATGTAATTATTTAATTAAGTAATAAAAAAATTGTATTAAAACTTTGTTTGTTATTTGAAAAGTCCTTTATTCATATTGGTAACAGTTAAATTTCCTAGAGGTGGGTCCCGAGTTGGTAAACTTATATTAGATGGGTCGTAGCCCAGACAACTTTGGGAACCACTGTTCTATTTGATTCAAAATTTGAAAATCTGAGTTTTTGAAAATCCGATTCGAATCCAGATTATCCAAATCCATATTTTCAAAAATCCATTTCGAATCGAATGATACAAATGTTGCCAACATTTGTATCTAATTTTTGAATTCAGTTTTCATCCCGTTTGCATCTCGTTTGCATCCGTTTTATATGTGTGAATAGACCTGATGTTTGGATGCGATATATTTTATTTATTTATTTATTTACATTTCTATCCCGCCCCATACCCAAAGGTCTCTGGGCAGGTAACAACGGATTACAACAGATTAAAACAGGATACGAATTAAAACTAGGTACAGATTAAAACAAAGTACAGATTAAAACAAGATGCGCATTTAAAAACACCTTAAAAATTCAACACATTTAAAACCATGCACTCCCTAGTGCATTAATAGTGACTGTGGCTGTAACTGGGGGGAGAACAAAAGCCTCAGCCAAAGGCCAAGGCAAAGAGGTATGTTTTTACTGCCTTCCTGAATAAATACAAGGAAGGGACATTGCGTACCTCAAGGGGAAGACCATTCCACAGCCTGGGGGCCACTGCCGAGAAGGCTCTCTCCCAGGTGCCCACCAGTCTCACTACTGAAGGTGGTGGGACAACCAGGAGGGCCTCATCGTTGGATCTTAAGGCACGGGCAGATGGATCTATTCAGTCAAATCATTCAAAAATCTCTATCGGATTTTTGAAAATTCAAAATTCGCTCAAATTCAGAAATTTGGAATTTCAAAACTTGGATTCAAATTCGAATGTCAATATTTGTCAGATTTGAATTGGATTTTTGAATATCTGTGCACATCGCTATTACACATATATCTGTATGAATATTATATGTATCTGTAAGCATTTGCACTTATAATACGGAATGAAAACGGGATGCATACGGGATAAAATGGGATGCATATAAAATGCGTACAGATTCGTATAACACATGCAAATGTTGTCAACATCCGTATCTTCAAATTTGTATCCAGCATTTGAACAAATAGATTTGAATGGAACGGATTATAATTGGTTTTTGTTGCATTAGGATGTTAAACGTTCTGATCAAATTGAATGTTTTGACATTTGATTCAGCTCGAATTTGAATGCAAACCCCCCATTTGTGCACACCCCTAGTATATCATCACCTTCCTGTTTTTGTGTATGGTGTGGAATGAGGATTGCAATGAAGCCTGGATTGTTATCTCCATAGCTGTTTGACTGATGCCAAAAAGCTCAACAGAAACTCAGCCTTACAACCAATTTTATTAGAAAAAATGAAAAAAGCAGCAAGAAACTCTTTCTTTTTTTACAACTGCCATTTTCTCCCCTTCAGCCTTTTCTGCTACTCTGTGCAGAGAAATGCTTTTGCTCATATTGGAAATGAAATGTATGTCATCACCGAGCCGGGGAGCTGAAAATCAGAAACTATTTTCTGTTTACTGCTGTGTATGCTTTTGCAGAACGCATGTTAACTGTGTGGAAAAGCAATGTTCTGGCTGTAGACCGGGACAAGATTGGGAGACGGCGGAGAACGTGCGGTGGCTTGCAGATCAGAGAGGAGCGGACAAAGGGACCCCGGTAAATCTAAAAGAGAATCCACGCCTCTCAGACCGGGACCGATGGCCCAAGGCGAAGAGCCACGTATCACCCCTTCACGTATCACCCATGTGCTAAAGCCGACGTTTGCTTTTTTCTCCAGACCTTGCAGCAAGAGAGCATCTCCCATGGCTTTTGAAGAAGCCAGTGTGATGAAGGTGCCCAGCAGTGATATCACTTTTGGCCATGACCAGCTAGAAGGCTCTGGGAAGCCTGTAAACAGAGCACGTGGGGGATAACTTCCAGGAACTTTGATCAGAAATCTTCAGTTCAGCTGGAAGGCACAGGGTGTGATGATAAGAAGGGCCTTTTAGAAGTTGTCCCCCAAAATGAAAACGCAGGCCTGATCCTTAGCTGCTGTATCCTGTGATTGGCAATGCAGGCTGATAAATTTTGCTTTTTTTCTTCTTTCTAATCATGCTCTCGCACACTTTTCTTATGCCTTTCGGGCCCAAATCCAGAGGACTTCAACCCACCTGGGTTTTGTATTGCATCACATAGAGGTTGAATCAGAAGGGGATGGTGTGGGGGGCAGAAGCTTCTCTACTCCCTCGGCTCTGATTCACTGGCTTTGTTTGAAATATGCATGGCACTGACAAATCTCCCTTTGATCTGATTCAGGAATGACTTTCATTCATCCAGTTTGGTCAAGTGGTTAAAGGAGCCGGACTCTTATCTGGGAATGCTGAGTTTGATTCCGCATTCCTCCATTAAGCCAGCTAGGTGAGCTTGGGCTAGTCACAGCTCTCTTCTGAGTTCTCACAGCCCCACCCGCCTCACAGGATGTCTGTGGTGGGGAGAAGATCAGAAGGTTAGTCAGCCAGCTTAAGTCCACTTGAATGGGTGAGAAAAGTGGGGTATAAAAGCCAACTTCTTTTGCATTGAACAGACTAAGAACTGCATACAAATGCGTTTGATGGAGAAGCCCATTCCACAGGAGAGGGCTGCTGGAAGAAGAAGAAGACGAAGAGTTGGCTTTTCTACCCCACTTTTCTCACCCATTTAAGGGGACTCAAAGTGGCTGACAAAGCGTTTTGTTCTTCTCCCCACAACAGACACCCTGTGGGGTTTTGAGAGGTCAGAAGAGAGCTGTGACTATCCCAAGGTCACCCAGCTGGCTTTGCAGGGGAGTGTGGAATCAAACCAAGGGTTCAAGGTCTCCAAGTTGGGTACGCTGGTGCCTAGGTGTGTCACAGCCCATTGGTAAATGACATAAACAGGGACTGTGATCATTTATTCTGCTCTTCCTTTGTGGGAACCAACCTTGATCAAAAGTTATATTGCCGTGGAAATTCTTCAGACACCACAAATCTTCTAGAGTGCTCTGATAAATAGTTTGCTTGGCACTGTCTGATGATCACCTCCTCCTGTTTGTTTCTTTAAAAATAAAATTAATGCCTATGAGGCTGTCCAGCTCATATCTTTCATTTACTGCTGTTAACATCCAGCCAGGATTAAATGATGTTTTTTAAAAAAAAATCTGGGCCTGTGACCTTCTCTTTGAGTGTTTCTGCACCAGAGATGATTCAACAGAGATGCTTTGGAACTGTGAGAACTGCCCATCCTGTAATTTAGAATGCAGAGAGAAGAAGGTGTGGAGGACGCACCTGGGGCAGATCAAAGACCCACCTTGCTCAGAAATTCCTTATCAGGACTTGCTGCTTGAACGGAGGCTTAGCCACTTCCTCCAGGTTAGAGAGGCAGGTAGGATGTGTATTTGAAGGCCTTTGGAGGGACTCAGGAGAGGTGGGAGTTTCTCCCTTGTCCTCTGTTTGAGATTGCTCAGAAGGAGTTGGTGGGCCACCATGAGAGGTTGGATGCTGGGTTAGATGGGCTCTTAAGTGAGATGTTCTTCCATGTTCTCTTCCAGTCCTCTTTTCTCTGCCATTACTTTGCCTCTCCAGAAGGTCCTTCCTTGATCTGTTCTGAGCAACTGACATTCATTACAGCCTTGGAAACTCGGTTAAACTACCATGGCTAATGGCAACTGATACAAATATCCTGCATTGATTTAGTTAATCATAGTGCGTGGGCCTCCATTTACCTTCAGAGCAGGCACGGGGGCTTCCAAATGCTCCAAAGTCCAGGAACAACATTTTCCTGCTTTTGGAGCTCCTGAGGCTCCCATTTGTTGAGCTGCCAAAGTCGGTTCCCCGTTGTGTATCAGACCGTGGAGGCATGCTGCCCACATGCCTATGTGATCTGAAATACCACCCTCCAGTACTCTGATAGACTTCAAAACAGAGGTCGACTGGTAGACTGGACCAGAAGGTATCTTGGGTACTCTAACCCAGTCTACACTTTGTCCTGTTCCAGATCCTAGGGGCCACCACCAAGAAAGCTCTTTCTATTTCATTTGGTGTGAGTACACAAGATTGAGGATCTTTCCGCACTGGGACTTATTCTGGATTATATATGCTAGTGCAGACCCTTATCTGGGAGTACCAGGTTTGATTCTGCACTCCTCCATGAAGCCAGCTGGGTGACCTTGAGCTAGTCACAGTTCTCTTTTGACCTCTCACAGCCCCACTTGCCTCACAGGGTGTTCTTCTACAGTAGGGATGCGCATAAATATTAGTCACATTCAAAATTCGCATGAATTCCTCTGAATTCGGACATTCAAATTTGAATTGAATGTTGGTACATTCAAAGACTGACATTCAAATACAAATTAAACGTTTTGATACATTTGTATGAAGCTTTTTTACATTTGTGAACCTAGGGAGGTGGGAAAGCAGGTGCCCCAGTCACATATGCAATGGATTGTGAGCGGGTTCAAAGCAGATTCAGAGTGGATTAAAAGTTCTTCCTTCTCAATTCTCTCCAAATCGGAGCTGCAAAAGTTTCTCCTCCTCCTCCTGTGAACCAGTTTGGCCTAGTGGTTAAGGAGCTGGACTCTTATCTGGGAATACCGAGTTTGATTCCATTCTCCTCCATGAAGCCAGCTGGATGACCTTGGGCTAGTCACAGCTCCCTTCTGAGCTCTCACAGCCTCACCTACCTCACAGGGTGTTCTGTTGTGGGGAGAAGAATAGAAAGCTTTGTTAGCCACTTTGAGTTCCATTAAATGGGTGAGAAAAGCAGGGTAGAAAAGCCAGCTCTTCTTCTTCTTCTTCTTCTTCTTCTTCTTCTTCTTCTTCTTCTTCTTCTTCTTCTTCTTCTTCTTCCCTTAAGCTTTGTGCAGGGGGTAGGTAAATACTGTATACAAAATGTTCCCTCCTGCCTGGTATTTATTCCGTCAGCTGCACAGCGTGAGCCAGATTTTTAAATGGCAAAGGCCTAATTTGCACTCTTAAGATGATTTACAGTTGTTGGCTCCCGCCACCTTGGTGAAGGCATAGAAAAGTATTCTTGTCAGTTCAGAACTTCGATGAGCGTTAGCTTTTTGCCCGGAGAGACTATCCATCTTTGGCCATTACCTTGAAACAATGTTACTTTGTTAAACAATCAATAAAGCTACTTTAGATGCACAGGTTCATTATGGACTTCCTGCCAAGATCGGAGCTGCAGAGCTTGCTAATGTTTTCCCTGCGCCCAACCTGACCGTGTCCCTAGAAACGTACTAGTTCCATCAATGCCAGTTCTCCTTAGGCAATGGCGGAGAGTACCAGTTGTTTTTGCTCACCTCGGAGGTCGGCCAGCCTTCTAGATACTGAATGTCCCAGAGGAACGTAATGAAATATGACAGCAAAGACTTGGCACACTTCAAACCTTGATGGAGTGGACCAGGAGCCAATAATGATGATGGCATGAGCTCCCTCCATCGTGAATCAGAAAAGAGTCCAGTGGTCTGCCCATTGATCCCACTGCACCCCAGTGCACCCCACCCCATCTGACCCCACCCCACTCCATCCTCCTACTTCTCCTTCCATCTAGTAGGGCTTTTTTTTTAATTCATGGAGGACAAGTGTATCAATGGCTACCAGGGTGGATATCTAGGGCTGTGGTCACACCTAAGCTTTAATCCAGTTTTGGTTCATTTTCAGAAAACTCGCCCTTGGGTTAGATGAAGTGGAAAGAAAATGACTAGCCGTTTTGCTGCTATGTCCTCTGACTCTGAAAGTGGACTGAGCCTGGTTTAAAACTTAGGTGTGAGTTGGAGATGTGTGCAAATTTTCTCTTGACATTCTATTCTATTCAAATCAAATCAAATATCCAAAAATCCAATTTGATTCAAATCTTTTAAATTCAAATTTAACAAGATTTGATTTGTATTTACCAAATTTGAACCTATTCGTTCAAATTTTCGAATCTGTGCCTAAGAATGTCGCCAATGTTCACATGTGCACATGTGCATCTTCCCCACATCTGTACACATCCGTATTCATCCGTATGCATCCCGTAGTTATCCTGTATGCAACCCATTTTCATCCCGTATGGATCTGTACAAATGTGTAAGGATGAGGGAAAGATCCGGATTTTGAAATATGCATCGTGTACAAACATATATGAATGTCTGGATGATTTGAATGAATAGATCCAAAGTTCAAAATTTGATTCAAATGTTTACATTTGGATTTCGGAACATTCAATTCAAGTTTGAATGTCGAAATTTGGCACATTCGATCGGATTTTGAATGACAGTGAATATTCGTGCGACCACAGTCTAGGTACTACCTACAGGTCGGAGTGACAGACAAGAAGTTTTTGTTTCTGTCATCTGCTTGAGATGGAGCAACCCAAAAAAAACCAAAATCAGATAGATCAACCCAACAGAGAGAACACAAAAGATCTATCAAGGAGAAAAAAACCCAAGGTCCTTCTAATATGAGAAAACTAAATAAAGTGCCCTGATGCCAAAAAAGGGGGGAAAAGATATACACCCTTATATACAAATAATAGTAAATTTACTGGTAAAAATATAATATCTTAAAAAGGTTAATAACAGTTTACAAAAGACAAAAAGAATGGTGTATAAAAAAAACAAATAATGGGGATCTAAAGCCAGACGCGTTACGACAAGTCGTCTTCTTCAGTGGCTTTTAACGATCATCCCAAATGGTGATGACTTCTTTCGTCTATGCCGCAATGGGCTATAACAAATACACCAAATGTACAAGTATTTATAAAAAGGCAAATAAGAAGATTCTCTGAGTAAAACAGTATAATACTATCTTTCATTAGAATTATAATAAGATGTCATAAGATGAGATGCCCAGAAGCGCAATCAGTTGGCAAATGTATGAGACAGATTGTTGGACTGGACTGGCTGAGGCCTGATCCAACAGGGCTTGTCTTACGTGCTTAGGATGCCTCTCAAGGCCATTTGTAGGGAGCTGAGAGCAGGTGAAGGTTTTACTTTTGTCATCTGCTTGAGATGCCCAGAAGCAACTAGTAGGCCACCGTGTCAGACAGGATGCTGGACTAAACGGACTGTGGCCTGATCCAGTTCTTACATTCTTAGGCTGTTCCTGCATCAGCTCCGTAGACCCCTCTAAGCTCCTGAAAGGTACTAATTTGTTACGGATTTGCTACACGCTTTCCGCACCGAGGGGCCCATTAAGACTCTTTTCGGATCGCGTCATCACGAGCATTGCAGAGTTCTGGATTCAATGGGGTCTTTGGGCCCTTCAATCCAGATTAGTTGTAGACCCTTCTAAACAGGTCTTCAATTCAGTCTTGCTCCATGAAGACCAGATTTCAAAGCACGCTTCCACATGGATGCTGGCTGTCATTTGCAGCAGGGCAGTTTCATCTCCACCCCTCTCCACCCACCCTATATAGGCCTGCACGTTCTACGTAGTGGTCTACGAAGCTGCCCACAACCTACATAGTGGCTATGTGGGCAACTACACAGCTGTGTCTCGCTGCCACACCCACTGTGACTGGAAGTGACTCTTAATTGACAGGCTAATACACAGGCCTCTCATGCCATCCCTCTGCTGGACTTCCTGCTTGGACCTAAATCGGAACCTCAGGATGCGTGCGATAGCATCCACATGGCAGTGCTAAATAGCCCCTGCGGACACATGGGGTATCTGTATAGATTCAGAACTTGATGGAACACACTGAGCAAAGAACATATCTTGAAGATCTGGATCTTCTTAATCTGGATTAACTGCAGTTAGTGTGGGAACGGCCTTAGGGTGCATCCCCATTAAAAGCTTAATCCAGTTTCCTTAAACTGAAATAATAGAACCGGATGCAAATGCGAATTTGCCTGTTCCCATTACTTTTAACTTAATCGTGTTGGATCTGGATTCTGAGGATCGTATGTGGCATACGTGACTCAAGGGGGGACTCAAGTGGCTACTTTTTGAAAGCCGCTTTTCGGGGCTGCCCTGCCCTCTTCCTCCTGGCATGGACATAAGGGACCCCTTCACGGAGCCTAACTGGGTGGCTGGGTGGCTGCCGCTTCCATGGATGGAGGAAAAATGGCAGCGGGCAGCCAGCAATTCTTTCCCCTCCTCTCCCCATTGCTCAGGGCACACAGCAGCAATGGCAAGTAAAGCCCCTTTGCTTTAAATATTCAGACAGAACCTCAGCTGCTTCCCTCCCTTTCACTTTCTAAAGATCAGAACTTTTAGAATTGCGCAAAATTGCAACATTGTTATTCCAACCATCAAGGTGTGAAGTGGTTCCATCGCTACAGTGTAGCGATCCCTGTTAAGTGGATTTTTACACTGAAATCACTCTTTGGAAGCAAGCTATTGGGAGAGGGAAACCCTAAACATGGATTCTCATCCCTTAAAAGGGTACTGTCCACACAGTAAAAAAATATAAAACGTTTCAAGCGCATGATCCGGAGTGAGACCTGTTGAAATCAGGATTGAGATTCACCACGCTTTGGGGTGGTTTAACACGGGGAAAGCGTGTTAAGCCAAACTGCCGTGCGGACTCCGAGGATTGAAAATGTTTTGAATCCGAAAGAAGGTTGCCGTGAAGACACGGCCTTAGATTCCTATATTCAAAGTTATAATGGTTCCTAGCAGTGCAATTCTAAGGCTTCGCATCCTAGGCCAAGCATGTGATTTTAGGGAACCCTGGCAAGTTTTATTTTATTTTTCTCTGCATCTGTATAAATTGCCTTTCATGTCCAAGGTGATTTCCAAGGAGAAAGCTAATCTTTGCAAAAACAAGCAAACAAACGTCACCCTTAAAAAGTCCTTGCAAAACACATCATGGATTCAGGTGCGTGGGAGAAAGCGTGGAGCTGGATTGGTGCCAAGTGAACATTTCAGCAAGGACATCTGACAGTCAGGGTTAGGGATGTGCACGGATATTCGTAGGCATTCAAAATCCAATCAAATTTGCCAAATTTCAACATTTGAACTCGATTCGATTGTACTGAAATTCAAACATAAACATTTGAATTGAATTTCAAACTTTGGATCTATTCGTTTGGATTATCTGGACATTCATAAGAACATAAGAACATAAGAGAAGCCCTGCTGGATCAGGCCACAGCCCATCTAGTCCAGCATCCTGTCGCACGCAGTGGCCCACCAAATGCTCATGGACATCTCAAGCAGAGACAAGGACAAACCTTCTCCTGCTCTTGAGTCCCAGCAGATGGCCTCAGAAGCACCCCGGTTCCTCACCCCCCCCCCCAGCCTGAAAGATGCACCTAGGCATTCGTTCTAGTAGCCATTGTTACATCTGTCATCCATAAATTTGTCTAACCCTACCTTAAAGCCATCTACTGTAGACTGATAGCTGTCACCACCTCTTCTGGCAGCACATTCCATAAGCCGATGACCCTCTGGGTGAAGAAATACTTCCCCCTGTCAGACCTTACTCTCCTACCCATCAGCTTCATAGATGCCCCCTGGTTCTAGTGTTGTGTGATAGAGAAAAGAAATTTTATCCGTCCACCTTTTCTATACAGTGCATAATTTTATATACTTCAATCAAGTCCCCTCTTAAACACCGTCTCTCCAGACTGAAGAGGCCTAGACGTTGCAGCGTGGTTTCGTAAGGGAGGTGTTCCAGACCCTTAATCATTCTGGTTGCCCTTCTCTGCACCTTCTCTAGTTCCACAATATCCTTTTTGAGGTGCGGTGACCATAATTGTACACAGTATTCCAAATGTGGCCTCACCATAGATTTATAAAGGGGCAAAATGACACTTGCTGACTTATTTTCTATTCCCTTCCTAATTATTCCCAGCATTGAATTAGCTTTTTTTGCTGCTGCCACGCACTGGGTTGACACCTTCATTGAACTGTCCACCAAAACCCCGAGATCCCTTTCCTGGTGTGTTGCAGAAAGCTCAGACCCCATCAGTTTATAGACGTAATTTGGATTCTTGGCCCCAATGTGCATTACTTTGCACTTGTTAAGATTAAAGCACATTTGCCACTTGGTTGCCCACTCACCCAATGCTAAGAGATCCCTCTGGAGCTCTTGGCAATCTCTTTCAGATTTTACTACCCTAAATAATTTAGTATCATCAGCAAACTTTGCTATTTTACTATGTACCCCTTCTTCTAGATCATTGATGAATAAATTAAAAAGCATTGGTCCCAGTACTGAGCCTTGAGGGACCCCACTTTTTACTTCTTTCCACCCTGAGAATTTGCCGTTTATTACTACTCTCTGCTTTCTGCCCTTAAGCCAGTCACAAAATCCAGGACAGAACCTGTCGTTTTATTCCATGGCTGATGAGTTTATTCATGTGTGTATGGCTTTGTACACGATGTGTACTTGAAGATCTGCATCCTTCCCAAGTCCGTACCCATTTGTATGGATCCGTACGGCATGAAAATGGGTTCCATACCGGATAGCTATGGGATGCGTACGGACGTGTACGGATGTTGGGAAGATGCGTATGTCTGCATACGAACGTTGTCAACATTCGTAGGTACAGATTCGAATCAAAAATTCAAACGAATAGATTCAAATTTGTTAAATTCAAAACGAATCTCGTTAAATCTGAATGTAAAAGATTTGAATTGAACTGGATTTTTGGGTATTCAGTTCGATTCAAATAGAATGTCAAAAAACCCACATCTGTGTGCACATCTATAGTCAGGGTCACCCCCCTAAACGTCAGATAAACAGGAAACATAGAAAAAGAAATCGGATGTTGACTGCGGTTCCAGGCCAGACGGTATGGGGTCCCAAGCGGTACAAGGTTTGTCACACACTTCAAGGGACACAATGGCTCTACCATCTGACCTGCTCTTTCTCAGGACGCTTCAGGCAAATGCCACCTGGGCAGCCACTCC
This sequence comes from Aspidoscelis tigris stejnegeri, assembly GCA_023333525.1. NCBI lineage: Eukaryota > Metazoa > Chordata > Lepidosauria > Squamata > Teiidae > Aspidoscelis > Aspidoscelis tigris. The sequence goes on along the minus strand of JALMGA010000012.1, from coordinate 22,033,647 downwards.
ACTGCCCAGCTGTAGAAGAGAGACAGACTAGGGTCTGTCTTATCTCCCCTATAGCAGAACAACTCTGGATTCCTTCCTCAGGCGCTGTCCACCACTAAGCAATTCCAGCTTTAAGCCGCTGGAAGGAGATAAATTAGCCCTGTATGGTCTTTCTATCTGCCCTATAACTGACCATCAAATTAGATTCCCCCTTCAACAGTCGTCTAACCTTCTCCCCCCACCCACCCCCATGGTGCACTACATATATGTATGTCTAGCTACCAAATGTTCCATGGACTGCATAGTGCATGCTAGAGATGTACCAGAATATTTGAAATATTTGTTATTCGAGCAAATTTGGCCGAATTCGGCTTTGGAATTAAAATCAAATATCCAAACATTCATTTTTTAATATGCAAATGACTACGAATATTTCAACTCATTTGTATGAATAATCTGGACATTCGTATGTGTACAGATATGTACACATTACATACGTATCCGTACACATCTTATTCGTATCTGTACGCATCTGTATGGGATACTACGGGATAAAAACGGGATGCATACAGATGAGTATGGATGTGTGCGGATACTTATGAATGTTGGTGACATTCGTATCATCAAATTGCTACCGAATATTCGTACAAATAGATAGAAATGCATTCAAATCAGTTCAAATTTTAATACATTAATTTTTTTCTCTATTTGTATGGTTCGGGACATTCAAATATCCGATTGAATGGAATAGAATGTTGAAAATTGCATTCGTGCACACCCCTAGTGCATGCGTTTGCTTAGAATATTAAACTGCAGGAGAGAAAGGGACGGAAAAGATCTTTTCCGCTTAATTTGATAGCTGTTACGGATAGGTGCCGTAGGCTTCTGCCTCATACCTGGCCAAGCTTTGGTTGGCAGTTAAAACAGCAACCTGCTGATTTTGTGGATCAGAGACTGGAGTCCTCTGAAAATGGTCTTCTCACGTTCCGCATTGTGGGAAGCTTTTCCTTTCGTGTCCTGCTGGTGGGTCCCTTAGCTTTTTGATCTCGGTAGGACTCTGTTCAGATCCAGCAGGGTTCTTCTGAAGTTATCTGTTAAAACATTGCTGTCGTCTTGTTAACTATGAGGTGGCTGCGTAAAGGTTCTTCCTGTGTGATGTTTTGTCGGTGATCAGGTGCAGACACCGGCGCCGGGAAAACCTTCTGCTTGAATAAATGTTGCCGAGGCTGTGCAATCACACTAGGTTTGCTTTCCCTGTTGCTGTGTTTTATAAGCACACATTGCATATCGACTATGAAAAACTGTGCAGTATAGAAACAAGTTGGAAGCTCTGGCATACGTGGCGTGGAGAAGACTGCAGAGAAAATGTTCAAATAATGCGGCTATCTCACCACGCTGCTAAATAATTAAAAAAAAAACCCCACACACACAATAGAAACAACAGAGGTTCTTCTTTGCTTTACCTGGCAAACTACATTATTCAGAATTCTGTCCCTGAAGGAGGATTTTGGATCAGAGGAAATTCTGAAAACTTCAACTAGAGCTGCCCCATAGGTGGCATAAGCAACATCTTCTAACATGCGGGATCCCTATTTTTTGGTTGCTTTTCAAAGTAGCTTGCACACATATTCCAGTTTGCAGAGAGGAGAGAAACATCAATTTAAAAGCGCTTAGGGAGCAGCATGAATGTTCTAAACATTCAAACTTTGATCGAACTCAGTAGAATGTGGACATTCAAATTCGAATAGAATGTCTTCACCTTCGAATTTAAACATTCGAACGAATTTCAAATGTTCCAAAAAAATTGTTCAGAGGATTTGAAACATTCAAAAGTACAGATACATATGTATTACGTATGCATCTGTATGAATTTCATACATATCTGTACGCATTTGCGTTTATAGTATGGAATGAAAACGGGATGCATACAGGATAAAACGGGATGTGTACAAAATGCGTACAGATATGTATAACACATACAAATGTTGTTGACATTTGTATCTTCGAATATGAATGTTGTTGACATTCATATCTTCAGGTTCAAATCTAACATTCGAACAAATTGAATGTATTCGATTCAAATCAGATTTTGTTGCATTCAGATTCTAAACATTGAAATCAAATTGAATGTTTGGATATTCAATTTGACTTGAATTCACATACAAAAACCCATTCCTCATTGGCTCGAGGTGGTGGCCCCTCATTGGCTGGGCACCCGCCTGGTCTCAACTGGCCATCTGAGCATGTGCAGGTGCCCAGCCAATGAGGGGCCGCCCCCTCGAGCATGATCAGAACAGCCCAGCGTAGTCTACACAGAATCGGGCCAGCATTAGAAGGTAAGCCCCATTCACACGCGTGCGAGACCCTGGGGATGGGTTGGGGGCTTTGGGCCGGCATCCCTGCCCACCCCTAGACCCCGATCTGGGGTTCGGGAGTGAGCAAGAACGCAGGGAAAGAAGGCACCCAGGCTGCCCACACTGGGTCCATAGGAGCCAATGGGAGGAGCCTGGGGGAGGGTCTTTCCCCCAGAATGGGTTGAGAACACTTTCCTGTTCGCACAAGGAATGCTTTGAGAGCAGTTCTGAGGCGTCTTCACCTTGGTACCAAGAACCATTCTCTCACACAATCACATGCATATACACAGCCCTTCTCAAGAACTGATCAGTTTCTTGCAAAGGCTGTGGGTGCTTGTGGCAGCTGATTTGAGGCACACCATGCGACAGCAAATGGTCTTTCTTGTATATTCTTCTCAGTTCCCTGTTTCCCAACCATTGTCCACAGAACTCATAGTTGTTTTATCAGTTGGCTTGCGTTGCTCTTGATGCATGTTCAGTTGGTTCTTGGGGGACACCTTGTCAGCTTGTTATTGCCACACTTAATGCTTTCGCACAATCCACAAAAGACTCCTTGGCCTGTGTGCTGAATCGTCATTTTATCAAGCATTGCGTCAGAGTTTCTTTCGTTTGGGCTTTTTCTTTCTTTCATTCTCTTCTCATTCATTCATCACAGATGTAAGGGTAAGACCAATGGAATGCTGGTGGACAATTCAAATAGCCAGCAAGCTGATCGCTCACCTGTCTGAATCCTTTCCAGGTAATTCTGCCAGAGGCAAACCAGGTGCTCCACTTAGACAGCAGTGCTCAGCCAATCACATTCTTTCATCTGTTATTGGTGCTTGCAAGATGTTCAGAAATATTTTAACTCACTAAGAAGAAGAAGAAGAAGAAGAGTTGGCTTTCTGTCCCGCTTTCCTCACCCATTTCAGGAGACTCAGAGTGGCTGACAAACCTTCTGTTCTTCTCTCCACAACAGAGACCCTGTGAGGTAGGTGGGCTGTGAGAGCCCAGAAGAGAGCTGTGGCTAGCCCAGCTGGCTTTCATGGAAGAAAGCAGAATCAAGCCTGGTATTCCCAGATAGGAGTCAGGCTCCCTAATGGCTAGACCAAACTAGCTCACTGTTATGGCTGATTTTATTTCTTACACAAAAGAGAAAGATGACATCCAGATGTTGGTTACTTATTCTGCTATATTTGGATATTTTGGATTAAACCATGGATGTTTAGGAATATCCATACTTTATTTTGGAATATCCAAATATAGCAGAATAAGTAAGGGATGTCCAGATGTAACCAAAGAGAGATACACGGATTCACTTTTGAGAGTTGGCATGAAACTTCATCTACAGCAACATTTTGAGGTTTATTTATGGGGGGGGGGGTTCCTTCTTGGGCCTTTTGGATTTCGCATTCTCTTATAAGTCAAGGGGAAATTTCATATGCAGTTATGTTTGCAAAGAAAAGAACCCTTTTCCATTGCATTTCAGAATTCCCTGTAGAGCCACATATGGGAACATATGGCTGTATATTCCCTTCCACACTTTGCTCACCCCAGAAATCCGTCTGAGCAGGAAGCCGATGGGTTGCAGCTGTTTGCGAGGCTGTCTTATAGGATGTTTTGTGGCATAGCAGCAGGTCTTGCTTAGCAAAGGGAAAGCTGTCGTTCATGGAGCATATTCTGTGACAAGAGCTCGCCGTTAGCGCTTCCTCAGTCGAATAGCAGCCATCTGCCTCATCTGCTAGGAAGACAAAAAGAAAAAGAAAAAGGAGAACTATGTTGTTGCCAAATTTGGATATAAAGGGTACCTTGAAACTGGTTCTGCCATCTATTAACTTAGGTCCCACCTTCACTTTTAACCTTCTTCAGTCCATCTTTCGATCTGACTGCTCACACCTTTTCACTTTATCCATTTCATTTGTGGGCTTCCCTCTTAGGAAAGTCCAAACGGAGGTTGGAAAGTCCACAAAGAAAATGGATAGAAATAGGGATGTGTGTGAATATTCATCACATTTGGAATTCATATGAATTCATCTGAATTAGGACATTCGTTTTTGAATTGAATGTTGGCACATTCAGAGACTGACCTTTGAATCTGGATAGAATGTTTTGATACATTCGTGAACTTGGGGAGGTGGGAAAGCCGCCTGTCCAGTCACATCTGCAATGTAGCCAGAATGGATTCAAAGCAGATTCAGAGAGTGGATTGGATTGAGAGCGGATTTGGCACGTTCAGAGTAGATACATAGGGGATATGTAGGGGATATGTAGGGGGTTGATGTGGGATACGTAGGAGATTTGTAGTGGGGATTCAAGTCAGATTTGCATTGAACATTCCACAGTTGAAGGGGATCTATTTGAACAAATTATATATTTTTTTGCATTTGATTTGATACAAATCAAATACAAATAAAACAGTAGCGCACATCCTTAAGGTGCTTCCACATTTGCTGCTGAAACGCGGATCTAAAAATACCTGCTTTTCGCCGAACCATCCTCCCCGTAATCCGTCACAAATAGTGATGGATCTGAGGGACCGTGCAGGGAGGATGGATTCCGGAGGATGGATGGAGCTGCAGGACTGGAGCATGGAGCTGCCAGTCACTGTGTGTTTCTGGTGGCACCCGGTGCATGAGGGAAGGGCTTCGGGAGCAGGCAGTCCTGTTTCCAGCCTTCCCAAAATGGTGGCCGGAGGGAATTCATCCCTTCACCTGGCCATGTGCGGAAGCATCCTGCTTCTGCACACATCCAGGCGAAGAGACAGATGTAAGACCTGATTTCTTAGATCTTACATTTAATCCAGGTTTCGGCGGCAAAACCAGTTTTAAAAACCAGTCTTGCACGCCAGAATATGGAAGCAGCTTCCACAAAGGGTGCCAGAAGAGGACTCCAATGCGGAAGCATCTCAAGGTAAGTGTCTTTAACCTGTGTTAAGGTGGGGTTAAACCAGTTTCCGCAGCTAGTGTGGAAACACCCCTGGATAAAAATGAAAAGGTGTGGGCAGACAGGCCTGAAGATGGACTGAAGAAGGTTTAAAGTGAAGATGGGGCATGGCTTTAGGGAATTTTTGGGGCACCAAAGAAAAATATAAGGCCACTAAGTCAAATACACCAGAGAAACTCAAAGGAGTTCACTTTTCCATTGTGTTCTTCCTAATTATTTCAGCAAAATTAGTTGGAACTATTGTTAAACACATGTGACTGTCTGTAAATCTGCCATTTTTAAAATGTATCAGCTGACAATATGAAGGCGGAGTGATATTCATCTGGTGAAGGAAGATTTACCCATTTCTTCCCACAATTCCATGGACTTCCTGTTTGTAGAGACATCGAGCCAAAGCCTTCCGAGTGATATGAGTAGAAGATTCCTCTCCTGCTCCAGGCTTAAACTGATACACCGAGTAGTGATGTACTTGAGTGGAAGCCACATGTTTGGTCCAGTGCGCCATCAAACCAAATGCCTGTTTGTTTGGCTCGCTGGCTAGCTGTTCAATTGAACAAACTGTTGTTTCTGTTCGATTTTGAGCTTGTTTGAAAACAAAAAGTATGCCAACTTTTCCACTGGAAAAAAGTCCTTTCCAAGGGCAAAACCATTCTGAACAAAAACTGTTTGATACCGGCCCATCACTTTGCTGATGTGTTCGCTCACACTGAAACTGGACTGAAGCTGGATTAAAACTTAGCCCTGCTTCTGTCCAGCACTGTCCCTATGAGCTGAGGATTAGTCACTGTTCTTATTTTAACCCAAACATACAGTACTGAAAGATCAGTTGTGTTTCCTCATGGGTTCTTTTCCTAGCCATGATCTGACCACAGATAAACATCACGCCACAATGATTTAATTTATTTATTTATTTTTCCAATCAAGTTATGCCGCTCCTGTGTTCTTTTTTCTTTCTTTTCCCCTCTGCAGAAGAATGGGGGGCTTCATTTGAAAAGGCAAGAATAATTTGCATTCACGTTGGGCGTAAATTTGTCATGATTAATTTATAAAACGGCGCTGGAAACAGGAGTGCATCTTATTGGAAGATTTTATGGCTTCCACTTGATTCCATTTGTAAGGGGTAATTGTTTGTAAACTTATTATAATTGCTTGTGAGATGATCAGCCCACTGAAATGGCAGCTTTATTAGACAGCAGTTTGCCTGTGAAATCCATCCCTGCTGCTACTGTGAAAAGTTAGCTGGGAATGTCCCCCTTGGTTCCTCTAGGTCCACTTGCCTTTCCCTCCCCTGCAATTATGAGTGGAACATCTTCTCAGATGACACAGGTAATTGTGACAATTATCCAAAATGGCTGCTAATAAATGCTTTCACTGTGAAGGAGAATAATCTTCATAATTTGGTTTATTCATGCAGTGTGGGTTTGCCCTCCCCTTGGTACTCACAAACTTATAACCAACTGATACCAAAGGGTTGCATACCTAAGCCATTGTGAATGCTCAACTGATATGGTTGCTGTAGCTATTATCAACACAGTTTATGGGAATGCCACCTTTACTGTGAGCAATCCGGAGTTAACAAGGGACCTCTCAGCCATAGCTGGGAAAATAAAAGCAAGACACACTCATTAGGAGAGAAGGAAATAAAACAGCGGCCAGGAACAGATGTGAATCTAGCTACATAGATTTCGTCTGGGCAGAAGCCTACGTGCGCCTTGCGTGTGGGCGCTCAAATCATCCCGTTTTTCATTTGTATTCTTGTTTATGTTTGCAAGTATGCTAAAGATCACAACACCATTTAGTTTTCTAATCTGAAAGAATAAAGAAAGCCCCAGTTCTTCCCTGTGGGAGCAACAATTTTCACTAGTGTTTATGTGCTCTGTGTATTTATAGCCCAAGTTCACAACAAAAGGTCTCAACACATAGCAAAACACAGTATCCAAGATTTTTTTTAAAAATGACTCAAATTTCAAAACAAAAAACTCAGAGCTCAGTTGCTATACAAATGCAATATAATTACAAGGGCAAAGCGACTCCATCCACATAATCTTCAAAAAGGGGTGGGAAACCCCCTAATGCTTCTCTCCTTAGAAGTTGGGGTCCTAGCATGAAATCTCATGTAGCTTTTTTAGTTATGGCTTAGCTTCCTGTTTGGGCTGTTTTGAGGACTACTTTTAATCTGAATTGAGTGTGTGTGAGTTGATCCAAATATAGCCATCTCCATGCAGCATTTTTAGTCCTGGTTTAGTCCTGTTTGAACTATTTTTCAGACTATTTTTAAACAGAAAAGACAGGACTTTTAAATCCCCCCCCCCAGTGCAAACCCTGCCTGCAATAAAGGCAGCAAAAACTCTAGCTGAAGGCAGTTTTAAAATTACGTTTTATATATTTCACATCTGTCCCTTTTGAGATTACTGGCAAATATGCGCTCAAGCAGATCAGCGAAGGATCAAACCAAACATGATCAAATGTATCCTTGCAAAGAATTTCAAGCTGCAAAGCTTCTCACATGTATCTTTCCTGATAACAATCCAAAAAATACAAATGTTTTCAGTGAAAATGTTTTCAGCTCTCCCACCTTTCTGCCTTTTTCAAACTGGGCTCCAGCATTGTGAGCCTGGCAAGGGAGGAGGGGAGCTTTGCATCTGTAAAAAAACACCCACAGCTGGCTGCCATTGGCCAGAAGACTAGACCCCACCCCAAATAGCCCAGTACTGTCCCCATGTGGGGGAAAATAAGTGGACTCGGCTCCAAAAAGGGGACGGAGCCATTTTCATCAGGCCTTTTTTCCCTCCAGATTTAGGCAAGATAGTCCTCATAAAATCCAGGAATAAGGAATTGCATGGAGACGCTGGGTGCTGAGTTTAGATTCTCTTCAGATTAATTACAGAAATCATGTGGATGATCCTTCCCGAATTCTGACTCAATTTGGATTAAAATGGCCATGAGGACTCACCCAGAGAGACTTAAAGAAAGAGACCTTTGATGTTCCCTTGGTTGAAGCAGTCTATGCTTCAAGCCATTATTGGCAGTTGACCATCATAGTCAAGGGCTCATGGCAATGGACATGAAAGTATCTAACTACTATTGAGTGAATCAGACTTTCTGCCAAGAGTCTTAGAAGTAAATCTCTTGGGATGGTTGTCTGGCTGATTTGTAGGATGCTTCAAATCCTTACAGACTTTTATGTTCATATAGGATTAGGTAAATTCATGGAGGTCAGATGTATCAATGGCTCCCAGAACGGATGCCTAGGTACTGCCTCCAGGTTTTGGAGAGGCAGGCAGGATAATCTAAACACATTAGCAGGTTGTTCACAGCAGGTGAATGCTTTGCCTTTGTGTTCTGCTTGAGGTGCCCAGAAGCAAATGATGGGCCACTGTGTGAGACAGGATGCTGTACTAGATGGGCTGTGCCCTGATTCACCAAAGTTTCTCTTATACTCTCAGACTGTACAATCTCAGGCTGTGTTCATGCGCAAGTGCTTGGTGAAAGGTCTGGGGGCTTGTGCCACCTCAATGATCTGCTGAAGAAAATGATGTCCACCCTGGTAGGAAGGTGTGAGATGATGCTTTCTGCTGTCCTGCTCACCATCACACCAGGCAACCAGGCTACCAGATGAGGACACTATGAAATGCCAGGTAACACGAGGGAAGGGCGCTTCCACAGAGGTGCCCACATCCAGGTATCTCCTGCCAAGAATGTGGTGTTCTGACCTCAGCTTCTGAGGACTATAATGGGGGAAGACAGGCCATGTTCCCAATAGTGCACAGATGTTCTAAACATTTGAAATTCATTCAAATTGTATGGAATGTGGACATTCGAATTCTAATAGAATGTCTTCACATTCAAATTTAAACATTCAAACAAATTTTGAATGTTCCAAAACATTCATTTGCATGACTCAAAACATTTGAAAGTGCATATATGTACATATACATATGTATCTGTATTAGGGACGTGCACAAATATTTGAAAACTCAAATATTCTATTCGAATCTGACAAATTTTGACATTTGAATTTGATTCGGATTTTTGAAATTCTGAATTTGACATTCAAACTCGAATACTGATTCCCGTAGCTGTTGTATACGAATCACCCCCCATATTATCCATATCTTGCGCTTAAAATATGGGATTAAAATGGGATGTGTTCAGGAAAATACAGGATGCATATGGAATTTTCCAGCATGCACACAGATATGTATAACAGATACGAATGTTGTCAATATTCATATCTTTAAATACGAATCTAACTTTCGAACGTACAGATTCAAATGTTATGGATTCGAATCAGATTTTAAGATATTTGAATCTTAAATATCCTAATTGAATCGGATTTTATGACATTCGAATCTACTTGGATTCGAATGTCAAAAATACATTCGTGCACATCCTTAATTTGTACGAACGTCATACATATCTATATCCATTTGCACTGATAGTACGCGACGAAAATGGGATGCATATGAGATAAAATGGGATGTGTACAAAATGTGTACAGGTACATATAACACACGTGAATGTTGTCGACATTTGTATCTTCAGATTCAAATCTAACATTTGAATGAATAGATGTGAATGTTTTCAATTCAATTGTATTTTGCTGCATTCAGATTCTAAACATTTGATTCGAATAGAATATTTGGATATTCAATTCAGTGCAAACACAAATGCAAAAAGACTCCCATTTGTGCACATCCCTAATGTGTACCATCCAAGCAGATTAATTTTTGGCTTAAATGATCCTTCTTTTCCAAGCTGCGTTAACTTGTTTGAATTTAATAGATTCCCTCTATTCCACTTGGAAGAAATCCCACTGTCTCCATTTAGCTGGGCTGGGTTTCTGTACAGCAGCCTTGATTTGTTTGGTAATTTCTAAGGGAAAAACAACTATTATACAATGTATACATGACATCAAATTACAAAAAAAGAAATTAAAAAAGGAAGGAAGCATGATCTATAAATTACCAGCCATGGAACAGTCAAATAACAGTTATACTCAAGCAAAATATCTCTGGGACACAGAAGAGAGCCTTGGCTGTTCTGTGGCTTCATATTTTGCTTCCAGCTCTTTTGAAGAAAATTTAAAAATTTCCAGCACAATAGATAGGTGAAAATGGTATTGCTGAGACATTTGCCCAGGTGTTATTAGCAGGGATGTACACAGATGATTTTTTGTGTTCGATTCGAATCAAATGTGAGGAAATTTGGATTTGTTAGAATAGAAGGCCTACTAGCATTTAGGCATCTGGACACAATTAGGCCAGCCCTGGGGCAGAGCATTCGCTCTCTGGACTGGGCAGTTCTGTCTGGAACCGTCCCGGACTATCCCAGGCCTGGCCTAATTGTAGCCAGAGTGTGGAGCAGTATGCCTCTAAGGCCATTTGCTGGGGTTCATGAGCAGGTGGAGGTTTTGCCCTTGTCTTCTGCTTGAGATACCCAGAAGCAACTGGTGGGTCATTGTGTGAGATGGGATGCTGGATTAAATGGGCTGAGGCCTGATCCAGCCATTATTTTACGTTCCAGCCATTTCTCTTACATTCTTATTGGCACCACTGACCAAATACCTGGATTTGTGCATCACAAAAACCTGCAAAGACAGCCCTGGCCGTGATGCTGTCCACCTTGGATGTAGTATCTCAAATAATGGCCTCCTTGTGGGTTGCTGTCTAGAGGTGTCCATAGATTCGCTAAATTTCTTACCGAAGGTTTGGGAATAAAGAAATAGCTTTTTAATAATTATGGAGAGATAGATAAGCAGCCTCCAAGCCCTTATGACAATTACATTTTAAATGATAACTGATATTTAAAAGTTTAAGCTCATAAACTGTTATTTTATGGTTTATGGCCTGCTGTGGATATAAGCTGGCCTGGAACTGCAATAAATGTCAACTGATGGATAGATTGTCTCATGGGGCAGAGGTTCAAGCAATGAAAAAGGAGGGAGGTGAAGGGGACAAGAATATATGCTTTCTTTGGGGTCCAGCTCAGAGCTGTAGGATACTGTGGATTGCTGCCCACTTTTTCTTTATAGTTAAGCTGTCCCTTCCTCTGTGAACATCCATCGTTGGCTGGATCCAGATACAGTGATAGTCTGGCAAGGAAGGTGCCGGCGATGCTGAAACACGCATGGCTGGCCTGCTTCCAACCTTCCCATAAAATTCTGTAGAACGAAAGTGTGGGAAGATCTTAGGAGAAGGACTCCAGGCCTCCTAAAATTGATTATCTCACATTCTTTTTGGGGGGTGGGTGTATGGGATCAACTGTTGGTCAAGTATTTCACCATAAACCTTCCCTGGAGTTGAGAGAAGTTTTATGGTGGAACAGGATTTGACATTTTAATAATGCAGAAGACGGATGTTATGCTGTAGTCAAGAGGCTCTATGAACAGAGCGCTTTCTATACAGAGATTATTAAACTTTTTATTCTGGCCGTCAGCTTTCAATCTAGTAATCAGGAGATGGATTGAGTCCCCCAACTTAATTGTAAGACATAATTTTGGAAATTTTTGTTGGAAATGAAAGCTACGGACTGATCAACATCAAAAGGGGCATCTTCCAGGGGGACTCATTGTCCCCACTCCTTTTCATCATCGCTCTGATCCCACTGTCACTCATCCTAAAGAAAACAAACCTGGGCTATCAAACTGCCAGGAATTCACAGAAAATTTCACATCTACTGTGCATGGATGACTTGAAGCTTTATGGAAAATCTGAAATCGAGATCCAGTTGCTGACCAACACAGTGAGAATATTCAGCAGCGACATCAGTATGGAGTTTGGCCTGGACAAATGCGCCACAGTGGCACTGAAGAAGGGGAAGATTACTGAAAGTGAAAGCATTGAAATGCCAAATGGTCAAGCCATCAGGTCCCACCAGCCAGAAGCCTACAAATACCTTGGCATCTTGCAACTGGATAACATTAAGCACGGCCATGTGAAATCTATAGTCAGTAAAGAGTACATCCAAAGGACTAGAAAAATCTTGAAAAATAAACTGAATGGTGGTAACACCATTAAGGCCATAAACACCTGGGCCATACCAGTCATTAGATACACTGCAGGAATTGTGAACTGGACTCAGAAGGAGCTGGACAACTTAGACAGAAAAACCAGAAAACTGATGACGATCCACCATGCACTACATCCTCAGAGTGATGTCGACAGGCTGTATTTGCCCAGGAAAGCAGGCGGTAGAGGACTTTTGCAAGTGAAGCAAACAGTGGAAGAAGAGAAGCATGCATTAGCAGATTATGTGGCAGAAAGCAAAGAATCAGCTTTGATTGAAGTCAACAACCAGAAGCTTCTCAAGGTGCAGCAAACCAAGAACCAGTACCGGAAAACTGCAATTCAATGCCGAACGGACAGCTGGCACAATAAAGCACTGCATGGACAGTTCCTGGAGAAGATCAAAGGCAAAATGGACACGGAAAAGACCTGGTCTTGGCTTATGAATGGAACATTGAAAAAGGAAACAGAAGGACTGATTCTTGCTGCACAAGAACAAGCAATAAGAACAAATGCCATCAAAGCCAGAATTGAAAAATCAGGAGAAGATCCAAAGTGCCGACTCTGCAAAGAAGTGGATGAAACAATCGACCATATACTCAGCTGCTGCAAGAAAATTGCACAAACTGATTACAAGCAGAGACACAATGCTGTAGCACAAATGATCCACTGGAACTTGTGCCAAAAGTATCATCTGCCAGTGGCAAAGAACTGGTGGGATCACAAGCCAGAAAACGTTGAAAACGAACAGGCAAAACTACTTTGGGACTTCAGGCTTCAGACTGACCAAAAATTGGAGCATAACACTCCTGACATTATAATTGTTGAGAAAGAGAAGGTGTGGATCATCGACGTTGCTATTCCAGGTGACAGCAGAATTGAGGAGAAACAGTTGGAGAAACTCACCAGATACGAAGATCTGAGAATTGAACTTCAGCAACTCTGGTGAAAACCAGTGAAAGTGGTCCCAGTCATCCTCGACACACTGGGCGCAGTGCCAAAAGATCTCAGCAGGCACCTAAAAACCATTGGCATTGACAAAATATCCATCTGCCAACTACAAAAAGCCACTTTACTGGGGTCCTAGATGCTTGGGAAGTGCCCGACTAGTGATATATTATGAAATCCAGCATAGTGATCTCATTTCCCGTGTGTAACTGTTCTTTCACATAATAATAATAATAATAATAATAATAATAATAATAATAATAATAATAATAATAATAATAATAATAATAATAATAATAATAATAATAATAATAATAATAATAATAATAATAATAATAATAATAATAATAATAATAATAATAATAATAATAAAAGACAAGTAGCTTTCAGGTTTAATCTTAGGGATTTTTTTCTAACCCTTTCTGCACTGGACCTTATTCTGGATTATATCATGGGATATGGACCTGCCATCTGCATTTATGCAGCTTTAGACACAAATGTAGGCTGCAGTGCGATGAAATAAGGTAGGATGCAAATGTAGGCTGCAGCGTGATGAAATAAGGTAAGCTTGAAACGTTTTGAAAAAGAATCTGCCCCAAGCAGGGCAGATTCTTGGAGGCCCCACACATCCACACCAGCGTGGTGCGGTGGTGGCAGGGCCGGATTTTAGAGGGTGCTGTTGCGGATGCACCAGCACCCATCCCATTCCGGCCTCTGAAGGGCCTCCCTTGTCAAAGAGGGAGAGCGCATGCTCTCCCTGTTTGACAGCTCGGCCCTCCCTCCTGGCCTCCGCGATTGGCTCCATCAGAGCCAGGCATCGAGAGGCTGGTAGCTGGCTTCCCTGGATTCCCCCTCAGAAGAGAAAGGGCGATCGTCCCTTCCCTTCTCTTGCGAGGGGAAGCTGCACCCTACCCCCCACCCCACCACACCCAGGTTCACGCGCTTGCTCCGCAGTGGCTTCTAGCAGCGGGAAGCCCCACATCCACTGAGTGTGCGTCCACCACAGCCCCCATCGGCCAGCTGCCCTCATGTGGGCGGCTGCCCCCTTTACATTGTCCAGCCACCCTTGTGAGGGTGGCTGGCCAATGGCAGCCATGGTGCACGCATGCGCAGTGGACACCGGGACCTGCTGCAAGAAGCTGCCTCTCAACAACCATGTAAGGACCAGATCGTCAGCACGCAACCCTGGGCAGAGTTGGGGAGGGGGCAACTGCAGCTTCTCTCTCGCTAGAGAAGGCGCCATCGTGCCTTCTCGGATAAAGGGGAACCTGGGGAAGCCAGCTGCCGGCCTCGCCATGCCAGTTCTGAAGGAGCCAATGGCGGACTCCGGTGTACAGGGCCAGCTGTCAAACAGGGAGAACATGCACTCTCCGGCTCTTCCCCCTGCTGTTGCAGAAGTGTTTGCTTCCGAAACAAGTTTCAGGGGATAAGCCAGATGTAAGACCTAATTTTTCAGGTCTTACCTCTGGGTAGGATTTTGGCAGCAAAACCCGTTTAAGAAACCAGTTTTGCGCGGCAACGTGCGGATGTGGTGTCCTCAAAGGGACCCTAATTCCATTCCCTTTGCGGAAGCCACATCTTAATCCCTCCCTGAACAGGCTCTAAATCTGTTTTTAGAGCCTGTGCGGAAAGGTCCTCAGACAACTGTTTGTATGGTGTTTTTTGTGCGTCTGGGGATGGGATGCTTTTCTCTAAAAGAATGACTTCAAAAAGCCCTGTCTGATCACACTGTAAAAAAGCAATAGGCTACCAGAGCTCCAGCTTCGTGTCAGCAATCTGGCATTTCCTCAACCATGCCAGAGGGCTGCTAGGATATTTAGCCTGTCTGGCAGCTACCTAAGAGTGTGCAAGTTTTGAATCTTTTGAAACAGCTGCTCACATGCAAGAACGAACGAACGAACGAATGAATAATAAAAAGTTTGGGAGCGAGAGGAGAACCAGCAAACTCAAATATCTATTTTTAGTTGTAATTCTACTGATGGCCTTTTCTGAGGGCACTTATCTATTACAGATCAGATGGCATGGCTGCCGTCAAGTCTTTGCACCAGGCTCTGCACTGGGTTCTTCTGCCCCCATTCCCCTCCCCCCTGAAGTAAAAGGTGCCCTAGAATGGGGGCTTTCACAGCAGAGCAGGCGAGACAGAGACTTCTGTGTTTAAGATTTACATGTCTAATTAGAGATGGGTGTTGCGTTACTCAGCCACTTAATACTCGCATCTTTACCTTGTCTGACAGCTCCTTTCTCCTGTCACTTAAAAGCTTAAATGACAAAACACCAGAAGACAATTGCTCTGACCACAAGGACCAAGAGTAGGCTTTTATGAAGCGAGGAGAAACAAATTTAGCCAACGCTAATGAGTTATCTGTTGCAAGCAGTACTTACTTAGCGACTGAAAAGCGCCGCAGCTTGAGAATCATTTGCCAGTGTCATTCTTTGGCTATGACATAATCCCCCCCCGCCCCTCCATGCTCACCCCCTGCTGTCACCTTACTCTTTTATGAATCTCCCTTTTACATGATTTTGAATTTTCAATGGCTCAGGGAGAAACACGGCTCCCTGTCAAATGCTTAGGCCTTCTCAGTGCTGAAACTCATTAGGTATAAAACATGAACCTTGCCAGGATTCATCTGTGATGAAATCCAACAAGGAGGACCGAAGAGTGGGTTAGCGGGGATGAATCCATCAATTGCAAAAGTTAGGGGTGAGTCTTTGCTCAGTTCAAGAGAACGGCCACACTGCACTGAACTGGATCATTTTTCTGTGGCAAACGCCCCCTTTAGCAGATGGTCAAGGTGGAAAATGAAGGCGAAGATGAGGATGCGTAGAAATGCTTTTGTTTTATTTGATTTTAATTAAATCGAATGCAAGAAAATTTGTATTTGGTTGAACAGATCCCCTTTGAATGTGATAGGATTCATATTTGATACTATTGTTCAATCCCATACAAATCCTATACAAATCCCATACAAAGCTTCATATGAATGTATCAAATCATGCGATTCGAATTCGAATCTCGCTCTTCAAATGTGGCAACATTTGATTCAAATTTG
The DNA here is from genome assembly GCA_023333525.1 of Aspidoscelis tigris stejnegeri. NCBI lineage: Eukaryota > Metazoa > Chordata > Lepidosauria > Squamata > Teiidae > Aspidoscelis > Aspidoscelis tigris. The sequence continues at coordinate 22,017,387 of JALMGA010000012.1, read as the reverse complement.
AATGTCCAAATTCAACCACATTTGTATGAATTTCAGACGTAACAAGTATTCACGCACTTCTCTAATGAGGATAACAACAACAACAATAATATACCCATCTATCCCAGCTTAAAAGAAGCAGCTCTCATAAATGTCTGGAAGTATATTTTGAAGACGGCCGGTGGGATTATTCCTTTGGTGAATTTCTTAAATTGCTGGCTGTGTGGTGTCCTGTTTTATGATCTCTGTTGATTGCCTGTCAGCCTCGTCAGCTGGTGAGCATGACAATTTTGGGTTCATGGATTTTTATTACTCGGTAGGTAGCTCTAATTTTATCTGAGTGAAATGGGTTTTAGAGATTTAATCCTCCTCACCTCCTTCAAGACTGTCAAGCGTCTTCGTTCTGCTGAAGACAGCATGGATTTGAGGCAACTCTAGTTTCCACAAGAACAGGAATTCACAGGGGGAGGGCAAGAGTGCAGGCCGGCAACTTTGGACAGGAAACTGGGGTTGAGGCAACAGGAAGTGAAGAAGGCCAAACGTCCCATGCTCTGCTTCAACATGACAAAGAAGTGGGGGCTTCAAAGCACTGCTTTTATGGAGCAACTACACTAAAGAAGAGAGATGTCCACCTAGGGTGGTGACTTCTACACCTACCTGTATATTTCCAGGACAGGACAGGATCAGGGGTGTGCATGAGTGCAATTTTTGGGACATGATTCGATTTGAATATCCACAAGTTTGATTCAAATCGAATATTTAAAATTCAAATCTAACAAAATTTGATTCCAATTAAGCAGATTTGAATCTATTTGTACAAATTTTCAATTTGAATTTGCACTTACAAATTTCAACATTTGTATGTGTCTGTACGCATCATTATGCATCCCATACACATGCATACAAGTCCATATGCATCCTGTAGTTATCCCGTATGCAACCCGTTTTTGTCCCGTACGGATCTGTACAAATGCGTACGGATGCGGGAAAGATGCGTACATGCATAGTATGTAAGGGTGCTTCCACACAGGCCTTTTAGCACCCATTAAGCACACATTTGGAATCCCGTGTCCACATATGTGTTGCTGTGTAGGACACTTCCGGTGAGACGCGTCTGCACAGCAACATGGATTTGGCACACTTTTGGGAGACCGCGTCCGCATTGTTGGACCTATTAGGTACACTTCCAGTGAGGTGCGTCCACACCTATCTGTGCCTAAAGTGTGCCTAATGGGTGTTAAAATGACACCACATATGATGTGGTTTTAATGTGTGTTAAACTGTGCAAACACATCCATTTAGGATGCATTTGCACAGTGTAACTGTGCCTAGCCGGGGACCTCCCCTGGCCTGCCATGATTGGCTCCTGTGCTGCATCCTGGGTCCCTGCGGCCAGAATTGGGGTGACCACAAGCAGGTAAGGAGGGGATTTCGTGTGGTCTCCCCCGAGTGGGCTAGGGAGGGCTTTGGAGAAGCTCCCCCTGGCTCCAGAAGCGAGGGCGGGGGCGATCCGTGGCAGCCGGGTCCCCCAGCTCATCATGCTTTGCTCCAAGGAGCCAATCATGGCGGGCCCGGGGAGGGGTAGTCTTGGGCTAGTCACAGCTCTCTTCTGAGCTGTCACAGCCCCACCTACCTCACAGGGTGTCTGTTGTGGGGAGAAGAATAGAAAGCTTGTCAGCTGCCTTTAGTCCCCTTATATGGGCGAGAAAAGCAGGGTAGGAAAGCCAACTCTTCTTTTCCTTTACCTTCTGACGTTATGATGACTAGAGAGATAAGTTTGAGACATCTTGAGGACGCCGGTGCTGCAGCCGAATTGGGGCCGCTCTCACCCCATGGCTTCTTTTGGTGGGGGATTTCTAATTATTTTATGTATGCCTATCTTTTCCTATTCTGAGGTCCACAGAGTGGGTTAATTTCCTTGCAGAATTTCATCCATGGGCTGATGCATTGGAAAAATTTCTAGCACTGAGCTAGCTTTGAATCTTGGTATTTAGGCCAACTGAGTATTTTATTTATTTTTAAATGAATGAATAAATAAACACCTTCCTAATCTCTCTCCCTCTCCCTGACGTTGAGATAATCTCATAATTACTATACCTGATCCCCTGCCTTTTTCTTTTTCTTACGTCTTTTCTCTCTTTCGCTTGGAAGCTCATTCAATTACTGCAAAGGAGGCAAGAAGGCTGGTTTCTGCCATCACATCTTTTCATTAAGTTTCCCCAGTGGGGAGCAGAGAGGATTGAAAACAGCCATCTCAACCTTGATAGGACAAGAAGAAGAGAAGGAGATTTGACTCACAATTGCCTCTCCCTCAATAAGACATTTTGGAAAACCCGAGGCCCTTTAGGCTTTGTTCCAGGATATTGCCCAGGATATGGGCCTGAGGTCTGCATGCTAGTGCAGACTATGGTAGGTCCTGCCTTAAGTCACAAAATGGTGCCCTAGCCTGGTATTGATGTAGACTTCATTGATGAGGTCTACAACTAGCCGGTGGCTGGTGTACTGGAGAATGGAACTATGTGGATGGCATGATCAAGTATACCGTGGGGGACCCATCTTTGGTCTAGTGGTTAGGGAGCCGGACTCTTATCAGGGAATACTGGGTTTGATTCTGTCCTCCCCCATGAAGCCAGCTGGGTGACCTTGGACTAGTCACAGCTCTCTTCCGAGCTCTCACAGCCTCAGCTACTTCACAGGGTGTTCTGTTGTGGGAAGAAGAACAGAAGGTTTGTCAGCCACTTTGAGTCCCCTTAAATGGGTGAGAAAAGCCAGGTAGAAAAGCCAACACTCCTCCTCCTCCTCCTTCTTGGTAGTGCCTTAGAAGCACTGTAAGAAGTGGGTCCACCTTGAGGTCCACCAGGCCAGGAATCTTTGTTCATGTCCTTCACAGTCACTGCACTGCCTCCGAGGGCTCTTCAAAGGCGGCAAACAGACCTGGGCCGTCCAAATGGGTAGTGCAGAAATGGTCTCAGTGAACATTACCTAGAACTCGCAGAGCTACTGATGGGTAGACACTACAACCTTTTAATTATACCAGTATTTAGATTTGTGGAAAATACTGCTTCCTGGCAAGAGCAGCACTACTTCCTTGTGGTAGGAGCACAGATTCAGTAACAGTAATACAACATGAGAAGGTTATCTATCAGAAAGAGTTCACTTCTAATTACTCTAATAATGGGGGAAAGGAGAACATAGTGTTTCTATGGTTTCCTGCACAGGAACAAAAACCGTCTCTGTAACCTCATCTATCTTGGGGCCTTTCTGCACATGCCTCCAGAAAACGGATCTATAAGGCCTTTTCTATCCTGGTCCTTATCATGGGATATACTGTATCCCAAAATAGAGTCCTTTAATCTGGCAGGCCCTGCAATCTGGGATATATCCTGGAATATATGAATATATGCAGAAAAGCAGCTCTGCTTAATGGCCCAAAAGCCTCCTTAGATTTCAATAGCTGAAAGCATATAAATACGAGCAAAAAACTCCCACTCAGTCACTTCTCTTCCTTCTGTCAAGGGGGCTGACTCCCCCTTCCATCCAGATAAATTGTTTTGCACATAGGTAACCTTACACGTAGAAAAGGATGCTCTTTAGGATGGGATTTTCCCTGAAAACATAGCTAGTTTTAAAATAAAAGACAATCTGTAGCCACAAAAATCAATTATTTCCCTTGTTCCCTTATTAACTTTGGTCTAGTGGTTAGTAGGGATGTGCAGAAATGTATTTTTGACATTTGAATCCGAGTAGATTCTAATGTCATAAAATCCTATTTGATTTGGATATTTAAGATCCAAATGTCATAAAATCAGATTTGAATCCGCAACATTTGAATCTGTATGTTCGAATGTTAGATGCGTATTTAAAGATATGAATGTCGACAACATTCGTATCTGTTATATATATATGTACCGCATTCCGTAAAAATCCATATGGACCCCGTATTACCCCGTATGCATCCCGTTTTAATCCCGTATTTTAAATGCAAGATCCATATAATTTCCACACAGGTTCGTACACGACAGATACGGATCTATACATTCAAATTATTTGAAAATCCGTATCGGATTTGTGAAAATCTGAGTTCGAATGCGCAAATTTGGATTTTCTGAACTCCAATTCAACTTCAAATGTCAACATTCGACAGATTCAAATCAAATATTTGAATTCTCAAATATTTGTGCACATCCCTAGTAGTTAGGGAGCCAAAATCTTATCTGGGAATACTGGGTTTGATTCTGCCCTCCTCCATGAAGCTAGCTGAGGGACATTGGGCTAGTCACAGCTCTCTTCTGAGCTCTCACAGCACTCCCCCCCCCGGGTGTTTTGTGGTGGGGAGAAGAATAGAAAGCTTTGTCAGCTGCTTTGAGTCTCCTTAAATGGGTGAGAAAAGAGGGGTAGAAAAGCCAACTCTTCTTCTTCTTCCTCCACAAAGCCAAGTGGGTGATCTTGGGCTAGTCACAGCTCTCTTCTGAGCTGTCACAGCCCCACCTACCTCACAGGGTGTCTGTTGTGGGGAGAAGAATAGAAAGCTTGTCAGCTGCCTTTAGTCCCCTTATATGGGTGAGAAAAGCAGGGTAGGAAAGCCAACTCTTCTTTTTCTTTACCTTCTGACGTTATGATGACTATAGAGATAAGATGTTAGCATGGCACAACGTGTTGTTGCAAACCAACACAAGTCCCTACAGCCAAAAACTCCAAGATATAAAACCAAAAAACCAAACAAAAAGGGTTCTGCCAAACAATATAAGCTAGGTGATATTTTTAGTATTTGTACACTTTTCAGTGGGGTATTGCTACCCTTTTAGAAACTATATTGGCTTTTCTGCTCCAGAGCTCAGTTAGGCCTTTATATATATTTGACTTTTTATTATTTATATTTGTTAGTGGGACATATTTTACCCTGTTTATCACCTAGCTTATATTGTTTGGCAGAACCCTTTTTGTTTGGTTTTTTGGTTTAACAACATGTGTTCTTCTTTTTTTTTTTTAAAGCTAACATTTTTCATCTGTTGTCATTTATCTAATTCTTTGTAGGGCAAACAGTGCCTCTCTTATACCTAAAATTCTACACATCACCCAATGCAGTCAGGATGATAATGGGAAATCAGAGAATTACAGGTTATTTCAAAGGTGAGTTATGACACAGTGGACTCACAGAGCGGATCTTAAATCCACAGTCGCCTTCCCCATAAATAATATTTTTTTAATGATTCCCCACCTGTCATCCACTATGAAGATCTGTGGCAGCCGCCGATCGGATGACTTGTCCTTGAAGCACGGCTGGCACTTTTTGGGGGTATTTGCGAAGTATCCGCCATTCTACTGTGACAGAATCAGTTCAGCTAGGAACCCTCGGAATGCTTGTTTATCCCTGACCGTGAGAACTGGAGAGAAATCAGGACGCCATTGCCAGCCATGTGGTAGAACACCCAGAATTAATAGCAACTGTATTAAGGGTGTTGGAGACCTTAATTTTGACAATGAATTAATTTGGCTGGCATTAGTATTTAGCAGCTAATTTATTTTATCAAGGGAGCCAACGAACTGTGGCTAACAGGCGCCCTTGCAAAAAAAGATCCTGACGGATTGCAGCTTGCGGTGCCTCTGCCCGTCCCTTTCCTTCGCAAAGTCAAATGGGTTGTGTGTGCATCGCTTGGAAGAAGAGCCAAAGATTCGCTGGGTTTTAAAATGTTAATAGACTCGGTTGGCAATGGGCAACAAGGTGATGTTTGTGATGGTGATATGGGGAACGAGGTCACGTTCTTGGAGGTTGCCCCAATCTTTGCCCTTCCCTTTTCTCCCTTCTGTAGAATCCCTGGACTGAGGAGTACCTTGTCATGTACCTTCCAGCGTTTGAAACTCAGAAACTCAGAATAGGGATGAGCATGAATATTCGTGCTATTCGGAATTCACACAAATAGGTATGAATTCCGAGATTCGTGGGTGGATCAAATAGGGCCCTATTCGTCCACAAATTGGATTATCCAGTATTTGTGGAAGCTTCACTTGAAGCTTCTGTGGATACCGGGGGTCCCAGATGCCTCCCCCTGCGGCCTCTCACGTGCCCCTTTACCTTTATGGATGCACTCCAGGGGCATCCTGGGCCTCTTTCCAGCCTCTCCAGAGCACAAAATAGGCCTTCCGAAGCCAAGATAAGGCACTTCTGGTTCTGGGCCAGGCTCCAAAAAGCCTATTTTGTGCTCTGGAGACCATGGGAGGAAGCCCGGGATGCCACCAGAGCAGTCTTGCCCATGTCCCACGTGCCCCTAATGTTTCAGGGTGCATTCCGGTGGCATCCCAGGCCTCCTTTTGTGGTTTCCTCCTGTGGTCTCTGGAGCACAAAACAGACCTTCCAGAGCCAAGAAATTTCCGGTCTGTGCGCGCAGACCCAGAAGTGCCTTAAAAGAAGGTTTGTTTTGTGTACAAATATTCATTAGAATATTCATACACGACTACAAACATCCCCACATTCATGGGGGTAAGATTCACCTGTGCAGAATCGAATGTGGGATATGGGCTTTGTGCACATCCCTAACTCAGAACATAAGTAGGCACCTCACTTTAGGGGGTCTGGAAGCCACATATTTCCAAGGGGACAATCCAAGCTCCATTCTGTACTTACCTGCTCATGGGCAAAATCAGCTCCGCTGGTTCCAACCATAGAAAGGCATTGAACAACACCTTCTGCCTGATAGTTCTGGTCCACACCAGCCCTCCCTCTGACCTCAAAGTATGCATGAGCTTCGGGGCTGGGCTCTCGACTCACTGAGTGAGAGCTCGGACCAAATGATCCTCACCTGAGAGTCTCCGGCAGATGCATTTCAGCAGTGCAATTTGAAGAAGAGTTGGTTTTTATACCCCACTTTTCTCACCCTTTAAGGGCTGACAAACTTGTTCTTCTCCCCACAAAAGATGCCCTGTGAGGTAGGTAGGGGTGAGAGAGCTCAGAAAGAAGCTGGGACCAGCCCAAGGTCACCCAACTGGCTTTGTGGAGAAGCGCAGAATTGAACCAAGAGACTTCAAGATAAGAGTCTGACATTCTAACCCGAGGACCAAACTTGCTTCCCAAAATGCGTCTCCCACTAGGCCCAAACATAGGAGGCATGCCTCTGCATTCTGCACCAGGACCTGAGGCCTCTTCACACTACAGTGAAAATGCTGTAGAACGCTTTGGCCCAAAGGTGTCTAAGACAGTTTGCCATCTGCATTGCCAGGTAAAGGATGCATTGTAAATGTGTCCCTTACCTGCCTACGTGCTGATGGCAAGCTGTCTTCACAAGTCCTGCCCCCGGCCTCCTGCCATTGGCTCCCTTGGAGCCAGGGCTGGGGAGGCCTGTTGGGTGCCTTCCCTGGGGCCCCATGAGCCACATGGGCCTGGATCAGGCCCATGCAGGTGCGAGACCCCACCCAACACCCAACACCCCACCCTGGGGGCATGCATATGGAAATGCTGCTTACATGGTGGACACCCAGTCGTTACTGGCACGATCAAGTTGACTGAGATTTGCGCCTGAGCGCGGCGCCATCCCCGATTGGGCAGGCACCTGCACCTGCACAGATGGTCAGCTGAAGCCAGGGGGAGGGGCCCAGCTGTCACAGAGGGAGAGTGTGTGAATGCTTTCCCTCCGGTACAGCTGGGAATGGCCTGGGATGGGACGAACAGATGGAGAGCACATTTTTGTGCTCTGAAACCCGAACGTGTCTATGATGCGTTGGGACTGCTGGGGTGGGTCAGAACGCAACCGTCCACTCCAGAACCGTGAATGCCTCATCCCAGTGCATCATAGACGCGTTCGAAACACCCTCGTGCAAAAAGGCCTCTGCTGTGGACTGTCGGTAGACCTGTTTAATGAAGTCTGCTGGCGTTCCTGATCAAGACCTCACTGATTGGGATTATGGTCCTCCTAATGCAAATGGAGCACGCCTGATGGGCCTCACAGATCTGCACGGAACTGCAGGTCAATGAAGGTCAGGAGCACACTTCACAGACCTTTATTCCAGAGTGAAGGTATGTGCAGAAAGGGCCTAGAAATGTTCATTTGGACTGCGTTCTATGCCATCTTCCCGCCTCCTCCTCCCTCAAACACCCGTTTCGTTTTATTGAGCTTCAGGTCCAAAGTTGCATCAAAGGTGAAGTTCAGTTCACAGCCTGAAGCACTTTGAACCAACTTGTGACTGTCAGTTCTCTTCTGGAGGGCAAACAGCACAAAGCTGGGTTGTTCTTGTTGTTTTTATAATCCCACCGCCCCCGAAGCTGGAAAAATAAGGCACACTTCCATGGTTACAAAAGGGTAAACATGCTTACATGTCTCTCCAAGAAAAGCTGCACATTTTGTCTTTCAAGGCAACTGAGAAGAAATGTATTTCTTGATTAACATAGGGTCATTCCTCCTGGAGAGAATAGATGCATTGGGAATTGCACTTCCTCCAAAGGTCCATCCCCAAAGCTAATTTTTATTCTGCTTCACCCCTTCTGTCTTGAATGCTTTATCCACAGGCTGAGATGCCAGGACCTCTTGCAAGCTACCTTGGAGGTGCGATTCAAGCAAATATTCCTTTTGGTGTTGGCAGACATGCTTTTTTAGGTGTATAGATTTCTCTCCCTTTCCTACTTGAACAATGGTTAGAATTCAGGCTTCACTTCACACTGTGTACATACAGGGTGGATTCCGTCACCTCATGGATGCAGTAAGTGAAAGTAAAGAAACTGGAGCCAGGAATGGGTAAAGACTGCTACAAACACTCAAGAAGCAAACAAATGAAATTCCAGGAACTGAAAACATAAAGACAAGGGGAAGCAAAGTGCTCAAAATCTTCATTTTTTTTTCTTTCTCTAGCTATTTCTCTAGTTGCATCCAGTTGCAGGAAATATACCTGCATTATGGCTTTGTTATGGCTGGATTGATACACCTATCTGGGGCAGCCACACTATAGCTCTTTTCTGCATTGGGCCTTATTTCAGATTATATCCTGGAATAGGGCCCTGCCATCCATATGTTAGTACAGACTATGGCATGGCATGCCCTGCCCACAACCTTAGTCTGTACCATGTATCTGGCACGTATCTATTTCGGGAGATAATATTTAATAAGAGGTGCATTCGCATTTAGCCCTGTAGTCAATGATAAGTTAACATCTGGGGAGATGCATCTGCAATTGCAGGAGGAGTTTACAACCTAGAAATGCCTCCTGCTTGCTCAGATGTCAACCTATCATCAACTATCAGTGGGGCACGAAATCATGCACCACACCCATACAGACTTTAAGTTTACCTGTCATTTGCACCATTTTTGATGCAAGGGGTCATCTGATGTGCTATGCAAGCAGGCTGTCACCTCAGATGACCCCAAAAGCAACTGCGCATGCACAGAACGTCATTGTCACTGTGATGACAGCATCGGTGCACATGTAGTCACACCGGGCTCTGCAACTAAGATGGCGGTGTCCTTTTGGTGATCGGACAGGCAACCAGACACAGGTGTCCCCAGGTGCATGGGGGTTAGTCTAACACGTACTAGCTAGGGATGTGCACGAATAGTCATAACATTCAAAATTCGGCCCAATTCGGCCATATTTGGACATGAACTCAAATTAGATGTTACAATATTTGTATGTTAACTTTTGAATGAATACGAATGTTTCCAGACATTTGTACAAATAGTTTGGACATTTGTTAAGCTGTGGAGACGTAATAGATATGTATCTATTCATATCAGATACATATGTGTTCATATCAGATACATATCTATTTGTATCAGATATGTATCTGTTTGTATGAGATGCGTATCTATTTTTTATCTTTTTTATCTATTTTTATCAGATATGTATCTTTTCGTACCAGATGTGTATCTAGGGTTCATAAGAATATGTACAAATAGATCCATATTTAATAGAATTTTACAAATACGTACAAATAGATTTGTACTGAACGGAATGCGATCAATTCGCACGAATACGGATTTTTGATCGTTCGATTCATTTCAAATCGAATGCCAAAAAAAGCATTTGTGCTGTCCAGCAATAGCACTATGACTTACCTTTGTGGTGGGAGCTGCCATAATTTCTGTCCATTGTGCATTAGGGATGCGCATGAATATTCGTAGTGTTTGTTACTCGTATGAATTTATACATTCGTATCAGAATTGAATGATATGACATTCATACATTGACAGTCATACGAATACAAATGTTTCGGAACATTTGTACGAAGCTTCGGAGCATTTGTGAAACGGGGAGACGGGAAAGTGGCTGCGCCAGTCGCATCTGCAATAGATCCAGAGTGAATCTGACATGGTTAGAGAGTGGAGTCAAAGTGGATTCAGGGCAGATTTGATGATTTCAGAGTGGATATGTTATGGGACATGTGTGGGATACATATGAGTTCATATTGGATATTCATTCGAATTCGTACAAATACATTTGTATCAAATAGAATCCTACTACATTTGAAGGGGATCTATTCAAATGAATATGAATTTTCATACATTAGATTCGATACAAATTGAATGAAAACAACAACAACATTCCTGCTCATCCCCGCTGGGGATGTCTGGGACTCCAAACAGTCGGCTGTGCAGGTGAGATGCTGGTGTTGTGCTTTTCCGGGTATTTTGTGCTGGCTGAGTAGCTGTATATGAGCATCACTAATAGGTACTATCCGATGGCATCCATCTGTCTATTCATCTGTCTGTCTCTACATTTATCCCTTAAGCCAATTCTTCATTTGTTCCCAAGGAAAAAAATCCTCACCACAACAGTATTTTGCAATTAAAAAAGGATGTGCAGTCAGATGTCTCATTAAAAGTAACACATCTTTTTATAATGTCATAAACCTTTGTGGCCTCAATTGAGTTTGGAAAATAGTCAATAATTAGGCAGATGCTGTTAATAAACAGAGATGTTAAAGTTGCTTTGATGCCTGTATCTCAACCCACTTCTAGGCCTAACTGTGCTCTTGGGTAGACATTCAAGGCCCCTCTGTGATCACACCTAAGGTTTAATCCAGCTTCAGTCCAGTTTCAGAGTGAGAGAATACTGTGCTACACCTCCTCCGGGGAGATGAAAGTGGGAAGACGGTGGCTCCCAACTCGGCGTCCTCCTGCCCTGCACTTGTTCCAGCTGTGCTACGCCTCCTCCGGGGAGATAAAAGTGGGAAGACGGTGGCTCCCAACTCGGCGTCCTCCTGCCCTGCACTTGTTCCAGCTGTGCTACGCCTCCTCCGGGGAGATAAAAGTGGGAAGACGGTGGCTCCCAACTCGGCGTCCTCCTGCCCTGCATTTGTTCCAGCTGTGCTACGCCTCCTCCGGGGAGATAAAAGTGGGAAGACGGTGGCTCCCAACTTGGCGTCCTCCTGCCCTGCACTTGTTCCAACTGTGCTACGCCTCCTCCGGGGAGATAAAAGTGGGAAGATGGTGGCTCCCAACTCGGCGTCCTCCTGCCCTGCATTTGTTCCAGCTGTGCTACGCCTCCTCTGGGGAGATAAAAGTGGGAAGATGGTGGCTCCCAACTTGGCGTCCTCCTGCCCTGCACTTGTTCCAACTGTGCTACGCCTCCTCCGGGGAGATAAAAGTGGGAAGATGGTGGCTCCCAACTCGGCGTCCTCCTGCCCTGCACTTGTTCCAGCTGTGCTACGCCTCCTCCGGGGAGATAAAAGTGGGAAGACGGTGGCTCCCAACTCGGCGTCCTCCTGCCCTGCACTTGTTCCAGCTGTGCTACGCCTCCTCCGGGGAGATAAAAGTGGGAAGACGGTGGCTCCCAACTCGGCGTCCTCCTGCCCTGCATTTGTTCCAGCTGTGCTACGCCTCCTCCGGGGAGATAAAAGTGGGAAGACGGTGGCTCCCAACTCGGCGTCCTCCTGCCCTGCACTTGTTACAGCTGTGCTACGCCTCCTCCGGGGAGATAAAAGTGGGAAGACGGTGGTTCCCAACTCGGCGTCCTCCTGCCCTGCACTTGTTCCAGCTGTGCTACGCCTCCTCCGGGGAGATAAAAGTGGGAAGACGGTGGTTCCCAACTCGGCGTCCTCCTGCCCTGCACTTGTTCCAGCTGTGCTACATCCCCTCTGAAGGGATAAAAAGTACGAAGAGACACTCATTCCCAACTCAGCCTTCTCCTCACATGTACTCACTTCCTAGAAGTGAGTATGAAGAAAAATGGACACTTAAGCCACCTTTCCATCCAAGTGGGCCATGCCTCCTCCTGGGAGCTAGAGAGGGAAGACAGGTGGGGGGAGATTGTTCATGATATGTTTTTTGATCCTTTATTTCCTGACTTTTTTTTTTACTTCTATTGATTTGTTGTATTCTTTGATGTGATGATTATTTATTGAGATTGCTTTTTTACTTGTTGTATTGATTTGTTGAATTCTTTGTATTTTTTTTTCTGTTTGTTGTAAACCGCCTTGGGCAAAATTTGTTTTTTGGAAAGGCGGTATACAAATAAAAAATGGAAATGGAAATGGAAATCAGCAAAGTGACAAGCTGTTTTCTGTCAGTGTTAAATAACTCAGAAAATCAACCTTTGGGATAGATCATGTGGAAAGAAAATTACTGGTCACTTTGCTGATGTATGCGTTCTCTCACTCTGAAAGTGGACTGAAGCTGGATTAAACCTTAGGTGTGACCACTAAGAGAATGCACAAATATTTGAATGTATTCAAAATTTGATCAAACCTGGCTGAATTTTGATATTCGAATTTGAACAGAATGTCCACAAATTCTAATTTAAAGATTTGAATGAATTTGTACGGATCCATACAGGATGAAAATGGGTTGCATATGGGATAACTACAGGATGCATACGAACATGTACAGATGCGTATGGGATGCATAATGATGCATATGGGCACATGCAAATGTCAACATTTGTAAGTGCAAATTCAAATAAAAAATTCAAAGAGATTCAAATTTGCTTAATTCAAATCAAATTTGGTTTCATTCAAATTTTAAAGATTCGAACTGAATCAAATTTTTGAATATTTGATTTGAATTGAATTGAATTTTGAAAATTGCATTTGTGCGCACCCCTAGTGACCACAGCCAAATGGCAAGAGCTGTGGGAGGCAACCAATGGACTCTTGCTACCATCTTCTGACTCTTTTCGTGAGTGTTCCTCTTGCAAATTCTCAGAAATCTGAGGCCTATTTGCATGAGGGCAAATGGAAAGCGTGTAGGACAACCCGGGACAGAGCATTCACTCCACTGGGCTGATGGTTCCATTCGGAACTGCCCCATCCCATCCCAGGGCACCTACCCACATTCCAGGTGTAGAGCATGAAATTGTGCTCTACACCTGGCTCAGGGTGTTAGCAGCCATCCCTGGCCATCCTGCAGCTGTTTAGGAGAGAGACCATTCGCATGCTCCCTCCCTGACAGCTGCGGGCCCCACCTCTGGCTGCCTCCAATGGCCAGGCCAGTTGCATTCCTTCCCGGGGTTCCTGTGGGTTCTAGGGGAACAGATCAGGTCCCCTAGAGGCTGCAGGAACCTGCCCCCCCCCTGGACAGACACCCTGGGCATGGACCTAAGTGGGGATGCCCACACACGCGAGGCACTTACCTCGTGCTCGCCAGGTTCCAAAGTAGCTGGCCGGCCAGCGGTGTTGTGTGCTTGGACGCCCCACTGGCTCTGATTGGCCAGCTACCCGTGGGCTCTACTGGTGTGTAACTGGCCAATCAAAGCTGGTGGGGCACACAGGTGCACAATGCCACTGGTTGGGCCAGCCACTTCAGAACCCGGCGAGCACGAGGTAAGTGCTTCATGCACGTGTGTGTCCCCACATAGGCTTGTGCCTGGGGTGTGTGTGTTTGTCCAGCCTCTAGGGGACCCGATCTGGTCCTCTAGTACCAGCAGGAACCTGGCGAAGGAACATGACTGGCCTGCCCACCCCTGGGTCTTGCCAGCCTCAATGAGGACAGGCCAGGGAGGTGTGTCTCGCCCCCGTGCCAGCCTTTTCGGGCTAGAACACATGGGGACGGGTTCCTGTTTCGCGCATAGGCAGGCAGGAACGTGTTCCCATGTGTTCCTTACCTGCTTAGGTGCAAATGGGGAATCTATCCCCACTTGTCCTAGCCTTACTGCACTACAGCAGCTTGGCTGTAGTGCGAAAAGGCCTCTGGTCAGCAGCTATTCATTTCCCTCTGCTTTCTTTCACACTCTTGGCTGATCTCTGGGTATTTGTGAGAGGAACAATCATGAAAGGAGCCACAGACAGAGTTAAGTGACTCCTATTACAGGAAACCCAGCATCACTGCCTGATTTCCCATAATAATGATATTACGGAATATCTCCTCTATATTCTGGGACTTTATTTACGACGACTATGTGTAGCATTCCAAGTATAATCCCTAGAGAATCACAAACTTTAGCTTGCATCTGGAGGCAAACAAGATTGCCCCTATATATTATACTTCTGAAAGTTATTTTTGGACATTTACAATATATTTGGGGAAAAAAGATATTTCAAATTTGGGGCTGAGGGTGGTGGATTTCCAAACACTGGCTGTAGAAGCAATGCTTTATTCTACAATCAGTAATTAGACTTAGAAAAATGGGGCCTCAGTGAGTCAGCAGAAAAGTCTTAAAGTATTTAGAATTCTGATGACACAAGCCATATCTTGAAATCTGCAATAATTTATGATTTTAATCTTCTTCCATAAGGGAAAATTTGCATTCTTGCCCAGATGACAAACATTTTTCTTTGCTTAGTAAAGCAAAACGCGAGAAAGAACAACAAAAAAGCATTTGCTGTGGAGTGTTCAGGTTCTACGATGTGGAAATCAACATATTTTGACTCCCCTGTTCCATGACCAGCCTGGGCCTTTAACATTTTACATTGCAGTGGAAATATTATTTAGAGGAATTCTAATCCAATACACTCTTCTCTGAAGACACTCTTAGAAACCAGGGCCACATATTTGGATAGATCTGGCATGACACATATCTGAGAAGAATTCCTTCCTTCCTTCCTTCCTTCCTTCCTGCCTGCCTGCCTGCCTGCCTGCCTGCCTGCCTGCCTTTCCTGCCTCCCTGCCTCCCTTCCTTCCATACCTACCTACCTACCTACCTATTTCCTTCCTTCTTTCCTCCCTCTTGTCCCTCCTCCCTTCCTCCTTTCTTTACTTCCTTCCTTCCTTCCTTCCTTTCCTCCCTCCCTCCCTCCCTTCCATACCTACCTACCTACCTACTTCCTTCCTTCCTCCCTTCTTTCCCTCCCTCCCTTCTGTTCCTTCCCCCCATACAATGTTTTTATCATCCTCTTTCTGTTTCCAAGCTTGTATTTTTGGATTTCCCGCTGAAAAAAAACTGATTTATTGGACTGAGTTGGTTTCTGAAAGTAGATACTTCTGTTTTCTCTGGCATGTTCATCTTCAGAAAGAGGTTCCCGGCAGCAACTATGCTTTTTCTAAACTTCTCTGGAAATCAAGTGAAGGAAGGACAGTCTAAAAAATGACAACAAACAAACAAACAAACAAACAAACAAACAAACCTGGTGCCTTGTTGCGCTCAGTTGAAGCTCTTTATCCCCCTACACTGAAGAAGCTTTCCCCCATATCCCTGGGACTAATGCAGAACCCGACGTAGGACTACGTGTGACTAAGGTCTCCCTAGGTTGTCCTTTTTCCATGTGTCGATGTAGTCACAGTCGACCTGAATATTCCTGGATATGTTAGCACTGAAATTAGTCAGAGCAGTAGCAGTGTGCGCGAGTGCATTTTTCAGGATTTGTTAGATTAGAATCAAACATCTGAAGATTTGAATCCATTTGAATGTGTAAAATTTGATCTTGAATCAAATCGAATACATTCAAATCTATTCGTATGAATATTCAATTCGCATCTGAAGATAAAATGTCGACAACATTCGAGTGTGTCTGTACGAATCTGTGCATATCCTGTTTTTATCACGTATGCATCCCATTTTCATCCCGTAAGTATCTGTACAAATGCGTGTTGATAAAAATAAGATGCGTATGGATTCGTATGTAATGTGTACTTATCCGTACACATTCAAATGTCCAAATACTTTGTATGAATGATTTCTTCTAAATTCCTCCAAACTCTAAATTCGAATGTATAGACACTCAATTGAAATTTGAATGTCCAAATTCAATTGAATGTGATCGAATTTTGAATGTTTCAAACATCCATGCACTTCTCTACATATGAGTCGAATTGGGATTAGCCAATCCAATAGGACAACTGCCTGCATTCTTTATTCTTTCTGTACTGTTGTTGCTGCTATCATTGATCATAATATATTCCGTACTGTATGATTTTTACCGTTTTAAGACACACCTGCAAGAGAGAAAAGCTCTGCAGAAATCAAGCCAAGATCACATATGGTTTAGCTGCAGGAATTACAAGCAAAGTCCGATAAAACAACTTCATTACATCATTTTTTACCCTAACCGATCAGGGTTAAATGGAAACTCTTTATACTTTCTTTGGGGGTCAGGGAATAGCGTTTGGCATAAACATCATGACTGTGCCAATGAACCTGAAATGGAGCAAAATGAGACCGTGAGCTTTATCTCCAAATCTGCCTAAGATATACAACCTGGGCTCGCCAGCCATGCACTGGCACCATATCCTATCCTGTAATTGCATGTTTAGGTGTGCAGCAATCCAAGAGTAGGGTGTAAATAAGCTACTGTGAGCACTTAACACTTCTACTGCACGTTACAACTTCCAATCGTAGGTGAGATCATTAAATAGTAATTAACAGAGTGCTTCAATTATTCTCACTGCAAATAAGGCAGGTGATATGGCCCTCACCTCTAGCCCCCAATAAGATTTTTAATGACTTCTTCTCTCCACGATCCCTTCAACACTGCTAATTAATTTGCCATTCTCAACAGGTTAGGTATCTGTGAAATGAAGGGAAGCGTTTTGCACATCACACTGTAGCAGCAGCCCTGGGTTTACTATCAAGGCATCCAAAACAGAAAGCTGCTGCAATTTATTGATGGGCTCTTGCAAACTATGCCCTTCCAAGTGTTGCTGATCTGCCATTCCCATAAGCCCCCACCAAGAAGACCAGTGGCAAGGAATGATGGGAATCAGCCTTCGGATGTCTCTTGGCTACTTCTGGAATACAAGATACCAGAAATGGGCAAAGTTCAATTCAGGATGTGAAAATTCCGTTGAATAATTCATATTCAAAGTTGATCGCACCAAATTAAGATCTGCAGGGGACGCCCTGCTGGTTGTACCTAGGGGTGTGCACGAATGCAATTTTAAGGATTTGGTTCAATTCAAATCAAATATCTGAAAATTCAACTCGATTTGAATCTTTAAAATTTGAATTTAACCAAAATCGATCTCAATTAAGCAAATTTGAATTTCAATTTTTGATTGAAATTTGCCTTTACGAATGCCAACATCATCCGTATGTATTGTTACGCATCCTGTACACATCCATATACATCCATACATGCCTGTATGTATCCTGTAGTTATCCCGTATGCAACCTGTTTTTGTCCTGTACGGAATCTTACAAATGCATACGGATGCAGGAAAGATGCGTATCTACAAGTACGCATTGTGGACGAACCCATAGACATATGAATGTCCAGATAATACAAATGAATAGATTCCAAATTTGAAATTCGTTCAAGTCTTTAAATTCAAATTTATGGACATTCGATTTGAATTTGAATGTCAAAATTTGGATGACTTTGACCGGATTTTGAATACGTTTGCATATTCGTGCACGCCCCTAGCTGTACAACTGCCCTCAGCAGCAAAAGGGGTGGGCAACAGCAATAGAACCTTCTCAGTGATGGCCCCCAGACTATGGAATAGTTTCCCCCTTGAAGTGTGTTGCACACCTTCACTTTGTATATTTAAGAAGGCAATGAAGGCACACCTCTTTGCCTGACCTTTCGCTAAATGGGGACATAGCTTTTTCTCTCCACTTTAAGACACTTTTATTATTTTGATATGTTTATATTTGGTTTTAAATGTTGCAACCTGCCCTGAGACCATTGGGTATAGGCTGGGATAAAAATCCAAATAATAACTAAATACTGTAAATACATACACAAATTGAACATGCGGTTGATAGAATATCAGGAAATTTGATTGAGCCAAACCTTGGGCCAATTCACATTTTGGTCCTTAGTTTGGGATAGGTGAACATCTGGGCAGGTCCATTTGCACCTGCAGGAGGCACTTACAACCCGCAAACGTCCCTTGCCTCCCCAGATGTTCACTAATCAGGAACTAACAAAATCATGCTCCACACGTTTATCTGAATGCGACCAAAACTTACCTGATAGCATCCAGCCGGTGATCATTTGCACCTTTGCCCACTGGGGAGGTCATTACAGCTGCCGTGCAAGCACACTGGCAGATCCAATGACCCCGACGTGGCTAGTGGTGTGCACAAAGATTCAAAGGTATTTGAAATTCAATCAAATTTGTCCAGATTTCAACATTCAAATTCAAATCGAATGTCCATAAATTCAAATTTAAAGATTCGAATGAATTTTGAATTTCAGATCTATTCATTCAAATTATCCAGACTTTCGTAAGTGTACTGGTGTGTACAAAATGCGAACTACCTGGACATTCATATGTGTATGGGTTCATACATGATGTACACTTGCAGATAACGCATCTCCCCCGCATCTGTATGCGTTTGTACAGATCTGTACGGGACGAAAACGGGTTGCATATGGGATGATTACAGGATAAATACAGACATGTACGGGATGTGTAATGATGCGTACGGGCACATACAAAAGTTGCCAACATTTGTAAGTGCAAATTCAAATCAAAAATTCAAACCAATAGATTCGAATTTGCTTAATTCGAATCGAATTTGGTTAAATTTGAATTTTAAAGATTTTGAATTGAATTTTCAGATATTTGATTCAAATTGAATCAAATCCCAGAAATTGCATTCATGCACACCCCTAGATGCTACTGGGACCGTGCAGTCACGGAGTGTGCTGTGCTCAAGAAGGTGGGGCCCAGAAGAGCAGCAGCTGGCGATCGAACCCAGGTGAGTGTTCAACATCGGTTTGTGGCACACCTTTCCCGTGTGAAATCGCCCCTTCTGCCTTGAACCGATCAAGTGGGTCTTTGGTTCGAGAGTGACTGAAGTCACGGTTTTTGTTTATGCACGTCTCTAGTCTTTATTCATCATCTATTGCTTGTCTAGAAGAGAATATGGAAATCCATACATATATGTATAAAGCAACCCCGGAAGATACCATACAGCAAAAGAAATACAAAACGATAATATATATATTGTAGTGCTTGGGTTAAGCCCTATTAAGAGACCAGCTTCCCATAGATTTCTTGTCACTGGTCAGTGTGGCAGAACAAGCTGTATAGCAGCTTTAGGACACTTTGCCAATTTATCTGTATTCTGTGAAAAGAAACATGAAAAAAATTCAATAAACCCAGTCCTGAAAAGGGTAGAGTTTGCACTGTCAAGCTGAGGCACCATCACAAAATGGCTTTGAGTGTTCTGTCTTTGAGTGTGTGTGTAAGAAGGAGTATGTGTGTGTGGGATACATCTTTATTTTTAACTGAAGGGGTTTTTTATCCTTCCTCTAAGCTCTTTGGAGCAATTGAAAAGCAATGATGTGCAGGGGCTTTTCAGGCAAGCTGTGGTTGTCCTGGGCATTGTGATACATCTAGCTGCTTGTGTTGAGTATAAGAAGGGGGGGGGGGAAAATCCCACTGTTTCACCAGCCTCTGTAGCAAGAAGCTCTGTAGTGTCCTATGACTCTGCGCAGAGTATTCTAAAAGCGAATGACTAAACAGTCTGCCATATTTGGAGCAGTAAAAGAGAAAAAGAAAAAGCAATTTTTGCTCTCAACAGCACAGTTTCTGCATATGGCAAGTCCTATATCCTAGTCTTGGGTGGAATATAATTTTCTTGCACAGTGCTTAAAAGATCTGCACCTCCTCCTCCTCCTCCTCCTCCTTCTACTTGCTAAAAAAGCAAAAAAAGAAAAAAGAAAGAAAGAAAGAAAGAAAATGTTTTCTTGCATTTTTGAGAGAAGCTCAGACCTCTAAGGTCCTTTCTGCACTGGACCTTGGGTGCTTCTGCATTTGCTGCCGAAAAACAGATCTAAGAAGATCCACTTTTTGGCAATCCAGCCTCCTGAGGATCCATCCCAAATAGGGATGGTTTCGAAGGGCCCTCGCCTGTCCGCACATGTGCGGGGAGGCCGTATCCGCAGGGCCGGATGACTTGGGTGCTGTGTGGAAGCCGCAGTATGAATGGCCGAAGGCAGCCAGCTCCTGCGCCACCAATGACACCACCCGCACCTCCGATGCCGCCCCGAAGCCGTGGGACTGGCGCCGTCAGCTGCCAGTCACCATGCATTTCCGGTGGCGTGCGGTGTGGGGGGGAGGACAGAAGGAGGCAAACCAGCCTGCTTCCGCCCTCCCCAAGGTGGTGGCCGCCGGCATATCCGGCCTTCACCTCTCCATGTGTGGAAGCGTCCTGCTTCTGACCAGATCGAGGCGAAGGGCCAGATGGAAGATCTAATTTTTGAGATCTTCCCAGAGGCCGGATCTTTCGGCAGCAAGACCCAATTAAGAACGGGTCTTTCGTGCTGAAATGCAGAAGCGGACGCCTCAATCTGGCCTCCAGTGCAGAAGGTAAGTTTACATGAGGTAAAAATGGATTTAGAGCCAGACTGGGGAGGGATTAAGCCTCGGCTTCTGCATAGGGAACCCAATTAGGGACCCTTTGAGGAAGCCGCATCCACATTTCGGCATGCAAGACCGGTTTCTTAAACCAGTTTTGCGGCCAAAATCCAGCTCTAATGTAAGACCTAAAAAATTAGGTCTTGCATCCGGCCCTTCCCCTGAAACTGTTTCGGAAGCAAGACGCTTCTGCAAACGGCAGGGAAAGAGCCATATTGCCGGCGCATGCCCAGCTATCAAAGAGGGCAAGGGAAAGCTGAAAGCTACTTACCTGATCGTTGCCGGGCTGCTTCTGGCAGCAGGAGGACTGCCGTGCCGTGTGCATGTGTGCGCCATGGCTTCCCATTGGCCAACCACCCTCCTGATCCAGGAGGACCCCATCTCAGAGATCCAGATCTTGAAGATCCAGATCTTTGACTGCATGTGGAAAAAGGGGGCTGGATCTTGAAGATGCCTGAAGATGCCCCATTGTGGACACCGTTAATCAGGTCCACACAAAATCCAGATTTAAGGGCCTGAACGACCCATTAAATCTGGATTTCCTCTGCCCTTGTGGGCACAGGGCCTTGCAGGTGGGGCCTTCAATGGGGTCCAGAGGAGGACAGGGCCTTCCCCATTGGTACCAGTCAGGTGCCAATTGGGTTCCTAATGGAGTCTTAGAAGGTTTCTAAGCCCTAGTGGAAAAAGGCCCCTTGATTTGCTGTAGTGTCTGTTGCGGCAGTGGGGGCACCATGTCAGCATGATTGCTGCTGCTTATGGCAGATCAGGGAACTTTCATTCCTCAGTTCAAAATTTACACCCAGGACTTTCTAAAGCGTATAGGAGATGACCCTGGAAGTCAGTCACTTCCCCATGCTTTGTAAAATGAGGAGTGCTTGGACATTATGGAAAGTGCTGTCAGATCATCCCATCATTCTACCATGGCAGAACACTTACAGAACAAGGAATGCTCCCAAAGTTCTTCTGGGATTCTTTGTGCAGAACCATGCATATCCTGAACTTTTTGGAGGAAAATGGTGGTGTAACAGGGGCTCACAGATACATGACCCACACACCATCAAGTTGGTCCTATGGGGCTTTGCTCCAGAATTTGCTCCAGTAGGAGAAGCAGAGGTTGTTTTGGCTCTTGTGTAGTATCAGTAGAATGCCCACTAACCAAGGAAGAGAACCACAAGGAAATATTATTTCATGCAGCACAAATTAAGTTCAATGAGTCTGCTTAGAAAGGGTTGGAAAACTGCATGAAAGACAGGGGTAACCATGACTATTGTTTTCTTGGCTGTGTGGCTGATCTATGGATTGAAGGTGGTATGCTTCTAAAGACCAACTTCTGAGGAGTGAGAGCAAAGAAAGAAGTTCTACTTGCATCTCCTGGGATCCCTTGTGCAACTAGCTGGTCACCGTGGAGACAAATGATCAAGAGACGTAGCTCTTTTGGGGCTCCTTTGCTGGAAGACAGAGAACACGACATGTTGCTACGCTCAAGCCCTGTTTGTGGGCTTGTGTATGCATTGTGATAACAGGCCACTTGTTGTCTTCTTTGGAGAACCTCCATTATTCCTGAAGCAATAGGAAAAGCAACCGACAAGGATATAAGATTTGGAGAATTGGAGGTTAGAAGATCAAAGCTGTGCAGTATAATGGCTAAGCTTAACCTTGAACATTATCCTAGTCTTCTGTTCCCTTGAACGACAAAGGATGGTCCATCAGGACTCAGGCCCTTTTAACCTCCTGGATTCACAATGTGCTATTCAGTTAAGATACTTCAACTAGGATGTCCTCAAAGGGTGTTCAAAGACTGTCTCCTGAGCACTGGTTGTTTGATGAAGGTGGCATATGTCCTAGGAATGCATTCACCACAAACACAGATGCTATCTCTTTCTGTTTTCTAGCACGTGAGATGTGTTTTATAGGAGGTCTCCCTTCGCTTTCATTTATTCCAAAATGTTATATTTTAGTGAAAAGATCAACTGCTTAAAGAAGTCACCTGAGCCTTTTTGAAACTGGAGTTCAAGGGCCTCTGCATTGATAAGACACAAATGTTTTTCTCTCTGACACAAGATGCCCTTTCCACTAAAATAATACTTGTTTGCTTGCTTTGCTCTGATATATCGCCAAAGAGGGGAGCGCTCTTCAACTGCTCACCATTTACTTTAGACCTTTGGATTAATAGATCTCCTGCTAACAAGATGGGGCTTTCAGAGATACGACCAAACAAGCACTGAGAGGTGAGAAAATTGCCGGGAGTAGAGAGCATAAAAATAAGGACTGTTAGGGGAGAATTTGTGAAAGGCAAGGCAGAGTGAGCTTGCGAAAAGGAGCGATGAAGTCCATGCTCACACACACCTTGTTGCAGCTGGTTGATGAGCCAACCTGGCAACACTTTTTCTTGTCAGCAGGCTGCTCAGCCGCAGTCTAAAGTGCTTTTGGGACAGCTGCTGCTGGTTCTTTGTGGTCATTTGTGATTGCCACCCACGCAGATGCAACGCTGGCAAACTGATTTGCCCCAAGAAGCCACCAAGCCACCACGGATTGAGTTAGTACAACATGGCTCCACTGGGGTGTTCAAATCCCACACTCATCTCAAGGGATAAGTAAATGGTGAGCAATGCCTTCCCGTTCTCTCCTTCCCCTGGTCTGTACCCAAACTGGCCATTTGGGGGAATACTTTGAAAATCAGTGAATCTCAGGGTGCGTCCCCATGCACATTTGGTCCCAATCCAAAATCGGGTTCGGGAGGGGCCATCCCCATGCACTTTTTATTTGGCCTGATTTTCTCGGACCAAATTACCCAAACATATACCAAACCCGTACCAGATTTGGTAGCGGAAAAAACAATTCTGGGCACGGTTTGAATGATTTGTCCCAAGCCTGTGTATGGGGATGATCTTGTGCTTGGTTTTACTCCCTTTTCCAGGCAAGCCACTTGCTTGCCTGGAAATCGGAGTAAACCCAAGTCTCTCCTGGGGTTTGGTGCAGTTTGCATGGGGATGGCTGAATCCACCCCCAGCCTGCATTACCAGGAATGGCATGCAGATGGCCAAGATTCTATCTTGGTCTTGTACCTGGTCTCATGCGAGCCCAATCAGCGCCAAATGGCTTGCATGGGGATGTGGCCTCATATTTATTGTGCAATGTCTCTTATCGCCTGAGAACCTGAACCCTGGGTTACACCTTAAAACATGTCCCTGGTTATTGCTTTGGAAGTAGTGGTGGGGAAGGAAGGAAGGAAGGAAGGAAGGAAGGAAGGAAGGAAGGAAGGAAGGAAGGAAGGAAGGAAATAGCCACTCTGGACATCTTTTCTTGGGTTCTTCTTTTTGCTCTGCATGGATGGGCTGTTCCTCCTTTTCTTTATTCAGACTTTGAAGTGTGTTCTACCCTCATATCTGAGATCATTACCTTCTTCATCATGTTCATCATCTCCTCCTCCTTCTTTATCTCCCCTCCTTCCTCTTCCTCTTCCTCTTCTTAATTAATTTTGAAATGGCCTCTAGGACCACAAAAAGAAAAAAAACTTGGGGGAATTGCTGTTCTTGGGTGCTAGTGAATCATGGTTGACTCTCCTATTGGCTGCCTGGGCTATTCCAAGTAGAGGTGTGCACGAATGCAATTTTTGGGATTCGATTCAATCCAGATCAAATATCCAAAAATTTAATTAGTTTCAATTCTCTAAAATTTGAATTTAAGCAAATTTGAATCTATTCATTTGAATTTTTGATTTGAATTTGCACTTATGAATGTTGACAACATTCGTGTGTGCCCGTACGCATTGTTATGCATCCCACACGCATCCGTACACCTCCATATGCATCCCATAGTTATCCCGTATGCAACCCATTTTCATCCCGTATGGATCCGTACAAATTTGTACAGATGTGGAAAAGATGTGTATCTGCAAGCACGGATAGTGTACAAAACCGTACGC
Source organism: Aspidoscelis tigris stejnegeri (assembly GCA_023333525.1). Lineage (NCBI taxonomy): Eukaryota > Metazoa > Chordata > Lepidosauria > Squamata > Teiidae > Aspidoscelis > Aspidoscelis tigris. The sequence goes on along the minus strand of JALMGA010000012.1, from coordinate 21,992,817 downwards.
ATACAAATGTCTGGATAATTCGAATGAATAGGTCTGAATTTCATTTGAATCTTTAAATTTGAATTTATGGACATTCCGATTCAAATTCAAATGTTGAAACTTGGACGAATTCGATCAAATTTTGAATACCTTCAAATATTCATGCACACCCCTAATTCCAAGGGCCCTTCTATACAGTTTTCTTGGCAGAGATACAGAAGTGGTTTTCCATTGCCTGATTCTAGAGAGAAGCTTGGGGCTGAACTGGCAAGCCTTTGCTTTCCAGGTAGCTTGCTCCACCCCAGAGCGACTGATGCTCCTTGGGGGATTAGCCACCCCGAATGATACAAGTACACAACTATACAGCACCTTCTCCTGTATATACCTGCCCCTCTACTGAGATCTGAAGAAGAGGGCCGTCGTGCAGTTCCTTCTCTTACAGAGCTACGAGGCACATGGACGTGCAAGATGGCCTTTTCTGTGGTGGCCCCTAGACTCTGGAACAGCCTTCCTCTTGAGGTTAGTCAGGTGCCTACTCTGCATAGTTTTCGGCACCTGGTGAAGACATATCTTTTCACCCAGGCTTTTGCTGTTTAAATAGCTTCCTTGAGGTGCTGTCCTGTTAGAGAGGGAGGCTGGGGGTGGGAGGGAGGGGGTTATATTTTTAATTATGTTTGATGTTTTAAGTGCTCCTGTCCTAGGACCATTTGTTGAAAGGTGGGATATAAATTCCTTAAATAAATAAGTTTTTGACAAAGCTTGCAGATGGAAGTAGTAAAACCAAGGCCGCGATCCCCCTTGATGTTTTAAAAGCAGAATTCACAAAAAGCGGAGGTGAAAGCACATTCTGCCCATTCCCATTTTTTTTTTTTGTTAATTCTGCTTTAAAATTGAGGATGGCAGTGGCAACCAAAAGGGGTGGTGGTGGAGGGGCAGTCAGTCAGTCAGGGCTCTCTCACTCACTGCCCAGCGTTCCTCTTCCCCATGGCCTGGGAGTGCTGCGGCAGTGGTGGCTGGGCGGGCAAACAGTTGAGTGGGCAAGCAAGATGGCAGCAGTGCAATGTGGCAGTGGTAGTGGCTGAAAAGGCTCTCTGGCTCACTGCCTGGCAGTCCTCTCCCTATGCCCTGAGAGTGCTGTGGGGGTGGCCAAAAGGGTGAGCAGCCAAGTGGGCGATCAAGGCAGCAGGGGCGCAGCCCAAAAGGGCAGCCGAGCAGGTGACCAAGCAAGGCAGCAGCGGCGGTGGCCAAAAGAGCAGCCGGGTGGGCTAGCGGGCAGGATACCATTCCAAAAGGAAAAATAAAGCACTTTAGCAAGAAAAATGGGAGCAAGACTTGTTTAATCAAGTGGTTTTTTAAATGCATTCCCCACCCCCACCCCCGATTTACTCCTCTGAAAGTGCGGGAGGCCAATTTCTAATGCGGACAAAGAATTTTCAAACCTGTTTTCAATGTGCAATAAAACCCTAGTGAGAAAGCAGCCCAAAATTACAATATCAATTTTAATTTCTAAAGAAAGTGACTGTTGGCTGTTGTTTCTGCACAGTAATGAAGCCGTTTCTCTCCCCGCCCCAATTCCCCTCCTTACTCTAAGTACACGGATGAACCTTCTTCCCGTCCCCCATATTTTTAAGGTTGTCATTTAGAATGAGGTGGCTGGGAAAATTACTTAAGATTCCTGGGGGAATTACTCATCACAGAGCAGAGCTGAAAGGCCACGTGGCCTGTTTCTTAGTGAATTCTGATTTAGACCTCGTAGAGAGTCCCTTAGATTGCATATTGCCAGCCATACCAATTTGTTACGCTTTAAACTGGGCAGCTTTTCAGATTTCAAGGTTACCTTATGATGAGAAGAGGCCTTCCATGTGAATCAGAGAGCTTTACCAGGTAGCGAACGTGAACTCTGCCCATCCTCCTTTGTATCAAACGAGGATAAATTCTTTTGATATATTCAAAGCAATTTTCTCCTTCTTTGTAGTACTACTGAGCTAAGGGAAAGTCCTTGATCTCCAAGATGCTTTTCTAAGTTGTTTCCAGTCCATTTCGGTTGCGCTTCCGTTGGTCCGAGAGCTCTGAGCCCTGAAGAGAGCGAGGAGATGTGAAAAAGAATATGGAAACAGCTTCTGATCTGTACACCTGGTGGTCACACCTTCACTTTCATCCTTCTTCAGTCCATCTTCAGTCCCCAACACTCTTACCTTTTTAGTCCAATCCATTTTATTTGGGGACTTTCCTCCCTTCAATCTTACTTTTGGTCTAGTGGTTAGGGAGCCGGACTCTTATCTGGGAATACTGGGTTTGATTCCACCCTCCTCCATGAAGCCAGCTGGGTGACCTTGGGCTAGTCACAGCTCTCTTCTGAGCTCTCACAGCCCCACCTACCTCACAGGGTTTTCTGTTGTGAGGAGAAGAATAGAAAGCTCTGTCAGCTGCTTTGAGTCCCCTTAAATGGGTGAGAAAAGTGGGGTAGAAAAGTGGGGTAGCCAACTTTTCTTCTTCTTCTTCTTCTTCTTTCCAGGTCTCAAGCCATTATGGGCTGTTTCCACACTTAGGCCCTGTTCCCACTCATGTTGTAAAATGTTTTGGGAACATTCTGGAAATCCTTTGTCCCCATTCAAATCTTGATTCCTGGACTTTCTGAGGAGTAAATTGCTGGAAAAAATGCATTTAAAAAACCCCTTAAAAACCCAGCTTTCACTCTCCTTTTTGCTTTTTGGGAACAGTAGTGCAGTATTGGGGGGGGGGGGAGATCATGCCTTTTGGATTGTTCCCCCCTGATAGGCTTCTGCCCAATGTCTGTTACCATTGTGGGTGTGTCATTAAATGGGGGGGGGTGTTCACTCTTGGGAGGGTGGCCCCTGGTCATCCCATATCATTCCCCTCCTCTTTTTTTGCTCCTCTTTTTTTGCTAGGTTAAGTAATCTGGATTAAGTAAATCTGAATCTTCAGAATCTGGTCCTTGGGGAATCTACTCCTTGTAGTTCCAGATCTAAATGAAGACCCCGTATGTCTGCATGAGGCACATAGCAGCCAATGGCAATGAGTGCTAAACAAGGCTGTTGTGTGGCTGCTGTAGCACCCATCCTAAGGCCCTGAATAGGTTTGTGCAGGGAGTTCTATATGCGGTGTGGTTCAATTGGCCTGCACAACTGTCAGTCAAGAGTCACTTCCATTGACAGTGGGCGTGGAAAGGAGACGGCTGCATAGTTGCCCATGTAGCTCCTATGTTGCTGGCCACTGGTTGCGTAGCTCACCTGCATAGTCATTTTATGATAAGGGAATGTAACGGCTGTGTAGGCAGCCCCGGGACTCCATTGGCCCTGCATGTGTGTGGATGCATGGTCTGAAATCTGGTTTTCTGGGCACATGAATGGATTGCAGACACCTTTAAAGGGGCCTATGGCTAATCCAGATTATGGGGCCAGAACTTGCCAATGCTTGTGCAGATGACACAATCCCAATGAGTCCCCAACGGGCCCTGAAGTGTGGAAGGTAGGCAGCAAAAGCATACCAGATCCATACCAATCAGGTTATTGATGGGGTCTACAGAGCTTGTGCAGAAACAGCCATAGTGTGTTAATCCATTATCATTTTTGGGGTGTGATCAGGGAAGATGACTAAAGGGGGTGAACTGTATTGTAGTGGATGGACCCTGCATGAATTTACCTTCCCTTTCGCCCAATGTGTGAAAATACGCTGTTGATTGACAGAACCTTTATCCTACCAGAGCACAGGGGGCGTTGTGACTGTGCAGATGGGTGTAAGAGTCTTGTAAAGGTTTCTCAGGATGGTATCAGAAAGGTACCAGGTGGAATATTGGGGAGCGTGCACTGTCCCACAACAACATGTGGAAGACACACCCTTTAGACCAGTGGTTCTCAACCTTTTTAAGGCCTCGACCCCAAAATGAAGTTCCAAAAGCCTTTGCGACCCCAGGGGTGGGGCGGGGGGCGGGCAGGGTGGAGCCGGGGCGGAGCCGGGGGCGGGGCGGGTGGAGCTGGGGGCGTGGTGGGGCGGAGCCGGGGGCGTAGCGTGGCGTGGCCGGGCCGGGCCGGGGAGACACTCTGGCTGCCTGTTCCTCCAGCCTCTCTCTGGTGGAAGTGGGAGAGCCGGCTGCCAGGGGCGTTTGTTCGTTCTTTGTGGTCAGCGGCAGAGGGACGTTGCGGGGCGGGCCGGAGAGGTGAGGGAAGGAAAGGGGGCAGAGGAATGTGCCGGGGAGCACCAGGCGGCGGCAGCCGCCGCCACCTCCATCGGGGGGCATCACGGGGGTGCGCGGGGGGGCCAGAGGGACATGGCGCGACCCCAGGAAAAGTGTTTCGACCCCGCGTGGGGTCGCGACCCACAGGTTGAGAACCACTGCTTTAGACCCCTTCTTGGAATGGTACAGAAAGGGTCTTTGTCAAGGCAGGAACGTACTTTTCCATCTTGTACAGCAGCAGAGAAAGTGATGCAAACTTATTCATGGGTGCAGGGATTTAATTTTTACAATTAAAAAGGACCCAGAGGTATGGGAAGCAACATCTCTTCTTGTTCATCTCCATCAATATTGCATACGTTTCTGAGCAAGTATGATTTCATTCTTCAAATCAAAAAGCTGGTGAAGTATCAATTTCCAAAGTACGATTGTCCCTGAGAAATATAAATGGGGTAGATGAGGCAGCTACGACTCCTACTCGGCTCCATAAATATTTAACTTTGGAGCGCAAGTGTGAAATCTCCTAGCTAATGCCTACATTTTGGAACCTCCCCAGCAAAAGGAATTGGATACATTAGAACACCAGGTGTTTGTTCATTACTGGAATGCTTCCACTGAAGTGGCGTTTTGTGAATTGCCTTTATTGCTATTATTTTTACTTTTGGCCCTAATTACCTGATGAAGAAAAGACAATTATGCTGCAAACTCTTGGAATGGAAAGGGATGACTCTGTGGCCATTTGCAGAATGGAAGATAATTAAATAACTATCACACACAGACAGGATCTGGCTTGGTTTTCTAGGACTTCATATTGCTAGTGGAGATTCTCCAAAGAAGGATCGAGAGGACGAACGGGAAACGTATCTATGTCGGCCTCCCCCAGCTTTAGAATATCCTCCCAATTAAGGTGCACCAGGCACTGGGGATGTGCATGAATATTTGTGGGCATTTGAAATCTGATCGAATGTGCCAAAGTTTGACATTCGAACTCAAATCAAATGTTCTGAAATTTGAATGCAAACATTCAAATCAAATTTTGAACTTTGGATCTATTCATTCAAATTATTTGGGTATTTGTATGTGTACGGGTTCATACATGATGCACACTTGATGATCCACATCTTTCCTGCATCTGTATGCATTTATATGGATCCATACAGGACAAAAACGGGTTGCATATGGGATAACTACAGGACGGACCAAGGGAAGATGCGTACGGGCATCTACGGATATTGTCGACATTAATAAGCACAAATTAGAATAAAAAATTCAAATGAATATATTTGAATTTGGTAAATTTGAATTGAATCTTGTTAAATTCGGATTTAAAAGATTTGAATCGAATTGGATCTTCAGGTATTTGATTCAATCCAAATAGAATGTCAAAATGACCAGGGCTGTAGTCACACCTTTACTTTAAACCATCTTCCAGTCTCTCTTCAGGTCTGACTGCTCACACCTTTCTGTTCCTATCTGCTTTATTTGTGGATTTTCATTCAGGAATAGGGATGTGCAAGAATATTCAAAATATTCATTATTTGATCAAATTTGGCCGAATTCAGACATTTGAATTCTAATAGAATGTCCAGATCTTCCTTTTTTAATATTCGAATGAATACGGATATTTCGAATAGTTCATACAAATTATTTGGGCATTCTCATGTATACAGATACATACTCATTACATACCTATCTGTACATATCTTATTCGTATCTGTATGCATCTGTACGGATACATATGGGATGAAAGCAGGATGCGTACAGGATAAAGACGGAATGGGTACAGATGCGTATGGATACATGCAAGTGTTTTCAACATTTGTATCATCAAATATGTATGAAATAATGATACAAATAGGTATGAATGTATTCAAATCGGTTCAAATTTTAATATATTCATTTTTTCCTATTTGTACGAATTTGGACATTCGAATATTTGATTTGATAGGAACTGAATGTCAAAAATTGCATTTGTGCACACCCCTATTCAAGAAAGTCCAAATGGAAGGTGGAAATACACTTTGTTACCTAGCCTTAGATGTGCAGTTTTCTCTGAATCTTGTCTTGTTGTGGTGGGAATGAGGGAGGGAGTAGGGGTTACATTCTAAATATATTTCAGGGTTTTTGTTTTTATCATGGGCTGTGATCCACTCTAGGATCTTTGGGTGAAGGGCGAGATATGTAATATTATTAAATAAATAAATTCCCATCATCCGTGATAGTTGAACCTCGGGCTTAATCTACATGACACTGTTAAGGAGCTTTGCACACATCACTAGAGAACGTTGTCTGTGCAATCCTGACCTTTTATAGCACATTCAGTGTGCAGGAAGAGTGTTGAGTCTACACGGATGTTAAGAACATAAAAACATAAGAGGAGCCCTGCTGGATAGGGCCACAGCCCATCTAGTCTGGTGTAGGGCTGTGCACAATTATTCTTTTTTTTGCATTCGAATTTGAGTCGAATTAAATATCCAGAGATTCAGTTCAAATGTTTAGAATCCAAATGTAAGAAAAATCCGGTTTGCATCAAATACAGTCTGATATCCTGTCCCACACAGTTGGTTCCAGACATCTCAAAGCAGAAGATGAAAGCAAAACCTCTACCTGTCCTCAGATCCCTGCACGTGGTTTTTAGAGGCATCTTGCCTGTCTCTCCAACCTGGAGGCGGTACTTAGGCATCCATTCTTAAGACCACAAGAAGAGCCCTGCTGGATTGGGCCACAGCCCATCTAGTCAAGCCTCCTGCCTGACACAGTTTCTCACCGGTTGCTTCTGGGCATCTCAAACAGAAGACAGAGGCAAAACCTTCACCTGTTCTTGAATTTCTGCAATTGGTGGGCCACGCTGTGAGATGGGATACTTGCGCTCTGATCCAGCGAGGCTCCTCTTATGTTTTTAGGTTCTCCTATCCCATGGATGCTCAAGCAGACCTACCTGTCTTCCCAGCAGCATTTTGCATAATCAGATAAAGGAATGGTCTGCATTAATAATAGCCACCCATTTCTTCCACCTGCAACTGCTGCTTTATTATACCACTCCCTCTTAATTTAACAGCTTATAATTTTTAGAAATCTCAGAGGAAAGGGAAAGAAAGGAAGCAAAGGAAACTTGACTGAGAAACTGCAGACTTTGTAAGTTCAGAGGAGGAAAAAAGAACCAGACCCTTTGCTGCACATTATATAATATAGCCATTAAATCTAAGATATCTTTTGAAGTGTGAGGCAGAGATTAATAGCTTCAGCTCACATGATGAATTGGATGTAAGCAAAGAAGCACAGTTCACACTGGCACAGGAAATGGGGTCCGGGAAAAGCAGAAATATTAAAATGAAATTAACTATGCCACATCTCTAAGGTCAGTAGAATATGCATCTCTGTACAGCGACACGTTAAGCCAGAGGACAATTATTTTAACAGCCTAATATCTGCAATGGGAAGCCGTATTATCGCCATTTTGACACCTACACAAAGTTCAGATGCAAAATCATTGCAGGTGGGATTTCCATACAGCTCTCGTGAGGATGAACTTTTACAGCCAGAGTTATAAATATCCTTCTGAGATCAGTTATCGGCCGCTGAGAAGTATAGCCAGTAATTAGGTCTCCAGCAAGTCTCTTAAGGGCAAATAGTTTCTGTGACCCTTGTGGTATTTTATTATGATCACCCTTAGTTTGGTGGGGAAGTGGATTAACAGCACAGCTGACAAATGGGTCTAGAGTAATTTCATGTTCTCAGTGCAAAACATGAGGTGGGCATAAGTGATGGTAAAGTTAAGATGGTAAATTTAAGATGGTAAATTTAAGTGACGGTGTTTAAGAGGGGACCTGATTGAAGTATATAAAATTGTGCATGGTATAGAAAAGGTGGATAGAGAACATTTCTCCTTCACACAACACTAGAACCAGGGGGCATCTATGAAGCTGATGGGTAGGAGAGTCAGATCTGACAAGGGGAAGGATTTCTTCACCCAGAGGGTCATCGGCATATGGAATGTGCTGCTGGAAGAGGTGGTGACAGCTATCAGTCTAGATGGCTTCAAGGTAGGGTTAGACAAATTTATGGATGACAGATGTATCAATGGCTACTAGAATGAATGCCTAGGTGCATCTTTCAGGCTTGGGGGGGATGGAAGCAGGACGCTTCTAAGGCCATTTGCTGGGATTTGAGAGCAGAAAAAGGTTTGTCCTTGTCTCTGCTTGAGATGCCCATGAGCATTTGGTGGGCCACTGTGTGCAACAGGATGCTGGACTAGATGGGATGTGACCTGATGCAGCAGGTGTTCTCTTATGTTCTCTTAATCTTGATGCGTTACCAAGGGAAGCACATTCAATTCAAGTGTACCGAGGAAAAAGAAGCCCATTCTGCCCATGTTCTCCCTGCCATTGGCTGTGATCAGGCACATTTAATGAAATGCCCTCTGGGTGAATTTAAGGCACTAAGGGCAGACTTTTTTTGGAGGGGGGTCACATTGTGAGGGAAGCTACATAAGCAGAGGAGGGGAATTAGCCAATCACAGTGTGTGAAATGGCTGCCACAGATAATCATCCAATCAAGATCCTAGTTACTCAGACATGTGGCAGCCAATGAGTGGTGAGCACTAGGGATGTGCAAGAATATTCAAAACATTCAAAATTTGATCAAATTTGTTCAGATTTGGACATTCAAATTCAAATCAAATGTCTATGCATTCATTTTTTAAACATTTGAATGAATTCAAATGTTTCCAATCATTCATATGAATTATTTGGACATTTTTATGTGTACACATTGGATACATATCTGTACGCATCTTATTCGTATCAGTATGCATTTGTATGGATACGTATGGGCCAAAAACGGGATACGGGATAAATACAGGATGCATACAAATGCATACGGATGCATACGGATGCGTACAGACACATACGAATGTTGTCGACATTCGTATCTTCAAATACAAATTGGATATTTGTATGAATATCCGTGTGCTCTGAGAAAAGCTCCTGCTTTCACTTCACCCAAGCTGGAACTGACTAGAAACAATGGGGTGAAACTGCAGGGGAAAAGATTTAGTTTAGATGTTAGGAAAAAATTTCTAACAGTAAGAGTGATCAACCAGTGGAACAGGCTGCCACGGGAGGTGGTTGGTTCCCCTTCGATGGAGGTCTTCAAGCAGAGACTGGACGGCCATCTGTCTGAGATGGTTTAGGAGATCCTGCCTTGAGCAGGGGGTTGGACTCGATGACCCAGGAGGTCCCCTCCAACTCTACCATTCTATGATTCTATGAAATGTATTTGAATCGGTTCGAATTTTAATACATTTTTCTCTCTATTCGTACAAATTTGGACATATTTTTGAATATTCAATTTGAATCGAATGTTGAAAATTGCATTCCTGCACGGCCTTAATGTTGGGCATTACGCCGATGAAGACATTTCAGCGTTTCCAAAGTCTTTGAAATGCCCCGGTTATATTCTCTTTACAACAGACCTCCAGTGCAGTCCAACATTATTTACTGTAAGTACAGTCAGCTGCAGGTCTCCAAATATTCTTGAATTACAGCTCTCATGTCACTGGGACAGGCAAGGGAATGCTGAGCGGGGAATGCTGTCAATTGTACTTCAAGAACTTCTGAAGGTCCACAGTTGAACATCTCTGATTTAATGTCTTTCTCCATATGGTGTGAAGGCTGTAGTGTTAGATGCTGAAGTGCTAGGATCCTTCTTCTCCCTCAGCACAACTGACTTCACAAAGATGTGGAGAAGATGAAATAGTGGTTAACCTTGAAGCCCCAGAATATGAACATAAATTGCCTGCCAGAACAATTTTCTCAGCTAGTTAGTCTCTTGTTCCCGTGCTTGGTCAGTAGATGTGGTTTCTTCCTGCCTCTACCTTCTCTTGCTCCCATGGATAAATTATTACTACAAAATAGCAGGATCAATTTGGCATCTAGGAATTCCCCTTGTTTATTGATTTTTAACCCAGCTTTAATACAAATAATAGCAATATAAAGTGAAATAAAATGTGGATGTTGGTTTCTGTGCTCATTTTAGATTGTTCTAGACCACTGAAACAATCCTTGGTGCTTTCAAAAGAAACTCTCATGTTGGTGAAAGATCCATCATTTGGCGACCACCACAACCCCAAGAGTATCTATAACATGCATCTACTAATCCTGAATTCCCAGCTGCTAGACCTTTGTCCCCTATCTAAAAGCACTTACAAAATCTCTTTAACGTCACAGAGGAGGCAATTGCTGCTGGTATTTTATTCTCCAGCCAGATTTGGCTGAGATAAATTGTCATCTTGTTCATGTACTCTCATTTCAGAACTTTATATCCTGCCAGAAATGTGCTCAGATTTTCTGTTTGGGATTAATATGCTGACCATCTGCCCTTTGCATTCCTGGAAACAGAGAAACCTTGCTTGGGCAGAACAATTTATTCATAAATGCCTCCAGCTCTATGAGACCAACGACACACGCACACATAGTTGCACTTAGAACTGCATACATGCCCAATCCAGCAAGTGCAATCTGAACACGAAAACAGGTGTGCTTACTAACGCTACATCAGGACATCACTTTCTTATTCCTCATTATTTGGATAATCTGGAGTGAAGAAGAAGAAGAAGAAGGAGACTAAGAGTTGGTCTTAATACCCAACTTCTCTCACCCATTTAAGGGGACTCAAAGTTGCTGACAAACCTTCTGTTCTTCTCCCCAAAACAGATACCCTGTGAGGCAGGTGGGGCTGTATGAGCTCAGAAAGAGAGCTGTGACTCACTCAAGCCCACGCAGCTCGCTTCATGTAGGAGTGCGGAAACCAACCCTGTGTGACTGTGAGACATGAGTCCGACACACTAAGCACATCCAGGCATTTTATCTCAGATTATCCATGCTTTACTCCGGCTTATCCAAATACTGTGGAATAAGTAAGTGATGTCTGGATCAAGTTGAACCCCCATTTGGAACAATGGGTGTTTTTCCACTGGCAGAAAGTACCCATTTTTGCACCCATTAAGGACCCATTTGAGTGTGAGCAGGATGACCCCATTTCCACCATGGTACCCATTTGGGACACATTTGTTTCCACCGCCGCTGGGGAAATCCTGATCATATAGGTACATCTCAGCCTTTAATCTGGATTTTCTGTAGACCCCATTAATGGGGTCTACAATGGGGTCTTCAGCCAGAAAATCTGGATTAAAGGGAGCCTGTTTCCAGAATGCAAACGGGATGCAAATACGAAAAAAATGGGATGCAAATGGATTTGAAAATTGTATACAAATTTCTGAAAATCCAGATTTTTGAATTTTGATTTGAATTGAATTTGAATGCAAAAAATGCATTCGTGTACATCCCTAATAAAAAACCTGGGCCAGGAAGATAATCTTTACAGTGGTGATTCCTGCTCTTTGAAACTCTAGGACTTTCCTGCACTTTCCTTGGAAGTGGTATAGTGTGAGGCCTTGCCTACTTCTGTGCCTCCCTCTTCCACACTCAGGAGCAGAAGGGAAGAGCCCATGACCCCTGGCAGGCCACACTTCTTGATTAGGATGGATCAAAATGGCCTCTTAAACTGGGATATATGTTGACCTTTGTCAACAAGGTGATCCAGAGGCTTCTGGAATGGAACAGGGAGAGTGTGCAGAAGGGCTCATGCAGTTTAGCAAGGGGATCCATTTTGGCGGTGCATGAAATAGTGTCACCAAACTGGAGTCCTCTAGGACTCAGGCTTTGGAACGGAATGGGGCAGTGTGGGCCTCGCCTCAGAACAGGTCATGCCAGTGTGGATGGCCTTGCTCCAGAACACCTGGACCACTCCAGCATGGAGCCCATTCCGATCAGAGCAGGTCCACCTGGAGCGTCCAGCTCCCTGCAAGTGTGGAAACGGCTCTATTCCAACCAAGTTGTAGGCGGCTTCCTCACAAATGTTATTTTTAGGTCTTGAATGGTTTGTGTCTATGTTTCCTTACACTATGGAATTGAAACCCACTATGGAAGCCAACCCTTGACTGCCCACAAGAAATAAAGTGCTGTGAGGGCTCAGAAGAGAGCTGTGACTAGCCCAAGGTCACCCAGCTGGCTTCATGGCAGAGGGAAGAATCAAACCCACTATTCTGATATAAGAGTCCGGCTCCCTAACCACTAGACCAAAATGGTTCATCTGGTACAATCGGTAAGGATAGTTAGGTTATTGATGTTCCATAGGGTACTGTCCTGTTAGGGAGGGGGGTGGGAGGGAGGGGGTGGGAGGGAGGGAGGGAAGGAGGGAGTGATATCTTTAATTATTATTTTTTCCTTTTCATATGTTTTATTCTTATTGTAACCTGCTCTGTGACCATTTGGTGAAGGGTGGGATATAAATTTATTCACTCACTCACTCACTCACTCACTCACTCACTCACTCACTCACTCACTCACTCACTCAATCAATCAATCAATCAATCAATCAATCAATCAATCAATCAATCAATCAATCAATCCCTTCCTATTTACTCTGGCTTTCTTAATTATATGCTTTCCCTTTTCTTCTGTTTCATTTTTCAATTTTTTTGAGCTGTCCAGAAAACTCTCATGAGTTTGCCACAAAAATACGCCAAATCAATGAAACAAGGTCCAAGTCGCGGCCAAAGTCACACCTGATTGGCACAAATCTTCATTTTCAGGGCAAGAAGCCTGCATTTGCAGTGAGCGACCAAGTTTCAGAAGGTGGCTTTGCATCAAGAATAGAAGGAACAAACAAAAATCAGCCAAAAGCCTCCTGCTACCACCTTGAAGCGTCTGACTGCATTTCAGGAGCCTGCTTTGTTGACGGGGGAGATGGCAGTCTGCCAATTCCTTATTCTGTGATACGCATGCATTAGCAGAAGGGAAATCCATCCAGAGAAGTGATTGAGAGGGTCTTGCGTCCGTGAATAACTAAACTGCTCTGCTGCAGTACCTCTGCAATGTGATCAGCTCACCTTTGCTGAAAATTAATGTCAGAAAGTGCTGACTCAAGCCAGAATAGACGCTTGGAGGAAATCCAGAAATCCAGCTGGCTTCTCCAGCCATCACAGAGCACTGGAGCTACAAAAATTAATTGGGGAGGGCTAATGAAGTTGCAAAGGAGAAGAAGAAGAGTGCCAGGTAAAATACTGAAACAGGGAACACAATAAGCAACGGAATTGCAATATTTTTAAAAACGTCTTTGTGTAATTGCTTTGTCGTGTGTCGTGCAACCTGTCCCAGGACCTCCAGGGGAAGGGTGGGATACAGATGCTATAAACAAACAACAAAATGAATTCCTCAGCCCACAAAGAAAGAATAAAGTGGTTCTAATTTAGGACACTGGGCAAATATTGCTTGTATTGATTACTGGGAAGGAATGGTGAGAGGCTGACCTGGAAATAAAATGAACAAAAAATGTGTTTAGAAGATAATGCTTATCTATGGTAGAAGCCCTTAGGAGCAACTGCCCTGGGTTGCAGGGACTCTGAAATAGGTGCGTCTGTTTAGTGTGTTATCCCGTTGTAATTGGTGGCTGGCAAGGGATGGGGGTGCCACGACCCCTGCACCACACGGATTTGCTAAAACAGGCAAGTAAACAAGCAAAGCACTCTCCACTGCAGGAAATAGACTTCTCTTTGAAGTTTTTGGGGATCCACAGGAATTTCAAAATGAAGCTTACTTGCCAAAGGATGTATGTCTGTAGGATACCACTGAGTCATGGCTGAGTCCTGGTTGACTGGGCTGTTGTTGTTGTTGTTATTGACACAACAGCAGTAACACACAGCAAACAAGGTATTTATGCTGGTTTCAATCATTGTTATCACTCGTCTGGTCCTTCCCAAGTGCCTAGGACTGAGTGATGTATCGGCGAATGATACGAGCAGATCCCACCAAAGTGGCTTTCTGTAGGTGGCAGATGGATATTTGGTTGATGCCAATGCTTTTCAGGTGCCCACTAAGATCTTTCGGCACTGCCCCCAGTGTGCTGAGAACCACGGGGACCACCTTTGCTGCTTTATGCCAGAGTCCCTGCAGTTCTATTTTCAGGTCTTCATATCTGGGGACCCGGCTTCCACTGCGCATGTGTGTGCTGTGGCAGGCATTGGCCATCCGCCCTCACAAGCGTGGCTGGCCAATGGCATGCACGTGCAGTGGAAGCTGGGTCCCTGCTTCCAGAAGCCGCCGCGCCGTGGCCAGGTAAGCATCAGATCAGGAGTGCGTGGCCACGGGCGGAGTGAGGGGTGGCAGCTGCAGCTTCCCCTGGCAAGACAAGGCACCATCGCGCCTTCTCTTGTGAGGGGTAAGCTGGAGAAGCTGGCTGCCAGTCTCGCCTTGTTGGCTCGAAGGAGCCAATGGCAAAGGCCAGTGGGCAGGGCCAGCTGTCAAATAGAGAGCATGCGCTCTCGGTCTTTGACTGCTGGGCAGGGCCTCTGGAGGCTGGATTGGGATGGGTGCTGGTGTGTCCGCACCAGCACCATCTCCAGTCCAGCCCTGCTGCTGCCACCCCACGCATGTGCGGGCGCGCGGGGCCTTTTTAAAAATGTTTTACCCAGAAAACGGATCTTATAGAACTGTTTTCCGGCAGCAGATGCGGAAAGGCCCCTAGAGAGCAAATGATATGGGTATCAAGACGCCACATATAAGTACTGGAGTCAATTCCTTTCCTCCCCGTGCTTCCAAATGTGTCCACAAAAAGAATTGCCTGTGTTGAAACTCACAGACGTCCTTCAGAATCATCGTCCTTTGTCTTTAACTGGGCCAGAAGGAGCAGAGTAGAAGCAGAGGTGTTTTTCAGATTGTGTTTGGCTCACTTTGGGCTTAGGCAGGCACAAGGAGGGTGACACATTGCCTGGAGTAACCAACACACAAATGCCAAGGAGCAGAGAAAATTACTTTCTGTTCTGGGAAGAAAAAAGAGAAATCTAATGCGACACATTTCCATCAAAGACAGAAGAGAACAGCCAGAGGGCTTTAAGGATGCTTCATGGGTTCATGTGATAGGCAAGGCTTTCTGGTTGCCAATAATTAGATACAGGAAATAAAAGAATTGAGGAGAAAGCATGAAAGAACAAAGCTTGGTGCATGTTAAATGGTGAGTGGATGGAGGAGGTTCAATTTCACTTTGGAGTCAACTGGAAACATTCCCTCTCGCCGCTCTGATGGGATCGTCATCATTGCCAGTTCATTTCTCAAACACCACCACAAAAAAAGAAAAGAAAAAGACACAGTAGAAGTGAGTAAGAATTTTAAAAAATAGCAGGGGCAAAGCAGATGCCAAGGCTAGAATTGGTCAGGAACAGCTTGTTCTTGCTGGTTTGTCGTTTCTTGTGAAAATATGAGCACTAAAATTTTATGATTCTAAGGGTGCGGTCAGACTGGCCTTTTTGTAATTGCCCCTTTCAGAAAAAGCATCCCTTCTGTAGATGCATAAAAAGGATACACAAACAGTTAAAAGAATAAGCCCACCTCATTTTTCAACACTTTGCTTTTCATTTATCTTGACATCTGGCTACACGTTCCTGACAATGAGTGCTCACCAGTGATTGGCCACTCTCCTGCCTGGCTTTTCATGGCCCTGATTGGCCACTTCTTGGCAGAATTTGTTCCTAGGCTGTGAATGGCCCTATCTCCTCTGTGCTTATGAATCTTCCCATCAAATATGATGAAAAGAAAGTTGCTTTTGGTGTGATTTAACCACATATAAGGAAGGGTCGCTGGTTCCCAGGCTTCAGGATAAGTAAGGTGGTTTTAGGTATTTTATGTCTGTTTTTATAGCATCAGTTTACCCAGAGGGCATCTCATGAACCACGTCTGATTGTACCCTTGGCTGTGCTGTGTTTAGATGGGGTTTAAAAAACTGTTTTGAGGGGCATTAGGGTGCCCCATTTTCACTTCCTATTCTCATCCAGAACAGATCTGATGTACTCAGACTATACTATGAGACGTAAGGCTTCTAAGATTCTTCACCCTTCCTTGGAACACACTACAGATAAGTAGGGGTGTGCAAGAATGTGTTTTTTTAACATTCTATTTGAGTTCAAATAACCAAAAATTCAATTTGATTTGAATTATTTAAATTCAAATTTAACAAGATTTGATTCAAATTTACCAAGTTTGAATCTATTGGTTTGAATTTTTTATTCAAATTTGCAAATTACGAATGTCGACAAGATGCGTCAATGCCTGTACACGTCTTCCTGACATCTGTACACATCTGTACACTTGCATTCTGTAGTTATCCCGTACCCAACTCGTTTTCATCCCGTACGGATCCATACAAATGTGTATGGATGCGGGAAAGGTGCAGATCTTCAAGTATGCGTTATGTACTAACTTGTACACACATGAATGTTCGAATAATTCAAACGAATAGTCCCAAAATTTAAAGTTCGATTCAAATGTTTAAATTTGAATTTCTGGACACTCTATTCGAATTCAAATGTCAAAATTCAGCACATTCGATCGAATGTTGAATGTCTATGAGTATTTATGCACACCCCTACAGATAAGTTTAGAATGTGTGCCCATCTGGAGCACTGTTTTGTCCTATATTAGATCAGTTTCAATTATTGTGATCTGAGGAAGGAACCCATCAATAGGCTGGATTACCTTGGGAAAACTGACTTGTTCCTGGCTCTTTGAGAGCTTTCTGAAGATTTTGATTGTATTTTTGAGCCACCTCTCCCCCCCACCCCCACCCCCAGGGAATTGGGGAAAAGAAAACCTTTTCAGTTCATTTTAGTCACCAATAGGAAAGGAAATTCTCTCGATATATATACACACATTGTTTTAATGGCTTCTCCCTTTGCAATTATGGTCTGGCGCTAGCAATTCTCTCAAGGAAAAATAAAAATCAGAAAATCAATGTTTCCTTCAAGATAGTTCATGGACTGCCATAGATTTAAAAGAAAGAAAGAAACTAAAATAAACAGAGCAAAGTAAATGCTTACTGATGAGAACCAGAAAGAACTCTTGACTTTAAACCAATTGGCCCTTCACCCTACCCCATCCCAATCTTGAATCTCTATTTAAAACTTTGATTTCTGGTTTGTGAAATAAATTTAAAAAAAATCCATTCCCCCCTCCTCTTCTTCTGGTGAAAAAAAAAACAATTTAAGACATCTCTTAATTAATAGATGAACTTCTGCTTCGCTGGAAATGGTGCAGAGAACCAATGAGTTGGTTGAGCTCAAATCAGCGTTGTCTACCTACTACTTTTCAGTGAGGTCAAAAAGATATTTCCAGCATTAAAACAGGTCAGCAGCGACTCCGCTATTATTTGGGAAGCAAGACAGAAATATGTCATAGAAATCAGTTGCTGAAAAATCATATCTATCCGAGAGTCGGTTACCAGGTGTGTGTGAAAGAAATTTATTTCATTTCTGCATATATGAGAAGTCACAGATCTTGTATTTCTCAGATCAGTACATGTCCGCACACGAATAGCAAATATTTCAAGAAATTTCCTTTTCTCCAGATACAGTGATGCAATTCTCCAATGTAAAAAATATATATACATTTTTGCAGCACGGAAACAATCATACAAAAATGTGTTTGTTAATAAGAATTCCATACAAAAATGCAATGTTATTTATTTATTTATTATTTGCAATTCTATCCTGCCTGTAAGTCTCAGAGTAGGCAACAACATTTAAATCAAACACACACATATATAAACAATAACAGTATATATGAAAACAGTGACAGTGTGTGAAAGTGGGAGGAGGAAATGTATCTGCATTTAACCAAAGGCCAGATGAGATTGTAATTTGGCCTTTATCGAGATGTCAGTTACTGTGTTTGGATATACAGTCGGACCTGCGTATCCACTGATCTGGTAACCATGGTTTCAGTTTTCCACAGTGACCGGATCAGCCCCCTGCACCCCCTATGGGTGAAGGCAGAAAATTGCCAGAAATGGTCCCAGAAACTGAGTGCATCTCGAGTGAGATTTTCCATGATTCTTGTGAAATCGCATGGGATTTCACAGGAATTATGGGAAATGGAGTGCATCTTAAGTGAGATTTTCCATTATTCCTGTGAAAACATGGAATTATGGGAAATGGGGTACATTTCCCAGCCTTCACATTATCCATGTTTTCCTGTTATCTGCGGTAGGGCCTGGAATGTATCCCCCACGGATATGGAAATCCAACTGTACTGGAATAAAGCACTGATGTTCCTGAATATCACTCAGAACTTCTCTTATTCATGCTAGTGTGGTCTGACTGAGGTCCTGAACCCAGGAGATGGCTGAAATAACCAGACACTCATAGACCTTGCCAGTCTGGTGTACTGGCCACTGTGGAACAGCCAGAGTTAACTGAAATTCCATTTGATGGGATCCCTGTTCAGGTGTGATTCCTGCCTCTTGAGCCAGTTTGGTCTAGTGGTTTAGGGAGCTGGACTGACCTGAGAATACCAGGTTTGATTTTGCCCTCCCCCATGAAGCCAGCTGAGTGACCTTGAGCTAGTCACAGGTCTCTTTTGAGCCCCCATAGCCCCACCTA
The DNA here is from genome assembly GCA_023333525.1 of Aspidoscelis tigris stejnegeri. Taxonomy (NCBI): domain Eukaryota; kingdom Metazoa; phylum Chordata; class Lepidosauria; order Squamata; family Teiidae; genus Aspidoscelis; species Aspidoscelis tigris. The sequence continues at coordinate 21,974,158 of JALMGA010000012.1, read as the reverse complement.
CCTCACAGGGTGTCTGTTGTGGGGAGAAGAATAGAGGTTTTGTTAGCCGCTTTGAGTCCCCTTAAATGAGTGAGAAAAGCGGGGTAGAAAAGCCAACTCTTCTTCTTCTTCTTCTTCTTCTTCTTCTTCTTCTTCTTCTTCTTCTTCTTCTTCAAATGTCCTAATACCTGAAGGCCCTTTCTACGTTTATGGCCTTAAATATGGTTTCTTGAAAATGAATCCTCAAAGGGGACAACTTTCTGGCTTAAAAAAAATCCTTATTGTTGGGCTAGATTCAAGGTGGCCTATGGGGGAAGCCATCACTGTCATGTCATGGCTGGCAGGCAAGGCCATTTTTGTGTTGGATGGAGGCCATTTTCCTTGGCATGCAGGTGCCAGAAGCTCTTTGATCTGGTCCACAATGCCTGCATGGCAGTTGCAGACCAAAGTGAGGGGGCTTGTCAGTGTGTTTTGACCCTCTTTCAGGGTGGTTTTGAGGGGCCTCAGGGTATTGGGTCATTCAAATACTGTCGCAGTCATGCTCCGCAACCTGAAATCTTGGCTCTGGGAAACTTGGTTGGAGGCAGCCTATGGCTACCTCGCTCTTGGCTGCAGTTCTGAAAACCACAGCAATGCTTGGTTACAGCCCAAGGGCTGCAACAATACTTGGTACCAGGGGTTACTGGCATGATCCACCGGGTGTTGCAAAAGTAAATCCCCTATTCAGCACCAGCATGTGATAAGAGATCACCATGTGCTCATATGGCGAGTTAAAGATGGAGAGCACAGGGGAAAGAAGTCAGGCGGGAGACAGGATCAGCTGGAAAAAGAGACAGAGTTTAATTTTCCCAGCCTTAAATACAGCAGTCAGTGGAGACGAGGAGGAAATGATGTAAAGGCACAATCCAGCGAGGTGATTGGTGGAACTCGGTCAGGTGAGCAGGCCAGAGGTCCTTCTGGTGTCACATCCTGTGGCGGGAGGTGGGGAGAATCCTCAAACAGGAAGAGAAGGGTTGTTGTTCTTTGGGGCCATGTGGTTGCAGATGCCATTATGCCCCAAGGCTAAAATTCCAGCACCCTGCTGGTGCTGAGTGTGTACTGCAAGCTTATGGGACAGAAAAATAGTTGCTTTTTACTCTTGAGGCTTGAGAAATGGAAGCTGGAAGCCAGGGGAAAACCTGGGCAGCCTTTGCTGTTACCACAAAATACCACACTGGAGGTTTCTCCATCTAGGCCTGAAGATGGCTTTGTCATCCTTGCTGGCCCAGTGGTATCCAGCAGAGCTTACTGCTTCACAGAATAGAATAAAAATATTCACACAGCATTTAAAACAAAGGGCGGCTTGCTAAAGACAAAATGCTGCACTAAAGTCAAGGGGTTTCCCTACATTTCCAAAGTTTGCATGCACCAAAATGTGTTGCTTTGATGAGACTATTTCCCTCAAAGTCACAGAGCAGATTTTTGCCTCTGAAGCACATGAAAATTAACCTTCTAGTGCCATCTTATTTGGCTAGCATCCGTAGCTGCCTCCCTTCTTTAAATGGGACAGATGTTGTGAAAACAACCATTAACTTTCTGACTAAACATTTCCAGATTTTAGCTTGTGAAGTAAAGATACGATGCATATAATGGTGAATTATGGGGAAAACAAACTGAATCTGGTCAAAAGACCACTGCGACATCCTTCCAAATCCAAGCGTAGGAGGAAATGGAGACACAGTCTTTAATTTAATTTAATTTAGTATTTGTATCCTGCCCTTCACCCATAAGTCACGGGGTAGGTAATGCCAATTAAAAAAAATAAAAACCTTAAAACAGTACAAAACATTCACTAATTGATGCACTGAGGTGTAATCTTATTCAGTAAAGGTAGTGTAATTATTCATTTAAAATTAAAAGTATTTGTTCCTGCAGATAAATTTAGTGGCGCTTCTGGCAGCTTTCGATTTTGGTAATTGAAAAATCTGAAAAGTTATAAATACTTATTAGGCTTTTTAAATTTAATTTATCATTATGATTGCAATAACTGCTTGTGCACTGATAGAACAAGATGTGAGCACACATATGTATTATAGCCTGAACTACTTAGGAAATGAGTATCTTTAGATTTTTATATTTTTCTCTAAAGCTGTATTGTTCTGTTGCTCCTCTGAGATCATAGGATGAATAGCTAATTCAATGTCCGGTGTCAAGAAAGGATCTAGAAAGTTCCTTTCCAGATGTTGGAGTGGAATAAGGGGGTGCTTCCCTCCATCTGGCCTCCGTAATCCAGCCTCCCCACACATGTACGGCCACGCAAGGGCCCTTCAGATCCGACACTATTTGTGATGGATCAGGGGGAGGACGGATCACCGAAAAACGGATCTAAAAATATCCGTTTTTCGGTGATCCGTCCTCCCCCTGACTCGTCACAAATAGTGTCGGATCCGAAGGGCCCTTGCGTGGCCGCACATGCGTGGGGAGGCTGGATTACGGAGACAGGATGGAGTGGGTGCTGGGCAGATGCACCAGCACCCATTCCAAAAGTCCTCCGGCTCGCCAGTAGCAGCCCCAGCCACTCAGGATTCGCGCAGGATGCAGGCGCGCTGCATCCTGGGCGAAGACCCTCAGAATGACGCCGATGCTGATGAGGTAAGGAGGGGTTTTTCTGCGCTCCCACCAGGGTGGGCTAGGGTGGGCTTTAGGCAAGCTCACCCTGGCCCCAGAAGCGGCGATCCGCTGTTTCTGGGGTGAGGGCAAGCCGCGGCAGCGAGGCCCCCCGGCTCGCCATGCTTGGCTCCGGCGAGCCAATCATGGCAGGTGGGGGGAGGGCCCTCCGTCCTGGATTGGAGCCGGGTGCTGTGTGTCCGCACAGCACCTGCCTCCAATCCGGATCTATGCCGCGTGTGCGGAGGCAGGGCCGCGGGGTAGATCCGGATCTCTTAGATCCGGATCTACCCCGTTAAACCGGAACTACCAGTGATCCGGAGTTATTAAAACCGGTTCCCCCGGGATCCGGTTTTAATAAATCCGGGTGCCGGAGATCCGGTTTTATTAGCCCCTGTGCGGAAGCACCCCTACACAGCTGGGTGACCTTGGGTGAGTCACAGCTCTCTTTCTGAGCTCTCACAGCCCCACCTGCCTCACAGGATGTCTGTGGTGGGGAGAAGAACAGAAGGTTTGTCAGCAGCTTTGAGTCCCCTTAAATGGGTGAGAAAAGTGGGGCAAAAATGTCAACTCTTCTTCTAATTTTTCTTCACAATTATATCCATATTTAACTGTTAAGGGAACCACATGGTATTACCTGAAAGCACTGACTGACCTATTTTTTTTTTGTCTCTCTTGCTTGCATCTGCCAGAAGGTTTAATTTTGACTTCTGATGTATCATCTATTTCAAAACCAGTGGGACAGTCATCCTTAAGTGTCAACAATGTCAACGGTTTATATTAATTGTTTTCCAGATTAAATAGCTGGAGCTTTCGTTCCTGCAGATGTTGCCAGTTTTCCCCAAGGATTCAGAGTTCTCGATCGTTTGTGCCTTGTTCAAGGACTCTCTTCCAAGGTACAAACAAGTGACTCACTTCATCTTAGCCCTCATAGGTGCATCTCAAGGAAGGTGAAACTCTTAAGATATAAAAAGTAACTGAGGGAACCCATCCTAAGCAAGGTTGTTTCTCTCTCCTTGCTGTTAATCCATCAGATTAGCTAAAATTTAAATGCAGTGGGAGGAATAAAGAGACTTCCTTTTATTTTTGTTAGCTGAAAACCAAGGCTGTGTAGAGCTAGAGTATTTATTTTAATAAACGCTATGAGTTTCCAGCAGTTGGATGCGATTTTTACTTGCAAAATTGGCCTGTGAGTGGTTTTACAGAGAGAGGGCCATTAAACATCTGATGATAAAAAGAGCAATAAACAGACAAATAAATACTCCTGGAAAATTTAGGGCTAATCTTCATTCGTGTTGTGTAGGAAGCTAGACCTGCAAGAAGTAAAGGGGGTGGGGGGAAGTAAAAGCAGCTTAGAGGTGGAAACTTGAAGACATCAGCCTGGCTGGCTTTAAGAAGGGACTAGAGAAATTCATGGAGGACAGATGTATCAATGGCTATTAGAATGAATGGCTAGGAATCACTTCTGTGTTGAAAAGACAGGCAGATGGCTCTATAGGCCAGTTGCAGGAAGCTGAGGGCAGGCTTTGCCTTCACCTTCTGCTTGAGATGCCCAGAAGCAATTGTTGGGCCACTGTGTGAGACAGGATGATGGACTAGATGAGCTGTGGTCTGATCCAGCAGGGCCCCATTTAATTCACAGGGAATAGGTGTATCAGTTGCTGCTAGAACAGACGCTTAGATACCACCTGCAGGATGGAGAGTCAGACAGGATGCCTCTGAACGCCATTTGGAGGGGGTTGAGGGCAGGTGAGGGCTTCGTCTTCTGCTTGAGAATGCCCAGGATGCTGGTACTGGACTAGATGGGCTGTGGCTTGATCCATCAGGGCTTCTCTTGTGTGCTTATGGACAAATTCGTGCAGCACAAGTATATAAATGGCTACTGTTGTGTATACTTAAGATGCTGCCTCTGGGTTGGAGAGACAGGCAGGATGTTTCTGAAGGCCATTTGTGGGGAGTTGAGACCAAGTGAGGGTATCCCCTGCTCATCTTTGAAGAAGAAGAGTTGGCTTTTCAACTCCGCTTTTCTCACCCATTCAAGGCGACTCAAAGCGGCCAACAAAGCTTCGTATTCTTCTCCCCACAACAGGAACCCTGTGATATAAATGGGGCTGTGAGAGCTCAGAAAGAGAGCTGTGACTAGCCCAGGGTCACCCAGCTGGCTTTGTGGAGGAATGTGGAATCAAATGTGGTGACTACGAGATATGAGTCCAGCACTCTAACCACAAAATCAAGCCAAATGTTGTGTCCCGGCCGGCGGCGCGTGCAGGCGGACACACTCACGTGGCGCTGCTATACAGGAGTGTGGCGTTCTCGGAGTGAGGGTACGGTCCGGGATCAGGAGTCCAGAGGTCAACACAGTTGGGATACAGTCCAAGGTCGTGAGTCCAGAATTCAGCATGACGGGGGGTTCAGTCTAGGGGACAGTCCAAGGTTCAAAGCATGAATCCGGTAATCCAGCAGGTATGCACAGCAGTGTCTGCAACGTTCACTGGGCGCCTGCTGATTCCTTAAGTAGGGGACGCTCTGCTTCTTCTTAACAAGTGGCACGTGATCTGCTTCTTGTGCCTCAGCGTTATTTGGGAAGGCCTTTGGAGGAATCTGAGTGCTCCCTCCCTGCGGGTCTCTCGGCATTTGCATCGATGGGGTCTGTCTCCGGCAATGTCGGGGGTATGGGTGTGGGCCAGGTACCTCTTCCTCTTCTGTGGAGCTGAAATCAGGAGGCATGACACCAAATTGGGAGGAGAAACAAACCTACTGGGGTCCATGAACTGGGAAATTACAGCACTAAAGCACATTAAACATGTGTAATGGCTCTTGTTGTGAGCCAGTTTGGTCTAGTGGTTAGGGAGCCAGACACTTATCTGGGAATACCAAGTTTGATTTCGCCCTCCCCCATGAAGCCAGCTGGGTGACCTTGGGCTAGTCACAGCTCTCTGCTGAGCTCTCACAGCCCCACCTACCTCACAGGCTGTCTGTTGGGTGGGGAGAAGTCCCCTTAAATGGGTGAGAAAAGCGGGGTAGAAAAGCCAACTCTTCTTCTGCTTCTTCTCACCCCTATCTCTGATTTTTAATTTAATTTTTAAAACAGCCAGTTGAGAAACATGGATTTGCTTTTGCTTTTCTCCATAAATATTTTTGTTTGTTTTTTTATCCTGCCCTTCACGTTATGATCTCAGGATGGGTCACCATAAAACATAAAATATACCATGCTGATCCAGCTAAGTTTTCTTTGTTTGTTGGGGTACTTATAATCGAACCCTCCTTCCACATTTCCCAGAGATTCTAATTCTGGAACCAGCACATTTCTTGATGTGGTTTCTTTGGGGGACTATATCTCCCATGATCCTTATCTGTAATCTATACCTCTCTGTTCACTTAAATCATTCTCCTTCAGAGGGGAGAAGCCATGACAGTCAAAGTCTACCCCTTTGGAATAATAAGCTGTTCCTGGAACCAAAAGAAGCAGTGACAACCTGTTGATGGTTATTCACTAGAGAACCATTCTCTGAAGTCTGATCACAAATTGATGGAAAACAATGACAGTTCCCAAATTAAAGATTGAAATCAAATGATCTTGACTTTCTTCTTTTTTTAAAATAAGTCTTCTTTATAAACCACCATCTTCTTTTCTCCTCCTGTTCTGTCAGTTTTTAAACATGCTTTGTTACACCACAGCCGCATCCCCATTACAAGCTTGTATCGGTTTCAAACCGTTTTCAATCCTCGCAGACCCCACTTCAGTTTGGCTTAACACGCTTTCCGTGTGTTAAATCGGCCCAAAGTGTTGTAAATGTTAACCCTCATTTCAACAGGTCTCACTCCGGTTCGTGCGCTTGGAATGTGTTACATTTTTTACTGTGGGGACCCTACCGTTTTAAGGGATGAGAATCCATGTTTAGGGTTTCCCTCTCCCAATAGCTTGCTTCCAAAGACAGTGATTTCAGTGTAAAAATCCAACCTTCACAGCAGCTGCTACACTAGCAATCTAGCCACTTCACACCTGATAACAATGTTGCAACTTTGCGCAATTCTAGCTCTTTGGAGTTCTGACCTTTAAAGGGGAAAGGAAAGCAGGTGCAGGTTCTGGGAGATGTGTGAATGTTTAAAGCCCTCTTGCTTGAGTTGCCACTGCTGCTGTGTGCCCTGGGCAATGGGGAGAGGAGGGGAAAGAATCGCTGGCTGCCCGCTGCTGGTTTTCCTCCAACCAGGCAAGCGGCAGCCACCCAACCAGGCTCAGTGAAGGGGTCTGTTATGGGTGGCGTGTTCATGCCAGGAGGAAAAGGGCAGGGCAGCCCTGAAAAGCGGCTTTTAAAAAGTAGCCACTTGCATCACGTACGCCACGTAGGATCCTCAGAATCCGGATCGAACGTGATTAAGTTTAAAGTAATTGGAACAGGCAAATTCGCCTTTGCATCCGGTTCTGTTATTTCAGTTTAGGGAAACTGAATTAAGCTTATAATGGGGATGTGGCCCACATGTTTTCCATTGGGGGTAAATAGCCCTTTTGCCTGCTCCAAAATCATTCACGGTGCCCTTAAATTTCTTTCCTTTGTCATCTTCCAGTTTCACCTTGAGTTATTCAGTCTGGAACATTTCCTTTTTGGGTGTGTGTGTGAATTTCTTCCTTTCCTTTTTAAAACTTTACTGCTGAACATCTAAGCACTTCAAACAGGATTCTTCTACACACTTTTCCCGATTCAGATTTCTTCTGATCTGACAAGCCTTTTCTCTCTTCCCCGCCCTCCTTTTCTTCCTCCCGTCCTTATTTTATTTCTGTACATCTAATAAAAGAATGGCAAGTGTGATTTCTCTCTTTCTTACTGCCAATTCCACATATATTCCTTCTGGCTTTGGGGAAGAAGAAGAAGAAGAAGAGTTGGCCTTCATACCCCACTTTTCTCACCGATTTAAGGGGACTCAAAGCAACTGATGAACCTTCTGTTCTTCTCCTCACATGGGAGGTAGGTGGGGCTGTGAGAGCTGAGAAGAGAGCTGTGACTAACCCAAGGCCACCTGGCTGGCTTCATGGAAGTGTGTGGAATCAAACCCAGTGATTCCCAGATAGGGATGTGCACGAACGTTCTAAACATTTGAAAGTTGATCAAATTTGATCGAATGTGGACATTTGAATTTGAATACAATGTCTACACAGTTGAATTTAAACATTCAAATGAATTTTGAACGCTCCAAAACATTCTTTCGAATGATTCCGGACATTCCGAATGTGCAGCTACGTATATATTACATGCGTATCTATATGAATCTCAAACGTATCTGTATGCATTTGCGCTGATAGTACGGGATGAAAACGGGATTCATACGGGATAAAACGGATGTACGTGAAATGTGTACAGATATGTTTAACACATACGAATGTTGTTGACATTCGTATCTTCAGATTCAAATCTAACATTCAAATGAATATATTTAATGTATTTGATTCAGATTTTTGTGGATTCGGATTCTAAACATTCAAATCGAATCATATGTTTTGATATTCTATTTGACTCAAATTCGAATGCAAAAAATAAAAATTCTGGTCCGTCCTGTATGGTAAGTGTGAATCCATCCCAAGTCTCCATTCACCATGCATGCCTTAGATTATCTTTGTTAGCAAGCGTAACTATACACACAACACAGTAAAGAAACCTTTTTGCATGGTGACCATGACCTGGGAAACTGTGACACCATTATGCCAAAATATAGCTATTACCCATGACCAGCATTAGTTCAGACAGTGAAAAAACATCTCTACTCCCAGATAAGAATCCACAAGAAGAAGAAGAAGAAGAAGAAGAAGAAGAAGAAGAAGAAGAAGAAGAAGAAGAAGAAGAAGAAGAAGAAGAAGAAGAAGAGTTGGCTTTCCTACCTGTTTGTGGTCTGAACTAGTAGACTTCACTACAGTGCAGGAAGGAGAAGAGTTGGCTTTTCTACTCTGCTTTTCTCACTCATTTAAGGGGACTCAAAGCGGCTAGCAAACCTTCTGTTCTTCTCCCCACAACAGAACACCCTGTGAGGTAGTAGGGCTGTGAGAGCTCAGAAGACAGCTGTGACTTACCCAAGGTCAGCCAGATGGCTTTGTGAGGGAGGGCGGAATCGAACCCAGTATTCCCAGAAAGGGGTCTGCCTCCCTAACCACAAGACCACTCTAGCTCACAGTGTTATCTTGTATGATCTGCAAGCAGGAGAGGATGGGTCCTTCTTTGGACTAGGAATCCCAAAGATGACTTGAGTCATCAGTGGAGTTGTGCCAAACCCATTCAGGTTTGAACTGGCTCACATCAAACAAATGGTGTTCAAAAAGTTCAAGTTTAAACCAAACACTCCGCTTGACTGAGATTTGAAGGTGTTCAAAATAAACCATGCACCCTCTTTGTTTGAAGAAAAAAGTTTCAGTTCAAACTGACCTCACAAGTACTGTACTATAATAGTGCTGTAATTTTCTTACCTTCTGGATGCACTCTCAGGCAGAGTTTGGTGTCTCAGAGATGCTTCGAAGAGCACCTTTCTTCCATCCCAGCTGCCACAGGTGTGGTAGGATAAACCACTTTGTAGCCACGACCCACAAATGGAGGCACTTTGTCTCTCACCTTAACCTTTATGGCTGAACTATCCCAATCGAGTTTGGCTTTGAACCAAGTTGGGGTCAGTTTGGTCTGGTCCAATCTGAACTGCCCCCTTCATAGTAGCTTGCTCATCTGCCCTTCTTCTTGGATTTGGTCCCCCAGGATCCACAGTCTTTCTGCTACCTTCTTCCTTTGCCTCCTCTTTTCCCTTTGGATCATTAACTCTTCTTTTCCACTTTGCTCCTTGTTCCTCCTCCTCATGGGTGTTCATGCCTATTGTTGCTTCTCTCTTTTAAGGAATCCATAACCTTCCAGACCACACTGACATCATAAGATCTGACAGGATCTGTTAATGCAGATGGTTTCATATCAGGTAAATACCTCTGAGGGCTCCCAAGAACGACAGTGCTGAAGATGGCCTGACCCTGAAGACCAGCTGCTGATGGACTTGGGTGCTTCTCCATAGCTTAATACCCTGCTTTTGGGGTCCTCACTGATATCCCTCTGACCTCAGTAAGGATAGACTTTGGAGGTGTTTTTCCACAGTCACTTAGGACCCATTTTAGCACCCATTAAGGACCCATTTCCACCACGGCACCCATTAGGGACACATTTGTTTCCACCAGCTTCGGGAAGTCCGGATCATATGGGTACTTTTGGGCCTTTAATCCAGATTTTCTGTAGACCCCATTAATGGGTCTACAATGGGGTCTTCAGCCAGAAAATCCGGATTAAAGGAAACCTGTTTCCATGTTAGTTTGGCAGTGGTCTAGAGGAAGCTAGGAGGAGGGAGCACCCTTGGGGGGGGGAGCCCCAAAACCTAAGCTTTGAAGTCATTTTGAAGTCCTTTTGAAGTCACTTAGAAGTCTGTGCAAAATAGCTTCAGGGCGTCTTTGAAGTCTGTGCTGATCTTCGGAGTGAACTTTGAAGTGACTCCGAAGTCACTTTGAAGTCACTTTGAAGTTTATTCCAAAGATCAGCACATACTTCAGAGACGCCCCAAAGCTATTTTGCACAGGCTTCGAAGTGACTTCGAAATGACTTTGAAGTGACTTCGGAGCCACTTCGGAGATTGCACCCCCTGTCCCCCCAAACACCTGGGGTGACAAGCAGAACCCTCATGGGTAGATCCCAATTTCCAAATGGGTACTCCGGTGTTTCCACGGCAGGGAAGCTAGCACCCATTGCTATTGGGTGCTAGACCACCCATGGAGACACATTGGGTACTTCCCTTAATCCGGGTCTACTGGATCCGGATTAAGGGAAGTACCCATTCCCTAGATCCGGATCTTCTTAGATCCGGATTAAAGGAGCATGGTGGAAAATCATCCCTAGACTAACTGATCTGTTGGCCCAACCCAAGAAGATTTCTAAGTGTTTATGTTATTCCAAACAGCACTAGCCCAATTTTTTACTCACCAGCATTTCATTCTGATCATATTTTGGTGTTTGGACATTTTCGGGTGTGATTTATTTGACTACTTTTCTGTTCAGTCTCATCTCCACAATGACAGTGTTATTAGATGAGCAGGCTGGGGGAAGGCTCAGAGACATGTCAAAAGCAATAAAGCATGCCAGCAACAAAAAGAAACAGCCTTTTCTTCACTTACTTCTTCTTTCTGTATGTGTATTTCTGTGTTGCAGCTGAACAAAAACCATCTGCAAATTGGGCTGCTTTAAGCTTTTACTGAGATTTTCATCTGTGACAAATAGGTGAAGATTGCTGGTTTAGGAATACACCAGTTAAATAAGCAGCTTTTCTTGTTCTGTGCTTGCTTTGATCATTTCTCAAAGGGTTGATCTGTTTCAGTCAGCAGCTCAGAGGTATGGCCCTGTGTTGATGGAGGCCACACAATTTTAGTTATTGATTTCTTTTATTATTATTTTCAATTTCATTTTTGGGCTGAACAAACTGTCAGTTCTCACACTGATGTCTATGTGGTACAGGTGCTATCTGTTGCCCTCTCTCAGATCTTCACACAGAGACTAAGGTATGGTTCCCTGTAGATGGAGGTCACACGATGTTTGTATTTTTTATTACTTTCATTTTTGTCTTTTTGGTGAGTGCAGCTATTTAAAATGTTAAGCTTTTGGCATTTCAGGGCCCAACTAGATATTGCTTGATGTACAATAGGTTGCTCCTCGACAGGCAGGTGGAACCACAGTGATGAAGCCAGAAGAGGACCATGTTTGGTCTCTTTCCTTTGAGTCAAACCCAGCCTCAATCCACTGTGGATCAAAGTAGAGTACCATAATAAAAATGAGGGGCTTCTTGAATGTATGTGTGGTCCGATCTATGGCAATGTCTCTTCTGTATCCTGGAATGGAAGAGACAAACCCTTCCATAACCCTGGACCGCTCCATCTGCATTGGGATGGAGCATGGCCTGTCTAGGTGGGCAAAATGGCTGCCTGTTTCAAGGCGCGGACTCAGTCTGGTCTGTCCTGTAAGGTAGGTGTGAATCCAGCCCAAGTCCCTATTCACCCTGTGCCTGAGATGATCTTTGTTGGCACAGAGGCTGCCTTTCTCTTTCCTAATGCAAACATATCTATATACACAACACAGTAGCGATGTGTACAAATGTTCCAAACATTTGAAATTCAATCAAATTCAATCAAATTTGAATAGAATGTCTTCACATTCGAATTTAAACATTTGAATGAATTTCAAATGTTCCAAAACATTCTTAGGAACCTAAGAGGAGCCTTGCTGGATCAGTCCACAGCTCATCTAGTCCAGCATCCCATCACACACAGTGGGCCACCAATTGCCCATTGGCATCTCAAGCAGAGACAAGGCAAACTTTATCCTGCTCTCGAATCCCAGCAAATGACCTCAGAAGCATCCTGCTTGTTCCCCCAGCTTGAAAGATGTAATTAGGGATCAATTCTAGTAGCCATTGATACATCTGTCATCCATAAATTTGTCTACCCCTACCTTAAAGTCATCTAGGCTAGTGGCTGTCACCACCTCTTCTGGCAACAAATTCCATAGACTGATGACCCTCTGGGTGGTGAAGAAATACTTCCCCTTTTCTGATCCGACTCTCCTACCCATCAGCTTCATAGTCAGCCCCTAGGTTCTAGTGCTGTGTGATAGAGAAAAGAAATTTGTTTCAATGATTCAAAACATTCAAAAGTACAGATACATATGTATTACATATGTATCTGTATGACTCTCATAAGTATCTGTACGCATTTGCCCTTATAGTACTGGACAAAAACGGGACGCATACGGGATAAAACAGGACGTGTACGAAATGCATAGATATATGTATGACACATATGACTGTTGTCGACATTCGTATCTTCAGATTCAAATCTAACATTAGAATATATTTGATTCAAATTGGGTTTTGTTACATTCCGATTCTAAACATTCAAATCGAATTGGATGTTTGGACATTCAATTCAACTTGAATTCGAATGCAAACCCCCCCCCCCCCCCCCGCATTCGTGCACATCCCGTACAAGACAGTAGAGAAACCTGCTTGCTTGGTGACCATCACCTGGAATCTGTGACATCATCACGCCAGAATATAGCTATTACCCATGGCCAGCGGTAGTTTCGACAGTGGAAAAAATGTTCATTTTTTGGAGGATTATGGTAGTTATCGAAATGAAGTCCTGTGAACATGGCTGGGAATCAAAAAGATGTGTAATCTTTCTGCAGGATGCGTAAGCTTATGTGTGTTTGCCAGTTATGCTAATAAGGTAAAGTGAACTTGTCATGCTCTTGTCTGGATAAAGTTGTGGCCTTGTTTTACTTTAAAATGTCCTCTGTATGAATCAGTAGAGGGGGGAAAGCTTGGTTGCATTATAGAAGAGTTGAAGAAATGCTGCGTGTTTCCTCTTAGCCAATGTTTTACCTGGTAAAAAGTAGCTAATAATCAAGTAGCTTACTTAAAGATCAAGTCAACTCTTTTGTTATAGCAATAATTGAACAGGGGAAGACTCTGAACCTTGATATGCCTCTAAAATCTAAATCATCCAAATCCCTAACCTAACCCTAACCCTGACCCTGACCCTGACCCTGACCCTGACTCTAACCCAACCTAACCTAACTTAACCTAACCTTGACCCTGACCCTGACCCTGACCCTGACCCAACCTAACCTAACGTAGCCTAGCCTAGCCTAGCCTAGCCTAACCTAACCTAATCTTGACCCTGACCCTGACCCTGACCCTAACCCAACCTATCTTAACCTAGCCCTAACCCTGTATGTTTCTGTATGTGTCTTTGCTGATCTGACATTACACTCTCAGCTAGGTATGTGCACAAATGTTCTAAATTCAATTGAATTCTATCGAATGTGGACATTCAAATTCTAATATAATGTCTACACATTCAAATTTAAATGTTTGAATGAATTTCAAATGTTTCAAAACATTCATTTGAATTATTTGAAACATTTAAATGTGCAGGTACGTATCTATTACATACGTATCTGTACGAATCTCATATGTATCTGTACGCATTTGTGCTGATGGTGCGGAACGAAAACGAGATGTATGTGGGATAAAACAGGATGGGTACGAAATGTGTACAGATACGTATAACACATACAAATGTTGTCGACATTCGTATCTTCAGATTTGAAACTAACGTTTGAATGAAGATATTTGAATGTATTGGATTCGAATCTGATTTTCTTGCATTCGGATTCTAAACATTTGAATTGAATTGAATGTTTGGATATTTGATTTGATTCAAATGCAAATGCAACTGTCAGCCACAATGGCCATGTCCCCATGCAAGCTGTATGGCTTGGAATGGGCACACATGGGACCGGGAAGTGGGTCTGAGATCGAAAATTGCCCGTCCCCGTGCCATTTCTGGTAACGTGGGCTGGGTGCAGGCAGGGGGCAGATGTAGCCATCCTCATGCAAACCTGGCACGGGTGAGCAGCGCCACCTCCTCTCTGCCCCCTCTCTCCTCACTGAAAGCCGGTTGGACATCAGCCCACCCCTATGCCATCAGCTACAAATGCCGCAGCCTCCCCTCCCTCAGCAGCACACAGCCAGGACTGAGCTGGGAGGCACGGAAAAAGTTTTACATTTAGTTCAATAAATTTTAAAATAATTTTTAAAAACCCAAAGCCGCTACAAAAGGTTTAGTGGCAGTTGGGTGGTTTAGCAGTTTTGCACACTTCACTCCACCAGGAACTGCGAGAACACCTGGCAAGCTTAAAAGGGAGAAAATCCAGCCATTATCAGGATTGCCTTGGCAATCAGGAAACAGGGGTAGAAAATTTTGGACAAGGAATAAAAATCTAGCCATTATCTTGCCTGCCTTGGCGATCAGGAAATGGGGGTGGAATATTTGCTGTGGAAAAGGGACAAAAATCAAGCCATTATCCTGCCTGCCTTGGCGATCGGGAAACAGGGGTGGAATATTTGCTGTGGAAAAGGGACAAAAATCAAGCCATTATCCTGCCTGCCTCGGTGATCAGAATTTTTTCACTCCAAAAAAATGTCAGTGGGTGCGATCTCTAGTGAACAGCCAGGAACGGCAAGCACACCTCACTTCCCAATGACGTGAGCACCAATTTCCTCCATAAATAGCCTGAGAGCATCCCCACGCACAGTCTTGGCACACTAAGCAATGCGTGCTGGGACCCCAAACACGATTTGGTCTGTGGAAACTGGACCAAATCAAAAACACATGGAGAGACTCCTTGCTGAACCCAATTTCAGTACCCAACCAAACACGCATGGGGATATACCCAATCTGTACATTTTGTTAGCCTATTTGAACACACAACAGTAGGGATGTGTAAAAGCTGACTCATGTTTGCTAATTCAGTCAAATAATTGGTATTCACAGACAGTTACACTGACACAAAAATGTGGGTTTTTGCATATCCAGATCTTTAATCAAAACAAACCAATCTCTTGCTTGTGAAAAAGATCAATTTGATAGAAACATTTGTGCTTTCCTGTGTTTTGGCATTCAAGAGCTTTTTTGCAATGGAAAAAACCCTGATATTTTCCCTTGTGAATAAGTTCAACAATGAATGCAAAAACAGTTTTTTGATTAAATGATCAACAGCAGAGCAAACTATTTTTTCGTTTTTGCATCGACAGCAAAAAGGACACACATTCTGTGCACATCCCTACATAATGGGTATTTCAGTTTGTGTTAAGCCTGTATGCTTTGCTCTGCTCTGTTGCACTCTGCACATGAGTTTGGTCTCACGCTGAATAGTGTTTCTTTTCCTGGGAACATGTTCCACCCTAGTTTATGCCCTTGCCTGCCAAGAAATTAGGGAATGTATTGTCCCCAAAAGAGGGCAAATGGGGACACAGATTCACCTGAAATTTGCAGTTGCTCATTGATATGTATAGCTGCAAATTTAGTAATAATAACTATAATTTAAATAGAAATGCAGTGTGTCCCTGCAGTGAGGAAGATTGTGAATTCCCCACAGTGCAGCTGCTCTGGCTGCTGTTCAAATGCTATTTGATGAGATTGGCTTCAGGGCCCCTGGTTTCCCTTCTTATTTTTTAAAGCTTTTGCAACAGATGTAGACAAGTCTGTTTTTCACATGGAGGACATTTTTAACAGTGCATTGCTCTCTGGAATATTGCCTTCTATAGGGCACTTTAACCCAGACACCATTTGGCGCTGTCTTAAAATTTTAGAGCATTACAAATGATAGCAATGATACTAATAGCTGTAAGGATGATGAGCTGTGGGGTAATAGTTGGAAATCAAACCAAACGTGGTGCACTCAACGGGGTTTATTTGAACTAGGGATGTGCACAGATGTTCTAAACATTCAAAATTCAATCAAATTTGATTGAATGTGGACATTCAAATTCGAATAGAATGTCTTCACATTCAAATTTAAACATTCAAATGAATTTTGAATGTTCCGAAACATTTGTTTGAATCATTCGAATCGTTCCAAAGTACAGATAGGTATGTATTACATACATATCTGTACGAATCTCATACGTATCTGTATGTATTTGCGCTAATGGTATTTTGCCACGTTTGACTGCAATCTGTTCATATGAATACGGATTTTTGAACATTCAGTTTGTTTTGAATTGAATGTGAAAAAAACATTCGTGCACATCCCTACAAATGATGTTTCTGGAATTTGTATATGAATATCCAAATTTGTTCAAATTCGTCTGAATAACAAACATTTCGAATATTTGTTCACATCCCTAGTTAGCAGCAATGTGCCATTTTGCCGCTTTTGGGAGAGAGCCATCTTCCCCCCTTTTCTTTTGGTTTTGGTTTTGCAAAAAAGACACACACACACCTAAAATGGATATAAAAGCTGATCTCAGCACTTCATATTATCCTGTTACAGGAGTTTCAGTAGGGGGAGGCGTGGAGTCTCTCCATGGAACAAGAGAGGCCAAAATGCAGAACTTGATGTATTATAAGCAGCCTATCTGCCTCATTAAATGCATCCACAATCCAATTCAGTGTTCAGGCTCAAGTCACTGATGAAAATAAAACAAAATAAAATGAATGCACACAATCAATCAGCTTAGACAAGGGTAGGCAGACTCTATTAAGAACTTTATTTTAATAAAAAGATTTAAAAACTCAGTTTTTCAGGAAAAAACGTTTTACTTTTACATAGGTATTCAGTGGGCCTTTCCGCACCTGCCGCCCAAAAATGAATCTATAAATATTTGTTTTTTGGTGAACCATTTTCTCCAAGGACGCACCAGCACCCATCCCAATCTGGCCGCTGAAGGCCCCCCCCCGCATGCGCTCTCCCTCTTTGACAGTTGGGCCCTCCCCCCTGCCTCCCTGATTGGCTCCACTGGAGCCAGCATGGGGAGGCTATCAGCTGGCTTCCCCGGGTTCCCCCTTGCAAGAGAAGGTGTGAGGGTGGCTGGCCAATGGGAAGCCGTGGCTCACTCATGTGCAAGCATGCCGGGCCTCCCGCTGCCAGGAGCGGCCGAGCAGCGAGCAGGTAAGTACATGATTGCGTGTGCGCAACCCCGGGCAGGGTGGGATGGGTAAGCTGTGGGTTTCCCCTCGCAAGAGAAGGCGCGATTGTGCCTTCTCTTGTGAGGGGAAACCCGGGGAAGCCAGCTGACAGCTTCCCAGTGCTGGCTCCAATGGAGCCAATCACGGAGGCCGGTGGGCAGGCCCAGCTATCAAACAGGGAGAGCATGCGCTCTCCCACTTTGACAGCTGGGCCTCCTCTGGCAATCCAGCTCTTCCCCTGCTGTACAGATGCAGGAAAGATGAGGATGTTCAACCCAAACACATACAAATGTCTGAATAATTCAAATGAATAGATCTGAAATTCGAATCAAAACTGTACATTTGGATTTAAGGACATTCGATTTCCATTCAAATTTTGAAATTCAGTCAATTCAATTGAATTTCAAATGCATTCGAATATCTGTGCACATCCCTAGTTTGGAACAGCATCATCTGCATGTTCACAATGCTGTTGGTCCAGACCAATACCCACAAGGCTCCTGAAGGCTCAAAAGGCCTAGGATTGGAAGCTTCTGGTTTTGGATCTGCAGGGCATCACCAAAATGGCATCCCTTAATAGTCTAGAACAGTGGTTCCCAAAATTGTCTCAGCTATGACCCATCTAATCTAAGTTTACCAACTCAGGACCCACCTCTAGGAAATTTAACCATTACCAATATGAATAAAGGACTTTTCAAATAACAAACAAAGTTTTAATACATTTTTTTATTACTTAATTAAATAATTACATCAAAAAAGTTATTTCAAATTTCCTAGAGGTGGGTCCCGACCCACAGTTTGGGAAACCCTGGTCTAGAAAATGGAAGCATGCTTTCTGCATGTCCCTGTACTTTGGGTCAAGGCCTGCTGGTTTACTCGTAGATCTGTTTAATAGCGTCTTCTGGTGATCCAGACCAGAGGTCTTATACAAGTGGAACATGCCTGTTGTGGGTGCGGTCTGCCTTTAACTTGTCTACAATTCTAAGGGAGGCCTACAGTCCACATCACAGACTCGTAAATGCAGAAACATCCAAAGAAGGAAGGAATTAGGAAATTAGAAATTCAGAAGAGCCATTCAGAACAGCCACTCATGTACTGATATTCTGAGTCCCAATGGAATCAGGGAGAAGTCAATTACCAGATAATTTTTGGGAGGGCTGGAATTCAAATTAAGGTTCTGCATTTTTAAAATTTTTATTCTGACATGAAGAGATCCAGCAGAATGGCCAGGTTTACCAATTTAGCAACATTTATGAAACACCTGGTTATCTGGCAAGCTTTTCTGGAATCATTTTAACCTAAGACTATGAAACAACTGCTATAAAAAACAGGTGTCCCATGTTTTATTAACAGTATGTTCTGCATTTCTCGAAGAAGTGAGCAGAAATATGTTGCCACCTAAAAGCTATTTCCAAACAAAATGCTACAGGATCTCTAGAGCTCCCCCCGCGTGGTTTTCAAGACCTTGTCAGTTCAATGATCCTATTGTTCTGCCTTTTCTGACATGTCTCCTGGATAATTAGTGAAAATTTTGGGGAAATTTGTCCTGATTGCTGCAGCCTGGAACAGGCCAAGCAATGGGTCCTACAGAGGGATTTAGAAATGTTCCAATGTATCTCCTATCACAGTTCCTAGCTAATAGTCTTTATATATATTGCTTTTATAAAAAAAAGGGGGGATTACACAAACATATCACATTAAACCCAACTCTTAACAACATAGGGCATCAAATATATACATATCAAGAATGTACTATACCACCTCTCACAAGACCATTTCATTTTGTCTTTCCAACTAGCAGCTATTACTAATAAAGCCACCCATAAAAGTCTATCAACTATATATTTATGTGATACCAATGCCAAGTAGTCTTTGTAGACTTACAAAAGACCCAGTCCTGGATGGGGACGTATATTCATCCCAAAAACATTGTGCATTTCCAACATCACTTCATCCCAAAACTTTGCAACTTCTGTGCATGTCCACCACATGTGGAAATACATAATGTGCCAACAGGAGGATGGAAATGATGGACTCGTATGGGACAGCTGGGTCGGAGTCCTATACCATCTATATAAAATTTTCATATTCACCTCTCTAATCTCAATATGTTGTAATTTTATTAATTTCTAGAATTTTCATTCACGTATCTTTCTGGTCGATTTGAAAATCCATCTACCATATACCAGTCAGCAGCAAAATATAGTCTGTGTCATTCACTAATATCCTACTCTTTCACTAGATAGCCCTTTGAGCATTCAGCCTACTTCCTTTCATATCTTCCAACCCTGTCAATGTGTTTGTCATTAACTGCTGCATGTTATTCCTCCTCAAGGAATTTTTAAAAGCTATTATTTGTAACCAATGTTCCCTCCCCAGGAATCCAGGAAGCATTCATCTGATGTTCCTAGCTAATAGTCAATACTTAAGCTTCTTGGATAATATCTAGAACAGATGTTTTGGAGAATTAGTGATGTCAGGAGAACCACAAAGCTCAAACATCCAAGCAAGGTGGAGGCATTTCACATTGACTTTGTGATCTGAATTAGGGATGTGCATGAATGTTTTTTTTGACATTCTATTCGAATCAAATTGAATACCCCCAAAATCCTATTTGATTCAAATCTTTTAAATTCAAATTTAACAAGATTTGATTCATTTTTACCAAATTCGAATCTATTTGGTTGAATTTTTTATTAGAATCTGCACATACGAATGTCGACAACATTCGTATGTGCACGTACACATCTTCCCCACATCCGTATACATGCATACACATCTGTACACATCTGTATGCGTCCCATACAGATCCATACAAATGAGTACAGATGTGGGAAAGATGTAGATATTCAAGTATGCATCATGTATGAACCCATACACATACAAATGTCCGGATAATCTGAATAATAGATCCAAAATTTGAAATTCAATTCAAAAGAGGAGTATTGAGTCTAGATCACGAGAAGTAATTATTCCTCTTTACCCTACCTTGGTCAGACCTCATCTAGAATACTGTGTCCAGTTCTGGGCACTCCAATTTAAAAAAGACAAACTAGATCAAATCCAAAGGATGGCTACCAAAATGGTTAGTGGTCTGGAAAGCATGTCCTACGAGGAACAGTAGGAATGTTAGGTCTACAGGATCTAGGAATGTTAAGTCTACAGAAGCGAAGATTGAGAGGAGACATGATCACAGTCTTCAAGTATCTGTAGGGCCATCACAGTGCAGAGGGATCGTCCCTATTCTCATTTGCATAGGATGGGAGGACTAGGAACAAGGGGATGAAACTTCAAGGGTGTCAGTGCAGATTAGACATTAGGAAAAGCTTCCTGAGAGTGAGGGCGATCAGTCAGTGGAATAGGTTGTCACGGGAGGTGGTTAGCTCTCCTTCACTGGAGGTCTTCAAGCATGTCTGGGATGGTTTAGGAAATCCTGCATTGAATAGGGGGTTGGACTGGATGACCCTAGAGGTCCCTTCCAACTCTAGGATTCTATGATTCTATGTCCTAGGTGTATACCCCAAATGCAAACGACGGTTACATCAAATAAATGCCAAAACTCCAGGAAAGAAAAGAGGCAAATCTTTGGCTTGTCCTTCACACAAAGTCTCAGGGTAGGTCACATAAAACATATTAAAAGATTTCCTCCCTCCTCCTTTGTTCTACTTCCACATATCAGAGGTATACCCCAACTTCATGGTATTTTTTCTAGCTACTATCACTCTATTCATTTACCTCTGCCTGGAGTCCAGTTCATCAAATAAAAACCTAGTAACCTTGGATGTTCTCTTTTTAATGCATTTATTATTTTGGGAGTAATAGCAAAGGTAGCCCTGAAACCCCTTTCTGCTGAGATGCCGATGGGCGTTGATTAAATTCCGCTAAGAATGCAGGAAGTCCCAATAAATTTCCCCTAAAAGATTCTCCACACTGAAAACTCAATTTCCCAGTATTAATCTGGCAAGGCGCCGAGAATGTCTTAGATGAAGTTCAGCTTATTCATGTTGCTTGCCTTCAGACTAAGTAGCCACAGATTTCGTTTTCTTTTTTGCTTTCTTGTTTGCAAGGCAGCCAAATGGGTGATGGCCTGATTAATAATATGCACTGTGGGTGATTTGCAAAGCAAAAGGAGGAGGAGGAGGAGGAAGAGAGGGAAGAAGAAGGGGAGGGAAAGTGGAGAAGGAAAAAGATAAGGATAAGGAGGGGGAGGGGGAGGGGAAAGGGAGGGGGGAAAGGGAGAAGCAGAGGAGGAGGGGAAGGGGAGAACAAAGAAGATGAGGGAAGGGGAGAAGGAGGAGGAGGAGCAGGGGAAGGCGAGAAGGGGGAAAGAAGAGGAGAGAAGAGGGGGGAGGGGAGGGGAGGGGAGGGGAGGAGGATAAGGAGGGTCAGGGGAGGGGCAAGGGAGGAGAAGAGAAGGAGGGGAAGATGGAGAAGAGAACAAAGGATGAGGGAGGGTAGAAGAAGAAGGGGAAGGGATAAGGGGAAGAAGAGGGAGGGGAAGGGGAGAAGGAAGGAGGAGGAGGGGCAGGGGAGGGGAAAGGGAAGAGAAGGAGGGGAAGATGGAAAACAAGGGATAAGGAGGGGAGGGGAGAAGAAGAAGGGCAAGGGATAAGGGAAAGGAGAAGGATAAGGAGGAGAAGGGGAAAGGAAGAAAAGAAGGAGAAGGGGAATGGGAGGAAGAGAGGAAAAGGAGGGGAGGGGCAAGGGAGTAAGGGGAAGAGAAGGAGGCGAAGATGGAGAACAAAGGATAAGGAGAGGAAGGGAGAAGGAGAAGAAAGGGAAGGGATAGGGGAAAGAAGGAGGGGAAGGGGAGAAACAGAAGGTGGAGAGAAGAAGGAGAAGGAGAGGAGGGGAGGGGAGGGGAAAGGAAGGAGAAGAGGGGAAGATGGAGAACAAAGATAAGGAGGGGAGAGGAGGGAAGAACAAGAAGAAAAAGAAGAGGAAGGGATAAGGGAAAGGAGAAGGAGGGGAAGGGGAAAGGAAGAAAAGAAGAAGAAGGGGGATGGGAGGAGGAGATGAGAAGGAGGGGAGGGGCAAGGGAGTAAGGGGAAGAGAAGGAGGGGAACACAGAGAATAAAGGATAAGGAGGGGACGGTAGGGAAGAAGAAGGGGAAGGGATAAGGGATAAGGGATAAGGGAAAGGAGGAGGGGGAAAGGAAGTAGGGGAAGGGAAGAGAAGGAGGAGAAAAAGAAGAAGATGGTGGGAGGGAGCACAAACCTGCATATTTTAAAGGTACCTTCCAACCGCAGGTTCCTTTACGCTTCCATTGTCAAAAGAATATCTACCATTTAACTTTCTCTCTCTTTTTTAAAGAAAGGAATAGATGCACTGAACTTCTCCCAGCTCTTCCAAAGGCACCAACACTTTGTTTGAGAATGTGATGATGAGGAATGCTTGCCAATGACATGGAGCAATTTGGTCTGCCTGAAAGGGAGAAAAAGGGGAAGGCGAGACAATACCATAAATTGTTGTACACAGGGCAAAATGGAAGGTCTTTGGGTGAAACTGCCACTGATATATTAACCCTGGAAGGCACTTTACCCGCTTTGTTATCGCTCCATCATTGTGCTAACAGCAAGAGCAAATTAAAGTCAGCCGCCGACTTCATTTTTGAAAAATGGGTGCATTTAATTGTGTTCTAAACTCTGCTACTGAAGGGAGATTTTTACAGGTAGAACATTAGGGCGTCTTCCCCATCTTTTTCTTTTTCTTCTCCTTCTTGTTCTCTTCCACTGCCTTCTTTCTCCTCTCCAGGAAGCTGCTGTAGCCTTATGCAATTAATCAGTTACCTAAGGGTGTTTCCACACTAGCTGTGGAAACCGTTTTAAACCCCCCCCACACACACCTTAAGCCAGATTAAGAAAACGTACCTTAAGCAGCTTCCGCATCGGAGTCCTCTTCTGTGACACTCTGTGGAGGCCGCTTCCACATTTTGGCATGCAAGGCCGGTTTTTAAAACCGGTTTTGCCACCGAAATCTGGATTAAATGTAAGACCTGTAAATGTGTGCAGAAGCAGGATGCTTCCACACATGGCCAGGCGAGGGGACAGATTCCCTCTGACCGCCATGTTAGGAAGGGCGAAAGCAGGACTGCCTGCTTCCGAAGCTCTACCCCCATGTGCTGGGCACCACCGGAAACACACAGTGACCAGTAGCTGCGTGTTCCAGTCCTGAGGCTCTGGAGGCGCTGGCACCGACGCGCGAGCTGGATGACTTTTGGAATGGGTGCTGATGCGTCTGTCCTCCATAATCTATCCTCCCCCTGCCCTTCGGATCCGTCACTATTTGTGATGGATCAGGGGGAGGACAGATCGCTGAAAAATGGATCTTTTTAGATCTGTTTTTCAGCAGCCAATGCGGAAGCACCCTAAGGATGAAAGAACCCTGCTCCATAATGTTCTTTTTTTTTTTCAAAGAGAATTATTTTGCAATCTATTTATTCCCTAATCTTTTTTTAAAGCAAACCCTCTTAATTGCAAACTATAATACATATTTAAATAATATTTTGTCTAAATTTAATTGTACATTCTTCTCCAAATAATTGTGTATTTCCTCCCAAAATAATTAGAAAGCATATTTTATCTCCCAGTGCATATTTATAAGGATATTTCAAGAAAGGGGCGTAGCGTAATTACGTGTTTTGCTCAAAATAATATTCAGGAGTACTTTGTCATTTCCAATATACATATTAATGTCCCAACTTGGGAAATTTTTCCTGACTGAAAATGGAATGACGGCATTCAGAGAAGTAGAAAATCTGTTGGATATTTATATTCTCATCTGCACATGAACAGGAGGCACAGATCCTGTCACTTTGAACAGACAGATCAAATTTCTCAAGACTTTGCTAAAATGAACAACACAAGTCTAAGTATATAAATAGGTTTCACTTGTTAATTGAAGTGGATAAAAAAAACAAACGGCAGGACCAAATCGAGAAGTTGGTAAGGCAAACTTTATTGAATCAAGGGCAGGTTCATGTTTTTATTCATGAATCTTTCAACGATTTCCTTCCTATTCATGTAGAATTCCACTGGAATGGATTCTGGATTATTTGACCCATAGAAAAGCACAAAAGGTGGATTAAGTGTTTCAACCCACTCTGAGACTTCAGGGTATAGGATGGATGTAGCCAAACCAAATGAAAAGGACTGGGTGTAAATCATGGTAAGATAAAGTGTTTTGTGGAGACTGAATAGCAGATTCTACAGGGTAGCAAAAATGAGAAGTCTGCAATAAGAAAAAGGGCCTTGTTATTGAAATATGTTTAAGCCATGCAAATATCTTTTAAGACTTTGCTCTCTTCTGCAGCAATCCCTGGGTCATTTTGATGAGGTTTTGAAGGCGAAGATCAGCACGGCATAGTGATGATCTAATAGTTCTAAAATGTGGAGGAGAGGTCCATTGGGAGAACTGCTATGGAATCTGAGTGACAGGAGCAATGGAGCAAGAAGAAAGACTCTGAAAATGGCCAAGAAACTGTTGTCAGCTACCAATTGGAAGATGACCTTTTCCAAGGTCTACCGCTGCACTAGAGGATGGTATATTGACCATGGAGGTGTGTGGATGGCGTGGATGGATGGTCCAGTACACTATGAGGAACCCTTTTTGTCAGTGCAAAGAGCCATGCCACCAATGGGCCAATTGTCAGAGCATTCCAGAGGTTCTACAGGCTGTCTTTGGAACTGCCGTGACCTTCAGAAATAGCGAGAGGTCCAGCATGGGACAGGTTGTGGGACGGATTGCTGATAGAGATGTGCATGAATATTTGTAACATTCAAAATTCAGCCGAATTTGGACATTTGAACTAGAATCGAATGTTATGATATTCATATGCTAGCATTTGAATGAATATGAATGTTTCCAGACATTCCTACAAATAATTTGGACATGCGTTAAGCTTGGGAAACATATCAGACATGTATCTGTTTGCATCAGAAGAGTATCAAATACATACAAATGGATTCATATCGAATAGAATTTTACCTCATTTGAATGCAATCTATTGGTACAAATACGGATTTTTTAACATTGGTTTTGAACTGAATGCCAAAAACCATTTGTGCACATCCCTAATTGCTGAACTTCAGGTTTTTTGGTGCGTGTGTGTGTGTGTGTTTGCATTTGAACAAACAGCCATTTGTTCAATTAAAATTGTTTACTTTCGAGCCCAACCAATGACTATTTGGTTGAATTGTGAGTGCTGATCCTTAGGGAATTCATCAGACAGCAGGCTCTGTCATGGGAATTGTGACACACATAGACATTCTGGTGAAATTGCTGATATACTGGCATGCAGGGCCTCACAATTCTCCTTCCTTCCTTCCTTCCTTCCTTCCTTCCTTCCTTCCTTCCTTCCTTCCTTCCTTCCTTCCTTCCCTCCGTCTCTCCCTTGCATTCATACCCTGCTCTATTTTATGTAGTCTCAGAGCAACCTTGCAGCAGATTAAAAAATCCATTGCAAAGAATGTTAAAAACAGAGCCAAAGCAGATGAGAATAAGAAATTAAAGAGAAATCAAATTAAAATTACTATGCTCCAGAGGGAAGGATAGATTACTTAATTTTAACTGAAGTCCTGGGTAAAGAAGGGCATCTTCACTAAATCCTTCACCGTATAACTACGGTGTCTGGTGCACCTCAGAAGGAGGGTTGGTCTGGGAATCTTGGGGCTATCGCTGCCAAGACCCTGCCATGGTTCCACAACCCTTTAATTTCTGAGGATGGTAGCATAGCCAAGATTTTACAACTATAGGGTAACCTTTTTTAAAATTAATTTTTATTATTTTATCACACAACCTTAAAACTTCTAACTCCCAATATGGAATCTCACCTATATTTATATTACATCATTTGGCTGTTAACTATAGATCACTTCCCCCGTTCTTCTAAGTCTTCTTTTAGTATCCCCTCTTAAGAAGTGAATAGGTCAGGGAGCACGTCTTTTAAAGTGAGATATAAATGAAATAAATAAATACATAAATATGTAACCAACTCAAGGTAGGTGTCAGACGATCATGTAGACATGGCCTCAGTTTAAGAGGAGATGATCCTAATTTTCAGAAGTAGCTGGATAGCTCAGAGTCATTTATTCATTTTTATTTCTATTCCATCCTATACCTTAGAAGCTTAGGCCCTGGTCACACAAGTGTTTTAGGTCTACCTTAGTCGGCCCCAGGTTTTGTTGCTCACATCAATTTTATCTAAGCCATATTCCAAGCCAGCCTATCCTCATTAGACCATCCTAAACTGTAGTCCTGTTTTTACAGGACTGACATGGACTCAGACTGGCCTGGAATTCCAGTCTGTCTTCCACTTCCTCATGGCCTAAAGGAGGTAGAACTGTGCAGTGGTGGGTGGCTCCCAGTATTTCCTTTTGGCCAATCAGCACTCACAGAGTTCGTCAGGCACCTCCCCTTCGGCCAATCAGCACATGCAGAATTCATGAGGCACCTCCCCCTCTCCTCAGTTTATGTGTATGATTTCTCTCTCTAGTGTTGTTACACAAATGTATTTTTATTTTTAAATTAATAGCGAGGAGAAGAAAAGCACATAAAATAGGAAGGAGGTATGGAACTGCAAACACACACCCTTGCTTCCCTTGAGTGACATAAACAGCATCCAATAGGAAATGTAGCAAAGGGGTGGAGAGCTAAGAGCTCCTTGGAGGAAACCCAGGCCGATCTCTGCAGAAATGTGTGACCAAGGCGGCCCAAGGGAGGGATGGCCTCAGGACGACTGATATCAATCCACGTCTGACCAGCACCAGTACAATCTCAATTGAAACTCATGAATAGACCATCCTGTGTTGGACTCATCTGACTAGGGCCGTAGGTGGGTTAAAAACCAAACTGCAGTGAATTTAATGCAAGTTCTCTTTTGAAACAAGATAGGCTGGGAAGAGTTTGAAAGAGATTAACTCTTGAATAACGTTTGGGAACTTGAAAGCTTTTTTTTTTTTAAATCAATTACTTTGATTGCTTCGTGGCTGCAATTACAATGCCATTTTATCTCAACCTATTTTATTTTCTAAGTACTCGTAAAGCTATGATACATTTTCTTTTATATTGCAACGTCTTCTTTCAGCCCTCATAATATTACATTCCCTCTGAAGATAATATTATTCCTTGAAAGGATCATGCCATATCAAGAGACTCAATGATTCAGTTCAGTTCCAATGTAGAAATCCTTGAGGCAGATTATCCTTGGCTTCCCGGCTTGCGGGTGGACTAAAGTCCAAATGTGAACTCCAGATTACATCGGCAATATAGAGTGTGTTTAGGGTGGAAAGAAGAGACAACTTGCATGGTGAAGTGATCACAGAAGTAAAGCAGCGATTAGCCTTTTGCCTTTGATTATGCCAACCATACTTTGGTCCGGTGTGGAACAAAGTGCAGCTCAACAGAATTAAAGTCGAGCTGCCGACTAGTCACTCAGGAACCTAAGAACCTAAGAGAAGCCCTGCCAGATCAGGCTGCAGCCCATCTAGTCCAGCATCCCATCTCACACAGTGGCCCACCAATTCCCCATGAGCATCTCAAGCAGAAGACAAAGGCAAACTTTCACCTGCTCTCAAATTCTGCTACTGGTCTTTAGAGGCATCCTGTTTGACTCTCCAACCTGAAGGCCGTACCTAGACATCCATTCTAGTAGCCACTGATACACCTGACCTCTGAATTTGTCCAACCCTATAAGATCCATAAGAGGACCCGTGCTGGATCAGGTCACCAAAGCCCATCTGGTCAAGCATTCTGGCTCACACCAGTGACTTCTGGGAATTCTCAAGCAGAAGACAAAGGCAAAAGCTTCACCTGCTCTCGAATCCCTGCAAATGGCCTTTAGAGGCCTCCTGCCTGTCTCTCCAACCTGGAGGGGATACTTGGGCGTCCATTCTAATAGCCATTGATACACCTTTCCCCCCATCGATGTGTCTTACCTTATAAGAACAAAAGAGGAGCTATGCTGGATCAGGCCACCATAGCCCATCTAGTCAAGCATTCTGACCCACCAGTTGCTTCTGGGCATCTCAAGCAGAAGTCAAAAGCAAAACTATCCCCTGCTTTCAACTTCTTGAGGCATCCTGCCTGTCTCTCCAACAATATGTGTGACAGTATTGCCTCTGAACCATTTCTTAGCCACTTTTCAGGTGCTTTTAACCCAACTCAGGTCATTAAATCCTTATGCAGTTGTCT
The DNA here is from genome assembly GCA_023333525.1 of Aspidoscelis tigris stejnegeri. Taxonomy (NCBI): domain Eukaryota; kingdom Metazoa; phylum Chordata; class Lepidosauria; order Squamata; family Teiidae; genus Aspidoscelis; species Aspidoscelis tigris. The sequence continues at coordinate 21,945,812 of JALMGA010000012.1, read as the reverse complement.
TGGAAATGTATGGTCTGCTTGTGCTCTCTTCTGGGAAGGTGCTGAAGACCAAGCCGGGCTGGGGCAGATTCTTTATTCCAGTACAGTATCTAATACCAATATGTGCTATTACAGCCTATGAAGAAAACAGAAACCCAGAGTGTTATTTACTGTACCACATTGTCCATCTGCTGCTTTTTTAAAAAATCACCTCAGTGGATAAACTAATTCCACACACACCCTCCAAAAATGTTCATTGTACTAGCAAGATAATAGCTCAGGAGGAGGCACTATGGTTAAGAAGAAAGCTTAAGTACACTAAAAGTAGTAAATGTCAAAAGATTTCTAGAGGATTTATGACCTTACATTCCTTGGCATTGTAACTATGAAATTGGAAAACGTTAAGAAAGCCCCAGCCCATTGTGTTAACAAAACTGATCCCTCACCTCCATTAAAGGTGTTGAGAAGTAACACTAGGAGTAACACAGGAGATGCCCTGCTTCTCTATCTGAAAGCCAGGCCATTAACATGAGTCCAAGCCTAGAATGAAACGACAATTTTGATGGCGCGTCTGCTCTTGTAACTTTCTCATTGTTCCCATCACAGCATATGAAATGAATGTTCGGTGTATTTCCAGCATTCTGGGAGGGAGCAGAGCTCAGAGGTAGAGCTTCGGTTTTACATGAAGAAGAATGAAGAATCTTTGGAAGAATATCATGCCAGATTGGATCCGCACTGTTCCCAAGGAAACTGGTTTTGAGCTTGACTCAGACTGCGTCTCCAGTTCTGGGAGGGGCATCTCTCTTGTGGGAGCTGAGGGAGGTGTACCACCTTTTGGGAAGTGCTATTTTTTATGCAGAAAGTCCTAAATCCAGTGCTCAGAAACAAAAACAAAAACCCCTTACTCTTACTACGTGTATCAAGTCTCATTTACCTCAGACTTATAAGAAACTTTATTATTTCCTTCCGGTTTGGCAATATAGCTATATAAGTCTTTCCAACTGTCTTCAACTAAGATATTAACATTCCCTCCCAACATTCCCATTCTTCTTTGTCTGATCATATCATATTTAAACTGGCCAGATATGTAATAATACCATGTGTCAATTGTACATTTATCAATATTTTTCCAAGATACAGCTATAGTTGATAGTGCTGCCATAAACAATTGATCTAACATATACCTCTTACTTTCATGTATGCTTTGGCCTTTATACAGCTGAAATAACACAGCCTCTGGATATTTTTTTACCTCTATACCCATTATTTTCTTTATTTCTTTAAATATCATAACCCAGAAGGGTAAGATTTTTGGACATAACCACCACATATGAAAGGTCATTCCTTTTATTCCACATCCTCTCGAGCATCTTGATGAAAAGTTTGGAATCATATAAGATAACTGTGCTGGGGTTTTGTGCCATTTTGATATTAATTTCATCATTAATTCCCTTAATCTCAGATGTTTCAATTGTGTTATGTCCTTCATTTTCTTCTTTACATCATCTTTTGTTACGTTAAATATCCAACCTCCATGTACCTGTTGTTGAGTCTATTATTTTATTTCCACTTCCTGTTATCAATTTGTATATTTTCTTACTAATGCCTTTCCTATCTTTTTTCCATTCTTTAACAATTTCTTCCATTTCTTTCAAGGGCTGTCTCAATTGTAGCTGCATCTTAATTTTACCCATAAAAGATTTTATCATAATGACCTTTAGCCAATTTTCTCTTCCCAATAGATCTGTAAGTTGTTGGTCAGTTAACAGTTCCTTATTAGGAAAAAAAAATCTTCTACAAATGTGTACGGATGCAGGAAAGGTGCGGATCTTCAAGTATGCATTGTGTACTAACTCGTACACATACGAATGTCTGGATAAATTGAACAAATAGTCCTGAAATTTGAAATGCAATTTGAATGTTTGAATTTTTGAACATGCTATTCACATTTGAATGTCGAAATTTGGCACATTTGATTGAATTTTGAATGCCTACAAATATTTGTGCACATCTCTACCCAGAGGTTAGTCGAGCTTGAGCAAATAGTGCAGTGACCTTGCAGAACCCATGTAACATAGAAGCTACAGTGTTCATGGAATCATAGAAACATGAAGTTGGAAGGGACTTCCAGTGTAATGGAGTCTAAACCCCTCCTTAAGGCAAGATTCACTAAACCATTTCAGCTTGACCACTCTCTGCTTGAAGACCTCTAATTCCTGGCCTTCAGATGGATAGTACTGCCTCTAAGGTCCTGTAGGAGGCAGCAGCAGGGCTGAGTAGGATGGGCTGTCTCAGTGCAGACAGCTCTGTCCCAGTCCAGCACCACCACATCCCAGGGTGTCTCATCTTGTCCTGGGATAAAAGTGGGGATTGTGGAACAGACCTGGTTGACTAAATGGCTCACTAGTGTTTCTTGGGTTTTTATGCTATTAAAGGTCAGCCGCTGGGAAAATACATGGAAGAGAAATTGTATCCTTATTTCCTTCTTGTGGACTTCCATATGTAACTGTTGGAGTGGTGGTGGACTTCCATACGGTGACCATGGGCTGAACACGTTCAGTTTTCAACCTGTCTGAATCAAACATCCCTGTTTGCTTTTGTTTGCATTGAACTGAACCATTAGTATTTGTACGAACCAGGTAATTCTCGGTTGATCTTTCTGGCTATTTTAAAAGGGCTTTTCAATATATATATTTATATGGTATTTTAAAGAGCAAACAGGCTTAGAGCTACTCAGTGTTTGAATCAAACCAGGTTGAACCTGTTTGACCCACTTTGAGTTTGAGTTGAGTCAAACCGTGCCATTGGTTTTGCAGTTCTGTACTTCTATACCGGTGATCGCCAACCTATGACACGCGTGTCACAGGTGACACGCCAAGCCCTTTTAGGTGACACACCTGGTCACCCTGGCACCTGGGCATGTAGTGCTTGCTTGTTCTTGAAGTGTACGAAATACCAACTTTCAATTGAAGATTTAGCAAATGTAAAGAATTATTCATTTTTGCTTTTAATAAAATACATATATCAAAAATATAAGTTTCTTACTAGAGCTACAAATATCACAAAATTATGGATATTTCTGGAAGTGACACAGCACCCGAGTTAAGCTAGGTTTTCTTGTGAATTTTGACACACCAAGCTCAAAAGGTTCGCCATCACTGTTCTATACTAAATGGGCCAAAGGCCCAATTCAGGAGGTTAATGCTTATGTTCCCATGTTGTTAGGTACATAGTTCAGAATTTGTTTTTCCATTTTCTTAAGCTTTTGACTTTTGATGTTTTCTTTAAATAAAAGAAAGAAAATAATACTTTTTTGAGGGAGCTGATTTCTTTTAATCTGTTTTTGATGGTGCTCTGTCCTTTAGTTTTATGTTCTGATTGATTTTCGCTTTAATACGTTGCGCTAACGTAAAAAATAAATCCTTTGCAAACATCTTTGTGTATAAAAAATCCCTGATCTCTTTCTGTTAAAAAATATAGAGAAGGAGGGCAAAAAAGAACTGGAAAGACAAAAAGTCACAACATTTCGGTTGGTGGGTGGGCAGTAGGGGATAATTGCTGTAAAATAGAGGTTCCAGAACTTGGGTCCCAAGGTAGGGTTGAAAGAACAATTTCCATTATTGAAAGACATTGTAATAAATGGCAAGAGAGTATGGAAGGTTATTTTGTTTTATTTAGTTATCTGCATTTTTATTCCATCCTATACTCTGAGGTCTCAGGGCTGGTTACACTCAATTAAGTATATTAAGCTTATATGCATATAAAATGTTTAATGTAAGACAGGATGCCTTGAAAAGCCATTTGGAGGAAGTGGAGAGCAGGTGAAGGTTTTGTCTTTGTCTTCTGCTTGAGATACCCAGAAGTGATTGGTGGGTCACCGTTTGAGACAGGATGCTGGGCTTCTCTTAATTCATGGAGGACATATGTATACAAGAATGGATGCCTAGGTACCATCTCTGGGTTGGGGAGGCAGGCAGGAAGCCTCCGAAGACCACTTGCAGTGAGTCAAAAGCAGGTGAAGGTTTCCCCACCATCTTCTTCTTGAGATGCTGAGAAGCAGTTGGTGGGCCTATGTGTGAAATGGGATGCTGGAGTAGATGGGCTGTGGCCTGATCCAACAGGCTCTTCTTAGGTTCTGCAGCCATGTCTGTGGTCTGTCTGCCTCTCTCTCTCTCTCTCTCTCGTCATCTGGTTTTACTTCACCTGAAAAACTCTTAACAAACAACCATAAGAATATAAGAATATAAGAGAAGCCCTGCTGGATCAGGCCACAGTCCATCTAGTCCAGCGTCCCGTCGCACACAGTGGCCCACCAAATCCTCATGGGCATCTCAAGCAGAGACAAGGACAAACCTATTCCTGCTCTAGAATCCCAGCAAACGGCCTTAGAGGTCCCCCGGTCCCCCCCACCCCCAGCCTGAAAGATGCACCTAGGCCAGTGGTTCTCAACCTGGGGGTTGGGACCCCTTTGGGGGTCGAATTACTCTTTCAGAGGGGTCACGACGAGCCTTCTGCTGCCCTTCCCTCCCACCTCCCAGCTGCTCCGCCCCCATGGTTGGGGGTCCCCACAACATGAAGAACTCCATTAAGGGGTCACGGCATTAGGAAGGTTGAGAACTGCTGACCTAGGCAATCATTCTAGTAGCCATCCACTCAACCCTACAAGCACAAGGTCTGCACTTGGACCATCTTGTTTGGAAGCGTGTCCCTGACCTCTAGGCCACTTATGACTCTTGAGTAGGGATGTGCATGAAAAAATATATCCATGCACATTCCTACTCCTGAGATATTGCTGCTACTTGTTTTTCTATTTCTTTCTTCGCATTGCAAACCCAAACCACTAGGGTGTTTTCCTCCACAATTACAAAGCCAAGGTACAGAAATTAAAGTGAGTTTGGGAAAAATCTGAGATGAAACGGAAAAAACAAAAAAACAAAAGAGAAAGTGAGACAGCCTCCAGAACGAGGCAACTTCAACTCGAAAGGTGATCTATTGATTATTTTTCACAGAGATGAAGCACTTTGCAACAGTGGATAGGTTTTGTAAACCTCTTGCCTGTTGTGCATCCCTGGATTTTGTTATTGGCTGAAACTAGTAGGAAACTTTTCTGATCTCAGGGGCACTTTTGAATCTGCAGCTACCTGCAAAGAGATACTGATGAGTTATTCAATATCCAGGGTAGTAGAAGTAGCCATCATTAAATGCAAGCATCCAAACAGGCATTCAAAGTGATTTGAAAGAGCTGCTTTTTGTTTTCATGTGCAGAATCTCTCAGGAACACCTTCTGATAAACAGAAAAAAATGCATTGCCAAAAGAAAGGTTTGTGGTATTTTTTTTCCTTATCAATTTTATTTTTGTGGGACTAATTTTCTCCTGAAGGTAGAAGGGAAATTCCATTTGAGTAGAGAAGGTGCAAGGAATTTTTTTTTCTGAACTAACACTCCTTTGTTCAGTCTGAAATTGATTTTTTTTCTTTGAACAGACACGGTGTTTGGTTCGATTCGAACACCTTCAAACACTTTTGAACTTGGACCAAACAGGATGTGCTCACTGAATGTGCTCATTTGAATACTTCTTTGTTCTGTTTGGATCTGAACTGTTTTTGAACAGAGAGGGTGTTCAGTTTGAACTCAAACTTTTTTAAACACCTCTGGGGTAAATGATGTAGGCCATCTTTGGGGAGTTCTTACCATACTGATGTGTGCCACATCACAACAGCATGATGCCCACTAGGGATGCGCACGAATATTCGTGGGTGTTCAAAATTTGATCGAATTTGAATAGAATTTCCCCAAATTTGAGTTTAAACATTCAAATTGAATTTTGGGTCTATTCGTTTGAATTATTGTTTGTATGTGTACGGGTTCATACATGATGCATACTTGAAGAACCACTCCTTTTCCGCATCTGTACACATTTGTAAGGATCTGTACAATGGGTTCCGTATGGGATAACTACAGGATGCATACACACATGGACAGATGCCTACAGATGTGTACAGATGTTGGGAGGATGCATGCAGGCATCTACACATGTTGTTGGCATTCATAAGTGCAAATTCAAACCAAAAATTTGAATAGATTCGAATTTGCTTAACTTGAATTGAATTTTGTTGAATGATCTGATGCAGGGGGCAGGTTTATATAGAGGGTGGGGTTTGAATTGTCCGACCCAATGACGGTGTCCCATTGCATGCGGAGGGGGTTCTGCTGAGGGAAGGAGAGAGGGGAGGGGTTTCTCTCCTGCTAAGCACTGAAAAATGGAGAGAGAGTCCATTATAAGCTAACAGTGGGAACCCAAAAAACAGACTTTGCTGCTGATTAAAAACCCCAGTTTAAAACGAGATTAAATTGCCAAGTGGGATATTGGCCTAAGGGTGCTTTGGAAATCCAATTCTGACAGAATCTCTGGCAGTCCTAGCTCATGAAGAGCTTTTCTATATACTGCACTGCAAGTCTAAGGGGCTTTCTGCTCTTCAGATGACAGTGCAATTGTTCCTAAAGAACTTTGATATATATATAGGCCACTCTCCATCAGACATCTACAAGCTGCTGCAAACATATGTAAGGGGGCATGGATTCACTTCATAATTAGCAGGTGATCTCTCAACCTCCATTAAACCCAGAACTTTAAGCAGCTATGAAGTTACTTAAACCAACACACCAGACTCCAATAGGGATGTGCGCAAATGAAAATCATGTGCTCAGTTTGGCTGAATGGCAAACTGCTTAATAAACAAATGGTTGTTCACATTCAATTTTAAATGTATTCAAAAACAAGACAAACACCCTCTCAATTTCCCCAATACAGCAAACATGAACTGCTCAACTGAATCGTTCATGTCTGTAAGTGGGAAACAGGTTCAGTTTAATTGATATTTGAACAGCTGATTAACCAAACTTTGCACACCTCTAGACCTGACTAATTTATTATCCACACCCTGTTTAAAAGCCTGATCCATCCTTACTTCAGCATCTCTGGTGTATCTGGTGTCCCCACCCCATCCTAAATAGTGGAGATGGAATTCCTATTCAGTTGACTTAGAATGATGCCGGACATAAGTTAATAAAAAAGCACTAAAAATGAGCAAGCTAGACAGAAGATATTGTTAGAGTGCGCATGTACTATCAAAGTGACAAAGGAGTGTTTCTATAAAAAGGATAAAAGGAAGAATAATCTATCGTTAAAAATAAAATTAACAAGCAAATCAGTTTTCTCTGCCTGGAAGTGGAGCACAGATCGGTTCAGCAGGTTGGATGGTCCTGAATCACAGGCCATGTCTTCACGGCAAACTTATCTCGGATTCAAAACGTTTTCAGTGCTTAACACGCTTTTCCCGTGTTAAACCACCCCAAAGCGTGGTGAATCTCAATCCTGATTTCAACAGGTCTCACTCCGGATCGTGCGCTTGAAACATTTTACATTTTTTACTGTGTGGACAGTACCATTTTAAGAGATGAGAATCCATGTTTAGGGTTTCCCTCTCCCAATAGCTTGCTTCCAAAGACAGTGATTTCAGTGTAAAAATCCACTTAACTGGGATCACTACACTGTAGCGATGGAACCACTTCACACCTTGATGGTTGGAATAACAATGTTGCAATTTTGCGCAATTCTAGCTCTTTGGAGCTCTGACTTTAGAAAGGGAAAGGGAGGAAAGCAGCTGAATGTGAATGTTTAAAGCAAAGGGGTTTGAGTTGCCGCTGCTGCTGTGTGCCCTGAGCAATGGGGAGAGGAGGGGAAAGAATTGCTGGCTGGCTGCCCGCTGCCATTTTTCCTCCATCCATGGAAGCAGCAGCCACCCAGCCACCTAGCCAGGCTCTGTGAAGGGGTCTGTTATGGGTGGCGCGTCCATGCCAGGAGGAAGAGGGCAGGGCAGCCCCGAAAAGAAGCTTTTAAAAAGTAGCCACTTGAGTCCCCCCTTGAGTCACGTACACCACGTACGATCCTCAGAATCTGGATTGAACGCGATTAAGTTAAAAGTAATGGGAACAGGCAAATTTGTGTTTGCATCCGGTTCTATTATTTCGGTTTAGGGAAAGCGAAATAAGCTTGCTGTGGGGATTCGCTGACATTCTCATGAGTTGATGAGCTTCTTTCCTCTAATTTTGGTGGTCAGGGTCACTGCTGCTGTTATTTGTCTTTGAGAAATGGATTAGGGATGTGCACAAATGTTCTAAACATTTGAAATTGGATCGAATTCAGAGCATTCAAATTCAGTCTACACATTTGAATTTAAACATTCAAATGAATTTTGAAAGTTCCAAAACATCTGTTTGAATGATTTGAAACATTTGAAAGTACAGATACGTATGTATTACATATGTATCTGTACAAATCTCATAAATATCTGTACGCATTTGCGCTGATAGTACAGGAAGAAATCAGGATGCATATGGGATAAAACGGGATGCATACGAAATGCGTACAGATACATATAACACATACGAATGTTGTCGACATTCGTATCTTCAGATTTTAATCTAACATTCAAACAAATAGATTTGAATGTATTCGATTCAAATTGAACGTTTGGATATTCGATTTGACTCGAATTTGAATGCAAAGAAAATTCTTGCACATCCCTAAAATGGATGCATTTAATTCTGTTCTAACCTCAGCCACTGAAGGGAAGGCCCTTCCTGGTAGACCACTGGACTTCTTTCCCCCTTCTCCTCCTCCTCCCTCACCATCTCCTCCTCCTCAGTTTCTACCCACTCAGCATTTCCCAAGATATACAAAAAATGTAACATGCAAGAGAAAGGAAGCTGAAGAATTTCATGGTAGCCCGTCTCTGTTCAGTGGTAATAAAGAAGAAAGAAAGAAAGCTGTGAGAAATTGTATCTGTCAAATGTGTCAGTAGCTAAAAGCCATAGGAGATAATTTTGACAGTTCTCTGCAGCTACTGTGCTGATCACTCCACTGTGTTCTCAGGGATACTGAAGGGCACATTTCAGAACCATCTCCAGAAGACTCCTTCCTTCCTTCCTTCCTTCCTTCCTTCCTTCCTTCCTTCCTTCCTTCCTTCCTTCCTTCCCTCCTTCCTTCCTTCCCTCCTTCCTTCCCTCCTTCCTTCCTTCCTTCCTTCCTTCCTTCCTTCCTTCCTTCCTTCCTTCCTTCCTTCCTTCCTTCCTTCCTTCCTTCCTTCCTTCCTTCCTTCCTTCCCTCCTTCCTTCCCTCCTTCCTTCCTTCCTTCCTTCCCTCCTTCCTTCCTTCCCTCCTTCCTTCCTTCCTTCCTTCCTTCCTTCCTTCCTTCCTTCCTTCCTTCCTTCCTTCCCTCCTTCCTTCCCTCCTTCCTTCCTTCCTTCCTTCCTTCCTTCCTTCCTTCCTTCCTTCCTTCCTTCCTTCCTTCCTTCCTTCCTTCCTTCCTTCCTTCCTTCCTTCCTCCCTCCCTCCCTCACTCACTCACTCACTCACTCACTCACTCACTCACTCACTCACTCACAATACCAAGTCCTTCTGAGTTTCAGGGTAAGAGGTGTCTCTGTGTGTAGAGATATTATATCAGAATTTGCCAGCCCTGCATGAATATATAGAAGCTCTCTAAGATATGTTGGATTACGTCATCCAGTTTTTCCCTGATTTGCTTTAGCATGGTAAGGAAATTGAGACACATGATTCCATCTGATCCAGAGACTGACATTTCCCTCTTTGTTCCCTCAGATAATTATTTTTAGAACTTCATTCTTTATCCTTATGCTGAGGTTGACCATTCCAAGAGCTTTGCACTATCAGTTTATTCCTCACCCCAGCCCAGCTTAAACAGAGTACAGAAGGTTCGACTCCACCCATTTCTAGCCTCCAGCTTGGGCTGCGTTCAGACATATCAAAAAGGGCACCTCAGATACACCCCAGAGAGACAGTGTGTGGCTCTCATGTTCCCCAGCCTTCTCTAATCCACCTTTTCTAGCACAGAATGTTCAGGAGAGGGGGAGAGGCAGACTGGGGTGTGAACAATCCCATCTCAAAGCTTTCTCTAAGCTTCCTCAGAGATGCCTCAGAGGCAGTATTCAGACATAAGAAAAGGGAGACCTCAGAGCCACCTGTGAGAGAAACCATGTGGCCCTTTCTAATCCACCTTTTCTAGCACAGAACATTCAGGAGCGTGTTGGCATCAGAAGTTTGCAAGCATGTCCATGTGCAACAATCACAAAGGCAGAGAATGGCCGCTTGTCTTAAAAACTACTGGATACCTGTGTAAAACTCCTCCGGTGTGTGTGTTTCTGCCTACTTTCTGCTTCCGGTGACACACACAATGCAGCATCTGAGACAAGGGCCCCTTTCAGAAGTCTTCCATTGCACCCTTTCACCTACAAACATCAACAGAGCCAGTTTGGTCTAGTGGTTAGGGAGCCAGACTCTTATTTGGGAATACCAGGTTCGTTTCCACCCTCCCCCATGAAGCCAGCTGGGTGACCTTGGGCTAGTCACAGCTCTCTTCTGAGCTCTCACAGCCCCACCCACCTCACAGGGTGTTCTGTTGTGGGGAGAAGAATAGAAAGCTTTGTCAGCCGCTTTGAGTCCCCTTAAATGGGTGAGAAAAGCAGGGTAGAGAAGCCAACTCTTCTTCTTCTTCTCCTGCCTGTGTGCTGCAAAAGTGAGCTAAGATTTTGCCTCAGCTTTTTCCCACTTGTAACAGAACTGGGGCCTTTCTGCACTTGGCCTTAATCTGGAATATATCCCAGAAGAGGGCCCTGCTTGTGGCCTGCAGACCTCTACCCAGAAATATATTCCAGAATAAGGCCAATTGCAGCAAGGCCCCAGGGCTGTTTAATGAGATCCAGATGGGAATTGAAGAGTGGGTGGGCGTGTTATCCTGCCTTTCCTCCTTGGAAATATTCAGTGGTCTCGGGGGAGATGAAGCCCAGTGGCTTCATGAGAGATGTTCTGAGCATGTATTGATCTTTTCAGTTGGAAACGTAATGTGGGGATGTGATGGGTGCTCAGCAACTGAGCTGGAGGACTTTCCCTGTGTGCAGTTCTGCAGGCAATCTAGTGGATTCGGTTAGAGGGCTTTAAAACAACCCCACATGGTGTCTCTGGCTTTTTCTGGGTACTTTCTCCCATCTCTCTGTGAAAACTTTGCGCAGCCATATTTTAAGCAGCAACCCAATCTGCTCACCATCCTAGCTCCATCTGCCATCTGTCTGGAGGCTTGAAGCTACTCTCTCCCTTAAGGACTCTTAAAGCAGGAAGACGAGGAATAGAAACTCTCACAGGCTAAGAAAAGAAACTTGGATGTCTTTGAAAACATACTTGTGGAGGAGGATTCTTGGAAACTCGCATAGCAGGATGGTGAACTGATGTATAGCTCCATTCCTCCTACACTCCTTCCCACCATATGTATCTCACGTTCTCCTCTCCTAAATTTCTTATTCTGTTGGCTGTGATGCCCTGTTGATTGACATTTAACTATTATTTATTTATTTATTTATTTATTTATTTATTTATTTATTTATTTATTTATTTATTTATTTATTTGTTTATTTGTTTATTTGTTGTTTGTTTGTTTGTTTGTTTGTTTCAAAGGCCCCCAAGGCTGGTTGTAATCAATGAAAGCAAAGCAGAAAAGCATAATTTGGATCCATAACGTACATAATTCATAATTAGAATATTAATGTTCCCACCCATATTAGGACAACTATTGGGAGACAGCTAAATGATAAAGATTTGGGTGAGGAGATAACATTGTAACCAGGCACTGAAAATTATGTAATGTTGGGACTCAAGAGTATCTCAGCCAGAAGGACTAATCCACAGCTTAGAGGATTAGAAAGGGTACTTTCATGTTCACTTTGTAAACCTCTGAAGGTGATGGGGCTGAAAGAAACCTCTGAAGGTGATGGGACCGATCATTTTACCAAGTGATCTTCATAACTGGACAGGTCTGTATGGAGAAAAGCAGTTATTCAGATGTTTGAAATCCAAGGCAGTAAAGTCATTGATGTGCAACCAGCCTAGATAGCTGGACAGGTGTGACAATGGTTACTAGGATAGATTTCTAGGTACTTCCTCTCAGCTGAGGAGACAGGCAGAATGCCTCTAAAGCAGGGTTTCCCAAACTGTGGGTCGGGACCCACCTCTAGGAAATTTAACCGTATTTGAAATAACTTTTTTGATGTAATTATTTAATTAAGTAATTAAAAAATTGTATTAAAACTTTGTTATTTGAAAAGTCCTTTATTCATATTGGTAACGGTTAAATTTCCTAGAGGTGGGTCCCGAGTTGGTAAACTTATATTAGATGGATCGTAGCCCAGACAACTTTGGGAACCACTGCTCTAAAGGCTATTTGTAGGGATCTGAGAGCAGGTGAAGATTTTGCCCCTGTCATCTCTTTGAGATGCCCGGAATAGGGTTGTGCATGAGTATTCGTAGACATTCAAAATTTGATCAAACATGCTAAATTTTGACATTTGAACTCAAATAAAATGTCCCAAAATTTAAACATTTGAATTGAGTTTTGGATCTATTCGTTCTAATTACCCGGACATTCATATGTGTATAGGTTTGTACATGATGCGTACTTGAAAATCTTCATCCTTCCCGCATCCGTACGAATAGCTTTGAATTTGGAAAAAACGAATTGAATCATGGTAAATTTGAATTTAAAAGATTCGAATCAAGTAGTAGTTTTGGGTATTTGATTTGATTCAAATTGAATGTCAAAAAAACATATGTGCACATTCGTATCCTAGAAGCAATTGGTGGGCCACTGTGTGCGACAGGATGCTAGACTAGATGGACTACGGCTCATTCCAGCAGGGCTCCTCTTACATTCTTACATTCTTAGCTTTCCTTTTAAACGCTCCTTGTCTGATAACAGTTTGTCAGTTGCTCTTTCTTTTACTGTTTGCTTATTTCTTCTGATGAGGGATTGGAAGAGAAGTCTAGGCCCTTTTTGCTTCCCACCACAACTGACAACAGGAGTTTTTGGAAAGAGGCTTAGCTGCTGTCGACAGGCTTAGCAACAGAGTGAAGGGCATAAACTTGTCATGAGGCATTAGAGTTGTGCAAAGTTCAGTTCATGTTTGAAAATTCAATCAAATTGTTGGCGGTTGAAGCTGTTCGCATCAAACCAAACTTGCAGTTTTGTAAATATCTGGAAATTCAATTGAACCAAACCAGTTTCCCAGTCATGAACATGAATTCAATAAAATGCTTTGTGCTCACCTTGAAAGGGTCTTATTCAGTGGGAAAAAAATGGAATGTGACCAACCCTGTGATTAAATGATTTGTTGTCAAGCCGAATGAAAGGGTGTTCGGTTTGTTTCAGGTTAGGAATGTGCATGAATTATTCGTGCTATTTGGAATTCAGACGAATACATTCAAATTCCAAGATTTGCACCTGGATCGAATAGGGCCCTATGAATATGGCTGTTCATGAATTGGATAATCCGATATTCATAGAAGCTTCAGGTCAAACTTCTACGGACACCAGATGCCCCGGTGCCTCCGTCCCAGGGGCTAGAGAAAGGCCTTCTGGTATGGGGTCAACTGGAAGGCCTTTCTCCAAGCTCTGGAAAGCCTGTTTGGTGTTCCAGAGAGCCCAGAAAGAGGGACGCGTCTCCACTGGAGTGCTCCTGCTTACCTCCCCTGCACCCCCTTACCTTTGGGGGGGTGCTCTTGTGGAGCCCCAGGCCTCTTTCTGGACTCTCTGGAATGCTGAAAGACACTTCCGGGTCTTTGTACAGCAGTGGCAGTGGCAAGGAGAAGAAGATGCAGTGGTGGCAGTGGTGAGGAGGACAGTAAGTGGGGTAGGGGGTGGGAATGGAGGTGTGGACAGAGGGTATATTCGTATTTGTGCATGGATATTCATTAGAACATCAGTGCACGAATACAAATACCCCCACATCCGTAGGGGGTGGTGTTCAGCCAAAGCCAATTTTTTCCACATTCTATTCAGTACGGATAGAATGCAGGAAATGGCTCCGTGCAGACCCCTAGTTCAGACTGAATTGGATCAGGCATCTTCCACAGAGGTGCATGATTTGCCACTCTCAGCAGAGGCTGCTGGATTTGGAAACCACCTCCGGGCTCTGAAATGGGTCTCCTGCTGTGTCTCCAGTCACATGAAGACACATGCCCTCCATCTCATGTGCATTGGTTTGAAGCCGTGACTTCTCCTCACCCCTTCCTCCACGATATCATGAATCACTTCAAAATTTCTGCATGTAATAAGTGTGTAAATTTCTGTACCATTCTGTTCCCCCATGTTGCCTCCAAGAAGGTCACTGCTGTGACTGCAGCTTTATGAGAAATGGCCATTAATAATGTATAAGCCTTCTTAAAACAGAATATTACTTCTTCCTTCTTTTGTGTTCACAGAAGGAGCCTCCTGCAGCTTTAATAAACTCATTTAGATAATTAGTGCAGTAATTTTCCCCAGTGTTTGAATTTTTAATATGTTTCTTGTTTTGTACCTCTGCAGGAAGAAACCAGAAGTGCGCCCTGCCCTCAGAGGAATAAGAATTGCCTTTAAGCCCGCAAATATTTGGTGTCAAATAGCTGTGGAACTTGAGTGGGTTTGGTGGGTGGTTATTTTTAACTCAGAAGGTGGGGTTGTGACAATGTCTGGAAAAGACAGGTCAATGCATCTAGCTTACACTAGCCCAAACGTGATTCACTTGTCACAGAACGCATCCAGGGGTGTTTTTCCAGTAGCACTAAGAACCCATTAAGGATCCATTAAGGACTCATTAGGCACCGGTTTGATACTGATCAGGAAGACCTTAGGCATTTCCGCACTGAATCGCGTTCGAAACCGAACGCGTTCAGGCGGAAAGCTTAAGCCAGCTTCGGGCGCTTTCCCCGTTCACACACAGACGCTCCGGAACGCGTGTAAACGCGTTCCGGAGCGTCTGGGTGCGAATGGTCAAAGCGCCCGAAGCTGGCTTAGCCGGCAAACGCCGGCCAGGGGCGCGCCGGCGGCCGCGGAGGCAGATCGACAATCAGCTGTTTGAAAAACAGCTGATTGTCAAAGCCGCGCGGCGTCGGAGGCGAGCCGGCAGGCGATCGGGAGACAGAAGCGGCGCGAACGCTTCTTCTCCCGAACGCCTGCGGGCGGCTCGTCCGCGTTGGAACGCGTGTAGAGCACTTCGAAGTGCTCTACATTTCGAACGCGAAAAAGCCAGCTGCGGACACGTCGGAACGCAAGGCGCGCGCGGCCAATGCGGATGACGTGTCCACAGCTGGCTTTTTCGCGTTCCATTTTCCCCCGTGCGAAAACGTCTCTTGTTTCCACTTCATACTCCATTAGGATCTAATGTGTTCACACCAGTTCAAGGGAAATCCAAATTGAATGGGTACTTCAGGCTGTGAAATCTGGTTTTCCTGTGGACCCCAATAAAGGGGTCTTCAATCTGGTCTTCAGCCTTGAAGACCAGATTAGACGGTGCACGTTCGCACTTGATTGGGTCAATGGGGTCCACGGGTGGGGTCCTGTCATGCGCCATTCAGCCTCATTGAAGGAGGAAGTTCTGCCTGCAATGCTACCACAGACTGAGAAGCAACCACAGCATGGCATTACAGATATTGAAGGGTTAAGGCCAGTTCTAGGTGAGCAGCCAGACAGCTCTGTTAATGAATCTACAAGAAGTGAGCCTCATCAAATGCCCTCTCCCTGCCTGCTGAGGCAACAGAAGCAGCTGAGGCACAGATCAGAGCTCAGCTGCACCGTGGGCGAGGCAATGATTCCTCTACTTAAGGAGCAAGCTCACCTTGTCTCAGTTTTGCAGACAACATCTTTGCAGCCCTGTGGGACTCTGTGCCTGTGTTCTTGGATTCCTTGTGCCTTGCTGGCCCTTTGGATTGACTGACCTGTGCTGACTCTCTGGACTCCTTGACCCTGGACTGGAACTGACCTCGAGTATGCATGAGCCTTTGGAACTGAGTAAGCTGCGCAAGTGTTTTCCTGTTCCCTTGCCAGCCTGTGACATGACAGCTCCAGGGGGGTACCCTTGTTGGGGTGCAGGTGCCCTGAAACCTAATGCAGGTGGTTATTCTCCAGAGACGGCTCTGAAGATTAGCACAGACTGCATAACAGGCAATCGGGCACCCTCGTACTATGCAACCACCACAATGCCAATGCTCTGGTTACGGAGCTGCATTGCAGAGTTTGGGCCAGGCTCCAAAGATTCTCTGGAGTGGTGTTGTAACCACAAAAGCTGCTCAAGTTTTCCTAAGTTTCCCTTCCAGCCTCCAAGCCCCTTGCTGACCAAGAAAACAAACCTCAGCATAAAGAGCACCAGGAAATTTCCTCCTGCCCCTGCATGACCTCGGGCCATCTGTGCTGAATGGGCTGCCAAAGGGTGTGAGTGGAGGTGATCTTGAAAGACAGAAATCTGCCCATCATGGAGCCTGGCCGTGTGGCCCCCACGGAGAACAACCCTTTCTTTTCCTGTTTGAGGATTTCCCCGCCTCCCACCACAGGATGTGACATCAGAAGGACTTCTGACCTGCTCACCTGACACACCTTCACCTATCACCTCCCTGGATTGTGACTTTACATCACTTCCTCCCGGCCCCTCTTGTGGCACCCTATCTAAAGCTCTGCAGAGAAATAAAGTCTCTTCTCCAGCTGATCCCTGCCTACTGCTTCATCTCTTCTCTCCCCCCCTCCTCCATATTCTAGCTACTCAGGGTTAGGCAAGATACATGGGCCTGATCCCCGGTTATCTGGGCCAGTCAGATAACTGGAAAACTTTCATAACAGCCGGAGCCCTTGCATTTAATTGCGTAAGCCGTATACGCGATAGTGTACCTTGCTCCAGACTCTGAAGAATCTCCGTAGTGGCTCCGGAGGTTCACCCCTCCCAGTGCCTGGCCCACCCCTGGAAACATTGCTTGACTGATGTAACCGGCAGCCAATTGCTCCATGCCGCCTTCATGTCTTCCGCTTGGGGACATATGGGCTGTCCACATTAGTGCTCCTGCATTCCCACTGCAAGCATGCCTAGCACCCATTGCTACTGGGTGTCACGCTGCCCGTGGAGACACATTGGGAACTGCCATGATCCGGATCTTCTAAATTTGGATTTGTTGAAGGACCCATTTCTTAGATCTGGATCATTCTCGATCTGGATTAAAGGAGGTAAGTGGAACACACACACCCAAGTTAGGAGAAGAGAAGACAGGGCCATAACACATCCATTTGGACAACGGTCCACATGTCCATGTGGTTGGAGTGGTGTTCCATCATCATTATGATGATTAGTGCTATGGTCAGATTGTGTTGCAGAACAGTGGAAGCTGCAGAGACTGTCAGGAAAGATGGATTTTACCACTTTTCCGAGGAAGCACTGTAAATGACACTTTCAAGCAGGTTCCCCTGATCCTGATAGGCATTCTAGCCAAATACTTCTTTGGTTTGAGTTCAAGTTTTTTCTTCAAACAGACATGGCATTTGGTTCTACTGGAACACTTTGTGTGTTTGATTGGTTCATTTGATATCTTTGTTAGGTTTGAATTCAAACTCTGCTTTTGTACAGGCAGGGTGTTCAGGTCAAACTCAAATCATTTGAATACACCCTGTGTGAACTGAACCTGTCTGAGCCTGAACTAGGGGTGTGCATGGATATCCGTGACATTTGAATATTTGGCTGAATTTGGACATTCAAATTCAAATCAAATGCTTTGGAACATTCGTGCAAATATTTGTTGCATTTGAGAACCTGGGGAGGTGGGAAAGAGGCTGCCCCAATCACATCTGCAATGGATCCAGAGTGGATTTAAAGTGGATTGATAGTGGATTTAGGGCAGATTTGACACATTCAGAGCGGATATGTAGTGGATACATATGGGATTTGTATGTGATTCATTATGTGATTCATATTGGACATTCATATCAAATTCGTATCAAGGGGTGCTTCCGGACAGGTCCTTTAACACCCATTAAGCACACATCTGGCACGGCTAATCCGCACACGCGTTGCTGTTTCGGACACATCCGGTGAGGTGTGTCGGCACAGCAACACGCTTTAGTAACACTTTCCCGGCGGCGTATCCGCATTTGCGGGTCCATTTAGCACACATCCAGTTAGGTGCATCTGCACATATCCGTCACTAATGTGTGCTAAATGGGTGTTACTTGCACACCACATTTGATGTGTGCCTAATGGGGCTTGCATTGTGAAAACGCATCCATTTAGGATGCATCCACACAACGCAAGCATGCCTACCGGGGGCCCTCCCCCGGCCTGCCATGCTTGGCTCCTCGGAGCCAAGCATGGTGAGACGGTGTACTCCTACCTTTCAGCTCACCCTTGCCCCAGAAGTGGTGGATTGCTGCTTCTGGAGCCAGGGCGAGCTTCCCTAAAGCCCACCCTAGCCCACTAGATGGCGTGTTTGACGGTTTCAGGGTACAGGCTGCAAACTGTTTTGATTTCTGGCTTTGCAGGCTTCTTGCAAAGCTGCAATAGCCAGCCTTGTTGCAAACAGCTTGTTGCAAGACCTGGGCAGAGGTTGCAAAAATGGCGGGAAATCCTGTGCGTGCCCTGCTGCAATGATTGGTTGCAGCTGCTTTTTGGAGGGAAAAGCTGTCTGGGGATCTGAGTGCTGGAGGGGCTAGAGCAGGAGTTCCCACCAATCAGGAGTTTCCAGCAGCATTTTATGGCAGCAGTTTTCCCCAGGAGGTTACAGCCAATCAGGGTCAGGGATATGGGTATAAATGAACACAGAAGACAGCAGACTGGGTCTTCAAGCTGGTACAAGAGCTGAAAGGAGAAGAGAGCTGAATCCTGAGGGAGCTGGAACCAGTAGGTGACCAGTGGTCTTTTGGCTGGAAGATCTTGAAGGAAGACTTCAATAGCAACTGACCAGGCTGGATGATCGGACAAGCAAGGACGGACTGGGCCTTGTGATCACCTGGAGCCACGTTCTGGTACACTGTCTTGGCTTGAGCTGTGGCAGAGCAAGCCAGAGGGGGAGGAATGTGGAGAGGTTTGTCTTTTAAAAGGGGAACTATTTTCCTTTAGGGAAAGGGGTAGCTCCTAGCCTTAAGAGACTTACTGAGTTAAACCTGAGTTAAACCAACAAATACCTGAACCTTATTTTCTTTTAGTATTGCTTGTGTATAATAATACACTTGTTTTAGTTTACTGTTGAAACGCTTGCTACCAGTGTTTTGTGTCCACACTGTAGTATTCACTTGGCCGTTGCACGAACACAGCATCCTAACAGGGCCAAGCTTCTCCTAGAGAGGGCAGGCACTAACAGGATCGCTGGGCATCGTGAGAGCGTGCCTGTGCAGAACGCCTCCTGAGGGCAAGGGCTGCCAGTAGCAGCCCCGGCCACTCAGGAGGCGCACAGGACACTGTGTCCTGGGTGCCTCGTCTCAGAATCGGGGTGACGCTGAACAGGTAAGGAAGGGATTCGCTGCGCTCCCCCCTGGGTGGGCTAGGGTGGGCTTTAGGGAGGCTCACCCTGGCTCCAGAAGTGACAATCTGCTGCTTCTTGGGTGAGGGCGAGCCACGGCACTGAGGTCCCCCGGCTCGCCATGCTTGGCTCCAAGGAGCCAATCATGGCAGGCCCAGGGAGGGCCCCGGAGCACAGATGGGAGGCGGGTGCTGTGCGTCCGCACAGCACCCACCTCCAATCCGGATTTATTCTGCCCTCCGCATGTGCAGAGCGATGTGGGCCTGGGTAGATCCGCATCTATTAGATGCGGATCTACCCCGTAAATCCGGATGTACCGGGGATCCAGATTCAGTGAAACTGGCTCCTCTGGGAGCCGATTTTACTAAATCCGGGTGCAGTAGACCCGGATTAATTAGCCCCTGTGCGGAAGCACCCAACCATTCTTATTGAATTTGAATTCTACCACATTTGAAGGGGATCTGTTTGAGTGAATACACATTTTCTTGTATTTGATTCAGTACGAATTGAATACATATGTTTGTGCACATCTCTAGCAATGGGTGTTGCGTTTATCCTCTGGAGCCTGGACTGTCAGCATTAATATTAGGACCCTGCAAAAGGCATGTGTGGAAGACTCCAGTGTTAGTATGAGAGAAATTTTGTTGGATCAAAATGTCAGCCATGAACTGGACAGCAAGGCTATTAGGGAAGATGAGACCCACCAGCTCATGAAAGATAGACTCTTAGGGCGCATCCCCATGGATGTCACTTAATCTGAATAGGACTATTTTTAGTCCAGATGCAGGGCCGAGTTTGCATTGTGCCCATTCCCATGTGATTGCTGATAATGTGAGCTCTGTTCGAATAAAGCCATCCCCACAAAAACCTTGCTAAACCCCTGCATGGAGAAAAAGCATCTTTTCCTCTCCATGCCTTCTTTCCTGATAGGAAGCCCTGTTGATGTCCCTCAACCCCTGTGCTGCCTGCTATAGTGATTATAGGGAAATGCCTCCAAATGCCATGCTCCCTCCTCTTTGTAGCACAGCGAAGCTAGGGTTGAAAGACAATAATAAAAAAGCCAGCTCATTAACCAAACCCACTACATGGTTTGGTGGCAATTTAGTGGTTATGCACACCTCCACATCACTGCAGGCATACCTGGTACAGCAGTGCAGCACTCATGCACAAAATCAAGCCATTATCATACCTGGTTTGGTGATTGAGGAAGGAGGGTGGAATAATGGTCACGTAAAAAGACTTGTGGGACAGCGAAAGTCATTTGTCCCCCTTATCGTCTCTGTTCTATAACCATTTATTCCCCAAAATGCTCAACAGTTGCAATCCCCAATGCACAGGACAGGAACAGTGAGCACAGACCATGAAACCCTACCCCCTAATGGCACCAGAGTCCATCTCCTCCCCAAATAGTCTGGGCCCATCCCCAAAGACAAAAAATGATGCAGACTGAGCTCCCAAACTGTGCCAAGAACAGTTTTCTCCAAGGATGTTTTTTCACTGGCAGAAAGTACCCATTTTTGCACCCATTAAGGACCCATTTGGGTGTGAGCCAGATGACCCCATTTCCACCACGGCACCCATTTGAGACACATTTGTTTCCACCACCGCTGGGGAAATCTGGATCATATGGGTACATCTCAGCCTTTAATCTGGATTTTGTATAATGGGGTCTTCAACCAGAAAATCTGGATTAAAGGGAGCCTGTTTCCCTTTAGTTAGTTTGGCAATGGGGTCTAGAGGAGGCTAGGGGGAGGGGGCACCCATGGGGGCGGAGCCCCAAAACCTAGGCTTTGAAGTCATTTTGAAGTAATTTTGAAGCCATTTCGAAGTTACTTTGAAGTTGCCTTCGGAGATTAGCAAAGGCTCCGAAGTCCTTCCGAAGGCAACTTCGGTGATTAGCAAAGGCTCCGAAGAGAATCCTCCAAGAACAAACAGAGAACAAAGCGGATTGTTACCTTCAGGCATGGAAAGAGGTACATATTAATGAGGCTGACTCATCCTTGCTCACAGGGAACTAATTAATATGCAAGCTCTCACAAGGGGTTTGTCTTCAGAGCCTTTGCTAATCTCCGAAGTTGCTTTTGGAGGGACTTCAGAGCCTTTGGTAACCTCCGAAGGCAACTTCAGAGGGACTTTGGAGATCACACCCCCTGTCCCCCAAAACACCTGGATCAATCTGGATTTGCAAATGGGTGCTCTGGTGTTTCCACAGCAGGGAGACTAGCACCCATTGCTATTGGGTGCTAGACCACCCATGGAAACATATTGGGTACTTCCCTTAATCTGGATTTACTAGATCTGGATTAAGGGAAGTACCCATTCCTTAGATCCGGATCTTCTTAGATCCAGATTAAAGGAGTGCGGTGTAAAAACACCCCAGGACTACTTTTAGTATGGATTTGGGCAATTTGGTCCACATAAAGTCTGGTAAGGAGATTTTGCTTGGGGATGGTCCTTCCTAAATTCAGATTCTATTTGCATCAAAAAGCACTCCTACTAACTTCTGTGTTGGGAGCTAAAGATTTATGCTTGGCATGATAATGTTGCAACATTTTACTGTGCTAAATTCTATGTCGCTTGACTAGAATGAGATAAACAAAATCCTCTGTTTATTTTTATTTGTTGGTTTTAATTGGTGTTAAAGTTGCTTTTGTCCTGGCTGTCGATGATAAAGAAATCTTGAACAAAGTGAAGTCTGTTTCTGTTTGTGGAGACAGAAACTCTGTAATGTTAATCTGATCTATTGTTGACTCTTGACAGATGTTCAGGGATAAATATACCCTTTATGGGTACTTTGGTCAAAATACTTCCCAGATGTCTCTACATAGCTGTTGGTGGCTTTGAAGACATGTAATATTTGTAAATCAATCTAAATATGATTTCGTAATAGTTTGGAGCTTTGGGGAGCTACATAATTAATTTTTGCATTCAGGAAATGCTTAATACCTATGCAAGTTTTCTCTTTCTTTTTTCTTTCAAAAAGCTTTGCATTTCTGACAAAAATTCCTTGGGGACTTCAATTACATAGCAACAGGCCATTCAGATATTTGAACTTGAAAATTATTTCCCCCAACATCACTTGGAAAGTTTGCACAGCTCTCGTTCACATTCTGTCAATTATTGAAAAGATTATTTGTGTCTATGTGGTCACTGTTGTGTTTACCAGATGTGCTTAACACACAGAAAAAATAACTTCTGCCCCATGAAGTGGCTGTGTGCAATTCTATATCAATTGCCTATGGGCAGATAAAATTGAACTGATACCCAAGGCAAACTTTGCAAAGGGAAGGAATTATTTGACAGCTAACATTATCATAACCAGAATGGATCCAATGAGACAACACATCTGGGAAGCAGCTGTGCCAGGAAACCTCACTTTGATCTCAGCAAACAATATTTTAATGTGAAATGAACCAGGAAGTGGTTCAGAAAGATCAAATTGAGCTTTCATAAGAACTTAAGAGAAGCCGTACTGGATCAGTCCACAGCCCATCTAGTCCAGCATCCCATCTCACACAGTGGCCCACCAATTGGTCATGGGCATCTCAAGCAGAAAATGAGGTCAAAACCTTAACCTACTCTCGAATTCCAGCAAATAGCCTTTGGAGGCATCCTGCCTGTCTGGCCAGGTTTCTATAGGCTTCGTGTCTTCTTGTTTCCGATACAGAAACATTCTGTAAATAGTTGTGATTGATTGATTGATTGATTGATTGATTGATTGATTGATTGATTGATTGATTGATTGATTGATTGATTGATTGATTGATTCATTGACCCAACCCTGCTGGGCTTATCTTCCAATAATGATACCAGAAAGAAGCAGGTCTATCTTGATAAGAAAGCCACATGCATTTCTGGTGGATCTTAGAGAAGTGTGTGGACAGTAGGGATGTGTACGAATGCAATATTTGGATTCAATTTGATTTAAATCGAATATTCAAATGTTCGACTTCAAATGAATGGAGAAAAAACAAATGTATTCAAATTCAAATCCGATTTGAATACATTCGTTATCTATTCGTATGAATTTTCAATTCATATTTGAAGAGACACATATTGACAACATTTGTATGTGTCCACACGAATCTGACCCTTATGCATTCAAACACATCCCGTTTTATCCCGTATATATCCTGACAAATGCGTACGGATATGTATAAGATGCGTATGGATACGTATGTAATGTATACGTATCTGTACACATACAAATGCCTGATAATTGGTACGAATAAGTTGAAACATTCAAAATTCATTCAAATGTTTAAAAATGAATGCATAGACACTCGATTCAAACTTGAATGCCCAAATTCGATGAATTCAATCAAATTTCAAAATGTTTTGAATATTCTTCCAAATCCCTGGTGGACAGTGGAATGCTAGCATGAACAAGGACTTAGGTTTTCTGTTCAGCTGTGATAATAGATTAAAATGTGGATTGTAGGTCTTAAACACACCTTACCAATTTGCCCCAAAATTCCTCATTCTGTGGATCACCATTGTTCTTATCTCTCTTTCCTAACTATTTGGTGGTGGGCAAGAGCAGACAGAGAAACATCTAAATTCAGATGGCTGCAGACATTTGGGGGTATTATCAGAGAAGATAATTTATGTTGAGACATACAGAACCCTGGAAGGCAAACAGAGTTCTAGGGAAATGTTTCAGCTCACATTACAAGCTACATATTGAAGTTTGCGATGTTCTGTCCCTTTCCTGTTAATGTTCTGAATGGAATTGAATAAACAAAATCACCAGATTGTCACTGGGGGGAAATGGCTATCACAGTCCTACAAAGAAAGAATCAAAGGCTTTCTAATCAGAAGTGTAGATGGGTTCTATGGCTGCTCAGAATGTCAGAACATAAGAAGTTAAGAGGAGCCTTCCTGGATGGGGCTACACCTATCAAGTCCAGCATCCTCCTAGATCCACTCAAAATTTTTTGCATTGGGTGTTTTTTGCTAATACACAATCAGTTAAGTACCATCACATCAGAAAAGTCATTGCTGGCTTTTGGAAGATAGCCCTTAGGGTTTCCCTAGCATGCTGTGTATAATGCAGTAAGCTCAAGGAATTGGACCACTATTCTAGTTAGAAGAATAGGCTTTCTACCCTGCTTTTTTCACCCATTAAAGGGGACTCAAAGCAGCTGACAAACCTTTGGTTCTTCTCGCCACAATAGGCAGGTGGGGCTGTGAGAACTCAGAAAGAAGGAGGAGGAGGAGGAGGAGAAAAGGAGTTGGCTTTTATACCCCCCTTTTCTCACCCTTAAGGGGACTCAAAGCTCTTGACAAACATTCTGTTCTTCTCCCCACAACAGACACATATGTGCAGATCCCTAAAGTAGAATCTGTTCTTCAAGACAGAGGAGGGCGGAAGAAACAGAACACAAACAGACGCCCTGCAACACTTTCCCCCCTTTTCCCCCTCCCTTGAAGGGGTATTGTCTATTTTAAGAATAACCTTTTTATTATTCAGTTATCAAGTCTGAAAACGTTTCATATGGAATGAACTCAAGAGCCATCTCTCTAGCCCTAGCCCATCTAGGCGGAGAAATGCTGCATCTGAAGGGACACGCGGAAGCGATGTTTAAAATGCTAAATCAGAGAGAAAATAAAGTGGGAGGACAATGTTGCATTACATCTTCCTGGAGCAGCGAGAGGTGTCAATTTCTACTTGTGTAATAAAGGCCCTTTTCCCAGCAATTATTTTCCTGCATCCGCAGAAGCACCCCGGCTGTCACAGCAGACTCTACACGGAAGGCGATGCAAGCATTAAATGCCTTTGCAAGTGAGCATGAAGGTCGCTGGCTTGCTTCCCTTGTGAATTTATGCTGGAAAGATCACACCCATACAAATGTTGCTGATCCAGACGTGTCCGCATGTGGAATGCAACGGGGGCCTGAAATAGCTCTGGATATGTCTCTTCCCCATCTTGCACCATCCCTCATGTGACAGATCCATGCATGTGCCGTACTGAGGGCCAAAAATCAGCATCCCCTCTCCTCTAGGGAATGGGCACAAATGTTTTTTGTGTTTGATTCATATCGAATTGAATGTAAGAAAATTCAAATTCATTTCAATAGATCCCCATTGAATGTGGCAGGATTTGAATTCAGTACAAATGTTCTATATGAATCCTGTTTGAATCCCTGCTACAAATTGCCTACATATCCCTACGTATCCCCTATGTATCTGCTCTGTACGCATCAAATCTGCTCTCAATCCACTTTGAATCCACTCTGAATCTGCTTTGAATCCACTCTGGGTCTACTGAAGATGTGACTGGGGCAGCCACTTTCCTACCTTCCCAGGTACATTGTATGAATGTATAGAAACATTTGATTCATATGTGAATGTCAATCTTCAAATGTACCAACTTCCAATGGAGGCCCTGCCCGAGGAGGAGGAGGAGGAGGAGGAGAACTTTGCCATCTCTCTAGGGGTGGCGGTCTAGTGGTGGCAGCCTAGACCCCTCTGCCCTCTGGGTGACTCTCCAGCCTGGATGGGGCCTGATCATTTGGAGCTGCTTCCTTGCAGGACTGGGTTCCTCTTGCCAGCTGCTCTGGACTCCACCTGGTCTCGGCTACACCAGGGACCATAAAGGACAGCTGCTTATGCCATCCCTCCTGGGAGTGGTCTAGTGGTGGAAGCCTAGACCCCTCTGCCCTCTGGGTGACTCTCCAGCCTGGCTGGGCATAGACATCTTGGAGGAGATGATTCTTTGTGGGACTGGGGCCTTTGGTCAGCTGCTCTGGACTCCGCTTGACCCCAGCTGCCTCAGTCTGTCTGTGTGTGTTTGTCTTATTTTACAATGTTTTGTATGATGTGCAATTTTTATAATGTATTTTTCTTATAATGTTTTGATTATTTTGCATTGTATATTTTCTGTTTGTTGTAAACCGTCTTGGGCAAATTTTCTTTTGGAAAGGTGGTATACAACTAAAACGGTAAAAAAAAAAAACCATTTGATTTGAATTCAAATGTCCAAATTCTGACAAATTCGTATCAATTTCAAATGTGATGAATATTCATACCCATCCCCGCTCTCTTCTGTTTTAGGCTCTCTGCAATGATAACCAAATACTGTTGACTATAACCTTGGAACAAGGGATGCTCATGAATTATCTGTCAGGTTTGCAATTCATACGATATCGTATGAATTTGAACATTCACATTCGAATCAAATATTGGATATATTCAAAGACGGACATTTGAATGCAAAGCAAATTATTTTTTTGCGTTCATTTGATACTTCATCATATTTGCAAAATGTAAAGCTGCTGCAGTGGATTCAGAGCAGATTCAAAGTGGATTTGGAGGGGAAACAGGAAGAAAGGACTACTATCATCTAAGTAAAATATTTTCACAGCCTAGTACTGTGCATGGAGAAAGCAAGGTGACAAGGGCAAAATGGTTTCATTTCCAAGGTCTTCAGTTCTGGTAGATTTAAGGAAATATGAATTAGATTTCCCCATGGTGAATCCGTAGAGAAAGATATGCCTTTTCATCATCTTTCTGCTTTTGTTCCCTTAAAGTGTAGCTAGATTTAACAGTCCCTAACAGGCTATTCATGAACAACAAACTGTATGCTACTTATCTCTTTGGTTTGTTCACAGTGAAGTTAGGTATCAGCAATATGTAGTATGGAGGGATAGACAGACAAAGAGACAGATAAATAGCCAGAGAGACAGATAAATAGACAGAGAGACAGATAGAAAAATGATAGACAGACTCCTTCAACAGATTATCCCAGTCCCCTGACCAGAGGGGACGTGTTCTGGAACGTATCTCAGAACAGGGGCCTGCTATCCACATGCTAGAACAGACTACAGCAGACCCCAGATGAAGCCCACCATAGTCTGTATTAGCCTATGGACAACAGGCCCCTATCCTGAGATATATTCTTGAATAAAGCCAAGTACAGAAAGGGCCCATGTCTCCACTTCCAGGGAAGGTGGTTTCATTTGGAGTGGATGGGGAGAAGCACCCCATCCACAGATCCCTCCTGATCACCATTTTGAAGCAATGGGTACCACATCTCCATGTGGGCACTCGTGAGAGGGCCTTCTCAGTGGTGGCCCCCAGGCTGTGGAATGATCTCCCTCTAGAGGTGCGTCAGGTCCCTTCTTTGCTTAGGTTCAGGAAGGTGGTGAAGACGTACCTCTTCACCCAGGTCTTTGGTTGAATGTTCCCTCCGCTTCTCCCCACTGCATACTCTGCTGTTCTCTAAACTGGTTTTTGTATTTTCAAAAAATTATTATTATTGTGTTGGACTTTTAAACTTTGTACTGGTTTTAGTATTTTATACAGTTTTGATATGTATGTTTTAAATGTTGTGTGAGCCACCCAGAGACCCTTGGGTATGGGGCGGGATATAAATATAAATATAAATATAAATATAAATATAAATATAAATAAATATAAATATAAATAAATAAATAAATAAATAAATGTAGAGCAGTAAGAAACCACCTGCAACAGAACAGCATTGGTGAGCGATTGCACCAGGAAATGCTTCACATGATTGCTTCAAAGGCACCCGATGCTGAAAATGGAGGTGGCATGGGATGGCAGTGGGCACTTTCTTGTGGCAAGGAGGGTAACCTATTCCAGTAAATGAGGGCCAGGGAGTGATTCACCTGTGGTTGAAGTGACTGCAAGCAGACGGAACTTCACCTCCTCCTCTTTCCTCTCCCCAACCCTGTTTCTTCTTGTAAAAGTGGTTCAAAGATGGAGTCAATTGTCCTTATGAGGAAGAAGCAGCAGACAGTTTTTATACCCCACTTTTCTCACCCATTTAAGGGGATTCAAGGCAGCTGATGAACCTTCTGTTCTTCTCCCCACAGCAGACACCCTGTGAGTTAGGTGGGGCTGTAAGAGCTCAGAAAGAGAGCTGTGACTAGCCCAAGGTCACCCAGCTGGCTTCATGGGGGAGGGCAGAATCAAACCCCGTGACTGTGAGATATGGGCACAGCACTCTAACCACAACAAAACTGCCACATCTCAACTTACTAATGGAGACACCCAAAGGAGGCATCTTTGTCACTTCATCACGTTGAGCAGGAGTGGGCGTCTCAACAGCAACCACACTCTAATGCCTTTTCCTGGCGCAACCAGTGCCAAAAGTGCTGCTGTTCCCTTCCCAAGAGCTCTGACTCTACTTGAAGCCTATATATTACAGGTGTCACCAATTTCTGGAGGAGCATCATCATCCTTCCATGAGCAAAAACTGCAATGAATTTCCATTGAAAATGAGGAGCAATGTCCTAACATCACGCTGTTGCCTCAAGGAAAGAGAAGCAATTTGCAGCTAGTCCAAAACCATCTGTCAAGAATGCTGCATTCATGTACAGAAGCCACACTGAGCACAGCTGATTCCTACATTCCTTTCCATCTCCGGACAGGTTAATAAAGGCTAGTATATTTGTTTGTCTGCACTTTTATCCTGCCCTGTACCAGAACGTCTCAGGGTGGGATGAGAGCAGTGGAAAACAAAATATAAAGTGAACAAATTAAAATAGGAAGATACTAAAGTAGTAGCCAAACGTGGGGACAAGTAGATGTCCTCTTATTTCCATCAAAGGCCAGGGTACAGCAGTGTGTATTAATGATTTTCTGAATGTACAAATTAAAAGTGCATGGCACACCTCAGAGGGGGAGACCATTCCATGATCTGGAGGCAGCCACCAAGAAGGCCTTACCCTGGGGCCCTGTCAGAATAGCCCACCCCAAATAATTCATGCATCAACAGAAGTATGGTAGAGAGAGCTTCACTTTATTGAGCTGATAGCGAAAGACAGCGGGATGCATTTTGCTGCACTCTAAGAAGAATTCTTATTGCCCAGCTTTCAAGGCCAGGCCTAGATGTCTAAACAACTATCCTTGTTGTTAAGGGGACACGAGATCAGGCAAGAATTTGAGAGGGCAGGATGCTCTCACAGTCCCCCACCCCCTTGGCTACTGTAGTGGTGCAGCCAGGAATAGGGATATGCTGTAATGTGGGTTTTTTGTGTGTTCGATTTGAATACAATGCAAGAAAATTCACATTCGTTTCAATAAATCCCTTCAAATGTGGTGGGATTCAAATTGGATACAAATTTCGCATACAAATCATTATTAAAGACCAGCATTAAAGACAAAATTAGTGTGCACATGGAGGAGCAAGCATTGCTGAACAAAAGCCGGCATGGCTTCTGTAAAGGTAAATCATGCCTCACAAACTTGTTGGAATTCTTTGAGAGTATCAATAAACATGTGGATAAAGGTGAACCAGTAGACATTGTCTATCGGGACTATCAGAAGGCTTTTGACAAAGTCCCACATCAAAAGCTACTGAGTAAACTCATCAGCCATGGAATAAAAGGACAGGTTCTGTCGTGGATTTGTGACTGGCTTAAGGGCAGGAAGCAGAGAGTAGCAATAAACGGCCAATTCTCAGGGTGGAAAGAGGTAAAAAGTGGGGTCCCTCAAGGCTCAGTGTTGGGACCAATACTTTTTAATTTATTCATCAATGATCTAGAAGAAGGGGTACATAGTAAAATAGCAAAGTTTGCTGATGATACTAAATTATTTGGGGTAGTAAAAACCGAAAGAGATTGCCAAGAGCTCCAGAGGGATCTCTTAGCATTGGGTGAGTGGGCAACCAAGTGGCAAATGTGCTTTAATCTTAACAAGTGCAAAGTAAGGCACATCAGGACCAAAACTCCTAATCATGGGCCTTTCCACACAGGATCTAAAAATGCATTTAGAGCCTATTCGGGGAAGGATTTGGACATGGCATCTGCACAGGGAACCCAATTAGGGTCCCTTTGAGGATGCCACATCTGCACATCGGCAGGCAAAACCGGTTAGGACTACATTTCCCAGCATCCCTGGGCTGCTGGGACCGTCAGGGCCGTGGCACGCGCATGTGCGATTGGCGTCAGCCCTGCCAGCCTCAGAATCGAGCTGGAGACGATCAGCCTAGATGGCTTTAAGGTAGGGTTAGACAAATTTATGGATGGCAGATGTATCAATGGCTACTAGACTGGATGCCTAGGTACATCTTTCAGGCTGAGGGGGGAAGCAGGACACTTCTAAGGCCATTTGCTGGGATGTGAGAGCAGGAGAAGGTTTGTTCTTGTCTCTGCTTGAGATGCCCATGAGCATTTGGTGGGCCACCATGTGCGATGGTACACTGGACTAGATGGGCTGTGGCCTGATCCAGCAGGGCTTCTCTTATGTTCTTATATTCAATATGAATGTTGGAAACAAATCCTATATGAATCCCATCCGAATCTGTAATGAAGCTTCATACGAACGTATCAAAACATTCATTTGAATTTGAATGCCAGACTTCGAGTGTGCTAACATTCAGTTCAAATTTGAATGTCCGCATTCAGCTGAATTTCTCCAAATTTTGAATGTTACAAATATTCATGGACATCTCTAGCCAGGAGTGCTTCCGGTGCAGATGTAAAAGCCATGAGTAGTTGAAGAAGGCATAGCGATGTGCACAAATATCCAAGTGCATTCGAAACTTGATCGAATCGACCAAATTTCGACATTCGAGTTTAAATTGAATGTCCTCAAATTTGAAATTAAAGTTTTGATCTGAATTTTGAATCTATTCGTTTGAATTATTTGGACATTTGCATGTGTACGGGTTTGTACATGATGCATACTTGAGAAGCTGCACCTTTCCCACATCTGTATGCCTTTGTACATATCCGTACAGGATGAAAACGGTTTGGATACGGGATAACTACAGGATGCATGCAGACGTCTATGGAAGCGTAATGATGTGTACAGACCCAGGGAAGATGCATATGGGCATCTATTAATCTTGTTGGCCTTCGTAAGAGCAAATTCAAATGAAATATTTGAATGAGTAGATTTGAATTTGCTTAGTTGGAATCGAATTTGGTTAAATTCAATTAACAGATTGTAATCAAATCAAATTTTTGAGTATTTGATTCGAATTGAATTGAATCCCTAAAATTGCATCCGTGCACACCCCTAAGAAGATGGTCTTTTAGAAATTTAGGGCGCAGGCCACTTAAGAGTCTTATGAGTTAAGGGTTTGGTAGCCAATTGGTAGCCATTGCTGCTCCTTGAAGTCTTGCATAATGTGCATCCAGCTGGCCATTTTCCATACAGCTGAATCATTTTGGATTCAACAACAACTTTCCTTTCCAACTACAATGCTCAGATTCTACAAGTTACTCGTAAACAATTGATGGAAGCAACTAGACCTTTTTTGCAGGTGGGGAAAAACAAACAAACCCGTGTCAGCTGACATGTATATGATGATCAGCCAACAAAAGAAAGATTTTCTCCTCTTCTTTAGCCTTGGGGGATTTCTTTCTCTTGTTAGATATGTCATTCTTCTGGCTCAAGAGTATCAAGCTGCCAAAGGCTTTCTATTTTAGGAAACATGATCTGGGAAAGGAGGAGAGAAAAACAGAATCATAAAGGACATTGATGGGCACATCTGTTCAGGATGTGCCCTACCATTTCTGAACTCGGGAAAGTTGTGGTTGTTGACGCCAAACTAAGCGTGGAGTCCAAGTGTTGCATGCTCAAAAGGCAAAGTATGAGGCAATGCCAAGGCCAGAAACTGTGTAGATCATAAATGAAAAAAACCAAGAGTAAATTATATTTTAAAAGGTCAATGGAAGACAATCCCTAAAAAGGCAAATATAAGAGTATCCAGGGAATGGCAAATATCAATGTTTTGTACCTCTTAAACACCAAATGAGATGCCACCATAAGTTTCTGATGGAAAGGCAATTTCCACACCTGGTTTGAGCCAATGCCACATGTAGGATGTGCATGAATGGGGATTTTTTTTTAAAAAAAAAATCTGTTCATCTCAAATAAAATGCAAGACAATTTGTATTTGTTTGAATGGATCCCCTTTGAATGTGGTAGGATTCATATTCAATACTAATGTTCATTCCTATACGAATCCCATACAAAGCTTCATATGACTCCTTTATGAATTCTATATGGAGCTTCATACGAATCCCATGGCGAGAAAACTGAGCCAATTCAACTGTTTCATGGATCCTGGGAATTTCTCGGTGCCTGGCCAAAAATATCCCAGAGACCAAGAACTGAAGTTGGGTCAGATAACACCAGGCCACATAAATGTGGTTGCCTTCCAGTGCCTGCCATTATTAACCACTGCTCTAAAGTAGGGATGTGCACAGATATTCGTAACATTCCTTATTCATATGAATTCGGACATTTGTACATGAATTGAATGTTATGATATCCGTACACTGACATATGTACAAATACGAATGTTTCCAGGCATTCGTACAAATAGTTCAGACATCCGTTAAACTGGGGGGGGGGGGAATCTGAGAGGGAAGCTGGGCTGGAGGAACAGAAAGGGAGAGTGTGTGTAAGACAGGAGAGGGATCCATACCTGTTATGTATGCATTTGTATAGGATCCATCTCCAGGGTCCATATCCAATATGTATGCATTCATAATGGATATTCATAGGAATTCATACGAATGCATTTGTATTGAATTGAATCCTATCACGTTGGAACAAATACGAATTTTCTAACATTCGATTCCTTACTAATCAAATGCCAAGATACCCATTCATGCACATCCATCTGTAAAGAGGTCTGCCATTAGTTTGCACCAGGGCCATTTTTGAACTGTGCAAAGGACCATCTGCCAGCGTCTTCAGGAGACCATACCCCCGAGGGCCTTCTCAGATGAGCACTTTCTTCAGAAGCAGCTAGCATGGTCCCCAGGGATTACAAGGAAGCTTTAAGAAAGGGTTAGACAAATTCAAGTATCAATGGCTACTGGAATGGATGCCTAGGTACTGCTTCCAGGTTGGAGAAACAGGCAAGAGACCTCTAAAGGATATTTGCAAGGATTCAAGAGCAGCTGAAGGTTTCGCTTTCATCTTCTGCTTGAGATGCCCAGAAGCTATTGGTGGACCACTGTGTGAGGCAGGATGCTGGACTAGATGGGCTGTGGCCTGATCCAGCAGGGCTCCTCTTAGGTTCTTACATTTCTATGTACACTGCATTCCAGGCCAGACCAGTCTAGTCCACACTATTTTTAATTCCCAGCAAAACTAAAGCCCACAGACCTGCAATTGAATATGCATATATTCTTGTGTGAAGCTGCCACTCCACAAATATGCATAAACATGTTTTGCTCCTCTGAGATCTGCACTTCTGCTGCACACACAGTTTCAACCACAAATCACATCATGAGATTTGGAAAAGTGTTACATTTGAAGTACAAATGACCTTTTGATCAATTCGATGGATTAATCCAGAATATATGGGTTAGATCAATTCTCTGCAAATCATATTCTTCTCAGTTCCTACCTGAAGGACACACAAATACTTTTCTTTTGGGGGGGGGGAGGATGGAGGAGGATAATGGAACCAATAAAAATAAGCATAAATTGCATGCATAGCCATCTGCAGTAAAAAGACAGTAGCTGTGAATTGAAAATGCCTCATAACCATTAGAGAAGTGATCTATTTGCAGTCCAATTAATCATCTAAATAGTAAGATGCAAAGGCGCTAAATCCATGCAGATTTGTCATGCCCAGCCTGTAGTGGAACACAAAATCATTGGAACATACCAAAATAAGTACGTTCCTTTCCCCTTTAGCAAATGAGCTTGCATTTGCGGCTTCTCAGATGAGTCAGGAAAGTGCGCGCAGGGGGTTGAAATGATGTTTCTTCGTTAATTATCTGACAACCTCTTTTGTTTTTCCTGCCTCCTCCTTGTGTTACATTTTAAACGCCCTTCTGTCTCAGCCAATTCGATTTATCAGCAGGCAATTGGCATGAGGCCGTCTTGGTTTGGTTTGAGGATCCTTGCGAATAAACTGGAAAACTCAATTTTCAAGTTAGATTTCCCTCCTTCTTTTTCAATCAGATACACATGAGAAGAACAATAACTGAATTTAAATATGACATTATTGTTTGCTTGAGCTCTAATACGCTCCAAAAGGTAGCGCTGGGAAGCTACAGGAGTGCGTTGGCCTCTAGTGTGCATAGGATATTCCTCTTTATTGGTTCAATTATAGAAGCATTTCAAAAGTGAGTTACAGCTTCATTGTTTAGCAAAGATGAAAGGCCACTTTTATCTAATGGAGGTTCTGCATTTACTGGTATACTGGTACTATGAGCTTCCTTTCTACTTGCTGGTACAGTCTAAGGGAGACTACTAGGGATATGCATGAATATTCGAATCATTTGCAATTCAATTGAATTTGCTCAAATTTGGACATCTGAATTCAAATCAAATGTCTACGCACATCTGAAAACAAAGTTTCCAGAGAGAAAAAGGAAAGCAGGACACTTCTAAGGCCATTTCCTGGAATTCTAGAGCAGGAAGAGGTTTGTCTTTGTCTCTGCTTGAGATGCCCATGAGCATTTGGTGGGCCAACAAGTATGACGGGATGCTGGATTAGATGTGCTGTGGCCTGATCCAGCAGAGCTCCTCTTAGGTTCTTATGCTCTTATCTTCTTAATAATGCAATACCTGTAAGAGAAGGCACTGCACCTATGTGTGTTATATGCAACTGGAAGCTGTGCTGTGGTGGCATTTTTCTTCTCAGCAGAATGTCAATCTATGTTCCTTTTTGTCAGTTCTCTTTCATTTGAGGTTGACTATTCCAAATTTGTATAACTGATTAATTGGTTTGATTAGATGCTTCTATGCCAGGGATGACTTATTTATGTTACTATGAATTGCTTGGATAATTTAAATGAGACACGTGAATCATGCTAACTAAGAACAAAATTGAGTATTGCATAAAAACGCCTTTTGAAACTTTTTCTTTTTTTTTTTTTTGCAGTTGTGATGACGATGAATGGTTTGAGTGCTATCCAACCACCCAGGTTTGTCTGGGTTTCTCAACATGCTGAACTAACTGGGGAACAGAAGAGTGTTATATGGCAAAGTCTAGGGCAAGATTCCCATGGCTTGGAGCCAATTGGTCATTCCAAGGGTTGTGCAAAATGAGAATCGCATTGACAAATTTGATCAAAGGTTTCAAATTTGCAGACGTTCACACTGAGTTGCATATCTGCTTTTTTAAATCCAAAAATTCAACTGAAGCAAACTAGTTTCCTGTTGGCAATTGAATATTCATATTTTGCTGCATTTTTGATCCCCAAAATGGACTTTTTCAGCTGGGAAAAAAAATCACAGAAATGTTCAAAAACAATTGTGAAAATCCACTCTTTTTAAATTTAATAATTCAACAATTATAGGATTTTCAATATGAATCTTTTCATGCACTAATACACTAATAGTCAATACACTAATAAGCCCTGCCAAGATGGGGAGGTTTTGCAGGAGGCTGAACCAATGTGTATGCCTTCTTGAAAATTGTTCATTTTATCTGCATATTTGGGAAAACCACACTGGAAACTAAGGGCTCATCCCCATGGAGCTGCCAATGCCCTGCGGTGGATTCGGGGGACCCTTAATGCTAATCTAATTTGCATTAAGGAGTCCCCATGGCAATGGAGGATAGGCCGGGTTCAAGGCAAACCCGCCCGTCCCCATGAAAACCACGGGAAATCGCTGCATCAGGATGCTGTAGTTTTCTCCTCCCCGCCCTTGCCTGAGCACTTAATCGCCCAGGTAAGGGCTTGACTTGCCCAAACAACCACCTGACAGCTGCCCTGCAATCAGCTGGGCAACTGTCAGGTGGGTATAGGGGCTGTAAAGAGCAGGGAAGATTTTTAAAACAGATGTGAAAGCCACGTCTGTTTTAAACAGCTCTAGCATCTGTTTTTAGAAATCTTCCCTGCTCTTTACAGCCCCTATACCCACCTGACAGGTGCCCAGCTGTCAGGTGGGTATAGGGCACCCAGCTGGAAGCAAACAGACAGTGGTTTGCATGTCCAGAAATTCTACTGAACCAAACCAGTCCCTCACTCACAAAAATGAACTATTTGATTGAACAGTTCGTTTGCTGATTTTTTTTTTGCTTTTGGAGGGAGACAAATTGGGAAAAAAGGTATTTTTCATTTCCAAACACATTCAAAATCAAACACAAAGAGCCATTTATTTGATTAAAGGCTTTACTATCAAATCAAACAAACAGGTGCTTGGTTTGATGATAATACGTAGTTTTCATTCATGTGCATTCCTTTCCTTCCTTTTCCATAGGCCTTTTCACACTACAGCCTAACAGCTAGGACACGTGGGGACAAATTCCCCATTCACACCTAGGCAGGTAAGGAGCGCGTGGGAATGTGTGAAAGGGGAACCCACCTCCACGTGTCCTAGCCTGAAAAGGCTGGAGCGGAGGTGGGACACCCTCCCAGGCCTGCCCCCATTAGCTACCAGAGCCAGCGGGGAGCGCAGACACACAACACTGCTGGCCGCACTCGCCACTTTGGAATCTGCCAGCAACAAGGTAAGTACCTCACATGCGTGCACCCCCATGCAGGCCCGTGCCCAGGGGGATCTGGTCCCCTAGAACCCACAGGAACCTGTGTGAATGCGCTCCCTCCTGAACAGCTGTGGGATGGCCGGGGATGGCTGTGAATGCCCTGGGCTGGGTGTAGATCACGAAATCTACACCCAGAAAGTGAGTGGGCACCCTGGGACAGGCTGGGGCAGTTCCAAATGGAACTGCCAGCCTAGCGAAGCAAATGCTCCATCCCGGAGTGTCCTACGTGCGTTCCTCAGGGCCTCGTGCAAGAAGGCCTAATCTTTCTGAGACACGCTTTTCTGCCCTTGGCATTTCCCCCATGACTGGCCATTCTGTCCTCTCTTGTATTTGTTCCTGTCTGTGCATATCCGCAGCTTATTTCAAAGAAGAAGAGTTGGCTTTCCTACCCCACTTTTCTCACCCATTTAAGGGGACTCAAAGCGGCTGACAAACCTTCTATTCTTCTCCCAACACCAGAACACCCTGTGAGGTAGGTGAGGCTGTGAGAGCTCAGAAAGAGAGCTGTGACTAGCCCAAGGTCATCCAGCTGGCTTCACAGAGGAGTGTGGAATAAAACCCAGTGACTACAAGACATGGGTCCGGCATACTATCCACAAGACCAAATTGGCTCACACGAGCTTTGGGATCCCTGTTTCTCCTTCTCTGGCCCATGTTCTTCTGTCATCTCATTTTCCAAAGTAATCTATTATTCTTGAAATCCCAAAACAAAGATTGGCTCTGAACAATATTACTACCCAATAAAGGTCATCTTACATTGATTAAAAAAACAACTTATGTTGTGGCTTCACAATTTCACACACTCCTATTCTCTGTGCTTCATCCCTCTTCCCAATATATATTAAATAATTATCCCATAAGAGACTGATGTAGGTCTGTATGCTCATGAAATGGATGAGAAGAACATGCGGAAGGTACCAAAGCCAATTGTGAAATGACCCTTTCCCCCATGAATCTGTGAGCAAGTCCAAAGTGTTTGAGCATGTGTAATATAAAGATCTCAATCCCAAACTTTGATCCTGTTTATAATAATGGTTTGTCCTTAAGTACTATCTGGCATAGCTCCAAATAACAGCTTTGAAAAAAGGAAATATTTAGGTTGGCAAAAGAAGGAAAGTTGGTGTCCCCCCCGCCACTGATGGTAAATGTAGCTTCCAAGATTTACAAAGAGAAACAAAAAGGGGAACACTATGGGTGCTTCCGCATTGACCCTTTAACCCATTAAGCACACATTTTAAACACTTGGGAAAACCGCATCCGCACAGCAGCACCCATTAGAGACACATTGGGAAAGCTGCTTCCACACTGATGTGTCTCTAATGGGTGTTAAGCGGCCCTTAAACCGGTTTCCGGGAAGACCACATGGAAGGTAGTCTTAATGGGTACTTGTCTCTAAATCCGCATTAACAGAGGACACGTCCGCACACGGACGGGAGAGAGAACCCATGGGGCGGGACAGGAAGTCACCATGTTGAGTGAGGCGGTGGCAGGAAGCCGCCATGTTGAGTGAGGCAGGAGAAGCACAGTCCAGCCATGAAGTCCCTCTCACACGGGATTCGCATCGGGCAGGCACCCAGCTACGGTGGCAGAGGGACAGAAAGTCTGAAGGTAGTGATTCTATGCACAAAAAGCAGGCTCCGGTGCCAGGTGGGCACTGGGTCTCAGACACGCCGCTGATTGGTCCGTGCATGGCAGGAAAGGAGCGGTGACTGACGGTTGAAGGCTCCAATCATTTGGCTTCTGGGGCGGCCATATGGAAATCTGCACTACTGCGTCTGCACAGCGAAGGCAGAATCTGTTCCTCGCAATCCATCCTTCCCACGCGTGTGTGGAAGCATGGGGCCTTACTAGATCCGTATTTCTTTGAGACAGATCTTGCTAGAGATACACTTCATAAAAATGGATCTATTTAATCCAGATTTCAAGCAGTAAGTGCGGAAGCACCCTCAATGTCTCTGCAGCATTAATTTTCACAAGCAAGGTTTATCGACAGTGATCTCACCATTAGAGACATGCACAAATATTTGTAGGCATTCAAAATCCGATCAAATGTGCCGAATTTTGACATTCGAACTTGAATAGAATGTCCTGAAATTTGAATGTAAACATTAGAATTTAATTTCAAACTTTGGATCTATTTGTTCAAATTATCCAGACATTCGTATGCGTATAGGCTCATACATGATGCGTACTTGAAAATCCACATCTTTCCTGTATCTGTACACATTGGTACGGATCTGTACGGGACAAAAACAGGTTGCTTATGGGATAACTACGGGATGCATATGGATGTGTATGGATGTATACGGATGAATACGGATGTGGGGTAGATGCGTATGTGCACACATGAGTGTTGTTGACATTCGTATGTACAGATTCAAATAAAAAATTTGAATGAATAAATTTGAATTTGGTAAATACGAATTGAATCTTCTTAAATTCAAACTTAAAAGCTTCAGATTAAATCAGATTCAATTTGTTTCAAACAGAATGTCAATAAAATATTTGTCCACGTCCTTACTCACCATACATTTTTGGAAACGTCATGGTTTGTCCATTTGAACCCCCCCCCCCCATTTTATTTTCTCATTGGGCTACCCCTGGCTTTCAAGTGGATGCTGATACCTAGCCGAAAATGAACCATTTCGTAAGAACATCAAAGCTGTTTCCACTCTTACCTGGCATGGATTTGCTCTAGTAGGGCCAGGCCAGCTGGATCAGCCCACCAGATGGAGCAGCACAACAGTCCCAGGGAAAGGTCATCTGCATTTTGACAGCTGTTCCAAGACTGGCTCTGTGGACTCTCTTGAGGGACTCATTTCACTGGTGCAACCAGGCATGCTCCTGCAGTAGTCACCAGCAGCAAACTGGACCATGAAGAAGTGCCAGTTTTGCATGCCTTTGTGGTCCAGGTTACCAGCTGCAACTCCACTGACAGAACTTTATAAAAAGGGCTACCAATATTCCAAACTGGGTGGCGGACAAG
The DNA here is from genome assembly GCA_023333525.1 of Aspidoscelis tigris stejnegeri. Lineage (NCBI taxonomy): Eukaryota > Metazoa > Chordata > Lepidosauria > Squamata > Teiidae > Aspidoscelis > Aspidoscelis tigris. The sequence continues at coordinate 21,906,029 of JALMGA010000012.1, read as the reverse complement.
ACATATTAGTGTGTGTGGAGGGGCTCTCTTGGACCATACTGCAGTTTCACCTTACCATTTTAACCCGTGTCAAGAAGGCATCCATTTTTGGCCTGGTCTAGTGGTTAGGGAGCCGGACTCTTATCTGGGAATACTGGGTTTGATTCTGCCCTCCCCCGTGAAGCCAGCTGGGTGACCCTGGGCTAGTCACAGCTCTCTTCTGAGCTCTCACAGCCCCACCTACCTCACAGGGTGTCTGTTGTGGGGAGAAGAACAAAAGGTTTGTCAGCCACTTTGAGTCTCCTTAAATGGGTGAGAAAAGCAGGATAGAAAAGCCAACTCTTCTTCTTCTTCTTCTTCTTCTTCTTCTTCTTCTTCTTCTTCTTGCAGCTGTCACTGGTAACCTTTAGCTGGTGGGTGGGTGGAGGAAATGCTTTGCTTGAGGGAGAGGTGTTCTGGCGGGAAGAGGAAGACTGGGACTGGGCAGTGGTAATGGGACAGAGAAAGTAAGGGCAAGAAGGAGAGGCGTAGAGGCTAGGGGTGTTCATGAATTCAATTTTTGACATTCAATTCAATTCAAATCAAATATCCAAATGTCCGAATTCATACGAATGGAGAAAAAAATGAATGTATTCAAATTCAAACCAATTCGAATACATTCGTATCGATTCATACAAATATTCAATTTGTATTTTATGATACGACTGTTGACAGCATTCGTATGTGTCCCTACGCATCCCTACACATTCGTATCCATCCCGTTTTTATCCCGTATGCATCCAGTATGGATACGAATAAGATGCATACAGATACGTATGTCTGAATAATTCATATGAATGATTCAGAACATTCAAATTTGTTTGAATGTTAAAAAACTAAAGGTTTCACAAGAGATCCATGTATATTTGTTCTAGGAAATATAACTATATCCAGACATGCAACTTAACAGGAGAAGACTACTGCTAAATAGTAAGAATTAAAGCTAGAGCCAGGTAATAATTTAATTGTTGGAGTATAGTCAAGTGGGGTTTTTTGAGGGGATACAGAAGCACCTGAATTTTACCAAGAAATTCTGAGCACTGAATCTACAACCTTTTGCTTATCAGGCAGCTTTTTCTATCATCAAGTGACTCACATTGCTCAAAAATACTTTGGAAGTGAACTCAGGTCTTCTTGAGGCCATGGCATGTCCAGAAAAGCCTCAGAGTCTTAAATATTTCCAAGAGGAATTTTGGGAGAAAGAGATTATGCATTTATGTGCACTGTGCTGTTTATTAGCAGCTGTGAGGGATTTCAGAAGAGAAAGAGGGTGATGGTAGTCTTTTAAATGTTCTACGGATGGCACTTTTTACCATTTGCTTGTCTGTAGTGTTTATGCGTGTGCCAATTTGAAGCAACATTGCCAGGGCCAGTTTGGCCTTGTGGTTAGAGTGCCGGACCCATAACTTGTAGTCACTGGGTTTGATTCCACCCTCCTCCACAAAGCCAGCTGGGTGACCTTGGGCTGATCAGAGCTCTCCTCTGAGCTCTCACAGCCCCATCTGCCTCACAGGGTGTCTGTTGTGGGGTGAAGAACAGAAGGTTTGTCCACTGCTTTGAGTCCCCTTAAATGGGTGAGAAAAGCGAGGTAGAAAAGCCAACTCTTTTTCTTCAGTTGGAGACTGGGCTTCCAGCATTCAGGGGAAAGCTGCTTTTTTTTGGTGGAAGTATGATTTGACTGCATTAAGCAGGCTCTTCCCAGCTGCAAAAAGTTAACAATTCAAGTTGAACAGCTGAGGGGAAGAGGAAAAAGCACAGTGGCTTAATGGGTTGGAAAATAGCTAAAGGGAGGATGGAAACTGATCATAAGAGGGGACCTTTGGCTCTAGCTTGCCGTCATACTGTCGCTTCTGCATAAACAAGGCTTCAGCAAATGTGCAAGGGTGGAATGGTTTTTATGAACAATAGCGGACGGGGTAATCTTCGAAAATGGGATAAAAGTTTATTCAATAGCAGCTGGGGTCACAGCAGTAGAAGAATGGGCTCATCACTCTAAAGAAGATTTTAAAGAAAAATCTGTGAGGCGCCACAAACCATCCCTTGATCGAATGGAGGACCCAGGGGTTTATTTGTTCAGGGGCTAAGAAGCGCTGAACGTGGACTTGACACCGAACCTCGAAAATGGTAAGATTGCTGGTTGACCCAATGTGGACAGACATATTGCCAAGCAGGTTCAAACACTGATGTGTCACATGCTACCAATATGAAGGACAAGTGGCAAATCATAGTTCCAGTTCTTTCTGGTCCACAGTGGTGCATTGTGGAATGTGCTGTCAGATGAGATGGTAACAGCAACCAGACTAGATGGCTTTAAGGAAGGGTTAGACAAATTTCTGGAGGACAGGTGTATCAAAGGCTACTAGAATGGATGCCTAAGTACCTCTTTCAGGCTGGGGGAACAAGCAGGATGCCTACAAGGCCATTTGCTGGGATTTGAGAGCAGGAGAAGGTTTGCCCTTGTCTCTGCTTGAGATGCCCATGGGAAATTGGTGGGCCACTCTGTGCGACAGGATGCTGGACTAAGGATGTGCATGAATATTCAAAACATTCTAAATCCAATCAAATACGGATATTCAAATTCGAATTGAATGTCTGTACATTCAAATTTAAACATTCAAATGAATTTTGAATCTTTCAAAGAATTCGGATGAATTATTCAGACATTCATATGTGTATGGATATGTACTCACTACATACATATCCATATGAATCTTATTCATATCCATATGCGTTTGTATGCATATCCATACATGGTTGGACAAAAACAGGATGCACCTGAGATAAAAACAGTATGCGTACAAACACATTAGAATGTTGTTGACATTCATATCTTCAAATACGAATTGAAAATTCATATGATAGATTCGAATGTATTCAAATCAAATTGAATGTGAATATATTCAAATTTTAAGCATTCAAATCAATTTGAATCTTTGGATATTCAATTCAGATTGAATTGAAGGCTGAAAACTGCCTTCATGCACGCTCCTATGCTGAACTAGTTGGGCCGTGGCCTCATCTAGCAGGGCTCTTCTTATGTTCTTATGTTCTTAATGAGCTGCCAGCTAGAGATGTGGCAAATCAGTTTGGGTTCAGTCTAGTCTGGATCAAGGTGAATGGTTTGACTTGATTTGAATTGTGCCAAACCACCTTCCCATTCAGTTCAAACCAAACCAGGGGGTGTTCAATTGAATGGGTTAAACCATCAGGTTCAATTCAAATTAGTTTGGCTTCAACTGTAATTGCCCTTAAAAATGCATTTTCCCTTTGACCTTTAATCATTTTTAAAATTGAAAGGTTCAGACCAGAGGCCTTTTCACACAAGGGGTTTTGCGAACGTGTGGAGAGCAGTCAGAGACGCAGCATACACAATGCCTACACTCCACAGAGGGTCGTGGTTGGGCAGGGGGAGTGGCCTTGGTAAACCGAACCAACGTGGATACGGTCTACCAAGGGGTCCCACAGACCCTGCCCCATAGGCAGCTGGCCCTGGGGTGGGTGGGTGCCCAGGAGGCTTCATGCCAGCTGTACAGGACTCGATCAGGTCCTATACAGCCAGCAGGAACCAGGGGAAGCGGCCTGACAGGGCTGCCTGCCCCTGGGTGCTCCCACCCAATGGCAGGCAGGCTTGCGGGAGGCATCCCCGCCCCTGGCTGGCCTTTCCAGGCTAAGTCACTTTGGGACACTTCACCCATTTGCACACAGGCAGGCAGGAATGCATGTAAGCATGTTCCTCCCTCCCTGTGTGTGAATGGGTGAAGCGTCCCAAAGTGACTTAGCCCATGTGCATTACAGCTGTTCTGGCCTCTGTTTGAGATTTGAATTTGAACTGGGTCGAGTCTGTTTGACTCCATGCAAATTTGAACTGAACACCATGTGGTTCAGGTCAACTCAAACTCAGCCACAAACTTTGCATTTGTGCCCATCTCTATTGTCACGAGGTTCTAGATTAGTGGATTAAATCTGCTGCTATTTAAAAAATATGCAACTTACCTGCTGCGAGGCGACAACATTTTGTCCCTGCTCCTGATGAAAGTCCACAGCTTTCTCTTCGGTGGCTGCAAGACTTCCATGGCATGTGCGATGAGATGTGCGCCACATGGGAAGGGGCAGTCAATGAGAGCTGCAGGCTCATCTCTCGTTAGGTGTTCTCGCAGTCCTGTCCGGACTGGCAGGAACGTTCGAATTTACCTTATACTGCGACGTGAGTGTTGATCGTTCCACAGCAAGGTAAATTCGCGATGCCTGCATCTTGGCTGTGCATTGCAGTAAGCCTGGACACACCCCAGAAACAAAAATCAGGAGAGAAACCATCATACACAATCCATTTCTGGTCTGCGGCTGTAATAAATGCATTCATTTGTCATACACAATCCAACATGAATCCCATCCGCTCTCTTATAAATACCAACAGCCACGGTGACTAAATACTACATTTCTCAGAACTTTTCCTGTCCTTTGATTACACCTTTTGGCTCAGGAATTTCTGTTCATTAATGCACAGAGGTAGCATAAGGTTCAAAGCATTTCCTCTTTACTATCTATCAGATACCACTGAGTTTTCCCTGTGGAGAAGTTCAAGCAACGACTGCTACTGTCAACTTTGTATTATTTGAACCTGGTGTTGATAAGGAAATATCCTGTTAGACTCTAAATAATCCTATTAGTTTACATAGCCATTAATCCTGCTAATGACACCACCCCTGGGACGTCTAGTTTCCAGACCAAACTGCTCTGTTATCAGGCGGACACAAATGGTTGCAGTTCCATTTCTGAGCTTCTGTGAGATGTGGCTGTCGTGACAATTCTCTAACAGTTCAAAAGCAAGAGAAAACCTTGACGTGGAACCTTCTGAAAGTTGAGCTAGATATGTCCTCCTCTACTTTTGGGGGTGGGGGGTCGGGAGGGAGGCAAATGGCCAACAAAACCAAACTCAATGCCACGATGCAGTTAGAGCATGACACCACCCAGATACCCAAATTCAAAGATGGATGGTGTTGCTTATATGCACTCCTTGACTATGAATGTTTGCATGCTGCCTGATGCATGATGTGGACCACAAATGTCATTCAGAGCAAGTATTGCCTCTGAGAAAAGGAACCAGACCAAGCATGAAAACTTAACAGAGGAACATCTTTACTGTGAGCAGAGCAGTCTAGGTTTACTGTGTAAGTGGCGCACAGCTGGAAGAAGATCAGTACAATATAGGGATGAGCACGAATATTCATAACATTCAAAATTTGTATGAATCTGGCCAAATTTGGACATTCAGATTTGAACAGAATCTTGGCACATTAGAAGACCAACATTCAAATTTGAATCAAATTCATATGAAGCCTCGTATGGGATTTGTATGGGATTGAATATTTGTATCAAATACAAATCCTACCACATTTGAAGGGGATCTGTTCAAACTAATATGAATGTTCTTGCATTCCCTAGTACAATACTAAATTCTGTGGCAGGATCTGCCTAGGCTATTCCCTGTCCTCCTGCTCTGCTTCCAGGGCTGAACACCAGTAGACCTCAGTCATGAGGTCCACCCGCATCCCAGGGCCATGGGGGACCCATTTCAGCAGCACACCTCATTGCCCTGCTGAAATGGTCACTTGGAGGCTGTGAGGTCAGAATGAAGCTTTCATTCCTGGCTGTTGGGAGGGGGTTCTGAAATTGGTCCAGAATAAATCAGGACCAGCCTCTTGCCTGGTCCAGATCTACAGACCCAGACCTACACAGATAAGTGCAGAAAGGCCTTTAGTGAGCCACCTTGGTCTAGTGGCTAGGGAGACGGACTCTTTTCTGGGAATACCGGACCCATGCCTTGTAGTCACTGGGTTTTATTCCACACTCCTCTGTGAAGCCAGCTGGATGACCTTGGGCTAGTCACAGCTCTCTTCTGAGCTCTCGCAGCCCCACCTACCTCACAGCATGTTCTGTTGCGCGGAGAAGAACAGAAAGTTTTGAGTCCCCTTAAATGGGTGAGAAAAGCAAGGTAGAAAAGCCAACTCTTCTTAAGGTTTTTTGGTTTGTGTTTTTTAAGTGGCAAAAGGAAGCGACTCTGGTTTTCAAGGGTGTGGTTTATGCAGCAATTTTTATAAGGTGGTAGAGAGCAACTGAAATACATGGGATGCTTTAGTTTGCTCATTCAGAGTTATTGGAGGAAGGAAGGAAGGAAGGAAGGAAGGAAGGAAGGAAGGAAGGAAGGAAGGAAGGAAGGAAGGAAGGAAGGAAGGAAGGAAGGAAGGAAATCTGAATATTACTAGATGCTCATCCAAATTGTTCCCCAACCTAATAAAGTTGGTCTGACAGTCTTTACTAATCGTTTCCCCCTCTTTTTTTTTTTTTGGTAGTAGGAAATTCCATCCGAAGCACTTCTGCATTAAAGCCATTCTCTTTTTGATTGCGTTTCCTCCCGGAATGATCTCGGGGCATGCCCAGAGTTTCCAGGAACCTTTATTCCCCTTTCTCTTGCTTTCTACTCCTCTGCTTTCTGCAATGCCCATCACGTCCTCTTCGTAAGGGCCATCGCACAGCACTTTAAACAGCTTTCGGTTTTCTGTGCCCAGGAAACAGTTTCTCTAACTCATCACTGATGCTTTCATAGCAGCTGTTTCATCTCGTTCTCTATTCAGTTCTCGCCTACACCAGCGTCAATACTCCCATGAACTTCGTAGGTACAGATGCTTTTCAACCCCCCTCCCTTTACCCCCTTGCAGCTTGTTCAGAGGGGAGAAAAGTTCCTGTTGGTGCTAAAATGCATCACTTTTCACTCTTGCGATGGGAGTGAAGCTGAACAGATGCTTGCATTAACATTTAATTGAATTTGTAACACTCTGCCACATGTTAACATGCATTAATGATAAGCATTAAGGAAAACAAAAGGAAAGACGTTCTACAGTGTGGCCTGGGGGCGAAGGATATCTTCGCCACTCTACATGCTTTGGGAAAGGATTCCACCTCATACCTGTTATGCTATCTGGGACTCATGTGAGTTGAAGGATACTGAATTGGTCAAGAAATCCTTAGAACCACAATTTTCGGAATCCTTCCTTTGGGGGATCCCATGGCCAAATTCCATTTGTGTTTGAAAATTCGATTGAATAGTTTGTATTCAAAGCTGTTCATCTCAAACTGAAGTGTTCTTGTTCAAAAAGCAGGAAATTCGGTCTAGCTCGGCGCTTCTCAACCTTCCTAATGCCATGACCCCTTAATGCAGTTCCTCATGTTGTGGAGACCCCCAACCAAGGGAGTGGGACAGCTCAGATGAGGATGGGGCGAGAAGGCGGGAGATTCGTCACAACCCCTCTGAAATGGTAGTTTGACCCCCAAAGGGGTCGCGACCCACAGGTTGAGAACCACTGTTCTAGCTGAACCAGGTCCCTTGCTTATAGATATGATTCAACCACTTTGCTGGGAAAATATTTTTTAAAGTTCAAAATTGGACATAAAAACATAAGAACCTAGCAGGAGCCCTACTGGATTAGTCCAGCATCCTGTCCCATGCAATGGCCCACCAATTGCTCATGAACATTTCAAGCAGAAGACAAGGACGAAACCTTCACTTGCTCTGAACTCCTTCAAATGGCCTTGAGAGGCATCCTGTCTATCTCTCCAGTCCACAGGCAGTATATTTTATTTATTTTATTTTATTTATTTATATTTAAATTTATATGCCGCCCCATACCCAAGGGTCTCTGGGCGGCTCACAGCATTTAAAAACAGATGTATAAAAACAGTATCAAAACAAAACAAATTTTAAAATGCAGTTTTAAAAATACAAGAAAAGTTAAAAACAGCAGTGATTTTCAGTGGGGGGAAGTGGGGGGAACATTTAACCAAAGGCCTGCGTGAAGAGGAAGAATATAAGAGGAGCCCTACTGGATCAGGCCACAGCCAATCCAGTCCAGCTTCCTGTTTCACAGAGTGGCCCGCCAATTGCTTCTGGGCAGCTCAAGCTGAAGACCAAGACAAAACCTTCAGTTGCAAATGGGTGTTAGAAGCATCCTGCCTGTTCCTTCCACCTGGAGGTGGTACCATTGGTTCTTCTGTTTCCCACAAGCCATTGGTTCTCCTGTTTCCAACAGTTTTAATATCTGGCATTTGCTCTCTTCATGTTGGCACCAAAGGCACTTGTGGGAGAGTAGGTGAGGCTGGGCTGTGACGGGCTGTCCAAGTGTGAACAGCCCTTGGAGCAGACCACTTGTAGCCCCTTCCATCATTGTCCACCCTAAGTGAGCCTGAATAACCCATGTAGTGAGAAAAGGGCACATTTTGAGGAAGAGCCATATCACAATAGAGAGCCATTTACCGTCAGACCCCTGTATCCACTGATCCGGTAACCACTGATCAGTTAACCACGGTTACTAAATCAGCCATCCCATCCCCTGTGGATGCCATAAGGGAAAAGCACCCAGAACCAGAAGGCCTATTTTGGCCTCCAGAATGTCTATTTCAGCCTCTGTAGAGTGTTGGGAGCCCATCCCAAAATGTAAGGGGGTGAGTGGGAGGTCTCAGGTGGCATTGCACGCCTATTCCAAGGCTCCCTGGAAGCCAAAAGAGGCCTTCTGGAGGCCAGAAAAGCACTTCCGGTTCTGGGGTTATGTGACCCCAGAACCAGAAGGCCTGTTTGCGATTATCCACAGTTTCAGGTAACCACGTTAGGAGCCAGAACGTATCCCCAGCAGATACCGGGGTCTGACTGTAATTGCATGCAATGGGTCCCAGATTCAATACCCATTCTATTTTTGGAATAAACCTATGGTCTACCACAAAATCTGCAGGAACATCAACTCCGGTACCTTTTAACATTCAGCATCAATGCATAATACTATGCACCTCTTTGAACTGACCTGAAGGTGGCAATGTACCAATGATATTTTAAAGTCAATTGCAAGTACGTTTTCTGGGTTTTCAGAAAACACTTTTCAGAGCTTAACTTCATCTGTAGACAGCCTAAGGGGATCTGTGTTTTCCAATATATCTTAAGTGGACGAAGGTCAGTGAAAACTTCACACTGCATTTATTTCTGCTCAGCCTACGCTCATTCATTCCAGCTGTTTCCTTTGCATGGATTTTGTGCTATATTGGGAAACTGGACATTTTTTTTTTTTAAAAAAGGTTATAATTCAATTCAAATAGATTTTGATGTCATTGCATGAAATATGATTACAAAGAAGGGAGTTGGCAGCCATCAACCTCAAAACAAAGTTAATATTCAGAGGTGGCTAGGAGGATGAAGTCAGATTTCCTTTCAATTATAATCCAGATGTATAATCAACATTACATTTGACAATAACAGGACATTATGGGGGGCAGAGGTGGACAACCTAAATTGCATGAATTAGTTTGGCCACTTACTCATTGCCAAAAAGAGAGAGAACACAAGAAAAGAGATATACACTGATTCAGGATTCAAAGTTGTTTGAACTAAACAAGAGTATTTGAATGGTCCATGCTGGAACCATGTGGTTTGGGGCAATGCGGATTTAAAACTTACTTTCCTGTCTCCATGCAAACCACTTTTTGTGAGCCCACATCTTTTTCTCCCAACCCCCACCCCCACCCCTGCCCCCTGCAGAGATGAAGGGCAAAAACCTCAATTGAACCTCCAGAACACAAAATCATACCTTTACTTGACTGCCAAGAGTTAAAAGCAGTTACTGAAAGTAGCTCACTCTCTCCATAACTAATTCTTGCAACATAGTTACAAGCAAAACTGAAAGCAGGCTCCCTTCAGCTGTCAAATTCAGCTTGCCTGCATTCACGTAAGGGCAGCTGATTAGCGCAAAACCAGACCTGCGAAGTGAAACTTAGTTTCACTTCGGAGGCTGCATTATTAGGAGGGGGAGGGAGAGATTTGCTTGCTGAGAAACAATCTCCATGGTAATGATAATGATAATTAGTTCACAGCTCTGCTTGCACGCTGAAAGAGCTGAATGCAGGCAACTGATTCTGACAGCCAGGTCTTCTGCAGGGATAAAAAAAATGCCTAAAAATTCAGTGGAATATGGGAGAAGATGTGGAGAAAATGTCTCCATGCTCCCAGGAAAACCCGTGGCTTCCCAAAAGTACAGAGGTAGTCTTGTTTAAAGGGTGTTTTTTTCTGCCACAGATTTTCCTCCTTTGTGGCTCTGGAAGCCTGGAGTAAAGCTCTGCATGCAGACACTCAGAAGCAAAAGAAGCTTTTTAACGGATTTTTCTTTGCATGTAGACGGGACCTTAGTTTGCATTAAAGGGCCAAAAATGCACATCCAAAATACATTTTCTGGCTTTTAATGTAGATTAGAGATTATGGTCATGAGTATTTGAAACTCAAGGTTACACTGTTGCATCACAGGGGTTCTGGTAACTTGCTTCCTTTTCTGCAGCTATTATATATCCCACCACTGAAATGAGCACTGTAGATGCTACCTAATGTAGTAGCAACTAGGGGTGTGCACAAATGCAATTTTTGAGACTCAATTCAATTTGAATCGAATATCCAAAAATTCAATTCAATTTGAATTTTTAAAATTTGAATTTACCCAAATTTGATTTGAATTAAGTGAATTTGAATCTATTTATTTGAATTTTCGATTCAAATTTGCACTCACGGATGTTGACAACGTTCATACGTGCCCATACGCATTGTTACGCATCCCGTACATGTCCGTACATGTCTGTATGCATCCCGTAGTTATCCCATATGCAACCCATTTTCGTCATCCCGTATAGATCTGTACAAATCCATACAGATGCGGAAAAGATGCGCACATGCATCGTGCATGAACCTGTACACATACAAATGTCCAAATAATTCAAACATATAGATTCAAGATTCATTTGAATGTTTACATTCAAATTTATGGAATTTGATTGGATTGCGAATGTCTTTGAATATTCATGCACATCCCTAATGGCAACATATCTGCAGAAAAGAGAGCAAGCTTCAATTGAGACTTCAACTAGTTCGAGCCTAGGACTGGTCTGGAAGCTTCAACTACTCTACTACCCTCAGAGAAAACGGAGGTAGCGTTAGGTGAAACATTTAGTAGAATTTTGTAAAACTTGAGAGTCTGCATTTCTAACATTTATCTTTTGGGATTTGGCTCATCCCTAACCTGATAGTTGTGTCTTTTTTTTTTTAACAGATCTATGCTGACCCCATTTCTATTCGTATATAGATCGCTGGCTTTACCCATAGTCCCGCTCCTCCATAGTTTAAGCTGTTTCTATGCTAAGCCACTTTGGTCTTGTGGTTAGAGTCTTGGAGCCTTTCCACATTGGCCGCCGAAAAACGAAGCTAAAAAGATCTGTTTTTCGGCGAACCGTTCTCTTCAAGGATCTTTCCCAAATAGGGACAGATCCTCGGAGGCCCCGCACTCGGACCGGGTGGCTGCGGCAAGGCTAGATTGGGCGGCTGGATCGGCTGGGTGCTGCGTGGAAGCCGTTAGCACCCAGGGCCGAAGGCAGCCGGATACCCGTGCCGCCAACGCCGCCACCGGATTAAGGGCTGGATTAAGATCTAATTTTTCAGGTCTTACATTAGGGTCGGATTTCGGTGGCAAGACCAGTTTTAGAATGCTGAAATGTAGAAGTGGCCTCTGGAAAGGGCTCTAATAAGGTCCTCAAAGCATCAAAGGTAAGTGTTCTTAATCTATCCTTAATGTGTGTCTATATCTGTTTTTAGGGCCAGTGCAGAAAGGCCCTTGGAATCTTATCTGGGACTTGCTGGGTTTGATTCTGCACTCCTCCATGAAGCCATCTGGGTGACCCTGGACTAATCCAAGCTTTCTTCTGAGCTGTCACAGCCCCACCTGTTTCACAGGTTGTCTGCTGTGGGGAGAAGAATGGAAGGTTTGTCAGCTGGCATGAGTTCCCTTGAATAGGTGAGAAAAGCAGGGCAGAAAAACCAACTCTTCTTCTTCTAACAGAACAAAGAGCAAGATAATGGTTGCCTGCAGACACATTTGGGGAAAAAATGATCAGATGTCCTCTGGGGTAGCATTGCTCTCAGGGACTGAAGGTCAATGAAACAGGGACTTCAGCTCTATCACAGCTCTGTTAAATTCCACTCCTTGCATGTTTTCTAAGGAGGAAAAGCAGTAGCAATACATAAATTGCCTGAATTGCACAGATAAGCATTTTCGGTACAAATGTTTTACATAAAATATACATGTTTTTTAATGCAGTTTTCTATAAAAATCAATATTCTGGATGCTTTTCAAAATGTATCACAAAGTTTTGCCTGTATTCTTGTGTGTCTTTGGGTTTTTTTTAATACTGAAACTGCAGAACAAAATCTAAAGGAGTATGAAATCCATCTGGGAGTTGCATTCTGAGTCCTGTCAAAGCCCATTCTTCCTTTGGTTCCACTCTTCGATTGCTTAATTCACTCCTCTTTTTGAAAAGCAGAAGAGACTTACTCTGTTATAAATTCTGCCTTGGAAAGTGAAATGGATTCTGACAGATCCCATTCTATTTTCAATTTGTATTTTTCAGTGTGATCAGTAAAGCTACTTCCCTTAACTCTCCTTAGCAGGGCCAAAAAAATTATACAACTTGTGGATAGGAGAGTTGGACTTGCACCCCATTTGGGCTTAGTCCCTGCAGCTAAACTGTATGTAGTATTGCTTTGATGTCTCCAAGGACATTTTTGCCCGGGGGGCGGGGGCTCTAAAAGGTAATTTTTAAAAACCTTTTTTTAACCATCATTTTTAAACCTGCAAATTAAAAGCTGCATCAGCATTTGTACTGAACTGGTATTAGCTAATATTAACATCTCCTTCCTTCCTTCCTTCCTTCCTTCCTCCCACATCTCATTCCCTCATTCCCTCCCCCTCTCTCCTATCAGGGTACTTGGTCAATCCAGTATTTAGATCACAAACTGACCCTGGCTAGATCTGCTAAATGCTCCAACTTCCTTATTTATAAACACATTCAGTGAACTGGTTATCTACAGGCTGAAGGCTATCTCTGTTCACTCTGGCTCCTGGACACAGTAACTCAGCAGAGAGTGGTAAAGAAAGTAGATAAAGGAAATGATCAGCCAATTGGTTCCTGCTAGTGACAGTTCTATGGTCCTTCAAGGATCATGTGCAGGTTCTATGGCCCTGCAAGCACCATGTGCTGGTTCTATGGCCCTGCAAGCATCATGTGCTGGTTCTATGGTCTTCAAGCATTATGGGCTGGTTCTATGGCCCTGCAAGCATCATGTGCTGGTTCTATGGTCTTCAAGCATTATGGGCTTGTTCTATGGCCCTGCAAGCATCATGTGCTGGATCTATGGTCTTTCAAGCATCATATGCAGGTTCTATGACCCTGCAAGCATCACGTGCTGGTTCTATGGCCCTGCAAGCATCATGTGCTTGTTCTATGGCCCTACAAGCATCATGTGCTGGTTCTATGGCCCTGCAAGCATCATGTGCTGGCTCTATGGTCTTTCAAGCATCATATGCAGGTTCTATGGCCCTGCAAGCATCATGCGCTGGTTCTATGGTCCTTCAAGCATTATGGGCTTGTTCTATGGCCCTGCAAGCATCATGTGCTGGTTCTATGGCCCTGCAAGCATCATGTGCTGGATCTATGGTCTTTCAAGCATCATATGCAGGTTCTATGGCCCTACAAGCATCATGTGCTGGTTCTATGGTCCACTCCTTGTACACTCATACAATGAGCTATTTTTGAGCATTGAGGCAAGAGGCTGCACTGTTTCCATTGCTTGGTGTTTTTCATTTATGCTTCTTCATGTATCTGAAAAGATGGGGAAGGAAACGTCCTGTTGAGACTGTTGCTAGGGCAAGTGTCAGCTCATGTTAGAATATTGGCTTGTCAGTGAAAGATGCATGGCTCATCAGCAGTGGGGCCACCTGAGATGCAACTGTGAGTAAGGTCAGATTTATCCTGGACGTTTCTTTGAGATGCCCTTACTTCTTTATCTACTGTCTTGCGGTCTGAAAAGAAAAAGTCAGTATAAAGGCCTTTCTGAGCTTACTTTCTGTCTATTAGAATCCCTTCTGGCCCTCTTCAGGACATCATCCGTCTCCACTAGGGATGTGTATGAAAATCTGAAAATCCGATTCGAATCCAACAAATGTTGACATTTGAATTTGAATCAGATTTAATAACATTCAAATTTAGACATTCGAAAGGCTTTTGGATGTTCCAAAATATTTGTTTGAATATTCAAATGATTTGAATGTACATATTTGAATGTAAATATTATACGCATTTGCGCTTATAATGTGGGATGAAAATGGGATGCATACGGGATAAAATGGGATGCAAATGGAATGCGCACAGATATGAATGTTGTTAAAATTTGTACCTTTAAATACGTATCTAACATTCGAACAAATAGATTTGAATGTTACAGATTCGAATCGGACTTTTGGACATTCAGATTTTAAACATTCAGATCAAACTGAATGTTTGGATATTCAATTCAACTCGAATTTGAATGGGAAAAAAAAACCCCATTCATGCACACCCCTACTCCACACGTTATTGCAGATCTGGGATGACCTTCCTAACACTGGTATGCTCTGTCTGGGTCCAATCCAGATCAAGGCCCTTGATGTCAAGGTTTGTTGGTGGACCTGCTAAGCTTCGTCCAGAATGCAGAGGCAAGCAGAAAGCATGCCTGCTTGTTCCTGACTACCAGGAGACCCGTTATGGCTGGCACACCAAAGCACACCACTGAAGTGGGTCCCCTGGTGGCTCTAAGGCTTTGGATCCCTCATGCACCGGCCCTAAAACGGATGTGAAAGCTAGTCTAGACTAGGCGTATGCACAAATGCAATTTTGGGGATCCAATTCGATTTGAATCGAATATCCAAAAAATTGAATTTGATTTGAATCTTTAAAATTCTAACTTACGCACATTCAGTTTGAATTAAGCAAATTCAAATCTATTCATTCATTTTTTTTATTCAGATTAGCACTTACAAATGTTGACAACATTCATATGTGCTCGTTTGCCTCATTATGCATCCGTACACATCCGTACACATCCAGTATTTATCCCACATGCATCCCATTTTTGTCCCATACAGAACCATACAAATGTGTACAGAAGTGGAAAAGATGCATATGTGCAAGTACACATCATGTACGTATCCATACACATACAGATGTCTGAATAATTCAAACGAATAAATCTGAAAAATTCAAAATTCATTTGAATGTTTAAATTCCAATTTATAGACATTTGATTTGAATCCAAATGGCCAAAATCAAATTGATTTGATCGAATTTTGAATGTTTTGAATATTTGTAGACATCCCTGGTCTAGACTAGTGTTATCATGCAGACAGTGCTCTTCCAGACTATGCCATGTTGTGTTCCCGACCAGACCAGAGGGTCTCTTCGGTCCAAACCCACTGGCATGGGGCAATGCCCAGCAAGAGAAGCAAGGCACTTAGTTTCCTGTCTGTCTTTCTCACTACTGGAAGAAGCCACAGGGACAGATGGTGAGGTTCTAGTGTTCTAAATCTTCTGGGTAGGGCTAGGAACCTAGATATCTGTCATTCCCAATGTGGTGTCTGTGGTCATGGGAATACAAGTGGCTACCTTAACTCTCTGTGCCACCTGTAAGACAACCCATGGCCAATACAACAAGCAAAGTTGAAAGTGATGGATTTCAGAGCAGCTTCTCCTAATATATGAAGAATCCTAGTATATATCCTACCATTAAGTTGAAGGAAGCAAAGAAATTTATCCCTGTTTCAATAGGTTTTGGTCCATTGCAGTAAACTAGGATGTTAGGAAGTTTCAGCCATCTTGGTAAAGAAATTATTAGTGCAAGGAGTTCCATCACCATTAGATTAGTTAGACTAGAGGTGTGCGCAAACTTGAAAATGATAGTTTGGTTCAAATTCAAATTTAACCAAATTTGATTTGAATTAAGCAAATTCAAATCTATTTGCTTGAATTTTCAGTTTGAGTTTGCACTTACGAATGTTGACATTTGTATGTGCCCGAACACATGGTTATGCATCCCGTACACATCCATATGCATCTGTATGTGTCCATATGTTATCCCGCATGTAACCTGTTTTCATCCCATACAGATTCGTACAAATGAGTACGGATGTGGGAAAGATGCGTATCTGCAAGCAAGCATTGTGTACGAACGTTCACACATACGAATGTGCAGATAATTTGAACAAATAGATCAGAAATTTGAAATTCATTCCAATCTTTAAATTCAAATTTATGGACATTTGATTCAAATTCGAATGTCAAAATTCAGACGAATTTGATTGAATTTTGAATACCTTTGAATACCTCCAACCAGTTTGGGTGCTTCCACATTGACCCTTTAACACTCATTAGGACCACATTGGGAAAACTGCGTCCGCACAGCAAGAACCCATTAACTCTTTGGGAAAACCGCTTCCACACAGCAGCGCCCATTAGACACACATTGGGAATGCTGCTTCTGTATTTATGTGTGTCTAATGGGTGCCAAGCAGCCCTTAAATGGGTTTCTTGGAAGACCACATACAATGTGGTCTTAATGGGTATTTTTGCTGTTAGAACACATCTGAAACGGACGTGTCCACACAGCAAAAAAGGTCCCTAACTGGGCCCTCCCCCAGCCTGCCATGATTGGCTCCTCCGAAGCTGAGCATGGAGAGCCGGGGGACTCCAATTTCGGGGCTTGCCCTTGCCCCAAAAGTGGCAGATCTCCGCTTCTGGAGCCAGGGGGAGCTTCAACTACCCCCCCCCCAGCCTCCCTGGGGTGACCGACAGCGAATCCCTCCTTACCTTAATGCAGTCAGCTTGATTCTGGCTACAAGGTCCCAGTTTCCTTCACACCTGCATTCTGTGTGCCTCCTGAATGGCCAGGACAGCACCTTCAAGAGGCTCTCTGTGCAAGTGCATGGCCCTGGCCAAAGCACGCCTCCTGATTGGCCAGGGTCAGCGCTATTAGATGCGGATCTACCTTAACATGGATCTCCGAAATCCGAATCTATTAGATCCGGATTTTGGAGGTAAGTGCAGAAGCACACTTTGAGTATAACCAAGTGGTTCAAACAGGTTCATCTGAAACCCCTTGGTTTGATATGAGTTTGATCCAACACCTTGAGCCTGGGGATAGTTTCTGTTGAATTTGAAATGGATGAACCACCCGGTTCAATCTGAACTGGTTTGAATTCAGTTTCAACACATCTCTAATCCAGACCCATTTCAGACTGGATTCAGTTACATGGCAATTGGTGCACGGTTTGAGCACTTTTGATGGCATTACTAGGCTTTGATCCTTTACAGGTCATTGCCTGGTGTGATGTAAAGCACTTTGCTAATTGACCTTCTGCCCTTCACTCAATTGGCCTTGGAACAGAATAATTCCCAACTGTGTGCTTCAACGCACCTGATCCATGAGGGCACAGCCAGCTCTTATGCATGGTTGCTCTTTCAGCACCATGCTGTGTCATTGGCTAGGCAGAGTGACTAGCACTGCACTACATTTTAGGGAGCTAAAAAGATGAGGACTAGCAATGTGCGCAGATGCTCTAAACATTTGAAATTTGCGCAAATTTGATCAAATGTGGACATTTGGATTTGAATAGAATGTCTTCACATTCCAATTTAAACATTCAAACTAATTTCGAATGTTCCGAAACGTTCGTTCAAATGATTTTAAACATTCAAAAGTACAGATAAGTACCTATTACAGACGTAGCTGTACAAATCTCATATGTATCTGTACGCATTTGTGCTTATAGTACGGGACAAAAACGGGATGTTGTTGACATTCATATCTTCAGATTCGAATCAAACATTTGAATGAATAGATTGGAATTATTATTATTATTATTTATTTATTTGTATTTCTATCCCGCCCTATACCCGAAGGTCTCAGGGCGGGTTACAATATTATATTAATCTTGGACAGGTCCCTGCCCTTAGGCTTACAATCTAAAGAGACAAGAAACAAAAGGAAAATGGTGTGGGAGAGAACAGGGAACAGCGAAAAGCAAGCGCTTGAAGTCTTCAGATCCAATTCTTCTTCAACTCAAATTCGAATGCAATCCCCACCACCACCACGATTCATGCACATCCATAATGGGGACAAGTGCAATAGTATTGTATATAGTGAAGTCTGGGTCCATCTTTTCCAAAAGAAAGGTCAATCTTCCTAACTTCCCCAGATCCTGAAGCAAGAACTTGGCAACTCCACACTGTTTGGTGGTAGGATCTCTTGCTTGGAATGTCACAATATGGTCCCAGTGAGTTCCAGTCAGATGAGATGTTTAAAAAAGCCTAATTATCGGGAAGGAGAAATATGTTGAAGTCCTTGACCATAAAGGTCAGCTACGCCACCCATGTGCCTTCAACAGGCATTGGCACATGGATAACAGTGAGACATTAAATCTTCCTTCTGTTATTATGCACTGGTAGAAATTTGTTGCTTCCTTGCATCCATTTTCCCAAAAGCAGATTACTGAGTGTGGAAGACAGATGGAGAAATATTGCTTATAAAAGGCAAGCGCCTCTTTGTGGCTTGAATCTGTTCATCTGATTATGAACACAAAGCAACTGTCTGGGTCCAGAAGGCCTTTTTCTTGGATGCTTTGTATAAAAGATTGGCAGGCAATCTGGGCAGGAGGTGGATCAGCTACAAGACCAGCATCCTGCATCCTTCCAAAAGGAAGAGGCAAAGACGATGGGAGGTTCCCAGGTGTGGATGGGTCATGTCCTCTGACCAGAGGTCCTGGCAAGCATAATGACAACTGTGAGCAGGCAGTGTGCATTACATGAGAGCAGAGCAGCCTATTTTATCTTTAAAAGTTCAGCCAGTTCAGGAGAGGTCCTTACCTCACCCATTAACACAGAGCATCTCACTACTAGAGATAATCTTTTTGTTGGATCCTTGGTTTATAGAAAGAACATAAGAGGAGCCTTCTGCTGAATCAGATCACAGCCCATCTAGTCCATCATCCTGTCCTACACAGTGGGTCATCAATTGTTCATGAGAATCTCAGGCAGAAGACAAGGACAAACCTTCACCTGCTCTCACATCCCAGCAAATGGCCTTTGAGGTATCCTTTCTGTCCCCCCAGCCTGGACAGTGTACCTAGGCATCTATTCCAGTAGTCATTGACACATCTGTCTTCCATGAATTTTTCTAACCCTTCCTTACAGCCATCTAGGTTGCTGTTACCATCGGTTCTGGCAGTAAATTCCATAGACTGATGACCCTCTGGGTGAAGAAATACTTTCTCTTGTCTGATGTGACTTTCCTACCCATCAGCTTCATAAAGGGTCTCCTGGTTCTAGTGTGATAGAGAAAATCAGGTCTTCACTTAAATGCTGTCTTTCAAGTCTGAAGAGACCTAGGGCCTATTTACACTTGGCTTTATTCTGGAATATATCCTGGATTAGGGGCCTGCTATCCACGTGTTAGTGGAGGCTACAGCAGGCCTCAGGTGAGGCCTACCAGCATTAGCATGTGGGCTACACACCCCTATCCTGAGATATACTCCAGAAAAAGGCCAAGTGCGAACAGGTCCCTAGATGTTGCAGTATGATTTCGTAAGGGAGGTGTTCAAGCCTCTTAATCATTCTGGTTGCCCCTTTCTGCAACTTTCCCAGTTCCACAATGTCCTTTTTGAGGTGTGGTGGCCAGAATTGTGCACAATACAATTGCACAGCACATTTTGATGATGCCTTTCCTTTTGACAGAAAGTAGAGATGGTATAGAACTCTGAATTTAAATCCATGTCTCTCAACCCCATCCTAGGATTTCCATTTTAATGATTCACTGCACATGAATCCATTTGGATGCCAGTTTGTGCGACTACATCTTTGTACTGTTGGAAAGCTTGGGCTCATCGCTTTGAAGGATTGAATAAAAGGTGAGGAACTTCAGTGGGATTTCCACCATCAGTAAGTGTTAGACTCTTTTCTCCCGGTAATGAATTGCAGAAATGCCTCATTGAAAATGTAGGCATGAATGAATCATTTCCCTGTGACTTTTTGATTGGTACTGTGTTTGCCACAGCATGCTTTTGAAGACTGACCAAGCTCTGCAGACTCTGTTGGAACATTTTGGCTACAAAGAAAGCTTCTCCAGGCTGGTCAGTGTTGAGTTTAATTTGCAAATTGTCTGGGATTTTGACTACTTTGCTGTAGCCATCATCAAATTGCTAATGAGCAGTCTAGCTACATCATTCTGGAATAGCAAAAGAAAGCACAGGGTCAAACTCCAGCCTCAAATTCCAGCCCTGTTTGAAGTCCTGCCATTAAACCTACCCCTGGATTTGAAGGGATCTGAGTCCATCCAACTATTGTACAATGGATTCCTTAATTCAGTGCTCCTCAAGGACACATTTCATTGGACAGACAAACCTGTTCCAATTCAACAGGCATTTGGGGTGCAATCAGACAGAGCATTTTTCCGTCACCCTTTTAAGAAAAAGTGCCCTTTCCATAGACAGATAAAAAATAAGATGTAGGGATATGCATGAATATTCTAAACATTCGAAATCCTATTGAATTTGTGTGAATGTGGACATTTGAACTCGAATTGAATATCTTCACACTCGAATTTAGACATTCAAATGAATTTTGAATGTCCCAAAACATTCTTTTGAATGATTAGAATTACTTGAATGTACAGAAACATATGTATTA
This sequence comes from Aspidoscelis tigris stejnegeri, assembly GCA_023333525.1. Taxonomy (NCBI): domain Eukaryota; kingdom Metazoa; phylum Chordata; class Lepidosauria; order Squamata; family Teiidae; genus Aspidoscelis; species Aspidoscelis tigris. The sequence goes on along the minus strand of JALMGA010000012.1, from coordinate 21,885,389 downwards.
CATACATATCTGTACAAATATTATATGTACCTGTAAACATTTGTGCTTATAATATAGGATGAAAACAGGATGCATACAGGATAAAATGGGATGCATACGAAACACATACAGATACGTATAACACATACAAATGTTGTCGGATAGATTAGAATGTAACGGATTCGAAATGGTTTTTGTTGTGACTGGATTTTAAATATTTGAATTGAATCGAACATTTTGACATTCAATTCAGCTTGAATTTGAATGCAAAGATACCATTTGTGCACACCCATGTTAAGATATAGGTTCAAAGGTTCTGTGTCCCTGTGGCAGTGTACATTAGGATGAGGCATGTGGCAGAAAAATGGTGCATTTTCAAAGGTCATAAGGCTAAATAGACTCTGAGAGCTGCATTTGTGCTGGAACACAATCTGTCATCTGAACTGTTTTCCAGCACTGAGTTTCCAAAACCTGCTTCAAAAATGGATGGAAGCCAGTTTGGGGGCCTTTCCCCAGCTCCAATGAGAGGGTTTTTGAACATTGATTCTGTGGCTTGATAATTTGGGAGGAAGCAAAGGTGGACATAACATTCCATTCCATCAGGCAGTGTCTGCAAAAGTTACTTGGCTTCCTTTCATTCCTATTTTTCCTTGTAAATGAATATAGCTTTAAATATATATATTATCCTCCATTAAAATTTAATTGTTATGCTTTAGAATTTCCTTTTTGTAGTCGGTTTGAGAAGAAACCATCACTATTAGGATAGAATACATACAAGTTTAAATACAGAGGGGAGGGAGGATAAAAGTCTAATTTTAATTCAAATTAAATGTGTCTGTTCTGTAGCTTGATAATTATTAACTTCGGTTGAAATCTACAGATGGCCTAGAATAATAAACGTGCTACTTTTGATATGCTGCCCACGTTTGCTGAGAGATTAAAAAAGAAAGAAAAAAGGAATGAGGAGAGAGGGATGGAAAACAGTGTATCTCAGACCTTCTGCTTATTACATTTTGCACCCCATCTTTCCCTGTGGAATTCAGTGAAATACGGTACTGTGATTCTCAAGCCACTTTGCTTTAGGTAATGCCTAGAACAATGTTACATAAGAACTTACGAATATAAAGAGAGTCCTGCTGGATCAGGCCACAGCCCATGTAGTTCAGCATCTTGTATCACACAGTAAGCCACCAGTTGCTTCTGGGCATCCCAGGCAGAAGACACAGGCAAAATCTTCACCTGCTCTGAATTTAGGATGCACAAGAATCTTCTAAACGTTCAAAATTTGATTGAATTCTATCAAATGTGGACATTCGAGTCCAAATAGAATGTCTTCACATTCAAATTTAAAAATTCAAATGAATTTTGAATGTTCTGAACATTCGTTTGAATCATTTGAATGTACAGATAGGTATGTACCTATCTGTACAAATATCATACGTATCTGTATGCATTTGCACTTATAATATGGAACGGGATGCATACGAAACATGTACAGATACGTATAACACATATGAATGTGTCGACATTCGTATCTTCAGATTCAAATCTAACATTTGAATGAATAGTTTTGAATGTATTCCTTTCAGTTTGAATTCGAATGCAAAAACAAATTCGTGAATATCCCTAGCCCACAGTGTCATTCTGTCTTCAAAAGCCCCTGCCTTTAGATCTGAAGGTGGGACATCTGCTTCAAATCTGAAAATGGGGAAATCCTCCTTGCCACCAATCAAATTGCAGGAAAGGAATCCTCAGCCTTCATTTGCCAATCAAAGGAGCCTACACTCACCTCACTTCAGGCCCACAGCCAGCACCATTTATCGGGGGGGGGGCAGCACCATTTATTGGGGGGGCTGTCACAGATTTGGGAGTACATCACAAATTCTGGGGCTGTCACATTTGGTGGAATAAGAATTACAAATTTTGAAGGGGGGCAAACATTTGGGGGGGGCCGCCCTCTCTGCCCTCCAGCTATGGGCCTGTATCCCCCCCCCCCATGGACAGGATTCCATCACTGCAGTATGACAGGGCAAGAGCCTCTGTTAGCAGGAGTGCTGCCATTTTATAAGAAGTGACTCCTCTTAAATATGGATGAGCATGAATATTAAAAATATTTTTAATTAGTTCAAATTTGGATGAATTCAGACATTCGTATACAAATCAAATATTCGGACATTCGAATTTCCTAATTCAAATGAATACAAATAGCCCGAGTTATTCGTACAAATAATTTGGACATTCGTATCTGTATGGGTATGTACACATCGTGTACGTATCCATGCACATCTGTACAGATGCATACAGGATGAAAACGGGATGCATACGGGATACATACAAATGTGTATGGGATGTGTATCATTGGATACATATCAAATATTTGAACAAATACATATGAATGTATTTGAATCAAATTGACTGTCCAGACATTCATTTTTCCTTATTTGGACAAATTTGGATTTTCGAATATTCGATCAAATGTTGAAAATTGCATTTGTACACACCCCTACTCTTAAAGTAAAGGGAAAGGGCATTAAATATTTGAAACACTTCTCACCTTCATGAGTGGAAACAGCCATTGTAATGTAGTGCAAATCAGAGTCTTAGGTTAGGTGCAGGCAGGAATGCATCTGTGTGGTTAACTTTGCATCCTCTGACTTTTTCTATCCTCCCCCCGTTTGCTTGCATAAAATAATTGCATCTTTTTGCATCTGCATTTGCTTTATTTTTAAAAATGGAACTGGGTAGGGATCGGCTGAATCATGCTTTTACCTCTGCAATTAGGTTCCTTCTACGTGGTTACCAGATGAGTGTTTTTACCATTTTGCTTTTGTGAGCCTGGATTATTACTTTAATAACTTTTCAGTTTGAACAAAGGTCCCTTCCCCTCCTATTTTTGTGTCTCCTGCTTTGATAGAAAGGGAATTTGCCTTGTTTTCTTCTGCTTCTGTAGCCTGGAAAGGTTTTGGCCTGTTTTATTTAGGAATGTGCATGGATATTCAACAATTTAAAAATCCGATTTGAATTTGACAAATATCGACATTCGAATTCAAATCAGATTTTCAAAAAATCCAAATTTCCAAATTCGAACGGATTTTGGATTTTTGAAAATCCGATATGGATTTTCAAATAATTCGACTGAACGGATCCGTTTATATCACATCCGAATATTGGGTCTATTTGTGCTTATAACGTGGGATGACAATGGGATGCAAATGGGATGCGCATGAATTCAAAAATCAGATAGAAACTTTGCCTACATTTGTATCATTCAATTTGAATGGGATTTTTGAAAATGCGGATTTTTGAATATTCAAATTGACTCAAATTCAAATGCAAAAAATGATTTTGTGCACATCTCTGGTTTTATTTATTTATTTCCTCCCTCTGTGAGTAAAGCAAGAGGAAGAATAAGAAATTGACTGAAGGTTATTTTGCCTTAGGGTTATTTTTTCTTGTCTTAAGGTTATTTTTTGTAAATGGATAGACGTAACTGAGTGTCCAGGCTTGGCACTTCTAATAATCTCTTCTGTATTCAAATTTTGTTCTTGCATTATGACTATTTTTACCTTCCACAGTTATATCAATGAACTGAGCAGATTATTAACTTACTCCGCTTTCTGCATGCCATATGTGTATTAGATATCTCCAGCTGTCATGTTAAAAAGGTATAAGAATAAATTACAAATCAGAAATGCTCTTCTTCCCAGTGATAATCAGATGATTTTTCTATGCACATAGTGATTACAAATTAGGTGATATGGAAACAAAATGGCCAGTCATTTTGCTGATTCACTTTGGCTGGGGTATCACCTTGCTAAAGTAGTCCATCTTATTAAGAAACAGGACTCAAAACACATTAACTTTGACCACACGTGATACTTAATCATCCTTCCTCAGTTTGTTCTCAGTACTTTCTGTTCCCATCCTCAGACTCCTTTACAAGACCTTTTTAGATCTCCACCCCTCTCCACCGTCACAATATCCCCTGCGTAGGGGTGTGCATGAATGCAATTTTGGGGATTAAATTAGATTCAAATCGAATACCCGAAAATTCAAATCGATTTGAATCTTTAAACTTTGAATGTATTCACATTCTGTTGGAATCGAATAAATTTGAATCTATTCATTTGAATTTTCGATTTGAATTTTCACATACGAATGTTGATATTTGTATGTGCCCGTACACATCATTATGCATCCCATACGCATTTGTACGCATCCCGTACGCATCCCGTTTTCATCCTGTACGGATCCGTACAAATGCGCAGGGATGCAAGAAAGATACGTGCAAGTATGCATTGTGTGCGTACCCGTACACATACGAATGTCTGGATAATTCGAATGAATAGATTCAAAAATCCAAAAAATTCATTCAAATGTTTAAATTCAAGTTTATAGACATTTGATTTGAATTTGAATGTCCAAATTCGAATGAATTCAATTGAATTTCAAATGTTTCAGATATTCATGCACATCCCTACCCCTGCGTTCTGATTGGATAAAAGTTCTCTGACTCAACAGCATGTAATCACCCATTGGGCAAAAGGGAAGGCAAATTCATGTAGTAGCCACCCACTACAGTATGGTTCAGCCCCCTTTAGTCCTCTTCCTAGATCATACCCGCAAAATGAAAGTGGATCAATCCACACTCTATAACAGCTTGAGACTTGCAAAAATCATGACTCAGGAAAGTATGATTGCAGGGAGGGAAGTCAACAAATAAAGCGGATTGAACTAAAAGGTGTGGCCACAGCCTTGCTCACTCTTAAGGTGGATTGACTGTGCGTTAAAAAAACTAAGGCATACCTGGTCCCTAGGGCTATTTTTGCACTCACCTTGCCAGGACTAGGCCACCCATCCTGGTCCACTCTGTTCTAGGATAGCTTGTGATCCCCTGTCCAGACTGCATCATCTGGTATGTCTCTCTGTGTGTGTCCATGTGTCCAAAGTGGCACCCATTCTGGACAGGACACAGTATAGAAAGGACCTAATTCTCAGTTTCTGAGGATTCAGCCTGGTTCTACACATACAAAAATAATTCAACAAATTAAGGAATGGTTCAAACCAAAGTATGTGGTTCAAACTGCTTCAACCAAACCCCTTTGGTGTAATTTATGTTTGAACTGGGGCCCCTTAACTCAGCTGTAGTTTGGTTCAAATTTGAAGCAATTGAACCACCCGGTTAATTCAAGTCAGTTTGAATTCAAACCAGTTTGGCTCATCTCTATCCAGAAATTTTGTGACACTATCCCTAAACATTAGTTGTGCTGGGTGAAAACGATATAGGTCAGTAAAATCTTTATGAGATGCTCCATAGAAATCAAACACCTACATGTCCAAAAATACGAAAGCAAGGAAACATAGTTTAATATATTTTTATCCTGCCCTTCACCAAAATGGTCTCAGGGTGGCTTACAATAAAAATAAGACATATAAAAATAAAATAAAATAAAATATCACCCCTTCCCTCCCTCCCTAACAGGGCAGCACCCTGAGGAAGCTATTTAGATGGAAAAAGCCTGGTTGAAAAGATATGTTTTCACCAGGTGCCGAAAAATATACAATGTAGGTACCTGGTGAACCTCAAGAGTAAGGCTGTTCCAAAGTCTAGGGGCCACCACAGAGAAGGCCCTCTTGTATGTCCCTATGCCTCATAGCTCTGCAAAAGAAGGAACTACAAGTAGGCCCTCTCCTTGAGATCTCGGCGTATGGGCACATCTATATGGGAGAAGGCACTCCTTCAGATACCCAGGGCCCAAGCCATTAATGACCACCTGCTATGTCATTCATGTACCTTCAAGTCATCATCGCAAAGAGGACCATTGTTCAAAAAAGTCGAGGCATCTAGTTCTGATGAACTACATACAATTTCATCCACAGGCCTCCACATCCACTCATAGACAGAACTACTCCATCCTTTGCTATGTCTTCTGAATAATTTCCTTTTGAGGACTGGCAATAAATCCCTGCAGGAGATGCTCTTCTGCAGAGATTATTTCTCTTTCCAGCACTTGACCTTCAGCCTCAAAGTATGATGGTGCACCTGAAGCATCGATTAATCCCTTAAAAATGTGCTACCTGTTGTGTCTAATTCTTTGAATATAAGCTTCTTGTAGGTGGGTTGCAGCACTAGAGAGTTAAATACTTTCCACCTGCTTGGATGAAAGTCTTCCTCTGCTAAATGTAATGCTCCAAAGAATGGATACAGTTGGAGGCACGCCGTCAGACTGTTTTTATTTCTCATATATTTCTCAGATACACTGAAGGAGAACAAGAAGGGAGAGATTTAGATGAACTTCTTTCCTGGTTCAGTTTGATTCAAACCAAGGGCCTCCTTTGTTCAATTTGAATTCAATCAAGTTGAAATCCCTTTGGAAACCCTTGAACTAAGATTGAACAAGGTGTGTATTTGAGAGGGATGTGCACAAATATTCGTAATATTCAAAATTTGGCCAAATTCAGACATTCAAATTCAAGTTGAATGTTGGAACATTCAAAGATTGACATTCAAAGTCAAATCAAAGGTTTCAATACATTCGTACAAAGCTTCATTATGGATTCGTATGGGATTCATATCTAACTTTCATATCGAATGCTCATGGAACATTCATATGGAATTTGAATCTTACCATGTTTGAAGGGATATATTCAAACAAATATTAATTTTCTTGCATTTGATTTGATATGAATCAAATGCAAAATAATAATAAAAATTCACTCACATCCCTAGTGTTTAATAGCTGGGTTTGAGTGACCCTTTGTTCTGTTTCAACTGAAACTCTTCAAATAGGCAATGAATTTGGCTCAAACCTGAACCTTTCAAACAGCCCTGGTTCAGTTTGAACCAGTTTGAATGTGAACCAGCTTGGCAAAAGAAAGGTAGGTGTTTTCCTTTTTTTTTCAGACAGTTAAAAGTCCACCTGAAATAGTAATCTCACATCATCTGCATCTTCAGGTGTATGTTCTTCCTTTCTTTATTTCTCTCGCTTGGCGTATTTTAGTGCAAAAAGGAAAAGAAGAAGTGGAAAGTTTCCAGCTTTTATTTATTTTTGTTTTCAGTGCTGTTATTTCTGATCAACTTTAAAAAAAGTAACATAACTTTTTTTGGATTATTTCACTTTGAGGACACACATTATATAATTATGGTTGAGAAAATGTAATTAGATATATTTTTTTCTCACCTTCAGGCTGATGCTAGACATTAAAGCAGTTCTGTATATTTACACTCAGACTTTGCAGTTTATACACTGATTAGCATAATCTTATTGAACCTTAAGAAGCATTGCTTCATTTTATTTTACTTTATTCCATTTCAATTTTTGTTTTATTTTATTGCTTGCTGTTGTGTATAAAGATGCAGTATTTTTAATTAAGGATTCCCCTTAAAATGAGTACTTGAGTAGGGACATGCACGAATATTCATCGCTTTTGAAATTAGATTGAATTCGTCTGAATTTGGACATTTGAATTCAAATTGAATGTTGGCTGCATTTGAAGACAGACATTCAAACACGGATCAATCAAGTGCTTCTATACATTCGTTCAAAGCTTCACTATATTTGTGAACCTGGGGAGGGAGGAAAATGGCTGCTCAGTCATATCTACTGTAGATCCAGAGTGGATTCAAAATGGATTCAGAACAGATTCAAAGTAGATTCATGACTCCAGGCTGCAGTTTTCCCCTAGATTCCCTTCCAGCTCTTACCTTAATTCTTTAGCTTTGAGAGTAAAAGGAATAATAATTTTTCCTGTTTCCATAGACTTGTAAGATGCACTCAGCGCCTCTAGGGTGCTGAATTCTTTCCACTCCACAGCCGCCTTTGGGTATTATGGAGTCTGCAAATACCTGGTATTAAAAAGCACATGTCCCAAGCACATGGCTTACAGTTTCTCTTCCTGATACCAGAGGAAGTGACATCAGAAGGACCTCTGACCTGCCTGCCTGACCCAGCTCCACCAATCTCCTCCCTGGATTGTGCTGTTACATCATTTCCTCCAAGACCCTATTGATTGCTGTATTTAAGCCCAGGAAAAATAAACTCTTGGTCTTTCTGCCTGCATATTGCCTCATTTAATTTCTACAGATACTGTCCATTATTAAACATGTGGCAAACCCCAGACAGCAGGGATTCACAGATTGACCATCACAGCAGCCCTCAAACTGCTACCCCGTATCTGGCAGCCTCACAACTGCCCCCTCTGTTTCCCAGGGGCTCTGGATTTCAGTTGCGAGAGCTGGACTCACAATGGCAGATTCAGAGCAGATTTCATGCGCTCAGAGTGGATTCATAGGGAATTCGTAGGGGATTATTAGGCACCACTTATTGGATTCAAATAGCATTCAAAGAACATTTGCATCAAATTTGAATCCGACCACATTCAATGGAGCTCTATTGGAACAAATGTGTACTTCCTCATGTTTGACTCAAATTGAACATGAAAAAAACATTCATACACATCTCGGTCTTCATAGGATACACACCCTTGTTGCCATTGTACTGTGCAGCAGGCCAAACAGAGGTATGGAGCTAGGGGTTTAGAAGGAGTGCATTTCCACCACTGGACCACTGTCCGGATCTCTTTTGCCATCTACCTCCCTCGCTTGCTTACTCATGGTCATTGTTTGCCACCTCTCCATCAGTTCCTCAACGTCTTGGTGGCATCCATTGCAGATGTTTGCTTTCCTTGGACTTCCATCTCATCCTTCCTGGATCATCCTCCTTGTCCTCTCTGCAATCTTATGGACCATTTATTTCCCACAAGCATAGCTTTTCCTCCCCCCTCCTTTTTTTGTGTCTCTTTAAAGGTTGACATCACCCTAGGACTCTTCACTGGCCACCATGGTTGTTCTTGCCCATCATATTCTCCTCTGGAGTTTTCTGTAGTGGCTTAAATTTCTTTCCCGCCTCTCCTCAAGGGTTCTAAGTTGTCCGGAATTCCAATGCTTGGTTGTTATTCATTTATCTTGCCATTCTTGTGTCAATGGAGGGTGCCACATTTGCTTCACAACATGGTGAACTTGAGACTCTGTGCATCTCATCTCATTCATCATAGGCCACTGGAGGAAATTGTTACAGATGTGAAGAGGTTAATGAGCACAAATCACATAGAATAGCTCTGGCAATGTCAAAAGAGGCTCCTTATTTTCATTTCCGAAGCAACCACAACCGATAGAGGCAGGAAGTGTGAAAAATCATTAACTTTATAATAAGCCAAGGTGAAGAAAACCTCTAATTATTACATCAAACACAATGCTATTAGACAGCACATGTATTCCCATCATTAATTGTTTCGAAAGCTGTCTTGGAAATAAAAAAAAATCAAAGAAAGGAAGAAAAAGAAAAGCCATGTTGCTTCACAATCCACCTCTTTCCTCCACAGGTCCATTGGAAAATACTTGGCATACCAGCTTCGCAACTGGGCGAGTATTGAAGTCCTCAGCGGGTTGTTTCAGCAAGGTAACGAAATTACACTGCACACAAGAAAGACTGTTTTAATAAAGATAATCATGTTTCCAGCTTTCCCCAATGAGCAGCAACAATTTTGCACATTTTCATCACAAATAAGCTTGTAACATCTGGGGAATATTTGATGCTTGAGGGATGGTGGCATATGGAGGATCTTCGCTGTGATATCCTTCCCCCCCCCCCAGCCAAGGTAATAGAATAGTTTCCACACTGAGGAGGAGGAGGAGGAGGAGCAGGAGGAGCAGGAGGAGGAGGAGCAGGAGTTGGCTTTTGTACCTCACTTTTCTCACCCTTAAGGGGACGCAATGAGGCTGCCTGAAAAACCTTCTGTTCTTCTTCCCACAATAGACAGGTAGGTCAGGCTGTGAGAGCTCAGAAAGAGAGCTGTGACTAGCCCAAGGCCACCCAGCTGACTTTGTGTAGGAGTGCGGAATTGAACCGGGAGATGATCAGATAAAGGTCCAGCACTCTAACCACAAGATCAGTCTTGCTTGCCTCTTACCAGGTGTGATTGCCATCTGAGGCGCCTATTTTGTGATGATGCAATTTTGCTGCACTCAGAGGAGGACCCCCAGGCTACCACTCTGAAGAATATCTCCCGGCTCCAAAGTGGAGCCGGAGCATCATTTCAAAGAGCATGCTCTGCAAGAAGATGTCCCCAAAATCTCAAATCGGATTTTCAAAAACATCTTTTTGAAAATCCGAATTTGCGCGTTCAAATTCAAATCAGATTTTTGAAAATCCAATACAGATTTTTGAATAATCCGAATGTGTAGATTCGTATCTGTTGAAAATTATACATTTCTTGCACTTAAAATATGGGATTAAAATGGGATGCATGCGGGATAATACGGGATGCATACGCATTTTTACGGAATGCACAAAGATATGTATAACAGATATTAATGTTGTTGACATTCGTATCTTCAAATACGACTCTAACATTCAAATGTACGGATTTGTATTTAAAGAGGAGGCTAATCAGCCAACATTCCCTACTGTACGGATTCAAATGTTACGAATTCAAATGGGTTTTTATAACATTCAGATCTTAAATATCCAAATCAAATTGGATTTTTTGGCATTTGAATCTACTTGGATTCGAATGACAAAAGTACATTCATGCACATACCTATTACATACACGTGGTAAAATCCTATAATGTCTTCCCCATTGCTTTTCACTTCCAAAACTGATCAGGTTTTAACGGGTCAGGGGAACATTCTAGAAGGCTTAGGGATGTGCACAGGTATTTGTAACATTCAAAATTCGTACAAATTCAGCCAAATTCAGACATTCAATTTGAAATTGAATGTTGGCACATTCAAAGATTGACATTCAAATTTGAATCAAATGTTCGATACATTCGTAGGAAGCTTTGTTTCAGATTTGTATGGGATTCATAGTGGGGATTCAAACTGAGTTCGTATTAAACACTCATATCGAATTCAATTTCCTACCACATTTGAAGGGGATCCATTCAAATGGATATGAATTTTCTTCCATTTGATTCAAACCAAATCAAACAAAAAACATTTGCACACATTTTTACCTATGCCTGTGCTCACACATAGCAAAAGTAGCATCTGAAAAGAGATTATATTGGTTGGCCCTCAAGCTCTCATCCCATCTCTAATCCACCTTTTCTAGCCTAGAGTGCAGTTGGGGAGGGGAGGGCCAACCTAGTGTGGGAACAATTCCAACTGTGAACCATCTCTAAACTACCTCAGAAGTGCATGTGAAGCCCACCTCAACCAAAGGGAAGCAATGGGAGGAGCATAACCACTTCAGCTGTACAAATGTTGGTTCACCACATACCATGGTTAGAAAATGAGAATGCATCTTCATACGCCTTGATTTGGGCTAGGATGACCTGGCAGATATGGAACTGGACAGGGACCAAAGTGTCCTTCATTGACTCAGCTGTTCCCCTCAATATTCTTTTCTTACCAGCCTTTGGGCAAGAGTGAGCAAGAATTCAGGTTCTCTTTAAAGACTTTCTTTGCTCAGGATAATTCAGGACTATCAGAGCAGAATTTAATTTCCATCGACTCCTCTGAAACTCTTGATATAGTCACTCTACTCCAAATCATTTTATAACTCAGACTGACCTCTGCGGTGCATTGTAATAAGGAGAGTTTGCTTCCTGGTTGTAAAGCAATTCCAGCTGACTTGCTTCGGCCACCTATTGCAACATAACTAATCTTCTCATGTCACAGTAATTACCTTTGCATTCTCTGCATGTCTTAATATCATCTCAGTGACACACCGACATTAAACTCATTAATGCCTGGGGCATCTAAAGTAAAAGAACCTGGGACATCTGTAGACAATGCAGTCCTGTACAAAGAGGCCTTAATTTTAAGAAGGTATAAGACCAGAGCATAGTGGAGACCTGACCTTGTCTCAGCTTCGGTTAGTACAAGAGGGTTCCTCCCTTTTAGCATGAGGTCCAAGGCATTGACGATGGCCGAGGTCACACCTAAGGTTTAATCCAGCTTCAGTCCATCTTCAGAGTGAGAGAACACATCACCAAAGTGAACAGTAATTTTCTTTCCACATTATCTCTCCCAAAGGTGAATTTTATGAATTAAATAAGAAAACATCTTGTCCCTTTGCTGATGTATTTGCTAGGGATATGCACATTTTTTTTAAAGTCTATTTCCATTGAATCGAGTGCAAGAAAATGCATATTTGTTCAAATAAATGCCCTTCTAATGTGGTAGGATTTGAATTTGATACAAATGTTCAATACAAATTTGATTCAAATCCCCACTAACAAATCCCATATGAATCCCATTCAATGCTTTGTACGAATGTATGGAAACATTTGATTTGAATTCAAACGTCAATCTTCAAATGTGCCAAATTCAAACGTCCAAATTGGCCAAATTTATAAGGATTTTGAATGTTACGAATATTCGTGCACATCTCTAGTTTTTCTCTCACCCTGAAAGTAGACTGAAGCTGGATTAGACCTTAAGTGTGACCACAGCTGACAAAGCACAGCAGCAAGGGAGGGCTCTTTCTGGGTGTTTTTCCACTGTCACTAAAAGTACCCATTAAGTACCCATTAATGGGTACATAATGGCATTTTTGTACCCATTAATGGGTACTTAATGGGTACTTCTAGCGACAGTGGAAAAACACCCTCTGATACAGTATAGCTTTATTTGAGAGATGTCTTTCTTTAGTTCATGTTTCTTGATATTTGAGAGATATAGGTTCCAAGCCTTTCTGAATATAACATTTGAGAATCTTAGGCCATCAAAACAGCAATCTTTTGTTGAAAGTGCTGTGGTAATTTTCAGTAGGGATAGGCACGAATGTTTTTTTGCCTTCAAACTCGATTTGAATCGAATGTCAAAACATTTGATTTGATTAAAAAGTTTAGAATCCAAATGCAACAAAATCCAATTTGAATCATAAGAACCTAAGAACCTAAGAGGAGCCCTGCTGGATCAGGCCACAGCCCATCTAGTCCAGCATCCTGTCTCATACAGTGGCCCAACAATTGCCCATGGGCATCTCAAGCAGCGACAAAGGCAAACCTTCTCCTGCTCTTGAATCCCAGCAAACGGCCCTAGAAGCATCCTGCTTCTCCACACGGCCTGAAAGATGTACTTAATAAACTTGAATTGAATACATTCAAATCTATTCCAATGTTAGATTCAAATCTGAAGATATGAATATCGACAACATTCATATTTGAAGATACGGATGTTGACATCATTCATATTTGTTTTACGTATCTGTACGCATTTTGTACACAAATGCATACAGATACATATGAGATGCATACAGACGCGTATCCGTACATTCGTATCTGTACATTGGAATATTTTGAATCATTTGAAACAATGTTTCGGAACATTCAAAATTTGTTCGCATTTTTAAATTTTATTCAAGTTTGAATGTCCGCATTCTATCAAATTTGAATTTTGAATGTTTAGAACATTCGTGCACATCCCTAATTTTCAGTCTATCATGCATGCCAGTCTCTGTGGCATGAAACCTCCAAAATGGAGGCCTTGTGATGATTTGGAAGCTCTTCCCCGTTGCCCAGTTAGCAGCAAAAAAACCACTTCCGCTCCCATTGTAGCATGTGGACCCTGTCAACCAAGCACAAAGATGGCGTAGTGTAATCCAGATTAAGCGGACCTGATCTGGATTGTCAGTAGCCCTCAATGCTGAAAACATATCATCTTGGTGTAGTCCAGAGCACTGAGATGTGGAGATGGAATGCCTCCATTTTCTGGACTACCCGGGAGGGGGGGTATTTTAGTAGTGCACCAAAGTATATTGCTGAAATGGGTTCCACAGGAGCTCTGGGGCTAGGCACTTTCATTCCTAAACCCTTCAAGCCCTCAGAATTGGGCTCAGAAGCCTCTGCAAGCTTTGAGGGCAACTTGGTGGCTGGTTTGGACCAGTACTGCCTTGAAATGACACTGTTCCAGACCTCACTTCCCCACGATCTGGAGCAAAGAGACCTTTTCGCATTACAGCTCAACCTAACCCTTTTCCAGGGTGGGGGGAAGCCGAACTGGGTGTCACCCCCTCTGCTTCAGTCCCAATGGGACTGAAGCAGCCGGGAGCGAGCCCCCCTCCCTCACCCTTGTGCGCGATTGCTTAACTTGCCAGCTCCGGGGTTGCCATCTGCTGCGGTCTGCACAGGGGCGCGGACTCCTGGTAGATGGGACCCACGCAGTCAGGCTGGGTCCAGTCTCCTGCACAGATCGCAGCAGATGGCAACCCCGGAGCCAGCAAGGTCAGTGATTGCACAGCCCTGCCACCTGTTTGGCCAATTTTCAGCCAATTGTGGCGGGGGGGGGGGGCGTGTCCCACAGCGGTCAGGAAGGGAAGCGTGTGCGAATGCTTCCCTCCCTGGATGGCCAGGGATGGTTCAAATGCATAAAGACACGTGTAGAGCAGTTTTTACTGTTCTACATTTCGAACGCATCTAGGACATGCTGGGACACTTGGGGTGGTTGGGAACAGATCTGGCTGCCCCAAGCGGGTGAATGCAGCATCCTGGCATGTTCTAGATGCATGCAAAAGAGTCTGAGGACTCTTCTGGTCCACACCCACTGGTTTGAATAAGGGTTCCACTTTCAGAGTGATAGAGCGTGTAAGAAAATTGGTAAGTTGTTGTCTTTCACCATTATCCACCTCAGAAAATCTATCTTTGGGTTAGATAATGTGGAAAGAAATTCACAGTTATCCTTGCTGTTTTCTTGTTCCCTTCTGGAGTGAAGCTGGATTAACATTTGGGTGTGAACACAGTCAAGGGGCCTTTCTGCACTGGGCCATATTCTGGAATATATCTCAGAAGCGAGACCTGCTATCTGCATGCTAGAGTAGACAATGGAAGGCCCCAGGTGAGGCCTGCCATAGTCTGCATTAGCTTGTGGCCAGCAGACCACTATCCTGAGATATATTCCAGAACAAGGCCAAGTGCAGAAAGGGCCAAGGTGAGAGCAGAATGGCCCAGGTTCCTTCTTTCCCCCCTCCCTCCTTCCTTCTCTTCCCCCCTCCCTTTTTTTCAAGGATAAAGAAATTTAGAGATTCTCCACTGTAGTCCAAGAACAGCCGTACTCCTGAACAGGGATGTCCAAGAATATTTGTAGGCACTTGAAATCTGATCGAATGTGCTGAATTCCAACATTTGAACTTGCATAGAATGTCCTGAAATTCAAATGTAAACATTTGAATCGAATCTCAAACTTTGCATCTATTTGTTCAAATCATCCGGACATTCATATGTCTTTGGGTCCATACACAATGCGTACTTGAAGGTCAGCATCTTTCCCACATCCGTACGTATTTGGATGGATCCGTATGGGACGAAAGTGGGTTGCATATGGGATAACTATGGGATGCATACTGATGTGTATGGATGTGCGGAAGATGCATATGGGCATCTACGAGTGTTGTTGGCATTCATATGTGCAGGTTCGAATCGAAAATTCGAATGAATAGATTCAAATTTGGTAAACACAAAGCAAACCTTGTTAAATTCAAATTTAAAAGGTTCTACTCGAATTGGATTTTGGGGTATTCGATTTGATTGCAAAAAAACATTTGTGCAGATCTCTACTCCTATTGTGGTATTTGTTTTTAAACCTAATCTGTATTTCTGCTGTGAAGCGTTGGGGAAACTATTTCTGAAAGGGAAGAGATATGGATATCTTTTCTTTGCTGTCAGTTAAAAAAAAAATTCAGAGAAAGAAAAGGAAAGGAAAAATGCAGTTTTCATTCTTTTGCCTGATCTGTCCTTGCCATCACAAGATTGACACATGAAGGACTTCAGCCAGGTCCTTCTATTGAAATGTCCTCTGCTGGGCATCTCTGGTTGCAATTTAGTGTATTTGTTTATTAGAGGCCAGAATAAAAGCAGCCTGTTTTGAGGGTTTTTACCCCCGTCTCTGTTCCATGTTACAAAAATGTCCTTTCTGTGTCCTTCGTTGCAATCTTATCTTGCTGAGGGGAAGAACAGAAAAGGTAATTTTCAGATGGCTTCATCTCAGAACACCTTTAAGGAGCGCTTTGTGTCTGTAATATTAGTTCTTCAGGATTCACAGCCTATAAATGCAATGTAGGACAAAGTGGGTATCTGAGTTCTTGCTCTCATTGCCAGTAGTGGCAAGCATGCTGGTCCAGGGGGGTTGAACTTCCGGCATCATTCTTTCCAGGCCGTTATCTCAGTGCAAACATGGAAAGTGAATGAGAGGTAAGTGGATACTCCAGTAGTTCTGAATAGGGGTATGCACAAATGCAGTTTTCAGGATTTGATCCAATTTGAATTGAATATCCAAAGGTTTGAATTGATTCAAATGTTCAAAATTCAAATGCATTCACATTCAATTCGAATCAAATACATTCAAATCTATTTGTACAAATTTTCAATTCATATTTGAAGATACGAATGTCAACAACATTCAAATGTGTCTCTATGCATCTATACGCATCCGTATGCATCCCGTTTTTGTCCCGTACTATAAGTGCAAATGCGTACAGATACATATGTAATGCGTACAGATATGTATGTAATGCATATGTATCCGTACACACACAAATGTCCAAATAACTCATACGAACGATTCAAAAGATTCAAAAATTCTTTTGAATGTTAAATTTGAATGTATAGGCATTCGATTCTAATTTGATTGAATTTTGAATGTTTCGAATATTTGCACACATCCCTAGTTCTGCATGCCTTCTGCGTCTCTCCATGGTTGCCAGGAGTTCCAGCAATTGTCACTTGAGCATAGAATCCAGCTTCAGTCCACTTTCAGAGTGAGAGAATATAACAGCAGAGTGGCAACCTGGCTTCTTTCAGCATTATCTAACTCAGAAAATCCACCTTTGGGTGAGATAATGTGAAAGGAAAACAACTGCTCACTTTGCTGGTTGTTTCTTCTGCTCTGAAGGTGGACTGAAGCTGGATTAAGACTTAGGTGTGAACACAGTCATAGAATCATTGAATCATAGATTTGGAAGGGACCTCTATGGTCATCGAGTCCAATCTCCTGCTCAATGCAGGATTTCAAAGGTATTTGAAATTCAATCAAATCTGTCTGAATTCAAATCAAATGTCCATAAATTTGAATTTAAAGATTGAAACAAATTTTGAATTTTGGATCTATTCCTTCAAATTATCTGGATGATGTGTACAGGCTCATACATGATGCATACTTGCAGATATGCAACTTTCCCACAACTGTGCGCATTTCTACAGATCTGTACGTGACCAAAATGGGTTGCATACGGGATAACTACAGGATACCTACGGACATGTGCAGATGTGCAGAGATGTGTACGGGATGTGTAACGATGTGTAAGGGCACGTACGAATGTTGTTGACATTTGTAAGTGCAAATTCGAATTGGAAATTTGAACGAATAGATCCAAATGTGCTTAATTTGAACTGAATTCGGTTAAATTTGAGTTTTAAAGATTTGAATCGAATTGAATTTTTCGGATATTCGATTCAAATTGAGTCAAGTCCCAAAAACTGCATTCGTGCACACACCTGTTCCTAAAGCATTCCAAACAGCCTCTGTTCAGCCTCTGCCTATAGCCCTCCAGCAAAGGAAATCTCACCACTTCCTGTGGCAGCTTCCCTTTCCATTGACTGGTTGCCCCTACTGTGAGAACACCTTTCCGCATATCTAATCTGCATTAACTCCCTTGAAGTTTCATTCCATCGCGTCTAGTCCTCACATTGTGTGTATCAAGTCTTAAATACCAAAATCTGCCTCCTCTGCTTTTGCACGATGTTTTCAGGGGAAATGCTTTTTATTTTAATGCGCCAGTTAGAGTGAGTTGCTAAATGTGCCACTTTTCTTAAGCCTTCCTTCAAGAATCCCAGCAACTCAGTGAACCTTTGCCCTATTCAATCACTGAAGGAAGAAGGAAAAGCAAATCTTAGTTTTAAGGCAGGATTATTCTGTATTTGCAGTGTCTGTTACATATTCAACACCCTTAAAATAAATAAATAAATAAAAAGATATATTTTATATCTTGGTTCCCTTTTGTGTGGCTGGCAGATTCATCACATAATCCCAGAAGAGACACTGATCCTGGCTCCTGAGGAAGAATGAAGAGCAGCATAAAGCTAAGGAGCTCATGATATAGATAAGGGAAAACGCTGCCTTCAGGTGACTTCTTGCTGAAGGTTAACCACAGGCAAACCTATAATCAGTAAGGAGATGGGGTTTATTTTATTTACCTAACATGTTTTTACACTACTTCCCATCTGGAGATCTCCAAAAAATTGCAACAAAAATAAGAGACAAGACAATCAACTTCCAATCCCAGAATTCTTCAAAGCTAAATAAGAAATAGGAGAAAAACAGTTCAAAAGAGTAAATGGGAAGGATCCATTCACCGAGGGAAAGCCAGGGTGAAGGGACAGAGACTCAGTAGCCAGCTGATCTGGTGGCATAGATATGTGTGTAAGCCTCCTCCGCTAGGGATGTGCACAAATTTTCGTAGACATTCGAAATCTGGTTGAATGTGCTGAATTTCGACATTTGAATTTGAATAGAATGTCCCTAAATCCAAATTTAGGGATTCAGAGGAATTTTGAATTTTGGATGTTTGTTTGAATTATCCAGACATTCATACGTGTATGGGTTTGTACTTGCAGATACACATCTTTCCCACACCCGTACACATTTGTACAGATCTGTATGGGACAAAAACAGGTTGCATACGGGATAACTACAGGATGCATATGGAAATGTACAGGTGCGTACAGATGCGTACGGGTTGCATAAGGATGCATATGGTCACATATGAATGTTGTTGACATTTGTAAGTGCAAATTTGAATAAAAAATTTGAGCATATAGATTTGAATTTGCTTAATTCGAATCAAATTTGGTTAGATTCGAATTTTAAAGATTCAAATTGAATTTTTGGGTATTCGATTTGAATCAAACCAAATCCCAAAAATTGCATTTGTGCACATTCCTATCCTCTATCTGTCAAGTAAGGACAAGAATGTAAGGGGTGCCCATCTTGTCCAGCCTCCTGTCCCACACAGTGTCTCACCAATTGCCCATGGGCATCTCAAGCAGAGACAAGGGCAAACCTTCTCCTGCTCTCAAATCCCAGCAGCAAATGGCCTTGAGAGGCACCCTGCCCATCTCTCTAATATAGAAGCAGTACCTAGGCATCCATTCTAGTGGCCACTGAATTAGAGAAGCCCCGCTGGAATGGGCCACAGCCCATTTAGTCCAGCATCTCACACAGAGGTCACCAATTGCTTCCTGGTGTCTCAAGCAGAAGACAAAGGCAAAACCTTCGCCTGCTCTCAGATTGCTGCAGATGTCATTCAGGAGCACTCAGCCTTTCTCCTCAGCCTGGAGGTGGTACTTAGGCATCCATCCCAGCAGCCATTAATACACCTGGTCCTCCATGAATTTCTCTAATCCTTTCTAAAAGCTACTGGTTGGTGTCACCACCTTTTTTTGGTAGTAAATTCCATACCAGTGAGGAAATCTCTCGCTTCCATTTGACAGGCTATGGAAGGACTTCCTCTGCCTGCTAAATCAAAGAGGAATTCTCTGTTTCAAATCAGAAGGTACGGTGGGGTTTTGAAGACAGGAGATGGTACTTTAAGGGCCTTTCCACACTGGCTCTAAAAACGGATTTAGAGCCAGATGTGGAATGGATTTAGACGAGGCTTCCGCATAGGGGATGGAATTAGGACCCCTTTGAGGAAGCCGCGTCTGCATATTGGCAGGCAAAAACGGTTGTTTAAACCGTTTTTGCCGCCAAAATCCTACCCAGATGTAAGACCTGAAAAAATCAGGTCTTACATCTGGCTTTCCCCCTGAAAACGGTTTGGAAACGAACGTTTCCACACCGGACGGGGAAAAGCCGGATTGCCGGCACATGCCCAGTTGTTAAACAGGGAGAGCACATGCTCCCTGTTTGACAGCTGGCCATGGCGCGGCCGGCTGCCTCCTTCCCTGGCTGTCCACTGGCAAGAAAAGCTGGGCATGACCCCTTATCTTTGCCAGGGTAGCCAAAGTAGAACCCCCCTGCCCCCCCAAGGTTTCACGGCCCGATCAGATCTTTCCCCTCGAAAGAGAAAGGGCCATGACCCATTCTCTTTCCAGGGGAAGCTGCAGCTCCCACCCCGCACCCCACCCATGGCCACTTTTGGGGTGCTTACCTGGTCACTGGTGGGGCGACTGTGAGAGCAGCACGGCCGGCGTCCATTGAGTCTAGGCGCACCTATGCCTACATTTCCCAGGAAGCCTTGCAAGGGTAGCTGGCCAATGGCTCTCACAGTCGCCCCACCAGCAACCAGGTAAGAACCCCAAAAGTGGCCATGGGTGGGGTACGGGGTGACAGCTGCAGATTCCCCTGGAAAGAGAAGGGGCCATGGTCCTTTCTCTTCCGAGGGGAAAGACCCAATTGGGCCGTGAAACCTTGGAGGGGGGGAGGGGGGTTTCTACTTTGGCTTCCCTGGCAAAGATAAGGGGTCATGCCCAGCTTTTCTTGCCAGGGGACAGCCAGGGAAGGCGGCAGCCGGCTGCGCCATGGGAGATCCTGAAGGAGCCAGTGGTGCAGGCTGCCGGATCGCCCACCTGTCAGAGTGGCAGAGCATGTGCTCTGCCTCTCTGACAGCTGGGAAGGCACCGGCAGGGCCGGTTTGGGACGGGTGCTGGTGCACTCGCACAGCACCCACCCCAAACCGTTTCCAAATCCGGCCCTGCCGCCGCTGCCCTGTGCGTGTGCGTACACGTGGGGTCTCCGAGAAACCATTCCTGTTTGGAACGGTTTCCCCTTTAAAAACATTTCACCAGAAAACGGATCTGTTAGATCCGTTTTCGGCGCCATGTGCGAAAAGGCCCTAAGTCCCCTTGTGAGGGAGCAGGGCCATTGCTGCAGGAGGGAGAATGCACTTTGGAAAGTGCTTTGGGCTCTTGAAACCTCTCTGATGCCATGGCATTTGAAGCAGCATAATGAGAGACACTACCACACTCTTCCTCCATATTAGGGGCATGCATGAATGCAATTTTCGAGATTTGATTCAAATTGAATCCCAAACATTTGAATCGATTAAAATCTTTGAAATTTGAACGTATTCATGTTCGATTTGATTTGAATAGATTTGAATCTATTTGAATTTCAGATTCAAATTTGCACATACGCATGTTGATGACATTTGTATGTGCCCGTACGCATCCCGTATTTATCTCGTATGCATCCTGTTTTCATTCCTACGGAGCCATACAAATGTGTGCGGATGCGGGAAAGATGTGTACGTTCAAGTACACATCATATATGTACCCTTACACATATAGGAATGCCTGAACAACTTGAACGAATAGATTCAAAAATCCAAAATTCATTCGAATGTTTAAATTTGAATTTATAGACATTTGAATGTCCAAATTCAAATGAATTCAATCAAATTTTGAATGTTTTGAATATTCGTGCACATCCCTACTCCATATTGAATGCATAATGAATGTGCAATGTGAAAGAGACACTCTGCCCTCAGTGTGCACTGAAGGCACTGTTGGAAAATCAGGTTTGTGTGATTTTCCCAGAGTTTGCAGTGTAAGACTCTGCAGTGATCCCAAAAATGCACCACTCAAAAGACTAGTGGAAATAAAAGTTAACTTTACTTAAAACACAACAGGAACAACATGGTACAGACTGATCTGTACTCAGCCATCTTAATAGGAAGAAGTAAACAAACTAATTGATGTCCAAGCTCCGCCTCCCCCCTTTAGCAGGTTAGGCTGACTTCTCTCTCTCTCTCACACACACACACACATGAAATGCTGTATTTCCAACAGGCACCATACAGCACAGGTCTCTATTTGTGAAGAGACCAGGCACATGGAAAGAAACAAAGCCCTTTGGGATGCATTGTGCATGAGACATGGGAGCATAGATCCCATATCTAGAAATGTGTGGGTTGTTGCATAGATCTGACAATTGCATATTCCAAATCAAACCATGCTTCCATAGGAAGAAACCAGAGGCTTTTTCGCATTATAGCCGGAACGGCTGCAATGCACTTGGGCTAAGTCACTTTGGTACACTTTACCCATTCACACACAGGCAGGCAGGAACACCTGCGAATGTGTGAATGCTCAAACCACCCTGAAGTGACTTAGCTGGGAAAGGACAGCCAGGGATGGGGACAGGGGCAGGCAGCCCTGTCAGGTGGCTTTCCCTGCTTCCTGCCAGCTGTATAGGACCCAATCAGGTCCTGAACAGCTGGCAGGAACCCACCCGGGCACCCATCCACCCACCCTGGGGCTCGCGGCTGGTTGCCTAGGGGCCAGGAGCTGTGGGACCCCTCGGTAGACCGGTTTACTGGCGTCCCACCTATCCTGGCCATCCACGGCTGATCACGAGCCTCTGCAGGGGTTGAGCCACCTGGATCGAGGCGACTGAGCCCCGCAGAGCCCCCCCACGCCCCCCCGGGGCCCTGGGATGCGTCCCCGCATGCGCAACACTTACCTCCTCGCTTTCCCAGCTCAGAATGAGCCGAGGCAGCCGGGAACGTGCACCATATAGGCACGGTGTGGCTCCTGATTGGACAGGCTGCCCACGTGATCCGGATTCGAGTTGGATTTTTGAAAATACAGATTTCTGAATTTCGATTCAAATAGAATCTTTGAATACCTTATTCAAATTGAATTTTAATGCAAAAAATGCATTTGTGCACATCCCTATTATAGGTGACTGAGCACTTAAAATGCTTTGTCATCTTTCCCACAGGTTGTGGGTGCATCTCAGACCTGCCCATAGCTTACACAAGTATCTTAGGCCTGGTCGTAGCTTGCATATAGCTTACCTACAAACACATACCTTGTATTGTAAGTGCTCCAAGCCCAGTGACAGAACAAGATTTTTTCTGGAGCTTCAATGGTTACAAACACCATTAGTATAAAGAATTAATGATCAGGGAGCTGTTTCATTATCTTTCTGCTGCTATTATGTAATTGAATTAAAAGACGCTGCACCAAAATAATACACACACAGCCCAAATACTGCTCTGAGCAAATGCAACCTGACGGCTGATGATATAAGTGACAGTCTCGTATAAAATACAACACTTATGGGGACCGGCATTTGGCAGTAATTTACATGTGTTGGGTGGCCTTTGCTTCTTTTAAATTTACTGCGTAGGAGGAAGTGGGAAGTTTCCACAACTGACAGATGTGGTGAGGGAGGAAGTCTCCATTTATAAAATGTTGAGCTTGGTCTTCAAAACAACCGTCTGTGTCTGGCTTTCTGGAAGCTCAAGATGGGTAAAAGCAAAGCAAAACTCGAGGCGTCTTGGAATTCAGATGGGTTTGTTTCGTGAAATGGAGCACATGGGTTTAAAATGTAACGTGATGTTTCACTGCAGGTGAAGACCAATGTCTGCTTGAAAACCAAGAAATCACTCCAGTTAAAAAGAAGCCAGTGTACGAAGAGTTGGCTTTTCTACCTCGCTTTTCTCATCCATTTCAGGGGATGCAAAGAGGCTAACAAAGTTTTCTATGTGAGAACTCAGAAGAGAGCTGTGACTTGCCGGAGGTCACCCAGCTGGCTTCGTGGAGGAGGGAGGAATCAAGCCTGGTATTCCCAGATAAGAGTCTGGCTCCTTAACCACTAGACAAAACTGGCTCAGTCTGGAAAGTCACCAAATCCTTAGCCATGGCAGTATTGATGACGAAGTATCAATTCGAATTCGAGTTGAATCGACTATTCAAAAATTCAATTCAATTCAAATGTTAAAAATCCGGATTTTCAAAAATCCAATTTGAATCAGGATTATTTGAATCCGTACATTTGTTAAGTCCGATTGGAATCCAAAAATATGAATGTCAGCAACGTCAGTATCCATTTTTCGAATTTGTGTGCATCCCATCTGCATCCCGTTTTCATCCCACATTATAAGCACAAATGTGCATTATAGCCATATGTGATACATGGGGATCTGTTCATTTGAATTATTCGAAAATCCATATTGGATTTTCAAAAATCCGAAATTTGAAGGAATGTGCAAATTTGGATTTTCAAAAATCTGATTCGAATTCGAATGTCGATATTCGTGCATATCCCTATGGTGAAGTACAGTTAAATGGAGATATGTTGAACTGGTTTGGGTTTGAGCTGGTTCAAGTCAGACAGGGTGTTCAGAAAGTGTGAGTTCGAACAGAACACCCTTCCTGTTTGAAAACAAAAACAGAGTTCGGATTTGAAAAGAACAAAGGAGTGTTCTAGAAACCGTAGAGAACCCACCCTGTTCTTTCAAGTCTTCAAGGTGTTTCAGATTGAATGAAGCACCTTTATGGGTGTTTCTGCATTGACTGTGGAAACTGGTTCGAGTGCCACTAAGGTAAGATTTAAAACACTTACCTTAACCTGCATCTGCACTGTAGACCAGATTGCAGAGGGCGCATCCGCATTTCGGCGCGCGAAACCTGTTTCTTAAACCAGTTTTGCTGCCAAAATCCAGATTAAATTGAAGACTTGAAAAATCAGGTCTTCGGTGTGTCACTTCACCGGAAAGTGTGCAGAAGCAGGACACTTCTGCGCACTGTCAGGGGAAGAGACGGATTCCCAGAGCCCGCCACCTTTGGAAGGGCGGAAGCAGGACTGCCTGCTTCTAAAGGCCTTCCCTCGCATGCCAGTCGCCACCAGAAGCACACCATGACTGGCAGCTCCACGCTCCAGTCCCGTGGCTCTAGGGGTGGTGGCGCCGGCGCACGAGCCGGAGGGCAGATTGGAATGGGTGCTGTTGCATCTGCACGGCACCCACTCCAATCTGTCTTCAGAATCTGTCCTCCTCACGTTTGTGTGCAGATGCGCAGATCCGTCACAAATAGTGATGGATCTTCAGGAGGACGGATTCCCTGAAAACCGGATCTATTTATATCTGCTTTTCGGCGGCAAATGCAGAAACACCCTAAATTCAAACCAGACACACAAAGAGTTTGGACAAATCTCTGCATTTGCTGCTATATTTTTTGTTCTTGTTTTGACTTCGCTGTTTCTGTGCCTTACCTTGTCATCTTACTTCCTTTTTTATGTACTTCTTCATGCCCTCTTCAGGTGGTCTTTGGACTGCAATAAATCTGAAATTTGGAGAAGTGGGGTGGTTCACAACAGGGAAAAGATAGCAGACAAAGGTTCGTCTTATGCACTGTTGTTGTCCACAAAACATAAGGCTTATAAGTAAGAAGACACCCAATTTCTTGTTCATGTTCATCTTCTGCATCCAGATTTGGAAGTGGTAGTGCTCTACAGTTGCGTCATGGTGCTGTCAGAGTGTTCCAGGAAGAAGCTTCACATCAAAGCACTCCGATGGCAGTGAGAATGGTACAATGGTGAGCCACCCATCTGGTATCCTGCCATGCCAAGGACAGTGACATCCTTGGTGGCTCAGATGCCTCCAGAGATGTGCTCTTTTCCCATATCTGGCAGGATTGGAAGAGATCATGGATGGAATGTGAACATGATGAGAGATGCAGTTGTGCTAGGAGAAAATGTGTGGGACCAAGGAGAGTCCTGCAATGTTTTTTGCAAAGCTGTGAGATCTTACTACAGGCAGGTTGAGAGGGTGAGGATTGTCCAAATCCTTATCTGGAGTTGACCACTGCACTCTGCTGCCTTAACCTAATGTATGCCCAGATTAAGGAACAGCAAAAAGTCCTGCTCTTTCATTTCTCTCAGTGTGTCTGCTACATTCTGTTTTATTTTCACAGCAGATCACAACACAATTATATGCTGGCCTCTTCTCCTTCTCTTTCTTTATTGAAGGTCACTTGCCCTTCTCAACCTGACTTTTCCTTACTGGGTCTGAAGCCTCAAGAGAGCAATATAGTAAAGGAAATTAGAGTGTGTTTAAGAGCAGAGAAGAGTGAC
Organism: Aspidoscelis tigris stejnegeri; assembly: GCA_023333525.1. Taxonomy (NCBI): domain Eukaryota; kingdom Metazoa; phylum Chordata; class Lepidosauria; order Squamata; family Teiidae; genus Aspidoscelis; species Aspidoscelis tigris. The sequence goes on along the minus strand of JALMGA010000012.1, from coordinate 21,859,546 downwards.
CCAGAAAGAGAGGTGTACTGGGAAGGAGCATTGATTGGTGACCTGCCCGTGAACTTTGCAAGCCAAAGGACTGAAGTTCTTCCCATTGTGGTTGCATGTTAATGGGACTGACAATGAGGCTAGTGGAGAACATTTCACTTGGTCTCTGAATTCCAGACTCAAAATAATTGGGGGAAAAATCTTATAAGTGAGCTGCACAAAACTGATTGTTCCTTTAAGTGACATATTAATGGCCACTTGATGATTTAGAACATGATTCTCATGTAGGGTTAGCTGTTTTCTTGAGAAAACGAGTAGGAGAATAAATTGGCTTCATCTTTCTCGAGGGAGAGGGGTAGAATTTTGGCGTTGTTTATGTAAATCGGTTCAGGCTTGCTAAAATAACAAATCGTTATAAATCACACTGTTCAGTTTTCCCCATCATTCCTTATCTGAATGTGCCAGAGTGCTGTATTAAGCAACGGTGATGTATGTTTCAGGAGGAATTGATATGATCTTGGATGTTTCAGGGTTGGTATGCATGTTGTCATCATAGATGTGGTTTTAAATTAGCGCCAGAAAATCCATAATGAAGTGCTAGAGGGATAACAAACAAGCATATAAATAAAATATTGTCTGATATGCAATCGTAAAATCATAGAGTTGCAAGGGACCTCTAGGGTCATCCAGTCCAAACCCTTGCTCAGTGAAGCCATTTATTAGCACTCATTGAGTGTGATCACTAAGCCAGGGATTGTCCCCATGCTGAAAATATTCCAGAATTATTCTGAGGTCACCTCAGGAGCGTCTCCATGCAAAGCCCCAATATGGGCTACATGTGAGACAATACATGTAAAAAAAAAACACTTAGCAAGTGTACTACATCCGAAATAAGGGCTAGCATGTATTGTCCTGGGGTCATGCAGACACTCCTGAGTTATTTGGGGCAGAGCTTGGCAGCCACAGTATTAGCGGGCAAGATTTCGCCTTTGCTCCCTGTTCCTGCCATTTGTTGTTTTTCTTCAAAGCCTCAACTCCATAGCTAGTAAAGCTATTGTCTTTTAAAAAAATAAAAAAAAACTTGAAAGCTGGTTTGCGGCAGTGGAAATCCTCCTGCTCAAGATTCTATTTAGAATTTCAGATCCAGAATGTTAGGGCAATAAAAATATGTGGATGTGCACACCTCCGCTAACCTGTGGTGGCCAAGGACGGGAATGATCTGCTTTTAGTTATGCTTTTAACTAACTTTGGTTATGCTTTTAACTGTGGTGGCCAAGGACAGGAATGATCTTTGTGTTTGTGGAGGTGCAACTGAGGTGTTTGCCTGTCATTGCTGCAGTTGTTTGCCTGTCATTGCTGCAGTGGGTGGGATGGATTATGGTGACGTCAACCCGGCTTCCTATCAGGGGAGAGGGTGGGTGGGGAGAAAAAGATGTGGGTTCATGCTGTGGCTTCCATGGGGACAGGCACATGCAATTTGAATCCGCGTTGCCCCAAACCACATGGGGATGCTTTAATGCGAGTTACAATGCAGATTTTTACGACATGCCTCACAAGCGAAGCAACCGGCTTCCATGGGGACGCGCCCCCAGTTACAAATCCACCTAACAGTTTGAACATAAGAACATAAGAACATAAGAGAAGCCTTGCTGGATCAGGCCACAGCCCATCTAGTCCAGCATCCTGTCGCACACAGTGGCCCACCAAATGCTCATGGGCATCTCAAGCAGAGACAAGGACAAACCTTCTCCTGCTCTCGGGTCCCAGCAGATGGCCTTTGAAGCGCCCCAGTTCCTCCCCCCCCCCCTAGCCTGGAAGATGCATCTAGGCATTCGTTCTAGTAGCCACTGATACATCTGTCATCCATAAATTTGTCTAACCCTACCTTAAAGCCATCCAGACTGGTAGCTGTCACCACCTCTTCTGGCAGCACATTCCATAAGCCAATGACCCTCTGGGTGAAGAAATACTTCCCCCTGTCAGACCTTATTCTCCTACCCATCAGCTTCATAGAGTGCCCCCTGGTTCTAGTGTTGTGCAATAGAGAAAAGAAATTTTCTCTATCCACCCTTTCTATGCCGTGCATAATTTTATATACTTCAATCAGGTCCCCTCTCAAACGCCGTCTCTCCAGACTGAAGAGGCCTAGACGTTGCAGCCTGGTTTCGTAAGGGAGGTGTTCCAGACCCTTAATCATTCTGGTTGCCCTTCTGTGCACCTTCTCTAGTTCCACAATATCCTTTTTGAGGTGTGGTGACCAGAATTGTACACAATACTCCAAATGTCGCCTCACTATAGATTTATAAAGGGGCAAAATGACACTTGCTGTCTTATTTTCTATTCCCTTCCTAATTATTCCCAGCATTGATTTAGCTTTTTTCACTGCTGCTGCGCACTGGGTTACCACCTTCATTGAACTGTCCACCAGAACACCGAAATCCCTTTCCTGGTGTGGTGTAGAAAGCTCAGTCCCCATCAGTTTATATACATAATTTGGATTTTGGGCCCCAATGTGCATTGCTTTGCACTCGTTAAGATTAAAGCACATTTGCCACTTGGTTGCCCACTCACCCAATGCTAAGAGATCCCTCTGGAGCTCTTGGCAATCTCTTTCAGATTTTACTACCCTAAATAATTTAGTATCATCAGCAAACTTTGCTATTTTACTATGTACCCCTTCTTCTAGATCATTGATGAATAAATTAAAAAGCATTGGTCCCAGTACTGAGCCTTGAGGGACCCCACTTTTTACTTGTTTCCACCCTGAGAAACCGTCCCTGGGAAGATCAGTCTGAAAAAGGGATGGATCCAAATGAGGTCTGACGCTTCCGCACTCGCGTCGGAAGCACAGATAGCAAGGAACACTTCATGTGTTTGCTGGGCAGATGCCACAGCACTGATATCCAGAAGAATCAGGTTTCTCTGCAGCCCTGCAGCCCAAGAAGCCGCGTGATTGGAGCTCTCAGCCATCAGTCACCGCTCATTTCCCCACCAATCAGCGGCATGCCTGAGATCCCATGGCTGCCTCACTCAACATGGCGACTTCCTGTCCCTCCCACATATATTCCCTCTCCTGTCCCTGTGTGGAAGCGTCTTCCTTTGAAGCGAATTTTGCGAGCAGGGAGAGTTTGAAGACCTAATTTTTCAGGTCTTCCCAGAAACTGGCTTTGGCAGCCTCTAGACCCCATTAGAGATGGATCTCGCGAGAGGCTGTGCAGAAATGGCATCCTTGAAGGGGCTGTGCGGAAGGTACCATGCACATGTGTGCCATATGTGTCCTTATTGTGTGCTTAATGGGGTTTTAAGGACCAGCGTGGAAACCCTCCTGGTTGTTGTTCTTGCTGTTAGTTGTTATTATTATTGACATAAAACAACTGTAACACACAGCAACCAAAGTATATATGCTGGTTTTGGTCATTGTTATCACTAGTCTGGCCCTTCCCAAGCGCCTAGGACTGAGTGATGTATTGGCGAGCAGACACCAGTCTGTCCTTCAGTTCTTGCTGACTTTGAGACAATGTGCCAGGTGTTTCATCCATGACTTCATGCTGCTGTTCTTCCCTTCTTGCAGAATTTCCAGATTTTCATCAGGTTCTAACTGATCAGTGACTCCTGGTGTTGTTGGAGCTTCTATTGCTGCCACAATAGGCTGTGGTGCTTCAGTTTCATTAGTTTTTCGTAGTTCTTCGAGTTCAGCTTCACTGAACACTTTACTCCCAATTATGAATCTTCTCTGATCAGCTACCGCAGTTCTGTTATCTTCGAATCTGGGTATTCTTGTTTCCATAGCCGGTGCATCTGTTTTCGATAGCCTCGTTTTCCAGGTTCTGATTTGTAGTAGCACTTCATGACTCTACGATTCTCTGGCCTTGAGAATTTCTGCCGCTTCCTTGTTTGTGGATTTTGTTCCTGTAGCCCATTTGTTGACGATTGCCCAGGTTCCTCAGCAATCACCATGGTCCTTTTTATCCTGCGCGGCGACCGAGCCAGTATAGACTTCTTTTTTGTTTGTGTCTCCATTGTGATAAATGGGTTGGGTGCACTTAGTCTGTCTCCTCTGCTTCAACCACGAGTTCTTTGGGGTTTTTCTGCAGATGACACCCTTGCAAAAGGGCTATAATGAAAAGAGTTTAGAACCATCATGCTAATTGCCCAGGGTCGTCAGACTTACTCCATGCACGGGAGACCACGAGAAACATTGCATAACAATCTTTACCTCTGCAGTGCGAGAGATATCGACACCTTGCCGTGGCATGACCATTGCATGCAATACATGTTCAGACCAGAAGCGGAGGAGGAATTTATGGCCACATTCTATTACAACTCAGGTTTAGGGACCTAAATTGATGGCGCACGCAGAAGCTGTGATCCCCATCTGCCCCCTTGCATGTATGTCTATTTCTGCAAAGTTTCTGGTCTTTTTCTGAATAAAAGCTGATGAATGTGGACCATCATGCTTTGCACATCAACTTGCATATATTCATACATATGCATTTGCATGTAACCTCATTGTGATCGATAATAATAACAAAACAACAATTGTTTTCAACCCACTGCTGGATAAAGGCTTCCCAAGCTTCCTCCACTGCTCTCTGGCCCGGACAGTTTTCCCCCAAAATTTACCAGTATCCTTTGTGGTTTTTTTCCCCAGTTCTGCCAACCACTCCCACCCTAGAGAGCCCTTTATCTTCTCCTGTGTCTTAGCATCCAGCTGAGTATTTCTGCTTCCCACCACCCATCACTTCTGCTTTCAACATGTCTTTTTGTATCCTACATGTATAAATGGCACAGCAGAAGGCCCCCTTTGTCATCCTTAGGAGAGCTGTCAGGAACAACATTGTTAGAACTAGTTGCCAGCTAGAGACTCAGCGGGAGAGGAAGAAAATATTTGCTTCCCAGATGCTGCTTTCCAGGGTGAGATCCTGTGCCACTGTGGCCGGCTGCCAGCTGTTGCCGGCCTGCTGTGCCCTCTGCTCCATGAGATTGTGTGGCCCACTGCTGGTGCCACCTTTGGGAGACATGTGCAGGATTGGGCCCCAAGGGAGCAGGCTGCATTGAGCAAGAAGCTGGACCTGATGATGGCTCTATTTGCTTCAGGACTCTGCCATTACGCCATGTAGCCATCGACTTTTTGATACATATGTGATTCTGTTTATTTGCACTTGTATTAAATATTTTTTCTACTGCTTTTGCATATTTAATCTGTTTATGTTTGGCACTTTCAGTGTGAACCACCTTGAACCTTATATCTTGGCGTATAAATAAAAATTAAATTGGAAAATGGGAGGAGAGAGCACAGGGCTTATATACCCTCATTCTGCCTGTAAGCTCTGTTTTAGGAGCAGAAAAGGACAGACGATATAGAATCCACTTTGTAGGGACGAGCACAGATTTCTTTTGCAATCGAATTCAATGTCAAAACATTATATTTGATTCAAATGTTTAGAATCCAAATGCAACAAAATCCAGTTTGAATAGGATTGAATCTGAATATATGAACGCCAGCAACATTCATATTTGAAGATACGGATGTCGACAACAATATGGGTTATATGTATCTGTATGCATTTTGTACACGAATGCAGATACATATGAGATCCATACATGTCTGTATGTATGAGAAGGTATGTGTACATTCATATGTGTACATTCGCATCTGTACATACGTATCTGTACATTCAAATGTTTCAAATCATTTGAACAAATGTTTTGGAACATTTGAAATTCATTTGAATGTTTGAATTGGAATGTGAAGACATTCTATTCAAGTTTGAATGTCCAATTCGATCGAATTTGATTGAACTTTGAATATTTAGAACATCTGTACACATCCCTATGCCCTTTGTTTTTTCATGTCTTAGAACAAAGGAGTAGGAGGCTCAGGCAGAGAAAGAAAAATGGAATCACAATGCAGGTAAATATTTATTATTATTATTATGTAAAAACAGCAGTTACACACAGCAAACGAGATGACTGTGCTGGATTTCGTATTATATCACTAGTCGGGCACTTCCCAAGCACCTAGGACTGCGTGATGTATCGGCGAATTATGTGAGCAGACCCCAGTAAAGTGGCTTTTTGTAGTTGGCAGATGGATATCTTGTCAATGCCAATGGTTTTTAGGTGCCCACTGAGATCTTTTGGCACCGCGCCCAGTGTGCCGAGGATGACTGGGACCACTTTCACTGGTTTTCGCCAGAGTCGCTGAAGTTCAATTCTCAGATCTTCTTATCTGGTGAGTTTCTCCAACTGTTTCTCCTCAATTCTGCTGTCCCCTGGAATAGCAACATCGATGATCCACACCTTCTCTTTCTCCACAATTGTAATGTCAGGGGTGTTATGCTCCAGTTTTCTGTCAGTCTGAAGCCTGAAGTCCCAAAGTAGTTTTGCCTGTTCGTTTTCAACAACTTTTTCTGGCATGTGATCCCACCAGTTCTTTGCCACAGGCAGATAATACTTTTGGCACAAGTTCCAGTGGATCATTTGTGCTACAGCATTGTGTCTCTGCTTGTAATCAGTTTGTGCGATCTTCTTGCAGCAGCTGAGTATATGGTCGATTGTTTCATCCACTTCTTTGCAGAGTCGGCACTTTGGATCTTCTCCTGATTTTTCAATTCTGGCTTTGATGGCATTTGTTCTTATTGCTTGTTCTTGTGCAGCAAGAATCAGTCCTTCTGTTTCCTTTTTCAATGTTCCATTCATAAGCCAAGACCAGGTCTTTTCCGTGTCCATTTTGCCTTCGATCTTCTCCAGGAACTGTCCATGCAGTGCTTTATTGTGCCAGCTGTCTATTCGGCATTGAATTGCAGTTTTCCGGTACTGGTTCTTGGTTTGCTGCACTTTGAGAAGCTTCTGGTTGTTGACTTCAATCAAAGCTGATTCTTTGCTTTCTGCCACGTAATCTGCTAATGCATGCTTCCCTTCTTCCACTGTTTGCTTCACTTGCAAAAGTCCTCTACCACCTGCTTTCCTGGGCAAGTACAGCCTGTTGACATCACTCCGAGGATGTAGTGCATGGTGGATCGTCATCAGTTTTCTGGTTTTTCTGTCTAAGTTGTCCAACTCCTGCTGAGTCCAGTTCACAATTCCTGCAGTGTATCTAATGACTGGTATGGCCCAGGTGTTTATGGCCTTAATGGTGTTACCACCATTCAATTTACTTTTCAAGATTTTTCTAGTCCTTTGGATGTACTCTTTACTGACCACAGATTTCACATGACCATGCTTAATGTTATCCAGTTGCAGGATGCCCAGGTATTTGTAGGCTTCTGACTGGTGGGACCTGATGACTTGACCATTTGGCATTTCAATGCCTTCACTTTCAGTAATCTTCCCCTTCTTCAGTGCCACTGTGGCACATTTGTCCAGGCCAAACTCCATACTGATGTCGCTGCTGAATATTCGCACTGTGTTGGTCAATGACTGGATCCGCCGCTTCTGGGGCGAGGGTGAGCCGCAGCGGTGAGGTTCCCCGGCTCGTCAGGCTTGGCTCCGGCGAGGCAATTGTGGCGGGCTGGTGGAGGGCCCTCCGTCCCTGATCGGAGACAGGTGCCGTGTGTCTGCACAGCACCCGCCTCCAATCCGGATCTGCGCCGCGTGTGCGGAGGCACAGGCGCAGGGTAGATCCGCATCTCTTAGATGTGGATCTATTCCGTTAAACAGGATCTAGTGGGCACCCGGATTTATTAAAACCGGTTCCCCTGGGAGCCGGTTTTAATAAATCCGGGTGCAAGAGATCCGGTTTACTTTGCCTCTGTGCGGAAGCACCCTTAGTGGCAGTTCATCCGGTTTCTGCAGTCAATGCGGAAACACCCTTTGGTGATCAAGTGAGAATTTGAACCCTACCAGTGTCTTCATTTCACCATCTCCCACCAAGTTTTCTTCTGGGTTTTTGTCATAACAACATCAGGTGAAGTCTTGCCTAGCAGGGTGTTTCTTCTACCAGTAGTCTGAAATATCAACTGTTCAAGATGGACCTTACCAGATGATCTTGGGCCTAACTTTCTTACAGGACTTCTAAAAGAGCCTTTGTTTACCTGTATACGGCAATGTTAGCATTCTGTTCATTCCTTTTGCGTTATCTATGTGTGCAGCTCACACTGTGGTGAGTCTTCACACTGTGCATGAAAAGTGTATGTCATGAGACACAGGAGAAAGAAAGAACAGGTAGGCGATTCAGAATACAACAAAATCCTCACTGCGGTCGTCAGATTAAAAACAGAAAAGCATCTTGCAAATAATTCTGCTACTATAACTGTGATCAAGAGAAGTGCTTTGCGGATTTTTTGTTATGCCAGAACTTGGCTAAAGCAGAGTTGGGGGGAAATAGAATCGAAGACTGCAAATTTAATCTGAGAATCAACAAGCAGCAGTGTGTGGACGCTACTACATCTAAGCAACTTTCAAGAAGAAGAGTTGGCTTTTCTACTCAACTTTTCTCACCCATTTTGAGGTAGGGATGTGCACAAATGGTTTTTATTTTATTTTTTTGCATTCAAATTTGAGTCAAATCGAATATCCAAACATTCAATTTGATTCGGATGCTTAGAATCTGAATGCAACAAAATCCGATTCAAATCGAATATATTCAAAACTATTTGTTCAAATGTTAGATTCAAATCTGAAGATACATGTATCTGTATATGTATCTGTACGCATTTTGTACACATCTCGTTTTATCCCATATGCATCCTGTTTTCATCCCGTACTATGTAAGCACAAATGTCTACAGATATGTATGATATTTGTACTGATACATATGTATCTGTGCTTTCAAAAGTTTCTAATCATTGGAACAAATGTTTTGGAACATTTGAAATTTGTTCAAATGTTTAAAATCGAATGTGAATATGTTCTATTGGAATTTGAATGTCTACATTTGATTGAATTCAATTGGATTTTGAATATTTAGAACATTTGTGCACATCCCTGTTTAAGGGGACTCAAAGTGGCTGACAAACATTCAGTTCTTCTCCCCACAACAGACACCCTGTGAGGCGGGGGGGCTGTGGGAGTTCAGAAAGAGAGCTGTGACTAGCCCAAGGTCACCTAGCTGGCTTCATGGAGGAGTGTGGAATCAAACCCAGTACTCCCAGATAAGAAACCAGCTTTATTTTACTGTGTGGATGCAAAGTTTACAGGTTTCTTTTCCTTAATTTTTATTCCAAATGGAACACGGCTTCTGCACCCTTATTCCTAGAAACAGACATTCATAGGCATACTGTTTTTGTATATACACAGCTATTGATAATGTTGTCTCTTGAGTCTTTACCTAAACCTTTTTTAAAGCCCACAGTATTGGCGGCCACAGTCTTAGGATAATGAACTCCGTCTCTCTCTTTCTCCCTCTCCTGAGTAGAGACGTGGTTTGTAGGGATGTGCGCGAATGTATTTTTTGCATTTGAATTCTATTCGAATTGAATACTCAAAAATTCAATTTGATTCGAATTTCAAAAATTCCGCATTTTCGAAAATCCAATTTGGATCCAGATCGTCCAGATCCATACTTTCAGAAATCTGATTCGTATCCGGATATATGGATGTCGATAAGATTCATATCCGATATATGAATTTGTGCAAATACATATTTATCCCATAAGCGCCCCGTATGCATCCTGTTTTCAAATACGTATAACTTTCATGCGTATTTGTATACGATAGATACGAATCTGTTCATTTGTGCTATTCAAAAATCTGTATCGGATTTTCAAAAATCTGAAATTTGCCTGAATGTGTAAATTTGGATTTTCGAAAATCAGATTCATGTTTGAATGCCGATATTCGATGGATTTGAATTGAATATTCGGATTTTTGAGTATCCGCGCACATCCCTAGTGCTTTGCGCTTTTCATAGAATCATAGAGTTGGAAGGCACCTATTGGGTCATTGATTCCAACCCCCTGTTCAATGCAGGATTTCCTAAACTATCCAAGACAAATGTAGGTCCAGCCTCTGCTTGAAGACCTCCAGGGAAGGAGAACCCACCATCTCCCTGTTGGAATGAATGATGCAGAGATGAGAGTGGAGGTGGATTGTTGAAGATTAAAGTCCTTTACTAGGTTACACGGTTGCCTATATCTCTTTGCACAGGATTCATTGTTATGGGTAAAACCAGATAGATCGTTGGTTAGAAAGCGAAAGCATTCAGATGTCAGCTGAGCTGGTGTGTGGTGTCCTCGTGAACCACTTGCGTAAACCCTGTCCTTCAGCATGGTGCATGTTTATGTCCTAGAAAGATTAGAAGGGCCGGCATGCTCTGAGTGCTTCCTTATTCTGAGGTTTGCCATCCAAGTACGGAAGTTGCCCCCACAGGCATGGTACTCATTTTGCCTAGAGAGATTAGAAGGGTCAACAAGCTCCGGAATGCTTTTTCCACTGAGGTTTGCCATCCAAGCGGGGGCGGCATTCCTACACCTCCCATGGCAACCTATTCCACTGACTGATTGCCCTCACTGTCAGGAAGTTTTTCCTAATGTCTAATCTGCATTGACTCCCTTGAAGTTTCATCCTGTTCTTTCTAGTCCTCCCATCTTGTGCAAGTGAGAATAGTGTGACAGCCCTTCGGAGACTTGAAGACCGCGATCACCAAACAAATTCTGGAAATCATTATGTCACAATTATGAGGGACCGATGATTTTATGGATGCCTACCAAACTGTCCCTTGGATTCTATAATCCTAGAGATTTTAGGTCCCTTCCAGAGCAGAGTTTTATATCTCAGTTATTTGGATATTCTGGAATAAAGTATGCTTATTCTGGAATATTCATGCTTTATTCCAGAATACCCCAAAACAGCAGAATGAGTAGCCAACATAAAGCCAACTTTATATGACTTCCAGGACTGCAAATGAAGAGATCAATCCTTGGATAATTGCACAAGAAAGATGCAAAATGTCTACATGCCACTTTGAAAAGTCCTTGAATTATTCAAAAACACAGCAAGCCTCCACACTGATGCCAAATGCCTCTTCATTCTTTTGTGGTTGTTTTTGAAAAGCAAACATTCCACGATTGACTTTTCGTCTTGTAAGCCGTGGCAATGGCGAATGACAGTTTCCAAAGTTTGGTAAGCATAAAAAAATAAAATAAAAGGAAAGACAATAATAACCCCCAGGTTCACCTGTTTTTCTGCAAGTGAGTCTGAAGATAAACATCAAGGTCTTTGTGGTATCTGAGTGATTGGATTGAAGTGGGGGGGGGGGTTGAGTTGAGCATGAGTTGTTTTAAGTGCGTAATTGAACCAAGTTGCCCAATGATCTCTGTGGCATTAAGAGCTTTCTTAAATCGAAGAAAGAAAATTATAGCTCAATGGTATTCTGTGTGAGAGCTTTGTGTTTTTTTGGACCAATGGAAAAAAAATGCTTTTTAAAAAAAAGGTACACCACAGAGGTTTATGGTTGCAAAATTCTGCTTTCTTTTTCATGGATGCTTTCGTCCCTTTAATATACCTGATCTCCATGGGTTTTTAAAGGTTGTCTTTGAAGATAAAGAACACCTTGTCTCTTCCTTTTATATCATTGCCTGCTATTTCCCAGTCAAGTGCTTTATAGACGTGAGGCTTAGGCAACTCTTAACAACCGTCAATGAGAGGTTCTGTGAATGCGTAATAAGAGCCTGCCAGGCAAAGCGCAGGCTGAAAAGCAAACAGGAAGTGGAGGGCAGGACAGTGATGATTTTGGGGATCAGAATGACTGGATGCTATTGGGACCATGTTTCAGATGAAGTTGGACTCTGATGTAGCCATGTTTGTCTGGATCAGTATTAAAAAAGAGGAGGGTCCAAGAAGAAGAAGAAGAAGAAGAGTTGGCTTTTATACCCCACTTTTCTCATCCATTTAAGGGGACTCAGTGCAGCTGACAAATGTTCTGCTCCTCTCCCCACAACAGATACTCTGTGAGGTCAGTGGGGCTGTGGGAGCTCAGAAGAGAGCTGTGACTAGCCCAAGGTCACCCAGTTGGCTTCATGGAGGAAGGAGAAAAGTTGGCTTTTGTACTCTGCTTTTCTCATCCATCTAAGGAGACTCAAAGCAGTTGACAAACATTCTGTTCTTCTCCCTACAACATAACACCCTGCGAGGTTGGTGGGGCTGTGAGAGCTATGAAAGAGAGCTGTAACTAGCCCAAGGTCACCCAGCTGGTTTCATGGGGGAGGGTGGAATCAAATCCTGTGACTGCAAGATATGAGTCCAGTACTCTAGCCACAAGACCAGACTGACTCACTAGAGTATTTTAAAGACTAAGGCCATGTCTTCATGGCAACCTTATCTCGGATTCAAAACGTTTTCAATCCTCGGAGTCCGCATGGCAGTTTGGCTTAACACACTTTTCCCGTGTTAAACCACCCCAAAGCATGGTGAATCTCAATCATGATTTCAACAGGTCTCACTCCGGATCGTACACTTGAAACGTTTTACATTTTTTACTGTGTGGACAGTACCATTTTAAGGGATGAGAATCCATGTTTAGGGTTTCCCTCTCCCAATAGCTTGCTTCCAAAGACAGTGATTTCAGTGTTAAAAATCCACCCTTAACAGCAGCGCTACACTGTAGCGATGGAACCACTTCAACCTGATAAGAATGTTGTAATTTTGCACAATTCTAAAAGTTCTGACTTTAGAAAGGGAAAGGAAGGGAGGAAAGCAGCTGAATGTGAATGTTTAAAGCAAAGGGGCTTTAGTTGCCACTGCTGCTGTGTGCCCTGAGCAATGGGGAGAGGAGGGGAAAGAATTGCTGGCTGGCTGCCCACTGCCATTTCTCCTCCATCCATGGAAGCGGCAGCCACCCAGCCACCCAGTTAGGCTCGGTGATGGGGTCCCTTATGGGTGGCGCGCCCATGCCAGGAGGAAGAGGGCAGGGCAGCCACAAAAAGCGGCTTTTAAAAAGTAGCCACTTGAGTCCCACCTTGAGTCACGTACCCCACGTACGATCCTCAGAATCCAGATCCAACGCAATTAAGTTAAAAGTAATGGGAACAGGCAAATTTGTGTTTGCATCCGGTTCTATTATTTTGGTTTAGGGAAAGCGAAATAAGCTTGCTGTGGGGATTCGCCCTAAGAGAGAGAGAGAAGTTGAGGCACAAGTTTTCATAGACGGCCACGGTGACACCTTTACTCTGAATCTTCTTCAGTCCAATTTCAGGTCTGGCTGCTCACACCTTTCATTTCTATCCATTTTATTTGTGGACTTTCCACCAACCATATAGACTTTCCTGAATGGAATGTTAGCTGAACTGGCAACTAACTTCAAACCTCAGGGTGGTGAATTTCAGAGTTTAACTCTTTATTGCTGGAAGAAAATAATTACTTTTGCATGCCCCATTTCCTCTAAGGTTTAATTCAGCTTCAGTCCACCTTTAGAGCGAGAGAACGCATCAGTAAAGTGGCCATTAATTTTCTTTCCACAAGATCTATCCCAGAGGTGAATTTTCTGAGTTATTTAACACTGAAAGAAAACAGATGGTCAATTTGCTGATGTGTTCTCTCACTCTGAAAGTGGACTGAAGCTGGATTAAACCTTAAGCATGACCACAGCCTGGGATTTAGCTTCCTCATCTGCTGCCAACATCCGTTGTTTGGTGAAAGGGGTAGGAAAAACAAATTTCATCTCTTTTTACACTCTGCATTATTTCTGTACATGCCTACCCCTCACCCCCTCTTTACTACTAAAAAGCTCCATGGAAAACACAAAGTGATGCCCAAGAGAGTCACAATTGATTTCATGGGCAGCTTTTCCATTTGCAGTTTTTAAGAAAGTGTTAAGATATTCTAACTGTTTGAATGGCAATGGAGGGATCTGTCATCCATATTTCAAAGACTGATGTGTCTATTTTATTATATTTGGGGGGCAGGCATAGATGGATGGATGGATGGATGGATGGATGGATGGATGGATGGATGGATGGGTGGATGGATGGATGGATGGATGGATGGATGGATGGATGGATGGATGGGATAATGGAGGACCCAAAGCGGTTATTGAGAACTGCACATCTGCAACCATGGCCCTTTCTACATTGCGGGTTATTTCAGATTATGTCCCAGAATAGGGACCTGCCATCCACTTTCTGGTGCAGGTTACAGCAGGACACACTTGGAGCCTATCATAGCTTGCGCTAGTATGTGTATAGCAGGTCCCTGTTATGGGGTACAATCCAGAATACAGCCCAGTGTGCAAATGATCCTGGTTTCCAACCACAGGGCTGTCCTGCCTTCCCTTTCCTGGAGTGTTTCTCCACTTACCATTCTTAATCCGAATCTTAGAAGATCCGGATCTTTGAAATTGGGTCCTTAATGAATCTGGTCCTTGAAGATCCAGAGCTTTGCAAGGACTCAGTGCGTCTCCACTGGCAGTCTTGCACCCGATGCCAATGGGTGTTAGACAGGGTCATAGTGTGAACGCTGAAGTACTCATCAGGTAAATCCGTTCTGCCCTAAGCAGAAGGCATGTTTGTGGCACAGCATGATTGGCCAGTGTGGACGTCACTCAAGGCCCACTTTCATAGCAGAATTGTGTAGTTCATCTGTGAAGATGCTGTTGGACACATAGGGCTGACCATTTAGTGGTTATACAGATAGATCCATATATGTAGACAGCTACGTTGCAACTGCACAGCCTGTGCTTTACTTTGTTGGCAGCTACCAAGGGCGTGCATGGCTACGGAGAGGTGAGTGGTAAGTGGTAAATGGTGGCTGCAAAGCCCGCAGTGCTAGCGGGTCCCCTTGGATCTGGTCTTCAAGGCTGATGACTAGATTGAAGACACCTTTAAAGGTTTCCATGGAAAGTCCAGATTTGAGGACCCCATTCAGTCTGGACTTCTCTTATGCTGGTATGAACAGATAGGGTCCTAATGGGGTCTTGTGTGGGAACGGGGTCTTGCAATTAGTACCGATCGGATGCCTAATGGAATCTAAGTGGTTACTTCCTGCTAGTGGACAACCCCCCCCCCCCCCGGTTGTCCTGGTCTGTGCCTCATGCCTGCTAACCTGTGGAACAAAGACGTATCACATTTGTGGGGCATTCCTCTGTGCATGAATACCCTACTGCCCTGAGCCAATTTGGTCTAGTGGTTAAGGAGCCGGACTCTTATTTGGTAATATTGGGTTTGATTCTGCCCTCCTCCATGAAGGCACCTGGGTGACCTGAGGCTAGTCACAGCTTTCTTCTGAGCTCTTGCAGCCCCACCTACCTCACAGGGTTTTCTGTTCTGGGGAGAAGAACAGAAGCTTTGTCAGCTGCTTTAAGTCCCCTTAAATGGGTGAGAAAAGTGGGGTAGAAAAGCCAACTCTTCTCCTCCTTCTACAGCATTGTTAAAAGACCTTTTGGGGATGATTCTGGAGACTATCTGGAATCTGGGGGTTTCAAACAAGGAATTTGCTGGGGATCAACTTTACAAGCAAGACAGCTGACTGCTTATCTCACTTTGCATTTCTCAAAGAGGTATTTAGAGCAGGATTATAGAACATTCCCACTGGCTAAGGAAGCAATGCCTTGCTAAAGATGTTGAAAAAGCAAGTAATATTAATTATTGTGGGACCTTCTTGCCTCCCCCAAATTTATATTCCTTGATCCTTGCTAATTTTGCCAAGGTTGAAAAGGAATGTCTAAATGTAGATTTGGAGTGCAAGATTTCATGCAAAATTAATTCTTATGACAACATGCAAGGTTTAACTGATCTCCAAAGACTCTTGTGATGCCAGAAAGCAAATCTCCCCTTATTTGTCTTCAGTCTCCCACATGAGATCAGCTAAAAGATTCTAGAAACTTTGCATGATACAGAATGACTGCATAGTAATCTTAGGGCTTTTATTGCATAAATGAATTTATGCACAGCTGAACCACATCTGATTGTGTATTCAGGTTAGTGGTCTGAGTAGAAGAAAACAAATATTGACTGATAGGAAGGAGAAGGCATAAATCTATAGGTGTGCAATAAATAAACTGGGGATTTATTGTTGTTTTTTTAAAGAAAATATCAGTGAGTTAATGGGGAAAGGCATTCCTCTTTGCCAGCCCTTCCGAAAGCGATGGCTTGAATGAATTCCGTCCGTGACACCACATGTTGATGCTCAAATTAAGTAATGAACGGGTGGAAAGGATTTGTATTAGTTTATCTTGATCTGGAAAAAATGCAAGCGCGTCATTATAATTGACCACAGTTTAAGCCAGCTATGGTTCACTGTTGAGTGAACTGTAAAGCAGCGAAATGAAATATTTGAAACTAGTGGAATGATTTCACCCTGCATGTTGCTGGGGTTTTTCTGGAATGGTGGCATTTGTTTGTTTGTTTATTATTTATAGTTATATCCCTCCTTATACCCATAGGTCACAGGAGGGGTTACAACAGATTAAAACAATGATATCTATAAAAACACTTTTTAAAAAATCCAGCATAATTAAAAATATATACTAAATATTAGAATACTAATATCTACGGTGGTGGTGGTTGGGGAATGGTCACATTAGCCAAAGGCCAGGGCAAAGATGTGCGTCTTCACTGCCTTCCTAATGGTATACAGAGAAGGGGCATGACACACCTCGAGTGAGAGACTGTTCCATAAACTGGGGGCCATTACCAAAAAGGCCCTTTCCTAGGTGACCACCTGCCTCACTACTGAGGCTGGTGGGACAACCAGGAGGGCCTCACCTCCAGATCTCAAGGCAGGGGCATTGACTGTTATATATACACATATTCATTGTTGGGTACCATAAAGTCATGGCCAGTTAACGGCTGGCTTCATGGAAACCTCCATAGCCATTTCAAGACAGGTTTATTGGCAGAGATACAGATATGGTTTGCCTTTGCCTTCTTCTAGGGACAGGATGGGGACCAAACCACTAACCCTCTGCAATCTAGGCAGTTTGCTCAGCCACTGAGCTACAGACATTCCTAGACTCCATGGGCCTCTTGATGCAGTTTTCATGGCACAGATATAGGAGTGGTTTGCCATTGCCTCTTTCTGGGGGAAGGCTGGGGATTGAACCAGCAAACCTCTGCTTTTCAAGCAGTTTGCTCTGTCACTGAGCAATTAACAAGGGGATTCAGAAGAGATTTACGCTTGCTCAGTTCCTAGTTTTCCCCCATAAATAGGGGTGTGCATGAATGCAATTTTCAGGATTCGATTCAATTCGACTAGAATATCCAAAGATTCAAATCGATTTGAATGTTTAAAATTCGAATGTATTCACAGTCGATTTGAATGAATACATTCAAATCTATTTGTATGAATTTTCTATTTGTATTTGAAGATGCAAATGTTAACATTGGGATGTGTCCATACGCATCTGTACGCATTCATATACATCCCGTATACATGCAGTTTTTGTCCCGCACATCTCCATACAAATGTGTATGGATATGAATAAGATGCATACGGATACGTATGTGATGCGTATGTATCTGTACACGTACGAATGTCCAAATAATTCATATGAATGATTTGAAAGATTTGAAAATTCATTTGAATGTTAAATTCAAATTTATAGACATTTTATTCAAATTTGATTGAATGTCAAATGTTGCAAATATCTGTGCACATGCCTGTCCATAACTACTGGCATAGGGATTGCAATTCAGTGACATGAGTGACCTACTTAAAAAAAAAAAAAGGATTTCCAAGTACAGTGGTACCTCGACATACAAGTGCCCTGACATACAAGTGTTTTGAGATACAAGCCGCTGAGCGAGTGATATTTTGCTTTGAGATGAGAGCAAGATTTGAGATACGAGTATGTAAATACAGTACAGTACATAACAAAAACAACTGAGGTGGTGTTTTGGGAGCTGGAATGGATTAATGGGAAAATTGCTTTGAGATACGAGCGATTTGACATAAGAGCAAGGTTACGAAACGAATTAAACTCGTATGTCAAGGTACCACTGTACTTTCTCCACTAAAATATCAGATTTTACTGTGATTTCAACTAAAAGTATTCTCTTTCCCAAATAAACAAGTTTCTGTGCATGTGAAAAAAAAATCAAGAGTCAGAGAGGCAGGTCTTGGGGAAAAACAATACTTCTCCCCATATTTAATTATCATCTAGAGATTATTTGCAGGGGGCTGAAATATCTCCAAGACAGCAAAATCATTCTATGCTCTGTTGGAGAAATGACACATTTTTGGTCTCTCTTTCAGTTCAGTTAGGTTCCTCCTTTCTTTAATTAACTAGATCTCATTAAGCGTGTTAAGTATGCTTTTATACTCTTTTGGGTTTTTTTTAAAAACTGCACACTGCCACTGGAAGGCATGTGCCCTTAAAGGGAAATTAATTTAAGAAATAAGACTTAACAAGAGAGAGCAAAAATATTCAGAAGCGTCCTCCCCCACATGCAGCTCCAATATTCAAGCAGATAGTTCCAGATATATCTGTGTAGAATTTATTTATTTAATAAATGTATATCCCGCCCTTCACCTAATGGTCCAAGGGTGGCTTACAATAAGAATAAAACATATCAAAAGAAAATAAAAAACATAATTAAAAATATCATCCCCTCCCTCCCTCCCACATCCACCCCCTCGCCCCTAACAGGACAGTACCCCGAGGAAGCTATTTAGATGGGGAAAGCCTGGTTGAAAATATATGTTTTCACCAGGTGCCAAAAAGTATACAATGTAGGTGCCTGGTGAACCTCAAGAGGGAAGCTGTTCCAAAGTCTAAGGGCCACCACAGAGAAGGCCCTCTTGTATGTCCCTATGCCTCGTACCTCTGCAAGAGAAGGAACTACAAGAAGGTCCTCTCCTTGAGATCGCAGTGTAGAATAGAGGTTCCTACCTCTGTGTTCTGTGGGAAAGGTTACGGGATTTCCACTGTTTATCCCAACTGCTTTGCCAACCATGGTTTGCAGCTACCAAACTACAGTGTTATATGAGGGATGAATATAGATGGAGAAGTTCCACGTAGCTTGTCTTTCAAAGCTAGGGGCAATTCTGCTCAGACCAGAGTTCCAGACCAGCAAACATACTAAAAGCCTCTTTTCCAGTCTAAGAATCATTCTACACTAATCCTTACTCCAGATTATATTCTGGAATAGGGGCCTTTGTCCACATGGTAGCACAGACTGTGGGACCTGCTATCTTCTGTACTACAGTGCACCTGGCATGATACCATAAAATGGATAGAAACGAAAATGTGTGAGCGGTCAGACTTGAAGATGGATGGAAGAAGCTTTAAAGTAAAGGTGTGACCATGGCCTAAGAGGCAGGAGACTAGGTGGGTCCCCTATAGGGGGGCGCATGGAGCCATTTTCATAATGAATAGAATGTGGAAAAATTAGGCTCCGGGCGAATACCAAGCCCCATGGATGTGGGGGCATTCATATCCATGCATGGATATTCTAACAAATATCAGTGAATGGAATGAATAAACCCTCCCCCCACCCCTCCATCCTCCCCCCTCTCCCACTTACCTGACTTCCTTGCCACCATCATCACCACCACAAACTCCTCGCTGCCACCACCACACCTTCTTCTGGCATTCCCAGGGCAACACCGGATTGCCCCCAAAGGTAAGGGGGTACCAGGGAGGCAGGCGGGAGCGCTCCAGTGGCACCCTGAACCTTTTTCCGGCCCTCCAGAACACCAAACAGGCTTTCTGAAATCTAAACTGGAAGGCCTGTCTCCACATTCCAGAAAATCTGTTTGGCATTCTGGAGTGCCCAGAAAGAGGCCCGGGGCACCACCAGAGCAGGTAAGGGTGCCCCAGGGAGGCCCCAGGGGGAGGTTAGGGGGGAGGGAGGCTGAGGGATGGAGGCCCCGGGGCATCCAGTATCCATAGAAGCTTCAACTGAAGCTTCTACAGATACTGGATTATCCAACTTGTGGACAGAAAGGGCCCTATGAATAGGGGCCTATTCGCCCACAAATCTCGGAATTCGGACACATTCGCCCAAATTCCAAACGTGCCAAATTATTCGTGCACAATCCTAGTCCCTTATTTTGCACTAATCTGCAGAGGGGAGATCCCTTCATAGACCAGATCACCAGCAAATGCAGAAAGGCCCTCTGGTTGTGGCAACACCTTCCCTTGAAACCTTCTTCAGTCCATGTTCAGATCTGACTGCTCACACCTCATCATTTCTATCCATTTTATTTATGGACTTTCCATTTAGGACATTCCAAATGGAGGGTGGACAGTCCACAAATAAAGCAGATAGAAATGAAAAAGTGTGAAGGTGTAGCCATGGTCTCTGTGTGTCTTCTCTTTACGACTAGGGATGTGCATGAAAGGTTGTTTTTTTGCATTTGAATTTGAGTAGAATCGAATGTCTGAACATTTGATTCAATTCAAATGTTTAAAATCTGAAGGCAACAAAAATCGATTCTTATCTGATACATTCAAATCTATTCGTTCGAATGCTAGATACGAATTTGAAGATACGAATGTCGACAACATTCGTATTTAAAGATATGAATGTCAACAACATTGAAATGATTCAAATCATTCAAACGAATGTTTTGGAACATTTGAAATTCATATGTGTTATACGTACCTGTATGCATTTTGTATGCATTCCATTCTATCCCGTATGCATCCCATTTTTGTTCCATATTATAAGCACAAATGTGTACATATATGTATGATATTCGTACAGATATGTATGCAATACATACATATCTGTACATTCGAATGATTTGAATCATTCAAGCGAATGTTTTGGAACATTTGAAATTAGTTTGAATATTTAAATGCAAATGTGAAGGCATTCTATTCAAATTTGAATGTCCACATTCAATTAAATTTGATCAAATTTGGAATGTTTAGAACTTTCGTGCATGTTCCAATTTACGTCTGTCACAGCAGTTTTCCTCTCATTGATTCTGACTTTCCAGAGACCTTTGACTACATCTCTGGAATGGCTGGCAAAGCAGTTGGGTCTCTACTATGTGTGTGTGTGTGTTGACACATCTGTGTTTGTGTGCATGTGAGAAGGGTCCCAGATTCAAGAAGCACGGAAGAACTGTGATAAAAGCTTCTATCACCCAGGCTGATGGAGACATAATCTAAAAGCATTTTTTTTTTAAAAATCACACTCTGAACAAGTCTATTATACATCAGTGTGACAAGCAAAAATCAATTTGTTTCTCATGGAAGCCATCTCAGTGTGTCATTTGTTAGCAAGACAAGGATGTTCTTTAGCATTTGTCAAGGACGTGCCTCCTTTGGGAAGGACGGGCGGGTTTCTCTCCCTCTTCCCGCCACGACGGAGAAACCTTTGTGTTGTCATTTGGAGGGACATCTGGAGACCTGTTTCGCATTGCATTCATCAGCATGTTCTTCATTGTCACCCAGTTAAAATGGTTTAGAGTGGAAATCTGTTTATTGTATACAGAGCCATATTTTGCCTCATTGAACAATTATGTGCTGTACATTTGTGGCAATTTGTAACAGAACTATGCAGAAGGTAAATTGGGATCTGCAGGCAGAGCTGGGGTGGATTTGCAGGGAATTTACATGAATTTCTGCTTTGCACATTCTGCGCCCTCGGAAGTTCAGGCATATCCTGGAACAGGTGACTTTTTGCTATCTTATTTCTCTGCAAAGTTAACTGTATTAGAATGGAGTCTTATCTGCATGTCTCTTTTCAAAGATGCATGTAAACGCAATAAGAACCTAAGAGGAGCCCTGCTGGTTCAGGCCACAGCCCATCTAGTCCAGCATCCTTTCACACACAGTGGCCAGCCAATTGCCCATGGGCATCTCAAGCAGTGACAAGGGCAAACCTTTTCCTGCTCTTGAATCCCAGCAAACGGCATTAGAAGCATCCTGTTTGATCCCCCATCCTGAAGGCTGTACTTAGGCATCCATTCCAGTAGCCATTGAAACATCTGTTGTCCATAAACTTGACTAATGGCATATCCTTTGCAACCTTCACTGGTTACTTTTCACGTTAAGTCCTTGTGCTGTGCAGCAGTTCACATTGGAAAACTTCTATGGGAAATCCAGCAACAATTCTGAATTTCAAGCAATAGCCCTGCTTATTTGAGTCCATTAGGCAGAGAGACTCTGATTTGTTCAAATGCACCCTATAAGCTCCTAGAACTGCTCATAGGTTGGACATGTTCGGTTTCCTATCCATGTTATCCCATTCTGGGCTACCTGTTGTTGCAGAAAGCAAAAGGGATGTGCACAAATGGTTCTTTTCCTTTCAAATTTGAGTAGATTTGAATGTCGAATTCAATTTGAATTGAATGTTTAAAATCAGAATGCAACAAAACCCGATTCAAATCTATTTGTTTGAACGTTAGAAACAAATTAGAAGATACAAATGTCGACAACATTCACATGTGTTATATGTATCTGTCCGCATTTCGTATGCATCCCATTTTCGTTCCGTATTATAAGCGCAAATGCGTACAGCTACGTATGATATTCATATACATTTAAAAGATTCAAATCATTCAAACAAATGTTTTGGAACATTTGAAATTAATTCGAATGTGGAGACATTCTATTTGAATTCAAATGTCCACGTTCAATCAAATTCAATCAAATTTTGAATGTTCCAAAACATTCATGCACATCCCTAGAAAGCAAGTGATACTGCAAAGGTTAACACCTTTATCTTGTCCACCCCCACCCTATGATTCTTTTGCACTGAGTTCTGTTTGGTGGACCTCTGTGTTCTTAGGAAATAAATCAATAATCTCCTTTAATACTCACCTCTGACCACATTAGGTTGGAAAACTCAAAATATCTGAGTCATGGAACAATATCAGTTTAGTGTGGGACTTGCCAGCCATCGATCTAATTTGTGGGAAAGAAGTAGGCTGTCTCCTTTTGCAGAAATAGCTTGTAGAAGCTGTGTGTTTTATTGTCTTTTTTATAGCTGTTATTGTTATGGACCTGCAAAGTAGAGGATTCTGGGAGGCGGCTTTGTTTGACCAAAGTGGTGTCATTTACGCTAGCTAGGGTGTCCAGTTGGGAAGAGAAGCCACTGTGCCAGTGTTCAAGGCAAATTTCTACAACTGCATGTAAACAGAACCAGGGAGTTTAAAAAAATGAAAATAAAATAAAAACAAACATTTATGTAGTCGTGGGAATGTAAGCATGTTATGGGAATCTAAAGATCAAAGGGTATCGTATCCTCTAGCCAGCATTATAGTTTGGAAGAGAATGGAGCTTGGCACCCAACCCTGAAACTATAGAGTTTCTAAACTGAAGATTAATGTCAGCTCTTTACTTCTAACAATATGCCCCTTTGCTTCTTTGGATAAAAAAGGAAGGGAGGGAGGAGGGAGGAAAGAGGAAAGAGACAGGGAAAGGGAGACAGGGAAAGGAAGGAAGGTGGTAGAGAGAAAGGGAAGGAGGAAGAGACAGAGAAAGGGAGGGAGGGAAGAAGAGACAGAGAGAGAGAAAGGAAGGAGGGAGGGAGGAAGGAAGGAGGAAGAGACAGAGACAGAGAAAGGAAGAGAAGAACAGACAGAGGAAGGAAGGAAGGAAGGAAGGAAGGAAGGAAGGAAGGAAGGAAGGAAGGAAGGAAGGAAGGAAGGAAGGAAGGAAGGAAGGAAGGAAGGAAGGAAGGAAGGAAAATCCAGGGAGGAGGTTTCTTTCCCTTAGCTCTTCCTCCTCTCCATTGCCTCCTCACTACGGCTGGAAGAGGTGGAAGGAAGGAAGGAAGGAAGGAAGGAAGGAAGGAAGGAAGGAAGGAAGGAAGGAAAATCCAGGGAGGAGGTTTCTTTCCCTTAGCTCTTCCTCCTCTCCATTGCCTCCTCACTACGGCTGGAAGAGGTGGAAGGAAGGAAGGAAGGAAGGAAGGAAGGAAAATCCCGGGAGGAGGTTTCTTTCCCTTAGCTCTTCCTCCTCTCCATTGCCTCCTCACTACGGCTGGAAGAGGTGGAAGGAAGGAAGGAAGGAAGGAAGGAAGGAAGGAAGGAAGGAAGGAAGGAAAATCCCGGGAGGAGGTTTCTTTCCCTTAGCTCTTCCTCCTCTCCATTGCCTCCTCACTACGGCTGGAAGAGGTGGAAGGAAGGAAGGAAGGAAGGAAGGAAGGAAGGAAGGAAGGAAGGAAGGAAGGAAGGAAGGAAGGAAGGAAGGAAGGAAGGAAGGAAGGAAGGAAGGAAGGAAGGGTGTTTCTGCACTGGCCACGGAAACCGGATTAACTCGAGATTTAAGACCCATTTAAGACCCATTGGCACTTACCTTCCACACTGGAGACCTCATTCAGGACACTTGGAGGCAGCCGCTTCTGCATTTCGGTGCACAAGATCTGTCTCTAAATTGGGTCTCGCCTCACCGCCAA
This sequence comes from Aspidoscelis tigris stejnegeri, assembly GCA_023333525.1. Lineage (NCBI taxonomy): Eukaryota > Metazoa > Chordata > Lepidosauria > Squamata > Teiidae > Aspidoscelis > Aspidoscelis tigris. The sequence continues at coordinate 21,835,334 of JALMGA010000012.1, read as the reverse complement.
AACCCGGATCTAAACAAAGACCTAAAAATTAGGTCTTCAGTCGGTCCCTTTGACTGGATCCGTGTGGAAGCAGGACACTTCCACACATGGACAGGTGAAGGGATGGATGTCCCTGCAGCTGCCATCTTGGGGAGAGCAGAAGCACGCCGGTTTCCCTCCTTCCGCCCTCCCCCACGTGCTGTGCACCACCAGAAACGTGCGGTGACTGGCAGCTGTATTCTCCAGTCCAGCACCTCCGGGGGGTGTCGTTGGTGGCGCAGGAGGCCGGATGCCCTTTGGAAGGGGTGACGTGGCCTCCGCACAGCACCCAGGGGATCCACCTGCTCGATCTGGCCTCCCTGCGCGTGTGCGGATGCGCAGGGCCTCCGAGGATCCGTCCCCATTTGGAGGTCAGATCGCCAAGAAATGGGTTTTCTTAAATCCTTTTCTTGGTGGCATGTGCGGGAACACCCGAAGACAATTGCAGCTAAGGCTAGGGAGAGGGAGAAATCCTTGCAGCTATGCTCTTACTTATTTAGTTCTTAACATCTCTTGGATATCCACCTATCTCCGACTATTCTAAGCCTTAAAATCTAGGATCAGTACCAGCTGGTTCTCTGACAACCAGTCTTGGCTGAATATTTGTTTTCTGACACGCCTGCGGTAGTTTTCCTTCCACTACAATGGCCAAACGATGCTGTGTCAAAATACTGCCATAACCGGTGCTGCTCAGCTGCAACGAATCCTTGACAAATGTGACAAACAAACATTGGGCAGATGTCAGGAGCACCTACAATCATCTTGTCAGCTGCTCCATATAAATATCTGAACGGAGCAAAGTTAGGCGTGTGAATTTCTTTCCCATCAATTCACTTCCAGGTGACATTCAAGATTTTGTAAAAGGAGGCCGGCGATGTTGTGAAGGAATCAGGGTGGATTCTGCTCTGACCTGTTGTCTTTATTGCATTTGCTAGTCAATGATGTACACTTTCAGCAAGGAGAGTGGCATGTGCATGAATATTCGTAGGCATTCGAAATCTGATTGAATGTCCCAAATTTTGACGTTTGAACTCAAAGCAAATGTCCCAAAATTCAAATGTAAACATTCAAATCGAGTGTTGAATTTTGGATCACTTCGTTTGAATTATTCAAACATTCATATGTGTACGAGTTCGTACATGATGCGTACTTGAAGATCCACATCTTCCCCACGTCCGTACGCATTTCTATGGATCTGCACAAGATGAAAACAGGTTGCATATGGGATAACTACGTGATGCATATGGACATGTACGGATGCGTACAGATGTCGGGAAGATGTGTATGTGCACATAAGAATGTTGTCGACATTCGTATGTGCAGATTTGAATCAAAAGTTCAAATGAATAGATTTGAATGTGGTAAATATGAATCGAATCTTGTTAAATTTGAATTTAAAAGATTCAGTTTGAATTGGATTTTCAGGTATTCAATTTGATTCAAACAGAATGTCAAAAGAAAACATTTGTGCACATCCCTAAAGGAGAGTGAGGTGTTACTTACTATGAGGAGATATTCTTTCCCCCAAAGGGGGCACCAAGTTATGCTGTGATGTTCATTATGCTCGACATTCTTTTTATTTCATTCAGAAATGGACAGCAATATCTTCAGTTTTTCAAGGCAGAATAGGGAGGGGAGAAGTAAGAGAAAATGGATAGATATTCTGGCTGTACTGGAGAACAGAGATGCCCATCAACTGACATTGAGTGAATACAATTTTCTTGCATTTGATTCGATGCAAATTGAATAAAAATATATATTCATCTTGGCATTTCTCCTGAGCTGGGCAGGGTAGGAGAAACCTCTGCAAAGCTGTGGACACACCTTCACTTTAATCCTTCTTCATCTTCTGTACCCGTTCCTCACACCTTTCAGTCCAATCCATTTTATTTGTGGACTTTCCCGAGTCCTGATTTTTATAGGCCTCAATCTGCTCTGTTATAGAGAGTTAATCTGTTTTCACTTTTTGGGTGTGATTGGGCAAGAGAATTAAAAGTGGATCCTGCATGAATGTGCCTTCCCTTTCACCCAATGGGTGATTACACATTGTTAAGTGACAAAACTCAGAGCGCAGCGGGTGTTGTGATGGTGAAGATGGGTGGAGAAAGTCCCATAAAGGAGACTCAGGACTAGGGGTGTCCATGAATATTTGAAGGTATTCAAAATTTGAATTTTGAATACTTTTGAATATTCGTGTGCACCCCTAGCCCAGGATCCTGATCTGAGGGCCCCCACTCACATAATTGCGTCTTTGCACTTATTTCAGGATTTAAGTGTACACAGTAGCATCAAATGGTGTGTTAGCTCTTCATTCCTGCTCTCCTAAGCTATTAAATCACTGTGCTGTGCTCTCTGCATACTGAGAAATAAACCAAGTTATATTAAAATTGGTCTACTGGGGTGCTGTGATTGATCAGGGTGAGCCAGCTTGCTCAGAAATTGTCAAGCTAGAAGAAGGAAGAACTTCAAAAGTTCAGTTGGGAATTGCCCCTGATTCCTTTGATGAATTTAGTGCACTGTTTTGTCAGCTGTGGAAATGTTCCCATTTTGTCCCCTTCCAAGAAGCATAGAGATGATGGAGCACCGACTCCTTAGATCATGTTCAGCCAGGATTTCTGGTATCCATTGGACTACGGTCTCTTAGGTGTCAACTACAGGTGTGCACAAATGTGTTTTTGACATTTGATTCATAACGAATTGAATGTTCAAAAATTCATAATCATACAAATAGACTTCAAATGTGGTAAAAATTATATTCGATACAAATGTATTTATATGAATTCATAAAAGTATTCAATATGAATGAATGTGTATTGGATACAAATTAATATGTATTCGATATGAACAAATACGTTTTGGATACGTATCTGAGATACATATCCGATACATATCCCATAAGAAATCTGCTCTGAGGGCATCATCTGGGTCCGTTGCAGATGTCTGATGCAGCTGCTTTCCCACAACCCCACTTTAACGAATGTCCAAACTATTTGTATGAATGTCCGATACATTCATATTCATCCAATGTCAATGTACAAATATCATAACATTTGATTCATGTACGAATGTTCAAATTCGTCCAAATTCATACAAATAATGCACATTATGAATATTTGTGCACATCCCTAGTGGAGCCTGGATGCATATGTTCCAGGCTGTCTCCACATCTACAGTAGATATGTGCACATATTTTTTTGATATTTGATTTGAATCTAATCGAATACCCGAAAATCCGATCTGATTTGAATCTTTCAAATTCAAATTTAGCAAGATTTGATCTGAATTTACCAAATTCGAATCTATTCGTTCTATGAATGCCTGGAAAATTTGAATGAATAGATCTGAAATTTGAAATTCAATTTGAATGCTTATATTCGAATTTTTGGACATTCGATTCAAGCTCAAATATTGAAATTCAGCACATTAATTGGATTTCAAATGCCTACAAATATTCGTGCACAGCCCTAATCTACAATAGCATGGGGGATTTAAATCACCCCCTCCTGTCAAACAAGCTTCAAGGAAGTCCTGCTGTCCTGAAGGGAGGGTAGCAATCCCTCCTTTCCTTGTATTGTGGGAATTCTGTCACTTTGATTAGACTTGCAGGAGTCGTTCAGCCACTGCAGCTGAATGGATGGGTGCTTCCTGAATTGGTAGGGGTCAGCCATGGTGTGCTATCATCCTGTTCAAACCAATTAGGTTATCAGCCCCATAAATGGCCTCCCTGGACAGCTGAGTCACACACATGACTCAGCTTCCTTCTCAAACACGTTGCTGCTCACCCAGGGTGTTCATGGCCTCATTTTCACCTGCCCAGAGCAGTTCTCTGAGAACTGATTCAGTCTCCATAGTTGCCTTCAGCTGCCTTGCTTTTGCTGACCTCCCATCTGTTGCTGTCATGGGGCTTTTCAGATCTTTCAGGACCACGTCCTGTTGGAAGACGAGAGCATGAGTTGAGCAGCAGTGACATGATTATCATGCAGACTTATTCTGTGTCAAGATGACTGTGACCTGGCCCAGATATGAAGGCCACCTTCAGAATCTTTTGGCACCATTGAAAGATCTAAATCTGATCTGATGTGGTGTACAATGTGAATAACACGCAGCTGTCCTAACTCAGATGTTATTTAATATCTACATGAAGCCACTGGGAGAGGCCATCAGGAGATTTGGAGTGAGGTGTCATCAGTATGCAGATGATATCCAGCTCTATCTCTCCGGCCATCTGAATCAGAAGAGGCGGTCAAAGTGCTTGACAGGTGTCTGGAGGCGGTAATGGGCTGGATGGGGGCAACAAATTGAACCTGAATCCAGGCAAGACAGAGGTGCTGTGTGTCACAGAGTCTTGGATCCATGTAGTTGGGAGGCACCCTGTCCTTGATGGGGTTGCAGTGCCCTGGAAGGAACAGGTGCATAACTTGGGAGGGATCTGGCCTTGGCCAAAGCTTTGAATGAAGCTTCGACAAATGCTGGGTAAATCCCATTTGTGGATGAATAGGGCCTATGAATGGAGGCACCATTCAATTCATCCGTGAATGGTGGAATTCGTACAAATTTGTAAGAAATTCCAAATAGCATGAATATTCATACACATCCCTATTCCCTAGGTGATAAATACTCCTCCACAGTTACCTACAATCAGGGTGTTTCCTGATCATTCGGGGATGGAGGCGATACCCCTGGATGTATATGTTTCATCTCAGAGTATGGCAGGGCTATCACCATCACCTTGGTGTGAACAGGCAAATTCAGCATCTTAACTGGCATTTTATAATGATGGACCTGTTGTTTCAGCTAGGGGTGTGCACAGGTGCAATTTTTGGGATTCGATTCGATTCAAATTGCATATCCAAAAATTTGATTCGATTTGAATCTTTAAAATTCAAATTTAACCAAATTCGATTTGAATTAAGCAAATTTGAATCTATTTGTTTGAATTTTCAATTCGAATTTGTACTTACGAACGTCGATGGCATTCGTATGCGCCTGTATGCATTGTTACACATCTGCTATGCATCCGTACGCATCTGTATGCATCCCATAGTTATCATGTATGCAACATGCTTTTGTCCCATAAGGATCTGTACAAATGCGTACGGATGTGGGAAAGATGCATATCTGCAATAGATCCAAAATTCATTCAAATCTTTAAATTGGAGTTTATGGACATTCTATTCAAATTTGAATGTCGAAATGCAGAAACATTTGATCGAATTTCAAATGCCTTTGAATATTCATGCACTCGCCTAGTTCCAGCAGCAGAGAAAAGGGCTCTCCATTTGCCTGGGGACTTTTATTTTCAAAAGGATCCAATCAACAGGGACTGGAAATGCAGTGTGGCAAGAAGGACTTGGGTCTATTAAATGCTAGTTCTATGCCATTTCCTTCCTTTAAAGGGTGTCGATTTCTCCACGGCCTAGAGCCCTCTTGGAGGAAAGCATAGAGCATCCAGCAGGCTATTTGGCTGTTCCTATTCACAAGTCTTAAACGTTATTTTACGAAGAAGAGCAAGGGTTGCCTCGTAAACAGAGCAGGCGGAAGGGAAGACTCCATTCCATAGTCAATTAAATACAAAATTCAGTGCCTGAAGATCTATAAAATCAAGGTTTCCCTGTTTCCCTTTTTACTCACAATACATCATTAAATGAGAGAGCAGCAGTACTAGAAACGGCTCAAGTATGCTTTTTAAAAAATGGATGCCTCTTGTTGTCTTCTCTAAGAGTGGAGCCGATGGAAAGATAATTCCAGACACAAAGAAAAAGGATGGAGGAGGAAATGCCCTCAACAAGCATGTTTAGCGTGGACTGCATCTTCAGAAAGAGGCTTTTTCTGAATCCAAATAACCAGGTCTGTTGCAAGACAATTTGAAAGGGATTCCATATTCACAGTGACTTCAAAGTAAACCAGTTTTGATGACTCAGCTCCGCAATGTTACAGTATGAACGCCTCTCCGGTCACTATCAATAAATTTATTCCAAGCATTTCTAAGGAACTACTAACTAGGTCTAATGACAGATTGTTCGTTGTAAAAGGGAAGTTCTACTTTCACGATAGTCTGCAGTAGTTTGAAGATGGCAGGTCCCTATTCCAAGATATAATCTGGAACATGGCCCAATCTGGAAAGCTCCTAGAAGCCAATTTGCACCTGGACCTGTAGTATGCAATTAGTCAACCTCTGGGCTGGTAGCTGCACTTTCAGGAGGTGTTTACAGACTACAATCGCCCCCTCCGTGTCCAGAGGTTGACTAATTGCATGTTAGTTGTCGCGCATGAAGTGGGGCACCACAAGCTCACTAACCATAACCTTACGTGACCAGGAACTTACCTGGAAGCCTCCATTGGTGAGCATCTGCACTGTTTCTGGCTGAGGGAGCCATCGGAGCTGCTGCGGAAGCATGCTGCCAGCTCAAATGACCCTCTGGTGCAACTGCATTCGAATTTGAATCAAATATCCAAACATTCAATTCAATTCAAATGTTTAGAATCCGAATGCAACAAAATCCGATTTGAATCTAATACATTCGAATGTATTCGTTCGAATGTTAGATTTGAATCTGAAGATACGAATGTGTTTTTCGTATCTGTACGCATTCCATATGCTGACAAACTGTCTGTTCTTCTCCACACTACAGACACCCTGAGGGATAGGTGTGGCTGTGAGAGCTCAGAAGAGAGCTGTGACTAGCCCAAGGCCAACCAGTTGGCATGGTGGTGGTGGAGGAAGAAGATTTGGCTTTTATACCCCATTTTTCTCATCCATTTAAGGGGACTGAAAGCAGCTAACAACCTTTCTGTTCTTCTCCCCACAACAGACACTCTGAGCTTAGAAAGAGAGCTGTGACTAGCCCAAGGCCCTCCAGCTGCTTCATGGAGGAGTGTGGACTCAAACCGGGTATTCCCAGAAGAGAGTCCGACTCCCTAACCACTAGACCAAGCTGGGCAGAGTCAGAAAATGATGCTGAAAATGAAACAGCTACATGTGCCCACACAGGTCTTTGCATCTCCTTGAGCACATAGTATTCTGCCCACAACTCCAGACAGGGAAATATTTCACACAAATCCATTCTTAACATTTTTTCAGATGAATCAGTCTCTCACTTACCTCCCAGTCCTCTCCTGGCCCATTAACTTGTTGCAATTCTTTTGCACTCTGCCAGCCAGCTTGAGAAAGAAGCCTGCAGTCATTTAGATTCTTACTGGAGTGTTACAATAAGATTTAAAGAGTAAGAATGAGATATTTGATATGCCCCCCCCCCCCCAGACTTCCCCACTCCTGCTATGTTTGGTCTAGTGTTTAGGGAGCCAGACTCTTATCTGGGAATACTAGGTTCAATTTCGCCCTCTCTCATGAAGCCAACTGGGTGATCTTGGGCTAGCCACAGCTCTCTTCTGAACTCTCACAGCCCCACCTGCTTCACAGGGTCTCTGTTGTGGGGAGAAGAACAGAAGGTTTATCAGCCACTTTGAGTCTCCTTAAATGGGTGAAAAAAGTTGGGTAGAAACACCAACTGTTCTCCTTCTCCTTCTCTGCTTCCTGACAGAGGCCGTTAGGGAAGGTAAGGATTTTGCATATTCTAACCCATGTTGTGTATTTCCTCAGTTAAGTACACTAACTCCCCGGCGTTTTCCACTCTAACCTAAATTTAACGTGCTAAATAAATTCTCCAGGATGGGCTTGAAATGCCAGCATGCAATTTAATCCTGGCAAACAGCCACTGGTCTCCCCTTTCTTTCCTCAATTAAAAACACTTGATGGTGCCCATCTTTCTCAAAACAAATGCATCTGCTCCGCGTTGTTGTAAATCATTCAAAAACTGTTTACAGTGCAATTTTCTGAGCCTCTTCTGGCATCTTAGTAATTTCTGGCATCTCTTAAATTAAGATTCTATTGATCTTCTCTGTAGAAATGGCTGAGGGAGGGGAATAGAAGTTCCACACCACTGAGGATTGATAGCAAGGGCGGCTTATCAGGTTTCTTGTCTCTGTTATCTTCTTTTTCTGCTTGTTCCTTGGGCCTCCCTCCCTCTATAGAGTTCTTATGCGTACACAAAAGCATGTCAATACGTTTTTCTTGGCTTCTGATGGGACCTCAACCCACTGCAATAGAATGGTCATAAAGAGGACTTACAGCTGTTAGATAAGCACGGTTTTTCTTTTTAGTGGGGTTAAAAGAAGTTTGTCGTTTCTCAGTTTGGCATATACAGGTTCTGACTACTGGACCTGTGCATACAAGGTCCTGGCTACAGGAAGTGCCCTTCATGCATGAGAAGGAGTTAGTGCATTGACATGAGGTGCATGTGTCAACTAGGGATGTGCATGAATATTTGTAGGCATTTGAAATCCGAATGAATAAGCTGAATTTTGACATTCAAACTTGAATCAGATGTCCCAAATTTCAAAGGTAAACATTCAAATCAAATTTTGAATTTCAGATGGATGTGTCCTTGAAGATCTGCATCCATTTGTAGGGATCTGTACAGGACAAAAACGGGTTGCATACCGGATAACTACAGGATGCATATGGATGTGTACAAATGCTTACAGATGTGTATGGATGTGAGGAAAATGCATATGCGCAGATTCAAATAAAAAAATTCAAACTAATAGATTCAAATTTGGTAAATTCAAATTGATTTAAATTTGTTGAATTTGATTTTAAAAGATTTAATCGAATTGGATTTTTGGGTATTCAAGTCAAGTTCAATAGAATATCAAGAAGCATTCATGCACGTCTGAAGTGTCAACTTGACTAGAGAGACAATGCCTACAACATCGTGCTCATGAATGTCTGTGCTAGTATCACTTCCACAAATGTTCCTGACTGCAGCTCCAACATCCCATCTCACACAGGGGCCCACCAATAGCTTCTGTGCATTCTCATGTAGAAGACCAAGGTAAAACCTTCATCTGCTCTCCACTCCTTGCAAGTGGTCTTTAGAAGCATCCTGCCTTCCAGTCCAACCCAAAAGTGGTACCTATGCATCCATTCTAGTAGTCATGGATACCCCTTGGAGGACACAAAGGTGACCTCCACTGGAACTACAAAAAAGGCCAGCCAAGTTCTCCAGAGCACCTTGGTTTCCATTCCTGGCACTCTATCTACAGGACACTGTCTAGTAGGGTATTCAAATTCAAGTTGAATCAAAGGTTTAAATTCCAAATGTCAAAAAATCCAATTCAATCCATAACATTCAAATCTATTCATTTGAATGTTATATTCGTATTTAAAGATACAAATGTCGACGACATTCATATCTGTTATATGTACCTGTGCACATTTTGTATGCATCCCATTTTTTCCCATATGCATCCCGTTTTCATCCCATATTATGAGCCCTAAGATGTAAATCTGTACATTCGAATGATTCAAATCATTTGAATGAATGTTTTGGAACATCTGAAATCCATTCGGCTGTCTATATTCGAATGTTATAAAACCAGATTCGAATTCGAATGTCAACGTTCATCGGATTGAATCGGACTTTTGGATTTTTGAATATTCGTGCACATCCCTACTGTCTAGAGATGTGCACGAGTCTTTTTTTTTTTTTGACATTCTATTCAATTTGATTCAAATCTTTTAAATTCAAATTTAACAAGATTCAATTTGAATTTACCAAATTTGAATCTATTCATTCAAATTTTTTATTTGAATCTGCACATACAAATGTCAACAACATTCGTATGTGCATATATGCATCTTCCCCACATCCATACGCATCCATACGCATCCATATGCATCCCATAGTTATCCCGTATGCAACCCGTTTTCATCCCGTATGGGTCCATACAAATGCGTACGGATGCGAGAAAGATGTGGATCTTCAAGTATGCATTGGAATGAACCCGTACACATATGAATGTCCAGATAATTTGAATGAATAGATCCAAAATTTGAAATCTAATTCATTTGAATTTTGGGACATTGGATACAAACTTGAATGTTCAAATGTGGCACATTTGATTGGATTTTGAAAGCCTATAGATATTTGTGCACATTCCTAGCACTGTCTATATTCAGTATGACAATGCTCATGGGGTACAAGCCTGGTTACTGCAGGATTCATACGATGGCATTTCTTCTGGTTCAAGCCGAGATACTTGAAGCTTTGAGATGCATAGTAGTGTTGGTTTTTTGCACTTGAATTTGAGTCTAATCGAATGTCAAAACATTCAATTTGATTTGAATGTTTAGAATCTGAATGCAACAAAAACTGATTTGAATCCAGTACATTTGAATCTATTCATTTGAATGTTAGGTTTGAATCTTAAGATACGAATGTCGACAGCATTTGTATGTGCTATACGTATCTGTATGCATTTTTGTTTTATCCCATATGCATCCAATTTTTGTCCAGCATTATAAGCGCATATTTGATATTCTATTCAAATTTGGATATCCATATTTGATCAAATTCGATCAAATTTTGGATGTTTGGAATATTCGTGCACATCCCTAGGTGATGAGGAAATGGGTTAACGTGACCATTTTGTGGGTCCTTCTTTTCCACCAGTGCTTCTTCCCCTTTCGAAGTTTTGATTCCATAACCGTTGGAGATTTAGAGACAGGTCAGAAGCAGCTTGGACTGAATGAAATTTTTCTTCCATAAAATGATCTCAGCACGCCAGCTCATCATTTAAGAGGTGTTCACTTCTCTAATTAGCTTGAGTTAAGGTCTTAAGATGTTTTTCATAGCTGTGATTGTCCTCGCTTCCTTCGTCATTACTGCAAGTTAAAGAATTATATATTTTTAAAAATCAAGAGCCAATTTTCTGCAAATGCATTCATTCATTCCCTGTAGGAAGCTGTTATTGCCATTTTCACTTTTTGTCTCAGCTGTATTTTTTGAGAACAGAGATTTCTCATTTGTTTTCCTCATCTTGTTTAGCTCCTGGATGTATTTATACTCCTACACTCTGCTAATCTATATGAAATCCAAAGAATCATCTCTTAAATCACACATCACATTAGACTTTGTTGATATAATCTGCCCATTAAGGCCAAGAGGAACATCATACACAAGCATTATGGCCTATTGTTAATGTTCTGAAAAATGTGCCTAGTCCCAAGATCCATATTGCAATTATTGTTTTTCTTTCATCCTCCCTCCCTTCCATTCATCTTCCCTCTCTCCTTTCTTCCTTCCTTCCTTCCTTCCCATCCATCCATCCATCCATCCATCCATCCATCCATCCATCCATCCATCCACCCTCCCCCTCTATCTTTTCCTCCCTCCCTCCCCTCCCCTTTCCTTTATTCTTAACTTCCTTTCTTCTGCCCCCATCCCTCTGTCCTATTTCTTCCTTCCTGTTATCTCCCTTCTCTCTCTCCCCCTTTTCCCATTCCAGCATGCCAGGTCTGAGAAACTATAAATCAGTGTGAACCCTTTGACTCTTCCTACTTCCTGGGATCAACAAGATGAATAACTGTTCAGCCTGCATTTGGCTTATACAGTGTGGACTTGCAGCCCTTTGGCAGCTGCAGAACACAGATAGAGACTGACCAGCTACTCCTGCTATGTTCTGCACCACCCTGAAGTTAAGTAAAAACAACAGATAAGATTGGACAAAAGCAAATGCAGGGTCATTTGTTTTGCATCCTGTTCAAAATACCCCTGTGAAAGAAGAAAGAAACAAATTACTGTAGAAAGAAGAAAGTACAAATTACTACTGTAGGGAAGACAGGTGAAGTTTCTCTGGGTAACACTACGTGTATGGATTTATTTACTGTATTTATTTGTTTTACTTTGTCCTTAAGGTTGGTCCCTGCTAGGGATGTGCAAGAATATTAGAAACATTCAAAATTTGATCAAATTCATTCAAATTTGGACATTCAAATTCAAATCGAATGTCTATACATTTGTTTCTTTACATTCAAACAAAATTCAAACGTTTCATATCATTTGTACAAATTATCCAGACATTCATATATGTATGGGTACCCATGCATTACATACGTATCCGGACACATTTGTAGAGATACGTATGGGGTGAAACTGGGATGCATACAGGATAAAAACGGGATGTGTACTGGTGTGTACAGACACATACGAATGTTGTTGACATTCATATCTTCAAATATGAATTGAAAATTTATATGAATAGATACGAATGTATTTGAATCATATTCAAATTTGAATACATTCATTTTTTCCTCTATTTGTTTGAATTCAAACATTCAAACATTCAAATCAAATCAAATCTGAAGATTGCGCGGCTTGTGATCTAAGGAAAAAAGACATACCACACCAAGGTAATAGGAAAGACAGGAGTTTTGTAGGACCAATAGTGTTGTCCATTATATCCCACATTCCCCCAGCCCTTAGTTAAGATTCTGCTTGGTGCCTTGTGGGGCCAGCTGGGGTGGAAGAGACCACTCCTGGAAACTGACCCTTCCTGAATCCAAGAACCAGTGCAAAAAGACACAAATAAATGAAATCCCTTTATTTATTAGTTGCATCAACGGTGCCACAAAGATGAAGATCTGTAAAAGTGGTGGAAGAAGAACTGATGTCTACGTGTTGCAGACAATCCTGGTGGTGGTTGTAGGCATGTAAGGACCTAAGAACAGTCCTTCAGAATCAAGCCACAGCCCATCTAGTCCAGCATCCTATCTCATACAATGGCCCACTAATAGCTTCTGGGCATTCTCTTGCAGAAGACTGAGGCAAAAGCTTCATTTGCTCTGCACTCCTCACAAGTGGTCTTTAGAAGCATCCTGCCTGCCTGTCCAACCCAAAAGTGGTACCTATGCATCAGTTCTAGGAGTCATTGATACACCTGCCCTGCATGAATTTGCCTATAAGAAAATAAGATCAGGCGGATCAGACACAATCTAGTCCAGCATGCCATCTCGCACAGTGGGCCACCAATTGCTTCTGGGCATGTCAAGCAGAAGACAAGGGCAAAACCTTCACTTGCACTCAACTCCTTAGAAATGTCTCTGAGAGGTGTCCTGCTGCCTGTTTCCTGGATGCAATAGATGGGCATCCATTCTAGTACGCCTGTCCTCCGTGAATTTATCTAAGTGCATGAACCAGCCCTGCTTCTGGAAATACTTTGTGTGCCATTATTAGCTTCTGTTCTGTGTACAAATTTTATGTGGTCATTACTAATTCTAGCACAGAGCAATTTTGTGGTGAATCTGTTTCTCTGGTCTCCCTCTGGCTAGATATCAAGTACTAATTATTAAGAAGCCGGAAGACAAGGCTGGGTGTCATAGCGAGTGCATCCAAATTGCATTGCCAGGTGGCATTTGTCCTGCTAATTAACTCATTTCAAGGCATTTGGGATCTGTCCATCATTTTCAATTCTCTGGACAGCCAGGCTCATCTTTGAGTTTTAAATGAAGTTGACTCAGGTGATTCATTACCATCAGGATCTATCCAAATTACAAAGAAAGAGAAAGAAGTTTAAGCCATGGTTGGCATGGCTCTAGACACACAGAAATCTTTTGTGCTGAAACATACATTGTGCTGGTTAACCAGGTAGTTTTACATCTGGCATTAAAAACTTCAAGGAATGAAGAGCAGAATTCCTTTCCAAGGTGTGAAGATTCATCTCATGGATGGTTGTTCACCAAGTGCAAATTTGAAGGGTCACTAACCAAAGTGATGTTTTTGATACTTGAAACAGGTTGTGTCTGTTAGAGATGTGTATGAATGTCTTTTCGACATTCTATTCGAATTTAATCAAATACCCAAAAATCCCATTCAATTTGAATCTTTTACATTCAAATTTAACAAGTTTCGATTTGAATTTAACAAATTTGAATCTATTTGTTTGAATTTTTTATTTGAATCTGCACATACAAATGTTGACAACATTTTTATGTGCCCATATGCATCTTCCCCACATCTGTGCCCATATGTATGCATCCCATAGTTATCCCGTATGCAACCAGTTTTCGCCAGCGACGCCTTCAAGACCTACCTGGATATCCCTCCGTCTGTCTTCCTACCTACCTACCCACCCACCCCACTAAGATACGGGAAAGAGGTGCATCTTCAAGTATGTGTCAGGTATGAACCTGTATACATATGAATGTCTGGATAACTCGAACAAATAGATCCAAAATTCGAGATATTCTATTTGAGTTTGAATGTCAAAATTCAGCCCATTCTATCAGATTTCAAATGCCTACGAATATTCTTGCACGTCCCTAGTGTCTGTTACCCAGTATTAGCTAGATCCGTATCAGCTAGATCTGTATTAACTACATCCAGATCAACCCCAGGCAGAGGCATCTTCATTGACTGGGCTTTAGAACAGCAAAGTGTGCTGTTTATTTACCTGAGGCCTTTTCACACTAGGCCTTTTGGAACGTGTGGAGGACACGCCAGGATGGAGCATTCGCTCCTCTGGGACAGAGGTTCCGTTCGGAACCACCTCAGCCCATCCCAGAGTGCTCTACACATGGCTCTACACGTTCTAGCCCAGCACAGGTCATCTAGGGAGGGAAACGTTTGCACGCCTCCCTCCTTAACAGCTGCGGGACATGTCCCCCCACCACGATTGGGCCGAAATCAGCCCAACAGCTGGCAGGCCCATGCAAATCACTCACCTTGCCAACCCCGGGGTATTATCTGCCATGGGTCTGACAGCGATGTGCGCTCCAGTGGATGGGTGGCTCCTGTCTACCAGAGCACGTGCGCCCGCACAGACTGCGGCAGATCACACCCCAGGCCCGGCAAGGTGAGTGATTGTGCATGTGGGAGGGGGTAGGGGGGCTCACTCCTGGCTCCTGCAGTCCCACTGAGACTGCAGGAGTCAAGGAGACACCCAGTTTGGCGTCCCCTCACCCCTTTCCAGGGCAGGGAGAGGTTGGACTGCGGCTGTCTATGGGCCAAGGGATGTGGGGTCCTTCAGTAGACCAGCTTGAGACAAAGTGCTGAATGGCTAGGGCCTGTCTGCCAAGGGACCCTACATCACCCAGCCCATCGAGGCAGATTGTTGGTCCTTGCGGGGCTGAGCCTCCGGAATCTAAGTGGCTCAACCCCTTAGAGGGCCCTCAGGACCACCACCCAGCCACCCACCCCATGGCCCAAGGATGCACGTACGCGCACCTGCACCTACCTGCTAGCTGTCCTGGATCCAAGTGACCTGGCTTAGCTGGTGCCATACCGGGTGTGTGCATGGTGCGGCCTCTGATTGGCCAGCCAGCCCCTAAAAAAAATGATTAGGGATGTGCATGAATGTTTTCTTCGCATTCAAATTCGAGTCAAATTTGAATGTTTAGAATCCGAATGTAACAAAATCCAATTCAAAATGAATACATTGGAATCTATTCGTTCGAATGTTAGATTCAAATGTGAAGATCTGTATGTTGACAACATTCATATGTATATATCTGTATGCATTTTGTACACATCCCATTTTATCCCGTATGCATCCCATTTTCATCCAGTACTATCAGCGCAAATGCATACAGATATATACATATGTATGAAATGCATACAGATATATACATAATACATACGTATCTGTACTTATAAATGTTTCAGTTCATTTGAACGAATGATTTGGAACATTCAAAATTCGTTCAAATATTCACATTCGAATGTCCACATTCATTCGAATTTGATAGAATTTCAAATGTTTAGAACACCCATGCACACCCCTACTAATGATTAAAACAAAACCAGTTTAAGACCGGATTAAATTGCTGAGTGGGAATTTAGTCTAGATTACAAAACTACAAAGCCTGAACAAAGATTGCTCTGCTACTTTCGTGTGGCATTTCTCAGCAGAGGCTTAGCAGCTGTGAGGTTAGAGGAGTGACTAGGGGGCGATGGGAGAGAGAAATGGCCATTGCCGTAGCTGTCAGTTTGTTCAAATTCACACATATCTCCCAAGAAGTCTGGAAAAGGCCATAGAAAAACTGCTCTTTCATGCCAACAGCATGCATAAAGAGCATTTTTTCATCCCAGCAGAGGGTTTTAAATGCCCTGCTGAGTTATCTTTCGTTGGAGATCATTTCTAAAAATCAGATATTCTGAGAGTTTTGTCTTAAAATAGGATGGTTTTTTTCTGATAAAAATTTAGAAGAGGCTCCAATGTTAGGCTTAAAGGACAGAGAAACACATTCCTTTGCTATTTCACACACCTGTTGTTTTGTAGTAAATCTTGTCAGCTCTAATTTGTTTAATAACCCATCAACAGCTTCTTCTTATTGCTACCCCTTCTCCTCTTCCTTTAGGTAGCTTGCACAAAACTTGTTTTCTAGGGGTGTGCACGAATGCAAATTTCAGGATTCAGTTCAAATCCAGTATCTGAAAATTCAACTTGTTTCGAATCTTTAAGATTTGAATTTAACCAAATTTGATGCAAATTAAGCAAATTTGAATCTGTTTGAATTTTCAATTCAAATTTGCACTTACAAATGTCGACAACATTGGTATGTGCCCGTATGTATTGTTATGCATCCTGTACATATCCGTACTCATCCATACATGTCTGTATGCATCCCATAGTTATACCAAATGCAAACCCATTT
Organism: Aspidoscelis tigris stejnegeri; assembly: GCA_023333525.1. NCBI lineage: Eukaryota > Metazoa > Chordata > Lepidosauria > Squamata > Teiidae > Aspidoscelis > Aspidoscelis tigris. The sequence continues at coordinate 21,818,821 of JALMGA010000012.1, read as the reverse complement.
TTGTCCCGTACTGATCCATACAAACACGTGCAGATGCGGGAAAGATGCATATCTGCAAGTACGCATCGTGTACGAACATATACACATATGATTGTCCGGATAATTTGAATTAATAGATCCAAAATTCAAAATTGGTTTGGATCTTTACATTTGAATTTATGGACTTTTGATTCAAATTTGAATGCTGAAATTCAAATGAATTCAATTGAATTCCGAATACCTTCAAATATTCGGGCACACCTGTACTGTTTTCCTGTTAATTACCAGAAATGATAGGCAATAGCAAGAAAGAATGTGCTCAGACTTCAAGGTTTGAAATGTTTGTTCCTGTTGCAAATATCTATACTGGGGCAAGATGAGGGTCTGCGTATGCATGCGTGTGAATATTTGTGGGCAAATTGCAAAGGATTTCGACCCAAAAGATTATTAACCGCTGTGCATGTTATAGAGATGTGCTGAACGGACTTGGGTTTGAACCAGTTCAAATCAAACAGGGGTGTTCGAAAAGTTCAAGTCTGAGCTCTGCCCCCTGCCTGTTTTGAAACAGAGTTCAAATTTGAACTGGAGAAAGGAGTGTTTTAATGGACCTAGCAAACATACCCTGCTTGATCAAGGTTTGAAGATGTTTGAATCAAGATGAACACCCTGGTGTTTGAAGAAAAACCAGTTTGAACCAAACCAGCCCCTGATTTGAACCAAGCACAAAAATCTTTGTGCCTCTCTTCTTTGAATAAATAAGGAAACAGCTTTTCTTCCCCACTTTCAGGGGAAGAAAGTTATTGTTTTAACATGTGCATCTTACACTTGGTTTTTAAGGTTGAAACCTAACTGGGACCTTTGAAAAGAAAGCTCAAATCGAAATGAACCAAGGGCTGTTCAGTTTGGTTCATTTGTCTCAAACCAAATTGAACCAGAATGAATCACTAAACAGTCTCACGAATCGGCTAAACTGGACATGCCTGAGCTAACCAGCTGGGTATAGTAGTTGTGGTTCCTCCATTCTGTGGAGGTCCTCTGATACAAATCTGAGGCCAGTTCACGCTTGGCCCCATAGTTTGCTATAGGTTAACATCTGGGCAGGTGCATCTGCATTTGCAGGAGGCATTTACAACCTAGAAGTACGTCCTGCCTTCCTAGCAATCATGTACCACATGAAACCCAACTCTTCCTGTCCCGTTCCTTAACTTTCCTGTCCAGTCCATGATCATTCGTACAATTTCTGGTGTGAGAGGTCATCTGAGCTGCTATACAAGTGCGCTGGCACCTCAGATGACCCCAATCATTACTACATGTGCACAGAGCACCATCATCTCTGTGCCGATGGCGCTGACTATTGGATACATGCCTGGACACTAGTACATCTCTGGGAGCATGGAGCTTAGTTTAATGTGTACTAGGCTTCCCAGGTTCAAACGCTATTATACATTAGGAATGTGCAGACATGTTTTTGGGAGGTTCAATCCATAATAAATCAAATGCAGAAAAAATCATATTCATTTGAATAGTTCCCCTTGGAATGTGGTATGATTTGAATTTGATACAAATGTTTGATATTAATTCAATATGAATGTTCAATACGAATCACATACAAATCACATACGAATCCCCTACAAATCCCCTACGTATCCGATACATATCCCCTATATATCATCTCTGAATGTGTCAAATCTGCACTGAATCCACTTCGAATCTGCTCTCAATCCACTTCAAATCCACTCTGGATCCATTGCAGATGTGACTGGGGCAGCCGCTTTCCCACCTCCCAGGTTCACAAATGTAGCAATGCTTCGTACGAATGTTCCGAAGCATTAAATCCACATTTGAATGTCAATCTTCGAAGGTGCCAACGTTCGAGTTGAATTCAAATGTCTGAAATAGGATGGATGTTGAATGTTGCAAATATCTGTGCACATCCCTAGTACGCATTAGTCGCCAACCAAGTGCAAAAGCGGCCCTCACCCTGGCTTGCCTGCTTGCCTCACAGCCATGTTTTTCTCAACTTGCACCAAGTCTGTTTTTGCCTATGTTGGGTTTCTTTGAGTCCGTGTTTAATTTTGAGCTGAGCTGTGCTGGAGAAACATGCACTTTCTCTCTCTCCCTCCCACTCATGTGCACATTTTTAAGTAACACCCCTCCTCCCATTTCAGTCTAAATAAGCGTAAACATCCTTAGTCCTTTTCAGAGAAGTGGGTTGCAGTGTAAAGGCCACTACAATCTGTTTCTTCTGTCTCTGCTGGCACAGATGAAGAGAAATCTCTCTCTTTAATTCCCCCAGCAAAAAGGCTACATTTGTTGCTTTTTTTTCCAGAACAAAATTTTTGCTTCCTGAAATGTCACAGTATTTGCCGGGATAAATGAATCTTATAAAAGTCCCAGACAGTGTTGCCTTATTCTGCTATTGCTGAAGCAAAGACGGGCATTCTTTTGTCCCTTATGTAAACACTATAGGTCAGTTACTTCAAACTGCAACATGGCATGAAAGCTGTGCCAGGCAAGGAGTAGCTGGGTAGGAAAAACACAGGGATGTGTAGCTCAGGCCCACCAAAGTATAAGGAACCAGTTGCACTTAAGTTTGAACCCACAGGCAGTCCACGTTACGGGCCTTTCTGGACCGATCATTGGCCTGGTTCACAAAGGGGTCCAGAGGAGGAATGTGTACAAATAGGCTTTTTGTCGCTTGATTTGTAATGAAATTAATATTAGAAAATCCGTATTCACACAAATAGACCCTTTAGAATGTGATAATATTCTCTTTGATATTAGAGATGTGCACAAATGTTTTTTGACATTTTATTCCAATCAAATCGAATACCGAAAAATCCAATTCGATTCAAAGCTTTTAGATTTGAATTTAACAAGATTCGATTTGAATTTACCAAATTCAAATCTATTCATTAAATTTTTTGACCTTCCCCACATCCGTAAACATCCGTATGCATCCGTACGTGTCCATATGCATCCTGTAGTTATCCCATATGTATCCCGTTTTTGTCCTGTACGGATGTACACATACAAGTGTCCAGATAATTTGAACGAATAGATCGAAAATTCAAAACTCGATTTGAATGTTTATATTGGAATTTCAGGACATTCTGTTCAATCTGAATGTTGAAATTTGGCACATTCGATCAGATTTTGAATGCCTACGAATATTTGTGCACATCCCTATTCAATATTGTATTTGTACAAATATCCAATATAAGTGAATGCATATCAGATATGAACAAATATGTATCCAACACAAATAAATGTGTATCCGATATGAATGAATACACATACAATACCTATCCGAGATACAAATTTTTTGCATTCGATTTGATATAAATTGAATACAAACAACAACAACAATTTTGTCCATCCCTAGTCTAAAGGCCTTCCTTCTGCATGCTGGTGCAATATAAAGGATGCCATACCTATTGCTAGTACACCCTGTCCATATAGGATGGAATGTAAACTAGACGAAGCCACCAAAATGGCCACTGAATCTGGGATATGGGTGGACTTTTCAAGAAAGATCTATCAGAGTGTTTCAGTGGCATCTCAAAGTGCACTGACAATATGAGTCCCCCAGGGCTCTGTGACTGAGGACTTTCATGCTTGGCTGTTGAAGTTTGTGGAGACCAGGGGCCTTTCCGCATTGGTCTTATTTTGGAATATATCCCAGAATAGAGACCTGCTATCTGCATGCTAGTGTAGACTATGGAAGGCCCCAAGTGAGGCCTGCCATAGTTTGCATTAGCTTGTGGCCAGTGGAGTGCTATCCCTAGATATATTCCAGAATAAGGCCAAGTGCAGAAAGGGCCCAGCTTTGAAGTTCAGGTGAGCTTTAGAGCCAGTGCAACAATCCAAATCCAGATAGCTTGATTCCCGGACATATGGATTCCAGGACATGTGGAGGCAGTCCATGAGACGCAGATGTGGAAACACCCTTAGAGTGGGAAAACACAACAGCCAAGTGGCCAGCAGTTTTTCGCCACACAACACTGATCAAGAGAAGGCATCAGCAAAATTACTAGCCATTCTCCTTCCACATTATTTAATCTAAAGGGAAATTTTCTGGGTAAGATAGTGTGGAAAGAAGACTGTCACCTTTCTGACTTAAGGTTATCTGACAGCATTCTTTGAGAACTGGGCAGGACAGGAATCTCACCGGATCCATCCCACCATCCACCACTGTGTGCTTTTCAGAACAATGGTTGGCAGAGATCATTTGTTACTTCTGCTGCAATTCCTCCATGGACATTTTTACTCATCCAACACAAAAAAGGTAACAACAACACTGTTGTTGGGAAGGATGGGCAAGGCAGGAAAAGGGTATACAAATCCTGAATGGTATATGCATCACAAATAGGTAGTGAATTAGTCATAAGTGAAATTCCTTCCTTCCTTCCTTCCTTCCTTCCTTCCTTCCTTCCTTCCTTCCTTCCTTCCTTCCTTCCTTCCTTCCTTCCTTCCTTCCTTCCTTCCTTCCTTCCTTCCTTCCTTCCTTCCTTGTGAGCCAGTATGGTCTAGTCGTTAGGGAGCCAGGGTCTTATCTGGTAATACCAGGTTCAATTCCACCCTCCCCTATGAGGCCAGCTGGGTGACCTTGCGCTAGTCACAGCTCTCTTCTGAGCTCTCACAGCCTCACCTACCTCATAGGGTGTTCTGTTGTGGGGAGAAGAATAGAAAAGCTTTGTCAGCTGCTTTGAGTCCCCTTAAATGGGTGAGAAAAGCGGGGTAGAAAAGCCAACACTGCTTCTTCCTTCCTTCCTTCCCTCCCTGTATACTGATCTTCAGTTTATCTCTTTCACCTATTTTGGGACCTCAAAGGCAGCAGTGCGTGAACACATATTGTTTTTTGATACAATTTTGTCACAGACAAAAAGACTAAGACCAAGTTTACTTTCCACTGGACAATGTTGCAGCACTGGGAGAAAAGAAAGAAAGAAAGAACATATATATTCCTTCTGTGATCCAGCTGCTCACATTGGCACAAATCTCACCTGTGCTATGTTGACTTGATAGCAAAGGTTTGTTAGAAAATATTTCAGAGGCTGACACACAGTGACAACAGATGGAAATATACTGCTTTATTAGTGGCAGGCAATTCTCAGAGGGAATCTTGCCTCCCGAGCTTATTCTCAGACTGACGATGCGGGAATTTTCTCTGACAGTGGTCACAAATAGGTGCCTAAATCTTCTTATGCTGAAAAATGTTCCATGTCACTGTGGCTTAAACAGATAAACAGTTTCAAATGGCATTAACTTTTAACTTGGAAAGAACAAAGTAACTTTCTTGACGCACACGGCTGGTTTTGCCTCCTAAGTAGCTCATGAAGTTGCCATCTTCCGGTAACGAACTGAGCCATTTCCCAACAGCCTTTTTGTCTTCACAGAGGACAAGATTTCTTTCCAGTGGGGGAAAAGACATTCCTCCCAGTGGGGAGGACTTTTTCTGACAGGTTGATCTTTTGAATTTGGGTTTATGTTATTCTTTGCATTGAGGTTCTAGAAAAAAAAATCAAGTCACCCATGTGTATTTCAAAGATTCTTTTGCCTTTAGATATTCTGACAAGGTCAGTGGGTGTCACACCCACCCCACCCTTGTTTCACAGATAAAATTAGAGATGCTACCTTATTTGCTTTCTAAATTGGGGAGGGGTGTTCACAAATGCAGTTTTGGAGATTTGATTCAAATTGAATATCCAAAAATTTGATTCGATTTGAATCTTTAAAATCAGAATTGAACCAAATTTGATTCAAAATAAGCAAATTCAAATCTATTTGTTTGTATTTTGAATTCAAATTTGCACTTGCAAATGTCAACAACATTTCTATGTGCCTGTACCCATTGCTACACATCCCGTACACATCCGTACACATCTGTATGTATCCCATAGTTATCCCATATGCAACTCGTTTTCATCCCGTACACATCCGTACAAACACGTACGTATGCGTGAAAGATGTGTATCTGGAAGTACGCATCGTCTGTGAACCTGGAAACAATCAAATGTCCAGATAACTCAAACAAATAGACCCAAAATTCAAACTTCATTCAAATCTTTAAATTTGAATTTATGGACATTAGACTCAAATTCTAATGTTGAAAAATGGACGAATTCAATCGAATTTTGAATACCTTCAAATATTTGTGTACACACCTACTATTGGGATTTCCTGGCTTGCGCTTCACTGCACTCAATTTGAGTTGTCCAAGATGGTGCTTGAGATGTCACTTTGCACCTCCAGGGCTCTGCTCTGACTTAGATCCCACTGAAACAAAATGAAGCTCTGAGCTATAGGATATGGTGGGGGCTTTTTCTTCTGAGGGGGAGGACGCTTTGGGCCTTTCTGCATTTTCCTGACCTAGAGCACTCCAGCTGTCTCAGAACAAGGCCTTCTACACTTTGGATGACTCTTCCTTGATGGTCCTTGGATTGTCCCACAATGCTCCAAAGCTTGCATGCACTTCAGAGCCTTCTGTGAGCATCCATTAGGCACAAACAAGTCTCCTTGGCTTGGATTACCAGGGACTCATTTCAATCCCCTGCTAAAAAGGAATGAGTGCAGGTCTCTCTGGGCCAATTTGTGCATGAGAAGACCCACAGTAGACCTTTTTTTTTAAAAAAAAAATATATGGACATTTAGTCTCGTTCAATGTGGGCGGAGCATGCTAGAAGGGTGTGAGGCTTCCTGTGTCCTGCTCCAGCATGCAGAAAGATGGTCATCAAAACCACTGATGGAAGGGTACCAGGTAAGTGCATGAAGACCATGAAGAACCTCTGTGTAGGCAGGACCAGGCTAAGCACCATGTCTACAATTTCATCTGCATCTGAATTGTTTGTCATCTCTACAATGGTTCAGGATGCTTTCAGACTCTAGAAATCAAGAAACAATTTGCTTGGTCCTCCCTCCTCTTCCTTTCTTTCTTTGGTCTTGCCAACTTCAGATCCTCAACCAGACATTTTTCTAACTTTTCCATTTGCAAGTGTATCAATTGCAAATTTCAAAATATCACAATACACTGAAGACCTTGGAAGATGTCACAGTTTCTATCCTGATTGATCCACACAAACAGAAGTTCCCCCCAAAAAACAGAACATAATGGAACAGAGATGTGCATGTATTTTTTTGACATCCTATTTGAATCAAATCAAATACCCGAAAATTTGATTTGAGTTGAATCTTTTAAATTAAAATTTAACAAGATTCATGTTTATCAAATTCAAATCTATTTGTTTGAATTTTTTATTTGAATCTGCACATATGAATGTCGGCAACATTTGTATGTTATGCCTCTTCCTGACATATGTGTACATCTATATGCATCCTGTAGTTATCCCGTATGCAACCCATTTTATCTCGTGTGGATAAAATGTGTATGGAAGTGGGAAAGATGCGGATCTTAAAGAATGCATCGTGTACGAACCCATATGAATGTCCGGATAATTCAAATGAATAGATCTGAAATTCAAAAATCGATTCAAATGTTTACATTTGAATTTCAGAACATTCTATTCAAATTTGAATGTTGAAATTCAGCACATTTGATCTGATTTTGAATGCCTACGAATATTCATGCACATGCCTAGAACGGAATGAGGCCATTTGATCCATGGCTACGAGCATTCTTGCAGCCTGGTGAAATATCTCTGCAGCCTTAAATCATTGTAAGCCCATGTAAATGGAATGCCCACAGACGTCAAGGACTTGGTCGCATCTGCTTATAAATGTGTTGGCAGTTCAGTGACTGCTACTTACATTGTTCAGGAGAAGCGTAATTTCCCAAGAGGGTAATTCTTTTCCTAGTTTCTGGCAGGAAATAATAAAGCAGAGCATATAAAGGTACTATACATGCAGACGCACACAACACACACACACACACCAAGCTACTTATAGCAACTTTCTCCCGCGGTGCACACATCGACATTTCGGTACGTTTCACGAACAGCCTGACAAGGACCCACAAGGGAAAATCCAGTCCATTATTGATGAAAAATTTCTTAATATGTTTTTGTTTCCTGTGTCACCAGAGAAACGAATTACGTTTGATTTCATAGGAGGTGGCCCTGTTGATCTGAAGAAAGGGCTGATGTACTAGACTTTAATTTATTTATGATTCAGAATCAACTAGCAAAGGCACTTAAAAAGGGGGAGGGAAGTGCAGTCACAAAGGTTTGCCCCTCTCCCCTCAAAAATCTTCAAAACAAATAAAAGAAGAAGAAGAGTTGGCTTTTCTACCCCACTTTTCTCACCCATTTAAGGGGGCTCAAAGCGGCTGACAAAGCTTTCTATTCTTCTCCCCACAACAGACACCTTAGGCCTTTTTGCACTACATCGCGAACGGATGTAGAGCACGTGGGCTAAGTTACTTCGGGACGCTTTCAGCATTCACACACGGGCAGGCAGGAATGCGTTTACACGCATTCCTACCTACTTATGTGTGAATGCTGAAAGCATCTTGTAGTGACTTAGCCGGGAAAGGCCGGCCAGGGGCGGGGTTATGGCCCTCAAGGCTGCCTCCCATTGGGTGCAAGCACTGAAGGGGCGGGCAGCACTGTCAGGCCGCTTGCTCCGCTTCATGCCAGCTGTACAGGGCTCGATTGAGCCCTGTGCAGCTGGCAGGAAGCTGCCCAGGCACCTGGGCACCCATTGCGGGGCCCGGAGCAAGCTCCCTAAGGGGCAGGACCCCTTTGGAAATCAGAGCGCATGGCTCCAGTCTTCAAAGGCTTCCCACCCCGATAGCGCCCCTCTGCAGGGTGTAGGTGCGAAGGTAGGGTGTATGAATCACATACGAATCACATACAAATTTGTACCAAAGCTTTGTACACATATATCAAAACATTTGATTCAAATTTGAGCATCAGTCTTCGAATGTGCCAACATCAATTTGAATTCAAATGTCCAAATTCAGCTGCATTCATATACATTTTGAAAGTTATGGATATTTGTGCACATCTATTATCTGTGTAGAAACCCCTGACAGACCGTTTTATATTAGAACATCACAATATCCATCCAGACCACTATATGCGCTGAGCTCTCAAATTCTCTGCCCAATGGGCAACAATTGTTGGTATTTGAATTATTTGTTCTTTTTATTTTGTATCAATTTGCATTTAAGCTTTTATTGTGTAATTGGCAAACAGTTTATTGTTTATTGTTGTATTTAGTGATACTGTATTTGATGAAGCATTGCAATAAACATTAAGTAGGAAAGAAATAAGCCTGTCAGGAGGAGCAAGGTGTTTCCTCCAGAGAACCTGTGTCTGTTCTTTGCTCAGTATTTTCCCCTGTGTCTACTCAACTTGCAACTGAACAGCAAATACTCTGAAGGTTTCATTCTGTTTTTAAACATTTTGTTACCAACGTGCCTTCACCTGCTACACCTCTGATGTTGATGTGAATGCCAACTTTGATCATATAGCTAACCCTATCCATATAAAGATTCTGCTATTGCTGTCGCTAATGATTATTGATTAAACATGTTCTCGTTCAAACTTGAGGCCTTTCTGCACTTACCTCATTAGTCTGCCATAGGGATGTGCACAGATATTCAAAACATTTGAAATTCAATTGAATTCATTCAAATTTGGACATTTGAATTTGAATCAAATGTCAATACATTTGAATTTAAACACTCAAACAAATTTTGAATCTTTCAAATAATTCGTACGAATTATTCAGAAATTTGTATGTGTACGGATACGTTTTTATCCTGTACACATACAGATGCAAGCATGCATCTTGTATGAACCTGTACACATATGAAGGTCCGAATAATTTGAAGAAATAAATTCAAAAATTCAAATTTATGCATTTTTGATTTGAATTTGAATGTCGAAATTTGATGAATTCAATCAAATTTTGAATGTCTTTGAATATTCGGGCACATCCCTACCAGGAAATAGTAGGATCGACATGAAACAAATAGAGAAAATTACAAAATACAAGGACTTAAAGATTGAAATGCAAAGACTCTGGCAAAAACCTGCACTGGTGATCAGCGCACTGGGTGCCATTCCAAAAGACCTTAAGACAGCTCAACATCGATAAGGTTGCCATATGTCAGTTTCAAAAGGCCACCCTGCTGGGCTCTGCATGCATTATCTGTTGGAACATAATGTCATCTTAGGAACTTGGGAGTATCCTGATGCGTTATGAAATATTAAAGCTGACATGTTTAGTGCTGTGTTATGTTGTTGGGTTTCTGTTGATCATTCATTCATTCATCATCATCATCATCATCCAGACTGAAACAGCACCCATTCAGTTCAATTTGAACCCAACTAGGGATGTGCACAAATGCTGTTGTTGTTGCTGCATTTGATTTCTATCACATCAAATGCAAGAAAATTCATATTCATTCGAATAGATCACCTGCAAATGTGGCAGGACTTGATTCCCATATGATTCAATATGAATGTTTGGTGTGAAATCAAGACGAATGTTCAATATCAATCACATATCTATCCGATACGTATCCGATAAGTATCTGCTACATATCCCCCTACGTATCCACTCTGAAAGTTTCAAATCCACCCTAATCCACTATGAATCCACTCTGGATCCATTGCAGATGTGACTGTTGCAGCCACTTTCCCACCTCCCCAGGTTCACGAATCTAATGAAGCTTTGAACAAAAGTTCAGAAACATTTGATTCAAATACGAATGTTAATTTTTTGTTGTCTCGACATTTATTTGTATACGAATGTCCAAATTCGAACTAATTCAGATGAATTTTGAATGTTACCAGTATTCATACGCATCCCTAAACCCAATGCATCAAAAAGTCTGTGTACAGCTCTAATGCAGAGCACATGCCTGTTCTCTTTATATAAAGTAAATCCAGATCTGTGCTGGCTGCCAGAAAGAACAGGAGTGAGTTTAGAGAAAGAATGAGTTGAAGTGGGAAGGAGACAGAAAGCTGCCTCTCAGAACTTTTCCCACTTGGGCCTTAATGATTTGGGTCTAGATTCTACCCACATGCTCCTTTCTGGTGATGTACAGTCAGGAAAAAAAAAAGCATGTACACATTTTTGTCTTGTTAAATTGCTTCTTGCCGAATTTCTGCAACTCAAGGGATTTGCTTAATCAAAGCCAATCAGTTCTTCCTGAGCAGTCCATCTCTTCCTTCTGTCTTTCTTCCTCACTCACATTAGACACACCGATGTCAAATACCAAATCCAAATTTGAATTACTGCAAAGCCCGGAGCTCATTTTCTCCACTCTGGTCTGCCAAATTCTGGCATAAGGCCCAGAAGAAGCTTAAGGCAAGCCTATCGCTTTTTCCACCGAGGCCTAAGAGGTGAGAGAACTTTGCTGGGTTAGTGGAAAGTAATTTCCCTATCAGCTGCCAATGGTCCTTTAGTCCACCTACTGATCAGCGATGAAGGCGTTTAACTAGTTCTGTAGTACAGAATTAATCTAACATTGGCTGAAAAGTCCGGGCATTTGAAATTTCTCTTTTACTTCCCTTTTGTGGCTAGGATTGATACGTACCAAAAGGATTACTAAATATTTTTGAGGTATGCGCACTCAATACAAAGAGAAATATTACACTGTGGTACAATTTTGGGGGAATATATACCTAGAATAAATTCTGAAACAAACTTAGAACTGGATAGATGGATGGTTTTTGGATTTGTGATCCACAAACAATTGGATAGATGGTCTTTGGAGGGTCTTTGGTAAGGGTGTGCACAAATGCAATTTTTGTCGTTCAATTTGATTTCAATTGAATATACAAATATCTGAAGATTCAAATCAATTTGAATGTTTAAAATTTGAATGGATTCACATTCGATTAGAATCAAATACATTTGAATCTATTTGTACAAATGTTCAATTTGTATTTGAAGATACAAATGTTAACAACATTTGTATGTGTCTGTACGCATCCTGTTTTTATCTTGTACGCATCCTGGTTTTGTCTCATGCGTATCCATATAAATGTGTACTGATACAAATAAGATGTGTACATATATGTGTGTAATGCATATGTATCCATACACATACGAATGTCCAAGTAATTTATACGAATGACTCAAAAGATTCAAAATTCATTCAGATGTTGACATTCAAATGTATAGACATTCGGTTCAAATTCAAAGGTCTGAATTCAAACAAATTCTATTGAATTTTGAATGTTTTAAATTTTTGTGCACATTCCTAGTCTTTGGACTCAAGATACTCAAAGAAATGAATAGATGGATAGATGCTGCTCTACACTTGTATTCCGGGTGTAGAATACTGTAACTGGCCAACCAGAGCTGGCGGCACACACAGATGCATAACGACACACCGATGAGGTAAGTTGTGTGTGTGCGCACACATTCTCACTAGGCCCCAGCCCACGGGGGTGCCCGGGGGTGGGGGGCTCCTGTGGGCCCACAGGAAGGGAGGGGATGGGACAGGACAAAATAGGACAGGCCTGCCTGCCCATCCCTGGGTTGAATTTGACCCAATGGCGGCAGGCATGGGAGGACTGTCCCAGTGCCGCACCAGCCTTTTCGGGAGAGGCCATGAGGGGACAAATTCCCCTTTCATTCCTAGGCAGGTAGGAACACGTGCCTGTGCATTCCTTACTTGCCTAGGTGTGAATGGGGAATGCGTCCCCATGTGGCCTGGCCTTAGTTCACTACAGCCGTTCAGCTGTAGTGCGAATACGCCTCATGTTTCAACAGAAATAATTTGTTTGCATTAGCAGAGATAAAAGTCCAGTCTACATTATAGATAACTGGAGTTTTTTTTAATCATAGTTTCCTTAACCATAGTTGGCAATGACTTGGAGTAGTTGCAGGTTTGGACTACTAAGAAGTTGCTCCTTCAGATGAATCAAGTAACACTGAAGTTCACCAATCATTTTGTGGCAAGACCATGTACATCAAATTGCCCATCCCTAGCCAGTGAGGTTGATACTCAGAACACCATTTTATATGTGGACTTTCCATTCAGGAAAGTCCAACAGAAGGTGGGAAGTCCACAAATAAAACAGATAGAAGTGAAAAGGTGTGAACAGTCAGACCTGAAGGTGGACTGAAGCAGGTTTAAAGTGAATGTGTGACCAGGGCCAGTGTTATGGGAAGGGGACTTAGTGAGGATTGCAGTCTAGGAAGGATGGTTTCCAAAAGCCTTTTCCCCTCTCGTGATCAGGGATTTATGATTCCCATATAGCTCCCTACAGGCCCATAAGTACCATCAGTGCCTGTATACAAAATAAATTGTAGTTAATGGTAACAAATCCTTCAATTGGCTGCACACAGTTTCATTTTCACTGAGTCTTAAAGAAGCTTAGCAGAAATGAATTTCCCATATGTTGCTTTTGCTAGACTGAAATTATTGAAGTAAACATCACTTCACAAGCACTGCTCATTTCTGCTCTATCCCTTCTTCTTCTTGCTGTTTATTATTTTTTCTCTACTTATTTAAAAATAATAATAATTGTAGGCCATCTTTTTGTCCCAGCTCATCCAAAACAATGTGGAGTGTCAGATACCGGCATCATGTGTTATGGGAGTGGTGGTCATTTTCTCTGTACTGTCTGTGGTAGGGCTGTGCATGTATATTTGTAGGCATTTGAAATCTGATCGAATGTGCCAAATTTTGACATTCAAACTCGAATTGAATGTCCCAAAATTCAAATGTAAGCATTCAAATCGAATTTCAATCTTTGTGAGCCAGTTTGGTCTAGTGGACTTTTATCTGGGAATACCAGGTTCGATTCCACCCTCCCCCATGAAGCCAGCTAGGTGACATTGGGCTAGTCACAGCTCTCTTCTGAGCTCTCAAAGCCCCACCTACTTCACAGGGTGTTCTGTTGTGGGGAGAAGGATAGAAAAGCTTTGTCAGCAGCTTTGGGTCCTCTTAAATGGGTGAGGAAAGCAGGGTAGAAAAGCCAAATATTCTTCTTCTTCTTTGGATCTATTTGTTCAAATTATCTGGACATTTGTATGTGTACAGGTTCGTACACAATGTGTACTTGAAGATCCGCATCTTTCCCATTGTCAACATTTGTACATGCACGTACATATCTTGCCCACATCCGTACACATCTGTACACATCCGTACACATCCGTACACATCTGTACACATCTGTATGCAACCAATTTTCATCCCGTACTGATCCGTACAAATGCGTACAGGTCTGTACATGATGCATACTTGAAGATCCGCATCACTCCTGCATCCGCACACATTTATATGGGACGAAAACAGGTTGCACATGGATGTGTACAGATGTGTATGGATGTGGGGAAGACGCGTATGTGCACATATGAACGTTGTTGACATTTGTATGTGCAGATTTGAATAAAAAAATTTGAACAAATAGATTTGAATTTGGCAAAATTGAATTGAATCTTGTTCAATTTGAATTTAAAAGATTTGAATCAAATTGGATTTTTGGGTATTTGATTCGATTAGGAAAAAATGTTTTTAAAAAAAATTGTGCACGTCCCTAGTCTATGGGCAGATATTTGAAGGGAGAGAGACAGAGGGAGCAAACAGAGAAATGTGACTGGCAAAACAAACCTAAGGATGAATTGTTTTGCTTCACGTGCATCAGTTTTCCTTGGAAAAGTAACCCTTTTAGCTCTGACCTTGCCACCAAATTTAAAGGCACTTAACAAAAAAGCTCGTGGACCAATTTGTCTACAGCATTGCAAGGCAACAACCTAAGAGTGTGTCTCTTCTTGTTGTAATTTTCAGACCAATTGCCCACAAACTGTTAAGGGCAATTGTTCAACTTTCTTCTCCAACTTGAAGCTAGAAGAACTTGTTTTAGGTGGTTTGTGGTGGAAATGCTGTGTTTCTGAGATAGGATTCGTGCCTAAAACATAGGGGTGCTGGCCTGTTAATTTAATCCAACCCTGTGCCCCACCCTCATTTTTCAAAAGCTACAGACAGTTCTTTTCATGAACACATAAATATGGACATACTAAGCAAAGAAGCCCTGGTAGATCTTCTTTTAATGGGACCATGGCTGTGTCTTCGTCTAAATTCAGAACAGAATAGGTGGTGACAGCAATCAGCCTGCTTTGCTTTAAGAAAAGTTTAGATGAATTCATGGAGGAGAGGACAGAGACTTCAATGGCTAATGTAGTGAATGCCCAGGTACTACCTCCAGGTTGGAGAGACAGGTGGGATGCATCTAAAGACCATTTGCAGGGAGTCGAGAGCAGGTGAAAGTTTAGCCCTTGTCTTCTGTTTGGGATGCCCAGAAGCAACTAGTGGGCCACTGTGTGAGAGGGGATGCTGGACTAGATGGGCTGTGGCTTGATCCAACAGGTTTCCTCTGATGTTTTTATGTTCTTTACACTTCAGCAAAGTGGCTAGCTAATTTCTTTCCACATTATCTAACTCAAAGGTGGATTTTCTGAGTTGGATAATGCCAAAAGGAAACAGCCTGTCACTTTGCCGATGGATTCTCTCCATGAAATAAGAGGAGCCCTGCTGGATCAAGCCACAACCCACCAAATCTAGCATCCAATCTCACCCAGTGGCCCACCAGTTGCTCCTGGGCATTCTCAAGAAGAAAACAAAGGCTTCACCTGCTCTTTCCTCTCTACAAATGGCTTTTAGAGGCATCCTGTCTCACTCTGAAAATGGCCTGGAACTGGATTGCAATTTAAGTATAGATGGGCCCTAAGAAGTGCCCAAATAGACTGGACCAGTGAGCTACCTCATCCTGTTGATGGCTCCTACAGTAGCGGAGTTTCCTAAGGAAAGGAGAAAGAAAGGGAGACAAGAGATAATGTTACTTCTAATTTGATTTGGTCTTTCAAATCCACATCTAGGACATAGTTCATAGAAAAGCATAAACATAAACAGAAATGTGTACACTGGGGGACGGGGAAAGTACAAAGCCATTGTGTCAACTTCTGCTAAATCCAATTATTTGAGTTCAGAAAACCATCTTTTAATTCCCACATTGTGATTATATGGCTGAATAATTCTTGTAAATTATCTTTAAAACCATTTTATTGCAAAATATTTGCATGTTAAATGCAATTGTTTCCTTTTAAGGGAAGTTGGAATTAGGCCCTTCCCTGCGTTTCAGGAGTGATATATGAAGTTGAGGAACACTGTCATACGTTCCGGGATTCTGCTCTGTGAATAAAACCGTTGGCGTAAAGTAACCAATAACCCTCCATCTTGACATTAAGTTCTGTAGAACAAATAAATCTTCAGAATCTCAACAGAGCTGGCAACTTCATTAACAGTTATGCTGCAATAAGGAATGAAACGAAATCAATTTGCAGGCACCAGATAGTTTAGGCTTTGCACTGATGAGCGTTGTTTTCTTGACCACCCAAGGAAGAGAACTAACAAAGCCAGCAATGGAAACAAAAGCAAAATCCACCCGCTGAGATTTGTGGCTAAAAACTTTTCCGCACAATGGAGGCAGAGGCAAATGCTTTGTTTGAAATTTCTACTAGTCCTCAAAAAGGATATAGGAAATTGGATGAGAGATGTGCGTGAATTTTTCTTTTGACATTCTATTCGAATCAAATTGAATACCCAAAAATCCGATTCAATTCAAATCTTTTACATTTGAATTTAACAAGATTCTATTCGAATTTATCAAATTCAAATCTCTTTGTTTGAATTTTTTATCTGACAACATTCATATGTGCATGTACAGATTTTCCCACGTCCATACACATCCGTGCACATCCATACATCCCATAGTTACCTGTATGCAGCTCATTTTTGTCCTGTATGGATCCGTACAAATGCATACGGAGGTGGGAAAGGTGTGGATCTTCAAGTATGCATCATGTATGAACCCATACACATACAAATATCCGGATAATTTGAACGAATGGATCTGAAGTTCGAAATGAAATTTGAATGTTTACATTTGGGTTTGGGGACATTCGATGAGGATTATGTGCACATTTGTAAATTGGACAAGGATTGGTCTAGTGCTTAGGGAGCTGGACTCTTATCTGAGAATACCAGGTTTGATTCCACCCTCCCCCATGAAGGCAACTGGGTGACCTTGGGCTGGTCACAGCTCTCTTCTGAGCTCTCACAGCCCCACCCACCTCACAGGGTGTTCTGTTGTGGCGAGAAGAACAGAAAGCTTTCTCAGCCGCTTTGAGTCCCCTTAAATGGGTGAGAAAAGCGGGGTAGAAAAGCCAGCTCTTCCTCTTAAGAGAGCAGGTAAGATCTTTGCTGTGTATGCTCTTAATCCAGAATTAAGAGCTGTGAAGTCCCGTTTTGGGTCTCAGCAATCTGTATGTTAGTCTGTGCGCCCCGACCATGCAATCTGTTCTGAGTATCTTCCAGGTGTGATTTCGCACTTCCCTTCCTGTCCCACAGATGGGAAAGGTGTGTGATGAACTAATGTTGACTAGCACTGGCATTTGCCATCACTAGTCAATGTTAGCCTATACCCCGTGAAATTGATCACTTACCTGTGATTAGTCCCCAGGCTGATCCTTTTCTTGGTGCCACCATCTTGAGTGCGGTGCCAACTGCATGCGCATTAGCACTGTAGCCATGACTCTGACATTCTGTGCAGTTGCCTCAGGGAGCCATCGGAGCTGCCAGAGTGCTTGCATGGCAGCACTGATGACCTCCGCGGCTGGCAGAAATGAGAATGGGCACTGCCTGGATGCTGTTAAGAAAGTTCCAGTCACATGCGGTAAGCGTTGGTGAGCTTGTGGTGCATGATTTTGTGCACCACAGCTAGTTCACAATAGGTGACCGACCAACCCACTCCAGGGCCCAGGGCCAGCTGCCTATGGGGCAGGACCCCTTGGCAGATCGGAACCCATGGCTCCAGTCTACCAAGGCTTCCAATCCCCCCCCCGATCGCACCCGTCTGTGGCTCAGCTGCTTGTCCAATGAGGGGCTGTGGCATGCCCACATGGTGCGTGCTCCCAGCGGCCTCGGCTCATTGCCATCCAAGACAGTAAGGAGGTAGGTCCTCGCACATGTGCCGCGTTTCCCTGGGCCCTGGGGTGGGGTGGGGGTGGGGGGTTGTCTGCGGGGCCTAGGCGCCTCGATCCAGGCACCTACGCCCCACAGAGGATCACGATTGGGCAAAGAGAAGCCTTGGTTCATCAGAACCACGCAGTCTGGTCAACTAAGGGGTCCCACAGCCCCTCGCACATAGCCAGCTGGAGATCGGCCTCCTCCCACCCCGGAAAGGGGTGAGAGGAAGCTGATCTTAGTGCCTCCATGACTCTGGCAGCCCTAATGGAGCTGGGAGGGACCCACCTCTCCCTGTGTGAGGCTGTCACCTATCTTGCCAGGCTGGGGTGGCGATCGGCAGGCATGCCGACCCTGGTAGATGGCAGAGGGACCCAATGAGTAGCAGGCCATGTCTACTCAGAATGTGTGTGCTTGCACGATGGCAACCACATGCGCTCTCGGTAAATGGGGCTTGCAAGTCGGTGGGCCCCTCTGCCGTCTACCAGGGTCGCTGCGCCTGCCGATCACCACCCCAGCCCAGCAAGGTAGGTAATTAGCCAGCCCCCACCAGCTGTTCGGCTGATTTTCGGCCAATGTTGGCGGGGAAGTGTGCCCATGGCTGTCAGGGAGGGAAGCGTGTGTGAATGCTTCCCTCCCTGAACAGCCGCGGATGCTTTGTATGCGCAGGAACAGATGTTGAACACTTTTAAGTGCTCTACATCTGGAACACGTGGAAAACACTCCGGAACGGGCTGGGACACAAAACCAGCCCCGGCAATGCGAATGCTCCGTTCCGGAGTGTTTTCCACACGTTCAAAAACTGTATGTGCGAAAAGGCCTCTTGTCTCTGCTTGAGATGCAACAGGATGCTGGACTAGATGGGTTGTGGCCTGATCCAGCAAGGCTCCTCTTAGGTTCTTATGGAACACAGATGGAACATACGACTTGGTGACAATATCCACAAGGCCAGAGATGCCCGTTTTTCTCACCTAGAGGTACATTTCTTCTGCCATCCCATAATTCTATACTAATCTCCTGAAAGTTCTGTTTGAAATATTAAATCTTTGCTTCCTTCTAAAGGTGCCACAAATTGCATTGACCTATTTTCCCTCAATTTCTTTCTTTCTTTCTTTTTTGAGATTCTGTTCTGTTACGACACTTTGCAGTAATTATCATCACTGGGAATTTAGTTTGGAGTTTGTGTCCCCCACCTTTTCTCATTCTTCTCCTCATACTTCTTTTCACACCATTGAAAAGGAAAGCATTTAGTAGTGCCATCTCATTAACTAGGAATTCCTTAGAATCTCCCCCCCCTTCCTCTTCTTTGCTTTTAATAAGAATTAACTGTGTAGACAGACATGCATATTTAGCTGAGCCATTTTTTAAAAAAGACACTTAATTTCTCGCCATGAACTTGATTAACTTTGAATTATTAGCTCTGTTAAATTAATAGCTTAAATTCTACAGATATTTCCAGCAATTTGGATGCAAGAAGCCAGGCAGGCTGCCCAAAGTAAGACCCACGTGGTCTGCCAGGCCAGTGAAGCATTATATATGTATATAGACATCTTGCTTTTCTTGTTCTGTTTTGTTTTATTTAACAAAAGGAGGAAATAATGTCTTGCTGGTCAGAGCTGGTGCAAAACCTGCATTAGCATAAACACGGGAGATATATTACAAGGCATAATTTTGTGGCGTGAACATATTCAGCACCCAATAATTCCAGGCTAAGGGAAGCAAGGAATGATTTATCAAAATCCACCAGGTGATCAATTCATAAGAACAAAATAGATGTCTTTGCTTGCTTCAGCGCTGCTGTACTAAATCATAGGAAGGGAGGGGGCGAAAGGCCCTCTTTATATAACATTGTAGCAACATAAAATACGATGCTCTGGAGATGGTGCCTTATGGAAAACCCAGTAGCTTGGGCCATTTTTAATGCCACTGTGTGTTTTGGAATGAATGAGGCCCATATGCTACTCCTCTTTAGTTCCTCTGGCTTTTAATTCAGTCTTGTGGTGCTCCAAATAATAGATGGTTATGAATTCATTGAAGTGAAGAGCGGTGGGCGGTGTGGAAGAGTACAGTTGGAAGTTCTTTAGATGCCTTTCAACTTCATGGAGCATCTCCAGGGTTGACTCTGGCCCTTTCCTTGCTGGGTTGTAAGTCCAAACTGTGGTCTCTTCTAGGCTTCTGCCATCTGCTCAGTAATGTGGAATAGCTCTGTCCACACAGGATGGAGTGTAGCCCATGTGGTGACCCAGCCTACCCCTCACTTCCCCCTCTTCCGCAGAGAAATGCAAATAGGAAGTGAGCTACTAAGCATCCCAGTCAACTGCCAGTACCCTTAGGGCTTTATCCTAAAAATACCCTCACTGGCATCCTGCTTTCTATGCCTAACGTAAAGCTCTCTTAAAGCAGCAGACTCTCATGTAAAGAAGCAAGCTTGAAATTTAGCTTTAAAGTCTCTAGGTTCCTTGAAAAGAATAATGTTGCTTTGGTAATCTCCACCCCCTTCTCTCAAATGCTCCAACATAAGCAAACAGTCCCTATAAGGCTCAGTATAACAGCCAAATAGTCCACAGCCCCTTTTCTCAGGCCTTTCTCTCTCTGCTCCAAGAGGAGAGTTCCAACTTAGATGCACTCAGAGTCTGGTAGCAGTTCTTTCTTTCCCTACATGGGCTCTTCTACCCTCTGGCACCGAGCAAAGAGGCCCATGCACACACTTGGAGCAGTGCTCCCTGATCCCCCTCTACACCCCAATGAGAAACGAGAGAGAGAGAGAGACCATGAGCTGCCTCGTCTACCTGCTTAAATAGTCTGTGATTTGGCAGCTGCGATTGGTCCATTTTCAGTGGGCTGGCGTAGCTTCTGCTGGTGCTCCACCCCTCCTGTCAATCACAGCACTCCTAAAGATCACCAAGCCACTGCTCTGCTGCCTAGCCTTGGTGTGAATGACACAGGCCATAGTAGGATGATCAGAATGTCATCCGGTCTACAGGTAGAAGTCTTTTTCTAAGTGCTTTTTCACACGTCAGCCTGAAGTTGATAATTAGACAACACCTGGGCAAGAGCACCTGCATTTAGAGGAGGCTGTTACAGCCTCTGAGTGCTCCCTGCCTTCCCGAAAGTTGCTTAATTGTCAACTTGCTGAACAGCACAAAACCATGCTCCCACAAGCTAGCTACCTAACCTTTCCCAATCACTTAGCTGTCACATCCAGCCGGCAGTCATTCACACCTCTGGCTGGGCAGGGAGGTCAATGGAGCTGTCATGCAAATGCGCCGGCAGCTCTGCTAACCTCCTGACATGAGTGCACCTGTGCAGAGCATCAGCATCATCAAGGCGACAGTGGCCATGCACATGCAGTCACAGAGAGCGCCGCACTCAAGATGGTGGCTCCCTGAAGAAAACTGGCTGGCTAGTCAGTGTTAGTTGATTGCATTCCTTTCCTGCCCAACGCACAGGAAGGGAAGTGTGAAACTTCCCCTGGTCTAGTAGAGGACAGTATTCCATACTAAGGGTGCTTCCACACAGGGGCTAATAAAACCGGATCTCTGGCACCCAGATTTATTAAAACCAGATCCCGGGGGAACCGGTTTTAATAACTCTGGATCACTGGTAGATCCAGTTTAACAGGGTAGATCCGGATCTAAGAGATCCAGATCTACCCCACGGCCCCGCCTCTGCACACGTGGCGTAGATTTGGATTGGAGGCGGGTGCTGTGCGGACACACAGCACCCGGCTCCGATCCGGGACGAAGGGCCCTCCCCCCGCCCGCCATGATTGGCTCGCCAGAGCCAAGCATGGTGAGCTGGGGGACCTCACTGCCGCGGCTCGCCCTTGCCCCAGAAGCGGCAGATCGCTGCTTCTGGGGCCAGAGCGAGCTTGCCTAAAGCCCACCCTAGCCCCCCCTGGTGGGAGCATGGTGAAACCCCTCCTTACCTCGTCAGCATCGGCGTCGTTCTGAGGGTCTTCGCCTAGGATGCAGCGCGCCTGCGTCCTGCGCGGCTCCTGAGTCACTGGGGCTGCTACTGGCAGCCCCTGCCCTCAGGAGGTGTTCTGAGCAGGCGCGCTGCCTACTAAGGTTTTGTGAAGATCTCCTTTGAGGACTAGTACCAACACTCACTTCGAAAGACTGGCTGTGGAGGTCACGTCTTGCAGTAGACCGACAAAAGCCACCTATTGGTCATGTCAGCAACCTACACCTGTCTTTCTTTGGTCATTCTCATCAGCAGCGGAAATCATGGTCTCCTTGGCCAGTATGGGGCAATCAGGACAACTTGGGCGTTCTCTGTTCTGATCTTTCGTGAAGTCTTTGGTAACAGAGGAGTTGGGGGAAACGCGTACAGAAGCTCTTTTGGCCAAGGGCTCAACGAAGCGTCCATCCCCAATGTGAGAGGATCCCTGTTCCAGGAGAAATATCGAGGAAGTTGATGATTTTTGCTGGATTATCCCTAGTTGTGTCAGGGGTCATCTGAGGCATGATCACATTTGTGTGGTATCTCAGATGACCCTTCGCAGTGGGAATGGTGTGACTGCTCTCTGCTGGATGTGACAGGTGAGTCTGTGGTCGCGATTGCCTAGGTGGGAGACCAAGTGTGAGTTGGCCTACTGCTTGGATTTTAAAATTAATCTTCAGCCGGTGATCAAGAAATGGAATGGCTGTAACTCGGTGGGAAATTTTCTGCATTGCATGCCAGTCATTGGTATGACCCCCAAGTCTCTTTGTGGCACAAGGCAATAGCAAAACACCCTTGTATTATTGCCAAGAAAACTGTGCATATGTGTCTATATAGTCGCTGATAGGGATGTGCACAAATATTCAAAATATTCATTATTGAAATGAATTTGAATGAATTTGGACATTCGTATACGAATTGGATGCCCGGACATTGAGATTTCCGATTTAGAGCAAATACGAACATCGCAAGTTATTCATATGAAATCATTTTGACGTTTGTATCTGTATGTACCCGTATGCATCTCGTACGCGTCCATATGGGATGAAAACTTGATGCATATGGGATGTGTACAGGATCCGTATGGATGCGTATGGGATACATAAAGATACATATGAAATATGTATGTACCCGTACAGATACAAATGTCTGAATTATTCATATGAATACATGCTAAGGTATTTGTATTGAGTCGAATGTCTGGACATTAATTTCCCCTCATTTGTATGAATTTGCATTTTCAAATATTCGATTAGTTTTGAGCCGAAAGTTGAAAATTGCATTTGTGCACACCCCAGTAGCTGGAAGTTGATAGCAGCTAGAGATCGTGTTTATCTCCCTCCCATTTTATTTTCAATTTTCTATCACAAGAACTTGGGTTCTCTTTGGGACCGCCATGTTATAAGACCTTTTTCTTATTCCCTTGGTGTTCGGTCCCTTACTATTCAAATATCTCCTTCTGCTGACTATTGACTTGCTGAGTGTTTTTCAGAACCAGAGTTTTTCATAAACAGCCCTGTGTTTTCTCGTTAATTCCGTTCACAAAGCTTTTCCTTGTCTGAATTTCTCCCCAGGTTTGAAGGCCCCGCAGTTTACTTCATTGTTTCGCTCGTTTCCAGGCTTTCAGTATTTGTGAGATTAGCTATTTATATTCCCTCAAAAAACCTTTCAAAAGCCATTGGTGTGCTTAAAATTGAGACCCCCATCAGGAAAGTTTAACTATAAAAGGTTTGGGGGAAACCCACCCCCACAAAAATAACTGCTTTTGGAGCAGCCTTTCAGAGGGTCCAAAAAGGAAAGAGGAAAAGGAAATCACAACAGCCTAACCAAACTTATATATGTATTTCTTACTTATTTCTGTATTTGCTACCCAGAAACCTCTTTTCAAGGTGTAATGAAAGGCACTTAGGCTGCATTTCCATTGAAGTTTTTAAGTGAATTGAATCCGTTTTCAGAGCAAAGGATTAGAGGAATCTGAGGTTTCTGAGGATTAAAGATCCCCAAATGTGTGCTATCCATATTCGGATAAAAAGAAGTCTCGCAATGGGGTATAGGAAATAGTCCTTGCTTTTTGTGAATGGGAACATACTGGGCTTTTTGGGGGGAGGGGGAGCAGGAAGGGGCGTTCCCTTCAGTTCTCCCTGACCCAATAATCACACATTATTTCACTTCTGTTTCTCCTGGCTGTAGCGACTAGAGCAGAGCTGGCAGATGCTGTTGCAATGTTATGAGAGATACATTACTGTACATTGTAACAGCAGGGCGGTTCTGATAATCAAAGAGAAGAGAGACTCTTTTTTAAAATTTCCCGCTCCCCTCCCCTTGCTGCTTTATGTGTGAAGAGTCTGAACTGAAATGCTAGTGCAGACTATGGGATGCTCCAGGCAAGGCCTGCCAGAAGTCTGCATTGCCCTGCAGATGCTAGGGATGGGCACAGATATTTGTAATATTCAAAATTCGGTTGAATTCAGTTGAATTCCGACATTCGAACTTGAATCGAATGTTACAGTATTTGTTTGTTAACATTCGAATGAATACAAATGTTTACGGACGTTCATACAAATAGTTCGGACATTCGTTAAGCTGGGAAAACACATCAGATAACAATTCGTATCAGATACGTACTTGTTCATAGCAGATATGCATCTGTTCACAGGCAGATATGTATCTATCATATCAGATAAGTACCTGTTAATAGCAGAGATGCGTATCTGTTCATAGCAGATATGTACTGAATGTTCGTACGAATACATACAAATAGATTTGTATCGAATAGAATTTGAACACATTTGAATGTGTTCTATTCATACCAATATGGATTTTTGAACATTCAGTTAGTTTCTAATTGAATGCCAAAAAAAACCACATTCATGCACATCCCTGTCCTGAGATATATTCCAGAATAAGGCCATGTGCAGAAAGGGCCCTGATCGCCTATCCTTTCTGAATCTTGTTTTGGGCAGTAAGAAGTTCTAGGGTGTTTTTCCACTGTCACTAGAAGTACCCATTAAGTACCCAATAATGGGTACAAAAATGCCATTAAGTACTTAATGGGTACTTAATGGGTATTTCTAGTGACAGTGGAAAAACACCCCTAAATAGCTTTTAAAATGCAGTAGAAACTCTGCAACATGGGTTTCGAAGTGGAATGCTTGGTGGAAGTTTTTTTTTTCTTATTTCAATGGCTAGATAATAAGCAATCAAATGCACACATGCCATAAACAACTGGAGTAGCGACAAAATTGCCATCCTTGGAATTCCTCCAATATCTACAGATTTGACAAAGGATAAGAAAGGAGACACTCCTGCCTTTGAGTGTCCACGTATTCTGCTGAGATGATGCACTGAAGATGAGTACTTGGCTTAGGAAATGTGGAAGTGAAATGGTATGTTAGAGAGAGGAGTAGGGAGGAACAAAGGGAGGATGGAGGGAAATTCTAGTCTCAGCCTTTTGGGTCAAGTACAGCTTTGGAAAGACTGGGAAGTGGAAAAAGGCTCTGAATAAAAGATTACTTAATATGTTAGGCAAGATCTGCACATAAAGGATGTGCCCGAATGCATTTTTTGCATTCAAATTCGATTCAAAATATTAAAATATTAAAATATTCAATTCGAATCTAAATTCAAAAATTCAGATTTTCAAAAATCCAATTCGAATCAAATGATACGAATGTTGGGAACATTCCTATCTGATTTTCGAATCCATTCGCATCCCATTTTTCCATGTTTGCGTCCCGTTTGCATCCCGTTTGCATCCTGCATTCTATGCGCAAATAGACCATATTTTCAGATGTGATAAAGGATGCTCTATCAAGTCAAATTATTCAAAAATCTGTATCAGATTTTTGAAAACCCAAATTCAATCCGAATTCAAAAATGTGGAATTTTGAAAATCCAATTCGAATTCAAATATCGATAGTCATCTAATTTGAATCAGATTTTTGGAGTTTTAAATATCCATGCACATCCCTACTGCACATGTACTGTAAGCTGGCATGGAATTGCTCTGGCGGTGCATTGGCGGTGCATGTTCCACCCTATTACAGCAGAAGAGTGCACCTAGGTAGGAAGGTGCAAGAATATTCAAAATTTGATAGAATTCGTTCAAATTTGGACATTTGAATTCAAATCAAAAGTCTGTACCTTCAGTTTTTTAACATTCAAACAAATTTGAATGTTTTGAATCATTCATATGAATTATTCAGACATTTGTATGTGCATGTATCTGCATGCATCTCATACGTGTCCGTACGGATCTCATTTGTATCCATACACATTTGCATGGATATGAACTGGATGAAGGAGGAATGCATATGGGATAAAATGGGATGAGTATGGATGCGTATGGATGTGTACAGACACATATGAATGTTGTTGACATTCGTATCATCTAATGGAATATTCGTACAAATAGATATGAATGTATTCAAATCAGTTCAAATTTTAATACATTCGGTTTTTCCTCTATTTGTACAAATTAGGACATTTGAACATTCAATTCACATTGAATCAAATACAGTGGTACCTTGACATACGAGTTTAATTCGTTCCGTAACTTTGCTCTTATGTCAAATTGCTCGTATCTCAAAGCAATTTTCCCATTAATCCATTCCAGCTCCCAAAAAACCACCTCAGTTGTTTTTGTTATGTACTGTACTGTATTTACATACTCGTATCTCAAATCTTGCTCTCATCTCAAAGCAAAATATCACTCGCTCGGCGGCTTGTATCTCAAAACACTTGTATGTCAGGGCACTTGTATGTCGAGGTAACACTGTATTGAAAATTGCATTCATGCACAGCCCTACTCCTAGGTCCTAGGCTCCTGCATCCTGGGAGTGATCAAAATGCTGTTAGTGTTGCATAGAGCTCTACAGGGAAACCAATGGACGGAGCTCTGATAGAGCTTTGATTCCTCCCGCAACTGTGCGCTGTCTGCACTCACTGTGGGCAGCAATGTCCACATTGCAGTGAACAGGAAAATGGCCACCTTCTGTCCCTCTGGGAAGATCTCAGGCAGAACCACTGAAATAGGGAACGAAAAGAAGCAGGCCGCCTTTGCCAACTGCACAGTCTTTGTTTACTTTCTAGGCAAGTGCATGAATAGTCGTAGGCATTTGAAATCCGATCAAATGTGCTGAATTTTGACATTCAATTGAATTGAATGTCCCAAAATTCCAATGTAAACATTCAAATCAAATTTCAAATTTCAGATCTATTTGTTCAAATTATCTGGACATTTGTATAGGTATGGGTTCGTTCACAATGCATACTTGAAGATTCACATCTTTTCCACATCCATATGCATTAGTACGGATCCATATGGGCCTGGTTGCACAAAGGATAACTACAGGATGCATACAGGCATGTACAGACATACAGATGTGGGGAAGATGCGTACGTGCACATACAAATGTTGTCGGCTTTTGTTCGTGCAGATTCAAATCAAAAATTCAAACGAATAGATTCAAATTTGGTAAATTCAAATAGGACCTTGTTAAATTCAAATTTAGAAGATTTGAATCGCATTGGATTTTTGGATATTCAATTCAATTCAAACAGGATATCAAAAAAACATTCATGCACATTTTCTGGGTTCCTCCAGGGCACTGAACCTTCCTTGGTTTGGAAGGTGTGTGGGACAATGCAATTCATCCTGGATCTGGCAAATGCTCGCTTTTCCCACAGACTTTGCTCCTGTTTATATATCCATCCATTCATTCTCCACACCAGAAGAGTCAGCTTGAAACCTTCACTGCACTCTGACAGTGGTAATAAATCTTCCCAATCACTAGGTGTTAATGTTAAATTATGCAAATTGCCTTTAGAAATAAACAAGAAGAGAGATCAGCAGCACCAAGAGGCCCCAAAATTTGACGCATTAGGCTAGTGACTTTACGCAGTGCACCAGAGACACTGTCTTCTGGGATCACCAGAGAAGATACCACCTTAGCAGAGGACAGGAGCTGATCTGGGAGTCCCAAGGACAAAGAATCCAGAATGAGCTCCAAAGAGACGTCTTTGCAGCTGACATTAATTGCAATAGATGTAGGAAAAGGGAAGAGGGCAGCCGCCACCCACCCACCCACCCCAAAACAAAACTAATCCCCTTCCTCTTCTCACAGTCTTCCCAGCTGGGTTGCAAATGGGATAACTTCAGCAGCCAAGAACATCAAATAGAAGACTGAGAACAATGCGGCCTCTTCGATGCTTTGAGGAAATGGCAGACAATGATTAAAGTTTTATCATCTGACTTGCCTTGCAGCTGAATCTCAGTGGGATACTGTTGATAGATACAGCTCACAAACCTATCAAGCATCTTTGGCCCTATATATAAACTGTTCATTTTTTTCCCTTCATAATTGCAATCCATGAGAAGATTAGAAGGTAAGGCAGAAGCAGAATTGTACTCGTATTTCATCAGCTTGTCTGATCTAGGGATGTGCACGAATGTACAATCAAATCCAATGGGATGTGGACATTTGAATTCAAATACTACTACTAGTAGTTCATTTATATGGTCTACAGACCAGATATATTGAATGTTAAAAATACAGGCATTTACAAAAGGAGTAAATTATCTAAAAACACAATTATATATACATAAGACTTAAAACGTGTGATGAAGTGTAGGTGATTCAGATCAATTCACTCTGTTACAAGGTTTCATCTCCTGATTGCTCCCTTATTTTGACAGCTACGGCCAGAAACTTCAAATTTAAACATTCAAACGAATTTTGAATGTTCCAAAACGTTCATTAGAATGATTTGAAACATTCAAACATACAGATAAATATGCACTACTTAAGTATCTGTACAAATCTCATACATATCTGTACACATTTGAGCTGATAGTGGAGGATGAAAACGGGATGCAGACGGGATAAAACACGTACAAATGTTGTCAACACTTGTATCTTCAGATTCAAATCTAACATTCAAACAAATAGCTTTGAATGTATTTGGTTTGAATCGGATTTTGTTGCATTCAGATTCTAAACATTTGGATTGAATCTAATGTTTGGATATTCAAATTTGAATGCAAAAAATAAGAAACCACCACCACCACCATTCATGTGCATCCCTATCTACCATTGAGTTACAGCCAATGTTCCAGTAAGTAACCCATGAATCCTTTCTTCAAGATTCAGCAACCAAACTCTTTTAAAAGTCACTCCCTTTTTACACCAGCTCAGGATCCATCCCTTCCGATGAAATTACTTTCCCATGGCATCTCTTCCCCGCTCTTCCCTTGTATTCAGTGATTCCATTTTTTTCAAACGTTTCCCAGCATAGATCGGTGGTTCCCTTGGCATTTACCATTCTATCACTCCTGGAGCTGAGAAGCTAATCCTATCTGCCATTTGTTCAAGGTGCTTCTATTGCTGTTCTTGTTAATAATGTACGTTACCCTCCGTTATCCTACATATGTTGCTTTACAACTTGAATCTTGTTCTGTTCTGGATCTAATATTTTCTCTTTTTGCTTCCTTATTTTGGTTCTTCCAGCCTTTGGGGAATAGTCTTGCTTTAGCACATAGAAAATTTAAACACAGCAAGCAAAAGCCTTCCTCTGCTCAGATGAAAACCTTTTATTTTTTGCAGGGGGAGAAGAGAGAGGGGGGACAAATCCCTATTTTATCTATGAATGCATGCTTCACAGAATTGTATTCAATCTGTCTCTTTTATCTGAAAGAAATCAAAACCTTTACGCCATTCCATTTAGTAGACAGTAAACACATCTCTTTCTTACATTCTCATCTCATTATCTTTTTCTTTATTTTATGTTCTTCTTGTCTCAATATTTGGAAGAGGCATATTTAATCATGCAGCTAGGTGGGGCAGCAGAAAGCTGAAAAATGTCAGCTGGTATTGCCTGAGGTACCACTTTATTTAGATGTCTGATCTGCCAAGCAGGTGTTGAAGATGTGTGGCTCTCTTGAACCACAATCAGTCTGGGGTGGAATGTAGATGCAAGGTTGCAAATGTAGAATTGATGCTGCTGCACATATTCTCACCTTCCTGCCAATCCATTTGAATTTGGACATTTGAAGTAAAATCAATGCCAGTACATTTGGGCAGCTTCCAGATTAGGAGAATAAAATCTAAGGATGTACACGAATATTTGTAGGCATTCGAAATCTGATCAAATGTGCCGAATTTTGACATTCGAACTCGAATTGAATGTCCCAAAATTTGAATGTAAACATTTGAATTGAATTTCAAACTTCAGATCTATTTGTTCGAATTATCCAGACATTTGTCTGCGTGCCAGTTCGTATGTGATGCGTACTTGAAGATCTGCATCTTTCCCGCATCCGTACGCATTTTTATGGATCCGTAAGGGATGAAAAAGGGTTGCATACAGGATAACTAGGGGATGTGTACGGATGTGTACAGATGTGGGGAAGATGCGTATGTGCATATACGAATGTTGTTGACGTTCATACATTCAGATTTGAATCAAAAATACGAATGAAGACATTCGAATTTGGTAAATATGAATTGAATCTTGTTAATTTCGAATTTAAAAGATTCAAATCGAATTGGATTTTCGGGTATTTGATTCAATTTGAATAGAAGGTCAAAAAACATTCATGCATATCTCTACTTGGATCCAGAGTCCACACAGTTTCTTCAGACAAGGGATGTCTAGTTCTACTCATCAGCATCTTCTTCCGTTCTAAGGAAGATGTGCTACCTGGTAAATGTCACATCCCCCGCTTGGTTAACCTGGAGTATCCAAAAGTTGGTGACTTGCTTCTTATCCTAATCCTATGACCACTTGGGTGTGCAGAACCAGGTTTAATCCACAAAATGGGGTAAGAAGAGGGTCATTGCACCAGATTGTGGGATAGTCTAAGGGTGTTTCTGCACTGGTCGCCGAGAAACAGATTAAAGAAAATCTGTTTCCCGGCGATCCATCCTCCTGAGAATCCGGCTGAAATAGGGATGGATTTGGGGAGACCTCCCGCATCTGCACAAGCATGGGGAGGACGGATCCTGCTGGCCAGATGTTCCGGGTGCTGTGCAGAGGCCACAGCACTCATTCCCCAAGGCAGTTGGCCTCCCGTGCCTCTGACGCCACCCCCGGAGCTGTGGGACTGGAGCATTCAGCTGCCAGTCAATGTGCATGCAGGGGAGGGGCTCCAGAGGCAGACCGGCCTGCTTCTGCCCTTCCCAAGATGGTGGCCACCAGCACATGCATCCCCTCGCCTCTCCATGTGCAGAAGCGTCCTGCTTCCAGTCAGATCAAGGTGAGGGGACAGATTGAAGACCTAATTTTCCAGGTCTTCACGGAGGCCAGATTTTTTCGGCAGTGAGACCCCATTAGGGTTGGATCTCGTGCGCTGGTGTGCGGAAGCGGCCACCTTGAAGGATCCCGGATTCGTCCTCCAGCACAGAAGCTAAGTTCCTAAGTGTCTCTAATGTTTCTCTAATGTGTGCTTAAATGGGTTTCCGTGGCCAGTGAGGAAACACCCTAAGTTTCTCTGCTGTATTGGCACACAGTAAAACAAAACTGGCTTAAAAGTAGTTTAGTGGTGGTAGAGACCTCATGCTTTCATATTTGCAAGGGGTGGGAAAATGTAACAGGGCCTTTACTGTGGTGGGTCCCCAGACTTTGGAAAAGCCTGCTTCTTGGGGTGCATCAGGCACCAACATGGTATGTCTTTCGGTGCTTGGTTAAAAGCATTCCTCTTCAGGCCTTTGATGCTTAGCTTTTTCTAAGTGCTGTCCTGCTAGGGAAGGAGGGTTTTATTTTTATGTGCTTTGTACTGCCTTCTGGCTTTTCTCTTTTTATTGTTGCCACCTATGCTGTGACCTCTGGGTGAAGGGCAGGATATAAATACTCAAACGAACTCTGGGCTGTGCGAATTTTCTCTGCATGTGGTCAGTTTGGTCTTGTGGTTAGAGTGCCGGAACCTTACTGAGAGTCTTCTGCTTCGATCCCACACTTCTCCGTGAAGCCAGCTGGGTGACCTTGGGCTAGTCCCAACTCTCTTTCTGAGGTCTCACAGCCCTACCTACCTCACTGTGGTAGAGAGAACAGAAGATTTGTCCGCCGCTTTGAATATTCCTAAGGGTGAGAAAAGTGCGATATAAAAGCCCAAACATCTCCTCCTCTTCTTCTTCCTCCTCTTCCTCCTCCTCTTCTTCCTCTTAGAGTTGTCATATTTCTCCTTCTATGCTCTCACAGCCCAACCAACCTCAGAGGGTGTCTGTGGTGGGGAGAAGAACAGAAGGTTTGTCAGCTGATTCAAATCCCCTTAAGGGTGAGAATAGGGTATAAAAACAACTTTCTTCTTTGTGGACACTGAATGCTGAGAAATCAGGCAGGACAGTTTATTATTATTATTATTATTATTATTATTATTATTATTATTATTATTATTATTATTATTATTATTATTATTATTATTATTATTATTATTATTATTATTATTATTATTATTATTATTATTATTATTATTATTATTATTATTGGAGATAAATGAAACCCAGCCATAATTTAGTTGCTTCTGTTTCCCTTCCAAACGCTAGCTTCAAGCTCCTGGTGTGGGCTCCACTCCGTTGGAGACAGTCCTTGGGACAAATCCATCCTCTATCTCTGATTGCCTAAACAGGAATGGCAGGCTGTGATACTCTAGGGTAGAACAAGCTAAGTTTAGCATCCTTTCCCTGCACAGAGCAGAGCCCAGACCTACAATGACACTTCGCCCACTTGCCCTCAGGCCACGGCGCTGGCAGTGCTTGTAATTCCAAGAGAATTATCTGCTGCATTTCTTTGTCATCTGCGCAATAATTACACTTTAATTTAAAATGACTGGGAAATTAGTGAATTTCCATTTAATTGACAAGGAGGGAGGGGAGGCCGATACAAACCCATCTCCCTTCCCTTGGCCCTTTTTAAAAATATATTTAACTTAAACTTTTGGGTGTTCTTCCCCCTCCCTCCCTTCCACCCAAGGAAAAAAGTTTTAGAATCAGAAATGGAATTGAATTAATCAAGCCGAGTTTGAAATTAATTTAATAGTGACAGATAAAACTTAATGCAAATGAGCTGCCTGTCTCAGGAGGCATTTCCAGCAAATACAATTTTAGATTCTTTAAAAGGGGGGCGGCGGAGGAGGAGAGAGGAACGGAGAGATAATAAATCAGTCAAAATTCTTTTTCCTTTTACATCTGTGAAACCCCACAAATCTTTTTATGGAAATGCTGCATCTGGAAATTTTATGTGGCAAACAGAAGTCTTCCTCCCATCTTCCTTATGCATGGAGTCTTCGTGACATTCACAACATTTATCGCTTTTCCTATGTGTCCCTCGTTTCCTCTCCACGTTTCTTGACGTTTGCACTGAACATAGTGGATTTTTCTCAGTTCCTTCTGGTATTCCACAGCCTTGCTTTTAGAGAAGTGTGTGGACTTTAAAATGGTGGTTCAGTTCAAATTGAACGAACCATGTGCAGTGCGGTGGGTAACTGGCCAATCAGAGACCGCGGGGTACACAGGCACACCACGCTGCTGGCTGATTGACAGTTTGGAACCTGCTGGTGACGAGATAAGTGCCTTGCATGTGTGCACATCCCCATGTAGGTCTGGGCCCAGGGTGGGTGGGTGCCCAGGGTGGGGTTCCTGGAGGCCCTAGGGAGCCTGATCCGGTCCCCTAGAACCCACAGGAACCCAGGGAAGGACCGCGACAGACTGGCCAACCCCTGGGTCCAGCCAGACCCAATCCGGACAGGCCTGGGAATGGGGTCCCACTCCCGTGCTGGCCTTTTCAGGCTAGGACATGTGGGGTGCTTTCCCCTTTCACACATAGGCAGGTAGGAACATGTGGAGACATGTTCCTTACCTGCCTATGTATGAATGGGGAAAGCATCCACACGTCTCCTAGCCTAAATGCACTACTGTTAGACTGTAGAGCGGAAAGGCCTCTGGGCTCTTACACATTAAAAACTCTTTAAAAGGGCAAAATACGAGCAAATACAAACTGATTTATAACTGAACCCTGATGTTGAACCCATTTTGACCAAACCGTCTTGGTTCAGTTTTTGCTTGAACCAAATTCCCAAACCCGGTGGGCGTTATGTTCAAATCTGAACTGGTCAAACCACCCAGTTCAATTTGGACTGGTTCAATTTGGACTTGTTTGGCATACCTCTACTCTGCTTCTGCTCAGATTTCACTTTAATAAGAACTTTCTTCATGTGTTCACTCCGGAATGAGAAAGGAGAAGGATCATTCCCCACTTGGGGAAAGTCACACGTACTTTTTCATGTGTTGATATCCCTTCCTCCCTGACGAAAGTTAGGCATTAATGTCAAGCATTTCCCCTTGCACAGAGATAGATAAAGGCAGGGCGCAAAGATTTGGCCCTTAACATCAAATGAGGAAAAAATACATCCTGATTTATGTTTTTCAATGATGCTGTTGAAAAATAATCACCACACCAGGTGTACAAACAGCATCTACAAGATGACAGTAAGAACCTGATAATTTGGATTTAGAATTAGAAACAAGGTACTCACAAATAGTTTGAGTAATTACAAGAGGCAGGTGTTTAGTCATTTGGCAAATACGGGTGGATGGGAAAATTATGGAAGAGAAAGTGAAAGAGAATGACAACTACACACTAAGAATTTGGTAGGACTCTGCGGTATGGATGTACATGAATATTCATAGGCATTCAAAATCTGATTAAATGTGCCAAATTTTGACATTCGAGCTCAAATAGAATGTCCTGAAATTCAAATGTAAACATTCAAATTGAATTTTCAATTTTGGATCTATTTGTTCAAATTATCTGGACATTCATATGTGTACAGGTTTGTACACAATGCATACTTGAAGATCCACGTGTTTCCCAAATCTGTACGCATTTCTATGGATCGGTAAGGGACAAAAATGGGTTGCATACAGGATAACTACGGGATGCATACAAACGTATACGGATGCGTATGGACATGTACGGATGTGGGGGAGATGTGTACGCACACATATGCAGATTCAAATCAAAAATTCACATCAAAAATTGTTAAATTCAAATGTAAAAGATTCAAATCAAATAGGATTCTTGGGAATTCAATTAGACTCAACTAGAGTGTCAAAAAAACATTAGTGCGTATCTCTACTCTGCAGTTTTATTTTTGGAAATTTATTATCAGCAGTGATATTATGACAGACAACAATCTCTTTAAAAATCCACATTAGTTATGTGATGTTTCCTTCAAGATAACTGGGAAGTTAGGACTAGTATAAAATGAGGCAGCTCAGCTGATGACAAGTGTGTTTGCTAAGGTAGATATCATGCTGGCCTTAAAAATTTTTCACACATTTTCTATAAGCTACCAAGAATAATTAACAGTGATATTATTGACATAGGTCGCACTGAGGTGAAGGAACTAGGGATGTGAACAATTTTTTTAAAATTTGAATTGAACAGAATGTGATGAAATGCACATTTGGTCGAACATAGCCCCTTTGAATGTGGTAGGATCCAAATTGAACCTGAATGTTCTTTGAACACTATTCAAATCCCTTCTGCCAGTCGCGCCTATGGATCCTCTACTTGATCTGCTCTGAATACATCAAATCCATTCTGAATCCACTTTGAATCCACACTGGATCCACTGCAGATGTGACTGGACAGCTGCTTTCTCAGCTGCCCATGTTCTAGGGATGTGCATGAATGTTCTAAACATTCAAAATTCAATCGAATTGGATTGAATGTGGACATTTGAATTCAAATAGAATGTCTTCACGTTCAAATTTAAACATCTGAACAAATTTTGAATGCTCCAAAACATTTGTTTGAATCATTCAAATCATTCAAATCACTTGAATGTACAGACACGTATGTATTACGTATAGATAGATAGATAGATAGATAGATAGATAGATAGATAGATAGATAGATAGATAGATAGATAGATAGATAGATATAGAATTGAAAAATTAGGGATGTGGCCACCTGAAAATAACCCAGCACCATGCTTTGTGTGCTAAATGCTTTCATTTATATCTGTTCTATTTTCTATTCAAGCCCTGCCAATGCAGGAATGGCATGCTAAGTTTTCTTTCTTTATCAGCATAATTTATAGGGCATAGTTTCCAGAATTGCCATTTCTGCTTATTCTCCAGTTTTCCCCCTTCCTCAGCAAAAGAACCAGGCACATTTCTCACAATAGCAGCACTTGGAAATTAGTAATCTTCCCACCTTCCTTGGCATCAGAGGAATTGCGCTCAAATTAGATTCCTTTACATATTAATTTCCCTCCGTCCACTCCAAACAGTTTGCATTTGTGTATGAATCGTATTAATAATGCCTTTGCCTTTACAGTAATTAAATCTGACAAGTGAGCCTGCCAATATCAACTCATCCCATCTGCAGTGTAACCCAAAGGAAGGGCCAGGATTACCTGTTTCAGGTGAAGCAGATTCAAAACTGGTATTAATTTAGCTCTCTGGGATAGGGAAGTGACCCCTTACTTATGACATCCCAAATTAACCATCGCTGTTTCAAACCGTGCAATGTTATTCTAGCCATCTGACTTGATCACCCTCCAGGGCACAAATCAATGGTTCCTTCCAACTTCACAGCTCTATGAAGCCAGTTTGGTCTAATGGTTAGGGAGCTGGACTCTTAGCTGGGAATACCTTTTGCACGAGGGGTTTTGGAATGCATCTATGACACGCCAGGATGGAGCATTCACTCTTGTGGGGCAGCTGGATCCATTCCAGGCCACCCCAAGCGTCCTGACGCATTGTAGACATGTTCCAAAAGCAGAGCACAAAAATGTGCTCTACAAGTGCCCCAGCGCGTTCTGGCCATCCCTGGCCATCCAGGGAGGGAAGCATTCACATGCCTCCCTCCCTGACAGCTGCAGGACGTGCCCCCCCCCCCCACGATTGGGCGAAAATTGGCCCCACAGCTGGCAGGCTCGTGCACATCGAATTGGAATGCAAAAAAAAGGAAACAAGGGGTTTCCCACACATTTGCTCTTCAGCAAGTGGTCTGGAGACCGTCTCTGGCAAAAGCCCTAAAAAATGAAGGAACAAGAAAATCGCCTTCTGGGAATGAATCAGGGGGGTCCATCCCCATGTGTCCCAGCCGTAGTGCACTCCAGCCGTCCATCTGTAATGCAAAAAGGCCTCTGCTTTCCCATCTCCCCAGGTTCAAAAATGTAACGGAGGTTCTTACGGATGTCTCTAAGCATTTGATTCATATTCAGATGCTAATTTTCAAATGTGCCAACATTCAGTTCGAATACAAATGTCCAAATTCACACAAATTTAGGGATGGGCATGAATGCATTTTTTGTATTTGCATTCAATTCAAATGGATAAATACCAGATGTGAGAAATAAAAGGTATGGTCAAACTCATCTCTCATCTGAACACCTAGGGTCTTTCCTCATTGGCCTGCCGAAAACGGATCTATTAGATCCATTTTTTGGCAATCCGTCCTTTCCAGTAAATCTGTCACTATTTGTGACGGATCTACCGGACCCTTTGCATCTGCAAACGTGAGAGGAGGATGGATTGGGAAACAGATTTGAGGTGGGTGTAGTGCGGTTGCACAGCACCCACCTCAATCTGTCCTCTGAAGTTCCTCCCCCCCAGCCTCCCTGATTGGTTTCTCTGGAGCCAGCCATGGAGAACTGGGGGCCTCCATTCTCTGGGCTCCCCCTTGCCCCAGAAGCTGGAATCGTGGCTCCTGGAGCCAGGGGGGGGGGCTTCACCCTACACCCCCACCACCCAACCCCGGTTCAGGCACACGTGATCCCCTCCTTACCTGTAGGCAGCCAGGCCGATTCTGGCTGCCAGGGCCCGGTGTGCTTTGAGTGTGTGTGCAGCGTGCCTTCCCATTGGTCAGCCACGCGTGCCTTGCACAGAGGGCCTGCTGAAGCTGGGCGCATGGCTGGCAAATGGGGATGTGTGCTGCGTGCATGCGCAAAGCACGCCAGGCCCTCGCAGCCAGAATCTGCAGTTGTACGGATCTGTATGGGACGAAAATGGGTTGCATACAGGATAACCATGGGATGCATATGGATGTGTGTGGATGTGGGGAAGATGTGTATGGGCACATTCAAATTTTGTTGGCAATCTCTAATTAGGATCCAGCTACATTCCCCCCCCCACACTTGTTTTTTTCCCTTAACAATTTTTGCACCAAACTGACCCTAATCCTTATTTTCCCATAGGCACAACGATTACCTATTAGAGAAACTGAAAGGGGAGAATGGCAAATGATGAGGGACTATTTCATTTTACAAGGTTTTTAAATCCATATATTTTAATTGCTTTTTAATTGCTTTAATTGTTTTTACTCCAAAGCTACCCCAAGCACTCAGAGGGGTAGGATGGGCTATAAATTTGAATAATGTAATAAGAACTCATAAAAAATATATATAAAGTGAGTTGGAATTATAATTGTAGGTAGAAACCAACCAAGGACTGTAATGGCTAGATCTACTTTTCTGAACATGTCACGTTCATCAGCTTTGGACTCCATGGAGATCCTGGCTTCTGACCCAGGAAGCTTCAACCCCTTTATGGAACTTGCTGCCAAAAGAGGTGGTAACAGCTACCAGTCTAGATGGCTTTAAGAAAGGGTTGGACAAGTTTATGGATAACAGATGTATCAATAGCTACTAGAATGGATGCCTAAGTACAATCTTCAGGCTGGGGGGACAGGCAGGATGCTTCTAAGGCCATTTGATGGGATTTGAGAGCAGGAGAAGGTCTACCCTTGTTTCTGCTTGAGACGCCCATGGGTAATTGGTGGGCCGCTGTGTGTGCAGAATGCTGGACTAGATGGGCTGTGGCCTGATCCAGCAGGGCTCCTCTTAGTTTTTTATGGATGGCTGATATATCAGTGGCTACTAGAACAGATGCCTAAGTACATCTTTCAGGCTGGGGGGGACAAGCAGGATGCCTCTAAGGCCATTTGATGGGATTCGAGAGCAGGAGAAGGTTTGCCCTTGTCTCTGCTTGAGACGCCCATGGGCAATTGGTGGGCCACCGTGTGAGACAAGATGCTGGACTAGATGGGCTGTGGCCTGATCCAGCAGGGCTCCACTTAGGGTCTTATGTTCTTTCTGCTATTAAGGCTGTGGTCACACTTAAGATTTAATCCAGCTTCAATCTACTCTTGGAGTGAGAGACTACAAGCTGTTTCCTTTCAGGGTTAAATAAATCAGAAAATTGACCTTGGGGATAGATAATGTGGAAAGAAAATTACTGGTCACTTTGCTGAAGTGTTCTGAGCATGACTTACACTCCTGCCATCCCTGTTGCATTCAGACTAGAGATGTGCACAAATGTTTCCTTAAGATTCTATGCGAATCAAATCAAATACCCCACAATCTGATTCGATTCAAATATTTTAAATTCAAATTCAAATCTATTCGTTTGCATTTTTGATTTGCATCTGCACAAACAAATGTCGACATCTGTATGCATCCATTCATGTCTGTATGTGGCTGTGCATGCCTGTATGCATCCCGTAGTTATCCCATATACAACCCGTTTTTGTCCTGTACGGATCCATACAAATGTGTACGGATACGGGAAAGATGTGGATCTTCCAAGTACACAACATGTACGAACCCGTACACATACAAATGTCTGGGTAATTCAAACAAATAGTGCTGAAATTCAAAATTCAATGTGAATGTTTACATTCGAACTTTGGGACATTCGGTTCGAGTTCGCATGTTGAAATTTGGCATATTCAATTAGATTTCAAATGCCTATGAGTATTTGTGCACTTCCGTAATTTAGACAACCTTCTGGAAGACCTCTCATGGTAAAACACAGCATATGGTCATCCTTCCCATGTGCCAACTGTGGTACACAGGTTCTGGGGCATGCAAGATCCTTGCAGGTGGTTAATGCCAGCCTTGAAGCCCCAGCTAGAGAAGGAGATTTCTAGAGTGCTGGGCTTGGCCCTCTCATCTTGGCCTAACATTACTACCATCACCCCGCTGGGAAGCTCAATGTGCGTTTGAAAACCACATCCCAAACGGCTTAAATCAATCATTGCCTCATGTGTTGCCTTGCTCTCTTGCATCTGTACACTAGAAAGTAAGGTCTTCCCAAGGTTAGGTAGTCTACTGAACAGTCCAACAGGCCCAGTACCATGGTGGACATTGTCGCAGTTTAGGCAATGAACCCAGGTGGTCTTCAAATGGGGTTATAGGTAGAAGCCCCTCTGCTATAATACATTGGTTCATGGGTTATTTATTTATTTAGATGAAGAAGGAGAAGAAGAGTTGGCTTTTTCTACCCTGCTTTTCTCATCCATTTAAGGAGACTCAGGGTGGCTGACAAACCTTCTGTTCTTCTCCCACAACAGACACCCTGTGAGGTAGGTGGGGCTGTGAGAGTCAGAAGATTGCTGTGACTAGCCCAAGATCACCCAGCTGGTTTCATGGAGGAAGAAGAGCTGGCTTTTCTACCCGACTTTTCTCACCCATTTAAGGAACTTTCTGTTCTTCTCCCCACAACACACACTCTGTGAGGTAGGTGGGGCTGTGAGAGCTCAGAAGAGAGCTGTAACTAGCCCAAGGTCACCTAGCTGGCTTTATGGATGAGTGTGGAATCAAATTCTGTGACTGTGAGATGTGAGTCTGGCATGCTAACAACAAGACCATAAATATCTGCAGGTGCACAGATGGGCTTCTTTTTGAAGCTAATTTGCAGTGGGGCAGATAATCCAGCAAAGTGATCTTGTTTGCTGTGTGTAGCTACTGTATTTAAAATAATAATAACAATTGTAGCAATTGCAAGTTTGCCCAAGTTTTCCACCAGCTTCTCTAGCCTCCGGGTAAAAGGATTCTCCCTGCTTCCAGAAGCTTGCAGTGCACATTTGGCACCAGCAGGGGATGGACTTTTAGCCTGAGGGCAGAATGGCCACCCAGCCGCATGGCAAGCGTAAAAAAACAAGCTTCCTTCTTCCTGCCTGCCACAGGATATGACATCAGAAGGACTTCTGACCTGCCCAGCTGATGCACTTCTCCTATCACCTACCTGGATTTTATCCTGAGGTCACTTCCTTCCCCGCCTTCTTGTGGGGGATATAAAAAGCTTTGCAGAGTAATAAACGCTCTTTTTTCCAGCTCATCTTGTCTCCCACCTAACTTCTTTCTCCTGTCCTCTCTGTCTTTAAATCACCATAAGAGCACATGGTGACCCCTTATAAGCATGCCGGTGGCTTATAAGGGAATACTGTCGGAACACCCGGTGATCGTACCAGTCTAATGGTACCAAGATCGTTGCAGCCCCTTGGGTTGTAACCACGTATCGATGTGGTTCTCAGGACTGCAGCCAAGACCGAGGTAGCCATAAACTACCTCCCCCAGGTTTCCCTGAGCCAAGGATTTAGGTTGCAAAGCCGGATTGCAACACAACAACAACAACAACAACAACAACAACAACAACAACAACAACAACAACAACAACAACAATAATAATAATAATAATAATAATAATAATAATAATAATAATAATAATAATAATAATAATAATAATAATAATAATAAAATACAGAACCAATCAGCACAAAGTAATACGTTCCGTGTGTGTTTAGAGACCTCTGGGAAGAGGTTGTAAATGCAAATGGAGTTCCTCTATCACTGAGAGATAAAAGTAACAAGAGCAAAAGGAATGTAATTAAATGAACAGAATTATACATTTGGAACGGCTTGCTTGGGCAAAGCCCTCATGACAGATAAATAGGTGGTTGAATGTGTAAGCACAAATTGATAAAGTTGCTTGCAGATAATATGGAGAAATCACCCGTCCCGTTCTTCCTCTTTGAATAGATGCATTCTCAAAGGGAACAGGGCAGGCAATTTATAACAACAGATATTCTGTATTAATAAGGGGACTCAGAAAGTATTTAGCATGGGTGATGGCTCAGTCTCTTGGAGATATTTGTTATTAAGAAGATTAGGAAAAATCCTCCACGAAAAAGGTGTTCACCCAGGCCACATGAAACAGTAGGAAGCAATGAACACAGAATGGTGAATCCAAATTTGAATCCAAATGCGGTAAGGAGTGTCCCCCTAACTGGACTATATGCGGATCAAATCGCCCAAATCCACACCAGATTTAGTCCTCCAGAAAACTCTTCTTGCCACAGTTGGAGCATAGTCCACATCACTTTGGGGGCCAAGTCCGCGCATGGCGACACTCCTGGGCTATTTGGGTAGGAGATTGACTCTGGCATCATCAGGAGGTTTCACGCCCTGTGCTCACCATTCCTGCCCTGTGTGCTGGGGTTTGCAACTGTTTGGACTTTTCTTTTAATAAATGGTGATAAAACAGAAATGATGAGAGGGTCAAATGGCCTTCACTGTCTCATGAGTCTCTTTCGGTGACCATTATTCCCCCCGACCCTTCCCTGCTCACCAAGCCAGTCTTGGATGATAGCTTGGTTTTGCACATAAGTGCTGCATCGTCTTACTGGGCACTGTGCCCATGGCTTCTCTGTACTTTTTTTTAAATGCACTTGTGCTGTAAGGTATTTCACAGGCAGTACTGAATCGCAGAAGGTTTTGGAACCACACCA
Source organism: Aspidoscelis tigris stejnegeri (assembly GCA_023333525.1). Taxonomy (NCBI): domain Eukaryota; kingdom Metazoa; phylum Chordata; class Lepidosauria; order Squamata; family Teiidae; genus Aspidoscelis; species Aspidoscelis tigris. The sequence continues at coordinate 21,776,370 of JALMGA010000012.1, read as the reverse complement.
TCGGCACCATGGAGGTGGTCCGGATCCACCCTAACCCAAAAACTCATGTGGCCTTTGGGCCTAGGCTCTGAGTGCCCCAAAGGGTGAGAAACAAATGCTTCCAGAGAACCCATTTCAGTGGTGTGCTTTGGGGTACTGCCATGGGTGTCATTCTCCCAAACACAGAGATGTGTCTTCTGTACACCGCTTTGTCCTTGACCAGGGCCTCAAGGTCTTCTGGTTGATCTTGATGTCAAGATCAACAGATAATCTTCAGCAGGGTCTCCTGGATGGGGATCATGTTCCACCCCATGCAGATGGAGCAAGGCAGTGTTGGGTGGGACCACACAGATCCACCAGTCGTGCTCAGAAGTGAAGGTGGGGGTTCCTCACTGAAAACTGCAGTTCAGTATAGAAAGAGCCTAAGATAACTTGGAGATCCTCCAAAACCCATCCCCAGCCCAAATGTAAACAGATACACAAGACGCGCCATCATCTGCCTGTTGTGACCTTTATTTATTTGCATGTTTATTGCATCTTCTCGTAACAAGAAGGGGTTTTTTGGCCTACAGGAAATTGCCTCGTTATTTGTTTGCACTTTATTTTGCCCTAGGCAATGCTGTGCATGCATTATTTACTAAGTTTTGCCCATTTAGAATCTAGCTTAACAAATTACATGTGCGCCAGAAGAGCAGGAAAACTAATGAAAGACAACCTTCAGTGCGGCCTACTCCTCTTCTGCCCGCTTTCCCCAAATTCTGGCCCATCATTGCTCTTGGCAATGTTAATCTGCTCTTTTCGAGGTTTCAGGTTTGTGACACATGTTGGTTTGATCTACCGCAAGGGGACCGGAAGGCGCTGCCCACTTTGACAAGGTGCAAAGGTTTACTTTTGAAAGTAATGGATGTGCAGAATGAACCCTGCCCGAGAATATTTGCCGAACGTCATTTCCAATGGATAAATAAATTTGCTTTTCTGGATGCTTTATGGCCATGCAATTATGGCTTTGGACAAAGACCTTTCCCTGGGCCCTGCCAGGCCTCTTAGCAACAAATAGAAATGATTTCATCATGATATCATCATGAAGTCTGGGGTTGGGATGAGTGGCTTCACCTTCTCCAGCAATGGGGGCTCCTAACTTTCAGAGAAGGTGTTTGCAGGCACAGGCTGAGTGGCTGCTGGCTGTAAAAAATGATGCAACCTGGGTGGGTTCAGCACTGATGCACAAAAGAGGAGGAGAAAGAGGAGGAGACGTGGCTTTTATACCCTGCTTTTCTCATCCTTAAGGTAACTCAAAGCAGCTGACAAACCTTCTGTTCTTCTCCCCACAACACAAAACCTGTGAGGCAAGAGGGACTGTGAGGGCCAAGAAAGAGAGCTGTGACTAGCTCAAGGTCATCCAGCTAGCTTCATGGAGGAGGAGGAGGGGAAGAAGAGGAGGAGGAGGGAGAGAAGGAAGGGAAGAGTTGTCTTCTTACCCCCTTTATTCACTTTTAAGGAGACTCAAAGCAGCTGAAAACCTTCTGTTCTCCCCAAAGCAGACACCCTGTGAGGCAGGTGAGGCTGTGAGAGCTCAGAAGAGAGCTGTGACTAGCCCAAGAGCACCCAGCTGGCTTCATGAAGGAATCAAACCTGGTCACTATGAGATATGAGTCCAGCACTCTAACTACAAGACCAAACTGGAAATGGAAATAAAGGAGGAGGAAAGAGTTTTTTTATCCTACTTTTCTCAGGTTGGAGCCTGACACTCTAATCACAAGACCAAATTGGCTCACCTGTGGCCAGCAATCACTTGCCCCATGCCTGTGAACACCACCCTTAAAGCTATGGGCTTCTACTGTTCCCCAGTTCTGAAGAGGCTGGAGGGATGGACTAGATCAGTGGTTCTCAACCTGGGGGTCGGGACCCCTTTGGGGGTCGAATTACCCTTTCAGAGGGGTTGCGACGAGCCTCCGACCACCCTTCCCTCCCACCTCCCAGCTGCTCCGCCCCCATGGTTGGGGGTCCCCACAACATGAGGAACTCCATTAAGGGGTCGTGGCATTAGGAAGGTTGAGAACTGCTGGACTAGATGAAGGTGAGATGGAAGAAACTTGTTGAAGGCCATGTTTGCTAGATGCTAGGGGCGTGCATGAATGCAATTGTTGAGATTCAATTCAAATCTTCAAAATTCAAATTTACCCAAACGTGATTTGAATTAAGCAAATTCAAATCTATTTTCTCAAATTTTCAATTTGAATTTGCACTTAAGAATGACGAAAACATTTGTATGCGCCTGTACGCATCATTATGCATCTGTACATGTCTGTATTTATCCCATAGTTATCTCATATGCAACCTGTTTTCATCCCATATGGGTCCGTACAAATGTGTACGGATGCGGGAAAGACTCGTACGTGCAAGTACGCATTTGTATGAACCTGTACACATACAAGTGTCTGAACAATCCAAATAAATAGATTTGAAAATTCCAAATTCGTTTGAATGTTTAAACACAAATTTATGGACATCCAATTTGAATTCGAATGTCAAAATTTGGACAAACTCTATCGAATTTTGAATGTCTTCGAATATCTGTGCACATCCCTACTAGATACTCTATCTTAGAGGGATGAGGACATTTTGAATGCTTTATAAAGCACTCAAAGGTACATTTTGCACACCATTACTACTTTGCCTGTTCATTGAGAAGGTGAGACTTGGGTTGACTTGTTTCTGAATCTGCAGATATTCAGTTCCTTAAATTTGATTGAACTGAACCAATCTGCTCTCCATGAACATGAACCAATCAATCTGTTAGGGTTTTTTTTCTCTTTTCTTTTTGTATTTTGGCCACTGGGAAGTGCTTTTTTCAATGGGGGAAACATGTAGGGGTGTACACAAATTCAATTTTTGGGATTCAGTTTGATTCGAATTGAATACCTGAAAATTCAATTCGATTCAAATGTTTAAAATTTGAATTTAATCAAATTCAATTCAAATTAAGCAAATTTGCATCTATTCGCTCAAATTTTTTATTTGAATTTGCACTTACAAATGTCAGCAACATTCATAGATGCCTGTACGCGTCTTCCCTGGGTCCGTACATATCCGTATGCATCCATAAACATCCGTATGCATCCCATAGTTATCCCGTATGCAACCCGTTTTTATCCCGTACGAATCCTTACAGATGTTTACAGATGCGGGAAAGATGCAGACCTTCAAGTATGCGTAGTGTACAAATCCACACAAATAGGAATGCCCGAGTACTTAGAATGAATAGATCCAAAATTCAAAATTTGAATTGAATCTTTAAATTCGAATTTAAGGGACATTCTATTCGAATTTGAATGTCGAAATTTGGCCAATTCGATCAAATTTTGAATGAATTTGAATATTCGTGCTCATCACTAGAAACATGTGTTTTTTTGTTTGTTTTTGAACAAGTCTGGAAGTGAAAGCAAACAATTGTGCCTTCGGTTCGATGGTGAACCAAACAGGCCATTCCCTAGTGGTGCTGAGATGCCAACCACAGACGGGCAGGTACAGGTGAAGCAGAAACATAATTTTCTTCCATCCTCTCTAGTGCTGGGAGTGAAACCAACACCCCAATGCGATCTGCATTATTGTTAACGTGTTTAGTTGATGCAAATAGGAAGTGAGATGTAATATTCTGTATATAGCTTTTGCCCAGAGCAAAGTATGAGAACCATGACAAACAGGCCCCCAAACTGTCATGTTATTTGTGTTCTGCTTGCAAAACAGGATGTAAAAAAGGCAGCCACTGACAGACTTCCTGAATATCAGTAACAGTCTTGGGCAAAAGAACAAAATAAGAGCGAGGTCGGTATGTAGAGGTAAAGAGAAAAAGAAGCATGCACTAGCAACTGTTCATTTCTTATTGTCTAGATATTTTCCCTCCTTCCGTCATGCCCAACAGCAGTTATATAAACCAAAACAAAGTGGAAATCCAATCCTTATAGTGCAGCCACCTCAGGTGAAAGAAACCTGGCCTCATTCTGTATTTAATGGCCCTTGGATCTGCTAACCAAAGGAGACAGATCCTGAATCATCTTAATGGTAGATGACAAAACAATCTACCTGTTTCACACTTGACACAGATGACTAAGGAAAGGATACCTGAGAAATTCCTTTTGTTCAGTAAGGGTTTTGCATGCTTTAGAGAGATAAATGCTTCAGATGCAAAGGAATGGATTGCAGGGAAGTTAGCTTTGGGGCAGAACATACTTCTATACTACAGAGGCTGGTGAAATGGTCAGGAATCTTGGGAACGTTTTGCAAGCAATGAGAAAACATGACTTAGAGAGAGTTTGTCCTCCTCCTCTCCAAAGAAGCTGATTATGACAGCTTGGAACCTTAAGGATCATGGGAGAAATCTGATTGAACTCTCTGAAATTAGAACATCCCAGTTCTGATTAGGGGTGTGCATGAATGCAATTTTCAGGATTCAATTCGATTTAAACCGAATATCCAAAAATTCAATTCATATCTTTAAAATTCAAATTTAACCAAACTCGATTCAAATTAAGCAAATTCGAATCTATTGGTTTGAATTTTCAATTCAAATTTGCACTTAAAAATGTCAAGAAGATGCGTAGATGCCCATAGGCATCTTCCTGACATCCATACATATCCGTATGCGTCCATACCCATGTGCATGCATCCCATAGTTATCCCGTATACAACCCATTTTCATCCCATATGGATCTTTACAAATGTGTACAGATGCGGGAAAGACGTGAATCTTCAAATATGCATTGTGTACGAACCCGTACAAGTATGAATGTCCGGATAATTCAAACTAATAGAAATGAAATTCAAGTTGAATGTTATGCATCCCATATGCATCCATACATGTCTGCATGCATTCCATAGTTATCCGCTATGGAACCCATTTTCGTCCCTTATGGATCTATACAAATGCATATGGATGTGGGAAAGATGCGTATCTGCAAGAATGCATCATGTTTCAACCTGCACGCATATGAATGACCAGATAATTCAAATGAATAGATCTGAAATTTGAAATTCGTTTGTATCTTTACATTTGAATGTTTGTGGGCATTCTGTTAGAATTTGAATGTTGAAATTTGGTCAGATTCAACAGAATTTTGAATACATTTGAATAATTGTGCACATCCCTAGTTCTGTTCATCTGATGGTTTTTTGATTTGACTCATTCCGTGGGAAGGTTCACAAAAAGCGGGTTAAAATCCTGTTTTGTTTGAATTTTTTGACAATTCCAACCTCCTGCTCGTTTGACAAAAGAACTTGAATTCGAACCAGACAAAGGGGTGATCCAATAAACCTGCCTAACACCCCGTTTGATCTGAGCTCATAGGTGTTTGAATTGATCCAGACACCATGAGCCTATTCGCACTTGGCTTTATTCTGGAATATATCCTGGAATAGGGACTTGCTGTCCATATGCTAGTGCCGGCTTCAGCAGGCCCAAAGTGAGGTCTGCTAGAGTCTGCATTAGTATGTGGACCACTGACCCCTATCCTGAGATACACTCCAGAAAAAGGCCAAGTGCGAATAGGCCCCATGACTGCTAGATGAAAAAAGGAGTGTTTGGGCCTTTCTGCATTTGCCACCTGAAAATGGATCTATAAGATCCGTTTTCCGGCAAAACGTTTTTAAAATGAATCTGCCCCAAACAGGGGCAGATTCTTGGAGGCCCCATGTGTCTGCGCATGCGTGGTGCGGCAGTGGTGGGGCCAGATTGGAGAGGGTGCTGGTCACTTTTCTGATGTCCTCTCTTGCTCTGAAATTGGAATGAACCTGGTATAAACCTTAGGTGTGACCACAGCCTTTGTTTGGGGATAGCAATCAGGAATACTGCAGAGAAGGGGGACATTTCCATGGTGCTTGATGCCCCAAAAAGTCCCACTGTAGGGATGTGCACAAATGTATTTTTGACATTCAAATCTGAGTAGATTCCTATGTCATAAAATCCAATTCGATTTGGATATTTAAGATTCGAATGTCTTAAAGTCCAATTCGAATCTGTAACATTTGAATCCGCACGTTCGAATGCTAGATTTGTATTTAAAAATACAAATGTTTACAACATTCGTATCCGTTAAACATATCTATGTGCATGCCAGAAAAATCTATATGCATCCCGTATTATCCCATACACATCCCGTTTTAATCCCATACTTTAAGTGCAAGATACAGATAATTTTCTGACAGATTTGTATACGACAGATATGAATCTACACATTCAAATCATTCAAAAATCCGTATTGGATTTTTAAAAATCCATATTCAAGTTCACATGTCAAATCTGCATTTTCAAAAATCCGATTCGAATTTCAATGTCAACGTTCATTGGATTTGAATAGAATATTTGAGTTTTTGAATATTCGTGCACATCCCTATCCCGGTGTTCTTTCGGATATATTATTTCTGGCAGCTTTGTTGACAGACTATTTCACACCTTACCCTCTGTTGCTAGCAGTCTCTGCCTAGGTGAAAACTCCTTCCACAGTAAAAAGATCCGTTTTTCGGTAGTCCGACCTTCCGAGGATCCGTCACAAATAGTGAAGGATCCAAAGGGCCCTTGTGCATCTGCACTTGTGCAGGAAAGCTGGATTCTGGAGAACGGATGGGCGTGGGTGCTGTGCATACCCATCAGCACCTATTCCAAAAATCCTCCGGCTCTCGTGCGACTGCTGCCACCCCCGGAGCCACAGGAGTGGAACGGTGAGCTGCCAGTCCCTGCATGTTTCCGGCAGCGCCCGGCGTGCAGGGGAGGGGCTTCAGAAGCAGCAGTCCTGTTTCCACCCTTCCCAACACGGCAGCCGGAGGGACATCCGTCCCTTTGCCTGGCCGTGTGCGGAAGTGTCCTGCTTCTGCACACATCCAGGCAAAGAGATGGTTGCAAGACCTGATTTTTCAGGTCTTACATTTAATCCGGATTTCGGTGGTAAAGCCAGTTTTAAAAACCAGTCTTGCATGCCAAAATGCGGAAGCAGCAGTCGCAAAGAATCTCCAATCAGGTCTGCAGTGCGGAAGCCACTTGAGGTAAGTGTTTTAAATCTTACTTAAGGGGGGGGGGGGTTGTTTAAAACCGGTTTCCGCAGCTAGTGTGGAAACACCCTAAGGATAAACATTGCTGAAAGGCAGTGGTTCTGTCCACACTTTGCTGGCAAAGGGGTCTTTATAAGCAGTATATGTGTCTTCCTTAGCGCTCTGGATTTTCTAAGCAATGAACAGTGTTGTAGAAGTGCACCAGTGAATCCTTACTTTATTGAATTACAGCTTCACATTGGAAAGTGACAATTTTGATGATTTGATCAGCAACTTTATTGGAATCCACGCCAAGTTGACTCAGCTCTTTGTCCTCCCAAGGGTGATGAATAGTGTTCCTCTGTGGATTTCACTGGGGGCGGATCACTGCCATGGATGACTTTATATCAAAAAGGAAAGCGAGAGAAAATTGTTTGGGATGTTGCTTGGTGAACTTTTTAATTCTACTCCTCCAACCTTATCTTGGAGAATATCCTACACACTTTTAAGAACCGGCAAAAGAAACAGAGAACCTTAAATGTGCCTGCAGGGCATCGTCTTTTCCTGGCATATGAAGAGGCAGCCCTTGCAGGAATGAAGCAGCTGTGCTTTTTGTTAACACTTAGATGGAAATCTAGCCTAAGAACTAAATACTACTCATTTTTAGGGATGCGCATGAATATTTGAAAAATTTGATTCAAATCCAACGAATGTTGACATTCGAACGTGGATTGGACTTTTGAAAATCTGAATTTACACGTTCGGATGAATTTCAGACTTTTGAAAATCTGATACGGTTTTTTGAATAATTCGAATGAACAGATTCGTATCTATCATACGTGAATATGCGCGAAAACACTGAGGGAGACAAGGAAAGATGGAGGAAAGGGGTGGGGGAAAGTAAATGGTGGGTAGAGGTGGAGGAGATTGGCAGGCATTCCCATTAATAAATATTTGGATTTTAACAGGATTCTGCAGTGAGTCCTGTTAAAATCCAAATAGGAATTCCCCGGATTATTGGGTATATAGTCCCCAGAAATGGGGAATCATGTCCAAAATATTGAGGCGTTGGACCCTCAAGCTGGAGTCAGGCTGGACCAAAGGACCAGTGGAAACGCACCCAGAGTGCGAGAATGCATCAGCTGTTTTCTTTCAGGGTTAAATAAATCAGAAAATTCACCTTTGAGATAGATAATGTGGAAAGAAAATTACTGGTCACTTAAATGCTGATGTGTTCTCTCACTGTCAAGGTAGACTGAAGCTGGATTAAGCCTGAGGTATGACCACAGCCTTAGTTTGGTTGACATAAGGACAGAGAAAGAGAGTGAATAATAGTGTGCAGGGCTTTTTTATTTCACTCTCCACAGACAGAGAGATGTAATGTATTGCCACAAAATCCCTTTTTAAAACTCTGAAGAATTTCCTTTTTACTGGGGTGCTGCCATTATTCCATTTTTAAGTCCAAGTGAAATGGCTTCCTTGAGAAGAGCCGATGGGCGGCCTGGGGACCCGGAATAATTGCAGAACTTCGGAAAAGGTTTCCTGTGCAGAAGAAGAAGAAGAAGAAGAAGAAGAAGAAGAGTTGGCTTTTCTACCCCGCTTTTCTCACCCATTTAAGGGGACTCAAAGCAGCTGACAAAGATTCTGTTCTTCTCCCCACAACAGACACCCTGCAAGGTATGTGGGGCTGTGAGAGCTCAGCAGAGAGCTGTGAATAGCCCAAGGTCACCCAGCTGGCTTCATGGGGGCGGGCAGAATCGAACCCGGTATTTCCACATAAGGGTCTGGCTCCCTAACCACTAGATCAAACTGGAGGAAGATGTTGTCACAACTGGACCTGCTGCTGCTTCTGATTCATTCCCAGAAGGCAATTTTCTCATTCCTTCTTTTTTTGGGGGAGTTTGCATGCCGAAGAAGGTCTCCATACCACTTGCTGAAGGGCAAATGTGTGGGAAACACCTTGTTTTGTTTTGATTTGTTTTTTTGCATTCCAATTCGAGTTGAATCAAATATCCAAACATTTGATTCGATTTGAATGTTTAGAATCCAAATGCAACAAAATCCAAGTTGAATCCAATGTGTTTGTATGTGTTATACGTACCTGTGTGCATTTCTTACGCATCCCTTTTTATCCTGTATGCATCCCGTTTTCATACTGCACTATCAGTGCACATGTGTACAGATATGTATAAGATACATAATACATAGTTATCTGTACATTCAAATCTTTCAAATTATTTGAATGAATGTTTTGGAACATTCAAAATTTGAATGTGTAGACATGCTATTCAACTTTGAATGTCCACATTCAATCAAATTCAATTGAATTTTGAATGTTTAGAACATTGTGGGTTCTCCAGAACCATCTGGTCTGGAAAGCTGAGTTCAGATATGGAAGCTGAAGGGCCCTTTATCAGATCAGGCCGGTCTCTTCCCCTGCTCTTATGGCTGAAAAGCCTCGTAGAGGTTGTCTCTGAAGTATAACAGCAGCAGCAAAAACAATATCAGCGCATAGTATACTGCTGACAGCAAAGGGCTTGATTTTATAATATCCAAGGCAGGGCAGAAATGATAATTTTCCAATTATAACTTCTCAGTGTGTCCAAACTGTGAACTATCACTAAGTATAGACCTGCCTGTTAAGGGGGCTGGAACTTGCTATGCTTCATTTGAGTTAACATCAGCTTTGGATTAATTTGCATTTAGGAGCAAGCTTCTGAGAGGAGGAAAAAGCTCACACATGGACGTTTCCATGTGCTTGCCATAGGCTTGCTCCTAATTCAGTGGTGCTAGTTTCTCTCCAACCCCGGACAAAGCTCAGGGTCTCCTGCCTGCAAAATGTCGCTTTATGACGGAGCTCCATATCCATCGCTGGTGAAGGTATTGCCAACTGGCACAGGGTGGTTTACCATGCCACCTGGGCATGCAACTCTAGGGCTGTGATCACACTTAAGGCTTAATCCAGCTTAGGTCCATTTTCAGAGTGAGACAATATATCAGCAAAGTGAGAAACTCTTTCTTTCTTTCTTTCTTTCTTTCTTTCTTTCTTTCTTTCTTTCTTTCAGAAGAAGAAGAAGAAGAGTTGGCTTTTCTACCCTGCTTTTTTCACCCATTTAAGGGGACTCAAAGTGACTGACAAACCTTCTGTTCTTCTCCCCACAACAGACACCCTGTGAGGTAGGTGGTGATATGAGAGCTCAGAAGAGAGCTGTGACTAGCCCAAGATCACCCAGCTGTCATTATGGAGGAGTGCAGAATCAAAACCGGTATTCCCATTTAAGAGACCGGCTCCCTAACCACTAGACTAAACTGATTTTCAGTGCTAAATAACTCAGAAACTTCACCATTGGGATAGAAAATTACTGGTCACTTTGCTGATAGTTCTCTTGATCCGAAGGTGGAGTGAAGCTGGATTAATCCTTAGGTATGATCACAGCCTAGCTGGGATATAGGTTCCTTTTTATACCACTTTCTGGACTATTGATGCCATATTGCTGATCAGCATTAGCGGTGACTAAAAGAGAAAAAGCAGAAACGGTTAATGAATAACCACAAATTTCATCACTCTTCCCCGGCAATTTTCTTCCCCTTTAAATAACTTCTGAGATGGAAGGTGACAAGCCTCTAAGAGATTAAACACATAAGAACTCCTGCTTGATAGGAGCATAATCTTGGTAATTTACATTATAACGTAGCACTTATCCTACTCTCTGTCATGTTGAAAAGGCAACCTAGAAGAACTGTCACTAATTTTTCAATTGCACTCCAGATTAAATTCGCCTCCCTAGCATCCTTTGAAGGATGGTGCCGCTGCACTGTGGCGACTGAATCCTCTGGACGGGATTTGCCTCTTTCTTCTCTGCTCCCGTTTCCAGTTATCTCAAATCGCGGGAGTTTGATCCTCTGCAGATCAAAGCACTCTTCGGAGACAGCAAGGGGACCCTTTGGTCTCAGCCCCGGGATCACGGTGGTGCATAATTACTCATGGCACATTAGCTAACCCAGAAAAATTAAAGACGTTATACACAAGAAAGCATGGAGTGAAGAAAAGAAAATCTGTGATTTTTAATTGGAAAACTGCTCATCGGCACCCACATCACCACCACCCTCCTTCCATGCACAAGCAGTTTGTGATCTCAAAGGGTCACAGCAGACTACAACACTGAGCCTGGGCGCAATCTGGTAATGCAGGAAACTGATAGTGCTAAAAAGAGTGAGACAGTTTGGTCTAGTGCAGGGGTCTGCAAACCGCAGCTCGGGAGCCACATGTGGCTCTTTGGCCCCTTGAATGTGGCTCTTCCAGCTTAGGAGAACCCTAATTAAGTTAATAACAATGTACCTACCTATAGTGTTTAAGTTCAAATTTTTTTGGCTCTCAAAAGAAATGTCAGTTGTTGTACTGTTGATATTTGGCTCTGCTGACTAATGAGTTTGCCAACCACTAGTCTAGTGGTTAGGGAACTGGAATGCCGGCTTTGATTCTACACTCCTCCCTGAAGCCAGCTAAGTGACCTTGGGCTAGTCACAGCTCTCTTCTGAGCTCTCACAGCCCTACCTGCATCAAAGGGTGTCTGTTGTGGGGAGAAGAACAAAAAGGTTGTCAGTTGCCTTGAATCCTCTTAAACAGGTGAGAAAAACAGGGCATAAAAAAAAACCACTCTTGTTTTGAGTGTTATATTCTAATAACATCCTGGTGGGTACATTTCAGATTCCATGTACTTTTTGTTTAAATGGAACCCCATATAATGGCAGCAGCATTTTTACTGGACTGGATATATGGATGGCTTGATGGAGAGTTGGTTGGATGATTAGATATGTATGTATGCATGTATGCACTTATCATATGGCAGCAACACATGGACTAACAACAATTAAAATAGGAAGTTAGAGTTCATAGGTTAAAAGGAGCCTATATAACAATATCAAGGACACTCATTCTTTGAAGGACTGTATAGTCCCTCAGCTCACAGCTGGTCATGATATGGTCAACAGTCTGATGTGCGACTCCACAGTCACAATAGGGGGAAGATGGTTTAGCCCATCTATACAATGCCTGGCAGATGCCATGAGATGTACAGTATGGATCTTCTGTAGTGTTCTCAGGGCAGTTATGGTAAGTTGAAATGAGCTCATTGTTTTGTGGGATCCTCCACATATCTTCCCATGATCAGATAGATGATGAAGATGATGATGCAGACAGACAGACAGACAGACAGACAGACAGACAGACAGACAGACAGACAGACAGGAGTCTAGGCAGGGTATTTGCTTAGCTGAAAATATCCCTCATGGTCATCTCTGGGTCTCATCTCTCTGTCCCACCACTAGGGATGTGCACAAATGTTTTTTCATGTTCAATTCATACCAAATCAAATGAAAAAAACAAAAAAACAAAAAACAAATTGCCTTCTTTTGAATAGATCCCCTTCAAATGTGGTAAGATTCAAATTTGATGCAAATATTTGATAGATGATTTGCCCATGAATTCCTGTGTATTCCATATGAACCCCCTATGTAACTGCTATGTATCTCCTGTGCATCTGCTCTGAATGCATCAAATCCATTCTCAATCCACTTTGAACACACTTTGGTCCGTTGCAAGTTCCTGAACGTAATGAAGCTTCTTACAAATGTATCGAAACATTCTATTTGAATTCAAATGTCAATATTTGAATGTCCCAACATTAGATTTGAATACGGATGTCCAAATTCAGACTAATTCATCCAAATTTTGAATGTGATGAATATTCACGTGCATCCCTACCCACTAGGGATGTGCATGAATGTATTTTTGGCATTCGTGTCTGAGTAGACTTGAATGTCATAAAATTCTGTTCAATTCGAATATTTAAGATTCAAATGTTTTACAATCCGATTCAAATCTGTAACATTCAAATCGGTACTTTCAAATGTTAGATTCGTAATTAAAGATACAAATGTTGTCGACATTTGTATCTGTTATATGTATCTGTGCACATGCCGGAAAACTCCGTATGCATCCCGTTTTAAGTGCAAGATACGGATAATTTTCGGGCAGAATCATATATGACCGATACAAATCTACCCATTCGAATCATTCAAAAATCCATATCAGATTTTTGAAAATCTGTATTCAAGTTCGAATGTCAAATTTGGATTTTCAAAAATCCAATTTGAGTTCAAATGTCAAAATTCATTGGATTCGAACAGAATATTCAAATTTTCAAATATTCGAGCCAGTCTCCACTACCCACCGCTCCAGATCACTGGCAGGCCTTGATATTGGTGTTTCTGAAGCTTCACAATCCATATAAGCGCCACATTCATTATTTAAAAGAGGGCCGCAATCGATAACGGATTAAACAGAACAAAGCGATTAATTATTCATAATAATAAATGTTGATAATTGCAGGCATGCGGGCAACGAAAGCAGAGCACAATGTTGGCTGCCAAAGTGGGTTCCAGATCAATAGAGACAATGGCCCAAAATCCACACCATGCAAAATGTAAGCGTGGGAAGAAAGGTCAGAACAAACGTCTCTTGCTGCAAAGCCTGTAACTCCTTCAGATGCCAAGGACTGCATCTTAGAACTCTGCAAACTTTGTTATATATCACAAGATGTGCATATAACTTTTGAGTCCTGGGATGTGGTCACACTTAAGGTTTAATCCAGCTTCAGTCCACTTTCAGAGTGAGAGAACACATCAGCAAAGTGACAAGCAGTTTTCTTTCTGTGTTAAATAACTCAGAAAATTCCTCATTGGGATAGATAATGTGGAATAGGGGTGCGCACGGATGTGGGGTTCTTTGCATTCGAATTCAAGTCAAACCGAATGTCAAAACATTCGATTCGAATATTTAAAATCCAGATGCAACAAAAACTGATTCAAATCCATTACATTCAGAGCTATTCGTTCAAATGTTGGATACGAATCTGAAGTTATGAATGTCAACGACACTTGTATGTGTTATACGTATCTGTAAGCATTTCGTATGCATTCCGTTTTCGTTCCGTATTATAAGCGCAAATGCGTACAGATATCTATGATATTTGTACAGATACATATGATTCAAATCATTCAAACGAATGTTTCAGAACACTCAAAATCTGTTTGAATTGTCTAGATTCAAATGTGAAGGCATTTGATTTGAATTTGAATGTCCACATCGGAACGAATTTGATCGGATTTTGAATGCTTAGAATATTCATGCACATCCCTAATGTGGAAAGAAAATTACTGGTCACTTTGTGTTCTCCTACTCTGAAGGTGGACTGAAGCTGGATCAAACCTTAGATGCGACCACAGCCCTGGGCATGCTTTAAAATGATAAGAAAACCAATGGAAAGACAGTCCACTTCTTATCAGCGGGGTTCCTTATGCCATCTGCCATCCTTCTCAAGTTGTGATGGTGGGCGGCGTGCTCAGCTTTGCAGAAGTATCTACTGCTAATGAATCACGTTTAAGCTCCTTATTCCCTACCAATAGGAGACCACTTGGCACACGGTTTTTGCAAGCCTTGAGGTACAATCCCCCCACTTTCTGTCCAATACTTCTTTGTTTCCAGTTAAGTACACAACTTAATAACAGGCTAGATAACATGTTGAGTGAAGCATCCAAGCATGTAACACATCCATATTGGTTTCTACGGTGACCCGACTCTCTCTGATTTATTGTAATAAGTTGTATGACGTGCTTTGCATATACAAATCTGCCTTAATTTCTACCAAGATAACTTCCAGTTGCCCTGTTTTGGACAATTTAGGGCATTTTTCCACTAGCACTCAGTACCCACTAAGGACCCATTAGGCACTGGCTTAGTACCGATCAGGAAGACCCATTTCCACTTCAGACCCCATTAGGACCCAAAGTGTTCACACATGTTCAAGGGAAATCCAGAATGAGGGGGTCCTTCAAGCTCTGAAATCCTGTCTTGCCATGGGGCCCATTAAAGAGGTCTTCAGGTTCTTCTGCACAGGCCCTTAGAAGACATTTAAAAACACATACAAGACACATAGGAACTTACCTTCAGCATTGGAGGCCGGATCCAGGACCCATCGAGGCAGCAGCTTCAGCAAATCAGTGCGCAAGATCCGCCGTTAATTGGGTCTTGCCACTGAAAAATCCGGCCTCCGAGAAGACCTCAAAAATTAGGTCTTCCATTTGGCCCCTTGTCTTGATCTGTTTGGAAGCAGGACACTTCCTCACATGGAGAGGTGAGGGGCCAGATGTGCTGGCAGCCATCATCTTGGGGAAGGTGGAAGCAGGCCGGTTTGTCTCCTTCCGCCCTCCCCTGCGCGCCACACGCTGGCAGAAATACGCAGTGACTGGCAGCTGCATGCTCCACTTCCGTGGCTGGGGGAGGGGGGGGGTGAAGTCGGCAGCGTGGGAGGCTGGATGCCTCTGGCAATGGGTGCTGTGACCTCCACACAGCACCTAGGGGATCCGGCTGGCCCAATCCGTCCTCTCCATGCATGTGCGGACGTGTGGGGCCTCCTCTGATCCATCCATTTCAGACGGATCCTCAGGAGGACAGATCAATGGGAAACAGATTTTCTTAAATCCATTTCTTTGCAGCAGGAGTGGAAACACCCTTCACATTCACACCACGATTGAGTCAATGGGGTCCAGTGGTGGGCTTGGGGGAGTCACCCTTTGAAGTAGGTGGCTATTCTCCGGAGACAGCTCCAAAGATAGGCACAGACTGCGAAGCCATCATCCAGGTATCTTTGAAGATATAATTGTCTGCGTAACAGGCAATCGGGCACCCTTGTTCAACATGAGCGCTATGCAGCCAACACTCCGGTTACAGAGCTGTATTGCAGAGCTTGGGCCAGGCTCTGGAGATTCTCCAGAGTGAATTGCCCCGGACTATGAAGAATGTCCTTAGTGGCTCCAGAGATTCCCCCCCTACTGCCCAGTGCTCCCCAGAAATGTTGTTTGATTGACATATGCAGGGGCCAATCACTCCCTGCCATCTTTGTGTCTTCTCTGGCGTTCCCACTGCGAGCATGCCTAGCACCCATTGAGAGAAACCGTCTTGTCACAAGTCTTCAACTCTCTGGGTATATATCTAAATCAATTAATGGATCGTAGGGAATGTGCACAAATATTCATAACATTGATTGGTCGTACAAATTCGGACATTCGTACACAAATTGAATGTTACGACATTTGTACATTAACATTCATATGAAAAGTTTGTACATTTGTTAAACTGGGGTTATGGCTCAGATATTTATCAGTACATATGCATTCGTAGACGATACATACCCAATATGTATGCGTTTCTATAGGGAAATTATCCAATGTGTATACGTTTGTATAGGATCCGTATGCATTTATATCAAATATTGTACAAATTCATACATACGTTTATATCAAATTGAATCATACCATATTCAAAGGGGATCTATTCAAACAAATATGAATTTCCTAACATTCGATTCATTACAAAGCAAATGCCAAAAAAACCATTTGTGCACACCCCTAATGGATTCCTTTTCCTCCCTGTATTTCAAGGAGACATGAACTGTGATCAACATCATTTCAAAAACAAGAAAAGGCAAATAGTCTGGGAATTTTATGGGATAGTGCAAGATCTTCTGGACAGACTTCAGGCTTCTCCTTCTGTTCTGGGGTGCAAACCAGGACCTTTTCTGCACTTGCCTTATTTCAGATTGTATCTTGGACTTGGGGTCTGTTGTCCACATGCTAGTGATGAACCATCTTGCCTGAGAGGAGTGGAGAAGAGGCAGCAGGCTGGGCTCTGCCACCTTGCTCCCAGAAGTGCCCCTCCCTCCTCCAACTGCCATCACAAGACTAGGAACCATCTTGCCTGAGAGGAGTGGAGAAGAGGCAGCAGGCTGAGCTCTGCCATCTTGCTCCCAGAAGTGCCCTTCCCTCCTCCAACTGCCATCACAAGGCAATGAACCATCTTGCCTGAGAGGAGTGGAGAAGAGGCAGCAGGCTGGGCTCTGCCATCTTGCTCCCAGAAGTGCCCTTCCCTCCTCCAACTGCCATCACAAGGCGATGAACCATCTCGCCTGAGAGGAGTGGAGAAGAGGCAGCAGGCTAAGCTCTACCATCTTGCTCCCAGCAGTGCCCCTCCCTCCTCCAACTGCCATCACAAGGCAATGAACCATCTCGCCTGAGAGGAGTGGAGAAGAGGCAGCAGGCTGGGCTCTGCCATCTTGCTCCCAGAAGTGCCCCTCCCTCCTCCAACTGCCATCACAAGGCAATGAACCATCTCGCCTGAGAGGAGTGGAGAAGAGGCAGCAGGCTGGGCTCTGCCATCTTGCTCCCAGAAGTGCCCTTCCCTCCTCCAACTGCCATCACAAGGCAATGAACCATCTCGCCTGAGAGGAGTGGAGAAGAGGCAGCAGGCTGGGCTGCTCTGCCATCTTGCTCCCAGAAGTGCCCTTCCCTCCTCCAACTGCCATCACAAGGCAATGAACCATCTTGCCTGAGAGGAGTGGAGAAGAGGCAGCAGGCTGGGCTCTGCCATCTTGCTCCCAGAAGTGCCCTTCCCTCCTCCAACTGCCATCACAAGGCGATGAACCATCTCGCCTGAGAGGAGTAGAGAAGAGGCAGCAGGCTGGGCTCTGCCATCTTGCTCCCAGCAGTGCCCCTCCCTCCTCCAACTGCCATCACAAGGCTAGGAACCATCTTGCCTGAGAGGAGTGGAGAAGAGGCAGCAGGCTGGGCTCTGCCATCTTGCTCCCAGCAGTGCCCCTCCCTCCTCCAACTGCCATCACAAGGCGATGAACCATCTCACCTGAGAGGAGTGGAGAAGAGGCAGCAGGCTGGGCTCTGCCATCTTGCTCCCAGAAGTGCCCTTCCCTCCTCCAACTGCCATCACAAGGCTAGGAACCATCTTGCCTGAGAGGAGTGGAGAAGAGGCAGCAGGCTGGGCTCTGCCATCTTGCTCCCAGAAGTGCCCTTCCCTCCTCCAACTGCCATCACAAGGCGATGAACCATCTCGCCTGAGAGGAGTGGAGAAGAGGCAGCAGGCTGGGCTCTGCCATCTTGCTCCCAGCAGTGCCCCTTCCTCCTCCAACAGCTCCCATCACAAGATGGCAAAGAGACTGTGGCAGACCAGTTGAGAAAACGTCTGGTCCTGAGGCCGAGCAGGGTGGGGCTGAGTAGATGCCGGCTGACCATCTCCACCACCATCTGTTTTGTCATCAATGAAGAGAAAATTCAAAGTAAAGTTAATAGGAAAATTCCAGCAATAAGAAACGGAGAGAAAAACTGGAATTGAAGAGCTCAAGCGCTGGCTTTTTGCTGTTGCCTGTTCCCTCCCACACCATTTTCCTTTTGTTTCTTGTCTCTTTAGATTGTAAGCCTGAGGGCAGGGACCTGTCTAAGATTAATATAATATTGTGACCCGCCCTGAGACTTTCGGGTATAGGGCGGGATAGAAATATAAATAAATAAATAAATAAATAGTGCAGAATATGGAAGGCTTCAGGAAGGGTCTGCCATAGTCGATATTAGCAGGCAGACAGCAGGCTCCTGTTCCAAGGTATAAACCAGAACGATGCACAAAGGGGCCTAGACTAGTACACTGAAGATGTATACAGTAGAGATGTGCATGAATGTTTTTTTTTTTGCATTCGAATTCAAGTCAAATTGTATGTCTAAACATTCAATTTGACTCAAATGCAACAAAATCCAATCCAAATCAAACACATTAAAAACTATTCATTCAAATGTTAGATTCGAATCTGAAGATATGAATGCCAACAACATTTGTATGTGTTATACATACGTATTTCGTATGCATCCCGTTTTCGTCCCGTGCTTTCTGCACAAATGCGTACAGATATGTATGAGATTCATACAGATACGTATGTAATACATATGTATCTGTACTTTTGAACGTTTCGAATCATTCGAACAAATGTTTTGGAACATTTAAAATTTGTTTGAATGTTTAGATTCGAATGTGAAGATGTTCTATTCAAATTCGAATGTCCACACTCAATCAAATTCAATCAAATTTCAAATGTTTAGAATGTTCTTGCATGTGCCAAGTACACCGTGTAGCACATCTATAGCCAGGGGGCCAGTTTTCTCTTGCCCTGACCTCAGGCCTTCAAACACAGCGGGAAAGAAACACCAAGAAAGCTTCTTCTTCTTCTTCTTTTTGCCTTTGAAATCAATTCCACTTAAGGATACAATGAGTCAAAGAGAAAGAGTATTGCTTTGGATTCCAATCTGTTTTATTTACAAATGTTTAATGACATACAAAGCATTTACACTTTAATAGATAAAGATTAAAAAAAATGGTGCAGCAAAGCAGTGAAACATCTGTAAGTTCACAATGTGTTTGGCAGATAAAAAGAATATTTAAGGGGTCTTTTGTGTATAAACACCTGCCTAGAGATGATACAGAAGACAAAGCTCCTGATTGCACTTGACAGTTGATAGAGATTGCAAAAACCCACCATGATTATGAAAGCAAGAAAAAAGAACTTGCTAACTGAGAAGAAGCAATGAGCAAATGGATCGTTCCCCTAACACCCTCCCTTTTAAATAGGGAACATAAATGTCTTAAGGCTACTTTTTGTTATAAATAAGAACTGGGATAGGATGAGGGAACCTGTTACAAAATACAGAGTCTGGTTTATAATGATGTTACTGGCTGCATCTAATTCAGGAGTGTTTCTGCTGTAAATGCAACCATCTGTCTTATTCTCCCCCCCTCCCGACCTTTCTTTTTGAAATATTTACTTCAGAAGAGATATGGTCACCTTTAAAATGCTCCAGGACATTATGCCTTGGTGGACCCTCAACTACATGGAGAAGGTATTTGGAGAACATGTGCTTCTTACTATAGATCTAAACGGTCATAGCTTTTGAAATATAGATGTAAGGGAAGCTAGGGAGTTTGATATCCCATCAGAAGAAAAAATGTAAGAGCAGAAGAGGAGCTCTGCTGGAATGGGCTACAAGCCATCCAGCCCAACATCCTGCCTCATATATGGTCTGCTGATTAGGGTCATACATGGTCTACTCTTTTAGCATTCATATTTGAGTTGAATTGAATATCCAAACATTCATTTTGATTCAAATGTTTAGAATCCGAATGCAACAAAATCTGATTAGAATAGAATACATTTGAATCTATTCGTTCGAATGTTTGAATGGAATCTGAAGATATGGATGTTGACAACATTCATATGCATCCCATTTTATCCCGTATGCATCCCATTTTCCTCCTGTACTATCAGCACAAATGCGGACAGATACGTATGAGATTTGAACAGAAATGTATGTAGTACATATGTTTTGAATCATTCGAATGAATGTTTTGGAACATTCAAATTTTGTTCCAATGTTTAAATTAGAATGCGTAGACATTCTATTTGAATTCAGATGTCCACATTTGATTGGATGTGATTGAATTTCAAATGTTTAGAACACTCGTGTACATCCCTACTACTGATTGCTTCTGGGTATCTCAAGAAGAAAAAAAGAAGGCAAAACCTTCACCTGTTCTCAGTTCCTTGCAAAGGGCCTTTAGAGTCATCCTGCCTGTCACTCCAACCTGAAGGAGATATCTAAGCCTCTATTCTGGAAACCATTGGTAAGTCTTTGAATCTGTCCAACTCTTTCTCTTAAACGTCTCCAGGCTACCTCTGGTAGTAAATTCCAAGACTGATGACCCTCTAGGTGAAATAATAGTTCCCTTTGTCAGTCCCAGCTTTCCTATCAATCCTCTTCACAGACTGGCCCCTGGTTCAAGTGTGTGAAATGCAGAAAATATATTTTTTTCTCTGTGCACTTTTTCTACACTGTGCATGATTTTATAAACTTCAATCAGTTCCAACTTAATCGCTTTCAAGCCTGAATAGAACCAGAATAGAACCACAGACTGATCTCATAAGGCAAATGTTCCAGGACCCTTGATCTAATGTTGTTCAGAGCAGGGCAGCTATGACACTTCCAACCCCAGAAAGAAAGAAAGAAAGAAAGAAAGAAAGAAAGAAAGAAAGAAAGAAAGAAAGAAAGAAAGAAAGAAAGAAAGAAAGAAAGAAAGAAAGAAAGAAAGAAAGAAAGAAAGAAAGAAAGAAAGAAAGAAAGAAAGAAAGAAAGAAAGAAAGAAAGAAAGAAAGAAAGAAAGAAAGAAAGAAAGAAAAATGTGGTGTAAGAATGTGCATGAATATTTGAAACATTCAAAATTCAAACAAATTCAGACATTCAAATTTGAATTGAATGTCTATACTTTTGAATTTAACATTTGAATGAATTTTTGAATCTTTTGAATCATTCGTATGAACTATTCGAACATTCATATGTGTACATATGTATGCATTACATACTTATCCGTATGAAATCGGGACGAAATTGGGATGCATACAGAATAAAAACAGTACCTAAATGTAGCAGGGATTTGATTAGGTCTATGATAACAGCTGCTAAGGCTGAAATAGCACTCCGTTGGAAGAAACCCAATCTTCTGTCAAAGGAGAAATGGATCACCTGTCTATGGTCCCTCATTGTCAATGAACTAATTATGGCTCAGCAATACAAAATGCAGGCCTTGGAACAGCAAGCTCAATTTATTAAAAAAAAAATGGGCACCCTTTGTTGTTCAAGCCCAGGTCAACTCCGCTTTACGTCCCTCTGCTTCCTTTTCTCTTTCAGCTATAAAATATAAATTACTATCTTTGTTCCCAGATTTAATGATTTAATTATTGTATACAGGAGAAACAATACTGTAACGCAGAAACGGTTATTCTTCAAATGTCTTCAGGCAATGTAGTTAATGGTTGATTTTCTTATTATTTGTTGGTCGTTATGTTATTTGTTGGTTTGGGACTGCTATGTTATTTATAATTTCAATTAATTTTTTAAAATAATTTCAGTTAAAAAAGATAAAAAAGAAACAGAATAAAAACAGGATATATACGAATGTGTATGGACACATTTGAATGTCAACTTTTGTATCTTCAAATACATATAAAAATTCATACAAATACAAATAGATTCAAATGCATTAAACATTTGAATAGATTCAAATCTTCAGATATTCAATTTGAATCCAATCAAATCCTGAAAACTGCATTCGTGCATACCCCTAGTGTGGTGCCATTTTGGAGACTCCGTGAACTTGAGTCCATTTCTTCAGCAGCAATGAGGTATTTTTTGGTTGTATAACATCTCAATAAAACACTGATCTATCTTATCTTACACAGCAGGATATGTGATATATAATCAGTGGCTGATTATCTTATTTTCAACTTTTTATTTAGCTTTAAATCCTTCCAAAGAGTTATAATAAACAAGTAACTCTCGGGGGGGGGATGGGTTTTTTTGTTTTGTTTTGTTTTTTGGCTTCTGTACTAGCAGATAGGTTTTTCTGCATGCAGTTTGGTGTTTTTGCTGATTTATTGGCAGCAAAGCTTACACTACTAGCAAAAGTGTCAGTGCTATCTCGAATACCCATATAATTGGTTGAGGGTGGCTTTTTTTTTTTTTTTTTGAAAAAGAAAGTTTGTTCCATCCTACTTTTCATTTCAGTAGGTTTAAGTCATCCTAGTGGGCTTAAGTCTAATTATCCTGTTATACTTTCTCATTTGCATTAATATTGATGGAAGGTGGAAATGAATCCTGTGATTTAACAGATTTTAATGACAAAGGATCTTTAATCAAAAGCATGCTCAGGTGGATATATCAATTTCTCACAAGAGATTGACATTTTCCCCCTCAGTAAGGTACACAGTTTAGCAATACAAGAGCACAAAAAGCAGCCAATTAATGCCAGTGGTAGTTTCCGGTCATAGAATTGATTAAATGTGTCAATCATTTTTACTTAATCCAACTTTTCTTTCATGAAAAAAGCGTGATGCATTTATATTGCATTTCTTCTGCCAAGTTCTAATTAAGTTTTACTGTCGTAGGCTATAGAAAGTGCTGAGGCATGTACCAGAATAAGTGTTTAGGAATTACCTTGCTTTCAGCAAGGCGTAGCTCTGTGGGTATTTGAACAAGGATATAATTCAGATTCAGCCAGTCCTCATACTCAATTCCCTTGAACAAACACTGTAGGTCTTTCCATGCTTGCTGGTAGATCAGCGTGTGGACTACTTCTGGTTGTCCTTGGTTAGAACCTCAGAATGGACTGGAGAGGCCCCATCCTTCCTAGTACACTAGGAAGAGTTTAGACTAGTCTAGGATGCCCAAAGTGGCATCCTGGTCCAGTTGACCTGTAGACCTCCTTTTTGAGGTCTACAAGCATACTATGGACCATAGAGACATGCCAAATACCATGGGAAGCAGCACAATTCAAAATTTTCATTCCTGGCTTCCAAAGCATTCAGATGTTCCCCATTTTGCCTCCAAAGCTGGAATGAGCTTCAGAGCCAGTGTGCGGGCTGGAGTGGGACAGGCCTTAAACTATGGTGATCCAGATAATTACCTCTTCAACGAGGACATCATGTATCCCAATGAACTTGCAAGTCATCCAGTTCTTTCCATGTTCTCAGAGCATTGGGAGGAGAGATGTGCAAGAATATTCAAAACATTCAAAATTTGATCAAATTCGTTCAACTTCAGACATTTGAAATTGAATAGAATGTCTATACATTCATTGTTTAACGTTCAAATGAATTTTGAATCTTTTGAATCATTTGTACAAATTATTCCGACCTTCATACGTGTACGGATACGTATGCATTACATACTGTACATATTTGTATGCATCTTATTTGTATCCATACACATTTGTACGGATACAAATGGGACGAAAACAGGGTGCATACGGGATAAACACGGGATGCTTATGAATGCATATAGATGCCTAAGGACACATGCAAACATTGTTGCCGTTAGTATTAGAATTGAATGTGAATAGATTCGTATTTTAATTGAATGCCTAAAATTGCATTTGTGGACACCCCTAATTAAGAGGGAGAGAAAAAAGCATGGTTTCAGCTAGAAAAACCAGTCTCAGTGCAAGAATGCCACAGTTATTTCAAATTATGTGAATCAAATCTGAAATTGTTTTCTGTGCAGTCTTGGCTTCTAGCCATTTTCTTGCTATACATTTCCAAAATTAGAGGTCTTATGCCTCTGAAGACCAACTATTAGAGTAATTGAGTGGAGAGAGTAGTCCTGCGCTTTGATCCGGCTCCCCGGCTTGTTACGGACATGGTTTTAATCAATTTTATTAATGGAGCAGATGCTTAATATGTTATTGGTTTTAATGTGTTCATTTTGTATGTTGTAACATACCCTGTGACCCTTGGGTATAGGGCAGGATGAAAATGCAAACAAATAATAAATACATTTATCCAGTTCAACTGAGTTCTTCTTATGATCCTTTGTCATCATTAGAGGTGTGCATGAATAGAATTTTTGGGATTCAATTTGATTCAAATTTGATTCAAATTGAACACCTAAAAAATCAATTTGATTCGAATCTTTCAAATTCTAATTTAACCAAATTTGATTCAAATTAAGCAAATTTGAATCTATTCATTTGAATTTTCTATTTGAATTTCATTTACAAATGTCGATAACATTCGTATGTGCTTGTATGCATCGTTATACATCTGCACCTGCACATGCATTCTGTAGTTAGCTCATATTCAATCCGTTTTTGTCCTGTATGGGTGCAGGAAAGATGCATATCTGCAAGCATGCATCATGTATGAACTCATATATGAATGCCCGGATAATTTGAGTGAATAGATCCAAAATTTGAAATTTGTTCAAATGTTTAGGTTCAAATTTATGGACATGCAATTCAAATTAGAATGTTGAAATTCGGACAAATTCGATGGGATTTCAAATATCTTTGAATATTCATGCACACCCCTAATGATGACTAAGGATGAACTGGGTGTTTAAGTAGCCCATGACTCATATCAAAGAAGGCTGCATTCAGACATGGGTTGCTTATTCCACTATATTTGGATTATCTGGAATAAAACATGGATATTCCAGAATATTCATCCTTTATTCCACAATATCCAGATACAGCAGAATAAGTAACCAGCATCTAGATGCACCATAATTCAAACCCTTCTTTCCAGATTTGGGACTGGGGGATCGGGAGGAAATGAAGCAAAAGGTCCAAGTATTGGGATGTGCATGAATTTTTGCGTGCATTTGATTTGAATAGAATCCAATGTGAGGAAATCCTCAATCATTCCAATCCACTCTGGACCCACAGCAGATGTGTCCAACAAAGCTTTGAATGAATGTATGGAAGCATTCTCTTCACATTTGAATGTCAATCTTTTAATGTAGCCAACATTCAATTCAAATTCGAATGTCTGAATTCAGTCAAATTCAATCAAATTTTGAATGTGTTGAATATTTGTGAACTCAAGTCCCATTGACTTCCAGATAGTGTTATTTTCTTTTTCCCTTCTGTTAGCATTTGGTCAACAATGGGGATATGCACAAATGCAATTATTGGGATTTGATTGAATTCGATACCCAAAAATTCCATTCAATTTGCATGTTTAAAGTTCAAATTTAACCAAATTTGATTCGAATTAAGCAAATTCGAATCTATTTGTTCAAATTTTTTTTATTTGAATTTGCACTTACGAATGTCAACAACATTTGTACATGCCCGTACACATCTTCCCTGGGTCTGTACACATCTGTATGCATCCGTACACACCTGTATGCATCCTGTAGTTGTCCTGTATGCAACCTGTTTTCATCCAGTATGGATCCATACAAATGCGTACGGAAGCGGGAAAGGTGAGGATCTTCAAGTACGCATCGTGTACAAACCCGTACACATACGAATGTCCAGATTATTCAAACAAATAAGATCAAAAATTCAAAATTTGAATGTTTACATTTGAATTTCGGGATATTCTGTTTGAGTTCGAATGTTGAAATTCGGCACACTCAATTGGATTTCGAATGCCCACAAATATTCATGCACACCCCTAATGACTTTTCAATCTTTCTGTCTCTCTGGCTGAGAGGGAGGAGATTTACTCCATTCCCAAAGGAGGCAAGCAGCATGCTGTGAATGATTTTATCTGAACATATGACTTTTCTTTTTCCCAACCCCTTAAAATAAAGTAATAATAATAATAATAAAAGATCAGCTGCACACAAGGGAGCAGTTAAAAACAACTTAACTTCTGACAAGCTGCTCCCGTTTGGATTTACTCAGGACTGCCACAGGTGAAATATGTTTACCTACCAAAGCTCAGCAAGTTTCAGGCAGGAGAAAGCTTCACTGGGCCTTTTGGATCCCTGCCTTTTCCCTTTTTACTTTCCCTTGCAACAATTCATTGTTGAGCAAACAACTCTAGTGGATCCCAATCTGCAGCTCTTGTCAAAAATGTAAAAATTTAACTGCACTACGCAGACATCAAGATTGTGCATTGAGGCAGCGAAGAGCTAAGACTGTCCTCATTGCTGAGCAGCAGAATCAAGGGGTGAAAATCTCCTTGCAGTCCAAGTATTGCTAGGTGATGGTCAGAAAACAGCTCTTCTCTCCACCTAATGTAGGGAAGATAGCACCGGGCTATTACGTAATCTCTATTACGTGCACAAATATTCAAAACATTAGAAATTCAATTGAATTCATTCGAATTTGGGAATTCCAATTTGAATTGAATGTCTATAAATTCGAATTTAAACATTCGAATGAATTGTGGATGTTTGAACCTATACGTTCAAATTATTTGGATATTCGTATGTGTACTGGTACGTAAGTGATGGGATGCATACGGGATAAATATGGGATGCGTACAGATATGTACAGGATGCAAAATGATGCATACAGGCATATACAAATGTCAACATTCGTGTGTGCAAATTTGAATCAAAATTTTGAAATACATTCAAATTTTAAAGATTCTAATCGATTTGAATTTTTGGGTATTCCATTCGAACTGAATCCCAAAAATTGCATTCATGCCCCCCACCCCACCCAGCAAGAATCACCTTTTTTGTACTTTTGCAGTTCATCAAACTGGTTTGTTGCTTTGTGATTGATTTTAAAAAGCTCCTTTAAAAGGGCAAACACTGCCAAGCAGGTTCGGTTTAGAACTGGTTCAGCTGGAGTCCGCATTGGTTTGGTCCCAATTTGAACATGAATTTGCACCAGCAGTGGGCTCTTGCCAAACTGGTTCAAAAAAGAACTGGTTTGGCATACATCTTGCAGCTATTTATTTATTTATTTTTTATATTTCTATCCCATCCTACACCCGGTGCCCACTCGTTTCATTACTGAGGGTGGTGGGACAACCAGGAGGGCCTCACCCCCAGATCTCAAGGCATGGGTAGGTCAGTATGGATAAATGAATGAGCCTTATTTATTTTTAAATTGTGTTTGACATGCTTATTTTTAGTACATCTGCAGATGGGGCACCCCTTGATCAACAAACAAACCCGAAACTGTTCTGTGTGATCATACCCTAGCTGTCCATATGGCTTTGAGTTGCAGGAGACTGAAACTTGACTTGGGGAGATCCGATGAAATAACTATAGCCTCTCCTCTTCTTCAGGGCCTTGGCATCTTCTGCCTGTGGCCACCTTTCCTCGCTGCTCATCCACTTCAAACCACAGAAAAACGCCACCATCTATGACACGACTCCCAGCTGAAGCGATTTCCCGTGGTTGCCTTGCACAAAACCCCTGTCCTAAACAGCAAGTAAGCAAGCTGTGAATTATTTAATTCTAAGCTATAACCCACTCTTCCCAATAACGATGAAGTGGAGGTTTTCTGAAAACTCCAGAAAGTTTTTCCCTGGAGTACCCATTACTTTGTAGCCAGCAGGGCTACAAGTTGGGCACATCCTTCCCACATTCTCCAAATCGGCCTCTGGAGCCCGTATTTGCTGCAGCTCATTAACTATCTTTCTTTTTCTTTCTTTTTCACTGTCCTTTCTCTTTGCACCGTCTTCCAGACTGTGGCAGACAAATAACTCCCAGGGAACCTCATTCACTCTGCAGATTTTGCACCTTCTGATGGAGAAGACAGACGGCGTTTCTCAGAGGGAAGTCCTATCTCAGAAGCACGCTCAGACAAAAATGTGGCAGCCGATTACTACAAGAAAAGGGGTCTCTCTCCCTCTCTCTCTGTCTGACACATTTCAGTGGATAGAATGGAGCTAGGTCTATGGTGAAGAACAACTTTGGTGTGCTAATAAATCTAAATAAGGAATTACTGCTAGAAATATCAGCAAAACTGTCAGGGTCCAGGGTGAGATCTAAGATGCTTTGGGGGTTTTTTATTCATAACACTTGCTTCAAAAACAGGTCCTTTCTTTGGGATTCCTGAGATACTAAAAATGCCGATAGCTTCCAAAAACCTGTCACGGCTGGCAAACAAACCTGAGCTAACTCAACCCAAAAGGTTTGACTCAATCCATTCTATATCAGACCAAATTTGCACATCTGCACTCCTCAGTTGGGATGTGCACAAATATTAGTAGGCATTTGAAATCTGATTGAAAGTGCCGAATTTCAACATTTGAACTCGAGAAGAATGTCCCAAAATTCGAATGTAAACATTCAAATCAAATTTTGAATCTATTCATTTGAATTATCTGGACATTTGTATGTGTATTGGTTTGTACACGATGCATACTTGAAGATCTGCATCTTTCCTGCATCCATACGCATTTGTACAGATCCATATGGGACGAAAACGGGTTGCATACGGGATAACTACAGGATGCATACAGACGTGTACGAATGCGTACAGATGTGGGGAAGATGCATACGTGCACGTACAAATGTTGTCGACACTCGTAAATGCAGATCGAATAAAAATGTCAAATGAATAGATTCGAATTTGGTAAATTTGAATCGAACCTTGTTAAATTCAAATTTAAAAGATTTGGAATTGAATTTTTGGGTATTCAATTTGATTTGAATAGAATGTCAAAAAAAATTTGTGTACATCTCTACTCTTGAGTCATTGCTGTTATGTCACGATGCTCCTAGATTTATCTATGGTGCTAAATTGCATTTTGCTGCATAATATTTTGCTCTGTATTCTATGTCGAATCCTTAGAGATCTACTATAAGCAGGCAGAGTATAAATGGTTCATTAACCAAACAAAGAAAAAAAGCAGACACACATTCCCACAAAATGTTTGCATGCCAATTTATGTGCAGAAAGGTAGGGTGTGTGTCTGGCAGGCAAATGATTCCAGGTCTGATCCCTGAGAGGAAAGAAATGGGAAACCACTTCTCTACCTTTGCCCAGGTAACCATCCAGAGCTGTGCTTGACTTGAGGGTATCTTAATGTTTATTTTTAAGGTATGTATTTAAGGATGGAAATTTAAAAATAATTGCAGCAATTGATATAGTAAAGAGGAAGCCAAGTATCTCATTACAATTAGTAGTGCAGAACTTCAAGTCCACCTTGGCTTTCTGCATCATACATGTTTGGCCTTTATTTACACTAGGACCAGTGTACTTCCGGTGGTGGAAAACCCAAAACTGATTGAAGACAAGTTGGGGAGTAGGTAAACTCTGGGAGCAGATGAGCTGCATCAACACAGCTGATCCTTTTGAAGACTCTTCACTGTCTTTGGGATGTGCACATTTTTTTTGACATTCTATTTGAATCCAATCAAATTCCCAAAAATCCAGTTCAATTCAAATCTTTTAAATTTGCATTTAACAAGATTCAATTTGTATTTACCAAATTCGAATCTATTCGTTCAAGTTTTTTATTCAAATCTGCACATACAGATGTCAACAACATTCATATGTGCATGTATGCATCTTCCCCATGTATGTGTCTGTACATGTCCTTATGCATCCCGCAGTTACCCCGTATGCAACCCGTTTTGGTTCCGTATGGATCCGTACAAATGCGTAAGGATCTGGGAAAGATGTGGGTCTTCAAGTATGAACCCATGCACATACAAATGTCCATATAATTTGAGCAAATAGATCCAAAGCTCAAAATTTGATTCAAATGTTTACATTCAACTTTTGGGTCATTCGATTTGAGTTCAAATGTCAAAATGTGGCACGTTCAATTGGATTTCTTCAAACGCCTAAGAATATTTGTGGACATCCCTAGTCCCACACATGCAACTTTGGTCCATGTACTTTAGCTAGCTTTACATTACCGTGGACTGGGGTTAAAATATCAGACAGCTAAGTTGCAATTTTTCTGTTCATTCAGGTTCTAGCCTCTAGAAACTGCCTTCATGGGACTTGCATATTTATTCCTTTGACCGTTACAGTCTTGTTCTGCCCTGAAGTCCATAGAAGTTTCTCAGAGTAGCAAATTTAATATTATTTCTGGCAAATCCTTGTCCACGGGCCTTCAGTCAAAAACGTGTGACAGAAGAAAAGGAAGTGAAAGAGAAGAGGGAAAGGAAGCAGGATGGATAGAGAAATTCTGCAGTCTCATTCTTTCTCCCCCAGTCTGATGGAATGGCTATACAGATGTCAGCTGAAGGAGAAGTCTGGAAGGTGCGTAGAGATGCCCTGAGGTCCTATCATCTTCTGGTCTTGCCCTAAGGTCTTAACAACTTTGGGTTTTTTGGCAGAATGAATGGAGATGCCCTGAGGTCCAATCATCTTCTGGTTTGTAGCTTAATGGATGGGGATGCCCTGAACTCCTATCATCTTCTGGTCTTGTCCCAAGGTCCTAACATCTTCTGGTTTTTGGCAGAATGAATGAGGATGCCTTCAGGTCTTGTAATCTTCTGGTCTTCAGCAGAATAGACAGGGATGCCCTGAGGTCCAATCATCTTCTGGTTTGTAGCTTAATGGATGGGGATGCCCTGAACTCCTATCATCTTCTGGTCTTGCCTCAAGGTCCTAACATCTTCTGGTTTTTGGCAGAATGAATGGGGATGCCTTGAGGTCTTGTCATCTTCTGGTCTTCAGCAGAATAGACAGGGATGCCCTGAGGTCCAATCATCTTCTGGTTTATGGCTTAATGGACGGGGATGCCCTGCGGTTCTATCATCTTATGTTTCATTTAAATGTGATTCCTGTCACTTGCAATTTCCTTCTTTCCTTCCTTGCTATCTTTATTTTTTAAGATTGGGGAATGATTCCCATAATTGCTATCCTTTTCCCATTTAAAAGGTATGAACTTCCTTGAGCCTTAAGCAATTTAAAGAATTAGCAACCATCTCTTTGGCTAATCATCGGATCATGGAAGGCTGAGTATGTATGTGTGGGGGGTATAACAGCTGAAATGATCATCACACTTGGATTTAAATACATTCCTTTTCTGGGGAGGGGGAGGTATACTTTGGGAATTTCCATGAGGTGTCCACAAAGGAGTTAAGGGGTGGGTTTTTCACTGTCACAACCACACAGTCCTTTATAGGGGTGTGCACAAATGCAATTTTTTGGGATTCGATTTAATTCAAATTGAATACCTGAAAATTCAAATCAATTTGAATGTGTAGAATTATAATGCATTCACATTCAATTCAATTCAAATATATTCTACTCTAATCGTGTGAATTTTTGATCTGTATTTGCACATACGAATGTCGACAACATTGGTATGTGCCCATATGCATCCATACACATCTGTATGCATCCTGTATTTATCCCGTATGGATCTCGTTTTCATCCCATATGGATCTGTATGAATGCATTCAGATGCGGGAAAGATGCGTATGGGCAAGTATTCATCGTAAATGTATCCGTACACATACGGATGTCCAAATAATTCATATGGATGATTCAAAAGATTCAAAATTAATTTGAATGTCCAAATGCAAACAAATTGGATTGAATTTTGAATATTCATGCATATCCCTTCGCCTTCACTAAGGTGAAGACGCCTCGGAACGCTTCCCCCCGAACGGGTTGAGAACACTTTCCCGTTCACACAAGGGCAGGTAAGGAACGCTTTCAGAGCAGTTCTCTTACCTGCCAGTGCGAACGGGAAAGTGTTCTCAACCCGTTTGGGGGGAAGACCCTCCCCCGGGCTGCTCCCATTGGCTCCTATGGAGCAAGTGTGGGCAGCCGGCTGCCTTCTGTCCCTGGGTTCCTGCTCACTCCCGAACACCAGATCGGGCTCCGGGGGTGGGCAGGAACCCCGTTCAGAAGCCCCCAACCCATTCCCAGGGTCTTACCTTCACCTGCATGCTCCATTCTGTGTAGAAAGGCCGGGCCGTTCTGAGCATGCTTGAGGGGGCGGCCCCTCGTTGTCTGGGCACCCGCCTGGCTTCTATTGCCCATCTGAGCATGTGCGGGTGCCCAGCCAATGAGGGGCCACCCCCTCGAGCGTGCTCAGAACGGCCCAGCCTTTCTACACAGAATGGAGCCTGCAGGAGAAGGTAAGACCCTTTGGATGGGTAGGGGGCTTTTGGCTGGGGTTCCTGCCCACCCTCGGAGCCCGATCTGGGGTTCGGGAGTGAGCAGGAACCCAGGGACAGAAGGCAGCCGGCTGCCCACACTGGGTCCATAGGAGCCAATGGGAGCAGCCCGGGGGAGGGGCCGAGCTGTCACAGAGAGAGAGAGAGAGAGAGCATGTGAATGCTTTATCTCTGGGACAGGTTGGAACGCGCCGAGATGGTTTCAGAGCACTTTTTAGTGCTCTGAAACTCGAACACATGGAGGGCACGTTGGGACGCTTGCGGGCGGCCTGGAATGGATCCCGCCGCCCGCAAGAGCAAATGCTGCGTCCCGACGTGCCCTCCATGCGTTCGAAAAACCCCTGTGCGAAAAGGCTCCAAGTTCCAAACATTTTTAAAGCAGGGAAATGCATAGCTTGTGAACGGGCTGTGGCAGAATTGTTTCCCCTTAAGGGGCTGGAATAGGCATGGACTATGGCATAAAGGGTGACCCTTTAAAAAAAAAAGGTGCATGAATACTTATGGTGATTCTGTGCTGGCTGAAACATTAGACAAATATTCTGAACATCTGAAATCTGATAGAATCTGTTCAAATGTGGACACACTGAAATTTAGACATTCAAGCAAATTTTGAAGGTTCTGAAACATTTGTTCAAATTATTAAAATTAATACATACAGATGTGTATGTATTACATACGTATCTGTACAAATATTATATGTATCTGTACAGATATTATATGTATCTGTACAAATATTATACATATCTGTACGCATTTGTGCTTATAATACGGGATGAAAACGGGATGCATACAGGATAAAACGGGATGCATACAAAATGTGTACAGATACATATAACACATGCGAGTGTTGTCAACATTCGTATCTTTAAATACAAATCTAACATTCAAATGTATGTAACAGATTTGTATCTTTTTTGAACATTCAGATTTTAAATGTTCAAATCGAATGGAATGTTTTGATGAATTTGAATGCAAAAATACCATTCGTGCACACCCCTAGTGTAACCTTAGGAGGTATGGTGAAAAAGTGTGGACCTTCCCTTACATTGCCTCTTCCCATCTCCAAAATGGCATTGCCAAGAGTGAAGATGAGGCCTAGGAATATGAGAAAGAAAGATGCCTAAAATCTGCCCCAAGCAGAGTTGACATCAGTTGTTTTTCCAGCTGGTCTGTGGATAGGCGGTCTGAGATTCGGCTTCTTAAGGATCTGCACAGTTTCCCATTCCTTTCCCTGCATTCTTGGAGACCTCGTGTGTGGTTCTGCTAAAATTGCTCAGAAACATATTGGTGGGAAAAAAATGTACATTAAAGAGGAAGAACACCAGCAACAGCCCCAGCGTTGGAATGCTGCTAAGCTGAGGGAAGAAGGGGCTTTTGAATTAAGAGATGCTGCAAAATTGTACAGAGTTCACATTTTGAACAGGCATAGGGGAGGCCTGTCAAAGGGATTAGGAATGGAAACACTGAGCCCTTCAGTATTGCTTCAGAGGCTGAATCTACACAGAGGCACAAAGGAAGTCGCTGTACCGAAATGGCGTCTCTCCACAGAGCTGCAGCATTGGAAATGGCACCTTTGGAGTCTCAGCTGAAAGGGGTTGGGAACAAGGATGGAGCTGGCATTGTTCGATTGCTTCTGCCTGCCAATCAGGAAAGCCCTCAGCCTAGATCAGCCTAGGAACAGGGAAGGGCACAAATATTTTTCCCATGTTCAATTCATATCAAATTGAATGCAAGGAAATCTATATTCATTCGGACAGAGCCCCTTGGAATGTGGCAGGATTCAAATTCCATATGAATGTTGAGTACAAATCCGATTCAAATCCCTGATGGCGTTGCCCCTATGAATCCGCTCTGAACACCTCAAATCCATCCCAAAGCCACTTTGAATTCGCTCTCAATCCACTTTGAGTTCGTTCTGAATCTGCTTTGAATCCACTCTGGATCCGCTGCGGATGTGACTAGGGCAGCCGCTTTCCCACCTCACTGGGTTCATGAATATAACAAAAGTTCATTCGAATGTATAGAAACATTTGATTCATATTCAAATATCAATCTTCCATTCCATTGCATTCCATTCTTATTTGCATACCGCCTTTCCAAAGAAACTTGCTCAAGGCGGTTTACAACAAACAGAAAAAAATACAATGCGAATACATCAAGTAAATACAGCAAGTAAATACAGCAAGTTAAAAAAAAAGTCAATTTCAATAACTAAAACATCAACTATATATCATAAGCAATGTACAAAATTCTAATGATAAGCTATGTAATCTAGAAAATAATAATGTTTGCCTATAACACCCTCTCCACCACAAGATGGAACATCACTTATAATCAACAACTTAAATCAAAGAAAACCTTTTGCCCAAGGCAGCTTACATAGTACAGAAAAAAAATACAGCATGCAACAGTACATTGCATATTATTATAACTAATACATTATGGAGTCACAAATAATACCTTACATAATAATAAAGAAACTTCCAAAAGTACCAACGTTTGATTCAAATTTGAATGTCTGAATTCAGACAAATGTGTATGAATTTCAAATATAATGAATGTTTATGCACATACTGGCAGAAGTACTTTCATGGACAGTGGTTCAGTTCAAATATAAACCACCTCAATCCAGGTCCAACAGGATTTGGTTCGAGCCTTGAACCTGTTGGATCTGGTCCTGTGCACCAAAATATATGTTTAAAAAGTCCTTTAAAAGGACAAAAAAACCCTAACAAACCCAAACTGATTTGAATCAAACTGGGTGGTTCAACACAGTTTGACTTGACCCCTCTTTGTTCAGCCCAGGTTTGAACAAAACCCCAAACCTAGGTGTTGTGTGGTACAAATTTGATCTGGTTGAACCAGCCAATTAGATTCAAAGTGGTTTGGGGTTGAATTGGTTCCATGCTTCTCTAGTCTAGAGTCAGAGCACATAGCCACACAGCCACAGGAAATCAAGTCAATATCAGGATGGAATGTGGCTCTTCCAGGCAGTCTGCCCTGCCTGAGGAGCAACCCTGGGTCACCCTCAAAAGTACATCTGGTTCCTGTGATGCTTTGCTTTTGAGTCAGTTGCTCTGTGGCTGATTTATATCCACCTGCAAACAAGAATTTTAACTGCCCTTGTAAAATAGGACACATTATTCAAGTCTTGTATCTAATGGGATCTAAGGTTCTTCCATGTAGTCAATCCATCTGTTATGCAGATTACTTTTCCTCTGCAGCCATATTGATAAATCAGCTAAAACATGTGTTGATTGATCAATTAATCAGCTAAAATGCACATAATTGCTCAAGATCCCCCCCGCCCCGGTCTTTCTTTTGTGAGGGAGGGAAGGGGATGTCAGCTTTGAATCCACTTGCTTCCTGATGCAGGGATGTACACAAATGGGTTTATTTTTGCATTTGATTGGTATACAATCAAATGCAAGAAAATCTGTATTCGTTCAAATAGATTCCCTTTGAGTGTGGTAGGATTTGTCACGAACGTTCCATATGAATTTGATACAATATTAGATATGAATCCCATATGCATCCACTACATATCCCATATGTATCCCATACATAGTATCTGCTCAGAATGTGTCAAATCTGTCCTGAATCCACTTTGAATTTGCTCTCAACCCACTTTGAATCCGCTCTGGATCTGTTGCAGATGTAACTGGCACAGCCGCTTTCCCACCTCCCCAGGTTCACAAATGTCATGAAGCTCAGTGCAAATGTTCCGGAGCATTCAATCTGAACTCAAATCTCAGTCTTCGAATGTACCACCTCTTGGTTCAAATTTGAATGTCCAAATTTGTCCAAATTTTGAATGTTACAAATATTTGTGCACATCCCTAGTTATAACCAGGCGTAACACATCCTTCTCCGCCGCCTCCCTTTAATCCTGCTAAAGATCTTTGTATCCGGAGTTCGGCAAACCTTAAAGCCAGGAAGGCATTCCCTTTCATGTGGGATGTTGCACACTTTATCAGAATGGGTGCACGCTTACACTGGCAGTGGGTAGCCGAGTTGCTCTGTAACATCAGCACGTTTCCATGTCTACATCACTCGCTGGACTCCTTTGTTCATTTCTTAGAGGACATAAGCCATCATTAACACGTGACCCACCATCCTTGATCAGATCTCAGCGGGGACGGACAGGGAAGAAATCTCAACGCTGTCCTTGGAAAACCACGATTTGCTGCAGAGACCACTCTTCATGAAACATTATTTTCCTTGGCTGAAACGCTTCATCTGCTGGAAAAGTGAATTTTTAGATGAAAGGAAACCTTTTCTCAAAATAATGCTTTGGGGAGCTTACACACACGGGCACGCAATATGTTATTGCCCTGCTGAGATAGAAAGCATCGACATTTCACGTTCTTGCATTGTAGATGTGGCAGAAAAGCAACGAGGGAAAGAGAACAAGAGGGAAAGAAGAAATTAAAGAGAAATCTTCACTATTTCCTCGCATAGTTAGTAAACTCTTTGGAATTAAATTGTATCACACAGCTGGCAAGTTCATTGGCTTTTAGACAGTTGGTTGAAATTAGCAGAAATTAGGCAAATTGCTGTAAACTAAGATTTGGCAAGAACTGCTTGACCCTGTAAAAGAAACGCTGCACAATTTCAGGCCTGTAAAATGATCAGACATGTTTGATGCTCTTTTTAATTGGGGATGAAATATTTTCTCAAGCTTGTCATTTTAAAACTGCTCTTGCTGATTGTTGGATGATAATGATGATGATGATGTGTGCGGGGTAAGGGAGGGGACACTTTCCAGTCAAGTTATGACCAATGTATAGTCATCGATAAAGGTGGTAAACACAACACAAGTCATCGTGAAGAAATAGAACTCGGTAACCACCACATAGTATCTGAGAATGCCTTGATTTGGGGGGGAAACTTAGGGTGCGTCCTCATGCACATTTGGTCCTGAATTGAAATCGTGTTTGTGAGGGGCTGTCCCCATGCACTTTTTATTTGGTCTGATTGTCTTGGACCAAATTGCCCAAACCAGGACCAAACCAGGACCAAATTTGATCCTGGGGAAAAAAAAAATTGTCCTTGCCATGGTTTGGGCGATTTGGTCTGAGCCGAATTTGCACACGGGGATGGTCCCGGGTTTGGTTTTACTCCCTTTTCCAGACAAGCAAGCAACCCACCCCTGTTCCTGATCGCGGCTTCCCTGGAAAAGGGAGTAAGCCCAAGCCTTTGCCTTGCCAGCCACGATTGTGAACAGGGGATGGATTGCTTGCTCGCTCGCTCACTTGCCATGCATGGGAACGGCAAGATTCGGCTTCAGCCCGCATTCGCGGTCATGGCATGGGGATGGGCAAGATTCAGGTCCAGTCCCACACCCGGTCGCCTGAAAGCCAATCCTGCCCCAAATCTCTTGCATCAGGTTGCAGCCTTAGAGAGCTCTTGCCCTATTGTCAGAAGCAAAGCAGGCGATTATCTGCCAACAGAAGCACTGTGCCACCAAGATGGCAACTGCACACGCCAATTCTCTCTTCCCCCACCTGCTCCTTTCTTTGCTGGCTCCACATCTCCATGACCACAGATGGAATCAGTGATCCCTCCAGGTTGGGTGACATAAGATTGGGAGGGAAAACTACTATGCCTTTCAAACATGGCAGAAAATAATTATTGTAGGTGCACTTGGCCCCATAACATTTTTTCCCACTGCAGCTCCCATCCATTTTAATCCAATTCCCCTAGTTTCCCCCATCCCCTAACCAATAATTTTTAGTCACAAAACATATGCTGCCTACTAAAGGCCAGTGTTTGGGGAGATGTATCTAGTAAGGACCTCCTCCTCCTCCTCCTCCTCCTCCTCCTCCTCCTCCTCCTCCTCCATACACACACAACCTGTGGTTTGTGCATTTATAACATGAAGGGTAGGGGAAGGGAAGTCAAAGAAGGAAAGACAAAACAAGTAAATAGCATCACATCTTTGGTGTGTGCTATCAGTCATGCGCTACAGATGTGCACAAAAGGGGTTTGGGGTATTCAGTTTGTAATTAATCATATTTGTTCGAATAGATCCCATTCAAATGTGGTAAAATTCTATTCCATACAAATGCATTCATAGAAATTCCTATGAATATCCGATACGGATGCATACATATCCTGGATATGAATCCTGGATATGCATCCTATACAAATGCATACATATCGGACACGTATCCTGTACCAACACATACGTATCGATACGTATCCAATACGTATTCCCAGTTTAACGAATGTACAAACTATTTGTACAAATGTTAATGTATGAATATCATAACATTCTATTCGTGTCTGAATGTCCGAATTTGTATGAATAATTAATGTTACAAATATTTGTGTACATCCCTCAAGCGCTCTTCAAAGCAATTGTTACTTTCTAGAACTAGTAGATTTAGACAGAAATATCATAGCTTGCAAAAAAAACAACAAAACCAAACCAGATAGTCTGAAAGCATAGCAGAAGTGGAGAGAAGGGATCTTCCTGGCCTGCTACATCAGCAGAATACCTCTTATTAATTCATACTTTCTGCATTACTAGTATGATTATCAAAATGCTCATAAAATGGATCAGCGCTTTGCAACCTGAAGGGCTCTTGCTAATGAGTTTGAATATCATTGTCCTGGCATTTGTTGTGGATGTTTTCTTCCATGCACTGATGGCGAGATCTCTGGATCTGTATCTAATCAAATACAAGTTCAGTTTGGTTGCTGGGGAAACAACCACATGGTTAGTCATATAAACAACCTGCACAAAGTGGAAAGGGAAGGGGGAAATATCTTAATGGAAGCATATATTTTCATGGGTTGAGTATTTTTGGAAGGAGTGCGTGCCCATTTGGCATTACTTTGAGCGATGAAGAGGAGCTGGGAAGGGTCTTTCTGGTAGACCCCTCCCATGTGAAGGACAAAGCTTGCATTTGAGAAGCCAGAAATAGCTGAATTATGAATTCTCTCCCCTCCTCCCAGCTCACCAGTTCGGTCCACAAAGTGATTTTTCCTGTTATTTTGGTTTAGGAAGGTGCGTGATTCCTCCCCCTGTTTGCTTCCCATCTGGGCGGATGGAGCCACTTCGAATGCGCTTGGCTTCGAATGTTCTTCGAATTCTTGCCGCCACCTCTGAATCCAATGTGAATCCGATGCAAATCTGATGCGAGTCCTCTCCAAAGCTTTGAAGGAAGGCACAGATACTTTTCCTTTGCATGCGAAGGCCAGTTTTTGAATCTAGCCAATATTCAATGCAAATGCAACGTTTCAAACCTTTGCAATTTGCATGATCTGCAAAGGCGACAAACCTTTTTTTGCCCACCCCTGTTTTGGTTTGCTTTGGGAGGACACAGCAATTGCACTTTCTATTAAGAGTTTGATCTATTCTGAGCCTCTTAGTTTATTCCATCCAGGTTTTTGAGTTGAAACAGCGCACAAAGCAACGGATAGGACCTCCTTGATGATATACACATAATCTTGGCTGCTGAGGCAAAGGCAAATAGTTGCTATGGCAATCTAGAGCAGGCAAGCTAACTTCAAGGTCCGTTTTCTTATTGCCTCTTCCTCTGCCCTCCCCTCAAAACCCACCTCGCTCAGAAGCTCCGTCTTTCTTTTTGCAACAGCTGTTCCAACAGGAACTCAGCAATTACTGGCCATTTGGAAAGGACACTCTCAGTCCCACCATCATATTTATTTTATTTATTTATTTAATAAATTTATATCCCACCGTTCATCAAATGGTCCCAGTGTGGGTTACAATAAGAATACAACATATCAAAAAAATAAAAATAAAAATAAAAATACCACCTCCTCCCTCCCTCCCAGGACAGCACCCTGAGGAAGCTATTTAGATGGCAAAAGCCTGGATGAAAAGATGGGTATTTTTTCACCGCAACCCTTAGATCTGGATCTAAGATGATCCGGATCTAAGGAATGGGTACATTCCTTAATCTGGATCTAGTAGATCCGGATTAAGGGAAGCACCCAATGCGTTTCCACAGGAGGTGTAGCACCCATTAGCAATGGGTGCTAAACCCCTTCCGTGGAAAAACCTTTGCACCCATGTGCAGAATCCGGATTGACCCACAAGGGGTCTGCCTGTCACCCCAGGTGTTTTGAGGAACAGAGGGTGCAATCTCTGAAGCCCCTCCAAGGCCCCTCCGAAATCCCTCCAAAGTTGCCTTCGAAGGTTAGCAAAGGCTCCGAAGTCCCTCCAAAAGCAACTTCAGAGATTAGCAAAGGCTGGGAAGACAATCCCCTTG
Organism: Aspidoscelis tigris stejnegeri; assembly: GCA_023333525.1. Lineage (NCBI taxonomy): Eukaryota > Metazoa > Chordata > Lepidosauria > Squamata > Teiidae > Aspidoscelis > Aspidoscelis tigris. Next base: position 21,735,841 of record JALMGA010000012.1, on the reverse strand, counting down.
TGAGAGCCTGCATATGAATTAGCTCTTTGTGAGCAAGGATGAGTCAGCCTCATTAAATATGCACCTCTTGCCATGCCTGAAGGTAACAGTCCGCTTTGATCTCCCTTTGTTATCAGAGGTTTGTCTTAGGAGCCTTTGCTAATCTCCGAAGGCAACTTCGAAGTAGCTTCAAAATGGCTTCGAAATGATTTCGAAGCCTAGGTTTGGGGCTCCCCCCCAAGGGTGCCCCCTCCCCCTAGCCTCCTCTAGACCCCATTGCCAAACTAATGTGGAAACAGGGTCCTTTTAATCCAGATTTTCTGGCTGAAGATCCCATTGTAGACCCCATCCGTATTTCCCCGGTGGAAACAAATGTGTCCCAAATAGGTGCTGTGGTAATAATGGGGTCATCTGGCTCACACCCAAATGGGTCCTTAATGGGTGCAAAAATGGGTACTTTCTGCCAGTTGAAAAACACCTGATATGTTTTCACCAGGCGCCAAAAAGTATACAAAGTAGGCACCTGGCGAACCTCAAAAGGGAGGCTGTTCCAAAGTCTAGGGGCCACTACAGAGAAGGCTCTCTTGTATGTCCCTATGCCTCATACCTCTGCAAAAGAAGGAACTATAAGAAGGCCCTCTCCTGAGATCTCAGTGTACAGGCAGGTCTATATGGGAGAAAGCACTCCTTCAGATACCCAGGGCCCAAGCCCCATAGGGCTTTAAATGTTAGTGTTAATACTTTGAATTGGGCTTGGTAGCAAAGAGGTAACCAGTGCAGACCCTTTAAGACTGGCGTGATATGATCCAACCAGAGATTCCAGTCAGCAGATGAACTGCTGCATTCTGCTCCAGTTCCAACTTCCAAACTGTTTTCAAGGGTAGCCCCACATAGAGCGCATTACAGTAGTGGAAACTTAAAGAAGTACCCAAAGAGGACCCTGACGATGTAAAGAGGAATTAGTAGTTGGCAGGGGTGAGCACAGAGACATTTTCCAACAATGTATTTGAGTTGAATAGAATGTGGGAAAATTTGAATATCTGTGCCCAGAACGAATAGACCCTCCCCCACCCCTCCTTTCCCACCCCTCCCCAATTACCTTACTTCCTCGCCGTTACCATCCACACCGCCTTATCCACGCTGCCTTCTCCATGGTGTCACTGCCGCTGCTGCCACTGCCGCCACCCAAGGCCTCTTCCGGGGCCCTCTTGAACCACGAGCAGGCTTCCCGGGAGGTAAATACAGGCCTCCCGGGAAGCCTGCTTGCGGTTCCAGAGGGCCCTAGAAGAAGGTTGGAGTGCCGCTGGAGCAGGTAAGTGGGCCCTGGGGGCGAGGTTTGGGGGAGGGTGGCCAGGGCAGGGAGGCCTTGGGGCATCCAGTATCTGTAGAAGCTTCTACCAAAGCTTCTATGAATACTGGATTATCTGATTTGTGGACAGATAGGGCCCTTCAAATGTGGCCCTATTTGATCTGTCCACGAATCTTGGAATCTGGATAGGTTTGTCTGGATTCCAAATACACAAATAATTCCCCTAGCAGTTGGGGAAAGGTGTTAACAATGGAACACATTTGTGACCAGCCGGAAAACAACAACAACACTGTGACTATCTGCAGACACAGGATGAAATTAGCAAAGTGTGAAATTGGCAGGCTCGCCCTCCCCACTTTGTGTTCCAGTTACCAAAACACCAGAAGCTCTCTGCAGCAAGTCCATCTGCCTGCTTTGAACACTGCTGGTTCCATTGTTTCTGCCATTTCTTGAACACTGGAAGCCCTTTGTTCCAATTAAAGACGTTCAGAATTTGACGAGACGGAGCTATCAGTTGTCAGGAACTCCCAGCTTCTACATTAAATAATGGTTTGCGCGGACCTCACCGTGATGCAAGAAATAACTAAAAGGCTGCATTTACACCTAGGTTTTAACCCACCTTCAGGCTGCATCCCCAAGCAACTTATCTGCCTCTCTAGTTTCCCTCTACCATCCCTCTATTCCAGCGGACTTTAAAAGTGCTGTTCAATTCCGGAATAAGCGTCCGAATGAGGCTCAGCAAAACACACATTTAAAATGCACCTACTGTCCCCACAGAAGCATGTTTTCTTTGTCCACATTTTTTCTCCCCGCCCCCTCTCTCGTTAAGAGGGTGCCAGCAGGAACGGGGAGGGACTGCGCTCTGCGCGACCACAACCAGGAAGAAACCCCTGACAAGTCCAAAGGAAAAATAACCATCGGTTCTCTGTTTGTCCCCCAGATCTCCGCCCCCCGAAATGGCTTCCCATGCCAGCAAAGGCAGCGGCTACAGCCATCGGCCGCGTGATCGTTCGCTCATTCACTCGCAACACTTTCCTTCTGATCACTGTCAAAATCCACCCCATACAGCAGCGGTGACTGTAGCAATCCACCCAACTTCACACCTGATAACAATGTTGGAATTCTCTGCAATTCTGGCTCTTTGAAAGTTCTGACCTCTAGAAAGGGAAAGGAAGGGAAGCTGCTGCAGTTTTGGGAGATGTTTGAATGTTTTATGGCTATGTGTGCAGGTGGCAATCCCTGCCCCTTTTGCCGTGGAGCGTCCCCATAGTAAATGCTGCCAGGAAAACCCGCAGCTTCCCCAAAGTGCACTGGTAGTCTTCTTTAGAGTGAACTTTTTCTCTGCGGATTTTCCTCCTTTTGTGGCGCTGGAAGCTCGGAGAAAAACCGGGCATGGGGGCGCTCAGAGGCAAAATAAGCTTTTTGCCAAGCTTTTTATTGCTTGGGGATGCAGTCTCAGTGTACCTTCAGAGTAGGCAAGCATATGGGATGAAAAGGGACATGTATGGATGTGTACGGATTAGGGATGTGCATGAATATTCAAATGCATTTGAAATTCAATTGAATCGACCAAATTTTGAATTCAAATTCAATTTTGAATTTTGGATCTATATGTTTGAATTATTCAGAAATGTGTATGGGTTCGTACACAATGCATACTTGAAGATTCACATCTTTCCCACTTTTGTATACATTCCCCAAATGTATGCATTTGTACGGATCTGTATGGGATGAAAACAGGTTGTGTACGGGATAACTACGGGATGCATGCGGATGTGTATGGATGTGTATGGACCTGGGAAGATGCATATGGGCATCTATGAATGTTGTCAACGAATAGATCTGAATTTGCTTAATTCAAATCAAATTTGGTTAAATTCAAATTTTAAACATTCAAATCAGATTGAATTTTCAGGTATGTGTTTCAAATCGAATTGAATCCCAAAAATTGCATTAGTGCACACCCCTACTTCAGAGTGAGACAGCACATCAGCAAGGTAATCAATAATTTTCTTTCCGCATTTTCTATTCCAAAGGTGAATTTTCTTGGTTAGATAACCCCAAAGGAAAAGAGTATCTCGATTTGCTGATGTGTTTTTCACTCTGGCAGAGGACTGAAGCTGGATTAAAACTTATGTGTGAATGCAGAGAGACATAAAACTACACTAAGTGTAGAAAAGTCCAAATGTAATTTGCTTTGGCACTTACAACCCTTTCATCTGTTTACAGCTTCACGTTTGACAGAATTCTGACCTCACTAAATGGCTTTTCACTTTTATTTTAAGACATTTATATGCAACTTTTCTTTTTCTCTTTTTTTAAAAGAAAAACCCAAAGTGGTTTACAAGAAACACTGAGAAAATGAAAACTGAAATTAAAAGCGACTCCTTGGTCCATTTTGATTTTGGAACCAAGACATGCGGTCAGGATTGTTAACATAAAAATCAGGTTATGCCATGGCTGATGGAAAGTCTTGTGGGCATTCAGATCTCATTCAGTCTTACGTTGAGTCTTACCTATTGTGCCAAGCTTTTATACGAATATAACAGCCACTACCATAAAATTAGAATAATAGCCAGCCATTTCTATTTAGTATTTTTATACTGTTTCCAATAATAATAATAATAATAATAATAATAATAATAATAATAATAATAATAATAATAATAATAATAATAATAATATTTATTTGTATACCGCCCTATAGCAAACCAATCCAGGCGGTTAACAACAGTAAAATGTAAAATATAACAATTAAAAACACCTTATCCCTCCCCCCCTTAAGACAGTATTAAACAGTATAACATATTAAAACACAATATCAATGCATAAACAATAATTTAAAAACTAAAAACCCTGATGTCCCTCTGTTGATCCTCAACCATCACTAAGATGGGGCCACGGGAGGAATCAGGGAATCTGGGCCAGAATGGTTAATCTGGAAAGGCCTGCCGGAAGAGATCCGTCTTGACCGCCTTTTTAAAGCTGTCTAATGATGTTATCTGACGGATCTCATCCGGCAGGTCGTTCCAGAGTTTGGGGGCGACAGCAGAGAACGCCCTCTGGGAGGTCGCCGCAAGCCTAGATTTTAGAGGTTGCAGTAAGTTCCTCCCAGACGACCGGAGAGTGCGGGGAGGATTGTACGGGAGGAGGCTAAAGTTCCTTTGAAGCTGATACCGCAAACAAAGAAGTCAAACTCGAATAGAATGTCCCAAAATTCAAATGTAAACATTCGAATCGAATTTTGAACTTCAGATCTATTCATTTGAATTAACTGGACATTTGTATGCATCTTTCCTGCATCTGTATGGATCCATACTGGACAAAAACAGGTTGCATATGGAAAACCACAGGACACACACAGACATTTGCAGATGCGTATGGATGTGGGGAAGATGCATACGTTAACACTCGTATGTGGAGATTCGAATAAAAAATTCAAATGAATAGATTTGCATTTGGTAAATATGAATCAAATCTTGTTAAATTTGAATGTAAAAGATTTGAATCAAATTGGATTTTTGGATATTTGATTCAAATAGAAGGTCAAAAAACATTTATGCACGTCTCTATTGTAAACTGATAATGCTATATATAATATATATATATATAATTGGCAGTATAGAGTAATTCAATAAAATGAGATTACTCAAAGTTAAGAAAATCAAAATGTGTATCTTCTTAGCATTGTTATGCAAAACAGCTTCCACTTCTTTTAGTGTGATGGCCCAAAATGGCTAGGTGTCAAGGGATGGTGTATTACTTGTCAAAATTTATTTGAAATCATCTGCCACTATTCTAATCCTTGAATTAATGCTGAAAAATTATAAAGAAACAGGTGCAGGTCACTCTCAATGTATTTGTTTCCCCAAAAATAACAGCTCCGTTTCTTCAGAAAAGAAATATTGTAATAGGCAGTACTTGAGAAATTTGCCTCTGGCAAAGTTAAAATTTCATGCTGGTTTCTGAACGACTAGACAATGCTTTCAGTAACACAGATCCATATTTTTGTGCCATGGTGTGTCATAAAATCTTAGATCCATGATTTATATTTTTTACAGTTCATGCCATTGTTGTTGATGTGATCTGGGACTTAAGAGTAGTTTTAGGAAGAGACCTTGTGCGGACAAAAAAAGATCAATATGGATTTGCGGTCCATTGGATGGTCTTGTGTCATGCCATATGACCTTCAGGCCATGTGCATAGCTGTGGCATTTTTGAGAAGTTCTCTTGTCAGCATTCTGCAGCATCTTGAACATCTGAACTGTAATTTCTTCTCCTCCTCCGCACATTTCCCTTGGAGGTTCCCTCCCTCAGTGAGTCAACATGAGAACACTCTGATGCCACCATGAAGTCTGCACTTACCTTGATCAGGTCTTGTGGCCAGACTGTCAGATTCTTTTATGAAGTTTTCTCAGCTTGAGTCAACATTCATCCACAAAGCCAGCTGGGTGACCTTGGGCAAGTCACAGCTCTCTTTCTGAGCTCTCACAGCCCCACCCACCTCACAGGGTGTCTGTTGTGAGGAGGCTTGTCTGCTGCTTTGAGAAAAGCCAACTGTTGTTGAGCTTTAGAACATAAGAAGAGGAGCCCTGCTGGATCAGGCCACAGCCCATCTAGTCCAGCATCCTGTTTCACACTGTGGTCCGCCAATTGCTTCTTTTGCCTCCCTGTAAATGGCCTTTGCTAGCATCCTTCCTGTCTCCTCAACCTGGAGGAAGTACCTAGACATCCAGTCTAGTACAAACTCATACACCTGTCCTCCATGAATTAATCTGATCTTTTCTTGAAGCCTTCCAAGCTGCTTGCTGTCACCACCTCTTCTGCTAGTAAATTACACAGACTGCTCACCTTATGGATGGTGCGGGGGGGGGGGGAGCTAACACTTGTTTGTGAAAGCCAAACAGACATTTTCCAGAGCCTTTTCCTGTGTTGGGGAAAATAAGGCCAGCTGCAAACCTTGAAGCCCTACTGCAGCACATCTACATCCAGGAACTACAACACCTATCTTCCACAGGTATCTCAAGCAAGGATGATGGGAGTTGTAGTTGGAATCACAGAATCATAGTTGGAAGGGATCATCAAGTCCAACCCCCTGCTCAATGCAGGATTTCCTAAACCATCCCAGATAGATGTAGGTCCAGCGTCTGCTTGAAGACCTCCAGTGAAGGAGACCTCACTATCTCTTGTGGCAACCTATTCCACTGACTGATTGCCCTTACTGTCAGGAAGTTTTTCCTAATATCTAACTGTATTGACTCCATTGAATTTTCATCCCATTGTTTCTAGTCCTCCCACCTTGTGCAGGTGAGAATAGGGACAATCCCTCTGCACTGTGATGGCCCTTCAGATACTTGAAGACCGTGGTCATGTCTCCTCTCAGTCTTCTCTTCTGCAGGCTAAACATTCCTAGATCCTTCAACCTTTCCTCATAGGACATGCTCTCAAGACCACTAACCATTTTTGTAGCCCTCCTTTAGACTTGCTCTAGTTTGTCAAAGTCTTTTTTGAATTGGGGTGCCCAGAACTGGACACAAGACTCTAGATGAGGTCTGACCAAGGTAGGGTAAAGAGGAATAATTACTTCTTGTGATCTAGACTCTATGCTGTTTTTGATACATCCTAAGATGGTGTTTGCCTTTTTTGCAGCTGTATCACATTGCTGACTCATGTTCATCCTGTGATCAACCAGCACACCCCGATCCTTTTCACTTGTGCTACTACTCAGCCTAATCCCTCCCATTTTGTATTCATTTTTACCATTTTTCTTACCAAGATGTAGAACTTTACACTTGTCCCTATTAAATATCATCCTATTAGTTTCTGCCCACTCTTCAATGTTATCTAGATCTCTTTGGATCCTCTCCTTCTCCTCCCTAGTGTTAGGAACCCCTCCTAGCTTTGTGTCTTCTGCAGATTTGATCAGCATCCCTTGGACACCCTCATCCAGATCATTTATAAAAATGTTGAGTAGCACTGCACCCAGGACAGACCCCTGTGGCACTCCAATTGAAATATTCATCTAGTCCATTTGGAACCTGGGCCCTTTCTGCCCTTGGCCTTATTCTGGAATATACCTTGGGATTGGGCTCTGTTATCCACGTGCTAATGAAGGCTGTAGCAGGCTTGCACAAGGCGTGCCATTGTCTGCACTGGTATGTGGACAGCAAGCCCCTATCCCGGGAAATATTCCAGAATGAAGTGCAGAATGGTCCTGCGTTTAGAAGCTGCCTATCCCGGTACCTTTACATATTCCTGCAGCTGATTCTGCTTTAGAGCAGATGGTAGATTTTTCCCTCGATGGCTTTGTGACTTCAGTCAGGAAATCTTTTGAGATAAATCTATCTGTGGACAGGAACATGGGAGAATTCAAAAACCTTCCAAAACAGAAAAAGAAAGAGGGGAAAATGCTCCAGTGTATTCCAGGTGGTTTACGCTATGATAGGTGCTCATTTTGTTTTACAGCAGTGTTTTGAGAGGCAGAAGCGATAATAAAAGAAACTCCAGAATTTATTATTTGTGCTTCAGAGACAGCAGTGCCTGCAACAAAGAGCTTGGCCTATTTGCTGTGATGACTCAGGCAGTCTGGGGGAAAGGGAAAAAGAACATCCTGCCTAATGACATGACTTGAAGTCACAGCTTGCTCCTACTTTGCTGCCTACCTGGTGACAAGAAACTCACACTTACACAGGTAGGTAGAAATCCAAGCCTAGACCTCAAAGCTTCGTGCAGAGTAGAGGCTGGTTTGCTGCACGTTATTTTCTGTTTCAGCTTGGTGCATGCCTCTTGAGGAGAGCTACTCACTAGGGATGAGCACAAATATTCAAAAATTCAAATGTCCAATTCGAATCCGTCGAATGTTGACATTCAAACTCAAATAGGATTTTCAAAAATCCGAATTTGAACATTCGAACTCGGATCGGGTTTTGGAAAATCCGATACGGATTTCCGAAAATCTGAATAGGTAGATTCATATCTGTCGTATACGAAGCTGCACGAAAATTATAGATATCTTGCACTTAAAATACGGAATTAAAATGGGATGCATACAGGATAATATGGGATGCATATGGATTTTTACGGAATGCGTACAGATACATATCACACATACAAATGTTGTCGACATTCATATCTTTAAATACGAATCTAAAATTCAAATGTTATGGATTCAAATGTTATGGATTTGAATCGGATTTTATGACATTCGTATCTTAAATATATGAATCGAATAGGATTTTTTTGACATTCGAATCTACTCACCAAGCAAGAATAAACACAGGAGAACCTTTTGACAACCCTGTTGAGATGCCTAAGGATGCAGGTTCTAGCTGAATTCCAAAGTCCTTCTGGAGCAGAAAAGGTGATCCAAGTGGAAGGATGTGCAGGAATATTCAAAGACATTTGAAACACGATCAAATTTCTCTGAATTTTGACATTCGAATTCAGATCGATTGTCCATAAATTTGAATTTAAACATTCAAACTAATTTTGGTTCTTCAAATCCATTCATTCAAATTACTCGGACATTCGTATGCGTATGGGTTCATACACGATGCGTAGATGCATGTACCAATCTTCCCCTTATTTGTACAGATCCATACAGGACGGAAACGGGTTGCATACAGGATAACAATGGGATGCACATGGATGTGGCCGGATGCGTACAGGATGCATAACGATGCGTACGGGCACATATGAATGTTGTCAACATTCGTAAGTGCAAATTCAAATAGAAAATTTGAATGAATAGATTCAAATTTGCTTAATTTGAATCAAATTTGGCTGAATGTGAATTTTAAAGATTTGAATTGAATTGAATCCCAAATATTGCATTCATGCACACCCCTAGGAAGGAGCATTAGTAGTCACAAATGTCTTGAGATCGTCCTTGTTCCTATGGAGTAAATATGCTATGTAATTCAACAGAAAGGGAAGCAGAAAGTGGATATAGAAGCCGTCTCCTACATGTTTGGAAATTAAGCAGTACACCGGCAAAAAAGAGTAATCATAATGTCAAAGATTGAATGGGGTGCACACCCTTCTGCTCAGTTTGAATTTGGACTCAATTTTCAGGCAGGGAGGGTATTTGATTCCAATTTGATCTTTTCAAACTCCCCTGTCTGATTTGAACTCAGTGTGAACCCAAACCATTTGGGCACCTCTTTATCCTGCTCCATTCAACACTGAGACTTCCAAAAAACAGTAAATGAAAGCCCAGTTAAACCACATTCAGTCCACCTTTCTTGTTGGATTTGTCTCCAAAGTGTCAAAGTGGCATGGAGCTGTCCAATCTTATGAGCATAAGAACATAAGAGGAGCCCTTGTTGGATCAGCCAACAGTAAGGATGTGCATGAATGTTGTTGTTGTTTTGTATTTGATTGAGTAGATCCCCTTCAAATGTGACAGGATTCATATTTGACATGAACATGTATTAGATTACATATGAATTCCATACAAAGCTTCGTATGAATGTATGTCCAAATTCAGCCAAATTCATACCAATTCATGCACATTCCTAGTCCACAGCTCATCAAGTCAAGCATGGTGACCCACAGTTCCATCAACATGGTGACCCACCAACTCCTTCTGGGCATCTCAAGCAAAAGAGAAATTCTGCCTCTCTCTCTAAGCTGGGAGTGGTACCCAAACATCCATTCTTGTAGCCATTGATGTACCAGCCCCACCATGAATTTATCTAACCCCACAAGGACATCAAAGGAACCCTACTGGATCAGGCCACAGGCCACCTAGTCCAGCATCCCATCTGACACTGTGGACAGCCCTCACCTGCTCTTAAATCCCTGCTGATGGGAGGCAACCTGGAGGCAGTTCCTAGGCATCCATTCTAGTCTCTGATACATCACCAGTCCCCCATGAACTTTTCCACTCATTTCTTGCAGCTATTTGGGGCTGCTGCAGGTGGTTTTCCATAACAGCAGTGTCCTCAAGAAACTCTGGGGGATAACACGATACAAAATCTAAATTTGCGCCCCCAAATTGCCCTGTTTTGGATGTCATATTCAACTGGATGCCACCTATATTTCCTCTTTTGCATTCTTACTGCTCCAGCAAGCAAGAAGACCAGCATCTTATACAAGGAAATAATGCACTAAATGTGTTATTATTGTTTCACAATGTGTGCAATTTGTTGCAGACTGATCCCCCACCCTGCCCAATCAATTTTGAGTCCAACGCCAGGACAGAGAAATTACAAAGTCATCTCATTAAATATAGGATGCTGTTAATATATCCATTTTCATCATGGATTATGGTCATCATGGTCCATCATCATTACCATCAGTTCCAGCTGTGAGTGGATTTCTTCTAAGGCTGATTTGGAGTCATGCCAAAAAAATTCCATATGGTGGCCTTAAGCAGAAGGAGGTGCAAAATGCACCAAATAACGTAGGACTTGAAACTGCATTAGCCTCAAGTACAAGGAAGAAATATATATAAGTGATAGGAATTGTGGTTCACAATGTCTGGAAGCAGCTACCTTGGTTGTCCCAAGAAGTAGATGTACCTTCTTCTTTTAATTCATAATGATAATCACAGCAGCAAAATAATTATTTCTATTCAGAGAAGGAAGGAAGGAGGGAGGGAGGGAGGGAGGATGAGAAGGAGGGAGAAAGGAAGGAGGTAAGGGAGGGAGGGAGGAAACAAAGGAGGAGGGAAGGAAAGAAGGAGGGGAGGAAGGAGGGGAGGAGGGAGGGAGAAGGGAAGGAAGGGAGGAAGAAAAGGAGGGAGAAGGGAAGGGGGTAAGGGAAGGAAGGAACAAAGGAGGAAGGAAGGAAAGAAGGAGGGAAGGAGGGAGAAGCAGAGGAGGGGAGGAAGGAAGGAAGGATTTCCAGAGTAGAGTTTCAGTCTTCTGATAAATTGTAATCACTTGACTTCCCCCTTTGCACTTAAAGTAGATGAGGATTACTTTGGGTTAATGTTATCTAGTTATATTAGATCACATTCTCTCTTTATTGCTTCAGTTCTCAATAGCATATTTTCCTTGGTTTCTGGCAAGGATGAAATGAGCCCTTTAGTGACTTTTTGATGTCTTCCACTCCAAGTGCAGATTAGTAAATATCATTCTCTTACATATTTTCCCTTGGTTCAGACTGGTCCTGCTGTGCACTGATTTTTTTCACTTTAACAGCAGGAAGAAATAGCTCATCTCAAGGAGCTGTCATTGACGGTCTTCTTAGTTGTAGAAAATTCCTCTTCTGAAGGTAGAGAGCATCTAAAACTCATGCAGTTTAATGCCAAGGTATGTAGGAGAACACCTAGCAACACATGGGATCATCTGGTTTTTGAAGGAGTGGTGTTTGAAATGGGCCGTCTCAGCCACTATGTAGCAACACAGACCATGCTGTATCTTCTGGACCACTGGAATGTTCCTTAAAGATTAGAAACAGAAATTTGGATGAACAGCCTGAATCACGCAGGTACTTTTGTCTACCTAGAAGATACGGCTGCACTATTGTATTGTAACAGAAAGGGCACAGAACCCAAGGAAGTAGATGGAATATTCTGCATGATAAAGGATATACACAAGGGAGATAGGAATAGGCAACATTTTCAGGTGATAGGGAGACAGAATGCTGTGGGAAAGTGCATTATTTCATGTCTAATCGAGGAAAAAATTCAGAGGATGCCCTCCCACTACATGCACATATATGCAGACACATTAAGAGCATATGTCATGTTTTGAATTTATGGAGGACAAGTGTATCAATGGCTACTAGAATGGATGTCTAGGAATTGCCTCCAGGTCGGAGAGACATGCAGGAGGCCTCTAAAAGCCATTTGCAAGGAGTCGAGAGCAGGTGGTGGTTTTGCCTTTGTCTTCTGTTTGAGATGCCCAGAAGCAATGAGTGGGCTACTGTGTGAGAAGGGATGTTGGACAGGACGGGCTGTGGCCTGATCCTGCCAGCCTCCTCTTAGGTTCCTATGCTCAGGATCAAGAGGAACGGACAGTTCCTTGCCAGACCACAATCTGCTCCCCAACCTCCTCTTGCTTTTCCTATTTTCTGCCACACTGGCTTCGTCCTTCCCCATTAAAGGGGATGTAGATGAATTCCCTCCAGCATTACTCATGAGCAATCACCTTCTGGGCCAGCTGGGAGCTTGAGCATGAACTAAAAGTCACCTAATTGGCAAAATCATCTTAGTGGAGCAGAAATGTGGGGCAGGGCTGTGACAGCCTTGCCTACTGAGTTAAACAAAAACAAGCCGAACGTATCCTTAATTATAGCACCGGCGCTGGCTGACGCCGAACTAAAAACTGACCTTCAGCACCAGGAAAGAGATGAAATCGAAATCTCCAGGGCCCTAGGCCCAACGCAGGCATCTTCTTTATTTTTGTCGTGAAGTTGTTACTAGAGTGCCATCTTCAGAGCAATTGCACAAAGCTGGTTTGCTGTTTTTTCCCCCTTCCTTTTTTTAACACTGTCACCATTCTCTGTAGTACGGCATGTGTGTGTGTGTGGATATTGTTCTGTGACCTTCAGGATAGCTTTTGCAGGGACAAATGCATCCAAAAGCCCCTATGGTTGGAGAATAAAAATACTAAAGGGTACCAGGGAAGGATAGATCTGGGCACCTTTTTAAGGGAAGTAACTTGTTTTTGATAAGAAAAAAAAGGAACGCAGTGTGTTCTGTTTTCAACACATTTGTCATCCAGGTGAATTCCTGAAAAAAGCAAACCAAACTGCTCAGTATCGTTTATCTGCCTTTGATGGTGATGCTCTGTTTGCAGATAGGGTGGGGTAGGGTGGGGTGAGGAAGCCAGAAATGATCTTGCTTATTCGAATATTGTTGTGGTGAGATCTAGGAGCTCATATCCTAAATTAGCATCAATTCCAGGAGGTGGAGGGGTATTGTCTGCTAGTGAGATTGGGAGCATTTTGAGAAAGGGTATTTCTTGCTGGCTGGTGGGGATTGTGGATGCAGGCAATGAAAACTGCAACGTTGTTTTGATGCTGCAAGCTCCATATATCCTTTTGTTGCAAGATGAAGAAAACACAAATACTCTGTGAACCTCTGCAGTGAAGGAAGTTTGCTTTCTTCCATGGCAGCAGTAAAGGAATGATCCGCCAAAGGTTGTAGTTGATGTGGACACTGGGTGACCCTTGATATATAAAAGTAGTTTGACCAGACCTCCTTGTACTCAGGTTGGGTCTCCTCCACCACCATCCCCAAAATGGATGTATGACAAAAGGCAAATAATGAAGAAATGTAATAGTATGATATGATAATGTAAGAAGCTTTTAAGTTGTTTAAAAATTTTTAATAAATAATTTTATTTTTTTTAAAGGTAAATGCTGGTGCCCAGCTTATTCACACTGAATAGCTTGGTAGGTTGTCCAAGAGTCTAGAGGTGTGCATGAATGTTGTTGTTGTTGTTGTTGTTGTTTTTGCATTTGAATTAGAGTCAAATCAAATATCTGAAAATTCAATTCGATCCAAATGTTAAAAGTCCAAATTTCCAAAAATCCGATTTGAATCCGAATGATTCATATCCGTCAATTTGAAAACCCAATTCGTATTTAAAGATACGAATGTCGACAACTTTTGTATTGGTTATACGAATCTGTGCTCAGTCTGTTTGCATCCCATTTTATGCTGTATGCATCCTTCTTTATCCTGTGGTATAAGTGCAAATATGGATAATTTTCATGCAAATTTGAATGTGATAGATACAAATCGGATTTTTGAAAACCTGAAAAAATCCGTTCGAATGTCTAAATTTGAATATCGTTAAATCCAATTCGAATTCGAATGTCGATATTTGTTGGATTTGAATTGGATTTTTGAATTTTTGAATATTCGTGCACGTCCCTACAAGAGTCACAGGTGACGGTTGACCACTCTGGAATTAGTTCCACTAGATGCATTTTAGCAGCAGACATCAGGCAGCATCCATGTTTCTTTCCACACTGTGCAGATGGGGGAATCCATCAACTACAGATTTCTGAGTAAAATAGCATCTAGCTGCTCAAACAAATGGCTTTTACTTCTCCTCCTCCTAAATCTGGAAAAGTTGTCCAGGCCTGCAGCCTGCTTGATGTCCACTCTCCTTGATTCAGCCTGATTCCAGAACTGGCTGAAACCTCAAAGCATGCGCTTGGTTGTCACATTTGGCCAGGCAGAAATGAGGCATTTAGTGCATTCAGATTGTATGCTGTTGCTCTGACACTGGTATTTTATTTGGCATGACTTCTTCAGCAATGTGCACTCCAGATAATAATAATAAAAAAGGAAATGTGCAATGATTAGTAGAATGTCCCATGATCTGCATTTTTAACTGAACAGAATAGGAATGGGTTCTGTTTCATTTTGCTCTCTCTGAATAGCAATGTTGGCTCTGCAGAGACATCACTTTGCTCCCAAAGGTCTGTGTAGACAAAGCTGTAGTATTCCCACTAGCAATGCATGGCTAATCATGGAAGTCTGAATGCTGAAGAACCAACAATTTTGAATTATGGTGCTGGAGAAGTTTTTTGACTTGGACTGCAAGGAGATCGAACCATTCAGTGCCAAAGGAACCCAACCCTGACTGTTCCCCGGAAGGACAAATACTGAAGCAGAATCTCAAATCCTTGGGCCACCTAATGAGAAGACGGAGCTCTTTGGAGAAGGTCCTGACGCTGAGAAAGAAGGAAGGCAAATGGAAAAGAGGACAGCAGAGGATGAGATGGACAGTGTCATGGGAGCAATCTCCAGTCTGCACCATTGCAGTTGCATTCCCCAAAGGGTCTTCCAACTGCAGTACAGTGGCTATGCTCTTCACTTGGTACAATCTTCTGCCTTATGACATGTTAACTTGGGGAGAATATTTGAAACATTCAAAATTCAAGTGAGTTTGAATTGAATATCTATAAATTCAAATTTAAACATTCAAACGAATTTCAAATTTTTGAATCTATTTGTTCAAATTATTCGGACATTCATGTGTGTATGGATACATACACGATGCATACTTTCCAGTACACAACTTTCCCACACTGTATGCATTTGTATGATTCTCTACAGGACAAAAACAGGATGTATACGGGATCCATACAGATGTGTACAGTACAGATCAAAAAAAATTGCATAAATGGATTCAAACGTATTCAGTTTGAATTGAATGTGAATACATTCAAATTTTGAAGATGCAAATCAATTTTTGGATATTCAATCTGATTCAAATCGAATCCCAAAAACTGCATTTATGCATAACTCTAACGGTAACCCATTTACTGCCATTCCCTCTTGGCATATCAGTGTGGCCAGCTGATGGGGGCCCTTCTTTGAATTTGGCTTTGGTAATTCCAACCTTGGTGTCTGAGGAACCGGGTCTTTGATTGCCTTCAATCCTATACCACAGGAGGGTACCATGACTAAGGATAGTCTTGGAATAAGTTCAAACGTGAGTAAATTCCATACAATCCAACTCTTTCCACCTCTGTGTTTCATCTGATATAAAATCAAACATAGTTAAGAGTTTAATTTTGCAAAATTCAGGAATTTGTTTCATGAATTTGCACATTTGGATTAGAGATGTGCACAAATATTCATAGGCATTCGAAATCCAATCAAATGTGCAGATTTTTGACATTCAAACTCAAATAGAATGTCCCGAAATTTGAATGTAAATATTCAAATCGAATTTCAAATTTTGGATCTATTTGTTCAAATTATCTGGACATTCATATGTGTATGAGTTTTTTACATGATGCATACTTGAAGATCATCATCTTTCCCACATCCATACACATTTGTACGGATCCGTACGGGATGAAAACAAGTTGTATATGGGATAATTATGGACGTGCCTGGATGTGTACGGATGTGGGGAAGATGTGTATGTGCGCATACAAACGTTGTTGACATTCATATGTGCAGATTCAAATTAAAAATTCAGACGAATTGATTCAAATTTGGTAAATTTGAATCAAACCTTGTTAAATTCAATTTTAAAAGATTCTCATCGAATTGAATTTGTGGACATTCGAATAGAATGTCAAAAGAACATTCATGCTCATCTCTAATTTGGACCTTGCTTCTCTTCATTCATGACCTGCCATGGCACACCTTGAAATGTCCATTTAAAGAGATGCTTTCATTTCTGTAGATCTAGTTGGCTTTGTTTCCATATCTCATCAGCTCCATTTGAGAAGTAGAAGTATGTTCTGGAAAGTAATCAGATAGATGGAGCAACCAATTAGCCTCTGGATATCAAGAAACCATCCCTGATTCCTGAGATTCCACATACCGACGTAAGATTTTACGGTTTTAATATGCAAAGGTAGGCATGTCGGCAGGTGTAACATTGTTTTACATTGGTTATGCTTTTCTCAGATGGAAAATTCATTATCCATTCAAGCGTATCCTTTTCCCTCCTGTCTGCTTTGTAATATTGTCAGTGTTTTGCAGCTGAGTTGGGAGACAGGAGGGGGAACATGGGCAAATGAAAGGAAATGTGTACAGCAAAATGGGTGGAGACCATCCATTCATCTCCTGTGCTTATGCTGTTTATGAAAAAGCAGATTCTCTCTCACAAGCTGGTGTCATCCCTATTGTGAAATCAACTGAGCGCTGATAATATTCATCATTTGCATAGAGCTTTCATCTCCAAAAGCATATTACAAATATAAATGAAGCCGCCTAACACCGTCTTTCATGCATTTGAGGTTTATTATTCTTGTTTTCCTTTTTCAGATAGGGAAACCAATGTCAGCTGGTTTCACTGCCTTCCTCAAAGATACAAAAAAGGGGGAAAGTGTGTCAGGGACAGGATTACGAAGGAGCTGATCTGGCTATTGGCAACAAAGTTTGCAGCTATTAAGTTCAATGGATTTGGAAGGCCTAAGCAAGGAGACACAAGGTCCTGAGACTTGAAAGCAAAGGTTGGGTGGGGATTGGCTGGGCAGGAGAAGAAGAAAGAGCTACAAACCTTTTGGAGCTGTCTTGAATGGTCAGAGCAGTGCTGCCTGCCACAGTCAGATTACCTGGGACTAGGGTATGCACAAATATTTGTAACATTCAAAATTTGTATGAATTTAGCCGAATTCGAACATTCATATTTGAATCAAATGTTGGCACATCTGAGGATTGACATTCAAATTCAAATGGAATGTTTCGGTACATTTGTATGAAGCTTCGTACGGGACTCATATGGGGTTGAACATTTGTATCGAATCTGAATCCCACAACACTCGAAAGGGATCTATTTGAAAGAATAGAGTCAGACCCCCGCATCCGCTGGGGATACATTCCGGCTCCTACCGTGGTAGCCTGAAACCGTGGATAATAGCGAACAAGCCTTCCGGTTCTGTGGTTATGAAACCCCAGAACCGGAAATGCTTTTCTGGTCTCCCGCCTGCGTTCCACACTCCGCCTTTCATTTTCAGACAGGCTCCAGTGGCATCATGCACCTATTCCAACACTCTACGGAGGCCAAAATAGGCTTTCTGGAGGCCAAAATAGGTCTTCTGGTTCTGGGTGTTTTTCTGTTATGGCGCCCGCAGGGTGGGTGTGGTGAGGCTAATCTGGTAACCGTGGTTAACCGAAATGGAGGTTACTGAATCAGTGGATATGGGGGTCTGAATGCAGAAATTTTCTTGCATTTGATTCAATACAAATTGATTTTTTTTTAATAAAAAATTGCACATCCCTAGTTAGGGCTGCTTATGTCAGTGACAGACACTTGCAGAACCACCTTATCTCATGCATTCCATCCTCTAGTAAGTTTCCAAAGAGGAAATGATTTCCAAGTGCTGTTCCCCCCCCCACACACACACACCATCACTCCAAAGAAATGAAGATAGTCTACATCTCATTGCAGAAGACTGATGTCCATTGATAAAACACATCTGGAGAACCTTTCTTCCTTAGCTCGATGCTAGGGCTTCACACCTTCTTTTTGTCTTTCTTCCAAGATCAAATGTGATGTGCTTTCATTTCATTTCTTTGCCAAGTTGTCTGACTATATAGAAATGTTCCTCTTCTCTTGCCTTCATCCAATTATTATTTGATAGACTTGACTCCACAATAGCCACAATTCCCTTGAAATCGTGCCTTTGCTGCTTAGGTAAAAAGGGAATCACACTGAGAGGAACTGGAAGAAATCTTGCCATTCTGCCAAGGAGCAAGAGAAATCTGATGTATGCTACATTGGCTTCCAGTGGCTTCTTCTGCTGAGTTATCTATCAGGAAGGCCTGTGTTTCTCACAAGTCCCCACTGGGATGGATTTGTACATCTATAGTTCACACACAATGTCTCTAAATACACAGAACACTCAGTAAACAATAACTGACTGAAAGGCCTGTGAATTTGTTTTCACAGGTGCAAACTAGATTACTCCATCCTGAAGCGAGAAGAAGGACAAGGAGGAGGAGGAGAAGGAGGAGTGATGGGAAATTGTTAGATATATGAAGTTTGGCCACAGTTGCAGAGTATTAAATACTGTCTGCTTAGAGACAGCCTAAGAAGCAAGGCCCTTTTCTCACTTGGTCTTATTCTGGAATATACCTCAGGATAGTGTTCTGTTGTCCACATGCCACTGCAGACTATGGCAGGTCTTGCCTGGGGTATGCTACAGTCTGCACTGGGGCGCTGCATGAATATTTGTAACATTCAAAATTGGGCCGAATTCGGACATAAGAACTCTAACTGAATGTTACAATATCCGTATGCTAACATTTGAATGAATGCAAATGTTTTCAGACATTCATACAAATAGTTCGGACATTGGTTAAACTGTGGAAATGTATTGGATACATATGTATTCATATCAGATAGGTATCTGTACATATCAGATATGTATTTGTATCAGATACGTATCAAATGTTTGTACGGATATGGACAAATAGATTCGTATTGAATAGAATTTTACCACATTCAAATGTGTTCGAGTCGCACAAATAGGGATTTTTAACGTTTGATTTGGATTTTTGATCCCTAGTTCTGACTAGCATACAGACAGCAGGTCCTTATTCCAGAACACATTTTGGAATAAGGCCAAGTGCGGAAAGGTCCAAAATATTTTAGCCAGCGCATTAACTGGTGGGGGGGCAGGAGAATCATCAGAAACTTTTGTTATGAATGATGAAACAGCCTAGGCTGTGGCTTTAAACCTTCTTCATTTTAAACCTTCTTCAGTCCATCTTCAGGTCTGACTGCTCACACCCTTTCATTTCTATCCATTTTATTTGTGGACTTATTCAGAAAAGTCCAAACAGAGGGTGGAAAGTCCACAAATAAAATGGATAGAAATGAAAAGGTCTGAGCTGTCAGACCTGATGATGGACCGAAGAAGCTAATAACATGTAATCTGGGACAGGTGAAGTGTTGGGCAAGACAGCTTAAAAGGAGAGATTGCAAGGACTAACATTTGTTGGTTTGGTTCATATCAAATTAAACCTTGTTGAGTTTGGTTCGATATAGAATCAGGTCAAACGGGCTTGGTCTGCTTTGAATTGAACAGTTTACAAACTGCTGAATGGATGTTTAATCAAACCGGTTTGAAATGATCAAACAAACCCTGGTTTGGTTCAAATTAAACTGGCCCATCTCAAAGAGGATGTGGTTTGCTTTGGTTCAAACTGTGGTGAACCACCTGGTTCAACTGGAACCAGATTAAACATGGACAGAAGTTGCACATTTCTATTTTTAAAAAGTAGTACGGGTCTTAGAATCCATAGATGTTAATGGAAGGCAAGATGCTATCATGGTCTTCCAGATATTGCTGGAACACAACCCCCATTTTTTTTGGGGGGGGGAATGGTGACAGTTGCAATCTGACATATGGAACACCATATATGCCGATCCCTGGCTTCCTGTGCACATTAGAGTAGGTTTCATTCAAATGTGTAAGCCTGTATGTTTATTTACACCTTGACAGTGGAGAATTAAATCCACTATAGCAAAGGCATAGAGGTTTGGGTTCTCCAGATTTGTTTGAGCTTCAGTTCCTGTTAGCATGGTTGTAGGATGGCTGAGGTTGACAGAAATGAATGTCCACCATATCTTAAGGACCATGGGATAAGCTACGAGAACTCTGACAGCTTAATACTTGGTCATTCATACTTACCAATCACATTCACCTACACCAACAAATATGAGCATTTTTGCACAGTTTGCAATTTTTCTCTAGATTAATGAGGGTAAAGATAAATCTTTAGCCACTTTGAAACTGCCTGAAGAGAGATTTGCATTAAGAACATGCTGATTTCCCGAGAGGATGACAGTAGCATAGCTACACAGATCTAACCAGCATTTCACTTTTTAGCATTGGTCCAAGAATATAAACTCCAATCTGTTGCTTGCAGTTTTCCCAGCTGAACATCTTCCAGGTGTTTTGCATGATTTTTTCTTTGCCTGGAAACTTACAGTGACTGCAGCTAATCCTGAGTTCAAAGAAATCCAAAGCATGTTGTGGAAGTCTATTAGACTTATGTACCATTGAAAACATTCCTCTGAACCCTTCGGCATCATATTTAATTTATCTCAGGTTGCTATACTTTCCACCACAATTTTGGTTTGCTCAATGTCGTTCCTGGCTTTCTGGGAAAGGGATAAGATTCTGTGATTGCACAAGTTTCCATAAATTGTATAATTCCATATTCATAAATTTCTGAGAGAAATGCACCATGGAATTTGGAGAAGCAAGGATCCTTACTGGTTTTGTTTTGGGCCCTGATATTGTTGTAGGAAAAGCAAATTCTTGCAGAGTCACATTTAGACATAAACTATACAATTTCTCCCTATTCCTGTTTCTGAGCAGGCATATGAGAAGCTGGATTGGAGTCCATTCAAATGAAGGATACTGATGGCAAATGTGCAAGTGAGGGAAAGCAAAGAAGAAAGGAAGTCAGCATTGAGAAAGAGCTGCCCAGAATTGTTTCAATGTACTCGTCACAAAGCCTTGACCATACAGTACATGTTAACTACATTATTCAGATATATCGCACATTCCTTCAGCAAATGTTCAGAGACCGCATTACACACTTTAACTTGTTCAATTTTGTCTTTCAACGATGCCTGCAAATTTTTTGCATCCAAATTATAGCCTGGTTTGAAAGCAGGTGGGATGGTGCGGGAGATGGAACCACTCCACTGGGTGGCAAAGAAGGCACCTGAGGCCAAGATCTTAGCCAGTGGAGTGAAAGAAAGAGATGTAGGGCATGACATAGAAGAACTGAAGAGAATTCAACAGTTATGGGAAGTTTAGGTACAATTCCGAATGAAGTCCAGAAAACATTCCAAAAAACATTGCAATAGATAACAATTCCACAACTGGAGAAAAACAATCAACATAATTTGGATCAAACCACTTTTGATGATGATACCTCACTGATTCATAAATCCTTCAGTAGGGCTTGAATTAACTATGTGCCCAAGCTCTTTTCATTATATCTGACAGATTATGGAACTGACCCAAGGGACATTGTCAAAAAAAGTCCAGGTGCTGCTGATGTACTGATTTATATTCTGCTTTTCACTTGGAAGTCAAGATGTTTTAGATGTTTCCACTTGTATCCCAAGACAACTGATGAAGGTGTTTATGTATTCAGCAAGAATACATAACTGAGTAGTACAAAGAAGCAACAACATTTCAGGGTGAGCCTTTCCAAAACACAGGCAGGATCCTGTCCCCCCCTCCCCCAGAAGTTTCAAAACATCTCAGCTCATTGACCTACCAGTGTTCAACATCCGTAGTGTCACAACATTAAAGAATCAGGGTCTAAAACTCTGCGATAATTGGCCTGCTAATGTCCAACATCTGTAGGGCTACAACATTCAAAACTCAGGTATAATCACCTAGGACAGGGTTTCCCAAACTGTGGGTCGGGATCCACCTCTAGGAAATTTAACCATATTTGAAATAACTTTTTTGATGTAATTATTTAATTAAGTAATAAAAAATTGTATTAAAACTTTGTTATTTGAAAAGTGCTTTATTCATATTGGTAACGGTTAAATTTCCTAGAGGTGGGTCCCGAGTTGGTAAACTTATATTAGATGGGTCGTAGCCCAGACAACTTTGGGAACCACTGACCTAGGATAATTGATCTGCTATTGTTCAACATCTGTAGGGCCATTACATTCAATATTCAGGTCAAAACACCTCATAACATTAACCTTCTAGTGTTCAACATCTGTAGGACCACAAAATTCAGGACTGCTTGGAGAAGCGGTCAGAACATCTCAGATTATTGACCTGGTAGCGTTCAAAACGTAATTACAGAAGCCAAGCAAATTAATGTCTACTAGAATGACAGCTACATAAAATGAACACCCCAGATGAGTGACAGGCAGTGGGGAAAGGCATCCCCTTGAACATGTTTCTGTGAAGCTTGTTGCTGTGAAAAGAGGATACTGGACTCTGACTGGATCCAGGTTTATTTTTGTGCTGGCTTTCATCCCAGGGCCATCACACAAGCACATTTTCCGTTGGTAACTGAAGGCTGACAGTCATGGAAACAAATTTCATGTCTTCCCAGTGTCGTTCCTACTTTTTGCTTTGGAACTGAGATAAGGACAAATGTGACAGAAACATGTGCAAGTGTATGTGGAGATACACACTTGACTGTACCTGTTTCCACATGGTTTTCTGTGACGAATAGATAAGTCAAGAAACTATGCATGTTGCTGCATTTATAAAACCTGAACCAAAATCTACTGAAATCAATTAGAAGGGAACAGCTGTTGACCATGTTTGCCCCTAGCTTATTACAATGGATTTTCTGTTGAAACTATTTTAGCTTCTTGGGACAATTCTTTAAATATGTTAGTTTTTGCTCATAGATAAAAAAGGAAGATTGTATTTCGCTGTTCACACTGCTATGGCACCTTCTGTTATCAGACTTTAGAACCACACACACACACACACACAAAATGGCTTCCACATAGTTAGTGACATCTTTTGTTCAAGAAGCACGTGGTAGGACTCCTGCAGAAATATTGGTTGATACACACATAAGCACTCAAGTGATCTTATTATCTCTATTATTATCTCTTATTATTAAGTCACAATACACATGCATAAATAGACCATTACAGATCCAATATCATATCTGGAACTTTGAATGGTATCTCTCACACAAAATCAGACAACTAATACTTCTAGCTACATCTAAGCATCTCTCCAGGGTTTCAGAAAGCTTTGTCAACCAACTTGGAGAAGCCAGAGACTCAACCTGCAATATTTTGCATTCAAAGCATGCACTCAGCCCCTAAGCTGTAGCTAGACTGTTCCATATAATCTCACACACTGTAGTTGGCTGGGAGAAAAAAAATCAATTCACGCCTCCACAGTTGGGAATCCATTGAGTAGTGAACACAAAGATCAACCAAGCCTTAAAAAACACACACACACACTATCCTTCCTTCAAGATGTAGTTAATTCATGATGGATTTCATTTGCATTAGTCATTTTAAGTCTAATATGCTCGAGAAAAAAAAAAATCTGCCCACCCTATGAGTCCAATGAGAAAATCCACAAATGCTGTCAGTTTTTGGAAAAATCAAAACAAACTACACCAACATTCACTTAACAGCTGTATTCCAGTTAACAACTATCCCTAACTATGGAAATGCAATAGGAGTTTCAAGATGAAGCTGGGATGTCCTTCTAAATAAAACAAACCTCTTCTCTATTGTTTAAGAGATGAAGGAGGTGGTGGTGATGGAGGAAGCCATGGAGACCTCAAAACAACTTCAGAAAGAACCAAGCAGGAAAGCTCTGCTCCATTGCCTGGCAAGTTGACTTATTTCATTATTTTGAAGATGTTCTACAGGTTTCACTTGAACCTTATGTTAGTATCATTAACTGATAGTTGTGCTAAAAATTATGGAAGACACTTTCCTTTTACCGTCTCAAAAAGCAAGAGCTTAGAAAATGGAGTAAAATGTGTGGGAATCAATCTAGCTGCTAGATGAACTGAAGAGTTAAATAAATAGAATAAATAAGGCCAAACAGAAAGAGCCAGAAAGGGTAGGTGGGTAGCAAACAAAGGAAGGAAGGAGATGAGAATCTGAATGTAATACAGATGTATTCTTTGATGATTTGTTTAAGAGGCCCTACCTATCTATTCCTAGCATGCAAAGTTGGCCTGTTGGAAAGTGGTATCCTGGCAACAACCCTAAATAGAAAGTAACATAAAGCCTTTAAGTGACGTGACGGCCCACCTCAAGGACACAGAAGCAGGAATGAGGATCCAGTGTGAAATGTATTTTTAATATACAGCAGATCCAAAGTGGTTCAAGAAGAATGAAGGAGACTTCTGATCAGAACCTCACTGCACCTGTGATATCTGGACCACAGTTGCAGAAACAGACTTTGAGAACAACGCATACAAGTAAAGGATGAGAAATGCAAAAGAAAGAGCTTCACGGCATAGGCCTAAACTACACAATTAATTCCAGCAAAATTATTATTGCCATCATGGAAGGCTGTAGAAGACAAAAAAAAAAAAGCAACAAGGACAGAATCCCAGTTGTCTAGTTCTTCAAACTGGAGAAATTCTCCAATAAGAATTTTACTAAATTCTTCCAAATTCAATTTTTTTTGTTGAAGTTTCACACCAACCATGGAACAGCCCATGGAATAGAATCAGACTGAAAAGTTATCAATCTTCCAACTTTGAAAGTTCAAATGGCGTATAAGTACAACATTTGTGCTTCCCAAATTCACAAAAATCCAGATATTGAACTTCAAGGGTAGATTACTAATTTTCCATGCAAAAGCCTTTCTTTCTGTGCTTTGGATGTGTACAGTGCAGATAAGCGCCTATAATTTCATAGAATCCATAGCTTTATCCTTAACCAAATGTACACCACTCATGGCAATCCAGCACAAATAAAAGCAGACAGGATTTCCAGATGTTGCTGAAGTACAGCTCCTATCAGCCTATCCAGAAAAGTCAGGTTTCATCCAACAACATCTGGAGTTTCATGTGTTCATCACCCAGGTTTTGTGCAGCAACATCTGTTCTAGGTCAACAGTTCTTGCTGGATATCAACTCCATCATTTTCTGCTGCTAGCCAAACCGGTTGGGGACCATGGGATTTATAGATCAATAATGCAAAGGGGAACAGCTTTTTTGAAATGAAAATAGTTTCGCAATTATGTTTTTCAGAGTTCCAAGTCAAGGAGTCACTTTATGGCCTGCTGTTAAAAAACAGCAAGAACAGTAACAACAACCAAGGTTCTATGTACAATTACAAAGCATTTTATCACTGGGATGGTAAATGGGACATAAACTTCACTAGCCTGTTGAAACACAAAATAGTTGGCATTTTGAGGTGAACAGTAAGGAATGGTGACCATATAACCCATCATCATTGGCTTACTTGTGTCCAGAATCTACTGGCTGAGATAAAAATTTCACTTTGCTTAATGATAGAGTTGAGAGGAAGGAAGGAAGGAAGGAAGGAAGGAAGGAAGGAAGGAAGGAACCAACCAACCAACCAACCAACCAACCAACCAACCAACCAACCAACCAAATCTTGTACCATGTGTGAACTATCAAGATGAAAGCAACCCACAAAGGGCATGGCAATACTCATATATCCTTTAGTACTTCCAAAGTAGATGGGGAAGTAATATTAACAGCCTAAAGTATCCCTTAAGCCTTGGCTTAAAGATGTACTCAAACTCTGCCCTAAAATAGTTTACAAAGAGCTTCAAAGGCACCACAGTCTCAACGGCAGTCTGAGAAATGGGCTGAGACTATGTCTGGTGTGCCCATACATTGCTTTTGAAAGCTTCTTAGAAAAGTGAGATGCATCCTTCTCCACACTTGATTTCATTCTTAGAAGCAAGGAAATAAAACAAAGCTTGACCAACAGCAACCTTAACACGCAATGCTTGTATATCAGTCAGCTTTCTCCAATGGGTATGAATGTTACGGAGAGGTATCAAAAATGAGGAGTAACCCAATAGTAACAGAGACAATTGTGAGTAGGTTTTGTGCCCCATGTCCTGATTTTGCTGACCACCTGTTGTACCAAACCTGGACTGTTTTCCATGCGCTAGGCAGCCACTGCGCTAACAACAGTCAGCAGCAATGACAATCTACAAACCAAAGTACCTACCATCTTCCAGAAAACCTTAAAAAACAGAGGAACAGCTCATATGAACTAAGCTTGCACATTTCAAAGCCATAAGCAATCAAAATCATACCACCTATTGGAAGCTCTATGGAGAAACAACTCTGCATAACTATAGTGCAGGAGAGGTTAATCACCCTGAATCTAAACCTGAAACTCACAACCACCTGAGAGGCTCATGATAGTAGAAAATGGGCTCTTTTCACACTACCTCATACCAGCACAGAAGGAAAGAGGTTGCCATTTACACTTGCAATACAAATGACAGAACAGCTAGCAAGTTTGTCTTCTCTTGCTAGCACCCTGCCAGCTAAGCAAAGTAAATAACATTGTGTAAACTAGGGGTGTGCACAAATATTCGTAACATTCAAAATTTGTACGAATTTGGCCGAATTTGAACATTCAAATTCAAATCAAACGTTGGCACATTTGAAGATTGACGCTCAAATTCAAATGGAATATTCCAATACATTCAGATGAAGCTTCATATGGGACTGAACATTCATATCACCTTCAAATTCTACCACATTCGAAGGGGACCTATTTGAATGAATACAAATTTTCTTGCATTCTATTCAATACGAATCAAATACAACTAAATACATTCATGCACATCTCTAGTGTAAACTTGCCTATTTGTGCCACTTCTAGGGACATTAGAAAAGGAATGAATGATTAAAACAGATCTGGAGTTTCCAAACACCTGGGATGGTAGTTGATCATTGTTAACCTAGTGAACATTCCCCAAAACACAATCTGCTCGTTTCACAAGCATAGTACAGAACATAATTTTATTATCATTATTATTATTCATCTTTGACCTGATCACATTGAATCTCAAATAAATCTATACATTTCATGAACAGTTTGTTTGGTATATTGTTCTCTCTTTCTCTCCCTCTTTAAATTATACTGCGACCAGGAAAACAAGTCAGGCATATTTAA
Source organism: Aspidoscelis tigris stejnegeri (assembly GCA_023333525.1). Classification (NCBI taxonomy): domain Eukaryota; kingdom Metazoa; phylum Chordata; class Lepidosauria; order Squamata; family Teiidae; genus Aspidoscelis; species Aspidoscelis tigris. The sequence continues at coordinate 21,708,514 of JALMGA010000012.1, read as the reverse complement.
ATACATATTGAGGAGTACATAATTTGTTTTTCTTTTTCTTCTTCTTCTTCCCTATTTAGTATACAAAGTATTTCATAAATATGAATTATATTACAAAAATAATTTTCTGAAACGCTCACACAGCAAGCAAATTTTCTGAAAATTTTGGACAACCTTTGAAGGGTTGAAAAGGAGTTTCACATCACTGAGAAAAAAAAAAGGGTGGGGTGAACAGGGAATCAGTTGGTATTGTCAAGAATTTTCTCCCGATTATGAATGTCACAATTTTTCCATTGCTTGTTGTCACTTTGGGCTGATTGGTTCAATTGTATGCTAATTTCTGGTACGCATTGGATGGCCCAATTGCTCTAAAGGGACGCAATGCATGGTATATTATTTTAAAGAAAGATTGCTGCACAATTCAAACATTATAAATCCAGTGATTCCAAGATGCAGGCCATAAAGGTAACCAATTTTACACATACTATTGAAAGTTCTTTCTTTTGCATGCTTTTTGTTTGTTTTGTAAAATCTTTTCAGGTAATCGCTAAAGCAGGTGCTGCTCATAAGATCACAGATCAGTAGGAATGATGAACTCCAGGTTTCTTGAACCATTTCAATCCAAGTGCAGATGGATGCCCCAGGCAGGGTGTACAGACACTATCTCCTTTCCTTCCTTCCTTTTTTTTTTTCCTCCCTCTTTCCTTTCTTTTCCCCTTGTGCATTTGCTTTAACAAATTACAAGGAGGTGAAAAGTTTTGCAATTTGGGTATAAAACATATGCCTCTTGAGGTTAAATTCAGTGTAATATGTGTATAAAGCAACATTTTGGCAATAGAGTTTTCTTGCAGTACCCCCGAGGGAATTCCACAGGGCCAGAGTTTGATGAAATAAAATCTATTTGGAATTAAGAGTTCTTTTAATTACACACACACACCCTTGAATCACCTGCCTCTATGCCTACTGGTAGAGTATTGTATTTGGAAATTAAAAGTCAACAAAAGGCACTTGCATCATTTAATTAATAAACGTCCACTGTAGGGAATATGATTGCATGACCTAGATTTTATTCAAAGCCGTTTGCTCTTCAAGGACTTGTAAGTAGTCCGGTGAACCCTGAAGTTTTGCTTTAAGTTCAAAATACTCACTCTTTCTTTGCTCTACCACAATTTTACTATGGTTCCCCCCTATTAACGATTTTTTGTTTTTTCTGTCTTGCTGTTTCTCTGGATACCGTATTTCAAAGCCACTGACCCCTATACTATTATATTCCTTTTTACTTTCAAGGAAATTCTGAATAAATACATTAGAATCCCGACCTGGGAAGAGCTCGTCAAGTTCATCGATAGTGCTTAGTCTTTTCCTAGTATCCACGTGCAATAAATCTTTATCTTTGTCGCTGTTATTTCTCAGGATGACTTTCTGCCCTGGAGGATCGGAAAACATGAAACCCATCTCAGCCTCCTTCAAGCTGCCTGCGTGGCCTTTGCTCATCTGCTCAATCGTTTGCGGGATGAAGGCTTCGGCCCCCAGTGTATCTTTTTTGTTGGCCATGTGGTCATGCTTCCGTAACTGGAGTTGCATGGAGCTGCATTCCGGGTTCCCCAATCCTTCGTGTTTCACAGAGGGTTTCTTATTCCGACGGAGCACGAAGACAAGGAGGCAAAAAGCCACAAAGACAGTTAAAATGAGGACCACTAGAATACTCAGGATAAGGATAGATAACGGGACTGGACCACCAGGAGGACTCCGAACTGGGCCCAGTGGTGTTGTGAACGTGACGACCGGAGCAACACTTGTGAAAAAAGCGGTCTTTAAGAGTTTGGGGCACAGGATTTCGTTTTTGAGAGACTTTAGCTCAATGTTAGCAAACTGCACGGGGGTCTCACACTTTAACTCCTTCACCACTATGCCCTCGCTGAGCTTCTCGAGCCAGAGTTTCAAAGCCACCAAGTCGCAGGTGCAATCCCACGGATTCCCTTCCAGGTCAATTTGGGTCAAGGATTTCAGGTGATCAAGCACCCCGCTCACGGGCAGGTACATGAAATGGTTGTTTCGCAGGTTCAGGCGAGCAAGGGGAGCACCAGCAAAAATGTAAGCTGGCAGACTTCGCAGCAGGTTGTTGTTTAAGTAGAGGAGCTGCAGGTTGGGCATCAGGTCAAAAGTGCCTGCTAAGATCTCCTTGATGACATTATATTCCAAATACAGGTACTGTAGGTTGTGGAGGCCAGCGAACATTTCGGGGCTCAAGCGCTCAATCTGGTTCCCATTGAGATACAACCGCCTTAAGTTGGTGAGGTTGCGAAAGACCTCCCCTTTGATCACCACAATCCTGTTGCTGCCCAGATGGAGTAAATCCAGCCCTTCAAACTCTGAGAAATCTGAGGTATCCACATCCTTAATGTAGTTGCCATTAACGTGTAGTTTCTTGGCATTCAATGGTTTGGGGACAAGTTCAGCCAAGGATTGGATGTTTCTTTCTTGGCAGTTGACGCTTAATCCTAAATCGGATGGATGTGTTTTGCAAACACAGGGATGCGGACAAGGTGTTAAAGGTGGAACCCTCGTCTGGAAAGACACTATTTGGCTAAGGTTGCGGTTTGAGAGGGACTTGCCTGCCACAATCCCCGAGATCTTAGACGGGTTTGTGGTTTTGGGAGGTTTGGTGACCAACCTGTGCATTGAGGTTTGGGTGGTGTGGCCATTCGGGGTACTGTGGCTGGGTTCCTGTTGAGAGGGAGGCAGGATGCGTACATCAAAATCACTGCCCGTCCCCATAGAGCAGAGCTCTTGTTTGTTGGTCTCCTTCAAAAGCCTTCCATATAAATCACTGGGAGTCTCACAGATGGCTTCACCAATGTAGATGTTATAGGGCATGTTCTCCAGCCATGCCTTCAAAGGCAAGAGGTCACAAGTACAATTCCATGGGTTGTCTTCCAGTTGCAGTTCAACGATGCGCCCAATGTGCTCCAGAACCCCAATATAGGGCAGCTTCTGGATCCTGTTCCCACGTATGTCCAGATGGGTTAGAGAAGCAAAGCGGAAAATATTATCTGGAAGGAATGAAATCAGGTTGTCATTCAAGATGAGGACTTTCAGCTTGTGCAGCTTATTGAAGGCTCCCCGCTCAATATATTTGATTAAATTATAGTCAGCTTGGAGATACTCCAAGTTCTCGATGCCAAGGAAAGTGTCAGCCCGGAGAACCTTTAATTCATTGTTGTTCAAGTGCAACTGTTTTAATGCAGCGAGACCCAGGAAAGCTCCTCCTTCGATGTTCTGTAATTTATTGTTACCCAGCTGGAGGGACACAGCATGCGTAAAGTTGAGGAACGTATTTGGATAGAGGATGATGAGAAGATTGTTCTGAAAATTGAGGTGATAGAAATTAGACCAAGGTGGCTTCAGCTGGTTCGGTCTGTAGACCGCAATCTTTTCACAGTTGACGTAGAGGACGTTCTCCACCGACACACAGGAGCAGACATTGCAAATTTCCACGGATGAATCGGCTTCTGGGTCTGTCGAAGAGGCTGAGCTGGACAGCGCCAGAAAGAACCAGAGAAGCATCTTTTATTTAATGGTCAGCAATCAAACTGAGCGCTCCTGAACAAAGATAGATAATCTACAAAAGAAGGAGGGCGGGGGGGGGGGGGGAAGAAGGGAAAAAATAGAAAACATTTCAGTTGCAGTCACTCTAGAATTAGAAACAATAATCATAAAAAACAAGTGGATAAAGTCCAGGCTGCCAAACAAGTGCAGCCTATAACACAAGACTATAAAAATGTTTTGTAGCCATTCTAATTGGGCAGAGATGTAGGTGGCATTTAAAATTATTGCCGCCCGCTTCGCTCTTTATCCGTCTATACCCTTTTTCTTCTTCCTTCTACCACATCCTTAGGTATGGACGCAGTGCAAATCTCAGGCTGGTGTTTGGGTATGCATTGCATGCTACAGCAAACTGAAAAGTATTTTGGAAGCCTTCCCATTCGAATATACGCTTAGCATCCTGAACATCGTCGAGGCTGCACACAGACTGTTCTAAGGAATTGAGATCACGTACCCGGGAAACTCTGCATCTGTTCCAGAGGTGTGCAAAGGGAAGACGGAGGGCGGTGGGGGTGGGGGTGGGGTAGGGTGAGGAAAATAATATTGTCCAAAAAAGAAAGAGGGCTGTATCAGAGAGCAAAAGCACAGATCAAGATGCAGAGCCTCCCCTCCTGTTAATATGATGTACCTCTCCCCTGTGGTTCTTGAGACTGTAGTGGCGACCCAGTTCTTCTATACTGGTGTTCAGATAAAACGTTCCTTTTGTTTTTAAGGGGTGCACTACTGGAAGGCAATGAGCCCCCGTATAAGTCACAGGTGGGAAGCTCCACATTAATAACCAAAAAGTAATCCTGCCAGACAAGATGCCATGCTAAGCCACTGCCTCCAAGGGTCCGCCTGAGGATGCAAAACCGAGCCACAGTTCAGCCAGGTGTTATCCCTCAACCTGTCAGCTTTCTCTTGCAAAACCTTATATGTTTTTACCCCTAAGCTCCTAGGAGACGGATTTCACACACACACACACACACCTGCCACTCAATGTTCTACAGTCAATCATTGGTTTCCCACATCCCCATCCAACCTAGAGGCCTTCTTGACCTGCTGGAGAAATGGGCCAGATAGCTGCGTTCTCTGGCTGAAGACAACAGCGTGTCTCACGCCTTTGGAAAGGGAAGGAGTTCCAGAAACCTCAGTACCAGAAAAGTCCAGAAGCAGTTTAAGGGGACAATGGAGCGTAGAATCAGGAAGGGAAACAGACAGACAGGCAAGACAGAGTTCCCAATGTGGTTGGCAAGAAGGTAAGAGAAAGGGAGCGCAAAGCCGGGAAGCGATCGAAGGACTTTTGGGCCAGGGCTGCACTGCAGAGGAGACGAAGGTGTGTGTGAGCAGGAAGCGAGGGAGAAGCAAAGGGAGAGGATGCTGGAGGTCCAAGGTGGGGAGGGGAAGAGCCAGAAAAAGATGGAAGTGGCGATTGGAGACCCCAGGGGCATCCTCAAGGGGGTAAGGGCAGGCCACAGAGTGTGGAGAGAAGCGGACAGGCTTGGAGGGAACTCCAGACAGGCGGCTGGGGCACCCTGGAAGGCTGGAACATCAGGCGTGGGCTGGACTGGCCAGCTTGGAGGAGGCAGAAGAAGGATGGAAAGAGGAAGAGGAGGAGATGGAAGGATAGGGTGGGGTGGGGGTGGGGGAGGGGTGGGGGTGGGGGAGAGGAAAGTCTGGAGGGGGAACTGATTTTCTTCATGGGGGTTGCAGAAGGCGAGCCTAGAAAAGTGGTGGGGAGGAAGGGTGCTGCCATAGACCAGGGGGTGGCAAAATCCATGCCCCAGGTGCTGATGGGATGCCCCCCATTCCTCTTGGCTCCCCCGGCCACCACCACCCCGGGTAGGCGGGCTCCTTTCCTGGCTTTTCCCTACCCCCAACTCTCTCCAGTGGGGGCTCCACCGCAATGCTTTGACGCAACCCCTGCCGCTCCCGGATCGCTGCCTGGGCTCCAGCGGTGCGGTGGCAGCTCCCGTGGGGCGCTTGGAAGCTTTTCTGGGGGGGGGGGTAGGGGTTCGCTGCGTCGCTCTCAGCTGTCCTGTACGTCTGGTCTCCCCCCCACACGCCATCACAGCGAGTCAGGTTTGCGGGAAGGGCGAGAGAGGGTGCCAAAGAATGCCTCCCCCAAAAAAGAACCTTCTCCCTCCCTCTCTCTCCCTCCAAGCCAATCCCCCTTCACGTGGATCTCCAGAGGAAATGGGGAGGGGGTAAAGGAAGGGGCACCTCTCTTCCCCGCTCAGCACTCCCCCCCCTTGTTGAACTGCTTGCATCCTCCTCTTTGTTCTCGACGAGCCAAATTTCAACACCCCCCCGGCGCGCGCGCACACGCATGCACACACATACACACACACAGCTGCCTCCCCTTACCTTGCTCTGTCAGCTCCCCAAATTGGGGCTTTCTTGTTGGACTGTCGCCCTGTCTCGCTGCTGCAGGTTCTGGGGGTCTCCCTCTGCTGCCGCCGTTCCGCTGCCGCCGCTGTCCCTGCTACCTCGCTGCCTCCCTCCCTCCTCCCTCCCTGCCCCCCCCGCCCCCAAACGCTCCCATCCACACTCACGTACAGCAACTCCAGCCGGCTGGCGCGGCTCGCACTCCGCGGTCTCCTGGCTTGCTCCGCAACAGCGGGCAGAGAGAAAGGTTCACGCAGTGGCCGAGAGGCCACAAGGACCCAGGGACTGTGCATGCACACGCACGCACGCACACACGCATGCACACACGCATCCCTCGGCATGCACCCTCTGAGGTCTGGAACTAGCACAGGGGCGGTTGTCAAGTACACGCACACACGCAAGTGGCGGGGAGGATACAGAGGATTGGATAGCGCAATGAGCTTGCTGAATAACCCCCATGCATAGCCCATGCAGCCCGAACACTTTTAGGGACCCCCAAGTGTCACAAAACCTGTGCGTGTGTGCATGTGTGCACGCGAGCCAGCTTACCCAAACACTCACGCGCGCACACAACGGATCAGCTCAAGGTTGCCCACGAACAGCCGGATGCCATCCCCACGGCTCCCTTCCCCGGACATGACAAGCCACAGGTCCACCCCAGGTACGGATGGTTTTCAGGACAGGATGATGTGTGCTTTTGCGTAGCGTGTGTGTATGTGTGGTGTGGTGGGGGTTTTCTAAGACGCCTCCCGCACGAACCTCCAAGGTTATGCCACGAGAGAGGCCCCCTGCCTGCCCCCGAAAGCCTAAGAATAATTTTTCTGGCCTTTTTCTATTTTTAAAACCCATCTATATAAGATCCCTTTGTTGGCACATTACTGATGTAGCAGGAAAGGGCCAGGGAAACGGCTCTGGAAGCGCAGGTCCGGTGGAGACGCGCCTAGGCCACACGCGTTGCCCGCGTCCACACAAGACACATGCGGGCGCGAGGGTCTACAGCAGGGGAGAGCCGATGATCGGTGGGATGCCGCTTCCCACAACCAGGGCTTGTGCCTTGTCGGGGTGGAAGGAAGGAAGGAAGGAGAGAGACCTAGGCAGAAGGAAGGAAGGAAGGAAGGAAGGAAGGAAGGAAGGAAGTCCACTTCCAAGAATAACCCCCTCCTCCCTCCGTTTCATCGGCTCCCCAAATGCAAAGAGAAAGAAAAGGAAAAATGCAAACTATGCGCACCTCGCTCTCCCGTTCGCGCACCTCTGCGTGTGTGTGTGTGTGTGCATATGTGTGTCCGCGTAATAACAGTCTTAACCAAATACCGAAGCAAGAATCCGTTTTCGACCCCGGGAGGAGAGGATGAAAGAAAGCGGAGAAGCATCCAAAGCCATCCAGACGCAGCTCTTCCCCCTGGTCCATAGCTGTTAGATTCAGCCTCCAGCCTCCTCCTCCTCTTCACCCTTCTCCCCCTTCTCCGACACCCCCCCCCCCCACCGGATCCCACCTGGGATAGTCAGGGATGCCGTACCTTCCTCGGATCTCTGCCTGGGGGAGCCGGAGAGGAGGACATTCAAATTCTGCTCGCCGTGGTCGCCGCCGCCGCCACTCGGGGGGGGGGGCAGAGGAAGAGACGAGCCAAAGCCAGAAATAGAGGGGTGGAGATGGGAAGGGAGAGGAGAGGAGAGATGGGGAGGGGAGGGGGCGAACCCCTCAAGCCCCCCCACCGGCAGCGGCTTTCAACCCAGCCGCTTTGCCCGGGACTCGCGCAGCCTGACGCGTCATCCTGAGATGAATCGCACCCGGCCGCCGCCGCCGCTGCCTCCCTCGCTGCTCGCGCTCGCTGCCTGCCTGCCTCCCCTCCCCTCCCCTCCCCTCCCCTCCCGGAAAAGTGATGCTCAGCGCCCAGGTGTTGCGGAGGGGAAGCGAAGCGAGGCGGCTCGGCTCACCTGCGTGGCCGGGCGCATCCCTTTCCCGGGCCGGAGGGGACGCGCTCCTGAGCAGTCCGCCCGGCTTGCCGCTGCATCGCATCTTGCTGCGATCGCTGGGCGGCGGGGGGGGGGAGGAGGAGGAGGAGGGGGCCGGGGTCCCCCTTTTTGCTCCCTCCCACCTCCCGAAGCATGCATTTCACATCCTTTCCAGCAACTCCTCGCTTAACAGCGGCGAGTCATGGAGAGAGCATGACCAGCTGCTGATGCTGGGATTTCTCTCTCTCTCTCTGTCCTTTCCCTAGGAATCGCTTTGCAAATGTCATCGTCCTGTGTGTGTCTCCCCCCCCCCTCCCCGAAGCTGGCTTCCCTCGCTTTAAAGACGAACGAGAGCTTCACTGTGTGTGTGTAGGGGGGGGGGGTCCTCTTAAAACGCTCCCTCCGGTCTCCTCGCCTCGGCAACAGCTGCATTTGGGTTGACAATGCAAAATCACCACGGAAAACAGCCCCCCTTCCCTCTAGAATAGCTTATCTCTCTTCCCCCCTTCGCGCGTTGTGTCTTTACAAGCTTATTAAGAAAGAGAGCCCCCCCCCATTTATAGACTTCTTTCTCGCCCTCCCACCCCCACTTTTCATTTGCTTTGCACACTGTAATTCGATTTAAAGTGGCAACTGGGGATCTTCTAGCACGATGGATGGATCCCCCCCCTCCAAGGCAGAAGAAGAGGCAATGGAGAGTTCTTATTTAGAGTGGTCAGATTCAGATGGGGGGGGGAGGTGGGAGGGTGAGGAAGAGAAACCGGTCATGCCAATGCGTTCTCAATCCAAAGCAAGAGGAAAATGGGATTTTTAAAGAACTGGAGACACCTTCTTTTTAAAATCCAGCATTGCAAGAAAACCCAGAGCCTGGCAACTTAAAAGATGGTAACCCATCTAATTGGGGATGGGGGGTACTGCTGCTGCTTTCCATTAGGCATGATGAAGACCTGAGCTGTAAATAATTTGCATAGCTGATGGCATTCTTTAAATGGGAACAGTGTTTAAAGCCTGGAAGCTGAGCAGAGCAAAGGATGCCCCTAACGCTATGTCATGCAAGCCCTGCAGGGTGAATGGGTCATTTGGTCTTCAGCACCCAAGCGCCTCCTTCTGCACTTTAAACTTTTATACCCAAGGGTGGCTGATTTGCTCTCTTTTTGGATTACTGCCAGGCTGGCTGTCTTGGCTGTTGCTACAAATCTGTTTTCCGCTCAGCCATTAAAAAAGCTCACAAATAGTCCTACGATGCTTCAGATTGTCACAACTTCATGGTAGCAACGAGACTTCTGCTTTAGATTTGGTGAGTTGATTTCAATCCTAACATAGACATGCAATCAATTATATTAACCCCGATACCGTAATTGTTCACTGGAAGGACAAATACTGAAGTTCAAAACACTCTTGGCCACATAAGATCTGGAGGGGAGACCCTCCTGGTTGTTCCACCACCCTCAGCAGCAAAATGAGAGGCACCCGGGAGAGGGCCTTCTCAGTGATAGCCCCCAGGCTATGGAATAGTCTCCTCCTTGGGGTGTGTCAGGCTCCTTTGTTCAGGAGGGTGGTGAAGACGCACCTCTTTGCTCTGGCCTTCAGGTAAATGGGGACACACTTTCCCTCCCCACTTGCAGACACTGCTGTTTTAATACATGCTCTTGTTATTTTAATATATTTGATTTTAAATGTTGTTACACACTCTGAGACCTTTGGGTATAGTGTGGGATAGAAGTATAAATAAATTAGAGATATGCAGAAATATTCAAAAATTCAAAAATCTGATTTGAATCTGACGAATGTTGACATCCAAATTCGAAATGGATTTAATAACATTCGAATTTTGACATTCAAATGTCTTTTGGATGTTCTGAAACATTTGTTTGAATGATCTGAATTTACAGATACATAGGTATCTGTACAAATATATGTATTTGCACTTATAATACGGGATAAATACAGGATGTATACAGGATAAAACAGGATGCATAAGGAATGCGCAAAGATATGTATAATGAATATATGTTAAATACAAATCAAACATTTGATCGAATAGATTTGAATGTTATAGATTTGAACGGGATTTTTTGACATTTGGATTTTAAACATTTGATTTGACTCAATTTGAATGCAAAAAATAATAATAATAATTGTGCACACCCCTTAAATAAATAAATAAAAGATTGGACTCATTGGAGAAGACCATGATGCTGGGGAGGGTGGAAGACAAAAGGAGAAGGGCATAGATAAGTTTGTGGAAGCAATAGACATAAGCTTGGGGAGAAATTGGGAAGCAGTGGTGGATGGAAAGGCCTGGGGTGGTGTGGTCCATGGGGGTCACAAAGAGTTGGGTATGGTTGAGCATATGGACACCGTCAAGATAGATAAAGAGATAAATAGCTGCTTTCTACACTGAACTGGCTGTACCTGCCTTGAGACCTCGGAGTGCCAGGTGGGTCATTAGCTCTACATAAGGCCGGATTCCAACTGTCCACATGACCTCTTCTCAACAGACCTGGGAGATTTAAGTCCTACTCAGCTAGCCCAAAGCCCTGTTCCTGCTGCTAAGGACGGCCTTTATTCTGCATTCTGCAAGGTCTCAATCATTCACTTATCCTTCTTCATCTGATCTTGGAGGGTGGCAACCTTCAACGGCAAAAAGTTGCCCATCTTGTCCAGGAAGTTAACTTGCATTTGAGCTTGACATGGGAAGATGATAATGGGTTGGTTGAAGAAGATTTAGCCAACTGGCAGCTTCACGTCTTCAGAAAATCTTTGGAAAGGCAGAAACACCTGGGTAGATATGTGCAGCTCTGCACTATCTGCAAGGCCCTGAAGAGTTGGTCTGGCAGAGCATTGCCTTGCAGACAGCATTGTTCTAGACCAGGGTCTTTCCACACTTGGACCTGTAGTGGCCTCCCAGTTTGCTTCCAGACGGAACATCTGTATTTGGAGGAGCACATTGGAAGGTGATTAAGTGTGGAGCACAATTAAGTGATACACACCTGAACCTACCGTCTCCACACCAGAGCTGGTAAGTCTCTGGATGCTGGATTTGCACCTCTTCTGGTGCTGAAGGGTCACCTGACAAGTGTGCTGGCACATCACATGATAGCCATGGTCACACCTTCACCTTAAACCTTCTTCAGTCCATCTCCATGTCTGACTGCTCCCACCCTTTCATTTCTGTTTCGTGGACTTTCCACCTTCCAGTTGGACTTTCCTGAATGGGAAGCCCACAAATGAAATGGATAGAAATGAAAAAGGTGTGAACAAATAGGGAAGTGCATAAATTTTTGTAACATTTGTATACATTTGTATGAATTTGGACAAATTCGTTCATATACGAATGGAATGTTATGACATCCATACATTGACCTTCATAGGAATACAAATGTTTCAGAACTTTTATACGAAGCTTCGGAACATCCGAGAAATGGGGAAGTGGGAAAGGGGCTGCTCCAGGCACATCTGCAATGGATCCAGAGTGAATTCAACATGGTTTGAGAGCAGATTCAAAGTGGATTTGATGCTTTCAGAACGGATATGCTAATATGCATTTGTATTGGATATTGGTATGAATTTGTACGAGCACATTTGTACCAAATAGAATCTTAACACATTCAAAGGGGATCTTTCAAAACGAATACAAATTTTCTTACATTGATGTGATACAAATTGAACGCAACCCCCCCCCCAATTTGTGCACAATCCTTAGTGAGCTAGCAGATCCGAAGATGGACTGAAGAAAGTTTAAAGTGAAGGTGTGACTGTGGTCGATGTGCCAAATGCAGTGTGCATGTGCGTCGCATCACCTTTGTCCTAAGGATGTGATGTGCATGAGTGCATTTTTTACATTCAAATTCAATCTGAATTGAATATTCAAATATTCAATTCAAATCAAAATTCGACAGTCCATATTTTCAAAAATCCAATTTGAACCTGGATTATCCGGATCTCTATTTTCAAAAATCTGATTTGAACCAAATGATACAAATGTCTGGAACATTCGTATCCAATTTTTGAATCTGTTTGCATCCCATTTTTATCGCATTTGCTTTTTGTTTCCATCCCATTTCCATCCCGTATTATAAGTGCAAATAGACCCAATATTTGGTTGTGATCTACGATGACAAATCCAGTCAAATTATTTAAAAATTTGCATCGGATTTTCTAAAATCCAAATTCGATTTGAATCCAAAAATCTGGATTTTTGAAAGTCCAATTCAAATTCAATGAATATCTGGTCGATTTGCACATATAATAGGGATTGCAAACAGAATGCAAACCAGAAAAAAACAGGATGTGAACAGCTTCAAAAATCGGATACGAATGTTCCCGACATTCGTATCATTCAATTCGAATCAGATTTTCAAAAATATGAATCTGGCTAATCCAGATCTGAATCAGATTTTCGAAAATCCAGATTTTCACATTTCAATTCGAATCAAATATTCAAACATTTGATTTGAATAGAATTCGAATGCACAAAATGCATTTGTGCACATCCCTAATAGAATCAAATGATAGGTCCTCTTATGGTTAAGCAACTGCTTAAGAAGTAGAAAGCGGAGAATAAGGGAAAATGGAGACCTCTCAGAATGAAGTATTGGAACATGTAGTCCCCCAAGATTCTATACTGGGACCACAACTTTTTTTAACCATTACATAAATGATCTAAGTTAGGCATAAGGAGTCAGGTTGCCATGTTTGTTGAAAATGCCAGTTTGTGCAGGGAACAGTGGGAACCAGGATGGCCAATTGATGTTCAGTGTAAGCAGTAAAAATCCTAAGTACACCTAGGCCGTGATCACAGACCAGGTAATGCTGAAAAGACCCTTAGAAAAGATATGAGGAAGATATTCCATTTGTTGTCAGTTCTGAGCTGACTAGAAATATAAGTTTTGGGGCCTTTTCTTTGCATTGGTTTCCAACTGGTACAGATTTTTGCTTATACAGATTCTATGTATTCCCTTTGGTATACAAGAGGAACACATTTCCACATCTTCATGTGCAAAACTAAGACCCATGCATATGCAAATGCATACATACTGATTTTGCATATAGATGCATAAAGATACTCATTAGAAACCATAATTGAGTACATAACACAAATATAACTTTTGAAGCGTATTGATAAATATTTCTGCAAATTAGGGATGTGCACGAATATTCAAAAATCCAAATATTCGATTTAGATCTTTTGAATGGTGACATTTGAACTCGAATCGGATTTTTGAAAATCCGTATTGGATTTTCAAATGATTCGAATGTGTAGATTCATATCTCTCGTATACGCATCTGCCCGAAAAATATATGTATCTTGCACTTAAAATACGGGATTGAAATGGGATGCATATGGGATAATATGGGATGCATACGAATTTTTACGGAATGTGTACAGATATGTATAACAGGTATAAATGTTGTTGACATTTGTATCTTTAAATACGATCTAACATTCGAACATAAGGATTCAAATGTTACAGATTCAAATCAGATTTTATGACATTCGGATCTTAAACATCTGAATTGAATCAGATTTTATGACATTCGAATCTACTCAGATTCGAATGCCAAAAATACATTTACGCGCATCCCTAGTACAAATTAGGAGGAAGGGAAGGGAAGGGAAGGGAAGGGAAGGGAAGGGAAGGGAAGGGAAGGGAAGGGAAGGGAAGGGAAGGGAAGGGAAGGGAAGGGAAGGGAAGGGAAGGAAAGCAAGCAAGCAAGCAAGCAAGCAAGCAAGCAAGCAAGCAAGCAAGCAAGCAAGCAAGCAAGCAAGCAAGCAAGCAAGCAAGCAAGCAAGCAAGCAAGCAAGCAAGCAAGCAAGCAAGCAAGCAAGCAAGCAAGCAAGCAAGCAAGCAAGCAAGCAAGCAAGCAAGCAAGAAATGGAGCCTGATGGTGGAACTGTACCTGAGCCAGGAGTTGCTGAAATACTCCACAAGTAGAAAGAAAATAACAAAAGCAAACGAAAACAAAACCTGACCCCTTTCTATCTCACTGATTTGAATAGGAGGCCTCAATTTCACCAAATTCTGCCCATGGTGGAGGACCATAAAATGTCTGCTCCCGACTAACATTGGCTGATAAGGTCTGCAAGGAGCAGTGTGGAATCCAGGAGCACCCATGACTAAACAAATTAGGTTTTACAAGCCTGGAACATTTTCTTTCTAGCAGGCAGAGCGGGAAGAACAGTCACCTTCTGCAAGCAGCATCCAAGGGAACAAAACTCAGCAGTGTCTGCACAGAAAAGACTTGTAATGATGCTTCGGATGAGAGGACATGTCCTTCTTAAGATGGCAAGTAGAAGGAGGGAAGAGGGAAGAAAGAGAGGGAAGAGGGAAGGAAAAAAGAGGTAAGGGGAAAGGGGAAGAGGGAAGGAGGGATAACGGGAAAGGGGAAAGAAGAAGAGTTGTTTTTTATACCATGTTTTTCTCACCCTTTTAAGAGGACTCAAAGGGTGTTTCTGCACTGGCTGCGGAAACCCCATTAGGAACACATAAAGGACACATACAGAACACATATAAGACTTAACTTGCGCGTTGGAGGTCGGATCCGGGACTCTTCATGGCGGCCGCTTCCACACGTTGCCGCGTGAGACCTGTTCTTAATGGGGTCTCACTGCCAAAAGATCCAGCCTCCAGGAAGACCTCGAAAATTGGGTCTTCCATCTGGCCCCTCGCCTCAGTCCATTTGGCGGAAATGCACAGTGACTGGCCACTGCATGCTCCAGTCCCGTGGCTCTGGGGGTGGTGTTGGTCGTGCAGGAGGCCAGATGCCCTTTGGAATGGGCGCTGTGGGTTCCGCACAGCACCCAGGGGATCCAGCCGGCCCGATCTGTCCTCCCCGCACGTGTGCGGACATGTGGGGCCTCTGAGGATCCGTATTTCCGATGGATCCTCGGGAGGATGGATTACCAGGAAATGGATGATTATTATTATTATTATTATTATTATTATTATTATTATTATTATTATTATTATTATTATTATTATTATTATTATTATTATTATTATTATTATTATTATTATTTCTATAGTGCTGTATATGTACTCAGTGCTTTACAACAAAAAAAAATCAAATAATAAAATATATAGAAAACCTGCCAATGGCGTACAATCTAAAGGGTCACCCAGCTGCCTTCATGGAGGAGTGCGGAACCAAACTCGGTATTCTCATATAAGAGCCTGGCTCCTTTATCACTAGAGCAAACTGGCTCACAAGGGAAAAGGAAATTGGGAAGAGAGAAGAGGAGGGAAGTGGGAAATAGAAAGTGGGAAGAGGGAAGGAAGAGGGAGAAATATAGAGGCCCCATCATGGAACCCGTCTGCGCCTATCTTGAACCAGCAGTCTGTCCAAGCGTGGAAGGAGTTGGAAAAGCAGCAAAGAGGCAAGAAGAAAAACCAAGAGAATCCTGCCCAGTCTGTCTGCACAGGCAATCATTGAAAGGGCTGAAGCAGGAGGAAACAGTGTGAGGCTGTAAACACTCTGAAGGCAGAGCGGTGGCGGCGGCGGCAGCCAAGCGCTGTGCCAAGCAAAGCAGAAGGAATGCCGTCAAATATACGTCTCCCTGCACGGTTCCGGATTACTTCCAGCTAGTTTCTCCCAGTTTATCCAGGAGACCTCTCGGAGCGACGAGGGGTAACCTATCGGCTGCCTGGGGAAGCCGCTCATCAGCCGGGAGCACAGGGCTTGCTGAAATCTCCGAATCTTCGGTTGGTTCCTGACACCACGTCCATTATTCACCACAAGTTGATCCCACTGGCGTTGGGCTGGGCAGGGGAGGAAAGTCGGAGGGGAAAGAGCCATTTAAGGACGGGTTTTGTCCCCCCTCCCTATCCAGCGTTCTCGCCTTCTAGTCAACATCACCTCAGGAGTTCTTCAGCTTGGTTGGCAACAGAAGGCAGAGGCTGCGAGTGTTAAGGTTTTTAAAATGGTGTTGCAGGAGATGTTTACAGGGAAAACAATCAGCACCTGTTTACCTGTGCATGGAAAAGCTGGCGCCTGAAGTTGGCATGGCCGGAACATGACAAATCCCATGCCACAGGTGAATTGTCGGGATTCGGAAATGTTTCGCCTCTCTTTTCTTCTGCAACATACACTGCTGTTCCTTAATGGCCGCGAAATGGGACTGTCTATCACTGCCAGGTCCTTCAGTCCCCAGCTCAGATACCCATGGTAGTGAAGAACATCCTTATGGGAACAGACCAATAATATGTGTAATAATTTTCAACAAATCCTAGAGGAGTTGACTGGCTTGGAGGGGTCTCAAACTTTTCCTCACTTTGTCTTATTCTGGAATATTCCCCAGAATGGGGACCCGCTGTCCACATTGTAATGAAGCCTATTGTGGGCCTGAGGGTTTGTTTCCACTAGCACTAAGTACATTAAGTAACACTAGGGACCCATTAAGGACTCATTAGGCTCTGATCAGGAAGACCCTGTTTCCACTGCAGACCCCAATAGAACCTGATTGGTTCACACCTGTACTAGGGAAATCCGGATTAAATGGGTCCTTTAGGACCTATAGTCCAGATTTCCTGTGGACCCCATTAAAGGGGTCTACAATCCAGTCTTCAAGTATCAAATCCGGATTAGATGCTCCACTCTCCCAAAAATGTGGTGTGATGGACATCTCCCACTGCTATTGGGTGCTACACTGCCCATGGAGACGCATTGGGTACTTCTTTAGATCCGGATCATCTAAATCCCGATTAGTTGAAGGACCCATTTCTTAGATCTGCATCATCTTAGATCCAGATTAAGGGAGGTCAGTGGAGCCCCCCCCCCCCCCAAGGCTACATTGGTATGTGAACAACAAAACCCTTGGTCTGACTTCAGTCACCAGGGCCTTTCCACTGGAACCCTTGAGCTGATCCAGAGGGGGATACAGAGGCCTTCTGCAATGTGGACCAGCTTAATGGAAGGCCGCATGTCCTGCTAGCATACTCTGCCCATATTAGAGATGTGCATGGATTTTTTTGACATTCTGTTTGAATCGAATCAAATACCCCAAAATCTAATTCAATTCAAATTTTTAAAATTCAAATTTAACAAGATTTGATTTGAATTTACCAAATTCAAATCTATATGTTCAACTTTTTGATTCAAATCTGCACATATGTCTTCCCAACATCTGTAGACATCGGTATGCATCCTGTAGTTATCCTGTATGCAACCCGTTTTTGTCCCATACAGATGCGTACAAATGCGTACAGATGTGGGAAGGATGCAAATCTTCAAGTACGCATTGTGTACAAATCTGTACACATATGAATGTCTGGATAACTCAAATGAATAGATCCTAAATTCAATTTGAATATTTGCATTCAAATTTTGGGACATTCTATTTGAGGTTGAATGTTGAAATTTGGCACATTCGGCACATTCAATCTGATTTTGAATGCCTACAAATATTAGTGCAGAACCCTAGCCCACATAGGGTGTCTCGAGCAGGACGGTGGCTGCCAAAACCAGGGCAGGAGTAGAGCTTTTAAAGAAGGTCTACTGTTGTTCCAATCATAAGTAAAATGGGCAAGGAGTGTTCTTCCACTGGCAGTAAGTACCCATTTTAGCACCCATTAAGGACCCATTTGGCTGAGAGCCGGATGGCCCCATTTCCACTACGGACCCCATTAGGGGCACATCTGTTTCCACTACAGCTAGGGAAATCCAGATCATATGGGTCCTTCAGCACCTATAATCTGGATTTCCTGTAGATCCCATTAAAGGGGTCTACACAGGGTCTTCAGCCATCAAATCTGGATTATAGGGAGCCTGTTTCCACTGCAGTTGGGCAATGGGGCCTAGATGAGGCTTGAGGGAGGGGGCACCCATGGGGGGATGCCCCAAAATCAAAACTCTGAAGTCCCTCCAAAGTCATTCTGAAGTCATTCTGAAGTTGCCTTTGGAGATTAGCACAGGCTCTGAAGTCCCTCCGAAGTCATTCCAAAGTCATTCCGAAGTCATTCCGAAGTCATTCTCAAGTTGCCTTTGGAGATTAGCAAAGAGCCTGTGCTAATCTCTGAAGGCAACTTCGGAGATTGCACCTCCTGTCCCCCAAAACACCTGGGGTGACAGGTGGACCCCTTGTGGGTAGATCTGGATTGGCAAATGGGTACTCTGGTGTTCCCACAGCAGGCAGGCTAGCACCCATCGCTATTGGGTGTTAGACCACCCATGGAAACACATTGGGTACTTCCCTTAATCTGGATCTACTAGATCTGGATTAAGGGAAGTACCCATTCCTTAGATCCTGTTCTTCTTAGATCCAGATTAAAGGAGCATGGTAGAAAAACACACATACCTCCATGGGCCAGTTTTGTAGGGGGTTTCACAGAATTGGGCCTCCCAAATAGATCCCCCTAGGGCTCTGAGGCTAGTAACTTTAGTTCTTAACCATTGGAGAAGAACAATAGTTGGCTTTTCTACCCTGCTTTTCTCATCCATTTAAGGGGACTCAAAGCAGCTGACAAAGCTTCTATTCTTCTCCCCACAACAGACACCCTGTGAGGTAGGTGGGGGTGTGAGAGCTCAGAAGAGAGCTGTGACTAGCCCAAGGTCACCCAGCTGGCTTCATGGCAGAGGGAAGAATCGAACCTGCTATTCCCAGATAAGAGTCTGGCTCCCTAACCATTAGACCAAACTGGCTCACGGAACACGGAGGTTGACTTGATTGCAAAGGTCATAAAATCCTTTGGAGGCATCGCTGGGCATGTTCCAGACGTACTGATCCATATTTAGGGCAGGCAAGTGTGAAAAGCAGGGAGAGAATGGAGAAGTGATCGAAAGTGATCTTGAGAAGGCAGAGATTCTGAACTCCTATTTTGCATCTGTTTTTTCCAAGAGGGATAATGTACATGCAACAGTCCTTCACTGTACTGATGAAGGACTAGGAGAATCAAGACACAAAATCAACACTGAGAGAGTAAGGGAACGCTTAGCTAACTTAAACGAATTTAAGTCCCCGGGTCCAGATGGATTACATCCTAGGGTACTGAAGGAATTAGCAGAGGTAATTGCTGAACCACTTGCTGTAATCTTTGAGAAGTCATGGAGAACAGGAGAAGTCCCAGACGATTGGAGAAGGGCAAACGTTGTTCCTATCTTCAAAAAAGGGAAGAAGGTAGACCCAGGGAACTACAGGCCTGTTAGCCTGACTTCAATACCAGGAAAGATTCTCGAACAAATTATTAAACAACACATATGTCAGCATTTGGATAGGAATTCAATAATTAACAGTAGTCAACATGGGTTTGTATCAAACAAGTCGTGTCAGACTAACTTGATTTCATTTTATGACAAAATCACTGAATGGGTTGATCAAGGAAATGCAGTAGACATAGTATTTCTTGATTTCAGCAAAGCATTTGACAAAGTATCTCATGCGATCCTCATTGAAAAATTGATCAAATATGGGTTTGACAAGGCAACTATAAGGTGGGTTCAAAACTGGCTTAGTAATCGTACTCAAAGAGTGGCTTTAAATGGCTGCACATCCAAATGGAAGGAAGTGTCAAGTGGAGTACCACAAGGTTCTGTCCTGGGCCCAGTTTTGTTTAATGTTTTTATAAACGATCTGGACGAGGGAGTTGAAGGGAAACTGATCAAATTTGCTGATGACACAAAGCTAGGGGGGACTGCAAACACCAGAGAAGAGAGAGAGAGGATTCAAAAAGATTTAGAGAAACTCGAACAATGGGCTGCAACTAATAAAATGGTATTTAACAAAGAAAAATGCAAGGTTCTGCACCTGGGCAAGAAAAATGAAAAAAGCACATATACAATGGGAGGAATTCGGCTGAGCAGCAGCACATGTGAAAAAGACTTGGGTGTCCTGGTAGATCATCAACTGAACATGAGTCAACAGTGCGAGGCAGCTGCAAAAAAGGCAAACGCAATCCTGGGGTGTATTAGGAGAAGCATAGAGTCCAGATCACGTGAAGTTATTATCCCCCTCTACTCTACCTTGGTCAGACCTCATCTGGAGTACTGTGTCCAGTTCTGGTCACCCCAGTTTAAAAGAGACACTGACAAGCTGGAGCAGGTTCAAAGGAGAGCTACCAAGATGGTGAACGGTCTGCAAACCATGTCCTATGAGGAACGGCTTAAGGAACTAGGAATGTTTAGTCTAACAAAAAGAAGACTGAGAGGAGACATGATAGCTGTCTACAAATACCTCAAGGGTTGTCACAAGGCAGAGGGATCAGCCCTGTTCTCACTCTCTCAAGGAAGGACTAGAAACAATGGGGTGAAACTGCAGGGGAAAAGATTTAGTTTAGATGTTAGGAAAAAATTTCTAACAGTAAGAGTGATCAACCAGTGGAACAGGCTGCCACGGGAGGTGGTTGGTTCCCCTTCGTTGGAGGTCTTCAAGCAGAGACTGGACGGCCATCTGTCTGAGATGGTTTAGGAGATCCTGCCTTGAGCAGGGGGTTGGACTCGATGACCCAGGAGGTCCCCTCCAACTCTACCATTCTATGATTCTATGATTCTATGAAAAGCGGCTACACTCAGGAGAACTCCTTTTCAACGAGCAAATGTTTTGAAGCCCCTCTAAAGGGATTAGGGAGCACCAAAAACTTTCATGAAAAATGTTCCCCTTCTGTTCAACAGGGACTTACTTGGGGAAAGAGGGTGTTCTATTTTGATATGCACTAACATTTTTTTTTAAAAAAAAGGTAATGCAAAATATTGTGTCAGGCAAAAGAAACTTTAGAGGATCTAATTGAAATTGATGCAGAATGCAAAAGTTGACACAATTAGAGCAACAGCAGCACCAGGAACAAAAAGCACCCAAATCTAGAACCGGGAGAGGGAAAAGATTAAAATAGTAAAGCAATAACTAAACAGCCCTGACAGTTATCTTTTCCTTTTATTTTTTCCCTTATGAACATTATCCCTGCAACATTAATTCCCCCTTAGGACGCAACAAGTCTAAGGCTTGTGGTGTCTTTTGGCTTGTAGATTAAGTCAGCAAACATGTCAGATGACAAGACTCATGCAAAGCCAGAAGATTAATGCAAAAAGAGGGCTCTGTCTTCCAGTAAACAACAACACTGATGCAAAGAGTTTAATACAAGCTGTGTCCAGACATTAGGGGTGTGCAGGAATGCAATTTTCGGGATTTGATTTGATCCAATTAGAATATCTGAAAATTCAATTCAAATTTGAATCTGTTTGTTTGAATTTTCAATTTGAATTTGCACTTACGAATGTCGACAGCATATGTATGTGCCTGTACGCATCATTACACATGCTGTACGCATCTGCACATGTCTGTATGCATCCCATAGTTCTCCCTTATGCAACCCCAACCCGTTTTCGTCCTGTACTGATCCGTACAAATGCGTACGGATGTGGGAAAGATGCGTATTTGAAAGTACTCATCGTGTATGAACCCATACACGTATGTTGAACGAATAGATCCAAAATTCAAAATTCATTCGAATCTTTAAATTTGAATTTATGGACAATTGATTTGAATTTGAATGTTGAAATTTTGACAGATTTGATCAGTTTGAATACCTTTGAATATTCATGCTGTCAAAGAAATTTCAGACCAGTTCAGCTTCAATTTAGATCTTCTGTTTATTGTATACAGTAAAACATAGTAGAAGGCTAAGTTCCTTCTTTCAATAGCGCTTTCAACAAAGTATCGATACTGAAGAGGAATCAAAGTTTCTCTTAACTTGATACAGACCACAATGTGTTTAAATAGAGGTCATCATTTCACAACAGTTTGTCACCTGCTAAGCCACAAAATTACAAAGTGGCTACGACATCTACTTTTAGACAAGGTTCAATCACAAGATACCGATAGTTCTGCTTTTTCCCAGCTTGCACCTGTTTCCTGTTTGTCCAGTCCACAGCTGTGACAGCTGGATTGTGGTCAGCGCTATATAAAAGATTACAAAGGCTAGAGGTGATTAGAACATAACAAATCTTGACCACATAAAAGGGCTATTTTCAACAATGGGTACTTAATGGGTACTTCTAGTGACAGTGGAAAAACACCCAAGGTTCCTCTTTTCTCGGACAAACAGAAGAAATGATTCAGCACTGCAAATTTTCCTACTTTAGTATCACTTATTAAAACTATATTAATGCCTGGATTAAAATGGCAGTGCTCTGGTCATCCCAAATTAAACGCAATCCGTTTCCTGTTTCCACAATGCACACCCCTACCAGACATTGCCTTCTGAGTCTGCTGTATTTGGATATTGGGGAATAAAGCACTGACATTCTGCCACATCCATGCTTTATTCTGGAATATCCAGAATAAATGTGGAAAGAAAGTTACTGGTTACTTTGCTGATGTGTCTTCTTGCTCTGAAAGTGGAACGAAGTTGGATTAAATCACAGCCACAGAGATGTTCCCAGGATACCTAGAGTTGCTGCATGTGAATCTGTGGCTGGAAGGGAGTTAGAAAGTCAGGCTGTACCTGAACCTAGTGAATAAACTTTTTAAAATGGCTTGAAAGTGGCTTAGAGGTGGTATTTATTTATTTATTTATATTTACATTTATATGCCGCCCCATACCCAAGGGTCTCTGGGCGGCTCACAACATTTAAAAACAGACATTTTAAAAATTATATCAGCCATAAAACCAGAATGATCCTTATGCTAGTGACAATCCAAAAGGCCTGAAAATTAGAGATGTGCATGAATGTTCATTTGAAATTCAACTGAATTCGATTGAATCTGGACATTCAAATTCGAATAGAATATCTTCAAATTCAAATTTAAACATTCAAAAAACTTTGTATGTTCCAAAACGTTTGTTCGAATGATTCGAATCATTCCAATGTACAGATATGTATGTATTACATACGTATCTGTATGAATCTCATACGTATCTGTACGCATTTGCGCTTATAATATGGAACGAAAACGGGATGCATACAGGATGAAAGGGGATGTGTATGAAATGCGTACAGATACATATAACATAAATGTTGACATTTGTATCTTCAGATTTGAATCTAACCTTTGAACAAATAGATTTGAATGTATTTGATTTGAATCAGATTTTGTTGCATTTGGATTCTAAACATTAGAATCGAATCAAATTTGACTCGAGTTTGAATGGAAAAAAATCTATGTACATCCCTGCAAAACCCTTCAGTGCAGTTTAGAGTTGAGCTGGAAAGAATCGAACCTGCACTCTACAGCCTCTTAAGCCATTTCTGAGCCATCCCCTCCGCCCCCAATGGGACTGACCTATCTAAAACTGATTCCATGATTTGGTTCCATTATGGGATGGGCATAACACTTTGGGAAAGTCTGAATTAGGCTTTTCTTTTTAATACAAAATCTGGAAAAATTGAGCTTTTGGATCAAAGGGATCACACTTGTTTCTGTATAAAAATATGGGCAGGACAGAGAGTGCTATTGTAACAACAGCCAGTCTGAATTTTATTTAGCCCATTTGTCACATTGGCTTAGGTTGGGTTAAAGGGTTGGAAACACTGATGCAATTAAATCCAGCTCGATCCCTGGGGACCGCATGAATAAATCCATGTGTTTCTTGTTCACAATGCGAAAGTGGCTTTTCATTTTCTTCTGGGATATTTCTCCAACTTCCTAGTCTGCATCACCTGGTACTCCCATGTGGTCTCCTATCCAAGTACTAACAAGGCCTGATGCAGCTTAGCTTCCAAAATCAGACAAGCTCAGTGAGGAGCAGAGAAGCAAAGTAGAGCTATTTTATTCTCTTCCAAGCTGTCACCTAATAGAAGCTGTTCCATTCATCTGCAAAGCAGGGAAAGAACGAAGTGAGAAACAGGGCATTTCTCTGGCTCTGCCAAAAGATCAGTTGGCTATGGCTGAGGTTGAGTAGCCCAGATATACATGACATACCTGTTTTCAGGTCTTTATAGGACACCTGAAAGGATGGGCATATTATTTGGATAGAGATGGCCGTTGGATGGATTTCTGGGGTGGGTATTATTTCATTTTCACCTCTGAACCATCCTTTTGTTTCCATGTTTGCATGTCTGAAAAACTATGCAGGCAAAGGCAAACATAACATGATCATCAAACCTAGGAGTAGCTTCTTTAGACTCAGTCCAATGAGAGGAGGAGGAGGAGGAAGAGGAGAATTGGCTTTCATACTCCACTTTTCTCAGCCTTAAGCAGCCTCAAAGTGGCTGACAAACCTTCGGTTCTTCTCCACACAACAGACATCCTATGAGGTAGGTGGGGCTGTGAGAGTTCAGAAGAGAGCTGTGACTAGCCCTAGGCCACCCAGCTGGCTTCGTGGAGGAGGGTGGAATCTACCCGGTATTCCCAGATGAGTCTGGCTTTTCTACCCTGCTTTTCTTGCCCATTTAAGGGGACTCAAAGCAGCTGACAAAGCTTTCTGCTCTTCTCTCCACAACAGAACACCCTGTGAGGTAGGTGGGGCTGTGAGAGTTGAGAAGAGAGCTGTGACTAGCCCAAGGCCACCCAGCTGGGTTTGTGGAGGAGGGTGAAATCAAACCCAGTATTCCCAGATAAGAGTCTGGCTGTGACTGGTCCAAGGTTCCCTTAAGAGTGAGAAAAGTGGGGTATAAAAGCCAAGCCTACCGTTCTCCTCCTTCCACAGATTTTTAAACTGCGGTTGATCGGGCTGAACAGGTTTCACTTGTTTATTATTGTTGGTTGCTTGTTTTGTTTCCCTTAGGCAGTGGTGGGCATGTGTTTCTTGAGACCGGTGTGCAATGGAATTGGGTAAAGCCTCTCTGTGGATTTCAAGCATCTGTGATCAACTTGCAAAGCTACATGATGGAGAAAGTTGATTTCCAGTTGGCTTGCATCGTAATTGGGTCTCCAACCGTGAGTACCATCTGTGGATACTTGGGTGG
Source organism: Aspidoscelis tigris stejnegeri (assembly GCA_023333525.1). Classification (NCBI taxonomy): domain Eukaryota; kingdom Metazoa; phylum Chordata; class Lepidosauria; order Squamata; family Teiidae; genus Aspidoscelis; species Aspidoscelis tigris. The sequence goes on along the minus strand of JALMGA010000012.1, from coordinate 21,683,770 downwards.
AATAGGTTGGGTTTCTTTTAAAGAGTTCAAAATCTCTAGCTTTTTTCCCCCTTGGTCCACACGCCTAACGTGTTCTCATAGTGGTATTTGGGATCTGTCATACTTCCAATATTATGTTGTGCATAAATGCCCACTGCCTTTTAGCAGAAACTGCCCCATATTTAGGGGTGATTAGGGGTGTGGATGAATGCAGTTTTTGACATTTGATTCGATTCAAATAGAATATTCAAATATTCAAATGTCCGAGTTTTCACAAATAGAGAAAAAAAATGAATGTATTAAAATCTGAACTGATTCAAATACATTTGTATCTATTTGTACGAATATTCGATATGTATTTGATGATACGAATGTGGACAACATTCGCATGTATCCATACGCATCCGTACTAGGGGTATGGATGAAGGCAATTTTCAGAATTCAATTCAATTTGAATGGACTACCCGAAAATTCCAATTTGATTTGAATGTTTAAAATTCAAATTTAACCCAATTTGATTTTAATTAAGCAAACTTGAATCTATTTGTCTGAATTTTTTATTTGAGTTTGCACTTACGAATGTTGACAGCATTCATAGGTGCCCTTACACACATTCTGTACTCATCTGTATACGTCGGTATGCATCCCATAGTTATTCTGTATGCAACCCATTTTCATCCCATTTTCAAGTACGCATTGTGTACAAACCTGTACGCATACAAATGTCCGAATAATGTGAACAAATGGATCTGAAATTCGAAATTTGAATCAAATAGTTAAATTCAAATTTAAGGAAATTGAATGCGAATACAAGTGTCAAAATTTGGTTGATTGGATCGAATTTCGAGTTCATTCGAATATTTTTGTACATCCCTAATCTGTACGCTTCCACACACGTCCCTTTCTGTCCCATATGCATCCTATTTTCATCCTGTACGTATCCATACAGATACATATAAGATGTGCACAGATACGCATGTAATGTGTATGTATCCCTGCACACACGGATGTCCGAATTATTCATATGAATGATTCAAAATATTCATTTTGGTTTGAATATTAAAAAATGAACTTCAACCATCATATTTGTCTTTCAAAACGCAAAAGAGATGCCAACAATTAATCTTGAAACAAGGTGTTTCGGAAGGAACGATGGTGAAAGGGAGTCCAACATAGACTGGGCAAGAAAGATATGGTCCTTTTAACCCATCAGCTTTCTTGAGAGGAGGCAGGAGAATTTGAAGGTTGGCTTGCCTAGGAAGAGGTAAGCCAGCAACTAGAAAATGTACCTTATTTTCAGCCAGCTGGGCTGTTATCTTTATTGAAGGTGTACCAAGTTTGTTGAAAGTAAAATACAGCCTTTGTCTGCTGCGTACCCTTCCTGCTTGAACAAATCAGTAACCCCTGAGCCAGTTTGGTCTTGTGCTTAGGGTGCCTGACTCTTGTCTGGGAATACTGGGTTTGTTTCCACACTCCTATACAAGACCAGCTGGGTGACCTTGGGTGAGTCAGAGCTCTCTTTCTGAGCTCTCACAGCCCCAGCTATCTCACAGGATGTTCTGTTGTGGGGAGAAGAATGGAAGGTTTGTCAGCCACTTTGAGTTCTCTTAAATGGGCGAGAAATGCAGGGCAGAAAAGCCAACTCTTCCTCCTCTACAAAACCAGCTGGGTGACCTTGGGCTAGTCACAGCTCTCTTCTGAGCTGTCAAAGCCCTACCTACCTCACTGAGTGTCTGTTGTGGGGAGAAGAACAGAAGGTTTGTCAGTTGCTTTGAGTCCCCTAAAATAGGTGAGAAAAGCGGTGTCGAAAAGCCAACTCTTCTTCTTCTGGTCACCTCCTTCAAGGTAAGTAAATTAAAAGGTATTATGCCCTTCTAGCTACTATGCTGCACTGGCTCTCACTTATGGTGTTTGCATTCATGCATTGTGATGCCTGGGAGACGTTTTTCTCATTTCACTGCTAGTCCTTATTACAGGTTAAATTTTCCTTTGAGGTTTTTTTTTTTAACTAGGGTTGTGTTTATAATTTCATGGCTTTTTGAACTGTTTTAATTTAGCATTATTAAAAACCCATGGTGCAATGCATGTTATACATAGTTCTGCAAATAAAGTATTCATTCATGCCTTCCTGTCTTTGGTGAATGAGCATGTAGGTTTGGTTGGTTGTAAAGTTGCATCTTTTAACCACCTGGTGGCAGTAATTTTGCCAAAGCAGTCCAGAACAGACATACATAAAATGCTTTGATTTTATACGTGGTGGAAGAAGGTTGTGGTTTTGTGGTTTTGTTTTTTAAGTCATGCTTATACCAGTGAGAAAGGAAATTCCATTGCTGCCTGCTAAATTTTTGAGTCAGCTGAGTTTTTTATGCTGCACCCAGTAGCTGCCTCAAAAATGATTTTGGTTGTTCTCGGACTTAGGAAACTCAGTCTATTTCTCTCTATTATGTTCCAGGATTGTTAAAAATGCAGGAAATATCTGCCCAGCTCTGGTGTTGCAGGTATATACTTTGCTGAGAAGTTTCTCCAGGGAAGACCTTCGGCTACCCTCAGAAATCTTTAGATCTTTTGCCTAAAGAGAGACCTCCAAATTAGCTTGAAATTTCAGTCCAGGCAAAATCCTGAAGGCAGCTTAAGGATCTGTGAGGATTCCCTGGAGAAGCTGTGCATTTCTGAATAAAATTATTTCAGCCTTTTTTTCAGAATCCCCCTGGTTCGGAGCCTGAGGAGGAATTAAGGATGCAGCAACAAATTAACTGCAAAGCTGGATAAAGATGAATGGATCAGAGTATTTCCAGGCTATGCCAGTTTCCCTGTGGCCCACTGACATCTTTTGTAAGGCTATACAAACACGGCTGCAGTCATATTCAAAATTTAATTTGGTTTCAGTCCACTTTCAGAGTGATAGAACTGCCATGGTCCCACCTTCATTTCAAACCTTCTTCAGTCCATCTTTGTGGACTTTCCACCCTCTATTTGGACTTTCCTTTAATTTTTTTAATTTTTCATAAATATATAATACAAAAATAGCAAAAGATAATTAAAAAAAAAGTGATTGTACAAACACCTCCATCAGTTGAAAACCTTCATTTGCTTCTGCTTTGGTTGGACCAAATAAAGTTTTGCTATTTTCTCTCTCAAGAATTCTGGTGCTTGGGGTCTTACTAAATAATACAATAAGGCCCGCATCCCCTCTTGACTTTTTAAATATGCATTGGACTTTTTAATCTGGATTCAAGACCGAGTGCACATTCTGGCTGCCTCGTTTGCCTGCAGATAATACAGGCTGAATCCGAATGCTGCAGTTCCCATTCAAACTGCCCCAATCCCTAGCACAGAGAAACAGGATCTTTTCTTCTCCACCCCTTGTCCAACCCCTGCTGGCCTCCCCCACTCAGGATCAGCTGAGCAAGAGAACAGACATAGGGCAATCACAAAGCAGTCACTCTTCCTTTCAGAGTGGACACTCCCACCATTCGTGTTACTGGGAAGGCTACAGCTTTGCGCAGAAGCAGCTGAGTGAAAGAACAGACAGCTCAAAGTGATCTCTCCTTTTCAAATCAGTGGGTGGGGTGGGTGGGAGGAGAACGGATGCTCGTGGGTTTTAGCAGTGCTAAAACAAGTTTTCCTCTGCGATTGTTAGCTGCTACAAATGTATCTCTCATAAGCAGAGGCTTGTGGTTTTTAGTAGGGCTAAAAACAGTTTTCCCTGTGATTGTTAGCTGCTACTTAGGATGTGCACAAATGTTCTAAACATTTGAAATTTGATCAAATTCAATCAAATGTGGACATTCAAATTTGAATAGAATGTCTTCACTTTTGAATGAAAACATTTGCATGAATTTCAAATGTTTCCAAAACATTTGTTTGAATAATTTGAAACATTCGAATGTACAGATACGTATGTATTACATCAGCCGCTTTGAGTCCCCTTAAATGGGTGAGAAAAGGGGGGTAGAAAGCCAACTCTTCTTCTCCTTTAAAACCTTTGAACACTATTTTGGAAGAGGAAGGGTGTTCAGTTTGGATTCAACTTCCTTGACTCCAACTAGTTTGAACCCAAACCAGTTTGGTGCATCTCTACTTCACTGTTCTGTTCACAGATTGGACCTGCAGAGTGACAGGAGAAGGGTAAAACTCCAACCAAAGGACCTTACCGAGCCACTCATATCAGGCTTTGATCAACTGTGGGTCAAAGTGCCATTTGGAGAGATGACATTCAGGCTTCCAGTGAGAAGTAAGCTGGCCTTCCGCACCCTGTGGAACACTGTCACCCTGTCACTCAGCAGGCCCAGTCTGTGGACAATGAAGTAGAGATGCACCAAACTGGTTTGGGTTCAAACTAGTTAGAATCAAGAAGGTCATGTACTTGCTCTTAACTGAGCAAGCCTTTGAAAGAGTCATACTTGGAATCCCGAAAATTTTTAGACTTTTCCCTAAATTGGTTTAGGGCTGCTTTATTGCCTTATGGGATTACATGCATTGCAGGAAATGCATCAGATGGGACTGTGTGCATTGCAGGAAATGCATCAGTTGGGACTGCGTGCATTGCAGGAAATGCATCAGATGGGACTGCATGCATTGCAGGAAATGCATCAGATGGGACTATGTGCATTGCAGGAAATGCATCAGTTGGGACTGCGTGCATTGCAGAAAATGCATCAGATGAGACTGCGTGCATTGCAGGAAATGCATCAGATGGTAATGTATCAGAACTTTCCTTCAGCCCACAGACCTGAGCTATGGCCCAATTTTTAAATTTTAATGGAATATTAGGGGGTTTTTTTGTTTTTGTTTTGCATTGGTTTCATTTCTCCCTTGGTTTTGCTTAATGTGCTCAGCCTTGAAACTTCAGCGCTTTTGATTAAACAGTGAAGCACAATTATTTTGCATGCAGCTGGTGAATTTTCATCACTTCATTCCCATGGAAAAGGATAAAATTAAAAAAAAGGGGGAAAGGTGGTGGCGATGTTGTAGAAAATGCATTATGGCTAATCACACCAAAATGAATGTGACATTTACATACCTGCCAAGCAGCTCAAAATTCAAAAGAGGTAGACGTCAAATTTTCCGTGCTAAGGTATTTTAAGATTTGGAGACAATCTCACTCCTTAGCCTGTGCAAACAGAAGATGAACAAGTCTGAGGTCGGAAGCGTCACTCGGAAAGACGGAGGAACGCCCACTTAGCATGCAAGTGTTTGTGTGAGGCAACATGCATGGATTAAAGGAACTGGAAAAGTTCGTGTTCCTTGGGTCTTTTCTCCCACTCTTGCAAGATTGTTTAATTGCCCTGAAGGGTTTTGAAGAAAAATGTAGAATATTCAATTCTGAAGGGTTTCACTTTACCTTCTGATGGGGTTCATCTGGAGGAGGAAGAGGAAGAGGAGGAAGAGGGAGAGCAGAGGGGCAGAGGAGGAGGAGAAAGAGGAAAGGGTGAGGACAGGAGAAGGGGGAGAGGAGGTGAATCCACATTATGCCTATTTTCTGCTAGGGTCATCTTGAAGAGGAGGAAGAGAAGAAGGAAGGGTAACAGCCCAAGGTCATTCTCACTTTCCTAAGAGGCATCTTCAGAATACCATGTATCCAGCCATTGCCCATAAGATGCTCATCATGCCCAGGGAAAGAGAATAATTATTATTGGTCTTCTCCTTCCCCAGTGGAGTTTCCATATACACCCAAAGGTATTCCCTGTGGAATGACTTAGACCTGCACTCAGAAACGCACTTCCTGAATCGAAGACCTTTTAGCACTACAGCCATTTGGCTGTAGTGCAGTTAGGTTAGGACACGCAGGGACGGATTCCCCATTCACACCTAGGCAGGTAAGGGACACGTTCCCATGTGTTCCTTACCTGCCTAGGTGTGAATGGAGAATCCGTCTTTGTGTGTCCTACCTGAAAAGGCTGGTGTGGGGGCGGGTTGCTCCTCCTAGGCCTCCTACCATTGGGCCATAGTGCCCTACTGGCTGGCAGGCTGGTCCTGGCCCATCCTCAAGTCCCACGGGCTTTAGCCCCTCCCCCACACCCACAAGGGGCCCGTGCCACCCCCATCTTCGCGCATGTAACTTACCTGTTCAGCCCCCAAGATAGAACTGGCAAGTCCATGAGCAGGCCTTGCTAAATTCAATAAGTGGCATTCTGAGCATGTGTGTGTTGTGGCCTGCAATTGGTTCGTGGTACATGCCTGGACAGAATGCCTGGTTCAGTGTCAATGGACTTGCCAGTTCAATCTCTGGTGCTAACAAGGATGGGAATGGCATGGGTCTCTGGGGGGGGCGGGATCAGGGTGTCCCTGCAGGCTCTAGCTGACCCGTGGGACCTCAGGATGGGCCAGCCCAGTCTTGCCCCTCCCCCAAAAGGAGTTGTTGGCCAGAGGGCCCCAAAGGGCCCATTTGTCGCTGGGCGAGGTGGGGCCCAGAGCTGTCCAGCAGGGAGAGTGTGAATGCTCTCTCTGCCAGGGAGAGCTTGGGCCAGATGTAGAGCGTGATTTCATGCTCTACACTCTGGCCACAATTAGGCCATCCTGAGATGGGCCGGGACCTCGCACGAATCGGCCTTTAGATGCTGAAGTCACCTCTGATGAAGTCTTACAAAGAACTATTACATAAAATTTGCAAACTTTTCTAGCTGTTTTTCTCTCTTCAGGCCATTTGGAATCCAGGTCAGGATAGCCATAACTTTTAATGGCTGTGTAAAAATGGAGATCTCAGCACGCAAAGCTGAAATTCTCCTTGGTTGATACCTTCTGAAGATCTAAGAAAGTTGCTATAGGATGGATTCCACGTGGTAGCCTTCCCTCAGTCATAACAGAAAATCTACTTTATGCCAAGGTTGTTTATCTCCTCTGCTTTTTAAGGTGGAAAGATTCTGGTGCAGGTGTAGTGCAGTATTTTTCCTTAAAAAACACACAAATGGATGGAGGGAAATGAATTTCAAATTAGACTGTTACCTTGAAACGGCTCTTCTTGCCTTGAACGAGAAAACAAAATCAAAATTGGCTTCCATCTTTTGAAAGCAGCAGCAAGAGCAGCAGCAGCTAGATCTTAACCCAGAGAAAGTGAGCAAAAAAACAAAGGAAGGAGCCAAGAATAATGAACTCAAATCGAGCCGGGAAACTGGAAGCTAATGCAGCTATGGAAATCAATAACCCAAATGAAAGGTGCACAAGCAGAAGGACAAACCTGGAGCAGCAGAAATGACAGGCAAATGGTCATAAATCTGGTGGGTGAGGGAGGAGGAACAAAATTTACTGGAGCCAAGAGAAAAGCAGAAATCCAAAACACTCTTCAGGTTAGTTTAGGTGAAGGGGAAAGCCGTATCCATCAGGGACAGCTTCCCACCAAAGATAGTCTAAAATTATTTGGTCAGAATATTTGATGCAAAAAGGTGGAAAGAACCTGAAATACCCTCAGTGGACAATTGGTTAATTAAACTGTCCAAATTTGTGGAGATGGACAAACGGACAAATTTCTTAAAAGAAAGAACAATAGAGAAGTATCTAAAAGACTGGAGACCTTACATAGAATTTCTATAGGAGGAAGGAGTAAAAACAGACGGTTTTGATTGATTCTTTTTTCTTTTTTAAGGACTGGTGGAATTGACTGGTGGAATTTTTAAGGACTGGGGCAATAAGATCAGATCCTAAAAAAACGGAGGAAGTCACCAGTTGTGAAAAATGGACTATTATATGACAACTGAAAAAAAGGGGTGAACATGAACCCTGAGGTTTTTTCATTGTAATATTAAAAATAAATAAAAATTAATTACACACACAAAAATATAGTAGTTTTCTAATAGGTCCAGTCTGCAGAAACAACACTAGAATCAGGTTACTTCCAAATGCAATACATATGTTACTATTATTCAAAAAAAAAAAAAGAAAGAAAGAAAAAGAAAAAATTATTTGGTCCTTCTGACTATCACCCACATCCATTTAGATTTTAGAATATTGCTAGAGGATCAGGGTGGTGTCGAGATCATTCATTCATTCATTCATTCATTCATTCATTCAGTTTATTTGTATACCACCTTTCTAATAAATTACTCAAGGCAGTTTGCAGTAATTATGAGAAAAAATGGAGTACAAAGTAATACATCATATGTTAAATACACTAATACATGAAATAAATATATTTTACAATTACAAATAAATGGAATAATGCATTATGAAAATTATATAAAACACTGGGGGAGGGTAAAAAGAGGCAACAATACTGGTTCATCCTCCTTTCCCCTCTCATGCTACAGCACAGTGCTGGTCAGGCACTCAGGAGGACCACCTGGTTTAGAGGCCTTCCTGGGACTGAAAGCAGTACTGAACAGGGGTGTGCACAAATGCAATTTTTGGGATTTTGAAGTGATTCGAATTGAATACCCGGAAATTCAAATGGATTCGAATCTTTAAAGTTCGAGTGTATTCACATTTGAATCAGTTCTAATAGATTTGAATATATTCATTTGAATTTTCAATTCGAATTTGCACATAAGAATGTTAACAACATTCATATGTGCCTGCACACATCATGACTCATCCCATACGCACCCACACACATCCATGCACATCCCGTATTTGTCCCGTTTTCATCCCATATGAATCCGTACAAATGCGTACAGATGCAGGAAAGATGTGTGTGTGCCAGTACATATCATGTACCTACCCATACACATATGAATGTCTGAATAATTTGAACAAATAGATTTGAAAATCCAAAATTTGTTAAAATGTTTACATTCAAATTTATAGACATTTGATTCGAATTTGAATGTCCAAATTTAAACAAATTAGATCAAATTTTGAATATTTGTGAACATTCCTAGTGCTGAACACGTGATCAGGATTGTCTGCTGGGACCTATAATCCAGGAAAAGGGGCTAGTGGCTGTGAGGTAGGGATGTGCACAAATATTTGTAATATTTGAAATTTGTACCAATTCAGCAGAATCGAATGTTGGCACATTTGAAGACTGATGTTCAAATTCAAATCAAATGTTTCTATAGATTCATTTGAAGCTTCATTATGGATTTGTATGGGATTCATTTGCAAATTGTATGGGATCCGTATGCAAATTCATATTGAACATTTGGATCAACAGGGATCTATTTGAATGAATACCAAAAAATTGTGCACATAGTGTAGCGGATTTGGACTGGAGTCAGATCACTTGTCAATCTCAGAGAATAGCTGGATGACATTCAGCCAAATAAATCCAGAGACAAAGTATTTCTTTCCTCACTGGAAGTTACAGCTGCTTTATTTCAGAACTTCTCTTTAAAACAGAAACTAAAGACAAAAAACTTGTACAGCACAGAGATACTTATATAGCTCACAAACTGCAAGCCATAATCATGAGGTTTTAGAATGATGTCATCTAATTACTGCAACATCATGAGACTGAATCACAAGACTTTGAGTCATGAGTCGCTGACTCATCGTGACTTTTTTGTTCCTGACTAACAATTAGAATTCTAAACTGTTTGACACACATCCCTACTGTGATCAGCAGGGGAGAAGAAATCTAGTGAAGACAAAGTTGGTAGATGTGGGCAACTGGTAGATGGAGAAGGGAGCATCAAGTAGTAGTTGAGGGAATGGGAAATAATTTTGATGAGCCAAAGGGGAAAGGAACCATGGGGAATTGAAGGGGACAATCATGATGAAGCTGGAAGGGAGATTCAAGTCAGGTAGGTGGTTACCTGGCTGCTCCTCAGATGTGCTGTTGTTGATGGCCAGATGTGGCTCATGCACATCCTAGCAGGAAGCAACTTGGGCTGCATCCAGATGCCAGTTACTTATTTCACTCTATTTGAGTATTCCAGGATAAAGCCTGGAGCTGGCACGAGGGCCTTCCAAAAGTTCAGAAGGCCATAAACAAGCTTTCCCAGCCTTTGGAGTTCCCAGGGGCCCATTTCAGTGGGGCACCTTGTTGTTCTGCCAAAATGGTTTCTTCGTAGTAGCAGGACCATGGAGACATGGCACCTGCATGGTCTGATATAGTACCCTCTAGGATGTCAGGAGACCTTGAAAAGAAGTTGACCAGTAGACTGAACCAGGATGTCATTTGTAATCCATTAGCCCAGTCTACACTCCATCTTGTGTGAATGGAGTGTATTAGGAAAGGGAAGAATCTTGCTAAAACCCCACCAGATGCAAAAGGGAGGACAGTAGCCCCCTTCTAATCATATATTAGTAGCAAGTGCAAAAAGGGCCACAGTCCCTTTCTGCACTTACCTCAGTTAATCCATACTAGCTAAATCCATATGAGCTAGAATTGGATCAAGTACAAGCAGAGGCATCTCCTTGGATTGGGCTTTTAAAAATGTGTGCTAAAGAGTGCTAGCACAGATATAGACCACATTTATCTGATCTGATCTGTTCTCCTCTACTTCTGTGCAGATTATGGGTTCTTAGCAGCTACTTGATCCAGATTAACACCTAAGTGAAGAAGGGCCTCAGATTGGTCTAGTGGTTAGAGTGCTGGTCTCCTATCTCGTATTCACAGAGTTTAATTCTGTACTTCTCCACAAAGCCAGCTGGGTGACCTTGGGCTAATCACAGCTCTCTTTCTGAACTCTCACAGCCCCACCTACCTCACAGGGTATCTGTTGTGGGGAGAAGAACAGAAGGTTTGTCAGCCGCTTGAATCCCCTTAAGGGGGATGAAAGTGGGTTATAAACGCTAAATCTTCCTCAGGTACAAAATGGGAGAGCTTCCAATCTTTCTTTCTTTCTTTCTTTCTTTCTTTCTTTCTTTCTTTCTTTCTTTAAATTTGCTCTCAGTTTAGTAGAGTATGCTGAAAAGCAATTAAGACTCCCTCCCCACCCTTAATTCCTCTTTGGTTCTGGAGATGCTATCAGCGCAGGCAGATTCTGCCACGCAACATGTGAGAAATGTATTCCCCCCAAAATGTATACAGACAAGAGGAATTTGAAATACCTCGAGCCTGTTGGCTTGAAAAAAGGATACTCTGAGCTGTCACCTCTTTTGAGATCTTATTGTGTAAATAAGTGAGGAAGGAAATGGAGTCCCTTCTCTGTCTTAGTGCAAGCTACTTGAAACTCTCAGAGCTTTCATTTTAACAGTGGAAAGATGATGAAATGAAGTGGATATGAAGTTCTAAAAAGCAAAGCTACAAAGACAGTGAAATTATTTTGAATTGCCAATAACTTGAATTGCCAAATAACTACCTTATACTGAGCCAGAATGTTCACCCATTTGGGCTAATATTTCTGTTCACCTGAATTACAATAACATGTTTCAGGGATTTGTGAAATCTGATGACTTCCAAGATGCCACCCTTATCTCTCTTTCCCCATCGTCTTTCCCATCCACCTACAGAAGAAGGAGGAGAAGAAGAAGAGTTTCCCTTTCTACCCCGCTTTTCTCACCCATTTTAAGGGGACTCAAAGCGGCAGACAAAAGCTTCTATTCTTCTCCCCACAACAGACACCCTGTGAGGTAGGTGGGGCTGTGAGAGCTCAGAGGAGAGCTCTGACTTGCCCAAGGTCACCCTGCTGGCTTCATGCGGCAGGGTAGAAGCGAACCCGGTATTCCCAGATAAGAGTCCGGCTCCCTAACCACTAGACCAAAGTGTCTCACAGAAGGACCCAGGAGCAGTGTGTGAATTCAGAATCTACTTCTAGCAACCACTGCTCATTTCAGAAGAGATATTGACTTTCGCAGCTATTTCCATGAATAATACGTGGCGAAATATGCCCTTCAAGAATGGATGACCATTAATTTTTAAGCATCCATCTTGTTATGCTGGGCTGTTTGGTTATTTATTTTTATAAGAGAGCTGTTTTGCCACCATTATTTATATGAGGTGTCTCTGTGTGAGCAGGTGGAAATCAATGTTCTGTTTGATTGGAAATCAGGAAACTGTGGGGTAAGAAAGGATGCGACAGAAGTCCAAAAACACAAATGCTTTCTTACCTACAGTATGGGAGAAACCTTTCGCCCGTGTGGAATATGGGTGTTTTTCTACTGTCAGAAAGTACCCATTTTTGCACCCATTAGGGTGTGAGCTGGATGATCCCATTTCCACCATGGCACCCATTTGGGACCCGATTGTTTCGACTGCCGCTGGGGAAATCCAGATCATATGGGTACTTTCTGGCCTTTAATCCAGATTTTCTATAGACCCCATTAATGGGGTCTACAATGGGGTCTTCAGGCAGAAAATCCGGATTAAAGGGAGCCTGTTTCCACACTTGTGTGGCAATGGGGCCTAGAGGAGGCTAGGGGGAGGGGCCACCCATGGGGGGAACCCCAAAACTAAAGCTTTGAAGTCATTTTGAAGTCACTTCGAAGTCTGTGCAAAATAGCTCCGGAGCGTCTTTGAAGTCTGTGCTGATCTTCAGAGTCAACTTCGAAGTGACTCCGAAGTGACTTCGAAGTTCACTCCGAAGATCAGCACAGACTTCAATGGAGCTGTTTTGCACAGACTTCGAAGTAACTTCAAATTGACTTCACAATGACTTCGAAGCCACTTCGGAGATTGCACCCCCTATCCCCCCAAACACCTGGGCTGACAAGCAGACCCCTCATGGTGTTTCCACGGCAGGGAGGCTAGCACCCATTACTATTGGGTGCTAGACCACCCATGGAGACACATTGGGTATTTCCCTTAATCTGGATCTACTAGATCTGAATGTACCCATTCCTTAGATCCAGATCTTCTTAGATCCGGATTAAAGGAGCGCAGTGGGAAAACACCCTAAATCTGGTACTGCTGAGTTATTTTATCTTATCATTGTTTTGGTGTAAAGCTAAGCTGCACATTTCTACAGGAATGTCTGAAGACACCCTTACAGTCCATGTGTCAATTTTTAAACAGAGATGTGCATGAATGTTGTTGTTTTTTAACATTGTATTCAAATCAAATCAAATACCCAATAATCCAATTCAATTTGTATTTACCAAATTTGAATCTGTTTGAATTTTTTGCTCGAATCTGCACATATGAATGTCAACAACATTCGCATGTGCACGTATGCATCTTCTCAACATCCATACACATCCATACGTGTCCGTGCACCTCTGTAGCCACCCCGTAGTTATCCCGTATGCAACCCGTTTTCATTCCATACGGATCTGTACAAATGTGTACGGATGCGGGAAAAATGTGGATCTTCAAGTGCCCATGGTATATGAACCCATACACATACAAATGTACAGATAATTCAAATGAATAGATCCAAAATTCAAAATTCAATGCGTATAGTGACGTTCACATTCGGGTTTGCATGAATGCAATTTTCACATTCAGTACAATTCAAATGGAATATTCCAATGTATTCAAATTCAAACTGATTCAAATACATTCATATCTATTCATATGAATATTTGATTAGTATTTGAGGATACGAATGTCAACAACATTCTGTTTTTGTCCAGTACATATGCGTACAGATACGTACGTATCCGTACGCATCTGTACAGATGCATATGTATCCGTAGACATACGAATGTTTGAACAATTCATACAAATGGTTAGAAACATTCAAATTCGTTCAAATGTTAGAAAAAGAATGTATAGACATTTGATTGGAATTCGAATGTATGAATTCAGACGAATTCAATCAAATTTTGAATGTTTGAATATTCTTGCACTTCCCTAGTGCACATCTGGGTATTTTGATGAAGCAAAATACCCAGAACTGCACCATCGGCACCACTGCGCATGTGCCTTTTTTGGACTCTGCACATGCCCAATGGTCATGTTCAAGATGGCGGCTTACATTGGCAGCATCCAGACTGGCAGGATATAATTATTTTGAGGAAACCCACCTTGATGGTTACGTTTTCCTCAGTATGGCTGATTTCATCCAGATTATCACAGGGTTATATTGGAGGTTGTCCCCACCTATGTACGGAAATCTCAACTTAACCAAGTCATAATGGCAATTTTTTCTCCCATTTTTATCTCCTTGCTCTTTTCATCTGCAAAATGTGGAAAGCTATGACAGATGAGCAAGAGATGACTCTTACAAAATGACCACATTCCAATTATTTTCATCATCCACACGAAATCAAATCGGCTTAACTTCAGGGTATCTCTTTGCTCTTCTTGCTTTGCAGAGATTGTGGGCATGAGATTTTGTTAGCTGCAATTGAAATGAATTTTTCCAGGCTCCGGGAACATTGAACTGTCTTATGCAATAAGAGTTTCCAGTTTATTCTTGGTGAATGAACGTGTCTTTGGAGATACATTACAACTCCACTTTCCTCTATTTATGATTTAAAAACATTAGGTGGAGATTATCCTCAGCTATGCCATGGAGTTGTTTGGCTCTGAGGGCAGAGGGAGGCATGTGAAACCTGCCAGGTCCTTAGCAATACCTAAGAGACACAACATTTTAAGAAAATGTGCTGTGTACAGGCGAAAGAGGCAATAACAGTCAATTGTTATTACGTCTTCATTGTCTCTGAAGTAGGCCTCAGGGCAGTAGAGAAGCAAAAATCCTATTTTTACAAAATGTTCTATTTTTAGCAGCTTCTCATTGAGAAAGGAACACTATCATGCTTCCATGTTACTCTGAGTTTGTTGTGCACTTCCTAAAATTAGGAAACGCAGCATTTGGCTCAAAACGGTCTATTGCTGGTACAGGACATAATCAGATATGCTTCTTTTTGAAGTCAATTTGGAGGATTTCTTCTTCTTTTTTTCCTTTTCATTTTTGAAGTTAAAAATAAGCATCGCCTTGCAGTACGTTTCATGTTCTTTCCAATTATATATAATTGAAAGTTCAGACTTTTGAACTTTGCAATGGAGTAAGATTATCCACACCTCCGGAACAAATGTCCTTTCTGAAACTTTGTTATCTGCTCGGATTGGTGCTTCCCAGATATTCTTAGCTCAATAACTTACAAAACTATTACTTAAATGTGTATCTTAAAAGAGAGCATGAGAGTTTTTTTAAGTACCTTGAACAATGAATTTTGTTTCTCTTAGGTTAAAATTCTGCTTGCTTAAAAAAAAACCCTGAATGATTGCAGCCTTTAAAAAGAAAAGTTCATTCTTTCTCTTTTAAAAAAAGTGTTATGTGAAATATATTTTCTGCGTATTTGCAAATAATACACATACTGTACATCCTCCCCGTTACTATTAAACCTGAGCTTTTATTAAGATATATACTTTTATTAAGATGTACATTCTATTTTTAGTATTGTTTTTGTTGGTATGTATGAATGTTTTATGATTGTACGACATTACCATTGCCTTTTATATTTTGTGCTGCCCTTTGGTGGAAAGGACACTATAAATATGCACCATTATTATAATGCATTTTCACATTTGATTTTCACTCACGTACTTTTGGGCATTCTATAACGTAATTGTTCTAGAGTTGTCGATAGCAGGATTACGATGTGGAGAAGATCGTAAGAAGAGCCCTGCTGGATCGGGCCACAGCCTATCTAGTCCAGTATCCTGTCTCACGCAAAGGCCCACCAATTGCTTCTGGGCATCTCAAGCAGAAGATAAGGGCAAAACCCTCACCTGCTCTCGACTCCCTGCAAGGGACCTTTAGAGACACCCTTGGTGCTTCCATATTGACCCTTTAACATCCATTAGGACTACATTTTTAACACTTGGGAAAACCGCGTCTGCACCCATTAGAGACACATCGGGGAGTCTGCTCCCGCATTGACTCCTGCCAGATGTGTTGCTAATGGGTGTTAAGCGGCCCTTAAACCGGTTTCCCATAAGACCACATAAAAGGTAGTCTTAATGGGTGCTTTCACTGTTAGGACACATCTGAAATGGACATGTCCGCAAAGCAAAAGGGTCCCTAACTTGGCCCTCCCCTGGCCCAGCATGCTTGGCTCCTCTGGAGCCAAGCATGTCAAGCCGGAGGACTCCAATTTCAGGGCTTGCCCTTGCCCCAGAAGTGCCCCAGATCGCCACTTCTGGAGCCAGGGGGAGCTTCACCTAAACCTCCCTAACTCACCCTGGGGGCGAACGAGAGATATCCCCTTCTTATCTTGATGCAGCCACCCCGATTCTGGCTGCGGGGTCCCGGTTGCCTTTGCGCCTGCGTCCTGTGCACCTCCTGAATGGCCAGGGCCGTGCCTGGCTTCAGGAGGCTCTCTGCGCAGGCACTGACCCTGGCCAATCGGGAGGCACGCTTTGGCCAGGGCCATGTGCCTACACAGAGAGCACATTTCTGGGGTGAGGGCGAGCCCTTAAATCGGAGTCCCCTGGCTCCCCATGCTTGCTCCGGAGGAGCCAATCATGGTGGGCTGGGGGAGGGCCTCTGGAGATCCAGATTGAGGTGGGTATTGTGCTTCTGCACAGCTTCCACCTCAAATCCGGATCTGAATCCATCCTTCTGCCGTGTGTGTGGACGGAAGGGGTGTTAGTAGATCTGTATCTACTAGATAAGGATCTACCATAACATGGATTTCTGAAATCTGGATCTAATAGATCCGGATTTCGGAGGTGCTGTGCAGAAGCACCCCCTGTCTGTCTATCCAGCGCTGAGGTGGTACCAAGGGATCCATTCTAATAGCCATCTAGATCCCTGCGCTCCATGAACTTGCTTAACTCTTTCTTAAAGCTATCCAGGCTGGTTGCTGTCACCATCTCTTCTGGTAATATTGGGATCACCCTCTCAATCTCCCCATTACAGATGTCAGCTTGATGTGATGCAACAGGAGTTTGGGCTCCAGGAAAACTACAGCAGAAAATCAAGTAGCTGCAGAGAATAAGGATGTGCATGAATATTTGTAGGCGTTCAAAATCCGATCAAATGTGCCGAATTTCGACATTCCAACTTGAATAGAATGTCCCAAAATTCAAATGTAAACATTCAAATTGAATTTTGCATTTTGGCTCTATTTATTCAAATTATCCAGACATTCGTACATGTACAGGTTCATACACAATGCGTCCTTGAAGACCTGCATCTTTCCTGCATCCATATGGATCCGAACAGGACGAAAATGGTTTGCATATGGGATAACTATGGGATGCATACGTGTACGAATGCGTATGGATGTGTACAGACGTCGGGAAGATGTGTACAGGCACATACGAATGTTGACAACATTCATATGTGCAGATTCGAAACAAGCATTTGAACAAATAGATTCTAATTTGGTAAAAATGAATTGAATCTTGTTAAATTTGAATTTAACAGATTCGAATTGAATGGGATTTTTGGGTATTCAATTTAATTTGAATGGAATATATATATATATAAAAAATTGTGAACATCCTTAGCTTTATGCATGCTACTGATTTGGGAAATGTAATATTGTGATTCAATCTCCCTAGATTCTCCATACTGTGTCAAAAATCTGCTCCTTTTTGAGAGGGTCTCCTAAATTCTTGGTGTTCCATGTCACTAGCATGAAATCAAGTTGGATTTTCTTAGTAGCCCAGTTACTTTTCGAAGCAAGTACTCCGGAAAAAACCCCAAACCAAAGTACAAAAAAAAAACCAAGCTAGTTTCTGTTTATATAGCTCATCAATATAGGTCAATTCCTTTTAAATGACTCCTTTTTCCGCTCAAGGCTTCGGCAAGTTGACGGAACAGGGACAGACGATGGAATCAAATAAATATTCACTCAAGCTAATTAACTCACTGTGCCACTACTGTAACGGGCGTCAGTATCAAATGTTTTATGTCATCAGATTTCAAAAGAACTTTTATCTCATTTCTGTACAGGAATAAGGGAATGCAAGGGCATAAATATTTCAGGCTGCTCATAATTAAAACTTCATGCGCTTGGCATGGAAGTTGCTTTGGCAAGCAGACTCAATTGTTTTCCCCTGTGCAGAGCTGCTCATATAAACAGCTGGGCAGTAAATGTGGTGTAATGTTATTCACCCCTAAAATGATTTCAATATGCCAGGAGGTGGTCTAATGGGCACTGAGGTGTCTGCCTTTTGGTTTGCCTCATGGATGCAGAGAAAAGAGAGAGAGAGAGAGACCCTTTCTGGGCTCAGTGTCATGGTAAGGAGATCTGATGGGTACACAATGTAGTATGGTTCTGTGAGGTCCTGCTTCCCATTAGTTCGCTCTGTCAACAAAGAGGCCCCAATCAAGATTAATGGTAGACTTCCATATTGAGGTCTACCAGCAGAGAAGTGGGCCTTGGTCCAGAACATGGAAATGTGCAGAAGACATGCCTCTCATGCTTGAGACCACTGGAGAAACCATTTTCTTGGCACACCAAAGAGTGCTGCCAAATGGGTCCCTTGGACACTCCAAAGGTTCCTAGCCTTTCAGAATACTCAGAGCCTGGTCTCAAAGCTTGCATTGTTCCAGACCGTTATGGTCCATGATCTAGACCAGTGGGCTCAAGATCCTCTGATCCAGATGAAGGCCTTCCATGGCCTTCTGGAAATAGCAGCCAGTTTGGTCCAGTGGTTAGGGAGCCGGACTTTTATTTGGGAATACTGAGTTTGATTCTGCACTCCTCCATAAAGCCAGCTGGGTGACCCTGAGTTTGTCACAGCTCTCTTCTGAGCTCTCACAGCCCCACCTACCTCACAGGGTGTTCTGTTGTGGGGAGAAGAACAGAAGGTTCATCAGCTGCTTTGAGTCCCTTTAAAAAGAAGCCAACTTCTCCTCCTCCTCCTTGGACACAGCCTCAACCTGAGTTTCAAGTGTCAGCCCAGAATCTAAGAGCCTCCTCCCAACTTCACAGATTTCAAGACACACAGCACCTCCATCTTGCCTGGATCTGCCTTAAATGTACTGGTTCCCATCCAACCCATTACTGCCTCTTGTCAAGCACTTCGGCCACCTCTCGTGGTTCAAATGGCCCAGAGAGCTACAGCTGGTTGTCATGTAGATCATACTACCTGGGCGCTTTTCTCTGAGAAACGTCCTGGAGAATAATAGGAAGAAAGAGAGAAGTGACTTTGATATCACAGGATTCCATGGCAGGATCACAAAGACATTTTCTTGTGTTTCAGAATCCCTCTGATTAAAACTGCCCTTTAGCCTCCAAGAACATGCCTTTATTCCTCAGTTTCACTGAAATGTTGCAAATCCAAATTAAGAGGGTGGGCCGTTGGGAGAAATATGTGCTTATGTTCTCAGTGCATCTTATTTATTTATATCACCCTTTCCACCAAAGGGCAGTACAGAATTACAGTGTAAAAGTACAAAATACAAATTGCAAAGTAAATAATAGGCGTGTGCACGAATGTTCTAAATATTCAAAATTCAATCAAATTCAATCTAATGTGGACATTTGAATTCAAATAGAATGTCTTCACTTTCAAATTTAAACATTAAAATGAATTTTGAATGTTCCAAATCATTTGTTCGAATCGTTCAAATTATTTGAATTATTTGAATTAGGTACGTATCTGTACAAATATCACACATATCTGTACGCAGCCCATTTTATCCCAAATTTTAAGTGCAAATGTATTATAAGTGCAAATGAAGGCTAGGACACGTGGGAACGGGTTCCCCTTTTGCATCCAGGCAGGTAAGGAATGTGTGGGGATGCGTTCCTTCCTGCCTAGGTGCAAAGGCGGAATCCGTCCCCACGTGGCCTGCTGCCATTGTGTCAAATTCAACCCAGGGGTGAGCAAGCCAGTCCTGTTCCTTCTCCGGGTCCCCTAGAGCCCACAGGGGCCCATCCTGGGCACCCCCCGCCCCAGGCTTTAAATGCACAGAGCACCATGGAATCTGGGGGCACTGGGAAAGGGCTGAGCAGTATTTTTTCTAGTCTTGGGAACTTGTTGGTGACTGCATGATAACATCCTTAAATTTCCTCCTATAGCAGATACAAAAGTGATTTTTGCCACTTTCTTCCTAAGACGTGGCATGAATCGAACCTGCCCTCGTCTGCTGTGCAGGCCGTTTATTTACTTTTTTATTGTTGTTTCCAGTTGCTCTATTACTGAGCAATAGTCTAGTTCCTTTGAAGTCTTCAGGGCATGGCAATTATCGCTTTTGCCTGATGCACAACTATTTACATCCATGCCAAATCAATGAGCCTTTTTGCTACACATTTTGAACAATGTGACGAATTGGTCCTCGGTCTTTACACGCTGCCTGTGTTGGCTGGATAGGTAGCTTTTGCTCAAAGCAAACAAATAATACTGAGAAGAAGAAGCTAGTCTACATCACACTGGAGCTTTCCTTTTATTCAATATGCCAGGTCTGAAAAACTCCAGAATTTGCTGGAATCCAGCCCTGCCACTCCAGAATTTTGGCACCCTCTAGGGCCCTGGTCACACCTTTAGTTTAGGACAACTTCAGGTCTTCCTCGGGTCGCGTTACATTATTTTTTATTCATTTTGTCTTCTAAGCCAGCCTGAGCCTACCCCTGTTAGGTCTTTCTAAGCAGAGTTCTTTTTTCCAGAGGACTCAGCCTGTCCTGGCATCCCAGGACGTCTTTGCTTCCTCAGTGTGATGGGTGGGGCTAAAGGAGGCTGAACCGTGCTGTGGTTGGTGGGTCCAGTCTTTCCTTTTGTCCAAAGTTTAGGGGAGGGCAAGCATGCACAGAGTTTGTGAGTCTCCTCCCCTTCTCAGTTTATGTGTACGGTTCCTCTATCTGGCATTTTTACACCATTTTTTTTTAGAAAACTAAATCCATGGAGAAGAAAAGCACTTTAAAAAGGAAGGGGGGCATGGAGGGTGGGGGAGCAGGGTTAAATAAGGACCACAAACAGACACTCTCACCTCCTTGAGTGACACAATGGCATCCAACCAGAAAGGAGGTAGATTTGACGCAGCAAAAGAGGCAGAGAGCCAAGAGTTCCATGGAGGAGGCTCAGGTTGATTGTGGAGAAAGGTGTGACCGATGGAGCCCAGAGCGAGGATGGCCTGAGGAGGATCTTTAATGATCTACGTTTCAGCAGGACTGGTACAAGCTCAGTTTGAGTTATGAATGGGACGTCCTGTGTCACAGAGGTGTTGTCGTGTCCAGAGCAGGCAGTAACAGTGAAACACTTGCACTTGCATGCATCCAGCTAGTGACAGCAAGATGCCAAGTCACTTACCAGAGTTCTTGGGGATATAGGGTGTTTTTCCACTGCAGCCCTTAGATCTGGATCTAAGAAGATCCGGATCTAAGGAATGGGTACATTTCTTAATCCAGATCTAGTAGATCCAGATTAAGGGAAGCACCCAATTTGTTTCCACAGGAGGTGTAGCACCCATTAGGAATGGGTGCTAACACCCCTGCTGTGGAAACAGCTTTGCACTCATCTGGGGAATCCGGATCGACCCACAAGGGGTCGGTCCATTACCCCAGGTGTTTTGGGGGGCAGGGAGGTACAGTCTTCGAAGCAACTTCAAAGTGATTTCGAAGTGACTTCGAAGTGAATGTGGTCAACTTCAAAGTGACTTTGAAGCCAATGTTGGGGGGGGGGGGTCCCAAAGGTGCATCCCCTCCCCCTAGCCTCCTTTGGACCCCATTGCCTGTTTCCAGTGGAAACAGGCTCCTTTTATTCTGGATTTTCTGGGAGGAGACCCCATTGTAGACCCCTTTAATGGGGTCTACAGAAAATCTGGATTAAAGGCCAAAATGTACCCATTAGATCCGGATTTCCCCAATGGCAGTGGAAACAATCGGGTCCCAAATGGGTGCCATAGTGGAAATGGGGTCATCCAGCTCACACCCAAATGGGTCCTAAATGGGTGCAAAAATGGGTACTTTTGACAGTGGAAAAACACCCATAGAGTACGTGGAGTCAAATGAGCCAAGAGTTGGGGTAACAGGAAGTCATCATAAGTTCAGGGAGTCAGGATTAGGGATGTGCACAATTATTTTTTAGCATTCGTTTCATTATGTATCAAAAATTTGCATTCATTTGAATAGGTCCCCTTCGAATCTGGTGAATTCTATTTGATATGAACGTATTTGTACAGACTCGTACAGATATCTGGTACGAATGCATATGGCTCCTGCCTATGGATCCTGCCTATGGGTCCTATACAAGTGCATACATATCGAATACGTATTCTATACCAACACATACATATTGAATATGTATTTGATACATATCTGATACATATCCCCAGTTTAACAAATGTATGAACTATTTGTCTGAATGTTCTGAAACATTCAATTCATGTAGGTATGTCTGAATTCATCCCAATTTGTATGAATATCAAATGTTATGGATATTTCTGTACATCCCTGGTCAGGATTCAAGAATGAGGGCTCCAATGAGTCGGAGGTTGCCAAAGAGATTCTTTTTTGCAACAGCAGGTGCAGGTTAAGTAGGATGTGGAGAGTCATGGCCCTGGTAGGGCAGCTGTTTTGCATGAAGGTGAGCGAAACAGGGCAGCTGTTGCCATTCCAGAGAGAACTCGCCTGTGTCCATTGCATATCATCTGAGTCCTTACCATCCCAGTTTGGGGGACAGAATCAGTTTGTAAGTTTGGTCCCTGAGGTGCACCTTTGGCTGGCAGGAGCAGGACCTCCCTCTGATGACTCGGAGAGGACATGAGGTATGACCGGTGTGACCAGGGCCTAGGAGTGTCTGAAGATACTGCTGCCCCAACTTTGTGAATATCACAAAACCTTGAGGAACACCTCCCTTACAAAATCAGGCTGCAACATTTCGGTCCCTTCAGCCTTGAAATATGTCATTTAAGAGGGGACCACATGAAAGTATATAAAATCATGCACAATCCATAAAAGGTAGATAGAGAAACAAAATATTTTCTCCATCATGGAACACTAGGACCAAGGGTCATCTATGAAGCTGATGGGCAGGAAAGTCAGATCAGACAAGGGGAAGTATTTCTTCACCCAGAGGGTCATCAGTCTATGGAATTTGCTGTTGGAAGAGGTAGTGACAGCAACCAGCCTCTATGGTTGGGGGTCAGGTATATCACTGGCTACTAGATTGGATGCCCTTCCAGGTTGGAGAAACAGGCAGGATTCCTCTAAAGGCCATTTGATGGGATTTGAGAGCAGGTGAAGGTCTTACCCTTGTCTTCTGCTTGAGATGCCCAAATGCACTTGGTCAGCCACTGAGTGAGACAAAGTGCTGGACTAGATGGACTATGGCCTGACCCAGCAGGGCTCCTCTTATATTGTTATGTTCTTAACTTCCAGTGAGTAATGCAAAATCCAGATGGAGGAAAGGGGAATGATTTTCTCCTTCTGTGCTTTGAGTCCAATCCAAAGACAAGGCTGGGTTTATAATAAATGCACGATCCCTGGTCCACATTAGATTTACATTTAGCTCAGTGACATGGTTCAAAAATCACAGTAGAAAAGCAACAACCCAATTCTATTACATTTCCCATTTTTCATATGTTCATAACTGAATTCCTCCCTCCGTCTCCCTACAACTGCCACTAAATCATTCCAAGGGTTACTGAGCCAAAACTCATTCAATTAACAGAGAGCAGTTGAATGCTATTTGTATTATTTCTTCTGCAGGTTTTAATGAGTTTTTCTCTCTTCCCCCCTCCCTTTACAGGGAACAAAGTTTGGGTTCAACAGTGAACAATTTGTCTGTCACTTCCAAATCACCAAGGGCAAAAAAACTGTATCTGCATCCATATCTACATTACAAAGGTGCATAAACTTAAACTCAGTGGCTCAGCTTGAATTGAACTACACCTGGTTTGGTTTGGCCTGAAGTAGAGATTTGCACAATATATATATATTGCATTCAATTTGTATTGAATTGAATGCAAGAAAATCTGTATTCATTAGAATAGATCCCCTCCAAACATGGTAAGATTTAATTTGATACGAATGTTAAGTACAAATTCTATCTGAATACCCTACATATCCCATATATATCCACTAAGTATCCCATATGTATCTGTTCAGAATATGTCAAATCTGCCCTGAATCCACTTTGAATCCATGCCGAATCCGTTGCAGATGCAGTAGGACAGCTGCTTTCCCACCCTCCAGGTTCACAAAATATAACAAAGCTTCACATGAATGTTCCAAAGCATTTGAATTTGAATGCCATCCTTTGAATGTGCCAGCATTCAATTTGAATCCAAATTTGTCCAAATTCAAATGAATAACAAGTAATACGAATATTCGTGCACATCCCTAGTTTGAAGTGGTTTCCCCCCCCCCCCCTCTGGAAGAACCGGGTGGTTCGGTTCACATGAAAACTGAGTGAGTCATAGCAAATAGCTGTTCACAAGGATACATTAGAACACCCCTTGAATCCACCCCTTGAATCCAGGTTAAATTTGAACCAAATATTTTGAATGACAGGACTGCTCACTTCACATGTGAGTCATGCAAACACCCCAATGCACTGCAAAGCACAAACCAACTGCACCAGTTCAGCATATCTCTGCATATATGCTGGGAATGCTGAGTGGATACAGCTGAGTATGATCAATACACATAGGTGGTGGCCACACCTTGTTGTAATAGTTGGTCTCATTAAGAAGCCAGACTCAAAATGTACTAACTCTGGCCACATCCTTCTCAAATGGTCTTCAGTTTGGGTCACTTTGCTCACACATTTCTGTTCCAATCCTGAGACTCCTTTGTGAGAATATTTTAGATAGCCACACCTCTCCACCATCACAACACCCCCTGCACTCTGAAAAGATCAAAGCTCAGTATGAAATCAAACACAAGAAAATTTGTATTTGTTTGAATAAATCCCTTCAAATGGGTTCGGATTCAAACGTGATATGAATGCTCCATACGAATTCAATATGAATGATAGATACAGATCCCATATAAATCCCATAAGAATCCATAACGAGTAGGGATGTGCACGAATGCAATTTTCGGGATTCGATTCAATTCTGAAAATTCAAATCGATTCAAATCTTTAAAATTTGAATAGATTTGAATCTAGTCGTTCAGATTTTTTATTTGAATTTTCACATAAGAATGTTGACAACATAAAGATGTGCCCGTACACATCATTACACATCCTGTATGCAGCTGTACACATCTGTACACATCTGTACACATCCTGTGTTTTTCCCATACGCATCCCGTTTTCATCCCATACTGATCTATACAATTGCATATGGATGTGGGAAAGATGCATACTTGCAAGTATGCATTGTATACATACCCGTAAACATACGAATGTGTGAATAATTAGAACAAATAGATTCAAAAATCCAAAATTTGTTCACATTGTTTAAACTTGAATTTATAGACATTCAATTCAAATTCGAATGTCCAAATTCAAATGAATTCGACCGAATTTTGAATGCTTTGAATATTCGTGCACATCCCTCGTAACGAGGCTTCTTATGAATGTATCAAAACATTTGATTAGAATTCAAGTTTCTTTGAATGGGCCAACATTCGGTTCAAATTCGAATGTCCAAATTCAGCCACGTTTGTACAAATTTTGAAATTACAAATATCCATGCATATCTCCAGTCATCACACATTGGGCAAAAAGGAAGGCAAATTCATGCAGTAGTCCGGTTCAGCCTTCTTCAGTCCTCTTCCCTGATCTCATCCCCAAAATGAAATTGGATTAATATTCAGTAATGGCTTGAGACCTGTAATTTTGGACAACATGTCCCATCATTCCTTAACTCTTGGAGTTTAATGGCAGTCCGATGGCAACAACCTGGTGGATTGTGATTTGGATTATCTCCAAGTCAACGGCACCAGAAGATTTTCCTAAGATCACTAATTTTTTTAACCTGGTGGTCTGTCGCACATCCAGAGGCCTCCCTTTGGATGGCTATGCTGTAGTGATCTCAACTATTATATATGTTTTCTTAGAGGAGGAGGAAGAGAAGAAGAGGAAGCCTGTCTGTGTAAGAAGCACCAACAGAACCTCCACTACATTTATTTTTATAGGAATCTCGAGTTCCCATTGTCTGTTTTAAGGCTCAGCAATAGGGATGTCCACAAATATTTGTAAAATTCAAAATTCGGTCAAATTCAGTCAAATTTGAATAGAATTTTGGCACGTTTGAAGATTCGTTATGGATTCGTATGGGATTCATATCTAACATTCGTATCTAATTCGTGTGAAACATTTGAATCAAATTTGAATCCTACCACTTTTGAAGGGTTTTATTCAAACAAATGTGAATTTTCTTGCATTCGATTCAATACATATCATATACACACACACAAAAAAAAAGTGTGCACATCCCTTTTCAGCGGAATGAAATTTGTCAATAAGTTATAATGGGCTAGCATTAAAATGTACGGTATTAAAATGCTACAAAAGAAACAAAGAACGTCACCATTTTCAAGGCTGGTTCCTAAAGTCCATTGTACCATCATCAAATGGGTTGTCATGGTGAAAGTAATGAGTGCATATTAACAGCAATTAGCTACCCAGGGTTCTTCAAGGGAAATGACCAGCAATGAGGACTGTTGATGCTAAGCTAATTAAATCACTGTATAACCTTAGACCTATTATTTAGCAAACATCACTGATTTATGCATCTAGGATAAATGCATTTTGAAGTACCTGCCACTTTTCTGGGCCATTTGACTCTAAAGGGACATATGGAGGTAAGCTTTTATCAGGGGAAAGCATATGGGGGAGAAAGCAGGGTGCTTCTAAGGCCATTTGCTTGGGATTCGAGAGCAGGCAAAGGTTTATCCTTGTCTCTGCTTGAGACGCCCATGAACATTTGGTGGCCCATTGTGTGCGACGGGATGCTGGACTAGATAGGCTGTGGCCTGATCCAGCACGACTCCTCTTATGTTCTTATGTTTTTATTTAGTCAGTCAGTTTCCAGTTTCCTGTGGTTGTAGATCTGCATTTAAAATTAAAACAAACACACATGCAGAAAAAAGAACAAGAAAAAATCCAAGAAGATAGTATATATATATATATTAAAAAGACTTCAGTGAGCTTTGTGTGTGGCTGCCTGAAATTTACCCATTTTCTCTGTTGCCTTTTTATGATATCCTGCAGAATGTTTGGTAATCTACAAGAGATTTGGGACAGTTCTCACACATGCAATTTTAATAAAGCTGTGGATTAAACACAGTGATCTGGACAGCACAGATGGGCCAACCTTCCTTCCTTCCTTCCTTCCTTCCTTCCTTCCTTCCTTCCTTCCTTCCTTCCTTCCTTCCTTCCTTCCTTCCTTCCTCTCTGTTTCTCTCTTTCTCTGTGCCCCTTCCCCTTGGGGATCAGGAAGAAAATAAGAACATAAGATTATAAGAGAAGCCTTGCTGGATCAGGCCACAGCCCATCTAGTCCAGCATCGTTTCTCACAGTGGCCTTGAGAGGCATCCTACCCATCTATCCAACCTGGAGGCAGTACTCAGGCATCAGTTGTACATAAGAACAGAAGAGGATCCCTGCTGGATCAGGCCACAGCCCAACTAGTCCAGCATCCTGTCTCACACAGTGGCCCACCAATTGCCCATGGGCATCTCAAGCAGAAGTCAAGGGAAAAATATTTACCTGTAGTACACACGTATCTGTACTTTTGAATGTTTCAAATCATTCAAATGATTCAAAATTTGTTCAAATGTTTAAATTTGAATGTGTAGACATTCTATTCGAATTCAAATGTGCACATTTGATCGAATTCAACTGAATTTTGAATGTTTAGACCATTCGTGCACAGCCGTAATCCGAAGGAACGCCTTCCCCCATATAGACCCGACCACATATAAAGATCTTATGGAGATGGTCTTCATGTAGTTCCTCCTTTGTCATAGGTGAAAGCAGCAGGAGCCCACAACAGAGCCTTTTCTGTGGTGGCCACCATACTCTGGAACAGCCAGTTCACCAGTCACCTACATTATATGTTTTTTGCTAGATTAAAACATACCCTTTCACCCAGGCCTTTGATGTTTAGCTCTGGGTGACAACATGATGAGAAGATAGATATAAATTCTTTGAATAAATAAATGTAAGTAGTCTAGTTGCCACCACCAACAAGGCCCTTTGCCTTGGGACCACCCATTTTACTTCTTGTTTTTTGTGGGGGGGGGAGTACACAGAGCAGTGCTTAATAAGCTATGAAAACAAGTATGGTAGAGACAGATGGCAGAGAAGTGGCTTTCCATTTCCTCTTAGGTAGTTTGCTGCTTCTCTCTTTCCTAAGCTTTTAAGATACTAATTCAACTAGGACGATTTCTGCACCTCTGGAGTTTGATATGGAAAGCCAACAAAAGGGCATGTAGGCAGCTAGTGCCCAAAGGGTGGGTAATTGCTGGAAAGCAGGTTGATTTTTCCTCTAATAGATAAAACATGATGCCAATTGATATGTGGATTTCTCTTTCTAATGCAAACTAATCATTCCATTTTCCCCCCTCTTCTTCTTTCTTTAACCCCCCAGGCTACTGGCAAAATCAGCCTGCCCTAAGGTATATTCCAAGAACCTTCTGCAGTCCTCACACTGCTGAACAATCACGTTTAATTCAAGGGTTTTTGTAGACAGCAATAAATCAGACAACTCTTCAAATGGAAATGGATAGGCTGACATCCCGGATAATAGATTAAAAAGGGTGTGATGGTGCCTGTCCTGGATGGAAGCGCCGTGACAAGAGAGGACTGTGAATTTCTAAAAGGCACCACTCTGCATCATATCAGAGCTAGAGACGTGCATGGACTTTTTTTGGCATTCTGTTTGAATCAAATTGAATACCCGAAAATCCGATTCAATTTGAATCTTTTAAATCCGAATTTAACAAGCTTCTATTTGAATTTACCAAATTCAAATCTATTCATTCGAATTTTTGATTCGAATCTGGACATATGAATGTCAGCAACATTCGGATGTGCACCTACACATCCATGCATGTCCATATGCATCCCGTAGTTATCCCACATGCAACCTGTTTTCATCGCGTAGGGATCCGTACAACTGTGTACGGATGCGGAAAAGAGGGGGATCTTCAGGTACGCATTGTGTGTGAACCCGTACACATAGGGGTGTCCAGATAATTCAAATGAATAGATCCAAAAATTTGAAATTTGATCCAAATGTTTACATTCAAATTTCGGGACATTCCATTCGAGTTTGAATGCTGAAATTCAGCACAATCAATTGGATTTCAAATGCTTACGAATATTTGTGCATATCCCTGATCAGAGCTGCCCTCCTCTTGAACAACTTGCAAATGTATTCCCTTCTTTGGCAGCATATGGCAATGCCACTCACTTAGTCATATTTAAGAGGAATTAACGTGCTAATTATGGAAGTATTTTGCAAGTGTGTGTGTGTGTAATATGCTATGTTAATTGTCAGTGTTGAGTTTTGACTTCTTCCATGGAAACAGTAAACAAATGAGTCACTGGTGGTGCCTGGGGGGCGGGGAAGAGAGAGCAGAGAGAAAGAAAGCACAGGAATGTTCCCACAAGGTGGTGTCAAGGACCACAGTGCAAGCCTTCTTTAGGGGTGCGCACAAATGCATTTTTGCATTCGAGTCAATTTGAATATTCAGTTTGATTCAAAAATTGAAAATCTGGACTTTTGAAAATCCGATTCAAATCCAGATTATCTGGATCTGTATTTTTGGAAATTTGATTCAAACGAATGTCGGGAATATTTGTATCCGATTTTTGAATTCGCGTGCATCCTGTTTTTATTGTGTTTGTATCCCATATTATAAGTGCAAATAAACACGACATTCAGATGCGATATACGGCGTTCTCTTCACTTGAATTATTCAAAAATCCGAAATCTGTTCAAATTTGGAAATTCATATGTTCAAAAATCCCATTCAAATTGAATGTCAATATTCACCCAATTTGAATCGGATATTCAAATTTTTGAATATCCATGCACATTCCTAGCTTTCTTTCTTGCGTAGCCTGAGGAACTGGGATGATGGACGCCACCCAAAGATGGTCCTATGGCTATTCTTGCCATGTGGTCTTAGGAAGGTGAGAACATAAAGCTGATTGCCTAGGGAGACGATGTGAGAGAAGATTGAAAGAAAGGAACACAGAATCAATAAGCTTTCAATGGGGACAGACAAAATGCAGAAAAACCACCAACCATCCTCATGCATTTTCACCAGCCGTCATCCTGGGGAACGTATGTCCTGTCTTGATGATGAGAAGATCATTGATTTAGGAGGACCACTGAACCTCCAATCGGAGAAAGCCAGGTGAAGTTTCAAGGCCCTGTTGGGTTTCTCAGAGGCCTTCAAGGCCCATTCTTCACCCTTTGTATGTATCTAGGGTTTCTTTCTTCCCAAAGATGAGCTGGTAAATCTTCTTTCCTCCTACCAGATGAGCTGGTAAATGCTGTTGTCCTTTTGGATTGGCATGTGAACGGGTATTTGTAGGCATTTGAAATTCAATGGAATGTGTCGAATTGCAACATTTGAACTCAATCGAATTGAATCTTGTTAAATTCAAATTTAAAAGTTTCAAACTGAATCGGATTTTTGGGTATTCAGTTTGATTCAAATAGAATGTAAAAAAAAAATTGTGCACACCTCTACTTTTGGATGCCTTTTTACTGCCCCTCCTCAAGCCATGTCTCCATTTTTATCAGCAGAGATAGCCAGACTGAATACCTTCATGGAAATGCCTTGTTTGCTGCATGGAGGGCATCTCTGCGTCTCAGGTATGGTGCAGAAAGGTGCCTGCCCTGCTATGTAGCTAATAAGGTTCCTGTGACGGTTTCAGGGATACAGGCTGCAAACTGTTTTGCTTTCTGGCCTTGCAGGCTTCTAGCAAGCTGCAATAGCCAGCCTTGTTGCAAACAGCTTGTTGCAAGACCTGGGCAGAGGCTGCAAAAAGGGTGGGAAATCCTGTGCGAGCCTTCTGCAATGATTGGTTGCAGCTGCTTTTTGGAGGGAAAAGCTGTCCGGGGATCTGAGTGCTGGAGGGGCTAGAGCAGGAGTTCCCACCAATCAGGGGTGAGGGACAGGAGTTTCTCTTAGGACTCTCCAGCAGCATTTTATTCCAGTAGCTTTCCCTAGGAGGTGACAGCCAATCAGGGTCAGGGATATGGGTATAAATGAACACAGAAGACAGCAGACTGGGTCTTCAAGCTGGTACAAGAGCTGAAAGGAGAAGAGAGCTGAATCCTGAGGGAGCTGGAACCAGTAGGTGACCAGTGGTCTTTTGGCTGGAAGATCTTGAAGGAAGACTTCAATAGCAACTGACCAGGCTGGATGATCGGTCAAGCAAGGATGGGCCATGCCTTGTGATCATCTGGAGCCACGTTCTGGTACTCTGGCTTGGCTTGAGCTGTGGCAGAGCAAGTCAGAGGGGGGAGGAACGTGGAGAGGTTTGTCTTTTAAAAAAGGGAACTATTTTCCTTTAGGGAAAGGGGTAGCTCCTAACCTTAAGAGACTTACTGAGTTAAGCTAACAAATACCTAAACCTTATTTTCCTTTCTTGTATTGCTTGTGTATAATAATAAACTTATTTTAGTTTACTGTTGAAACGCTTGCTACCAGTGTTTTGTGTCCTCACTGTAGGATTTACTTGGCCGTTGCACGAACTCAGCATCCTAACAGGGCCAAGCTACTCCTAGAGAGGGCAGGCACTTACTGGAACGCTGGGCATCATGACAGTTCCTTCCCCAAGAGTGCTGTGTTGCACCCTCAATCCCTCATGAAGGTATAACATTCTTTAGCCCACCTATGTCACCAGATGGGTTGACATAGGTTAAAGATGGGTTCACTGAACAATGGTAAGCAGAGGCACGCTTGAGATAAGTTAAGGTGAAAGACAGTAGCTGGCCTAGGTCAGCCACTGAACCTTCAAGACTCACTGGGGATTCAAACCTAGAAACCTGCAAGCCATAGCCCAACCCTCTTCCTACTACATTACATTCAAATTCTGTTTGCACTGCCACCACATGTAAGCTTGACTCAGTGGTGTTATACATCTGAATCATCCCTTTGTTCCATCAGTGTGCAACATAAATACTTACGTAATGGCTAATTCATCAGAGGGAAGTATGCAGGAACCCTTAAGGGCACTATGGGATTTTAGTACAGATTCATTGGCCACTGAAGTATTCCTAGGGTGTAAGATACCCAAGATTAGGGATCTGAATGTGTAGAATCCAAATGCAACAAAATCCGATTCAAATTGAATACATTAATTTGAATGTTAGACTTGAATCTGAAGATGACTGTCGACAACATTCATATTTGAAGATACATATGTCGACAACATTTGTACATGTCATATGGACCTGTACGCACAAATGCATACAGATACGTATGAGATGCATACAGATACGTATCTGTACATCTGTACGTATCTGTATATATGTATCTGGACATACATATCTGTACATTTAAATGTTTCAAGTCATTTGAGCAAGTCATTTGGAACATTTGAAATTTGTTCAAATGTTTAAATTCGAATGTGTAGACATTCTATTCGAGTTCGAATGTCCACATTCTATTGTATTCAATCAGATTTTGAATGTTTAGAACATTCATGTACATCCCTACCCAAGATCCTGAATACGCAATGAGCCTCTAGCATTTATTAGAGTTCTGCAATGGCAAACCACTAGGATTGTTCTGACAGCACCCAACAGCAGTTTACTTTCACCGTGCTTCCTGGACCTTTCTGGTCTGATGAAGTCATTGTCAGTGAGCATGGGTAAATAGCTGACCTTCAGGCATAGACTCCAGGAAGATACTAGGTAGAAACACTGAACTGTGGGATAGAAGCTCTCCAGTTCAATGTTCCTGTTGCACAAACTCGGATTTGAAGGTTTGGTTCAAACTTAGCCAATTCTCATGGTCTTTGGGTTAATTTGGAATGGTTGTGAATGGTTTGGTGTTTTGAACAATTGAGCAATTCTGCCCCCTAACTTCAGAATATGCAAAAAAAAGGCAATTCTTGGTTGTAACAAAGGGCTCAG
This sequence comes from Aspidoscelis tigris stejnegeri, assembly GCA_023333525.1. Lineage (NCBI taxonomy): Eukaryota > Metazoa > Chordata > Lepidosauria > Squamata > Teiidae > Aspidoscelis > Aspidoscelis tigris. The sequence continues at coordinate 21,651,071 of JALMGA010000012.1, read as the reverse complement.
ATAAGAGTTGCTTTACCCCCCTTTTCCATACACAGTCAAAGATCCAGATCTTCAAGATTCAGATCTTTGAGATGGGGTCCTCCTGGAGATCCGGATCTTGAAGATGCCTGAAGACCCCATTGTGGACACCTTTAATCAGGTCCACATAAAATCCATATTTAAGGGCCTGAAATACCCATTGAATCCCAATTTCCCCTTCCCTCATGGGGCAGGGCCTTGCAGATGGGGCCTTCAGTGGGGTCCAGGTGAGGACAGGGCCTTCCCATCTGGTACCAATCAGGTACTAATCGGATTCCTAAGGGTTCTAAGCCCTAGCGGAAAAAGGGCGAACCTCTTGTTCATGTATTTAGTTTGATTTGGATTCAGCTAACCCCTTCCAAACAGGGGGTGGTTTGGTTCAAAACAAACAGGGTTGAATCTAATATTAGATGTGAACATTTCTAAATTGAACTGAATCTGCATATTTCCAGCGACGGCAGGTGTGTGAACAACATGGCCCAGCTGCTGGGAGCATTGATAAGTTGAATGAAGATTGCTCAAAGAGTAATCTTTGCTTAGGGCACAGGTCCCGCCATTGTGCCGAATCTGCTGAAGAGCACAAAGAAAGTCCTTGGTATTCATTGCAGTGTTTGCAAAGATTTATTCTGATTCTTTAAAAACAACAACAACAACGTCATTTTTGCTTTTCTTAATCAAAATAACACTGCCCATAAAAAAAAACAAAACGCTGAATGCCAAAAGAGCTTAATTAAGGGCTTACGTTAAGGAAAGGAGAAAAAAACCCATCGGAATAGTTAAAAAGCAAAGATTGCAAATAAGCTGAAGTCCTTTCCTCTGTGGATTGTCAAGCTATGTTGTACCACAATCACAAAGTCTTTCTGAAATGAGTAACACCTGCATAGATGCATCTGTTGTTTTCTGGCAGGCAGATGTTTCTGCTTTTATTTGCCATTTGCCATTTGCTTCTTCCTTTCTTCTTCTTCTTGTTCTATCCATGGTGGTTTATGGTTACCTCTCGCTTCTTTTGTGCTCTGAAAAATTGTCAATAATATACATCTGATTGCGCACCTGTATGACGATCGCTCCTCTCACCCGATTGGCTTGAAGGTATTGTGCTTTGCATAGTAATTATTTTGACCAGTACGCACTACAACCGGGAACAACCATGGAGTACGGATCTGTACAAACGTGTTCGGTTTGCCATCGAATTGAACACCCATTTTGTTTGTTTTCTAGCTCAACAGCAGAGGGTTTAATTAAATAAAACTGTTGTTCACATTCAATTCCAAACCCCTTCAAAAACAAAAACATACATTTTTTTCCTCCAGAGGCAACTTCTGAGGGATTTCAGAGTGACTTTGAAACTTTGATTTTGGAGCTCCCCCCCCCCCATGGGTGCTCCCTCCCCCTAGCCTCCTCTAGACCACATTGCTGGATTTTCAGGCTGAAGTCCCCATTGTAGACCCCTTTAATGGGGTCTACACGTAATCCGGATTATAGGTCCTGAAGGACCCATATGATCCAGATTTCCCAAGCTGCAGTGGAAACAAATGTGTCCCTAATGGGGTCTGTGGTGGAAATGGGCTCATCCGGCTCTGAGCCAAATGGGCCCTTAATGGGTGCTAAAATGGGTACTTTCTGCCAGTGGAAAAACACCCCTAGTCCACCATCCAGTCTCACACATTGGCCACCAATTGCTTCTGGACATCTGAAGCAGAAGACGAAGGCAAAACTACCGGGTCCAATTCAAGGTATTAACTCTGACTTATAAGGCCCTAACTGACTTGGGCCCAAAATATCTAAAGGAACGCCTTCTCCCATACCGACCTGCCGGTGCCTTAAGATCCAACAATGAGGCCCTCCTGGTCATCCCGCCTCCTTCGGTAGTGAGGTTGGTGGGCACCCGGGAGAGAGCATTTTCGGCGGTGGCCCCGAGACTATGGAATGGCCTCCCCCTCGAGGTGCACCATGCCCTTTCCTTGTATTTATTTAGGAGGGCTGTAAAGACTTATCTCTTCGCCTTGGCCTTTGGCTGAGGTTCTATTCTTCCTTCCCAGTTATAATGACACCCCTAATAATGCTCTAGGGAGTGCCCGGTTTTAAATTTGTTGAATTTTTAAGGTGTTTTTAAACATGCATCTCGTTTTAATCTGTATCTGTTTTAATTTGTTTTAATCTGTTGTTACCCGCTCAGAGGCGGGATAGAAATGTAAATAAATAAATAAATAAATAAATAAATAAATAAATAAATAAATAAATAAATAAATAAAACCTTCACCTGTTCTTGACTCCTGCAATGGGCCATTCTGTGTCCCTCCAACCTGGAGGATGTACCTGGGCATCCATTTTAGCAACCATCGATGCAGCTGTCATCCATGAATTTGTCCAACCCTTTCTTAAAGCTATCTAAACTGGTTGCTTTCTTCTGGCAGCAAATTCCATAGACTTGATTCTACCAAATCATGGTAATCCCCTTTGATCTCTAACTTTTTATTTGTAAATCCAACATCACTATCTATAGCGGTCCTCCTGGGGTAGTCCTTCCACAGCACGGAGGATAGAGGTGATGAATACATCTGCAGAAAGTCCATTATCCTCTTGCTCCATTAGTTGCAGGAGCAAGAAACCACCTGTAGGAGCAAGAAACCACCTACGGGCTGCCCCCCCCCCCCGGGCATTGCCTTTCTTCACCTGGGCATGCAGCCTTCTGCTGCCTCGTCCATCTTCTTCCTCCTTCCCTCACAGCCAGCTCCGGCCTCCCTCCCGGTGGTGGGACACCCTGGAGGGCTCTGCTGCCTCTCTGCCTCTCACTGGCGTGTCCTCCACTGCTGCTGCTGCTGCTCTGACTACTGGCTTCCTTCTTCTCCTGGCAAAGCAGAGGTCCCCATGATGTTGCTGCTATTTGCTGCTCTCCCTCTCCTCTGAGGACAGCAAAGACCTGGATCCCAACTAAGGCTCTATGTGAGGCTGCCTTTGGCCATCATGGAGGCAGTTCAGCCACATGGGATCTTCTCTTCTCCCCACCATGTGGGATCAAAAGGATTCTCTCCTCTTCTGGCTCCACAGGAAATTACATCAGGGAATCCCAGACCCAGCTCCTCCAATCACCTCCCTGGATCTCACCTTGCATCACTTCTTGCACACCCCCTTTTTGAGTGGGGTATTTAAATGACTGCTCCCTTTTTTCCTTGCTGCAAGTCCTGCCTCCATGTCTCTTCATCTCCCTATTCCCCTTTTTCTATGCTTATCAGGGTCAACCATTACCACGTGGTTGATTCCCAGGACCAGGCTGGTCGGATACTGGAAATATCTTTTGTTCCCATGCATCCCTTACTTGGCTAGGTGTGAATGGGGAATCCGTCCCCACTGTCCTAGCCTTAGTGCGAAAAGGCCTCTGACCTCTGGTAACGTGTTCCTTCTGCTTCTTTGACCTCCAGTCTTCAGTGCAAGTTGGCACCAGGCAGCTTTGCTCCTCAAAGATGATTGGATTTCAGATATCATCATCCCTGTCCATTGCTCATGCCTGCAAGGGCCAATGGATTTTGACACCACTTATTTATAGCTATCCTCTTTGTTGTATAGCAATGGGTTTTCTCACTTGTCCTTCCATTTAACATGCATTTCTCTCGAATTCCACATGCTCTGTTTTGCTAGCTGGTTTCTCAGTGTTTTGGCGATGTTTCCAGCCCCCTCTTTCTCCAGGGAAGTTCATTTCCCCAAACCCGTTGACATGGTTGTGCCAGAAGCTATAGACCTACTGTTTTCCAGATTTCAAATGCTCACTGATGCATGACCACGTCAGCTTCGGATCTCACAGGTCAACTTTAATTAGTGCTTTCCTTTAAAAAGCCATTGTTATTCTGGTTGAACCCCCCCTCCCTGCAGCATGCACACAACACACAGGGCATTGTAAGCACAGGTGTCTGTGATATAAGAAAACACACTGGAACCCTGGTAAGCCATGTTTCAGAATTATTAGTGTAACTTCTAGGACAGTGCAATATTACTATAGCCGTAGGATGGAAAGAAAAGATTAAATTGGTCAGGGAGAATTGGTGCAATCAGATAACTGACATGTATAAATTTGATGCTTCTCGGGAACATATATTATTGGGTAGGGGAGAAACCCCAATGCAAACTGTGAACGATCTCTGGAGGACTATAGCTTTGGTCACATCAAAGGTTTATTCCAGCTTCAGTCCACCTTCAAAGTGAGAGAACAGCAAAGTGACCAGTAATTTTCTTTCCACAAATATTTAGCCTGCAGAAGAGAAGACTGAGAGGAGACGTGATCACAGTCTTCAAGTATCTGAAGGGCTGCCAGAGTGCAGAGGGATTCTCCCTGTTCTCCCTTGCACAAGATGGAAGGACTAGAAACAACAGTAAGAAACTTCAAGGGAGTCAATACAGATTAGATATTAGGGAAAACTTCCTGACAGTGAGGGTGATCAGTCAACGGAATAAGTTGCCACGGGAGGTGGCTAGCTCTCCTTCACTGGAGGTCTTCAGGCAGAGGTTGGAACTACATCTGTCTGGGATAGTTTAGGAAATCCTGTATTGACCAGGGGTTCGACTTGATGACCCTAGAGGTCCCTTCCAACTCTATGATTCTATGATTCTATGATCTATACCAAAGGTAAATATTCTGAGTTATTTCATCCTGAAAGAAAACAGCTTGTCCCTTTGCTGATCTATTCTCTCACTCTGAAAGTGGACTGAAGCTGGATTAAACCTTAAGTGTGACCACAGCTTGTGTTAACAGCAGTTGAAAATCATGTCATCTGTCTATGGAATTTGCTACCAAAACAGCAATGAGCCTACATGGCTTTAAGGAAGGGTTAGACAAGTTTATGGAGGACAGGTATATCAATGGCTACTAGAATGGATGCCTAAGTACATCTTTCAGGCTGGGGGACAAGCAGGATGCCTCTAAGGCCATTTGCTGGGATTCGAGAGCAGGAGGAGGTTTGCCCTTGTCTCTGCTTGAGATGCCCATGGGCAATTGGTGGGCCATTGTGTGCGACAGGATGCTGGACTAGATGGGCTGTGACTTGATCCAGCAGGGATCCTCTTAGGTTCTTATGGACTAGATGGGCTGTGGCCTGATCCAGCCGGGAACCTCTTAGGTTCTTATTTAATGTCATCCCACCACCACTGATGGGTGGAAGAGAAAAGATAAATAATTTGTACCAGAGACAATGAAGGGTAGTTGATCTCGTGAGGGGAGGGACTAGTACTTTAAGTAATGGATTAAGAAAGATTTTTTGTTATGGTTGTTGGTGTGCTTAACTGTTTTATTAAGCACACCAACAATTGACTTATGTTGACTCAATTGTTTCATTGCATTTGAATTCGGAACTCAATACTGAGGACAAATGTCAGATTGGATAAGGAAATGGCAATGTTTAAGTTAATTTAAAAAATGACCATTTAAACAGCATGGATGCATACATGGTCCAACAAATGATCAGAGCAGCACAAACAGCAATAGCTTTAGGGTGGAACGACCAATCAAAATGGACTTTAATTAATTGGCTTCATTCTCTTGCAGAACAATTAAAATTGGATTATTTGCAACAAAGAAGAAATATATTATCTGGAAGATGGACATGATGAATAATTGGCAAAAAGTGATTGATTATTCAAGAGGGAGAGGTAGGAGCAATGAATTGAAAAAATATGTAAATTTGATTATTCAGTGGAATAATCTGTGGGGGTGATGGGAGAGGGATATTTTGAATTGTTATTTGAATGTTTTCTATTGATTCTTTGTTATTTAAAAACATTTTTAAAAATGTAAAAGTAAATAATTTGTTTTTTAAAGATTATGCAATATTTTTTCCAGGTCAGGCAAGGTATAGCACCACACAGTATGTCAGGGTCGGCAAAAGAGACTGCAACTGCACTTCCATTGCACAGCAAAAATACCTCACGTGCAAACTGTTTGGTTTACTTCCAGTTCAGAACAGCTGTCCCAAAGGGCTAGTTAAGGTGCTGTGACTTCATAATAGACACCAACATCTTTAATTCTCTGTATTATGAAGACAAGTCACCTTGCAGAGTCAAGACCATTTGCAGAGAATTGAGAGCAGGTGAAGGTTCATTCTTTGTCTTCTGCTTGAGATGCCGAGATGGTGGAGTACTGTGTGAAATAGGAGGCTGGACTAGATGGGTTGCTTCCTAATCCAGCAGGGCTCCTCTTTATGCATGGAAGCCAGGTGTAGCTACTAGAACACAGGGAGTGTTTCCGCATTGGCTGTGGAAACCGGATTAACCCGAGATTTAAGACACATATAAGACACATTGACACTTACCTTCTGCATTGCAGACCTCATTTGGGACCCTTCCAGACAGCCGCTTCCGCATTTCGGCACGTGAGATCCGTTTGTAAAATGGGTCTCGTCACTGAAAACTGGATTAAAATGAAGACCCCCCAAAAACAGGTCTTCAGTCCGTCACTTCGCTTGGATCGGATTGAAGATGGTGTGGAAGCTGATGTTTCTGCACATGGCCAGGTGAAGGGACAGATGTCCCGGCGGCTGCCATGTTGGGAGAGGTGGAAGCAGGATTGGCCTGCCTTGGAAGTCTCACCAGAAACACGCAGTGACCAGCAACTTCCTGTTGCAGTCCCACGGATCCAGGGGCGGCGTCAGTTGTGCAGGAATCCAGCAGACTTTTGGAATGGGTGCTGTGGCTTCCGCACAGCACCCAGACCATTCAGGCTGCTGGATCTGGCCTCTCTGCACATGTGCAGATACACAAGGGCCCTTCAGATCCATCTCTATTTGGACGGATCCTCGGGAGGTCAGATCACCGAAAAACGTATCTCCTTACATCCATTTTTCAGCAGCATATGTGGAAGCACCCAGGGACTCAAGACCAGAGGTCTCTTCACACTTAGGCTGGTAGTTAACAATTAGTGAACTTCTGGGGAAGGCCATGTGCACTTGGAGGAGCTTGCTCCAGCCTCCAAGCTTTACCAATGTTAACCCTAGCCCTAACCTTAAGCTTACCTGGAGCACCTGGGCAGCAGCCATTTACACATCTTCTTCTGCTCTGGTGTCATCTGAGGTGCTGTGCAAGCATGCTAGCACCTCAGGTAACCATAGGTGTGACTGTGACTGCAACTGCACTTGCTCAGAGCATCAGCATTGACATGGCAACGGTGCTGACACTCGGAAAGTCATGGAGGGCACCACAGCCAAAATGGCAATGCCCAGAAGAGGACTGGCCCCAGGACTGGTCTCTGGTGAATGACCAATCGCACCAGGCTCAGGCTGTCGTTGCCTAGCACTTGGAAGTGTGAGCACTACTTAATGTTGGGTCATCGCGCTAGGGATGTTCACGAATATTCATAAGCATTTGAAATCCGATCGAATGTGCCAAATGTCAACATTCGATTCGAATAGAATATTCCGAAATTCGAATGTAAACATTTAAATTGAATTTTGAATTTCAGATCTATTCGTTTGAATTATCCGGACATTCATATGTTTACGGATCCGTACACGATGCGTACTTGAAGATCTGCGTCGTTCCTGCATCCATATGCATTTGTACGGATCTGTATGGGATGAAAACGGGTTGCATATGGGATAATTACGGGATGCATACGGATGTGTATGCATATGGGCACATACGAATGTTCTTGGAATTCGTATGTGCAGACTGAAATAAAAAATTTGAACGAATAGATTCAAATTTGGTAAATTTGAATCAAATCTTGTTAAATTCAATTTTAAAAGTTTCAAACTGAATCAGATTTTGGGGTGTTTGATTCAATTCGAATAGAATGTCAAGAAAAAAATTGTGCACATTTCTACATCACACTCCTTTCCCGTCCAGCAAACAGGAAGGGAAGTGTGAAAATGCCCAGGTGAGTTTTTCCACTTTCATCTTCTGCTTGAGATGCTCATAAGCAACTGATTAGGCACTGTGTGAGTCAGGATGCAGGACTGGGTGGGCTATGGCTTGATCCAGAAGGGCTCCTCTTATGTTCTTAAGTTCTTATTGTTTCAAGCTATGCTTTAGTGTGCAAAAGAAGGATTGGGGAAATTTAAATGAAAAACATCAGCCTCTGTCATCCTCCACTTCACCCAGCAGGAGCGAATGCTACTATTATCCTCTTCTGTGCATGTTTTTCATTCTGTACATTAGCCTATAGTTCCTGGAGGTATTACCGAGTAGCCTCCCATCCCTATATGAAGTAGGCTAAACTGAGTTTCTAAGATCAGAAAATAACTTCTATGGGCATTCTGTGCATTTAAATTCCCATCACCCATTTGGCTCTGTGTTTCAATAGTTCACTTAATCAACATGGAGTGGTTATTGGTTTACCTGTCCAACCTTACTTCTTCCACAATCAATCTTCTTTCAAAGTAAGAAGAGATCCACTTTCTACATTACAGGAGGCATTTGAAATATTTTCATGGGCTTTGCTAACTACACTTATCCTTAACAGGGAATTAGAGATTTAATTTGGCAAAAGCAACCAATTAGCACTTGCACGAACGATTGAATTGCGATGGAATTAAACCCAGTACTAATTCTGGTGTATGTATTTATAAGCAGCATCTGCTATTCATAGAAGAGGCTTTTCAGAGTCAGAATTTGCCATGATTTTGCCTAGAGTTATACTTAACCAAGAGGTGTAACAAGGCTATATTTTATTACCCTATTTATTTAACTTATATGCAGAATACATTGTACGGAATTCCAGACTGGATGAATCAAAAGTTGGAATTAAGATAGCTAGGAAAAATATCAACAACTCCAGATGCACAGACAATAACACTCTGATGGTAGAAAGCAAAGAAGAATTAAGGAGCCTCTTCATGGGGGTGAAAGAGCATAGAACAGGGAAGTGCATGAATATTTGGAATTTGTATGAATTCATACAAATTACACCATTTGTAGATGAATTGAAAAAAAAACCGTTCATGCACATCCTGGGTGTTTTTCCACTGTCACTAGAAGTACCCATTAAGTACCCATAAATGGGTACTTAATGGGTACTTCTAGTGACAGTGGAAAAAACACCCCCCCTTGTCCAGAATAAGACATGCAAGACGCATTCACAAAATAAAATTTCCCATTTTTGTTTTGTATTTTTTAAAGTTGTTGCTGTTTTCTTGTTCTTGTTCTTGCTATTGTTCTTGTCTTATTTAAGGGTTTCCCTCCAAGTCCTGGAGAAGCATTGTATTATAAGACTCCCTATTTTTGCAGTAAATACCCCGATATTGGATGATGCTATGCAGCCTAGAAATGGAGGCTCAGGCTGTGATGGAGTGTTTTCCTGCTCTATACTTCTTCCAACCACAAAATCAATACATTTTTTTAAACAAAAGTATATTGTAATAATATACTTTGTGTTCTGCATTCTGACTTTGAGGCATTTCAACAAGAAGATAATGAAGCACATGAAGAAAGAAAAAGGTGGAAGGAAAAGGAAGAAAGAAAACCAACACATTCATCAATTTGTTTTCAGCCTAATTTTCTAATTATAAGAAATGATACTTAGGTGCAAACATTATTTGTTCTGTGCTGACACAAGCTTGTGAGTTACTTTTCCAACCTTTGTCTTCATGCAATACAAGCACTGTTTTAAATCATCATGGTGGCAGGGGGTAGGGGGAAACATTTATAACAAAGGTGTAACAAAATGGGAGCTCCTACTAAATATCAGAAATCCACATGTACTGTATACAGATCGTAATGAACGACCATGGGGTGTGCATAATTGTGCTTGCATAATGAGATATAAAAGTATTATGTTTTAAGCCAGATCTCTGAACAGCACAAGTCCCGAGATATTTTTTTTTTGGGGGGGGGGGAAGGTGAAATACTTTCCTACCATTTGAGCCACCTTTAAAAATTGAAGGCATTACATAAATGCCCGACTTTCTAATGGACATCTGCCCTGCTTTTCTGTGCTTCACCAGATATGTCATAAAGTAGACACACATCTGGCATTTTGTTTAGAGGGTTTAAAAAGAAGATAACATAAACCTTGGGAAATTGATCTGACAGTCATTGGACACACTAAAACTTCATGGTTGTAGACTAAGGATGTGCATGAATGTTTTCTTTTTTTGCATTTGCATTTATCAAATGGGATGCAAAAACATTTACATTTATTTGATAGATCCCAGAAGGGATGTGCACAATTTTTATTTATTTATTTATTTATTTATTTTGTGTGTTTTTGATTCATATTGGACTGTATGTAAGAAAATTTGTATTTATTTATTTATTTATTTATTTATTTATTTATTTATTTATTTATTTATTTATTTATTTACATTTATATCCCGCCCCATACCCGAAGGTCTCTGGACAGGTTACAACCTTAAAATGTGGCAGGATTCTAATTCAATGCGAATGTTCAGTCCCATATGACTCTCATATGAAGGCATACAAATGCATATGAATCCCATACGAAGCTTCATAGGAATATATCAAAACATTCAATTAATTTGAATGTAAGTCTTCCAAAGTGTCAACATTCAATTCTAATTCAAATATCTGACTTTGGGCAAATTCGTACAAATTTCAAATGTTACAAATATTCATGCACATCCCTAGGCTGTGCAAAGGAAGTCATTGTTGGTAATGTAAAACCAACATTTAGTGGAGTGAACATTGTAACAGGGGTGGAGGGAGGACAAAATATAATCCCCATAATTTCATAGTTGATCCAATTAAAAAGATATTTAATAGAAGAGAAAGTTCCAGAGGCTTTCTGGAAATTATTAAAGATTGAGACCTGAATCACAAAATATATTTCTTTGAAAAAATACAAAACAATTTGATACTTTGAAATAGTGCTCATTGAACAGGGGAAGAAAAGCGAAATATCAGGTCTTTATCAACTGTACAACCCATTCTTAAAAGAGCTGCACATTAGGTTGTGCAGAAATATTTGTAGCATTCAAAATTTGGCTGAAATTGGTTGAATTCAGACATTTGAAGATTGACATTCGAATTCGAATCATATGTTTTGACACTTAGGTAGGAAGCTTCATGTGGCATCATATGGGATTCATGTATGGGATCTGTATGCTATCCGTGACCCAGTTTGATCTAGTGGTTAGGGAGCTGGACTCTTATCTGGGAAAACAAGGTTCAATTCTGGCCTCTCGCATGAAAGCAGCTGGGTGACCTTGGGCTAGTCACAGCTCTCTTCTGAGCTCTCACAGCGCCACCTACCTCACACGGTGTTCTGTTGCAGAGAGAAGAATAGAAAGCTTTGTCAACTGCTTGGAGTTCTCTTAATTGGGTGCGGAAAGCGGGGTAGAAAAACCAACTCTTCTCCTCCTCCTCCTCCTTCTTCTATTCATATGCATTCATCTATAGGATCCATATGCTACCTGTATGCATTCATGTGGGATTTGTATGGCATTGAACAATCATATCAAAGGCAAATCCTACCACATTCAAAGGGGATCTCTTTGAATGAATACAAATTTTCTTGCATTCGATTCAATTGTAATCAAATACAGAAAGGAAAAAATTGTGCACATCCCTACTGCAGATTTTACAAGAAATTCAGAGACTGTTGAGAACATAGGAATAGTTGTATTTTTTTGAATCATGCAAAAAGATAAAGGTTTGATGTCTAAAATATACAGGATACTGTTAGAACAAGCTCAGGGGATGAGCTGTCATTAAATTTATGGGAATCCCAAGTGCAAATATCTCTGTGTTGGACAACGAAAACAAAAATTAAGGCATTAAGTATGATTCCTAAGACATATTAAATTAGACAACCATGGAGCCATTTAAATCAAACTTCGAGTAAGAGCAGAAAGCTCCATGGTTCTGTCACTGACAATTATAAACAGAAATCATTTTGAAGAGCTGCTAGTCATTATGGTCTCAGAGTCTGAAGTCAGTTAACAGAGAATGGCAGAATTTGTTGCATGAGCCCTAAACCTCAACAGCAGAACAGGAAGTGCAGCAGTGGAACAGGAAGTGGTAGGGATAGATACATTAACATATCCATTGGTCTGTTAGACCTACTTGCACCATTTTTTCTCAAAGGGAAGTTGATGCAAAAGGGGTAGAACCTGTGAATAATCAACGTATTCAGAAGTAATAAAGTGAATGCTTCTGATTTTTCAGCAGAGATGACATCTGCATGACAGCCTTCTGTGGCCACACAATCCTTCCGATGAATTTCCTAATTGCTTCTGAAAAGACTTAAATAAGTCCAACATCTGCCCAGGATCTTGGAATATTCCTGCTCTAAGGTTAGAACGTTTTAATCCTTTCTGAAAATAAAAGTAAAATAAAAATGAATACAGTAAGAAGAAGGAAGTGATAAGTATAGGGATGTGCACAAATTTTTTTTGGGTTTGATTTGTATCGAATCAAATGCAAGAAAATTTGTATTCATTTGAATAGATCCCCTTAGAATGTGGGAGGATTCAAATTTGATACAAAATGTTCAATACGAATTTGGTACAAATGTTTGATATGAATTGTGTACAAATCTCTGAAGAATCCCATATGAATCCCTTACGTACTCAATATGTAACCCCTATGTATCTGCTCTGAATGCTTGAAATCTGCCCTGAATCCATTCAAATCCACTCTGGATCATTGCAGATGTGACTGGCACAGCTGCCTTCCCATCTCGCCAGGTTCATGAATGTAATGAAGCTTCATACAAATGTTCCAAAGCATTCTATTCAAATTTTGAATGTTACAATTATTCATGCACGTGCCTAGATAAATATAATTTAAGATGCATAATCCATTTGTAACCTTTAATCTTCATTTCTTTCCCAGTTTTCTACCCCAAGAATATTTTTTAAAAATCAGCAGCAATTCTATACAGCAATACTTTTGTATTGGTTATCATTTAAGCAATTATTATGGATGGGCATGAATTTTTTTCATGTTTGATTTGAATAGAATCAAATGCAATAAAATTCACATTTGTTCAAATCGAGTCCCTTCAAATGTGGTAGAACTGAAATTTGACATGAATGTTCTTAGAATCCAGTTCAAATCCCTGATGTCGGCGTGCCTACAAGTCTTCTATGAATCTACTCTGAATGTGTCGAATCCACTCTGAATCCACTTTGAATCCACTCTCCTGTAGATGTGAGTGGCAGCCACTTTCCTGCCGCTCCAGGTTCACAGATGTAAGAAAACTTCAAACAAATGTACAAAAGCATCTGATTTGCATGTGAATGTCAATCTTTGAATGTACTAACATTCAATTTGAATTTGAATTTTCAAATTAGAACAAATTCATACAAATTTTTAATGTGACGTATATTCATGCATATCCCTAATTAATATTTCCCTGTTATTTCTTCTCTGCTTATTATAATTTGAACAGATTTGTTATACTATTGATTTGGACTCAGATTCTTCTCCCTGTTTGTTTCCCTTGCTTCCCTTCCTGTTCCTTTGGTTCCCTCCCCTTCCTCTTTCATTTTTGAATGCTTTGATAGATGGGGAAAGCATTGATAATTTTTTCATCTACATCTGGCAACATTCAAAATACCTTTGAAGTCCAAGTTATTGGATAAAGATGGCAAAAAAACATTAACAAGTGTCAGGATCAATTTTTCTCACAGAAGGCTTGGATGCAAGTTGTTTTATAATGAAATAATTTACACTACACAAGTAATGATCTTAACCTAATTTGTCATAATTTAAAATTAATGTTAATTCGTCTGTGTTTCCCCGTAATGTAATTCTAAACCACTGCAGAGCTTGGAAAACAAAATCTAATTATTCCTTTCTCATTTTAAGTCCCTTTAAGCAAAAGATACAATTCCTCTTAGAATTCCAGCACACAATGTAAGGGAGGAAAGTTCCTTTTAGTTCTCTCTTCCTTTGCAGTCTGGTGTCTCCCACGCATTTATTCTAGTGGGTTTTGTTTACATTTTGCCCCATTACCTAAGTCCACACTGGATCATTAGACCAACCCAGTGCACTGGATTGACCACTCTGTCTGCACTATATGGGACAGACATTTGGAATAGGCTACCACACAGAAATGGCATCATAGCTAGAAGCAGTCCACACAGTAGTCTACTTAGTCATTGGAATTGGGAATTCCTGGCTCTGAAGTGGAGCTGGAACATCTTTTATAGTGTGCAACATGTAGGGATGTGCAAGAATATTCAAAAAATTCAAAATTCAATTGAATTTGTTCAAACATTCAAATTCTAATCGAATGTCTATACATTTGTTTTTAACATTTGAATGAATTTGAATGTTTTGAATCATTTGTACAGTTGTGGACTTCTTTAAAGAGGCCCACTGGAGGATTGCATAGAGCATAATTTTGGCATCCTGTCCAGGTTCATAACGTAATCCAAATGGAAACAAAGCATATTGGAGATTAGGCCTGCTTTGTTTACACTGAACCCTCTCCCTCTCCCTCATCCCACCCCACCCCAACCTTAAACTTAGCCTCCTTCAATATTTCAGACTTACAGTCAGTGCCTTAGGCCACATCTAGACATCAGTTAGAATATTTTTTTGAAATTCTATTTAAGTTGAATCAAATACTCAAAAATTTGATTCAGTTTGAATTATTTAAATTTGAATTTAACAAAATTTGCTTCAAATTAAGCAAATTCGAATCTATTAGTTCAAATTTTTAATTCGAATTTGCACTTACGAATGTCAACAACATGCATAGATGCCCGTACACGCATTCCCAACATCCGTACACATCTGTATGCATCCGTACATGTGCGTATGCATCCCATAGTTATTCTGTATACAACCTTTTTTCGTCCCGTACGGATCTGTACAAATGCGTACAGATGCCGGAAAGGTGCGGATCTTCAAGTACACATCAAGTACTAATCCATACACATACAAATGTCCAGATAATTCGAACTAATAGACCCAAAATTCAAAATTCAATTCAAATGTTTAAATTCGAATTTCAGGACATTCTATTCAAATTCGAATATTGAAATTTGGCACATCCGATCAAATTTCGAATGCTTACAAATATTTGTGCACATCCCTAATCAGTTATTTATTCTGGAATTTCCATGCTTTATTCTGGAATATCTAAATATAGTGGAATAAATAAATACATCTGGATGCAGCCTTAGTCAAATACAAAGTGAATATAAAGCAGCATTCTATCACATTAAAAAGTGTAGAATTTTGCGTTTATATGGACCTTATCCCCATCCCACCAGAAATATTTATCTAATTTAAATATGGAACTGTGTAACAATGCCTTAATCCTGTCTCTGTCTGTGACACTTCTAATATCACGCGTCAATGACTTCCTGCTGAAGCTGCTAAGAACATTCAAATAAGATTTGAGGCACACGATCTGATATGTAATCTGATCAGTGGAATAACCTTGCTCATGTCTATCCATCTTCCTTACAAAACTATTTAACCCAAATATTACTGGGCCATGAACTATTGAAGAAAAGTCCAGCAAGACAGTTAGTAGCACTTGGAGACTAACAGGAGAAGAGTTAGTGGCATGAGCTTTTGTAGATACGTCTCCTTCTTCAGATGCTAGGGAGCCCAATGGGCATCTCTACTTCTTCACATGCTAGGGGGCCCAATGGGCACACCGACTTCTTCAGATGCTATGTGCCCAGTGGGCACATCTACTTCTTCAGATGCTAGGGGCCCAGCGGGCACGTCTTCTTCTTCAGATGCTAGGGGGCCCAATGGGCACGTCTATTTCTTCAGATGCTAGGGGGCCCAATGGACACATCTACTTCTTCAGTTGCTAGGGGGCCCAATGGGCACATCTACTTCTTCAGATTCTAGGGGCCCCAATGGGCAAGTCTACTTCAGATGCTAGGGGGCCCAATGGACACGTCTACTTCTTCAGTTGCTAGGGGGGCCAATGGCATGTCTACTTCTTCAGATCCTAGAGGGCCCAATGGGCACGTCTGCTTCTTCGGTTGCTGGGGGGGCCAATGGGCATGTCTACTTCTTCAGATGCTAGGGGCCCAGCGGGCACGTCTTCTTCTTCAGATGCTAGGGGGCCCAATGGGCACGTCTATTTCTTCAGATGCTAGGGGGCCCAATGGACACATCTACTTCTTCAGTTGCTAGGGGGCCCAATGGGCACATCTACTTCTTCAGATTCTAGGGGCCCCAATGGACAAGTCTACTTCAGATGCTAGGGGGCCCAATGGACACGTCTACTTCTTCAGTTGCTAGGGGGGCCAATGGCATGTCTACTTCTTCAGATCCTAGAGGGCCCAATGGGCACGTCTGCTTCTTCGGTTGCTGGGGGGGGGCAATGGGCATGTCTACTTCTTCAGATGCTAGGGGGCCCAATGGGCACATCTACTTCTTCAGATGCTAGAGGCTAACACGGCTATTCCTCTGATATTGACTACTATTGAAGAAAAGTACAACAGGCACAATAGAGGGTAGCAAGTATATAGAACTGCAATATTAGGAATAGACAGATCCCTCCTTCTTTACTTCTAAGCCATAGAGCCCATGGTGGCCTTATCTGTGACTACAATATCTCCATAGATGTTATATATAAGGTATCTTCCCTGTATTGTTTTCAAGCCATTTTAAGAGGCTTCTCTGGATTTAGAGAAATCTTAATCAAGTCATAAACAAAGACCTGTGGGTGGTGTTGGTAGAATTCACGTTGCTTCCTGCAAAAGGAATATATTCCAGCTTTGCTCTTGACCCCATCAGCTTTGCACATGTCTGTCTGGAGGTATGTTGGTTCCTATTTCCTTTTGAGACATAGCACTCCTATCCCCACAGTTGATGTCAAAGAACCTGAAGAAAATGATACATAATGCTATAAGATGGGGATGTACACAAATATTCATCACATTAAAAATTCACATGAATTCATCTGAATTCAGTTATTCGAATATAAAGCAAATGTTTGTACATTTGAAGATTGACATTTGAATACAAACCAAATGCTTCAATACATTTAAAATATACGTTGCGTTTGTGAACCTGGAGAGTTGGAGAGCAGCTGTCCCAGTCACATCTTCAGTGGATCCAAAGTGAATTCAAAGCAGATTCAAAGCGGATCGAGAACAGATTTGATGCATTCAGAGTAGATATATCAGGGATATATAGGGGATATGAAGGGATACATACTAGGGATTTGTAGGCAATTCGTACTGGGGATTAGTACCAGATTCGTATTGAACATTCATATCAGATTCAAATCTTACCACTTACTAAGGGGATCTATTCAAACAAATACAATTTTTTTTGCATTTGTTTCAATATGAAATAAACACAGACAGAAAAAACCGTTTAAGTGCATCCTAACTATAAGATATTAAAAGCAGTGAATTTGACTACTCAGGCACTTGAACTCTTTCTTGCTTTTTTTCTTCTCCTTTCTTTTTTCTTTCTTCTTCTTTCACTCCTCTTTTCTTCTTCCCTTCTTCCCTTCCTCCCTTTCTTTTCCTTCCTTCCTTCAAAAAATATCTAGTTTGGTCTATTCGTTAGGAAGCAAGACTCTTATCTGGGAATACCGGGGTCAATTCCGCCCTACCCCATGAAGCCAGCAGGGTGACCTTGGGCTAGTCACAGGTCTCCTCTGAGCTCTCACAGCCCCACCTACCTCACAGGGTGTCTGTTGTGGGGAGAAGAACAGAAGGTTTGTCAGCTGCTTTGGGTCCCCTTAAATGGGTGAGAAAAGCAGGGTAGAAAAGTCAACTCTTTTTCTTCCTTCCTCATCTCCTCCTCCCTCCCTCCCTCCCTCCCTTTCTTTTTCTTTTCTTTCTTTCTTCCACAGAAATGACTATCATAGTTCATCCTCTTATTGATTCAGTTTCCAACAGTTTAGACAAAGGACACCTTCAGTGTTATTCATCCAAGGCTGAACTTCAGGAGGAATTTAAGATAGTGCCATGATTATATGCAACACATAATCGCCTTTGAGTCTGGGGATCTCTTTATATGCAGATTTCTCTTTGACCTGAAAGAGAGAGGAAATGTCAGAGTTTGCGTTCTAGCACTAATAACATCTTCCTGTACCCATTGTATGATATGAATGGATCATTTTCCTGGGGTTTGATTGGCAGCAGAATGTGATTGTGATGCTGTTTCTAAGCTCTTATTAACCTGTCTCGAAATATGAACTTGTCCCGTTTCTTGGGCCTGGAAGGATTATGAATCAAATGACATTTCCTACCAACTTTTTCCCCAGGTTTGTATTTGAATATTCACCTCCAGAAACAGAAAAAAACACACAACACCATCCAAAAGACAAAAGACAAAAAACAAAAGCAGAAAACAAAAATAGCTTTTAAACAAATTACTGGGAGGCTGAGGTAAGAGCTTTAAATTCTACTAACGTTTAGCGTTTTTACATTTCACCCCATCACTTAATATCGTAAAATCTTTATGCAATTCAGAACAGAAGTGAAAGGAAGGGCATGCAAATTACCCTATATGTTCACTCTGTTTGCTTGCATCTTCAAAAGTGCTCCGAGGTTTGTTGCAGGAAGCTTTCTTAAGGTAGGAATGGTGGCAGATCACTCATAGTTTGAGAATATAAATGGAACAAACTGTGATATGTTAGGACTTCCCATATTAGAGATGCTGTGGGCCAGTTTTGCGTACAGAAAATCAAGTATTATACATGAAATCTAGGGATGGACATCAGTTAAAGATCTCTGCTCAGTTTGGACCAAACCTAACACCCATTTCCTTGGTTTGGATTCAGACTTTTTTCTTCAAAGAGCAGAGCATTTGGTTCAATTTAGGGATGTGTATGAATTTTTTTCTTGTTCACTTTGCATTGGACTGAATATGAAGGAAATTAGCATTTGTGAGAATAGAACCACTTTAAGCATGGTAGGGTTCAACTCTGCTGTCAATGCCCTTTGAATCAGGAATGCGCATGAATTTTTTTTGACATTCTATTCGAATTGAATTAAATACCCAAAAATGCGATCCGATTTGAATATTTTAAATTCGAATTTAACATGATTTGATATTAACATGATATTTACCAAATTCAAATATATTTGTTTGAATTTTTTTATTCGAATCTGCACATATAAATGTTAACAACATTTTGTGTGCACGTACACATCTTCCCAAATCTGTACACATCTGTAAACTTCTGTATACGTCCATATGCATCCTATAGTTATCCCATATACAACCAGTTTTCGTCCCATATGGATCCATACTAATGCGTATGGATGCAGGAAAGATGCGTATCCAAGTCCGCATCATGTACAAACCCGTACGCATACAAATGCCTGGATAATTCAAATGAATAGATCCAAAGTTCGAAATTCAATTCAGATGTTTACATAAGAATTTCAGGACATTCTATTCAAGTTCGAATGTTGGAATTTGGCACTTTCAATCAGCTTTCGAACGCCAATGAATATTCATGCACATCCCTACCTTGAATGGTCTTCGAATCTGCTTCAAATCTCTGCCACCAGTCATGCCCCCGAATCCTCTCCGAAACCCTTCCAAATCCACTTTGAATCTACTTTGAAACTGCTCTATATCCACTCTGAATTTGCTGCAGATGTGACTGGGCAGCCATTTTGCCACCTCCCCACCTTTGTGAATATAACAAAGCTTCAAACAAATGCACAAAAGGATTTGCTTTACATTCAAATGACAATCTTTGGATGTAGACAATATTTGACTCCAATGCAAATGTTTGAATTCATATGAATTCGTATAAATTGCAAACTTAATGAACAGGAATGTGCACAAATGGTTTTTGGGCATTAAATTCGAAATGAATTGAATGTTCAAAAATCTGTATTCGTGTGAATAGATTGCATTTGAATATGGTAAAATTCTATTCAATATGAATCTATTCGTACGTATTTGTACGAACATTCGATACATATCTGATACAGATACATATTTGGTATGAACAGATATGTGTCTGATGTGAACAGATACGTATCTAATATGAACAAATATGTATCTGATATGAATAAATACGTATCTGATATGTTTCCCCAGCTTAACAAATATCCAAAATCATTCGTACTCCTTTGAATGTTAGCACACGAATATCATAACATTCGATTTGACCGAATTTTGAATGTTATGAATATTCATGCACAACCCTACTAACGAATATTTGTGCACATCCCTAGTTTGATTTGAGCAGTTTTGGACATCTTTGAACCACGGATCAAACCGGGAATGTTCATTCACTTTGTTAAGATGCTCCTTTGTTTGGTTCGAATTTGAACCCTGCTTTCAAGCAGGCTAGGAGTTTAGTTTGAACTCAGATCTTTTGAAGACCCTAAGAGAGGAGGAGAGGCTCTGTTGTGCCATCCTTTCCCTGCTGTGGCCAGGTGATGGAATTAATATGTTAGTGACTGCAATTCATCAGCATTTGCTCTCAATTTACACTGCTGTCCACAGGTTCAGTCTGGGGCATGCTGCACTCTGCAATTAGCTCGTCTCATCCACGCTGCTCCAATCAAGATCAAAATAGCCTTAGCCGAAACATATAATTGTAGCTGGCATAGGGCAACATACATTAAGCAACCTTTTTCTCTGCTGTGAAAGTATTTTTAGATTTTTTTTTCTCATGCAAATCTGCAGACGCACTCGCTTGCTGCACTCTAGTGAACAAGTTAATGCCTTCATTGAAGAGTGTCACATCTCTTTTAATTACAATAGTTAAGAGGGAAATGGTTAAGTAAGTTGTCCACATAAACATGAAAGAATAAGGCTCATATTGGCTTATGAAGAGCTTGATTAGACTGAGCGTTTCAGTGGAGATTGAGAAAGGTCAATGACATTACGTTCTACTTTTGGAGGAAATTTGCAAGTTGAATAAGATGGACTTCTTGTTTTGCTATAGGCCCTAACTGGAGAAAGATAAATAGAACCATGACAAAAAAGAAAAAAAGGGGGGAAAGATTGCAGTGTCATTGAAGGAGGAGGAAGAGGAGGAAGAGAGGGATAAAGAAGAGGAAGAAGAAGAGATGATTGTGGGGAGGAGGAGGATGGGAGGGAAGAGGAGGAGGAAGAGAAAGAGGTGATGGTGGGGAGGGAGGAGGGGAAAGAGAAGAGGGAAGAGGAGGAAGAGGAAAAGGGGATGGAGAAGAAGAAGAAAGAAGAAAATGTGATAGTGCCATGCCCTGTTCAGCCTCAGCAGAAGAGGAGGATATGCCTGCAATGCAACCACAGGCTGAGGAGCAGCCACAGCAGGGCATGGCAGGCATGGAAGAACTAAGGCCAGGTCCAGGTGAGCAGCCAGACAGCTCTGGTGATGAATCCACCAGCTGTGAGCCTAATTGAAGGCTCTCTCATCACCTGCTTTGGCAGCAGAAGCAGGTGAGACGGATATCAGAGCGATTAGCCCAGCTGCACCTTGGGCGTGGCACTGACTCCTCTATTTAAGAACAAGCTCACCTTGCCTCAAGTTGCTGCAGACAACATCTTAGCAGCCTCATGTTTCCTGAGCTTGAAATCCTGGACTCCTTGTAACTGCTGACCCTTTGGACTGCCTGAGCCTTGCTGACTCTCTGGACTCCTAGACCCCGGACTGGAACTGACCTCGAGAACGCCTGGAACCCTTGGGACTGAGTAGCTGCGCAAGTGTTTGCCTGTTGCCTGACCGGCCTGCGACGTGACAGATGGTGGGGAGGAAGCGGGGAAGAGAAAGAAAAAGAGGGGATGGTGAAGAAGAAGAAAAAGTGAAAGTGGAGGAGGAGGAGGAGGAAGAGGAAGGGAGGGTAGAGAGAGATGAAGAAGGAAGAGGAATTAGCCTTTAAAGTGAAGATTCCCCCTTCTTACATCACTCATAACTTCTACATGATTCTTGACTCCTTCTCTGCCTCTTCCCAGTATAGCACAACCAGCAGATCACTAGCTGGAGTTGGTCTTCACCACATATTGAGCTAGTTTGGTATAGTGTTTAGGGAGCCAGACTCTTATCTGGGAATACGGGTTTGTTCCAAGTGCCACTCAGGCTCTTTGCAGGTCTTTTGAGGTGGCACCTGGTGTGCTGATCACCACTGGTACCACAACTGACAGCTTGTACCAGAGTCTATGCACTTCAGTCAAGTGTTACTATACAACACACAAAACAACAGTTTAGCACACCCACCAGATTGCTAGTTGAAGTTGATCTTCATTGCACCTAATTGAACTTCCTTTTCACTTCTTTTATCCTAATGTGTTTATGATTATATTATGTATTATTTAAATTTTACTGTTCCAGTAATTTTAACTTTTCTTTATCCGTATCCTTTTATTGTACTGCTTTTTAAATATTTGTAGTTTGTACAGTGCTATGTGCTCAAGAAATAAACTTTAATAATAATAATAATAACACATCGTGATGTATTGGTGGATAATGTAGGCAGATCCAAGCAGTGGGGCTTTTTGTGGTCGACCGAGGGTGATTCCTCAACATTATTTTTTCATTATCATTATTTGATTGTCATTGTTGTTAAAATATCCTATGACAATGACTATAACTAACTGCTCCATCATTCCTATATATATATTTATAGTGTGAAAGCTGCTTCATTTCAGGCAGACTTCAAGGCTATCAGCATCACACACGGCCAGATTATTTAGAGCTGACATGAGCAGCTTTTCCAAGCCTTTAATAATGTCCTTGCTCCACTATCCCCTCGGCTTGACATTGCTGACTGTCGTTCTCAAAGCTTTAAGTTTGCTCCAGCCACAAACACAAACAACGTCTCAGGAAGATCCCCATCAACTCTTGCTAATTATAGGCAGCTCCAGGGCTTAAAAAGAAACCACAGAGGAAAGTATACAACCTTCTGGTAGGGCACCCAGAATTAGGAGGAGGTAGGCTCAGGGAAACTTAGAAATTCATTTGATGTGCTCCCACTGGGTTGTCAGATAGATTGCACTCTGTGGGCATTTGCTTGAAACCTGAGCCTTAGTTTTGGATTCACTAGTGTAAGCCTATGGACTTTGCAGTTGGGAAAAGGGATACGCACAAATATTTGTAGACATTCGAAATCCGATCAAATGTGCCAGACTTCAACATTCGAACTGGAACAGAATGTCCCAAAATTTGAATGTAAACACTCAGATCGAATTTTGAATTTCGGATCTATTTGTCTGAATTATCCAGGCATTCCTATGTGTATGGGTTCGTACACAACACATACCTGAAGATTCGCATCTTTCCCGCCTCCATACACATTTCTATGGGTCCGTACGGGATGAAAACAGGTTATATACGCGATAACTACAGGATGCATATGAATGTGTACAGATGGGTATGGATGTTTATGGATGTGAAGAAGATGTGTGTTTGCACATATGAATGTTGTTGACGTCTGTATGTGCAGATTCAAATAAAAAAATTCAAACAAATAGATTCAAATTTGGTAAATTCAAATCAAATCTTGTTAGATTCAAATTTAAAAGATTCAAATCAAATTGTATTTTCAGGTATTTGATTCGATTCAAATAGAATGTCAAAAAAAACACATTCGTGCACATCTCTAGCTGGGAATGTAATGAGCCAGTTTGGTCTTGTGGTTAGAGTGCTGGATCTTACCTGGTTCCTGGTTCAATTCTGCACTCCTAATGAAGCCAGTTGCATGACCTTGGGTGAGTCCCAGCTCTCTTTCTGAGGTCTCACAGCCCCACCTGCTTCACAGGGTGTCTGTGGTGGGGAGAAGAACAGAAGGTTTGTCAGCTGCTTTGAGTCCCCTGAAGGGTGAGAAAAGTTGGGTATAAAAGCCAACTACTACTACTCCACAAAAGAAGTTGGATGGCCTTGGGCTAGTCACAGCTCTCTTTCTGAGCTTCCTCAGCCCCACCAACCTCACAGGATATCTGTGGTGGGGAGAAGAACAGAAGGTTTGTCAGCCACTTTGAGTTTCTCAAAGATTGAGAAAAGAGGGGCATAAAAGCCAACTCCTTCTCTTTCACCTGCTCCTGCCCCCCCTCTTCATCCTTCCCCTCCTTCCCCTCCTCCTTTCCTCTTCTTGGGTACTTACCTAGTTTCATCTAACTCACAGAAGGGTGAAAAAATTAGTAGATATAACGGCATTACTAAACTGAAGGGTCAACCGTGAACTGTGACAATCTTCCTCACTGTGTCCTCAGTTATTTGTTTATTTAAACACACACATACCTCCTTTCACCTGGAGGTCCCAAGTGGGTCACAACAATAAAAAGATTTTTTAAAACCCATGAAAGAGTGTAAACCACATATTAGCATATAACCTTGCCTTCTAACAGGATCAAACAGTTTGAAGAAGAAGACATGGTTTTTATACATTGCTTTTTTCACCCTTAAGGGGCCTCAGAACAGCTGACAACCCGTCTGTTCTTCTCCCCACAACAGACACCCTGTGAAGTAGGTGGGGCTGTGAGGGCTCAGAAAGGGACCTGTGACTAGCCCAATGCCACCCAGCTGGTTTCATGGAGGAGTATCGTATCAAACCCAGTGATTTCCAGATAAGAGTCTGGCACCCTAACCACGAGACCAGACTAACTCACTGTTTGGCATGCTTTATCCAGGTGCCAAAGCCAGGCTCATCACAGGCCCTTTCTCTGCCAATGAATTAAAGAGATGTTTTGCACAGGCATAGAAATGTTTCCTGTCTTATCAAGGGTATTTTTGCACTAGAACTCATTTAGACCCCATTAGGAACCTGACTGATACCCAACTGGTACCCATCAGGAAGGCCTGTCCCCATGCAGGCCCCATTTACAATGCTCTGTCCCCACAAGGGCAGGGGAAATCCAGATTTAGTGGGTCCTTTAAGCCCTTAAATCTGGATTTCAAGTGGACGTGTTTAAAGCTATCCAGAATGGGGTCTTCAGGCATGAAGTGGACACCCATTTGCATGACTTACCTACCATGGGGTCCAGGGTCCGGGCTGGCAGAAGCAGAGCCATGCACACAAGTGGCGCCAGCTCCACCGCCACTCACAGCTATGGAATCCTGCACTGACTTTGTAGCTGTCAGCCAAGTCCATGCGAGGCAGCCTCTGTAGCTGTGAGAGGGGCTGCCCAGGAGGGAGTGCCCCCATTCCACATCTGCATGGGGGGAGGTGGATCCCAACTTGCCCACTTTAGCTGGTGGGCACTATAGCCCTGCCCCCCACCAAAGCCCCCTCCACTGCTGCCTCATGCCCAAACCAGTGTCATTGGGACATGGGATGGGTGGGTGATGTGGTGGGTACAGCCATGTCTAGAACAGCAACAAGGGTGGCCGCATTGATGGGGCTGCCATTGCCTCCTCCCCTGCCTCCACCACACTCCCTATGAGGTCATGGGATGATGGGCCTCATCCTACCCCCATTTAGGGGTTCTGGTGGAGGCAGCAGAGAGGGCATTGGCAGCTCCATCAATGAGACTGCCATTGTTGCTGTTGTGGCCATGGCTGTGGCCACCACCTCACCCCTCCACACACACCTTGATGACAGCTACTTCAGGTGTGAGGCATGAGGCGGCAGCAGGGGGGCCTTCCTCTTCCTCTGCCTCCACCTCCAACTTCACTCCCCCCATTGTTGCTGGCTCCCCTGAGCGAGGCACAGTCACCATTTCTCCCCCTCCTCTGCCCCTCTGGGTGATAGTGGAGGCATGGCCGTCACCTTGGGGGCATGGCTGAGGTGGCCGCATCACCCTTGCCACACCCCCTATGGGTAGAGGCAGCAGTAGAATGTCCTAATCTCAAGGTCCAGATCTCCAGGAGGACTGCTTTTGTACAGTGCAATTGGGTGCTAGGAATAAAATTATCATTTGTAGGCACACATACATCTATGCTGCGTACAGAAAACATACAATACATCCCTTTATATATATATTGTTTCCATCTCTGGCTTTATTTCTTGATTGTCTGGTATTGTAATATTTGCATTCCCTAGCACCAGATTTGTTCTGGTGCACAAGATAAAACACAGGGTAATTCCTCAGGAGAGGCTTTATGGATAGAATACCGTTTCCTCAGGAGAGACTTTATTGATAGAACACAAGGTCATGGCAGCTAAACTTGTTGAATTTCACAGCCAAAGCTCCACTTAACAACTTCCATACTGGTGTGGGTGTGGGTCTCTTTCACCCTATGTCCTTGGGGAATATATTTCAGCCTGGCGTTTCACAAGTCTCTGCAGAAGTTCTGGCACTAACCCAAGGGGAGATAATATCCTGACCTTGGGGAACAACTGACAGATGGATCTTGCCTCTGTTATCAGATTCACAAGATTGTTCCACTCAAAAAGCTCAGGCGGAAAGCTTCAACTTGGTGTCCCAGGGTTTCATTTTAGACCCTTCCTGCACTGCACACATGGGAGGGGGGTTCCACTAGCACTAAGTGCCCATTAGGGGCCCATTAAGGACCCATTAAAGACCCATTAGGCACAGAGCAGGAAGACCCCATTTCCACTCCAAACCCCATTAAGCCACATTTGTTTCCACCAGTTCTAGGGAAATCCAGATTGCATGGGTCCTTCAGGACCTATAATCTGGATTTCCTGTAGATCCCATTAAAGGGGTCTACAATGGGGTCTTCAGGCATCAAATCTGAATTATACAGAGCACATTTCCACCACAATTGGGCTCCATAGCCTGTGCACAATATCTGAAGTCGGCTCCAAAAACCAGCTCTGAAGCCAGCTCTGAGGAATAGTGCAGGCTCCAAAAAGGACCCCATGCGAGAGCAATGCCAGTCCTACAGACCTTTGTCAAAGGCTCCAGAGAATCTTTGAAGTTTGCGGCAGATCACTCCGGAGAATCTCCAGAGCATCTATGGAGATTGCACCCCCTGTCCCATCAAAAACCTGGGGTGACAGGTGGGCCCCACATAGGTCGATCCGGATCCGGCATTTCCACTGTGGGCAGGCTAACACCCATTGCTACTGGGTGCTCCACTACCCATGGGGACACATCGGGTACCTCCTTTAATATGGATCTACTAGATTTGGATTAGTTGAAGGACCCATTCCTTAGATCCGTATCATCTTAGATCCGGATTAAGGGAGGTCAGTGGAAAAAAAAAGAGAGGCCTTTTTGACTTCAATAAGGAGGGCCTCTCCTTTAACTGGTCCACCATATGGAAGAGAGGCCTCCATACTTTGGTTTAAGTGCATTAAGGCCCTGTGTGCTGACTGACTTTCTGCTTCAGTTTCAAAATGGCTGAAACCGGAGCAACAACATTCTGCTGATTTTGCCATCTGGAATGTCGTCCTCGTAACTTTCCAGCTCACTGCTTCCCCTGGTAATTTCCAGACCAATCCTTTCTTCTGTGCCCATGGCGCTTAATTTCTCTTTCTTCCTTCATTATTCATCACTTTAGGCCTGCCGGTCTATTATTTACTGCTGCTCTTCATCCTGATTTCAAGCAGAAGGGTCTAACAGAATGAAAACAGGAGGGGAGAGAGAAGCTCTGCTGAACTTCCGTCCCCACGAAATGCCGCTGGGCGTGAGTGTGGCCGAAGCCAGGACTTGACAAGTTGATTGGATTTATTTTATCTCTGAGAGACACGCTTTTTGGACATTGTGGTGGTTTCGCCTTTTTCTGATGGAGCTGCAACTGCCAATGCATAACGTTAAGGTATTAGCAAATTTTAGTACATTTCTTTCTCATGTTGACCATCAAATCACCCTGAAGTTTCTTTAGCATAGATTTGCTTGTCAGTGGCTGAAAAGGCTGCCTTTGAGAGAAATTAGGTTTTTGGGTCCCGTCTACAGATATTTGGATTTTTATTAACATAAAATGGACCAGAACTCCCACGCCCCAAACCATGCATAATTAAATACCATGCAGGTAGTTTCTGGGGAAATAGGATTAAGGTTGCACTCCCAACACTAAGTGTTCACCACAACTCTGATGAGCGGGTTTCCAAGTGGACAACTTGCTGTTTGCATAAAATAAATCATGACATTTAATGCTACCTTTCCTACAGAAACAAACATGAAGGTCATTCATATACATAGTCAGGGCCGGTTTACTTTGTCTAAGAAGGGACGTTTCTGCACTTGCCATCCAATCCGTTGGACAGAAAAGGTGCAGAACAAACTAATGTGTACAACCCTTCACACTAGGGAACACTAGTGCACATTAGTCTGCCCACCACACACCCAGAAACTGACCACACTCTGGATGCACATCTGATACCTGCCAGGGCTCTGCCAGGTTTTGATTACGGCACTCTGCAGAACTGCATGTGCACAAGTGCTGTTGCTATGGTGACAGTGATGCTCTACGCATGTGCACTTGCTTCAGGGGTCATCTGAGGCATGAGCGTACTTGTGTGGTACATCAGATGACCCCTCACACCGGAAATGGTGCAAATGGGTAAGGGAGAAAAAGACACACAACAGAGGCTTTTCCGCACTGCAATGCGTTCCAAATGGAATGCGTTCAGGCGAGAAGCTTAAGACAGCTCCGGGCGCTTTCACCGTTCACACACAGGCGCGCCAGAACGCGTTCCGGCGCGCCTGTGTGTGAACGGTAAAAGCGCCCGGAACTGTCTTGGCCGGCAAAGGCCGGCCAGGGGCGCGGAGACAGCTGCGTAGGCAGATCGGCAATCAGCTGATTGTCAAACAGCTGATTGCCAAACCTGCGCCGGCAGGGGAGGCGGGCCCGCGGCTGTTCGGGAGCGAGAAGCAAGCGCGAATCCTTCTCCTCCCGAACGCCTGCGGGCAGTTCGTCCGCGCCCGAACGCATGTAGAGCACTTCAAAGTGCTCTACATTTGGAACGCGCGAGAGACAGCTCCGGATACGTCGGATCGCAAGCCCCGCAGCAGCAATGCGTTTGCCGCGTTCCGGGCTGTCTCCCGCGCGTTCCAAACACCCCCGTGCGAAAACGTCTCAGGTAAAGTTGCAGGCACATTGAGGTAGGATTAGATCACATGTGGTACATGATTTCATCCACCATCCCTAGTTTGCACAGCCTGTTTCTAGGCTGTAAATGCCTCCTGCAAGTGCAGATGCGCCTATCACAAACTAAGAGGCCAAGTGCAAATTGCCCTAAGAACTAGGGATGAGCGCGAATATTCGAAGGCATTCAGAATTTGATTGAATCAACCGAATTTTTATATTTTTATTTGAATCGGATGTCCTTAAATTCAAACGTAAAGATTCGATTTGAATGTCAAATTTTGGATCTATTCATTTGAATTATTTGGACATTCGTATGTGTATGCATTTCTACATGATGAGTACTTGAAGATCCGCAGCTTTCCTGCATCCATACGGGATGAAAACAGGTTGCCTAAGGGGTAACATGGGATGCGTCCGGATGTATACGGATGTGTATGGACCCGGGGAAGATGCATATGGGCGTCGACGAATGTTGTCGTGAGTGCAAATTCAAATGAAAAAATTGAATGAAAAGATTTGAATTTGCTTAACTTGAATCACATTTGGTCAAATTCAAACTGTAAACATTCAAATCGAATTGAATCCCCAAAATTGCATTCGTGCGCACCCCTGCTAGGAACACCACCAAGGCAAGAGACTTGACCCTATGGGAAAGCCTAAGAAGTAGAAATGCACGGATGGAACAGACTAGAAAAGAAGTAATGGAGATGGGTAGAAGCAGATCATCGAAGCAAATATGGTTCATGTTTCTTTGTAACCTTTATTCAGTAACATGCTCACAGGAGGGAAGAAATGTGTCAGGAAAGTAGACAAGCTGTTTTCTTCCAGCATTCTTTAACTCAGAAAATCTAACACAGATTCTCTAACACAGAAAGGAGATGACTGGTCACTTTTCCGATATGTCCTTTCACCATAAAAGTGGACTGAAAGTAGAATTAAGACTTAGATAGGGGGCAATTTCGCACTTCCCTTCCCTATGTTGACCTCAAAGCAGCATTTGGATGGAGACACAGATATTTGCTGAGCTTTTCTGAAGGTCCAGCTGTGGGTCAGATCCTTCTGTGATCTGATCTGCCCAGATTTACATCACTTGAGTCAGACAGGGCTTCAAATTGAGTTTATAATTAACATAGCATATATAAAGAAGTAGGAGGAGGAGGAGGAGGAGGAGGAGGAAGAAGAAGAAGAAGAAGAAGAAGAAGAAGAAGAAGAAGAAGAAGAAGAAGAAGAAGAAGAAGAAGAAGAAGAAGAAGAAGAAGAAGAAGAAGAAGAAGAAACAGGGCTACTTTTCCAGCTGTCTGAAGGAGTAATCAATTATAGTGTGTTGAAGATGATAAAGACGAAAGGAATCAAACTTCTTCACATCAAAATTTCAAAAGTATTTCTAGTTGCTATTGAATCCACTATTGTCTGGGTTAACTGTTTCCCTTTCTCTAAAGACTGGGATCATGCAAAATAACAGAGTGGGGAAGAAGCCGTCATCAGAAGCACAAAAGCCCCAAAGGATGTGATGCCTTTTCAATAGGATCATTACAATGCCTTAGACTATGTTATTACCTTCTCAGCAATTTAGCATGAAATGTGCATCATTGCACATTTATACATTAACACAATGCATCTCTTTCAAAGCCTTTATGTCTTATTGTGTCAAGGGCTGCTCCTAAAAAACCTTTAATCTGCACATCTGTATACGCTTATGTACTTGCCACCTTTTTAAAAAATAAATAAAATAAACATACTCACTATAAGAAATGTGCAATCAAAAGTTTCTTCAGCCATCTTCCTACCTTTGGCCAGGTTAGAAATGTGCACCAATGTTTTTTGACACTCACATTCTATTCGAATTGAATACCCAAAAATCTGATTCAATTCAAATCTTTTAAATTTGGATTTAAAAAGATTCAATTCGAACTTACCAAATTTGAATCTATTCATTTGAATTTTTGATTAGAATCTGCACATACGAATGTCAACAGCATTCGTATGTACAAGTACCCATCTTCCCCAAAAGAGTTGGCTTTTCTACCCCGCTTTTCTCACCCATTTAAGGGGACTCAAAGCAGCTGACAAAGCTTCTGTTCTTCTCCCTACAACAGAATACCCTGTGAGGTAGGTGGGGCTGTGAGAGCTCAGAAGAGAGCTGTGATTAGCCCAAGGTCACCCAGCTGGCTTCATGGGGGAGGGCAGAATCAAACCCGGTATTCCTAGACCAAACTGGCTCATCTTTCTAGAGCTATCAGGTTGGCAACATAACAGTCTGGCTATGCCTTTGGTTTAATCTAGTGGAACAGTAGCCATGGGCCTTTCATTGACCATTAGTCTGGAACATGCTCTGGAAGAAGGGCCTGCCATCTGCATGCTAGGATCCCAGTTCTCCTGTGGATCTCTACAGAGTTCCACAACTGGGGCAAGACCTGTATTCAGGATGACAGAGTCTTTTCCAGCCACACATGCTCCCTCCCTGACAGCTGCGGGCGCCACCTCCTTCTGCCCCCATTGGGCAGGTCTGTCATGTTCCTTCCCTGGTTCCTGCAGGCCCTAGGGGACCAGATCAGGTCCCCTAGAGCCTGCAGGCAGCCCCCACAGGCACCCCCCCCCGGGCACAGGGTTCTGAAGTAGCTGGCATGGCCAGCAGTGTTGTGTGTCCCCATGTAGGCCTGTGCCCAGGAAGGGGGGCCTGTGGGCTCTAAGGGACCCGATCTGGTCCCCTAGGGCCTGCGGGAACTGGGGAAGGAACGCGACAGGCCTGCCTGCCTGCCCCTGGGTTGAATTCAACCCAATGGGGGCAGGCCTGGGAGGGATGTCCCGCCCCCACGCCCGCCTTTTTGGGCTAGGCCACACAAGGAAGTATTCCCCTTTTGCACATAGGCAGGGAGGAACGCATGCCCACCCGTTCCTTGCTGCCTAAGTGTGAATGGGGAATGCGTCCCCACATGTCCTAGCCTTACTACACTACAGCCGTTCCGCTATAGTGCAAAAAGGCCTTAGCTCTGATCCTTAGGGGATTACTAGGAGATTTGTAGGCACAGCTGACAGGAGGGATTCTAGTTGAATATGAAGAACATTTGCATCAAATTCAAATCCTACCACATTCAAAGCCTATGCAGCGATGCAAATTTCCTCACATTTGATTTTGTTTGAACTGAACAAACGAAAATATTGTGCACGTCCCTATTATGTGTGTCTGTCTGTCTGTCTGTATTAGGGGTGTGCACGAAAGCAATTTTTGGCATTTGATTTGATTCAAATCAGATATCCAAAGATTTGAATTGATTCAAATGTTTAAAATTTGAATGTCTTCACATTCCATATCAAATACATTTGAATCTGTTTGTATGAATGTTCAATCTATATTTGAAGATCCAAATGTTGACAACATTCAAATGTGTCTCTATGCATCCCATTTTTATCTCTTATTTATCCCGTTTTCGCCCCGTACGTATCTGTACAAATGAAAACGGATACGAATAAGATGTGCACAGATATGGATATGCATGTAATGTGTCTGTATCCATACACATACGAATGTCTGAATAATGTGTACAAATAATTCGATAGATTCAAAAATGTGTTTCAATGTTAAATTTGAATGTACAGCCATTCGATTTGAATTTGAATGTCTGAATTCAATCATATTTTATTGAATTCCAAATGTTTTGAATATCTGTGCACATCCCTAGTATGTATGTATTTGAATTTTTATCACACTCCTTATACCCACAGGTCTCTGGGCAGTTTACAGCAATAAAAACAAAAATAAATGGGCACGCACTCAAAGCAATAACAGTGCATAAAAGAGGAGAGGGGAATCTGCTCTAGGGGTGTGCATGAATGTGTTTTTTTTGCATTTGTATTTGCATTTGAGTCGAATCGAATGTCAAAACATTTGACTTGATTCAAATGTTTAAAATCCAAATGCAACAAAAAACCGATTTGAATCTGTTACATTCAAATCTATTTGTTTGAACATTAGATACAAATTTGAAGATACGAATGTCGACAGCATTCGTATGTGTTATATGTATCTGTACGCATTTCGTATGCCTCTCCTTTCACCCTGTATGCATCTTGTTTTTGTTCTGTGTTATATGCACAAATGCATACAAATACGTATGATATTCATTTGAACGAATGCTTTGGAACATTCGAAATCCATTCGAATATCTAAATTCGCACGTGACGGCATTCGATTCGAATTCGAATGTCCACATTCAAATGAATTGAATTGGACTTTAAAATGTTTAGAATATTCGTGCACAACCTAAGCTGCTCTTCAGCCAAAGTTCAGGGCAAACATCTCCTCTGCCTTACTTTCCTGTAGATCAGTGGTTCTCAACCTTCCTAATGCCGCAACCCCTTAATGGAGTTCCTCATGTTGTGGAGACCCCCAACCACAGGGGCAGAGCAGCTGGGAGGTGGGAGGGGAGGACAATGGGAGACTCGTTGCGACCCCTCTGAAAGGGTAATTTGACCCCCAAAGGGGTCCCAACCCCCAGGTCGAGAACCACTGCTGTAGATGGTCAATGAACGTGTTATTTTAAGTCAGCCTCAAAAATGTACTGAAAGAAGCAAAAGAATCCAGGCCTATTAGATTTGACATGAATTTGCTGCCCATATTCGGGTGGGGTGGCAAATCACTTCTCAGCATTCATTTAATTTATGAACTCCTGAACCTTTTGAATAATTGTACCAGAACTCTGTTTAATTCACTGCTGGTTATATTAGTAGCAATCAAATCTCGCCTTTGTGTTATCCATTAAAGTAAGAGTTAATTCCAAGTCAAATGTTAGTTCCAATTTCTGGTATTCAGAAAATTTGTTAGGAATAATCAAATTAATTATAGGCCAAGTAAGTCACTGTGCACTTAAGTGGAGGCAGATTTTTCACCCAGATATGGTGCAACCGGGACTTCTTACCTTATAAGCTATCAATTTATTGCTAAGCATGATTGCACACCGGGGACCGAAGACATGCTTTGCACGAAGGAGGTCCCACTTTAGTTCTTTGCATCTCTGTGGGAGAAAACAAAAGCAAACAGCTTCCACACTATATACATACCAACTGCCCCCCAGATTACATGGATGAAAAAAGTGCAGCTTTTTTTATGGCTATGCCCTATAGCTTATGGATTCTTATGGCCTATGGCTTGTACCTTATGGCCTATGGCCTATGGCCTATGGCTTATAACATAGTTTATGGCCTATGGCGCATGGCCCATGGTTCATGGTTCATGGCTTATAGCTTATGGCCTATGGCCTATAACATGGCTTATGGCCTATGGCCTATAACATGGCTTATGGCCTATGGCTTGTGGCCCATGCCCCATGGTTCATGGCTTATAGCTTATGCCCTATGGCTCATGGTTTATGGCTTATGGCCTATGGCCCATGGTTCATGGCTTATGGTCTGTGGCATGGGAAGGGAAAGTTGTAGCACCCATACAGACACTGCATTCTTCCTCCCCATTGATTGGGCAGTGAAGCAATGGTGCCATTCATACAATCTCTCCTTGTGCATTCAAAGCACTGTAATGATGGCATGCGGATCCAGATTTCAAGCCTTAATTCTGGAACTGCTCAACACACATTCATCCCAAAGAGTCCTGCAGAGATTCTTAGCACTTAGGTAGAAGGGCCACCTATGACCTTTTTGCCATTGCGTCCACAGGCTCCTTGGCTTTTTCCATACCCACCTTGCCTGGAGTAGCCCAACTATCTTAAAATCATAGAATCATAGAGTTGGAAGGGACCTCTAAGGTCATCAAGTCCAACCCCCTGCTGAATGCAAGATTTCCTAAACCATCCCAGACAGTTTTTGAGTCCACTCTGGATTAGATGTGAGGGAGTCTCAGCACTGGGGTGGTGGTGATGCTGTCTGTTCTATCCCAATGCTGGCAGCAATGAGGACACACCTAATTTTATTTCCATCTCAGGCACCACCCACCTCTTCCAGTGATTGGCCCTGGCCCCTGTCACTCTTATATTGCTGTCACTATCTTTGAAGGCAGTTAGGGATGTGCATGAATGTTCTAAACATTCAAAATTCAATTGAATTCCATTGAATGTGGACATTTGAACTCAAATAGGATGTCTTCGCATTTCAATGAATCTCAGTTAGTTTGAAGGATTTGAAACATTTAAATGTACAGATACTAATGTACAGATACGGATATACACATACTTATCTGAATGCAACTCATACATATTTGTATGCTTTTGAATACAAAATGTCTACAGATACATATGACACATACAACTGCTATTGACATCTGTAAATATGGATGTTGCCGACATTCGTATCTTCAGATTTGAATCTAACATTCGAACAAATAGATTTGAATGTATTCGATTTGAATCAGATTTAGTTGTATTCTAAACATTCAAATAGAATAGAATGTTATGACATTCGATTTGAATTGAATTCGAATGCAAAAAATGTAAACAAAAAAACAAAACAGTGTGGTCTAGTGGTTAGGGAGCCAGACTCTTATTTGGGAATACTGGTTTCGATTCTGTCCTCCCCCATGAAACCAGCTGGATGACCTTGGGCTAGTCACAGCTCTCTTCTGAGCTCTCACAGCCCCACCTACCTCACAGGGTGTTCTGTTGTGGGGAGAAGAACAGAAGCTTTGTCAGCCCTTTGAGTCCCCTTAAATGGGTGAGAAAAGCACGGAAGAAAAGCCAGCTCTTCTTCTTCTTCTTCTTCTTCTTCTTCTTCTTCTTCTTCTTCTTCTTCTTCTTCTTCTCCTTCTCCTTCTCCTTCTCCTTCTCCTCCTCCTCCTTCTCTTTTTTCTCCTCCTCCTCCTTCTTCTCCTTCTCCTCTTCCTCCTCCTCCTCCTTCTCTTTTTTCTCCTCCTCCTTCTTCTTCTCCTTCTCCTCCTCCTCTTCCTCCTTCTCCTCCTCCTCCTCCTTCTTCAAGCAGTGTGCCCACCTCCGTGCTGGGGTTCTGCAGAAGTCTAACAAGAAAGAAATTGTGAAATTATTGAGGATGGAGAATTTGTCCATGAACTAGAACTATGCTGAAGCTCAGCCAGATCCAAGTAGAAGGACGATCAGCAAACAACACAGTGATTCCCCCTCCTTGTTTTTGACAACTGTTCTGCTTACTTCTCTCTTATTTCCCTCCCTGAAGCAGAGGACTTTCTTGTGAGAATCAGGGAATCCATCCTTGGCAGAGCAAACAAGAGATAACACCAAACACCAACACCCATTGTGTCTCAAATGTGGATGGTGGGAGGCTTGGGTATGGAATGCAGCTTGTTACATCTTGGAGATGTGCATCTAACCATTCTCCAGTTGTTAGGATGGCAACGCTTTGAGTAAAATCCCCTGATGTCCATGATTGCTTTGCTCTCTGGATGTAATCTTTTGTGAAGTGTAAAAAACCCTCTCAGCCTGAGTGTGCTGGTACAGATCTTGTCCAGAGAGGAGAGTCCCAGTGAATTGGCCAAAAGTAGCTTTGCTTATCTGAGGCCTTTTTGCACACAGGGGTTTCAAACGCGTGGAGAGCAGTTGGAGACACAGCATATGCACTGTTGGGACGCCAGAGCCTTCCCGGTGCATCTCCATCTGCTCTCTGCACGTTCGAGAGGTATAGCAATTAAAACTGTTCCCGTGCGTTCAAAGCATCCCCGGCCATGAGCAGCCTGTCCAATCAGGAGCCGCACCGTGCCCATGTGGTGCGGGCTCCCAGCTGCCTCTGCTCATTCCAAGCCATGGCAGCGAGGAGGTAAGTGTTGCACACGTGTGGGCACGTCCCAGGCCCGCAGGATGGGGGTGGGCGGGGTGCAGGGGTGGGGTGGGGCTCTGCGGGGCTGAGCCACCTCGATCCATGCAGTTCAATCCCCGCAGAGGCTTGAGATCGGCTGCAGACAGCCGGGAGAGGTGGGACACCAGTAAACCGGACCCAGGTGGTCCGGTCTACCAAGGCGTCCCACAGCCCCTGTCCGCTAGGCAGCCAGCCACGGGCCCCAGGGTGTGTGGGTGTGTGGGTGCCAGGGTGTGTGGGTGCCTGGGTGGGCTCCTGACAGCTGTTGAGGACCCAATCCAGTCCTGTACAGCTGGCAGGAAGCAGGGAAAGCCACCTGACAGGGCTGCCCGCCCCTGGGTGCTCCCACCCAATGGCAGACAGGCCTGGCAGAGGCATCCCTACCCCTTTCCTGGCTAAGTCACTTTGGGATGCTTTGAGCATTTGCGCATAGGCAGGCAGGAACGCGTGTAAATGCATTCCTGCCTGCCTGTGTGTGAATGGGTAAAGCGTCCGGAAGTGACTTAGTCCAAGTGCATTACAGCCATTCCGGCTGTAATGCGAAAAGGCCTCAGCTCTCTATCTTGCTTTAGGAGGAAAATGCTTAACCTTCAAAGAGGCCTTTCTACACTTCACTTGATTCCGGATCCTCTTCCAGAGGCCTTTTCGCACGAGGGGTTTTTGAACGCGTGGGGAACACGCCAGGATGCAGCATTACCATATCTCCAGGAGCCAAGATCGCAGCTCCTAAGGCAAGGGGGACCCGCACCTAACACCCCCCAATCCACCCCGGGTCACAGCCTTACTCATTGGCTTACTCACCAGGCCATCTGGGCAGGTGCGGAAGGCTGACCAATGAGGGACCGCCTTGTGAGCACGCACACAGCACGCCGGGCCTCCTGCAGGCAGAATCGATCCGGCAGCCTGCAGGTAAGACCACAAATGAGCGTGCGCATGACCCGGGGTGGGTTGGGGGTTGTTAGGTGCAGGTCCCCCTTGCCCTAGTTCTGGCCAAAGTTCAGGTCTTTGCTGTAATGCGAAAATGCCTCTGGTCTGTTTTATCCACATGCGCATTAGGCTTGTTCATGAATGTGATGAAATTCAATTGAATGTGGACATTCAAATGCAAGTAGAATGTCTACACATTCAAATTTAAACAGTCAAGTGAATTTTGAATGTTCCAAAACATCCGCTCAAATGATTCAAAACATTCAAAAGCACAGATACCTATGTATTATGTGCGTATCTGTATGAAACTCATATGTTTCTGTACGCATTTGCGCTTATAGTACGGGACAAAAACGGGATGGGCACAGGATAAATGGGATGGATACAAAATGCATTGTTGACATTCATATCTTCAGATTCTAATTTAACATTCGGACAAATAGTTTTGAATGTATTCGATTTGAATCAGATTTTGTTGCGTTTGGATTCTAAACATTGGAATTGAATAGAATGTTCGGATATTCGATTCAACTCAGATTCGAATGGACAAAAAAATTGTGCACATCTCAACTTCATAGTTTTATGATATGTAAGTAAAAACAAGATTCTCTTAGGAAATAACTACTGAAGGAAGCAATGTATGTGTTAAAAAAATCTTCATGGAAGATCAAAATATTTGATTATGTTAACTTGGGCTCCTTGGCAACTTTAAAAAATGAGCGTAGAAAGAGGTCTCCTACTCGCAGTAAAGTGAAATCATTTATTTTCTCTTTTTATAGATTTCTGGATCTTGGTAGACCGTCTAGACTCGGGGATCATAACTCCAGATATTTTATTGCCAGCTCTTTTGCAGACTTATGAGTTTGTTTGTTACAAATGCAGCCACTTTCTTTCTGCAAATCTATGCAATAAATAGTTTTCACCATCCAGTTTCTGAAACTTTCCCCTTGGCACCACAGGGCCAGAAATAATTTAATCCTTTTGTTCTCCTAAGGACAGTGGGGTAGAATTCTTTTGTGCATCAGGAAAAGGAATCTTTTGATTCCATGAACAGATAAAATATTGTTGAGGTTCTACTTTCATAGGAGGTCTATTCCCACAAGGGCCTCTGGAACGCTTGTAGGATGCCCTGGGATGGGGCATTCCCACAGCTGGTCCTGCAGTTCCATTCAGAACCACCCAGGGAGTCCTACAAACATTCTAGGTGTAGAGAATGAAATCGTGCTCTACACTCAGCCCAGGGCATTCCTGGGATGTCCCACACCTGTTTGGGAGGGAGTATGCTCACACGTTCCCTCCCTGACAGCTGTGGGCCCTGCCCCCGGATGCCACCATTGGGTCAGGTAGGACCCATGGGTGGGTGGGCCTGTCACATTCCTTCCCTGGTTCCTGTGGGCTCTAGGTGACATGATCGGGTCCCCTAGGGACTGCAGGAAAACTCCCCCAGGCAACCTCCCGCAGGGATGTGCACATGTGCACGCCACTTACCTCATCCTTACTGGGTGTGAGCTGACTGGACAGGCACAGGTGACTGACAAATCAAAGCCAGTGGTGCGTGTAGACGCACAACGCTGCCGGCTGGGCTACATCACTTTGGACCCAGCAACAACAAGGGAATTGACGTACATGTGCACACATCGCCGTGTAGGCCCATGCCCAGGGTGGGGTTCCTGCAGGCTTTAAGGGACCCGATCATGTCACCTAGAGCCCACAGGAACCAAGGAAGGAATACAACAGGCCTGCTCCCCCCCCCCCCCCGGGCCCAACCTGTAAAGCACTGAGTTTTTGTTTTAACCTGCTCATGGTATGTTCATGATGGTTTACAGGTAATTATCAAACAAAAGATAAAAAGAGTTTATTAAACAAAATAGAAAACAATTAAGAAAAACCCAAAGCCAATATTAAACAAAAT
Organism: Aspidoscelis tigris stejnegeri; assembly: GCA_023333525.1. Classification (NCBI taxonomy): domain Eukaryota; kingdom Metazoa; phylum Chordata; class Lepidosauria; order Squamata; family Teiidae; genus Aspidoscelis; species Aspidoscelis tigris. Next base: position 21,611,682 of record JALMGA010000012.1, on the reverse strand, counting down.
TCAAATAAATTATTAAACAAAATACAAAAAGCAAAATACAATTATTGTGTATTGATATGTAAGATCCCATATAGACCTGCCCCATTACAGTCTCACTTCTCTCAAGAGTACAAGGGACAAAAACACACAAGAGGTCCTTTTCTGTGGTGGCACCCAGACTCCCGAGGAAGCTTCCCTCTTGAGGTTTATCATGGACCTACAATTTAGGTTTTGGGGCCTTGGTTGAATATGTCTCTTCACTTGCGCCTGCTTTGAATTCACTTGGATCATGCCCATTTAAAGGGCTTTTTAAAATATCGATTTTAAGTGTAGAACCAGGTAGGGCTGTGCATGAATGCAATTTTTGGGTTTCGATTCAATTAGAACCAAATATCTGAAAACTCAATTCGATTTGAATCTCTAAAATTTGAATTTAACCAAATTTGATTTGAATTACGCAAATTCAAATCTATTCATTTGCATTTTCCATTTGAATGTGCACTTACGAACATCGACAACATTCATATGTGCCCGTACACCTCCATAAGCATCCTGTAGTTATCCTGTATGCAACCCGTTTTCATCCCATACGGATCCGTAGAAATGTGTACAGATGCGGGAAAGATGCATATCTGCAAGTATGCATCATGTATGAACCCATACACATATGGATGTCTGGATAATTTGAATGAATAGATCCAAAATGCAAAATTTGTTCGAATCTGTTAATTCGAATTTATAGACATTTAATTTGAATGTCGAAATTTGGACGAATGTGATTGAATTTTGAATGCCTTTGAATATATGTGCATGCCCCTAGAACCCAGTAGAATGTTAGCAAGCCCATTCACATCTCTAATAAAGAAACATCGGTAGAAGGCCATCTTTAGGATTTTGAAGGAAACGTTTCTCACATGGATAAGTCATGGGACACTTCTGCACTTACCTGCAAACCAACCCACAAAGGGGTCCAGTGCCCTTCCTTCTTCATGGTGGACTGGTCTAAGGCAAGCCATGGCCACTTCTAATATGGTACATCCACATGGGATGGAGGTCAGTCTGGACTAGCAGCCAAAAAAAAAAAAAAGCCACCCACACTGGACTATAGGTGGTCCTTTTCAAAAAGGTCTGCTGGTGGACCAGGGGACACCAGAATGGAACGGGTTGAAGCTTTCAAATGCTGGGAATGGAAATTTTCAAGGGCACACCCACCTTCAATGGTGTTTGGTGTTGCAAAACCCACCTTACATTCACTAGTCTGCAGGTAGATCTCACTGACAAGGACAACAGAAGATCACCCTTTATATTACCAAAAGAAGCAATGAAGGGAACAGCAAACCACTTCTGTATCTGTGCTAATAAAACTGTGTTCCAGCTAGAAAACCAAACTCGCATTATGAGGCTGGCTGAGGTTTCCGGTTAGTTTTCACATCAAATGCCACAATTCCAGTCCATTTCATAGATGAAAGCAATCCATCCAAAATAAGGCAAATCATAAAATGCAAGTACAAATAACATAAAAATAAATATTGCCTCACTAAAAGAGCATACAAATTTACAGTGTATTTATAAGGTAACAGACTATCACTGTTTAAACCTGAGTTTTGCATTGAAAAAACACACACCATATAATCTACCTCTTGCTGTTAGGCTAGTCCTTTAAAAAAAGGAAAGATAAAAACACTGGTTTGCAATGAATGGCAAATACACGAAGAAAACATCTTCATGTAAAATACATTACAGTGTAGTACTTTAGCCTTCATGTTATGAGGGTTTTGATTCTAGCCCTGGAGACCCTCTTGTTTGCAAACATTTCTTCTTAGATAGGAGGAAAGAAAGGCTCTGGATAAATCTCAGCTATGCAAACCAGTACTTTCAAGTAATTTATGGAGAGGCAAATGAAAATACACACGATCCTTTGTGTTTTTACCCAGGACTCCTCTATGCACTTTTGGACACTGCTATTATTTTTAGTGAGTACATTTTAGCCTTTTTCATGGTTCCAACTAGGGATGTGCACAAATGCAATTTTTGGGATTCAATTTGAATTGAGTATCCGAAGTTTCAAATTGATTTGAGTGTTTAAAATCCGAATGTATTCACATTTGATTAGAACTGAATACGTTCCAATCTATCCGTACGAATTTTCAATTCGTATTTGAGGATACAAATGTCGACAACATTCGAAGGTGTGCGTACGCATCCATACGCATCCCGTTTTAATCTCGTATGCATCCTGTTTTCATCCCATACGTATCCGTACAAATGCATATGGATAGGAATAAGATGTGTACAGATACATATGTAAAGCATACATATCCGTACACATACAAATGTCCGAATAATTCGTACAAATGATTCAAAATATTGCTGTTTTCTTGGTAGATATGTGGATTGCATAAACAAATTCTGGGAAGAAACTGCACGTTGAACCTGCAGCCTTCCACTTTCTAGCTTATTTCTCTGCCTCTAAACTGTGTTATTCCTTAAAATCCCCTGGAATTGAGCTCTGCTCTTGAGTGATTGGGTACATCTATGCAGTTGTTGGGCAAAAATACAGAAATACTGTAGATTGTTCTAGGGAAATGCCAGAGGTCTAGCTTGTGATCATTTGCTTTCGAAGCAGTTGCTCTGTTCTAGCAAAACAACAGCAACATGGAGAACTGTGGGATTTACCTTATCGCATAAGTTTTTTTAAATTTCCACTGCAACCATCTTTCTTTTGCGTGTGTTTCTGTGCTGCATTTGCACAGTTGGGGATAGTACAGGGAGAATTCTTGGAGGCAAAACAGAACAATATTTATATCTATTTTGTCCTAGTTATTATCCATTGTCTCAGCAAACATTTAAAGCTGTGCTCATGAAGTTTAAATAGGAGTTGTGATGATTTCTGAGTATTTAAACTTCTTGGGCAAAGCTTTAGATGTTTGCTGAGATAGTGGATAATATCTAGGACAGTTGGTCCATATGGACAAAGCAGGAGTTTTCTTTTCTGCTGGCTTCAATTTCACACTGACTAATATTTGCTTAACCCTGGTTTCCATGATGGTGTGCACAGAATTTGCAGCCTGAATGGTGCATCTTCTGTTATTAGTTCTACCTTTTCAGATACTAGATGCCACTAGGGTTGTGAACGAATGTTCATAGGCATTCAAAATCCGATCAAATGTGCCAAATTTTGACATTCAAACTCAAATAGAATGTCTCAAAATTTGAATGCAAACATTTGAATCAAATTTTTAACTTCAGATCTATTCATTCAAATTATCCAGACATTCATATATGTATGGGTTCGTACACAATGCATACTTGAAGATCCACATCTTTCCCACATCTGTCTGCATTTGTACGGATCCATACGGGATGAAAACAGGTTGCATACAGGATAACTATGGGATGTATTTGGACGTGTATAGATGTGTACAGATGTGTACAGACCTGGGGAAGATACATATGGGCATCTACGAATTTTGTTGACATTTGTATGTGCAGATTCAAATGAAAAATTCAAACAAATAGATTTGAATTTGCTCATTTAGAATTGAATCTTGTTGAATTTGAATTCAACAGATTCAAATCAAATTGAATTTTTGCGTATTCTATTTGAATCAAATCGAATCCCAAAAATTGCATTCGGTCATTCCCCTACAGCAAAGGGGAGGATAAAGCTTACCAAGAGGAGGGCACTTGTGTGGGCTGAAGTAGGGATGTGTACGGATATTCAAAAATTCGATTAGAATTTGACAAATATCAACATTCGCATTCAAATTGGAGTTTTGAATAATTTGACTGAATTTGTCATTGTATATGGCATCCAAATATTGGGTCTATTTGTGCGTATAATATGGGATGCAAATGGGATGCAAACAAAATGCAAACACGATAAAAATGGGATGCAAATGGATTCAAAAATTGGATACGAATGTTCCCGATATTTGTATCATTCAATTTGAATTGGATTTTCGAAAATATGAATCCAGATAATCTGGATTCGAATCAAAATTCAAAAATCTTGATTTTCAAATTTTGATTTGAATTGAATATTCAAATATTTTATTCAAATTGAATTCAAATGCAAAAACTGCATTCATGCACATCCCTAGGACGAAGTGGATGTGATGAAACTATGGTGACATGGTGGTACAGAGACACCTGCTCCAGGCAGACCTGCTCCAGGCAGCATTATCACAGAGCCATAGTCCAGCATCACGTTGCCACTGCTAAGTCTATCCTAGGAGTATTTATTTATTTTCAATGTGAAGCAAAGTAGAAGCATTTTAAATTAATAATCTTGAAGGTCCGACCATTTGACCCAGTCTGAAAATTTATGCAGTCTGCAGGCACCACATGACCAAACAGAAATTTGACATTGCTTTGATTTTCTGCCATTTCTCCAACACCCCCAGATGGATTACTGTAAAATGGCAGGATTGTACCACGTAATCACATTTTTCATGGCATGATTGTAATCACATTTTTCAAACTGCAGATGAAGAATATCTCTACATATTATCTTAATGGTCATAAATGTCACAAGGAAGCAGAGTTCAGAAAGCGTCTTTTTTATATATACACTACACTTATCACAGACTTTATCTAAATGTGTACCAAAAGGGTTGCAACACTGCTTTATGAGATCTATAAACAGTAAGCTTTGTACTCTTTTTCAAAATATGAGATCACAAGAAATAATTATTCCTCTTTACTCTGCCTTGGTCAGACCTCATCTAGAGTCCTGTGTCCAGTTCTGGGCACCTGGGTTCAAAGAAGACATTGACAAACTAGACCAAGTCCAAAGGAGGGCTACTAGAACAGTTAGTGTGCTTCCACACAGGGCCTTTAACACCCATTAAGCACACATGTCCGCACAGCGAGCCCGTTTTTAAAGTGGATTTTGGCGGCAAAACCAGTTTGCTGCCGGAGCGTCCGCATTAGTGGGGGCAAATAAGCACACTTCCGGTAGGTGTGTCCGCACCTATCTGGACTTAATGCGTGCTTAATGGGTGTTTTTAGCACACCACATATCAAGTGGTTTTGCGCTGTGAATCCGCATCCGTTTTGGATGCGGCCGCACAGCGCAAGTGAGCTAAACCAGGGCCCTCCCCTGGCTCGCCATGATTGGCTCCCCGGAGCCAAGCCTGGCGAACTGGGGGACCTCGTTGCTGCGGCTCGCCCTCACCCGAGAAGCGGCGGATCACCACTTCTGGAGCCAGGGCGAGCTTGCCTAAAGCCCGCCCTAGCCCACCCTGGGGGGAGCGCGGTGGTTCCCCTCCTTACCTGGTTGGCATCACCCCGAAACTGAAAGCAGGTGCTTAGGATGCAGGGCGCCTGCATCCTGCGCGCTGCCTGATTGGCCGGCGCGCAAGTCCTGGCAGCGCGCCTGCTCAGAGAGGCTCCTGAGGGTGGGGGCTGCCAGATGCAGCCCCGGCCACTCAGGCGGCGCTCAGGATGCAGGCGCGCTGCATCCTGGGTGCCTGCTTTCAGTTTCGGGGGTGACGCCGACCAGGTAAGGAGGGGAACCGCTGCGCTCCCCCCAGGGTGGGCTAGGGCAGGCTTTAGGCAAGCTTCTGGGGTGAGGGCAAGCTGCAGCAGCGAGGTCCCCCAGCTCGCCAGGCTTGGCTCCAGGGAGCCAATCATGGCGAGCCGGGGAAGAGCCCTCCTTCCCGGATCGGAGACGGGTGCCGTGTGTCCGCACAGCACCCGCCTCCAATCTGGATCAGCGCTGCGTGTGCGGAGGCATGGGTGCGGGGTAGATCCGCATCTCTTGGATGCGGATCTACCCCGTAAAACTGGATCTACCGTGCACCTGGAGCTATTAAAACCAGTTCCCCTGGGAGCCGGTTTTAATAAATCCGGGTGCCGGAGATCCTGTTTTATTTGCCCCTGTGCCGAAGCACCCTTAGTGGTCTGGAAAGCATGTCCTAATAGGAACAGTTGAAGGATCTAGGAATTAACTAATGTAAATGGTAGGCTACCCCCCCCCCCCCGCCCAATTGAATACTTACTTTCTGTTTGATCGCTGGGTGGTCCTCGTCAGGGTACTGCCATCATGCATGCACTGCCCTCCATGACTGCCTGTGTGCCTGGGCCATCACCATGGTGATGCTGACATTCTGAGCAGTTGTGCTTGCGTGGCCACTTTGATGACTTCCTCAACCAGTAGAGGTGCAAATGGTCATTGGCTGGACACTATCAGATAAGTTGGGATAAGGGTTGGTAAGGTTGTTGAGCATGATTTTGTGCTTTCCACCTAGTCAGAAATTAGGCAACTTCTGGGCAACTTCAGGGGGTGTTTCTATGCTGCAAACATCTCCTGCCAGTGTAGATGCACCTGCCCAGATGTTGCCTAAGTCCAAATTGCCCCCAACTCATGAGTTTTCTTATCTGCATGATGCTACATAAAGAGCAGAGCAGCCCTCTCTAGTTTCCAACAATGTGTCAAGAGGACCATGGCACTGACGGATCTAGGTCAGTGTAGAAAGCCCAATTAAAGAGCGAGAGAACAAATCAGCAAAGTGACAAGTTGGTTTCTTATGGCATTGCCTAACTCAGAGAATCCACTTTTGGTTAGATGATGAGGGAAGAAAAGTGATGTGGCCATCCTTTTATTCTGAAGGTGGATAAAATATGACTAAAATTTTTGTTGTTTTGACTTTCCCAAAGTGTTTTTCTTCTTCCTTTCCTTTCCTGACAGTGTTCCGAATTCCTATGGCAAAAAAGAAGAAGAAAATATATCCTTGGTAGAGTGGTTTCATCTTGTGAACTCTATTAAACATGAGAGGTTGGAGATCCTTGTGTAAAGAGACCCTCTATGTTTGAAGTGTGACACACTAATTTGACAAATAATGTCTCTGCTGTGAACTTTGAGCTACTTGCTCTGGACCAAGGCCGTTAGAGTGAGTGTCTCGGAATGAAAGCTGTAATCCTACAATTATTATATCCTTATAAGTCTTACTATGATTATGTTGTTATTCAAGAAGTGATTCATTGCTTTCTCTGTTGCTCCTTGGGGGTTGGTTTACTTATTTATTTCACTGCTTTTTGCAGGCTGCCAAATTTGGTCCATGTTCAAAAATTCAATTAAATAGTTTGCATTCAAAGTTGTTTGTCTCAAACTGATCATGTGGTTGTTCGAACATCAGGAAACTGGATCAAACCGAAGCAGTCCCAGCTTGCAAACATGGACAATTTGGGCCTCTTCGCACTTGGCTGTACTCTGGGGTATATCTCAGGATAGGGATCTGTTGTCCACATGCTACTGCAGACTCTGGTGGGCCTCACGTTGGGCCCCAGAAATCTGATTCGATTTGAATCTTTTAAATTCAAACTTAACAAGGTTAGTTAAATTTTGAATTTTTGATTCGAATCTGCACATACAAATGTCAACAACATTCGTACTGTATAGGCACATGCCCATCTTCCCCACATCTGTCCACATCTGCGGGAAAGATGCAGATCTTCAAGTACGCATCATGTACAAACCTGTACAGATACAAATGACTGGATAATTCGAACAAATAGTTCCGAAATTCAAAATTCAATTTGAATGTTTACATTTGAATTTCAGGAAATTCTATTTGAGTTTGAGTGTCAAAATTCAAATTTCGAATACCTACGAATATTTGTGCACATCCCTGGTGGACAGTAGACCTTTATTCCAGGATATATTCCAGAATAAGGCCAAGTGTGAACAGACCTTTGACTGAACATGTTTGCTGTGGTTTTGCCCTTGAATAGAGCTTCTTTTCCAATGTGATAATTGGGAATTGTTTTGAAATGGTTCACTGTTGAAGCAGACTCATGGGTGTTTGGTTCAATGAAATAAACCTGTGATTTTCATTAATGCATATCTCTACTTTAGGGATCTGGGAATTCCTCGTTAGCTTGAAGACCTGGACTTCAGCCCAGAAGTCCACTGATAACCATGTTTTCTTTGCCATCAGACCCACTTCAGGTTTCAAAGCCTGATAAGCTGAGCAAAACCAAGGAAAACATCCCCAAACCTTCCTCTCTTCAATAGGTCAAGAGATCTACTTGCTTGAAATGGGGTTCTGACACTGGGTCTCAGCTATGGAAACAGCCGCGTCTGTGGCAGCAGGAAACAACACAGGCTTTGAACCCTTTGGCAGCTGGCATTTGGCTGGCACAAAAGGACAGATGGTTGCTTTCACACCTGCCTAAGACATATGGCTGCCTACCTGCCAGCTCATTTGCAGTCTTGAACTTTTCAGAATGCGTCAGGGCATAGGTTTCAAAACACATCATGACTAACAAGCCCCCAATTAGCCCTGTTCATATATTTGAGCATGGGTAAAAATGCCAAAGGTCAAAAGAGTTGAAAATTCATTTCGATTTCTACTAGGGTCATCATGCTCAAAGAGAGAGAGAGACAAAGAAAACACTCATACTAACACCTGGGCACGGAAAGCATGTTTGTGAAATGAAATCATAATTCAGATACTTGGCAAATGAGGCAGCTGTGTCGCTTGGACAGGTCATTGCGCTTCTTGAGAACATAAGAGGAGCCCTGCTGGATCAGACCTACGGCCTGTGTAGTCCAGCATCCCATCTCACACGGGAATCCAACAGTTGCTCCAGGGCATTCTCAAGGAGAAGACGAAGCCGAAACTCTCACCTGCCCTCGAATCCTTGCAAATGGTCAAGGGTGTGCACGAATGCATTTTTTGCATCCAAATTCGAGTTGAATCTAATATTCAAAAATTCAATTTGATCGGGGCTGTTTGAATCCGCACATTCAAAAATCCAATTTGAATTCGAAAATCCAAATGTTGGCAACATTCATGCTATATGCATCCCGTTTTCAGCCTGCATTATAAGCACAAATGCGCACTATATTTGCATGTGATACATGCGGATCTGTTCATTCGTTTGAATGTGTAAATTCAAATTTTCAAAAATCCAACTCGAATTCGAATGCCAATATTTGACAGATTTGAACCAGATTTTTGCATTTTTGAATATCTGTGCCCATCCCTACCTTAGAGGAAATTAGAAGGAGCAGGGTGGACCATTCAAATGTTGAACCTGGAGGTAGTACCTAGGCATCCATTGATACAATTTCTCCATGAATTTATCTAACCATTGCCCTTTCCATGTTGAGCCTTGTACCAGAAGTTATTAAAGCATATGGGACTGCTGTTCGCATGCTAGTGTGAACTACGGCTGGCCCTGAGCCTCCAATCCTGCTTTGCCCACATTGGACAAGGCTAGACCTTAGTCCGATATTGCATTGAGGTCTATAACCTGCTTTGGACCAGTATAGAAGTGTGCACATTGCATATCACTGTGGTCCAATAATAGGAATGCAAGATGATTTGTATTCATTTGAATATGTCCCCTTTGTCTCTGGGGCAAGCAGTCCCTAAATATTTTATTTATTTATTTACATTTCTATCCCACCCCATACCTGAAGGTCTCTGGGTGGGTAACAACAGATTAAAACAGGACACAAATTAAAACAAATGAAATACAGATTAAAACAAGATGCACATTTAAAAACACCTTAAAAATTCAACAAATTTAAAACTGTGCACTCCCTAGTGCATTAATAGTGATGTCATTGTTACTGGAGAGGGAGAATAGAACCTCAGCCAAAGGCCGAGGCAAACAGGTATGTCTTTATGTCCCTCCTAAATAAATACAAGGAGAGGGCTTGGAACACCACAAGGGGGAGGCCATTCCACAGTCTTGGGGCCAGCGCTGAAAAAGCTCTCTCCCGGGTGCCCACCAACCTCACTACTGAAGGTGGCGGGATGACCAGGAGGGCCTCATCGTTGGATCTTAAGGCATGGGCAGGTTGGTATGGGAGAAGGGGTTCCTTTAGATATTTGGGGCCCAAGTCATTTAGGGCCTTATAAGTCAGAGTTAACACCTTGAATTGGGCCCGGTAGTGAATTGGCAGCCAGTGTCAAAACGATGTACTGATGGGCATACTGACACCTTTTCAGGCATCCTTTTAGGTACTTTTGATACCAAGTATGGTGGAGCAGTGTATCCTGCATGATCTTCTTTTTGCTACTGATGCTGGGAAAGTATTACCAAATGCCTCCTCTGTCTCTTCTTTTTTCCTCACCCACTGAGGGGCGGATGTTATATTGATAGCTGCATAGAGTTCCTTCAGTCTATGACAGTCCCTTATTATGCTCGCACTAAAATTCGCTGTCATGGTACAAAGCACGGAGATAATTCCAAGAGAAACCTCATAATGGAGCAAAGAGAAAACCCTTGGCCAAACGACATTTCACTTCCATTTCTCTTGATGACTCTAATTTAACATTCAGCAAACGAGCCGTTTGATCCGTGTCTCCTTCACAACTGTATTGCTTTTCTTCCTCCACCAACTTCATAAATCATGACAGCATCGTGACAAAGATGCTGGATCAGTAGGCAAGGTTTTACCTGGAAGAAATGGCCAGAGGGAGCCTTTACTTTAGCTCAGGATGTGGACAGAATTCATTCACCTAGACAGGTGTCAAACGGGTTCAGTTAGTTGACAGTTTGCAGAAAACTTGGGTGTGCAAATGGTTTGAATGAGAATCGCACCACCTTGCTGTTTGGAAAACCCTGGTCAAATAGAAGAAGAAGAAGAAGAAGAAGAAGAAGAAGAAGAAGAAGAAGAAGAAGAAGAATTGGCTTTTCTACCCCACTTTTTTCACCCATTTAAGGAGACTCGAGGCTGCTGACAAACCTTCTCTTCTCCCCACAACAGATAAAGAAGCAGGTGGCCTGAGAGCTCAGAAAAAAAAGCTGTGACTAGCCCAGGGTCACCCAACTGGCTTTATGGAAGATGATGATGAAGAAGAGTTGGCTTTTCTACCACACTTTTCTCACCCATTTAAAGGTACTCAAAGTGCCTGACAAGCCTTCTGTTCTTCTCCCCACAACAGACACCCTGTGAGGTAGGTGGGGTTGTGACTGCTCAGAAAGGAAGCCTTGACTAGCCTAAGGTCACCTAGCTGGCTTCGTGGAGGAGTGCAGAATCAAACCCCATTGTTATGAAATAGGAGTCCGACATGCTAACCACAAGACCAAAGTGCCTGTTTCACTATGTTTCACTTGGACCCTTTCTGCACTTGGTCTTATTCTGGAATATATCTCAGGATAGTGGTCTACTGGCCACAAGATAAAGCAGACTATGGCAGGTCCCACCTATGGCCTTCCATAGTCTGCACCAGCATACAGACAGCAGAACCCCATGCTGAGATATACTCCAGAATATGGCCAAGTGGAGAAATGCTCCAGCAGGTTCGAATGCAAACCAAACCACCCTGTTGTTTGAAATAAAAACAAACTGAACCAAACCAAACCAAGGGCTGTTTGGTTCAATTCAAATCAAGACACTACATTTCAGTTTGCACACATCCCTATTTGGTTCTTTTTATCAGCCCGAGTCACTTGATATCATGTGCAGACTAGAATGCAGCTTGCATTATGCTCTAGGGATGTGCACAAATATTCGTAGGCACTTGAAGTCCAATCGAATATGCTAAATTTTGACATTTGAACTCAAATAGAATGTCCATAAATTCAAATGCAAACATTTGATTTGAATTATCTGGACATTGGCTTGTGTACAGGTTCATATACGATGCACATTTGAAGATCCGCATCTTTCCTGCATCCGTATTCATTTGTACGGATCCATACGGGATGAAAATGGGTTGCATACGGGATAACTACGGGACGCATACGACGTGTATGGACACATACGGATATGTATGGATGTGGGGAAGATGCATACGTTGTCAACAATCATATGTGCAGATCTGAATAAGAATTCAAACACATAGATTTGAATTTGGTAAATTTGAATTGAATCTTGTTCAATTCGAATTTAAAAGATTCAAATTGAATTGGATTTTTGGGTATTTGGTTCTATTCAAATAGAATGTCAAAAAACCATTTGTGCAGACAACAACATCACGCGCCTGTGTCTCTCTGCACAATTTTGTCATGCGGAAGGTGGGAGAAACTTCCTCTTCCCTGCCCAAACCAGCTTTTGCTGTCTATCCTTTCGGAAAGCAGATTTCAGGAGACATGACCCAAGATGCCTTTGGCCCCAGGAACATTTATTTGGCATGCATTAGTTTGCCCATGACAGATCAGGCTCAGCATGCGCCCTCGTTTCATAGAGACTGTTTGTGAGCCTTCCACAGCGTGCAGCCCACCTGTTTTCAACCTTCCAGATCAGCTTGAGAAGCACAGCATGTTCATCTTTGCCCCTGCAGGTATCACCAAAGAGGAAGACAACAGAAGGCGATGCTTTAAAGACACATCACAAAGACCATCCTGCGCCATTCTGTCACTCTTCTCCCTTTTCATCTTCCTAGGGGGCTCTGGAGGAAGACCTTGGTGGCCGTTCCCCTGAATGAACTCAAGATTCATCTTCTTGCTAGCAGGCGCTTTATACAGAAACTAGGACCGACTAGGCCTCCGTGAAATGAAGCCTTTCAGGAAGCATTCCAAATTTATTTGCTTTTTCCAGCAGACGCCTGCCATTTCTCTGTTTTCTTTGCTTTTTTTCTCCTCCCGTTTCATATCTTATTTATGGGCATAAGCAAATGTAGCATTTATAACTGCCCACAGAGAAGGCCCAAAGCAGGGAAAGAGAGAGACCCACTGCCAGGAGAACGTCAGAAACCTTCAGCCTAAGAAACAGAACAGAAAAGCATCAGAAGCCATCAAGGCGCACTGTTGAAAAATGGATGAAAGGGGGGAAAGAAACAGGAGGATGGTCTTGTGAAGGACTCTGTAGAAAGACAGGGGCACGGGAATCCTCTTGCGCTGGTTCTGCACGTCTTTTGTGGGAATGGTCTAGCAGTACTAATCCACTATGAAGCCATTCCGGTGGGAGGAACGAGGGGTACCCGATGCATCTCAGAGGGGAGGGGAGGCTGCTCCATAGTCATGGGGCCACCACCAAGAAGGCCTGCCTGCTACTGAACCCCATCCCTTTAAGTACCGAGGGTAGTGTTGCAGACAAAAGGTCCTCAAGTTTCAGTCCACCTTCAGAGTGAGAGAACGCATCAGCAAAGTGACCAGTGATTTTCTTTCCAGATTACCTATGCCAAAAGTGAATTTTCTGTGGTATTTAGCACTGTCAGGAAACAGCATTTGCCACCGAGAAACAGATTTAAGAAAATCCATTTCCTGGCAATCCAGACTCCCAAGGATCCATTCAAAATAGGGATGGATCCTCAGAGGGCTCCTGCGTGTCTGCACACACCCGGGGAGGCCAGATCAGGCAGCCGGATCCCCTGGGTGCTGTGCAGAGGCCACAGCACCCATTCCAAAGGGGATCTGGCTTCCCACGCTGCCGACGCCGCCCCCGGAGCATGGAGCTGCCAGTCACTGCATGTTTCCAGTGGTGCGCGGCGCACGGGGGGAGGGCAAAAGGAGGTAGACAGGCCTGCTTCTGCTCTTCCCAAGATGGCACCCACCAGCAAATCCGGCCCCTCGCCTCTCTGTGTGCGGAAGTGTCCTGCTTCTAACCGGATCGAGGCGAGGGGCCAGATGGAAGACCTAATTTTTGAGGTCTTTCCGGAGGCTGGATTCTTTGGAAGCAAGACCCAATTAAGAACGGGTCTTGCATGCCGGAGTGCGGAAGCAGCCTCCGTGAAGAGTCCCGAATCCGGCCTCCAATGCGGAAGGCAAGTCTTAATGTGTATCTAATGTGTCTTGTATGTGCCTTTAAATGTGTTCTTAGTGCCTATGCCGAAACACCCTCTTACTCCAAAAGTGGACTGAAGCTGGATTAAACCTTAAGTGTGACCACAGCTAAAAAAAAGCATACCTTAAAGCAAGGGCTGGAAAATATGGAAGAGAGCTATAAAAGGACTGGAGCACAAATGCAAAATCAGGGCTGTGGTCACACCTAAGGTTTAATCCCGTTTCAGTCCACTTTCAGAGTGAGGCTGTGGTCGCACCTAAGGTTTAATCCAGCTTCAGTCCACTTTCAGAGTGAGAGAATACACCAACAAAGTGACAAACTTTTCCCCCCAGTGTTAAATAACTCAGAAAATTCACCTTTGGGATAGATAATGTGGAAAGGAAACACACTTTGCTGAAGCTGGATTAAACCTTAGGTGTGGCCACAGCCTCACCCTGAAAGCGGATTGAAGCCAGATCAAACCTTTGGTGTGACCACAGCCCAGAAGTTACAGCTGTTTCCATCAGATGATATATCCAATTTCCTCCCTTCCTGTAATTGTTTTCTAGCCCATTTCGGCTAGGGACGGTTCATGTTCTTTTTCTCTCTTCTCAGACCTCCCCACCCGTGGCAAAGCACCTCATCTCAGATTTACAGGCAAGCTTTGTGAGAGGCTCCCAATTTCCCATCAGCTTTGACAAAAGGCTGTTGTTTTCTTTAACTGATATGATTGATTGCTGACTCACTGCAGATCAATCAAGAACTGATGAGGAATCTTCTCATCGTAAAGGACAACACACCCGATCATTGCCCTGAGAGTTTTCCCAAGTCTTTTGGTAATAGCTAAGAGCTTCAATTATTTTGTACAAGACTTGACTGAGAGACAATGTCCTGGTGACCTTTACAAGCAAAAATAGAGAAGAGCTGGAAAACAATAAGCATCATCCAGCCCTGAGCAAAGATTTTGCCTCTCGTAAGTCACAGCATTCAGCCATCAGGATGTCCAAGGAGGTCTGAGTTAAAACAAAATGCAAACTACTTGTGTATACAGGATCAAACCCTGAGCCAAGGCTAAACTGGCTCATAGGTGTAGGAAAATCCACATTGGGGTAGAAATCATACCAGGGTTGCTTCCACACACGCCTTGCCTATCATGGGCAAAAATAGGATGTCCTAGCTGAAGACAGGCAATTGATCCCATGCTAAGTGTCAATGGCTACTAGAATGAATGCCTAGGTACATCTTTCAGGCTGGTGGGAAAGCAGGATGCTTCTAAGGCCGTTTGCTGGGATTCGAGAGCAGGCAAAGGTTTGTCCTTGTCTCTGCTTGAGATGCCCATGAGCATTTGGTGGGCCACTGTGTGCGACAGGAGGCTGGACTAGATGGGCTGCGGCCTGATCCAGCAGGGCTTCTCTTATGTTCTCTTAAGATGTATTGCTGGTGGGACAAGAGACAACTAACTGCACCAGAGATGTGCATGAATGTTTTTTTGACATTGTATTTGAATCAGATCAAATACCCAAAAATCCAATTTGATTCAAATCTTTTAAATTCAAATTTAGTGAGATTCGATCCAAATTTACCAAATTCGAATCTACTTGTTAGGATTTTTTATTTGAATCTGCACATACGAATGTCAACAACATTTGTAGACGCCCGTACGCATCTTCCCCACATCTGTACACATCTGTACGCATCCTATAGTTATCCTGTATGCAACCTGGAGCGCTGGAGATTAGGACTGGAACAGAAAGGTGTCAACATAGTGACCCAAACTGAGGATGAATTCAGGAAGGATTATCAGGCGTTGAGTGTAGTCAGATTTAGTGCATTTTGAGCCCTGTTTCTTAATAAGGTAGGCTATTTCGTCAAGCCCTAGATGCAGGGAAGATGGAATGGTGGGCCATTCTAAGTGCAAAAAAGCCCATCGCCTTATCCCAAGGCTGCTCAGAATAAAGATGAGCTAAAATTAATTACTGGCAAAGACAGTTTACTTTGCAAGATGAAGCAAGATGAAGCAACCTAATCAAGTGAGATAGTCTCGAATCTATGGGGGTTATGAATAATGAAGGAATATCCATGTTAGCTAGTTGAGCTGTGGATTGGATTGGGGCTCCAAAGACGGATGACGCCACTTTTGAGCTTGCGATTTCTTCGAACCAAACAAGACTTCTGAGTTAGAAGCAGGCTATATGGAGTCTTTTTTTAATGTCTGAGAAATTGAAAAACAGCAGAAGAAAGTGTTTCACCATACAGCATGAAAAGTAGAACTCTGTGTGTGTGTGTCTGTGTGTCTGTGTGTGTGATTCTTAAGTTTAGTTTCTTACTCAGGAGCAATGATTTTTCTTTCCAGGTCATTCTAACCTCAGGGCTTTGGCGAAGGAATGCTTGTGGGTCAATGTACCTTTACATCCCATGTGCTCTTTGCTACTTCTCCTTCTGACACTGGCTTGGGAAATGGTAGAGCTATGCTTAACTGCTTGGGGTTTGAACTGGTTTGAATCAATCAGGGTGGTTTGAAAAGCTCAAGTTCGAACCAAACACCTTGTCTGTTTGAGAACAGCATTCAAATGCAAACCGAACAAAAGGGTGTTCTAATAAACCTAGCAAGCATGCTTCTGTCTGAGGTTCAAATGGGTTTGAAAGTGTTTGAACAGTTCCTGTTCACTTTGATTGGAAGGGAACACTGAAGCAAGGAATGACATGGACACGGGAGCGGAGAAGAGTTGCTTGCTTTTACTAGGTGACATAGTTGCTTATATATCATAACACAGGATATACATTGCATAGATCATTCCGGGTAGACAGGAAAGAACCCTGGCTAGAAAGGAAACACCCAGATGTTGGTTGATCTAGCGTCTGATGTCCTTGTGAACAATTTGTGCAAGCGATGCTCTTGACATAGTATGTGTCTAGCTTAAGAGAGATAAGGAAGGTATGTGTCTTGCTTAAGAGAGATAAGAGGGGTCAGCATGCTCTGGGAAGCATCCTTCTGTTGAGGTTTGCTATCCGAGTAGGGAAGCGTTCTGACAAGCATGCTCTAGGAAACTTCCTTCTGCTGAGGTTTGCCATCCGAGCAGGGAAGTGTTCCCACAGAACACAACACAAAACACAGGCCATGGTCATCTCTATGCTAGATATTAAGTAGGAATGCAGAATGAATAGGGATTTTCACTGATTTTTTTTTAACATTCTATTCAAATCAAATTTAATACCCGAAAATCCAATTCAATTTGAATCTTTTAAATTCAAATTTAACAAAATTCGATTCATATTTGCCAAATTTGAATCTATTTGTTCAAATTTTTGATTCAAAACTGCACATATGAATGTTGACAACATTCCAATGTGTACCTACACATGTTCTTGTCATCAGTACACATCCATAAACATCTGTACCTGTCTGTATGCATCCCGTAGTTACCCTGTGTGCAATCCGTTTTCATCCCGTACGGATCCTTGCAAATGCAGTACACGAGCCCATATACATATGAATGTCTGGATAATTCAAACAAATAGACCTGAAGTTCAAAATTCAATTTGAATATTTACATTCAAATTTCGGGATATTCTATTTGAGTTCAAATGTCAAAATGCGGCACATTCGGATTTTGAATGCCTACAAATATTCATGCACACTCCTAGGCTGAGTCTCAAGCCAGCATTTTAGAGCTTTTCTGCACTTAAAGGCTGTTACTTGAACCAGTGGTTCTGGAACAGTGATGCTCACCAGTTCGGATCATGGGCAATGTAGTCTGGAACAATGTTATCCACATGGCAGTGCTGTTCCAGACCAGCTCCTGCACCAATCTCCAAGCCCTCACAAGCTTTGGGACTGGACTCTGGGGAATCTGAAAGGCTAGGAACAAAAGTTCCTTGTTTTGGAGCAAGTAGGGAACCTGTTTTGCCCATGCACCTTGCTGCCAAAATGACCTCCTGGTAGTCAGGAACATGGAGATACATTTTCTGCACGAATCCATGTTCCGGGACAGGTCTTGCTAGTTTTATCTACTGGCAATCCAGATAAAGTGCCCTTTTAGTCGAGTTCGAGTGTCGAAATTCAGCACATTCAACCAGATTTCAAATGCCTAGAGATATTTGTGCACATCCCTAAGAATGAATATAATTCCCCTTTTCCCAGGTGCCGTCACATTGACAGAATAGAGTCTTACCACTTTCTTTATTGAAATTATGCTGGCTGGGCTACTACTAGTGCTACGATCAGTTAAAAGATGGATGCCTGAATTCAATACATCCCTGCTTTGGATGACCATGAGCCACTGTTGCAAGGAAGCATAAAAATAGCAAAGAATAATTAAAACTCAAGCCCAGGTAGCTCAGGAGCCAGCTCCTAAATGAG
Source organism: Aspidoscelis tigris stejnegeri (assembly GCA_023333525.1). Lineage (NCBI taxonomy): Eukaryota > Metazoa > Chordata > Lepidosauria > Squamata > Teiidae > Aspidoscelis > Aspidoscelis tigris. The sequence continues at coordinate 21,593,674 of JALMGA010000012.1, read as the reverse complement.
CTTAATTGCTTCACTTCTTAACAAGCCCTGCTGCGGAAGATTTCTGCTCATGTCTCTTTATGTCTCCATAACTGAAGGAGCTAAATTTGTTTTCCTCCACTCCTTTTATTTAATAAATGCTGAAAATGCAGGCAGGGGGTCTGGAATTTTCCTTGCAGAGGTCCTCGCCTGCTTTGCAGCTATAGTATTGCTTGAAGCCCATAGATATCCGTTTTTCACCAAAATGGATAGATATAAAGCACATTCCTCTTCTTCTCCCTTGCAGAGAAGGAAGCAGAACAAAGCAGAACATAATGAACTGCAGGCAGTTAGATATCTGCCACATCATCGGTTATGAAGAATATGCATCCAAAGGAATATGCATCCAAAGGAGATGAGCATGGATGGCTAACATTTGCTAACATTAATAAATGCATAAACCGGAGACGTTTTCGCATTACTCCCATTCCATTTGGAACGGGAGTAGGACGGGAAGATTAAGACAGCTCACGACGCTTTCACCTTTCACACACAGGAGCGCAGGAGCGCGTGTAAACGCGTTCCGGCGCGTCTGTGTGCGAATGCTCAAAGCATCGTGAGCTGTCTTAGCCGGCAAAGGCCGGCCAGGGGCGCGGAGACAGCCGCGGAGGCAGATCGGCAATCAGCTGATTGTCAAACAGCTGATTGTCGAAGCCGCGCCGGCGTCGGAGGCAAGCCCGCAGCTGTTAGGGAGGGAGAAGCAGGCGCGAATGCTTCTCCTCCCGAATGCCTGCGGGCGGCTCGTCCGCGTTCGAACGCATGTAGAGCACTTTAAAGTGCTCTACATTTCGAACGCGAGAAAGACAGCTGCGGACACGTCGGAGCGCAAGCCCCGCTCGGGCAATGCGTATGCCGTGTCTGCAGCTGTCTCCCACGCGTACCGTTCAGCCCCGTGCGAAAACGTCTCTGATTGCGGGAGATTTTTTTTTTTTTAAGTTAATACACGAAGGGAAAAGAAGGAAAATTCAGTACATTTACTCAGTAGTAGGGGTACGCATGAAGCCCATTTCCCATATTCAATTTGGTACGTACTGAATGTGGGAAAATTCGGCTTCAACTGAATCCTGCTCCCAGGAAGCTGGGGGACTTTGTATTCCAATGAATATTTGTGCATGAAATGACGTAAAGGTCCCCCATCCCTTCCCACCCCTTCCTGCACCCCCTTATCTATCCTCATGGCCACCATAGTAGGGGTGTGCACGAATACTAAAAAAAAAATGGATTCAAATCTGTTAAATTCGAATGTAACAAGATTCTATTCGTCTTTGCCAAATTCAAATCTATTTGTTTGAATTTTTTATTTGAATCTGCTGCACTTGCAAAGAGGAAGTGGCTTTTCAGCCTCCAAAAAGTTAAGGGGGCACCACCACGCCCCCCAAAAGTTAAGGGGGCACATCGGGGGGTGGGAGGCTGCAGTGGCGTCTTCAGGGCCTATTTCGGCACTTCCTGGAGGCCAAAACAGTCCTTCTGGCTTAGTGTCATGTGACCCACATCCGGGGATCGCACAACGTTGATCCAGACATGCCTTTACATGCACATGCCTACTCAGTAGCCACATGCGTTCCTCCTTCCCTTCCCTTCCCTTCCCTTCCCTCCCTCTCTCCTTCCTGTTTTGGTAAGAGCTGCTTCATACCATGTGAGGATAGTATGACTTGCCAAGGCTGCTCTTAAACATGTCAAAACATGCTGACATTTTGAAGGCTCTAACTTCCAAAAACAAATAAGTTATAATGCACAAGAAACAATAGGAACAGGAGAAATATAGAAGAAAAGAACAGAGATAGGGGAAAGTATATGCAATTTGTGGATTATGGGGCTGTTTTGTATCCCATTGTTTTTAAACCCTGCAGACAAACCATATAGGATACTAGCCTCCTTTTTAACATTAACCCTAAAATTGCAAAATTGCACTACATAATCTATTTTTAAAACGCTACACAAAAATATCACAGAGTTATTCCACTTATACTGATGGGGATAAAAGCAGCTATTGGATGTCTTCAAGCAGATACTGGAGAAACATCTGTTGAATTGGCAATAGCAGAACATGCTTGGTCAGAAAACCAGAAGATCTTATTCGAACAAACAGAAACCATAGCCAAGGTAAAGGGATTTCAAGAACCGGTTACCAGAGAGACCACTGAAATACAAAAACACCCCCACAACTTCATCATGGACCAAGGCCTGTTTCTCAGCAGCATCCTGAAGCCTTTGTATAGAAAAAAGCAAAACAGAGATTCACACCTGAGTTCTGCAAACACACAAGTCACTAGTCACTCACTCCCAGGGATTTCACCTATACACAGTAAACAAGTTAGCCCCAATGATCCACTATTAACACCTTCACTCAAGGAAACAACGCCAACAGGGTGCAGCCAGGGAAAGACCAATGACTCATTAGCAACTCAAACAAAGGAAGAGTTGACAATCAACCAGCAGACATCTATAAGAAGAGAAACAAGATCTATTAAGATACCAGTCACCCTTGACTTGGTGAAGAGCAAATACCTCTGCAGATGAATATCCGAAAGCATAGGTTCTCAGAAGAAAAAAACTAGAACACCGCATAACAGCCCAAAAACTTCTAAAAATGAAACATGGAGAATAGGTCTGATCCTACAAAGGCAGTCAGAGCCTTTCATATCGTGCAGGATGAGGCTAAAATATGTGCACAAACAAGGATAACACCCAGGAGCTCTCCAGTTTCTCCCAAACACTTCCCAACCCCAACCACCTTCCTGCCTTCTGTTGACTGAGCTCAAGTCTGGTCCTCTGGGGATGGTTTGATTTGGATTCCAGCATGAACCAGACTGCTAGTCTCGGTTGCCCAAAGAACCCCTGCAAATTCTAGAGCTCCATCTACACATATTAAACGAAGAAGCCCAGAACTGGCAGATCTCCATTACACAGTAATTGCATCTTAACCAGGCTTCACGCAAGTGGTCTCCATTGGGAGTAACGGACCCTGAGCTCATTTAAAGCACTGTTGCTACATAATGGAGACACAACCATGGATGTCATTGTTCCCTTCCCACCTTTAATCCACATCAAAGGCCAGACGATGTACACAGGAAATGCCCTTTTCTGCTCTCTAGTGTGGAGTAAGGCTGTTAGCATGTAGATGCTAACAGTAGGGAGCATTATTCATCCAGATTCAGACGTTCAGATTCAAATCAAATGTTGGGACATGTGAAGGCTGACATTTGAATTAGAACTGAATGCTTCAGAAGATTCGTACAAAGCTTTGTTACATGGGAGGTGGGAAAGCAGCTGACCCAGTCACATCTGCAATGGATCCGGAGTGGGTTCAGAGTGGATTCAGGGTACATTTGATGTGTTCCAAGCGGATACATATGGGATACGTATGGAACATTCATATCTAATTGAGTCCTACCACATTTGAAGAGGGTCTATTTGAACAAATTAGGATTGTGCACGGATGTATTTTTGACATTCGGATCTGAGTAGATTTGAATGTCATAAAATCTTATTCGATTCAGATATTTAAGATCCGAATGTCATAAAATCCAATTCAAATCTGTACCATTCGAATCCATACATTCAAATGTTAGATTTGTATTTAAAGATATGAATGTCGACAACATTCATATCTATTATACATATTTTTACGCATTCCATAAAAATCCGTATGCATCCCGTATTATACCGTATGCATCCTGTTTTAATCCCGTATTCTAAGCGCAAGATACATATAATTTTTGTGCAGATATGTATATGAACAGATACAAATCTACACATTCAAATTATTCAAAAATCCATATCGGATTTTTGAAAATCCAATTTGAGTTCAAATGTTCAAATTCAGATTTTTGAAAATCTGATTCGTGTTTGAATGTTGACATTTGTCGGATTCGAATCAAATATTCAAACTTTCAAATATTCATGCACATCACAAGAATGAATATGAATGTTCTAGCATTCAGTTCAATACACATCCCTAGCTACGAGCTCTGAGTTGCTTTAGAGATACTTTTGTTTTATTAACTGTGTGTGGATGAAGCTTAGGATCCCATGACAAATCATCTGGAATTTCCCTGGTGCTGCATGGGACCTGTAGTCTTGCAATAGCTGTTTGTGAAATTTGACTTGACAGTCTTGGGGGTAACAAGAATGTCACCCTCTGTCTCCAACAATGGAAATAAAAATAGTAATTTAGTTGGCGGGCGGTAGGATCCTTGGGGACAATGGTATTATTACAGAACTACCTTACACACTCTAAAGTAAAGGAAAACAGACAACTGGCCAAAGAACATCCCTGTTTTCCCCTCCAGTAACACAACCCAATAGGCAGATATGGAGGCAGGTAATGCACATTATTATATTCAATAATTGTAATGTGTTTTAAAAAATAGGATCTTAAATAACTGTGTGCACTAGGATCACTATGCTCATAGAAAATAAACTAGCATCAGCAGTGCTTGATGGATTCTTCCATGTTCTGCCCTCTGTGAAGCAGCAAAGAGACAGGTGTGAAACTGGGGTGGGGTTAGAGAATGGGATGAAAAGAAGAAGAAGAACTGGCTTTTCTACCCCACTTTTCCCACCCATTTAAGGGGACTCAAAACGGCTGACAAACCACCTGTTCTTCTCTCCACACCAGATAGCCTGTGAGGTAGGTTGGGCTATGAGAGCTCAGAAAAGAGCTGTGACTAGCACAAGCTCACCCAGTTTCATGAGAAGGGTGGAATCGAACCTGGTATTCCCAGATAAGAGTCCGGCTCTCTAACCGCTAGACCAAACTGGCTCAAGAGGAGTTGGCTTTTGAATATGTGCAGATTCAAATAAAAAAGTCAAACAAATAGATTTGAATTTGGTAAATTTGACTCGAACCTTGTTAAATTCCAATTTTAAAGGTTTGAACTGAATTGGATTTTGGGGTATTCGATTCAATTCAAATAGAATGTCAACAAACAAACTAACATCCATGCACATCTCTAATTTAGCAGTCTGCTGTTTGCTACTGAGCCCAGTTCAAGATATTGATATTAACAGACAGAGCCCTAAAAGGCTTGGGCCCTGGTTACCTAATGAAGCACCTTTTCCCATATAGACCTGCCTGAATGCTCAGGTCTCAAGTACACTTCTTGCAGTTCCTCCTCTCTCAGAGGTGCAGGAAGCAGGGCCTTTTCTGTGATGTCCCCCCAGACTTTGGGAACACCCTACCTCTGGCGGTTTACCAGGTCCCTTCATTAAATGGTGTTTAGCGCCTGGTTAAAACATTCATCTTCACCCAGACCTTTGATGTTTAGCTTCCTCTGAGTGTTGGCCTGCCAGGGAGGGAGAACAGGAGAAAGGGAAGGAAGGTTATGAACTTTAAAATAAAATAAAATAAACTTCAGGACCTTTTCCTAAGTTCTCAAATGCAGAAAGGACCTAACGTCACTGACTTCCTGAAGAGCATAGCCATCACCTAAGGCAGCAGCATGCTTCAGCCACAGAGAATATCCAGGAAAATACAGTTTGTCATTGGGACAGTGTTTATTGTAACTCATGGGTCATTACTCATAAAAATTACAGCCCCTGTGCGTTACAAATAAAGGATGCGACAGATACAAATGTCTTGGTCTTTCTTGCAAATGATTGTGTTAATGGAGGTGGCTGGCTGCAGTGAGATTAGTCTGGTCATGTGGCAGATGGGTGCAATAGAGTGTCACTTGTCAGGGGGACTTTTGATGGAGAAGATTTATCATCTGCCCGACGGCCGGTCCATCCTCCTAATGATTGCATCTCCAGCGCTGTAGATAAATGAATATGGTGACCTCACGTAGACTGAGCAACATTTGTGTCACCTCACTGAGATCAATGCTAACATAATCAGATATTTCCTAGGCTTTATTACTTACTCCACAGCTCGGGCTGACAATTCCTGACAATGTGGATTTTTTCCAAGAACAGAATACTATGGCACAAAAGTTAACTGTCCTCCAAGAGTCTGCCTTGATGACACTTCCTTCAGAATAAATTGTGCTTAGGAAATTCTGTGCCTGGTTAAAAAACAACTCAACACAAAAATTAAATACAACCTTGGAGACTTGTAAGATACAATCAGATGTATGCTGTTGGTCTCTAACTGCTATGTGTGTGTTTGTGTAATGTTGAGCCCCATATAGACCTCACTGCCAGGCAAGTGGGAGAGGCCTTATTGGTGGTAGCACCCACCCTATCAGCGGATAAGAGTGCAAAATAGGATAAGAAGGCTTTGTCTGCAGTAGTTCCAAGCTGCGGAATAATTTCCACTCTGATGTACATCTGGCCATTAGGGGTGTGCACACAAATACAATTTTTGACATTTGATTTGATTCGAATCAAATATTCAAATGTCTGAATTCATAGAAATAGAGAAAAAATGAATATATTTAAATTTGAACTGATTTGAATACATTCGTATCTATTTGTACGAATATTTGATGCATATTTGATGATATGAATGTTGACAACATTTGAATGTATCTGTACGCATCCGTATGTATCCTGTTTTTCTCCTATACAGATGCGTACGGATACAAACAAGATGCGTACAGATATGTATGTAATGTATATGGATACGTACACGTACGAATGTCCACATTATTCGTATGAATGATTCAAAATATTCATATCTGAATACTAAAAAACAAATGTCTGGACATTTGATTCAAATTAAAATATCCTAATTCGGCCAAATTAGATCGAATAATGAATATTTCAAATACTCTTTCACAGCCCTACTAGCTACTTCACTGCATATATTTAGATGTGGGTTTGAAGACCCACCTATTTATCCTGGCCTTTGGCTGAAGAAACTGCTAACCCCCTTTCAGGGCTTGAAATCAAACCAAACCACAGCGAGTCATGTTTGATCCTATAATCTGGATCAAAACTTAGAACCTGCTTCAAGATCAAATATCGAACTATTCACAAACAGTCCATGATTTTTTTAAGAAAGGGTATTTAAATACATTGAGAAAAGTCCTACTTAAGGGGACAGATGGGGTCAATTAAAATAGAGACAAAGGATTTGGTTTAACTCGGTTTCCCTGAATGCAACTAGTCTGGTTCAGATTGACCCAGCTCCACCCAAACAGAGGCTGGTTCAGATCAACTTGAACTGGTTCAACCTGAACTGTTCTAAATTGATTTGAACTTGCAGACCTCTAGCAGGTATACAGATGAACTCATAGCTTTGGTTTTGCAAGGCAAGCTGTGTTGAGATTTTGTCAGAACAGAATCTTCCTTCCCTGCTGAAAAGAAAGCTTTTGGGTTTTTTTTCTTTTACATCCTGCTGCATCCTTTTGCTGTCCGCAACAGAGTTTGCTGTCTGCTATCTTGGCTTGTTAAGCAGAATTCTTTTGTACATGTACAGACAAAACCAAACGCTTACTCGTGTAAGTGCCATCTGACTAGGAGACACAAATATCCTTCTGACATGGCTGTGCAGTTTCTAGTAAAAAGGAAAAAGAGGAAGAGGAAGAGGAAAAATTTCTCCCCCGATTTTTCTACCCCTGGAGGAATCAGTGCAGCCTTTCAAATATTGCTGGGATGTGTTCCAGATTTTTATCTAATGATTTTTGACTTAAAAGGAGTGGGGAAAGAGTCAAAGTTTTCTCCTTCCATATTTAAAAGCTAAAAGTGGAAAGAGGACCACGGCTTAATTATTTATTCTGTTGGGCATCTGGATTTATTGGTGCTATTTTGGGGGGCATTTTAGCAGGGATTATTCTAAAATCCTGGGCAATGGTGGGATGCATTTCACTCACAGGTTTCAATAGTACAATTCCACAGAGATTTTGCCCTAGCCGTAATTGGGGCATGCACAAATGCAATTTTTGGGATTCGATTGATTCAAACAGAATACCCGAAAATTCAAATCAATTTGAACCTTTAAAATTCAGATGTATTCACATTTGATTCTAATGGATTCAAATATATTCATTTGAGTTTTAGATTCAAATTTGCACTTACCAATGTCGACAACACTCGTATGTGCCCAGACACATCATTGTGCGTTCCATATGCATCCGTACACATGCGTACAAATGCACATCCAGTATGTATCCTGTATGCATCCCGTTTTCGTCCTGTATGGATCCGTGCAAATGCTGTCATAGCATAATAGCTCCACGCTGTTGTCCAGCATTAACACATGCCTTTGAGACCTGGTTAGGACATGTGATTAGCATAATAATTAAGAGCAGGAGCAGGAAGTCTTCCATTCCAATCAGCCCATGCAATAAAAATGCAGGATGCAGGAAAAATGCATACATGTAAGTATGTATCATGTACGTAAATGTAAATATATTTGAAAATCTGAAATTCGTTTGATGTTTTAATTCAAATTTATAGACATTCGATTTCAATTCAAATGTCAAAATTTGAACAAATTTGATTGAATTTTGAATGTTTTGAATATTCGTCCACATCCCTAATCATAATTGCTGCTGGTTGACTTGACCCATTCTGATTCTTCTACCTAGAGGTCCAATGCGTTTTAAAATATAAAATGATATATAAAATAATCCAGTCTAACGTGATAACCCAAGTTTGTCATTTTCTTTCTTTTTTCCTTTCCTTTGCCAATAGCTCTTAAAACAAGAAAACTGACATCTGGATGCTTCCAAATTTATTCATAAGTAGATAAGAAGAGCCCTGCTGGATTGGACCACAACCCTTCTAGTCCAACATCCTGTCCCGCACAGTGGCCCAACAACTGATCATGGGCATCTCAAGCAGAAGACAAGGGCAAAATCTTCACCTGCTCTCAAATCCCAGCAAAATGGCCTTAGAGGCATCCTGCCTGTCTCCCCAGCTGGAGGATATACCTAGGTATCCATTCTAGCAACCACTGATACATCTATCATCCATGAATTTGTCTAACCCTTTCTTAAAGCTACCTAGGCTGGTTGCTATTGCCACTTCTTTTGGCAACAAATTTCATAGACTGATAACCCTCTGGATGTAGAAATACTTCATCACCCAGGCAAGCATAGAATGGGAAGATCCATGTTCCATGTCTTCATGGAATATGTTTGATGTTCTGCTGATCTACAGACAGTAATTGTCTGATCCATTCTATTGCAAGGGCAATCATGGGGATATTTATGTTGCCTTCTTCACTCAAAATGGGAAGGGTATGTACAAAAGGAAGGAAAAGAATATGCCTTAAAATTCTCTGAAGTCCTTCAAATGTTTGTTACAAATTCTGCTACATTTGGATATTCCAGGACAAAGCATGCATATTCTGGAATATTGGTGCTTTATTTCAGAATATCCAAATACAATGGAATAAGTACATGGATGCAGCCTTGATGTTACTCTACCATTATGGGCCATCGCCTCTTTAAAGAGGTTTTTACTCCTTTTCCAGCTGATTTTTCATATAGTGCATTTTCACCCTAAATGGAACCACAATTAGCTGCATCTATTGTAATGCTACATAACTCAAAACCAAAAGGCCCTGCCAGCAGTTAGGGCAATGAGCAATTACTTCCATCTCTACTGATAAAATTTTCATGCCATGATATTTTTGGGGAATTAAACTACTGTACTGTTGCAAGAGGAATGCTTTTATACGTTTATTTATACATTTATCCTGCACATTTAGAATATTTCTTTACTGCTTCCAGTTTTAAAAATGCATAATGGCAAAGAACTCAATGTATTGCAGAGATTAGGGGTGTTTCTGCATTTGCCGCTGGAAAACGGATCAAAGAAGATCCTTTTTTTTTTGGTGATCTGATCATCCTGCTTCCACCCTCCCCAAGATGGTGGCCATAGGAACATCCGTCCTTTTGCCTGTCCATGTGCGGAAGCGTTCTGCTTCCACATGGATCCAGGCAAAGGGACAGACTGAAAACCTCATTTTTTAGGTCTTCGTTTAGATCCGTTTTTCGGCAGCAAGACCCGACTTAGAGACAGATCTTGTGCACCGAAATGCAGAAGCAGCCGCCAGGAAGGATCCCTAAAGAGGTCTCTAGTGTGGAAGTTAAGTACCAAGGGGTCTTCTATGCGTCTTGAATCTCGTGTAGAACTGGTTTCCATGGCCAGTGCAGAAACACCCTAGATAACCTGTTGGTCACAGAGCATTTCAGGACGTGATAGACAATTATTTATTTATTTATTTATTTATTTATTTATTTATTTATTTATTTATTTATTTATTTATTTATTTATTTATTTATTTATTTATTTATTTATTTATTTCCATTTCTATCTCGCCCCATACCCTAAGGTCTCTGGGCGGGTAACAACGGATCAAACAACATATTTAAAAACATATTAAGAACAAAATACAGATTAAAACATATTAAAAACACGTTAAGAACACAATACAAATTAAAACAAGGTACTTGGTTAAAAATTCCGATATAAAATTCTGATAAAAATTCTGATATATATAATTAGTGTCTTCAGGGCCTGTTACTTTCTTGTCTGCACATCCAAGGTTATACAATATCCTGCAGATGCTACATACTCCTTTGAGAAATCCAGTGGTGAGCCCCAAGACTGACTGATATCATATTAATAATGGGGAAAGCTAAATAACATGGCATTAGCATGTCCAGCCATTTCTCTTTCTTTTCTCTACCACACAATACTAGAACCAGGAGGCATCTACGAACCTGATGGATAAGGGAGTCTGATCAGACAAGGGAAAGCATTTCTTCACCCAGAGGCTCATTGGTCTATGGGATTTCCTGCCAGAAGAGGTGGTGACAGCAACCAGCCCTGATAGCTTTAAGGAAGTATTAGACAATTTCATGCATGATAGGATGGCTTCTAGAAGGGATCCTAAGGTATTTCTTCCATTTGCTTGGATTTGAGAGCAGGTGAAGGTGTAGGACAAGATGCTGGACTAGATGAGCTGTGGCCTGATCCAGCAAGTATCCTCTTATGTTCCCAAAAGACCTGCCCAATCCTCATAGAAATCTTGCCACCCCTATCTAAGGTATCATATTTGATAGTCTCCTGTGAGTGGTGAAAGCATACATTCCAAGTCAATGATCCTTGCTGCCATGATTCTATTGCAATTAGTATGATGGCTTAGATATTTGAAACCTCATGTCCTGTTGCTATTCACAAATGTCCCTCTCTTGACACATAGATCTGGAATGAAAGGAAAATGTGTGGGGTCACCTCCTTGAGATGGATTTTTTGTTTACTTGCTTTGTTTTCCTGAGACACATCAAAAGTGTGACGCTGCTGATTGCCACAAGGGCACAAGCCAGCATGAGTGAATAAGAGGAGGGTCAAAAGGTTGCACATTTCTGGGTCATATCACTAAGTGCAATGAAATTATAGCTCTTAAGCTCATTAGCTTGGAGTGCGTTCAAACAGCTTTCACCAACCATGAGCAAGATGGTTGTTACTAATTAAACCTGTCGGCAACTTCACAACATCCTTAATTTAATAAGGCCTGCATGCCTTTAGCCCCAAGAAGAAAGGGATTCATGTTGAGAGCAGCATGTGCCAAAGATACAGCAATGTTAATATTTGTTAAGTGCTAAGCCTCAGAACCTATGCATTAGCTCTTCTCCTACAGATTCTAAGGACAAGTTGAATTTGAGTCGTTCACTGTAAAGCACAGCTGCTCAGCTTGCAGCCTTGGCAGATGTTCCTAAACTACACCTGCCTGGCACAGAATGCTGGGAGTTGTAGTTCAGGAAATTCTGGAAGGGGCTGCAAGTTGGGTATCTGAGGAAATCCTAGTTTTGCCAAAGTTGTAAGTCCTTTCCAGGCATTGCGAATGAAAGATGTGTAAAGGGGAAAATGTGAATCCCCACCATTTTAGCCTAAGCAGGCTCAGCTTCCTGCACAATAAGAACCAGGCTCATCTTCCTGCATAATTAGAAAATAAGAACATAAACTTAAGAGGAGCCCTGCCCATCTAGTCCAGCATCCTGTCTCATACATTGGCCTGCCAATTGCCCATGAGTATCCCAAACAGAGACAAGGGCAAACCTTCTCCTGCTCTCAAATCCCAGTGAGAAATCTTAACCTATTTTAAAAACATGTTGTACAAACGTTTTAGTGTTTTGCATATTTTTACATTACCTGTTACTTAAAAAAGAAAAAAAAATCCTGAGATGGTCTATTGAATGCAGTCATTAGGAAAAACTATTCTTATCTATCTTAATAACATTAGGTAATAAAAACCCTTCCGCGCATTGAAAGAAAGCTTAATCATCATTTTCTACTCAGAGGAAAGCAAAAAGCATATATTCACTTTATTAACGGTCTATGTCTACCCACTCAGCATCACAACACTACAAATGATGCTTGTCTATAGTCCTTGGATCTACAGCTTGTTTCACAGAGTTGTCATAAGAACTTAAGAGGAGCCCTGCTGGATGAGGCCTCAGCCCATCTAGTCCAGCATCCCATCGCACACTGTGGCCCACCAAATGCTCATGGGCATCTCAAACAGTGATAAGGACAAACCTTGTCCTGCTTCAAATCCCAGCAAATGACCTTAGAAGTGTCCTGCTTCCCACCCCCCAGCCTGAAAGATGTACCTAAGCATTCATTCTAGTAGCCATTGATACATCAGTCGTCCATAAATTTGCCTAACCCTATCTTAAAGCCATCTAAGCTGGTAGCTGTCACCACCTCTTCCAGCAGCACATTCCATAAACCGATGACCCTCTGGGTGAAGAAATACTTCCCCTTGTTGGATCCGACTCTCCTACCCATCAGCTTCACAGATGCCCCCTGGATCTAGTGTTGTGTGATAAAGAAATTTATCCATAACTAAGCTTTCTAGCTCCTCTATTTTAGTTCAAAGGCTTCTGGTGTTTGCATATATACATTTATATTCCCTCCTCTGGTCCAAATTCTGCCGTCGAAGAACATGTGAATCCTTATACTGCCCCTTGCATCGTTCTGCTTGGATACTATTGACTAATCCCCCACTTCGCTCAGCTTTATGTGCTTATTTCCAGCCCTCCTCACTCAAAGATACACTCTCAACTGGATGCTGCCCAGGTAGGGATGTGCACGATTTTTCTTTGCATTCAAATTTGAGTCGAATCGAATGTCCAAACATTCAACTCGATTCAAATGTTTAGAAACGGAATGCAACGAAATCAGATTCAAATCGAATACATTCAAAACTATTCATTCAAGGGTTAGATCTGTACCTGAAGATACGAATGTTGAAAACATTCTTATGTGTTATAGATACCTGTACGCATTTCATGCGCATCCCATTTTATCCCGTATGCATCCCATTTTTGTCCCATACTATAGGGGAAAATGCGTACAGATACACATGAGATTCATACAGATACATATGTAATACATGCGTGTCTGTACTTTCTAATGTTTTGAATCTCTCAAATGAATATTTTGGAACATTCGTTCCAACGTTTATATTTGAATGTGTAGACATTCTATTTGAATTCAAATGTCCACATTCGATCAAATTCGATCAAATTTCAAATGCTTAGAACATTCGTGCAGATCCCTAGTATTAAGTACATCAGGCATTCTCAAATCCAGAGTTTCCAAGTCTCCACAGTGAGAGATCTGAAGCCCCACTTTGACCTCACTAAACTGTGTATTGGTCTAAACCAGAACAAAATGCAAATTGACAGGACCAAAGCATGAAGTCCATCTCTAACCTTGACCCGAAGTCCATCTCTAACCTTGACCCACACCACCCATCATTCTCATAGAAATGTTCTTTGAGTTCAACTGATTGATTCCTGATTGTATTTAGTCGACAGCATCCTGAAATCCTGCTGCAGAGCAGTTGGAAATGAGCTTCTTATATTCAGCACCTTGGACAGAGGATCTAAGTTGAGAAGACTCTGTACTGTATTCCTCAACAACACATTTTGGAGGTAAACTTTTTTGTACCCCTCTTTTGGGGTCAGGGCCGATAGATCCACTGGTACACACATTTGACTGAGTCTCCTGGTCTTTTCAGGATCATGGATTCTGGTGGGAGGTGGGACTTCATAGATCCACATTAATGTGTAGATCAATGAGGCCCAGAAGAAAACCATGGAGGTCCTTTATTGGGATTAATGCCCTATGCAGGAAAGGCCTAAAACATTTTCTGTACAGAATATGCGCCAAATCTCTAATCAATGGTTGAGCACCAAGAAATGGAAACCAAGGTAAGGACCATGAATGACAAATGAGAAGGAAAAGAGAAGACATCTTGCATCAACTTCACTGTGGGTTTCTGGGTGGATTTGCTGCTTCCCATTCAAAGGACCATCTGCTCACAAGAGTCCTCTGGGGGAGTGAAACAGGCTGATGAAAAGCTGTGATTGGATTCCTTCTTATTCAATCATATTCGGAATCCTTTGAAAAAAAACCCAAGCCTTTCTTTTATTTTGTATTAGTGATGTGTTTATTTTTAAATTCATTTTAATGCTTCTGGGGAGTTGCCTGGGAGATTTTTTAATCTTGACAGTGGGGGCATGAATAGTTGCACTAAATACAAATGCCATAAACAAGGAAAGCAGTAAATAATAAACTTGATGGCATTAGGAAGAGGAGAACCTTCTAAGATGTTGAAAATCATGCAGGGAGGTGCATCCCACTACATTATGATTATTTATTTATTAGGATGCTTGTATTGGCATGACTCAACAGGATGGGGCATACCTGATCTCCATTAACAAACGGATGGGAGGGGGGCTGTGATCTGGATCAAGAGGCTCCTTAATCCTGATCTAAAGTGAGTGCAGAAATGGCCAAAGAGAGAGGAAGAATATTGACACATTCCCAATAAAGGGCTGAAATTAATGTTGCATATAAAGAATGGATTATTCAGCTGTCATAAAAATAAATAGGTATAATGAAAACTGAATCTACATTTTCCTCCTTTGCTCAGATGTGGAGAGCAGATGACCATAGTTCTGTGAACGCTGGCTGCTTCTGCATTGGATTAAGCACCCAATAGGAATGCATATGGAACACATAAGGAATGCACCTTCCAAACAGAAGACTGGATTAAGGCCCCATTAAGGCCATGTCATCCGCAAAGCAGATGGCAATCCAGATCTAATGGATGCTAAGAGCACCCTCAGTGAGTTAACCCAGGAAAGAACCACAAACCCCTGCTGGGTGGCCTTATATAGTATCCCCTTGGGATGCTGGCTTGCCCCGATTGGCTCTCCCTAAGGGCAAACTTCCCCCTCCCTCAGAGCTGCAGCCAGCCACTTCTTCCAGCATATTTACTGGGACTAAACTGCTTAATATAATCTTATCTTATTAACTCAGTCGTCACAAACCAGCACATCCTTAGACAAGACAGGTGAATAATAGAATTGCATCTGTGAAGACATCTCTGAAGTGCTTTGGGAGGTCCTTCCCAAACAGATCCCATTACCTGCTGCAGAGCTGTGCTATAGAATCTCCCTGGCAGTTATAGAGATAACATTTTTAGAGATAAGTCCAAAAACAACCAGCACTTACGAATGTTGACGACATTTGTATGTGCAGATTCAAATAAAAAATTCAAACAAATAGATTAAAATTTGGCAAATAGGAATCAAATCTTAAATTCGAATTTAAAAGATTCAAATTGAATCAGAATTTCAGGTATTCGATTCAATTTGAACAGAGTGTAAAAAAATATAAAATTTGTGCATATCCCTAGGTAGTGATGCCCTTTAGCTCTTTCTTTCTGGGTAATGGAATCCTGCATGATAATCACTTAACCTATCTCAAGCACTCAAAGGTTGCAGCTCAGCTTTATCTAATCTCTATAATTGCGATGACTTTAGTTGACTAACAGTTAATAAGAATTTCTAAACAGATTACATTAATGGCATTAAGCAAAAAGACAGCTTTGTAATGAGAGCCATTGATTTGCTGGTCAATTTTGTTCCTGTTTTCTGTGGTGGGTCCCAGACTTTGGATCAACAGCCTCCCCCCGAGGGAATGTGGCACATGTAAATATTTTAAACCAATAAATAACAATGCAAATTAAGATTGACATTCATAAACACTGGATTCATAAAGAAGCTGAATGCCTTAGAGGATTTTCTTCACTTGCTACTATTCCTTCCAAAAAGTGCATATTATTACAGATTACTGGAAACCCCCACACAACACTAGTACATTCCATCTGTACAGGACAGAGGTCAATCTGGATTAAGAGTAGGAATGTGCACAATTTTATTTCTTGCATTCAAATTCAATTCGAATCGAATGTCAAAACATTCAATTCAAATGTTCAGAATCCGAATGCAACAAAATCCAATTTGAATCTAATATATTCGAATTTGTTTGTTTGAATGTTAGATTCGAATCTGAAGATTCAAATGTCGGCAACATCTGTATGTGTCATATGTATCTGTATGCATTTCATATGCAAATGCATACAGATATGTATGTGTACGTTCGTATCTGTACGTTTGTATCTGTACACTCAAATGTTTTGAATCATTCAAATGAATGTTTAAATTTGAATATGTAGACATTCTATTTGAATGTGAATGTCCAATGTCCACATTTGATTGAATCTGATCGAATTTTGAATGTTTAGAACATTCATTCACATCCCAAATCAAGAGGGCCTTGATCTGGATTGCCGGTAGACCTGATTAAAGAAAGCCCCTGGTCCAATGTTTCCTTGGGCTCCAAGGCTAGGAATTTTTGTTCCTACCCCTTTGGAGCCCAGCCCGAAAACCCATGTAAGCTTTGGGGCTGGTGCAGAGTCTGTTTTGGATAGATGTTGCTGTTCCAGACCTCACCTTGCCATGGTCTGAACCAACAGATTTTGCTGGTCCAGACCTGATGGTTCAGATCACAGAGAAGCAGCACAGAAAGGCCCATTATGAATATAATAGAGGAAGATAAAAATTTTACATGAATGGCTTAAGGGGGGAAGGGGAATTCACATCCAGTTTTGATCACATCATTTGTCCCCACCAGAATTTGCCTTTATTCCTTTTAAATTAGATGTGCACATGCTAGCAATTTTATTCTTAAACACGGGGCAAACACAGTAATGGTACTTAAGGACACTTCATGGTGATAGCCTGGAACCAGTTCTAGTTTCCTTGGAGAGATACAAGATAAGTAGCTTTTTTTTTCTCTCCCCAGGAAACATCCAATACACCCACCTCCCAAAGAATTATTCGTATTAGTACACATCCATACAGATACGTACGGGATGAAAATGAGATGCGTATGGGATAAAAATGGGTGCATATGGATGCATACAGATGTGTACAGATGTGTATGGATACATACAAACGTTGTCAATATTTGTATCATCAAATTCATACAGAATATTCATATGAATAAATACGATTGTATTTGAATTCATTTGGATTTTAATACATTCACTTTTTCTTTATTCGTACAAACTTGGACATCCAAATATTCAATTTGAATCAAATCAAATGTCAAAAATGCATTTGTGTGCACCCCTAGTGAGCACCTCCCAAGCGGGAGACTTCCATCCCACTGGCTGTTGGACCTCAGATGGGGGACTTGGGTTAGCTGGGTGTCCCATATGAAGGCTAATTAGATATTAAATATACTGCCTACTGATAAATGTGCAAAATAATTAAGTCCCATGCACATTTTGGTTTGAATCGAAATCGGGTTCGGCAAGGGTCGTCCCAATACACTTTTGATTTGGCCCGATTTCCGCAAACCAAATCACCCAAACCTCGGCACACGTTGCTTAGCGAGCCAACCCTATACATTGGATCCAGTTGTGGTTTCCTTGCAGAGATACAAGATAAGTAGTTTTTTATTCTCTCCCCAGGAAACAACCAATACACCCCCAACCCCCCCTTAAATTAAACACACACAAAGAATTGGCAAAAGCTTTTGATTTCATTAAAAATAAAATATAAATATGTTTACTGTCTTTAAAAGGAAAGGTGTTTCCCATTGGCAGCAGTTGAACTTTTACTGGCCTAAAGTTACTGAGTGAAGCATATTGATTTCCAGTGTATAAAGCTATCAAAATCCTTTATTTGACTTTCATGCATTTCATATGTGATAGGAAAAAGGTCCAGTTGCACCTTTGGTAAAATCTAATTAAATCAAGTCCATACTAGATAGACCCCCTCATCTTCAAGGCTTATAGCCAGATAAAAAGCTTATAATAAATTTATAGAGAGAGATGTTTAATGCATTTATTGTCTACTCTTTGCCATTTAAAACAGACAAAAAAAAAACAACATGTGAAGGAATATAAACCATTCATGGAGTTATTATGGGGCACAATTAAAAATTGTGGAGGCACTGTGTATTTTATTCCATAAAATATTGACATTCTATCACTGAGTTTGTCTGTTGGCACATTTCTCCTGCTTCCTGAATGGTATGGTTTGGGTCATAACTATGGCCCTCTGCTATGTTAAAGACTATAGTGCTCCCCTCAACCCAGGGCTTAAATAAGATTGATGTATTTTTGGTAAGCTATTTATTTGTTCAATCAATCAATCAATCAATCAATCAATCAATCAATCAATCAAACAAACAATCTACCTGAAGGTCTCAGGGTGTTTTATAGCAATAAAAGCAAAATGTAAAATAAACATGCTAAAAAATAATCAATGGTTCTTGGGAGTGGAAAGGAGACTCTGTTTGCTCAGCCAAAGACAAGTGAGTGAATAGCTGCATCAATACGGACCTCTCAAACATGAAGTAAAGGTGCTTGGTGAACCTCACAGGGGAGGCTGTTCCATAGTCTGGGGCTACAATTGAGAAGGTCACATTTCAGGTCCCCTCCCCTTTAACTAAAGAAGGTAGTGGTATAACTAAGACACCCCCACCCCTAAGGCATGGGCAGGTCAATATGGGAGCAAGTGTTCCTTTAGATATTTGGGGTCTGAGCCATTTAGGGCCTTATAGGTTAAGGTTAACACCTTGAATTGGGTTTGGTAGCCATTCAGATGGGCCTTTTGAGCAACCACTTCACAGTGAAACCAGAGTTTTCAATCGTTAAGAACTTCCCTCTCAGGTTTGAGGATTTTTCATCCATTGCACAGGTAGCAGATGGAACATGGGAAAAAAGAAATATCCAAGATGTGGTGGGTGCCACTGAGAGACATAAAAAATCCTGTTTAGCCTTTTATACCAGAAATGTGGCAATGCTGGTCCCAAACTCTAAGATTTGCTGCTGGACAAATTACCAGAATTATATACAGACAAGCTGAGGTGATCTTCTCTTCTCGCATCCAGCGCCCACCCATCTCAGAGCTGTGAATCTCTCCAGGGAGCTTTTCTCTCAGGAGAAATCTACTTGAGTAGGACCGATGGGCTCGTTGGACTCTTTCCAGCCAAGGACATACTTTCATGTCTGAGGTACTTCTGTGCCAAATGTCCTTTTAAAAGTGCTTCTCCAAAGCAGCACACTTAATGTGACTGAATATATTGATCAAAAAAAAGAAAAGAAAAGAAAAGAAAAGGCTGTGCTTGGTTGCTTTTCAGCCTTTTGTCTTTCTGGCCATGGAAACTCACTATTTGTTTATTTATCTTCATAGAACTCAGGAACACTTCTGTTCATGCAGCATTACTTCCAGCTCCTGCTCTTTCTCCTCTCCACTTTTCTATTCTTTCTTTTTTTAAAAAGAAAAGAAAAGAAAATGTATTTATTTATTTATTTACATTTTTATCCCACCCTATACCCAAAAGCCTCCAAGTGGGTAACAACATCTAAAAGCAAACATTATTAAAACAATAACAAGTACATTTTAAAACAATAGCATCTGCAAGTGAGAAGGGAAAGTGTATCCCCTTTAAAATAAAAATAAACTCAAAGCAGTTTATAAAAGACATTAAAAATGATGGTGAAAGCAGGTATAGAATAAAAACCAACTATTAAAAGGACATTAAAAACTGGGTGTATCCTAGGGTGGAAACAAACATTGGCACAGGGGATCCCTGGGTAAAAAGGAGGGTTTTTAGGGGATGACCATAAGCTGTAAAGGTGAGCACTAAGGAAGTGCAAGAATATTTGAAATGTTCGATATTCAATTGAATTCGACCAAATCCAGACATTTGTTTTTTAATATTTTGAATCATTCATTCGAATAATTTGAAAATTTGTATGTATATGGATATGTACACATTACATATGTATCCATATGCATCTTATTCGTATCAGTACGGATACGTAAGGGATAAAAATGGGTGCATATGGATTCGTACATATGTGTACAGAGGTGTATGGATACATAAAAATGTTGTCAACATTCGTATCATCAAATTTGTATCTAATAATCATACGAATAGATAAGAATGTATTTGAATCAGTTCAGATTTTAATACATTAATTTTTTCTCTATTTCTATGAATTTGGACATCCAAATATTCAATTTGAATCAAATCAAATGTCGAAAATTGCATTCGTGTGCACCACTAGTGAGCACCTCCCAAGCGGCAGACTTCCATCCCACTGGCTGTTGGACCTCAGATGGAGGACTTATATTAGGTGGGTGTCCCATATGAAGGCTAATTAGATATTAAATCTAATGCCTAATGATAAATGTGCAAAATAATTAAGTCCATTATGGGCATGTCCCCATGCACGTTTTGGTCCAAATCGAAATCGGGTTCGGCAAGGGTCGTCCCCATGCACTTTTGATTTGGCCCAATTTCCATGGACCAAATTGGCCAAATCTGTACCAAACCAGTGCCAAATTTGGTACCTAAAAAAAAAGTCTCATCACAGTTTGGTGTCCTGGCACGCATTGCTTAGTGAGCCGGGTCTGTGCATTGGGACAGTCCCAGGATATTTGGGGAGGAGATTGGCACTTGAGTCAATGGGAGGTGGGATTTCATGTCCTGTGCATTGGAGATTGCAACCACTGAGATTGGGGTGTGTGTGTTAAATGGTGTCAAAGCCATAACGATGAGGGGGTTGAATGGCCTTCGCTGCACCATGAGACTCTTTTACACAAGTATTCCGCCCCCTGTTTCCCAATTGCAGGACAATGGCTTGCTTTTTCTTCCCTTTTACATGGAAAATATTCCACCCCTGTTTCTCGATCGCCAAGGCGGGCATGATAATGGCTTGATTTTCTGCTTTCCGGGTGTCCTCGTGGTTCCCAGGAAGAGCGAAGGTGTGCAAAACTGCTCAACCCCTCAACTGCCGCAGTTGTCAAAACGTCATAGTGGCTATGGTTTTAAAAAATTATTTTTTTCCATTTGTTCAGTCCCGCTAAAGGGGATGTGGCATTTGCAGTGGGTGGCACAGGGGTTTGGTGATGTAAATCCAGCTTGCAATGAGGGGAGGGGGGGCAGAGAGGAGGGGCTGCTGCTCCCCTGTGCTGGGGATGGCTGAATCCGCACCCAGCCTGCACCCAGCCCGTGTTGCCGGGAATGGCATGGGGATGGGCAACATCTGTTCTCAGACCCATGCCCGGTCATGTGCGTGCCCAATCAGAGCCAAACGGCTTGCATGGGGACATGGACTATAAAAGGAGAGAATTATTACATCTCCTGTTATCAGACACATGGGTACTGTAAGATCTGATACATTAGCACCTACAAGTTGTAATTCTGGCTCTGAAATATCCATCCATTCATCTGTCTGTCTGTCTGTTCACCCACCCACCCACCACCCACCAATCCCTCCCTCCCTCCATCATTTCCACCTTTCCACCCCTATCCATCTCTGTCTTTCCATCCATCAATTTTTCCCTTTATCCATCTAGCCATCCATCATGTATCTATCTATCCCCATCAAGCGTCTATCTATCCCTACCATTCACACTTTGATCATAGAGCCCAAAACATGTGAACAAGAATGTAAGACATTTTGAGATGAAGGCAACAATTCTCTTTCCCCACACCGAGAAACAACTAGATAGCTAATAAGCGCTTATGGGTGAAGTAGAGGAGCAAACGCCTAGACAAATACTTGAGAAACAGAGGAAGAGGTTGAGGGGTCACTCAGAACAGGTTACTCTCTGAGGTTATGGCACATACATTTGAGTGTTCTGTTTTTGTACACCAAGGGCCCTCTTCTTGTCCCTGTAGGCTAATCAACACTTAAATCCAGAGTAATTGAATCTGAAGTACTCCTGGAAGTGCTCAGATTTGCATTTAACTATGTAGATGCTTCTGTGCAACATTCTGCTAACGCAAGGGCAGCCATTTTGGAATCCTTAAAGGAAACTGCAGAACTTTGGTCCCTAAAATGGAAGATACTTTTGCCTTGATAGAAGCATCTCCTCCAAGTTATTTGAAGTTAATTTCCCCAAACAACGTTTTACTCTACAGATCATGGCATAAAATTAATAAATGTTGTCACCAGTGTCTTTCCTCATTATTTACTGGCTATGGCTTCAAAGGAGATCCCCATCTGGCTGTTCATCGCCATGAACAACTTGCCTTCGCCTCAAGTATTTTATATCTTTTTGGAGACTGACCTTAGAAGAAACACAATTTCCTTCTTGTTGAGACAGTAACCTTAAATATCACTTAAATAAAAGTCAAAGCAATCATATGAGCCACAGTGCTGCTGATCTGAGCACTTGATATTTAGAAATCGAATGCCTGATCTCCTCTTCTCTTAAGCTAAGTACATTGGATAATCAATGCTCATATAAAACATATTGCTTTGTTTTCTTGCATTATTTGTAACTCACACATTGCCTTATTACAATCCACTGTGATTGTCGCTGTCAGTCGCTGTCTACAAGAGGGGATCTGGGTGTGACGTCCTCATAATTCTTGACCCCCATATGCCTTCTTACAGAAATACAAGTGACCATTTTAAGGGTCCAAAGTTTGCCCTAGAAGTTTGTGAGTGTGCCTATATGTTTCACACACAAACAAACATCAGTAAGCCAGTGTGACAAACTGATTGTCGGTAACATGGGATGACTAGGGGCCTATTCACATTTATCCCGGCATAGGGGCCTGCTGTCCACATGTTAGTGCAGGCTACAGCAGGACCCAGGTGTGGCCTAACAGAATCTGCGTTAGCATGTGGACAACAGACTTCTATCCTGAGATTTACTCCAGAAAAAAGCCAAGTGCGAACCGACCCCAGGTGTCCCAGGTAGCCCTCCAGGGGTTAGAAGTCCCAACATTCCATGCTTGCCCTGGTGGGACCAGACGTTACCCGATATTGAGGAAGCAGGTGACTTTCAACAGACAAGGCCTTCTTCCATCCAAATTGTCCAGATGGAGGTGCAGTTATGATGTGCCTTTTCACATCACACAATTCCTGTCTTTTCAAAAGTTGCACAGTGCTGGAGATACATTTCTAGTGCTGTTTTCTTTTTGACCAGTTAGAGTCTTTTTCTACTAGGACTTAGAAGCCTTCTAAGATGCCATTAGGAACCCAATTAGTACCTGATTGGTGCCAATTGGTAAGGCCCTGTCCCCACCAGGACCTCATTGAAGGCCACATCTGCAAAACCCTGTCCCCAGGAGGGAAGGGGAAATCCAGATTTAATGGGTCCTTCGGGCTCTTAAATCTGGATTTTGTGTGGACCTGATTAAAGGTGTCCACAGTGGGGTCTTCAGGCATCGTCAAGATCCAGATCTCCAGGAAAACCCCATCTCAAAGATCTGGATCTTGAAGATCCAGATCTTTTACTGTGCATGGAAAAGGGGGTTAAAAACCCAAAATGGCCACTAGGGGATCATTGGAAGCAGGTTAGCTAGGTAGAATCACCTATTCCTCCTGCTTTGTCTTGGCATTATGACCTTAAGGTCCAAACCTCTATTTCTTAGGTAACATCTTATTATGGCTGGACACTCCTCATTTCTTTCATGGAAATTTGAACATTTCCCCCTCTTTCTTAACTTATTTACCATTACCATCTGTAGTTACTAATAAGGATATTTAAACCTAATCTCAATGGCCCAATCTACATGTGGGTCATCAGCTGTTTCGATAGATGCCTAGGTGCCGCCTCCAGGTTGGAGAGGAAAGTAGGATGCCTCTAAAACTAGGGGTGTGCACAAATGCATTCACATTCTACTCAAATCGAATACATTCAAATCTAGTATGAATTTTCAATTCGTATTTGAAGATACAAAGGTCGACAGCACTCAAATGTGTCCATACGCATTCATACTCATCCCGTTTTTATCCTGTATGCATCCCGTTTTCATTCCATGGATATTCATACAAATGCATATGGATACAAATAAGATGCATACGTATCCGTGTACATACAAATGCCCAAATAATTTGTAGGAATAATTTGAAACATTTGAAATTTGTTCACATTTTGAATGTTTCGAATATTCGTGCACATCCCTACTAAAGACCATCTTTGGGGATTCAGGAGCAGGTGAGGGTATTGCTTTCGTCTTCTGCTTGAGATGCCCAGAAGCAATTGCTGGCCCACTGTGTGAGACAGGAAGGTGGACTAGATGGACTGTGGCCTGATCTAACAGGACTCCCCTTACGTTTTTATGTTCAAGTCCAATTAAATCTGCTGTCCACTAGAAAGAGTTTGTTGCTTTGTTCCTCACCCTTTCCTTAATACTAAATTGTCTCTTTAGGTCTGAGACCATAGCAGATATAGAAAGATCTCGACATTAATAGGCAGAAACAGGGAACATTTCTGTCCACAGCGTTTATTTCTCCCCATTTTGTCTGCTGAGTTCCCCTTTGCTAGGTTGCCATTAAGAATACAGGAGGGTTTTTCCCCCTCAAATTGATACAGAGAAAGGAAATTAACTGGTCTTAATAGCACCTCACTGACAGGTTTGCACCCATTTGGAGAAATAGTTTTGCTTCACAGAGGCACATTCTTTTGAGGAAGTGTTAAAGTGACACATTCAATGGATGACAGCAATATATGGCCCTACCTGGTCCCACCAGGAAGCTTTTAAATCAGTAGTTCTTGAAACTAGGTATAAGCAATTTAGGCTCCACATGACTACAGAGACTTGCTGGAACGGAAGACTGAAAGCTGAATTAGGTAGGTGCTCACATCTCACTGTGGTGCCAGCTCCAAAGCTGATCATTTCACCCTGCATTCAGGTCCTCGGCACTGTCCAGTGACTCACATTGGTCAGGCGATTTTATTCAAGGAAAGCACCGGGGTCAGCCTCTCATTGTTTCCAATGCAGTTTCCTTCCTTCCTTCCTCTTTCCGTCCACTCCCTCCCTCCCTTCCTTTCCATTTCTCCCTTCTTTTCCTGTCTTTCCCTCCTCCCCTCCCTCCCTTCTATATCTCACACTACACTCTGAAGTCTCAGGGAGCATTACAACAATTAAAAATGCATGAAAATAGGAATTAAAAGTGATTAAAAATAGGACAGTTCCCAGAGGAGGAGCAGAACTGTCTCTTTGGCCAACACCATAAAGAGTAAAGAAGTGAAACTTTCCAGACCACCCAAATATGAAGAGTGGTGATACTACTGAAGATCCCAATGCTGTCCAGAGTGATGATACTATTCATGGTCCAGAGTCTCCCAAAGAGGAGCTGCCCCTTCAGCTTGGAGGTTAGAGGCACACAGATTTAGGTCTATGGAATTTGCTGCCAGAAGAGGTGATAACAGCTACCAGCCTAGAAAGCTCTAAGGAAGGGTTAGACAAGTTTATGGACAACAGATGTATCAATGGCTACTAGAATGAATGCCTAGGTTTGAATGTCTTTCAGGCTGGGGGGACAAGCAGGATGCTTCTAACGCCATGTGCTGGGATTCGAGAGCAGGGGGTTTGCCCTTGTCTCTGCTTGAGATGCCCATGAGCATTGGTTGGGCCACTGTGTGTGACAGGATGCTGGCCTAGATGGGCTGTGGCCTGATCCAGCAGGGCTCCTCTTAGGTTCTCATGGACTAGATGGGCTGTGGCCTGATCCAGCAGGGCTCCTCTTAGGTTCTTATCGACTAGATGGGCTGTGGCCTGATCCAGCAGGGCTCCTCTTAGGTTCTCATGGACTAGATGGGCTGTGGCCTGATCCAGCAGGGCTCCTCTTAGGTTCTTATGGACCAGATGGGCTGTGGCCTGATCCAGCAGGGTTCCTCTTAGGTTTTTATGAAAGGGAAGACACTTGCCAGCTACTGCAGAATCACCCACTCTCTCAGCCAAGACTGTAGCGCACTTGAGTTTCCACTCAAAGATTCCCTCCTTCTGCACTTGGCCTCCCCCTAGAAGAAATCAATGGGAAGAGGCCCCTTTGGAAATGTTCCTAGCAAATTGCACAGATGTGTCTGTATAATCACCAGGACGGGATCTTCAAAGTTCCTCTTGGCACTGTCTTTAAATCTGAGTGACTTCCCACTTGTCCAACTCAAGCGCCGTCCCCAGCAGAATTTCTAATTCCCGTCGCTGATGACCTCTTGACCGTGTTCTTGGATTTCTAGCAAATCAAGTGAAGCTTCGGCAATTTCCTTTTATTATTGCAATCCCTCTACAGCTTAACAAGAGTCAAGCTGTAATTTAGAATGGATATTGAAAAGAGGAGAGGAACACTGGGTTTCAAAAGGTACCTGTTCAGCAGGGCAGAAATAAGCATTTCTTCTTCCTCCTCCTCATCTTTTTGCTTAAAGCTTCCTTGGTTTTTGAAGTCCCTTTGACAAGAGAGGAAATGATGACATTTGCATGTAGAACCTTTTAAAAAAAATAAATGAAAACAATAGAAGAGTTCGATGTGCCCTTGATTAGACTAGAAGAGCCATCAATTAATGCTTTTTGGGAAGTGGAGGTGATTAATGTAAAAAAGCACATTCATTTAGAATTAGTTAAACAGTGCAATATCAGAATAAGGATTTTATAGCACCAGTGGTTTACGTCTCAGAAAGGTGTCCCTGAAAAGATGATTTTGTGCAAGAACATGTGCAGGAAGCTAACATATGTAACCATGGCTGCGTCTACATGTGTTAAAAAGAGCCAGCTCAAATGGGCCATACAGGTGGGAGCGTGAGGATAATTCTGTTTCCATCCTACCCCAAATCCACATAAAAATCCAGACAATGGACTTTGTAAATCACGTTTTTTTTGTGTGTGTGTTCTTGAATATGTATTGAGGAAATGGCGTGTGGATGCTACCACATCTCAGCTATTTTGAACCACTTTTTTTTTCTACTGTGAGCAGATGAGGCTGGTGAGTCCAAACTTCCTTCCTCAAAATAATTTTATTTATACTGCGTTTTAACTCAGATGTTGAGGAGGCGGGAAAGTGGCTGCCCACTCACATCCGCAGCAGATCCAGAATGGATCCGGAGTGGATTCAGAGTGGATTCGAAGTGGATTCATAGCGGATTTGATACATTCTGATACATTCACAGGGGATTTGAGGTCATGACTAGGGATGTGCACAAATGGTTTTTTTTGGCATTGAATTCATAAAGAATCGAATGTTAGAAAATCCGTATTCATTTGAATAGATCCCCTTCGAATGTGGTGAGATTCTATTTGACATGAATGTATTCGTAGGCATTTGTATGAATATCCTATACGTATCTGATACGAATGAATATGTATCAAATACGAAGCATTACATATCCTCACAAAGGCATACCTATCTGATACATATCCAATATATGTATCCTGTAACATATCTGCTCTAAAATCCTCAAATCTGACTTGAATCCATGTTTAAACCGCTCTCGATCTGTGTTGAACACAATCTGGATCCACTGTAGATGTGACTGATGCAGCAGTTTCCCCATCTCCCCAGTTTAACGAATGTCCAGAACATTTCTATTCCTACGAATGTTGATGTACCAGTGTCCTAACTTTTGATTTGTGTACAAATTCGTACAAATAACGAATGTTACAAATATTTGTGCACATCCCTAGTCACGACTGGCAGCAAAGATTCGAAGTGGATTCCCTAATAAGAACAACACGTCTGGATCCCCGTATGCAAAACATGGCTTACTGGAACGCAGAGCATAAAGTGACCTACCTTTTGCAGGGAGAGAAGGCTCAGGCAACATACAAGGTAGCTTTATACTTGGTCAAGGCAGCCCGACTCAGGAAATCTTTCATTTAGCTCAGTGGTTCTCAACCTGGGGGTCGGGACCCCTTTGAGGGTCGAACTACCCTTTCAGAGGGGTCGCAACAAGTCTCCCGCCTCCCTTCCCTCCCACCTCCCAGCTGCTCTGTCCCCATGATTGGGGGTCTCCACAACATGAGGAACTCCATTAAGGGGTCGCGGCATTAGGAAGGTTGAGAACCGCTGATTTAGCTTAATGGAGTGCCATGTGAGGGTGATAAGGATAAGTAACGATGATATATACAGAGACTCGACCTTATTTTTGTATGTTCTAATTTTATTCTTGTATGGCTTTATCTTTGTATACTTGAAATTTGATATGGTCAAGCGACTAATCAATAAAGTCCTTCCTTCCTTCCTTCCTTCCTTCCTTGCTTGCTTGCTTGCTTGCTTGCTTGCTTGCTTGCTTGCTTGCTTGCTTGCTTGCTTCCTTGCTTCCTTCCTTCCTTCCTTCCTTCCTTCCTTCATTCATTCATTCATGGCATTCAAAGAACATTCATATTGAATTTGAATCCTACCACATCCAAAGGGGCTCTACTCGAATGAATGTGAATTTCCTTGCATTTGATTCGAGTCGAACATGAAAAAAAAAAAAGTTCACATCCCTAGTTGCAATTATGGCATTTCACTCATGTGCCCGCAAAGAGGTCACCTCCATTTCAGCACAGGGTCTATTTAGGGAATTGAACCTACAGCTTTCTAGATGCATATCAGATTTCTCACCCTGCTCTATAGGAGCTTCATCTCCGCCTTGCAAACCAGGGACTGATCACTTAAACATTACCCTTCCCACTTTCCATAACTCATGGTGCTTTCTTCTGTAAGATGTTTTGTTAAAATAATGAATTTTTTATCGACAATAAGAATATAATAAGGACAGAGGCTATGTTCGGCTCCTATTACACCGTGCTGGCTTTGATGTCTGGTTTGGCAGAACTTTGCAGTTTTTGCTTTGTTCCTAGCTCCATATCTATCTCCTCCCCCCATATTTAACATATTTCCATCCTGCTTTTCGACAAAACCTGCAGAGTAATGCGGGCAAAATCTGTTCCAAGTATTCCAGGCGGTAATGGGTTCCTTTCCAATAGCTGGCCTATCATTAAAAATGGCAAAGGGGGAAAGGCAGTATATAGAAAGGACTATAGAGGTGATTTAATTTTGCTTTGTTCAGAATGAATGATGCAGCAAATATGGTGTGGAGGAAGAAAAAAAGGACATAAATAAAATTTATGCCGTTGTGATATTTTGTGGCATTTTTCTTTAGTTGTAAAATTATATCACTACAGCCATTTGAGATGCTCTGAAGATCTATATGCCTCACGAGTTAAGAAAGTGGTCCCCCCCCCTCCTTTTAGTATGTGGAAAGCTAACTTTTGTATTTTTAAAAAGAGTTTGCTCTACTCCCTTCCAAATAATCCTAGTTCCTTGCACATGTCTCTGTTAATGCATATGTGTTATCTGGGCTTTTGGAAGGCAATCAATTATGGTGATGTCTTCCAGAAACAGGTTCACCAGTGAGCCAATTTCGTCTTGCAGTTAGTGTGTGGAACTCTTATGTGGAAGTCTCCTGGTTCAGTTCTGCATTCCTCCACAAAGCCAGATGTTGACCTTATGCTAATCACAGATCTCTTTCTGAGCTATCACAGCCCCTCACAGGGTGTCTCCTGTGGGGAGAAGAACAGAAGGTTTGTCAGCCGCTTTGAGTTCCCTTAAAGGTGAGAAAAGAGGGGTATGAAATCCAACTCTTCTTCTTCTAAAGGGTCTGAGATATTGAAAAATACTGTAGCAGTGCAACACACAGGCTTCTTGTTAGTAGAGATTAGGAACTTGCGCGAATGGGTTTTTTGCATTTGCGTTTGAGTTGAATTGAATGTTAAAACATTCAATTCGATTCGAACATTTAAAATCCAAATGCTAAAAAAACGCTATTCGAATCTGTAACATTCAAATCTATTCATTCGAATGTTAGATTCATATTTAAAGATACGAATGTCGGCGACATTCATATGCGTTATACATATCTGTACACATTTCATATGCATCCCGTTTTATCCCGTATGCATCCCATATTATAAGCGCAAATGCATACAGATACGTATAATATTTGTACAGATTCCTTCAAATGTTTCAAATCGTTCAAACGGATTTTTCAGAATATCTGAAATCCATTTGAATGTCTAAATTGAATGTGGAGAAATTCAATTCGAGCTCAAATGTCCACATTCGTCGGATTCAAATCGGATTTTTGAATTTTCAAATATCCATGCACATCCCTAGTAGAGATGGAGGCCTGCAGTTTCTTCTGCTCCCAGAGCAGATGGCATAAAGATGCTTCTGATCAGTGCTGGGCTGCAAATATGGAATGAAGCTCCCTGGAATTACCAGACATAGGAAGAAACAAATCAGAATAGACAGGATAACCTTAGTATTACTGGTATCTAAGCCACACGTAGCTGAGATTTGCAATTTGCTCCCACGAGATGTGGCAATGACGCACCAACTTCTCTGGCTTCGAAAGAGGCCAGAGGAAGGGAAGAAGAAAGAGGTCCATTTATGGAAGTCAGGGCTGCCACGTGCTGGCAGATTGCAAACAGAATGAGTAGTGTGTCTCTGTTCTGCCAGGTGCCAGGTGAGGATTATTTTATCCAGCCTGGTATTGTAGAAGTCCACCTGGCCACAAGGGCTTAAAACAAGATCAGTTATAATATATTTTGTACATACACATTTTTATGCATTTCCTGTTGTGAGCCACCCAAAGAACCATTGGTTATTGGGCAGCCTTAGACATTTAGGGTGCATCCGCATAGGCATTTAAATCTGAATTGAATCCAAATTTGGGATCCAGCATCCCCATTCAGTTTCTTATTCCTGGACTATTTGGGGTGGAGGTCTACTCTTCTGACCAATGGCAGCCAGCTGGGGGTGGGATTTCACAGATGCAAAGTTCCCTCCCTCCCTTGCCATGCTCGCAATGCTAGAGCCCCAATCCAAAAAGGCAAAAAAGGGGGAAAGTTGCTTGCTGCAGTTTTGCCTTTAAAACTTCTTTGCAGGAAACATTTGTACCTTTTCTGATGATTGTTATCAGAAAGATACATTTTATAAGAAAAAAGGCTTTGCAAAAAGGAATTCATCTCCAATCGTGCTGTGCTTGCTCCTTCACTGATCTACTTGAACGCACAATTCTAGGTAATGTCAAAAGGGAGAGGTGTGAAAAGGAAGAAGTAATCAGGTTTAGAAATTCTTTTTTAAAAGTGCCAACTTTTCATTTAAGCTCTCCAGCCTCAGTTCAAGTGAATGAATGAAGGGGAAAGTTTTGCTGCTTTGATCGCAGGCAGGGCTTGCCCTGGGGTGGAGTGGGGTTAAAACTCCTGTTTTGAGTGGGGATGGCTATATTTGGATTAATTGCCAAGCACTCTATTTGGATTAAAAATAGTCCCCAAAAATAGTCCAAACAGGACAAAATGAGGACTAAAAAAAGCAAAGTGGAGATACACCCTTTGTAAACAAACAAATAAATAGACTTGTCCTGGGACTGTTGGGTGAAAAGGAGGATATAAATATATATATTTATATATACATTAAATAAATAAAATAAAATAAAAACCCTGCATCACGCCCCAGTGTGGTTTAAATGTCTGCCACCTTGTGAAATTGTGGGTGTTTCCGCACATACCTCCTGAAAGCCGGATTAAGGGAAACCGTTTTTCTCAAATCTGTCTCTGGGAAGATCTGTCTGAAATAGGGACAGATCCAAATAAGGCCCTGTGCTTCCGCACTCACATGGGAAGGCCGGATTCTGGAGAATGGGTGAAGTGGGTGCAGAGAGAAGCCATTGCTTTCGCTTCTAGAGAATCTTTTTTAAAGCATCTGCAAACTATCACTGCTATTACTACGATTAAAATTATATAGCAACATATGGAGTATGTCACAGCCCATTGATTGGGTAATTTTCTGCCCAATGTCAGTCCTTCCCAGGATCCAAGAAATTGGAAGTGAAATAAATGAATGGTGCATATATAATGAATGAATGGCATTAATGAATAAATAGAAATAAAATGATCGCATTTGCAGAGAAGGGCATAAAAACTTTTCAACTTCCTGTGATTCTTCTCTTGTATTAGTATAATTACAAGTGCTTCAAAACGACGAGAAAACATTCAGCATAAGAGAAGTACATATTTCATTGTTATTTATCTCAGAGGTTTATACAATGCTGTGGGATTGCTTACGTTGGGTGACTATCTAGCTGACCTAGGGATGTGTACAAATATTTGTAGGCATTCAAAATTCAAATGTAAACATTCAAATAGAATTTCAGATTTCGGATCTGTTTGAATTATCCGGACATTCGTATGTGTATGGATTCATACATGATGCGTACTTGAAGATCCACATCTTTCCCACATCCGTACGGGATGAAAATGGGTTGCATACTGGATAACTACAGAGGCCTTTCAGCACATGCCACTGGAAAATGGATCTATAAGATCCATTTTCTGGTGAAACATTTTTTAAAAAGAATCTGTCCCAAACAGGGACAGATTCTTGGAGGCCCTGCACGACGGCACATGAGCTGGGCGGTGGTGGCGAGGCCCGATTGGAGAGGGTGCTGGTGTGTCTGCCAATCCGGGCTCTGGAGGCCCTGCCCAGCTGTCAAAGAGGGAGAGTGCATGCTCTCCCTGTTTGACAGCTGGCCCTCCCCTTGCCCTCCTCCATTGGCTCCTTTGGAGCTGGCATGGCACAGCCGGCAACCAGCTTTCCCGGGTTCCCCTTCGCCCAAGAAGGCCCGATGGTGCCTTCTTGACTGAGAGGGGAGCCACAGCTGCCCCCCCCCAGCTGGGGGTCGTGCGTTCGCAATCCGGTCCTTACCTGGTCACTACGCGACGGCTTCTGGCAGCAGGAAGCCAGGTGTCCACTGCACGTGAATGTTCCATGGCCGCTATTGGCCAGCTGCCCTCACGAGGGTGGCTGGCCCCTTCCCATTGGCCAGCCACCTTCATGAGGGCGGCTGGCCAATGGCGGCTGCAGCGCCCTGATGCACAGTGGACGCCGGTCCTCCCGCTGCCAGAAGCTCTTGCAGAGCAACCAGGTAAGGACTGGATCGCAAACGCGTGACCCCCGTTTGGGTGGGGGGTGGCAACTGCGGCTCCCCTCTCGCTTGAGAAGGCGCCATCACATCTTCTCAGGTGAAGGGGAACCCAGGGAAGTCGGCTGCCAACCGCGCCATGCCAACTCCGAAGGAGCCAATGGCGGATGCTGGTGGGCAGGGGCAGCTGTCAAAGAGGGAGAGCATGTGCTCTCCCTCTTTGACAGCTGGGCATGCACCAGCAGTACAGCTTTTCCCCTGCCACTACCGAAGCGTTCGCTTCCAAAACAGTTTCAGGGGAAAAGCCAGATGTAAGATCTAATTTTTCATGTCTTACATCTGGGTCGGATTTCGGCAGTTTTGCACACTGACGTGCGGATGTGGCATCCTCAAAGAGACCCTAATTCCGTTCCCTTTGGTGAAGCCACATCTTAATCCCTCCCCGAACAGGCTCTAAATCTGTTTTTAGAGCCTGTGTGGAAAGGCCCCAGGATGCATATGGACATGTACGGATGAGGGGAAGACGCATATGTGTACATACAAATGTTGTCAATGTTTGTATGTGCAGATTCGAATCAAAAATTCAAACAAATGGATTTGAATTTGGTACATTCTAATCAAATCTTTTTAAATTCGAATTTAAGAGATTCAAATCAAGATGGATTTTTGGGTATTCTATTCGATTCTAATAGAATGTCAAAAAACCATTCATGCACATCTGTAAGCTGACCCACTACTTGTCAGTGTTATGGTTTTTGTGTGTTGTCTGTTTGTTATTAATGGCCTTGCGTCACTTTAGGAACAGGTAGAACATAAATATACAACCAAATTAAGGAAATCTATGTATAAATACATAGGAAGAAGAAGAAAAGTTGGCTTTTTCACCCCACTTTTCTCACGCATTTAAGAGCACTCAAAGGGGCTGACAAACCTTCTGTTCTTCTCCCCACCACAGAACACCCTGTGAGGTAGGTGGGGCTGTGATTGCTCAGAAATGAGCTGTGACTAGCCCAAGGTCACCCAGCTGGCTTCATGGAGGAGTGCGGAATCAAACCCAGTATTCCCAGATAAGAGTCCAACTCCCTAACCATGAGACCAAACTAGGGACATGCATGAGGGTTTTTGTGGGCGTGTTCAATTCAAATCAAACTGACCAGGGGGTGAATTGGTTTGAACTCAAGATTTTCTCCTTCAGACAACAACAAATTCGAAGTCTGTTTCTGAACAGGTAGGGTGTTTAGTTCTAACTCAAATTTTTCAAACTCTGCATTCAGTTTGAAACAGGTTGAACCAGCTTGGCGTATTTCTACATTAAAGGTGCAACCAACCAACCAACCAAAATAGGTTCCCCTTGAAGACCCCTGACATATGATCAATCCATTCAGCAGCTTGAATGCCCACCCTCCCCAGGGCCTTTGGACGACCTCCTCATTCTTGTCACTGCCAGATATTGTCCACCTTCCTGACTGGCTGGTTTCATGACCCTTGCTGAAATTTCACCTAAGGTCGCTGCTTCTCCTGGGCCTGAGGCAGAGCATGGTTGGCAGATTCGAAAGCAAAAACAAAGTCTGCAGAGATCTTTGACACAAAGATCAAAGAGAGGTTCATGCCAGAGAGGTAATTCAGAGGCAAAGAGACAGTTGCGTGGTCTAGATACTGACATAAAATGTGTAGGAGGCAGAAGTGATGGCAAGCCTTAGGACTGGGCTTTCTGTTAGGTGCAAGTGACAGAATCGTTGTTGGGTCTTGCTGTAATTCCTTATGAGCAAACGAGCAACTGTTTTCAAGGCAGAGAGACAGGGAAAGAGAGAAGAACTAACAGAGATAGCATTACATTAAAAAAAAATATAAAAACCCAGCGCTTTGAAATACGCAGCTCTTTTAAAATGTCATCGGCCTGCTCGTCCAAGTGGACCCCGTGGGCTTTTTTCTGCACTAGGGAAAGTCATAAAGGTCAACAGCCTTTGAAGATTCTTGAGGGAACATCAAATGCATCCGGAATTAAGGTTCCTTTTAATGTGCTGTATGACTTATTAGGAGACACTGAGCTGCTCTCTATGGAAGCCCCTGACTTCAACAAATAATCATGTAGCAACACACTCCTTTCTCTCAAAGGGAAGGGAGGGAGGGAGGGAGGGAAGGGAAGGAGGAGGGAAGGGAGGAAGGAAGGGAGGGAGGGAGGGGGAGGGAGGAAGGAAGAATGTGCACAATATTTTTTGCATTCAAATTTGAGTGGATTTGAATGTCAAAACATTTGATTTTATTCAAATGTTTAGAATCCGAAGGCAACAAAGACTGATTAGAATCCAATACATTTGAATCTAGTCATTTGAATGTTATATTTAAATCTCAAGATGCAAATGTCAACAACATTCCTATTTAAAGATACAAATGTCTACAGCACTCATATGTGTTATATGTATCCGTACG
This sequence comes from Aspidoscelis tigris stejnegeri, assembly GCA_023333525.1. Taxonomy (NCBI): domain Eukaryota; kingdom Metazoa; phylum Chordata; class Lepidosauria; order Squamata; family Teiidae; genus Aspidoscelis; species Aspidoscelis tigris. Next base: position 21,558,239 of record JALMGA010000012.1, on the reverse strand, counting down.
CATTTTGTATGCATCCCGTTTTCGTTCTGTATTATAAGCACAAATACATACAGATACGTATGATATTTGTTCAGAAACGTATGCAATGCATACGTATCTGTACATTTGAATGATTTGAATCATTCGAACAAATATTTTGGAACATTCAAAATTTGTTCGAATGTTTAAATTTGAATGTGAAGACATTCTGTTCGAATATGAATGTCCACATTCAATCAAATTTGATTGAATTTTGAATGTTTGGAACATTTATGTGAATCCCTAGAAGGAAGGAAGGGAGAGAGGGAGGGAGGGGGGAGACAAACTTTGTGGATCCCAGAATATTGTCCTGGAATGTAGAGTCCCATTTAATTGCCTTGAGATGTTGGTAAAAAACTGCGATTCTAACTACTTTAGGACTGCCACACATTAGGAATGTGCATGGATTATCCATGCATTTGGAATCCGAACAGATACATCCAGATTCTGAGATTCGTGGACGGATCAAATAGGACCCTATTCGAAGGGCCCTATCCATCCACAAATCGGATAATCCAGTATCTGTATTATCCATTCCCCCGGCCACACTTCCCCCAAACCTCCCCCTCCCATGGCCTCCCCGGGGGCCTCTTACCTGCTCCAGTGGCCAGGTGGGCCTCTGGAACCATGAAAGGGTTCTGAGGAAGGCCTGTATTTACCTCCCAGGAGCCTGCTCATGGTTCCAGAGGGCCCTGGAAGAGGCCTGGGATGGCAGTGGCAGTGGCAGCACATAGAATGTGCCACGGATGGTGATGGTGAGGAGGTAAGGTCAGTGGCGAGGGGGTGGGAAAGGAGGGGTGGGGGAGATTTACTCAGGGCACGAATACCCCCACATCCATGGGGGGGGGGTATTCGACTGGAGCCAAATTTTTCCACATTCTATTCAATTCAAATAGAATGTGGAAAAATGTCTCTGTGCACAACCCTACCACACATATCTGTGGCATTCCCATTATAAGTCCAGGATACTGAGATGAGTTTGTCTTGTTCTACACAGGTTTAAAATTCCAGTCTGACGTTCCTCAGTTGGGAGTAATGATATGTGTGTCAATATTTGTAACATTCAAAATTAATGCAAATGTGTCCGAATTCGGACATTCAAATTCAAATTGAATGTTGGTACATTTGAAGATTGACATTTGAATTTCAATCGAACGTTTTGATACATTTGTGCGAAGCTTCTTTATTTATTCATATGGCATTTGTATGGGGTTCCTACCTATCATTCATATCGAATCCAAATCCTACCACATTCAAAGGGATTTATTTGTATTAATAAAAATTTTCTTGCATTTGGTTCGGTATGAACACCAAGAAAAAATTTGTGCACATCCCTGGTTGAGAGCAATATGTATTATCCCAGCCAAGTTAAAGTACAGTTCTTCATCTTTTTCTTTTTTCTTTTTCCTTCTTCCTCCTCCTCCTTCATGCACTTAAAAAAAAAAAAGACAAAGTAGTACAATGTGAATAATTTTAGGACATCCCTGCCAGTAGCAAAAAGAGAAAAAGAATGTAAAAAGAACTGCAGAAATGAGACCAGCTGAATACTTTCTATTCTGAATGAAACCTGTCCTGCAGCATTTAATGGATGCTAAACTGTCTCTTATTGAAATCTGCAAAACTCCCCTGGCTTTTGTGTCCCTACTCTTCTCCATGCCTAGATTTCCAGCTCTCCTCATCCAGCCAGTATGCCACAGTGTGACTCTGATCTATGGAGGTGCAAGAATGTTCTAAACTTTCAAAATTCAATCAAATTTGATCGAATGTGGACATTTGAATTCAATTAAAATGTCTTCACATTTGAATTTAAACATTCGAATGAATTTTGAATGTTCCGAAACATTTGTTCAAATGATTCAAAACATTTGAAAGTACAGAATCTCATACGTATCTGTACACATTTGTGCTGATAGTACGGAATGAAAATGGAATGCATACGGGATAAAACGGGATGTCTACGAAATGTGTACAGATATGTATAACACATATGAATGCTCTCGACAATTGTACCTTCAAATATGAATGTTGTTGACACTTGTATTGTAAGATTCGAATCTAGCATTCAAACAAATAGATTCAAATGTATTTTATTTGAATCAGATTTTGTTTCATTTGGATTCTAAACATTTGAATCAAATTGAATGTTTGGATATTTGGTTCGACCTGAACTTGAATTTTAAAAAAATTATGCTCATCTCTAGTCTGATCATCGAGAGATCAACCAAGTGTCTCCTTTTCTTGGCCACCTTGAGGCAAAGGAATATGAAATGGAAAGAGGCAACGTAGCTCTAAGCAATGGAGACTCCTAAAGGATTTCTACTTTCCAGTGTGTCACATTTGAACAAAGTACCTCTACCTGCCTAATTACATTTTCTTTCTTCTTTTGTGATATTTCCCAGGTTCCATCTAATTGAAAAGAAGAAGCCTAATCATTCCCGAGCTCTGCCGCACAAAGTCTTATTGATTCCCAATATTCATAGGTTCATTTATTACAATCAATCTGGAGCTGAGAAGCCAACATTGGGAAAGCCTCATTAATCTCTTCCATGAACCCCCTCCACTAAAATCTAGTTGGTGTGCTGGTAGCAGGAGGGTGAAATAGGAGAACATGTTCCTTTTTTCAAAATTAGAAGGGAGACATCTCTCTTTCTTCCTTCTCCCACCAATTTTTGTGCTTCACCAAAAACAGAATCATGGTAGAGCCTCTTCCTGATTGCAGGCTGAATGCCACATTGTAGGATGGATCCATACCTCTGAAACGTGGCATGTACTTGCTCCAACCTCTGGGCAGAGGATGGGATATCAACACTTCTCACATCTTGTTCCTCGCCTTCTTTGGAGCTGACAAGTCAGCCCTACTGATGTGCCAAACTAGTTTGGTTGCTTCACAGTTTGCAGCACATTGGACCGTTTTCATGATGCCCGTGCAAACTGGACCTCCTTCTTGTTTGAAAAACCTGGTTAAAATTTAACCCAAACCAAGGGATGTTGCAACGAATCTCAGTAGACTGGTGGTGGCTTCCTACAGGTCTCTTGATCACATACAAAGCCAAATACCTTGTTGTTTGGGGGGTGGGGGATGGTTCAAATAAACCTAAACCAAAAGTAGTTGGCTTGATTTAAACCAAACTACTACATTTCAATTTGGGCACATCCCTACTCAGCGCTAGAGCTGATCTGCCATGTCCAAAGATGAAGGCCCCTCTATGTTCCAGAAAAAATCTCAAAGTGGGCATTTGCTGACACAGAGGATGAGGATGAGGATGAGGATGAGGATTGGCTTTTCTATCCTGCTTTTCTCACCCATTCAAGGGGACTCAAAGTAGTTGACAAACCTTCTATTTTTCTCCCCACAACAGGGACCCTGGAATGTAGGTGGGGCTGTGAGAGCTCAGGAAGAGAGTTGTGACTAGCCCAAGGCCACCCAGCTGGTTTTGTGGAGGAGTGTGGAATGAAACCCTGTATTCCCATTTAAGAGTCATAACAACATAAGAACGTAAGAGAGGCCCTGCTGGATCAGGCCACAGCCCATCTAGTCCAGCATCCTGTGGCACACAGTGGCACACCAAATGCTCATGGGCATCTCAAACCGAGACAAGGACAAACATTTTCCTGCTCTTGAATCCCAGCAAATGGGCATTAGAAGCGTCCTGCTTCTGCCCCCCTCCCAGCCTGAAAGATGTAACTAGGCATTCATTCTAGTAGCCATTGACACATCTGTCATCCATAAATTTGTCTAACACTACCTTGAAGCGATCTAGACTGGTAGCTGTCACCACCTCTTCCGGCAGCATATTTCATAAACAGATATCCCTTTGGGTGAAGAAATACTTCGCCCTGTGGGATCCAACTCTCCTACCCATCAGCTTCATAGAGTGCCTCCTGGTTCTAGTGTTGTACAATAGAGAAAATAAATTTTCTCTATCCACCTTTTCTATACCATGCATAATTTTATATACTTCAATCAGGTCCCCTCTTAAACGCCGTCTCTCCAGACTGAAGAGGCCTAGACAATGCAACCTGGTTTCGTAAGGGAGGTGTTCCAGACCCTTAATCATTCTGGTTGCCCTTTTCTGCACCTTCTCTAGTTCCACAATATCCTTTTTGAGATGTGGTGACCAGAATTATACACAATATTCCAAATGTGGCCTCACCATAGCTTCATAAAGAGGCAAAATGACACTTGCTGACTTATTTTCTATTCCCTTCCTAATTATTCCCAGCATTGAATTTGCTTTTTTTCGCTGCTGCCACGCACTAGGTTGACACCTTCATTGAAAGGTCCACCAAAACCCCCAAATCCCTTTCCTGGTGTGTTGCAGAAAGCTTAGACCCCATCAGTTTATAGGCATAATTTGGATTTTTGGTTCAGATGTGCATTACTTTGCACTTGTTAAGATTAAAGCACATTTGCCACTTGGCTGCCCACTCGGCCAGTGCTAAGAGATTCCTCTGGAGCTCTTGGCAATCTCTTTCAGTTTTTGCTACCCTAAATAATTTAGTATCATCAGCAAACTTTGTTATTTTACTATGTACTCCTTCTTCTAGATCATTGATGAATAAATTAAAAAGCATTGGTCCCAACACTGAGCCTTGAGGGACCCCACTTTTTACCTCTTTCCATCCTGAGAATTTGCCATTTATTGCTACTCTCTGCTTTCTGCACTTAACCCAGTCACAAACCCAGGACATTCCATGGCTGATGAGTTTACTCAGTAGCCTTTGATGTGGAACTTTGTCAAAAGCCTTCTGGAAGTCCAGATAGACAATGTCTACTGGTTCACCTTTATCCATACAGTCAACACGCCCATCACAAACCTGTCTCTCTATATTCCTGATAATTGAATCGCCCACTACAAGAAGCCCCTCTCCCGCTACCCATGGAGAACTATCCTTGGTGCAAGAGGATACAGACACATCCACTGAGGAAGGGGTCCCGACTAAGGGAACCTGTCCCTCTTTCTCTGTTTGATGTCCTCCCTGCCTGAGGCTTCCACTCTCCGAGACAGCTGGAGGACTGCTTGTTGTGGAGTGGAATGCTCCTACTGCATCACTGAATCCCTGAAGTCTGTCACCTTAACCACAAGACCAACCTTCTCCAGCTTCCTTTCTGTGTGTTCATGGTGGTAGCAAAGGTGCCTGAGCATGATGGATACTCTCAGAGTTGCTTTCCTTGCCCTGAGCCAAGGGTGTGGCAGAGCTGAGGGTGTTATGGCAGGGGAGGCCCTGGACAGTAGATTGCTGTTCCCCTTTAGCTTCAAAAAAGTGCCCATAACTGTCGGTCTGGATGACCCTATAGCTAACCTATCTTCAAATAGCAGGCAAGCTAGGAAGGAAAATGATGATGATGATGATGACGATGAGGAGGACGACAACGACGATGACAATGATTTGTTATGAAATATCAAAGCCGACTTGATTAGGGATATGCACAAATGTTCTAAACATTCAAAATTCAATCAATTTGATCAAATCTGGACATTCAAGTTCAAATAGAATGCTTTCGCAGTTGAATTTAAACATTCAAACAAATTTTGAATGTTCCGAAACATTTTTTCGAATGATTCAAAACATTCAAAAGTACAGATGCATACAAAATGCGTACTGATACATATAACACATACGAATGTTGTTGATGTTCATATCTTCAAATATCAATGTTGTCGACATTTGTATCTTCAGATTCGAATCTAACATTCGAATGAATAGATTAGAATGTATTCAATTCAAATCGGATTTTGTGTCATTTGGATTCTAAACATCCAAATCAAATCGGATGTTTTGACATTCATTTCAATTTGAATTTAAATTTTTTAAAAATCTGTACACATCCCTAGACTTGATTAGTGTTGTGCTATATTGTGTTATGTTTCTGTATTTACAGTAGTAGTAGTAGTAGTAGTAGTAGTAGTAGTAGTAGTAGTAATAATAATAATAATAATAATAATAATAATAATAATAATAATAATAATAACGATGATGATGATGATGATGATGATGATGATGATGACTTAGATTCACATTGATCATGCAACCTATCTTGCTGGAGAAACATCTGCAAATCATTCCTGTATCTGCCAGTCCAAGGCTCATCGCCAGGAGTTTTCCCTACTCAATGGTACCGAAGCAACAGGAGCAAAGAATTAGGACTCTGCAGGCTTTTGTATTATCAAAAATCGTAGACACTTTACCTAACTGGAGTAACATTCCTGGCATGTAGTTTTGAAAGACTGAGAATGTTACTTATCTTGGAATTGAGGATACTTTCTTACCTTGAAGTCTCCAAGATCAATAGATGCAAAGTGCCAAATGCCCATCTTTAGTACCATTTCTTTCATTGCTAATCATCCAGAAGAAATATATATTCATATATATCTATTTGAATGAAGGAAATAAATGTGGGCATTTGGGATTCTTCTCTGTACAATTGGGAGGCCATTAAAATACTATATGCTTATGATACACCAACCTGGTCTTAATTTACTTTTGTATTAATTCAATTTAATGATCAAATAAGTGACATTTTTGGCCATAGGAAGCTGCTCTGGAGCAAAATGCAAAAGTTCATCCCTCAAATTATCTCTGCCTAGGGAGCTGTTATTATTCATCATTCGGTACTAACTTCCTTTATCCAGGGCTATCTGGCTGATTTTCACATTCTCCTAATACAAACTTTAATCTTGGACATACTACATTCTGGTGAAGTAGAAGCAGCAAACTGATGGACAGGAGAGAGACATAAGAGGATGGATTATATAAACATGAAAAATCCCTTGCTGTTATGATGAATCATTCATAAGCAATATCACAATCTATAGACAATTTTCTCCAGCAGTTTGATCCCTGTTTACTCACATTGGATTTTATTGTAATTTTTGTTGGACTTTGCCAGCACAGTAAGGAAAATATGCAATAGTTAATTCCCTAAATGATTATGATGATGATGAAGACAATTATCAGCTCATGTTAATTTGTGTCCTGTTATTTCATAAAGAAGAGAGCACTGCTTTTTCAACCTGTGACAATTTACCAGAATCCCAGGCAGAAATAAAGGACTCCTTTGGTGCAAAAGTTTATCCTTTATTCAGAAGGCATTGGCAAAGTAACTGAAAAATTGAAAAAGGGGTTCTCTCTGCAAACTCTCTCCTATGCAAAGATCAGAGTGCCCGGTTTCATGCTTATCTCTTAACACAACAGCAGTATACAGCCATCTGGTGTCCTTGAGTTGTGTTCCATAAAACATCCCATCTGTATCCCAAACATGCTAGTGTTCCTTTCCCCCACTCATTATCATCCAACTGATAATGCACACATGCTATGCACACATGCTATGCCCATACCTCTATTACTTTCTGCACTGGACCTTATATTTGATTATATCCTGGAACACCAACCTGGTGCAGACTTTAGCAGTCCTGACATAGTGTGAATAATTGTTTTGGCCTCTGATGGTGGTACTTCTCTTTGGAAATGCCCTTGCTCTTTGAATTATACTCAGGAAGAAATTCTGTTTTCAGTCTCAGTAGGGATACTGCTAACAGAAATCCATTATATAGGCAGAAATAAATAAATATTATTATTATTATTATTATTATTCATTTTTTAAGATGATGATGATGATGATGACTATGATGTGCAGTTACACACAGCAAACAAGATCACTATGCTGGATTTCATATTATATCACTAGTCAGACACTTCCCAAGCACCTAGGACTGCATGATGTATCATCAAATTATGCAAGCAGAGCCCAGTAAAGTGGCTTTTTCTAGCTGGCAGATGGATATTTTGTCGACGCTGATGGTTTTTAGGTGCCTACTGAGATCTTTTGGCACCGCGCCCAGTGTGTCAAGGATGACTGGGATCACTTTCACGGGTTTTTGCCAGAGTCGCTGAAGTTCAGTTCTCAGGTCTTCATATCTGGTGAGCTTCTCCAACTGTTTCTCCTCAATTCTGCTGTCACCTGGAATAGCAACGCCGATGATCCACACCTTCTCTTTCTCAACGATTGTAATATCAGGGGTGTTATGCTCCAATTGTCGGTCAGTCTGAAGCCTGAAGTCCCAAAGTAGTTTTGCCTGTTCATTTTCAACAACTTTTTTCTGGCTTGTGATCCCACCAGTTCTTTGCCACTGGCAGATGATACTTTTGGCACAAGCTCCAGTGGATCATTTGTGCTACAGCATTGTGTCTCTGCTTGTAATCAGTTTGTGAGATCTTCTTGCAGCAGCTGATTGTCAATTGTTTCATCAACTTATTTGCAGAGTCTGCACTTTGGATCTTCTACTGATTTTTCAATTCTGGCTTTGATGGCATTTGTTTTTATTGCTTGTTCTTGTGCGGCAAGAATGAGTCCTTCTGTTTCCTTTTTCAATGTTCCATTCGTAAGCCAAGACCAGGTCTTTTCCATGTCCACTTTGCCTTCGATATTCTCCAAGAACTGTCCATGCAGTGCTTTATTGCGACAGCTGTCCATTCAGCATTGAATTGCAGTTTTCCGGTACTGGTTCTTGGTTTGCTGCACTTTGAGAAGCTTCTGGTTGTTGACTTCAATCAAAGCTGATTCTTTGCTTTCTGTCATGTAATCTGTTTGCTTCACTTGCAAAAGTCCTCTACCACCTGCTTTCCTGGGCAAGTACAGCCTGTTGACATCATTCCAAGGATGTAGTGCAAGGTGGATCGTCATCAGTTTTCTGGTTTTTCTGCCTAAGTTGTCCAACTCCAATTGAGTCCAGTTCACAATCCCTGCAGTGTATCTAATGAATGGTATGGCCCAGGTGTTTATGGCCTTAATGGTGTTACCACCATTCAATTTACTTTTCAAGATTTTTCTAGTCCTTTGGATGTACTCTTTACTGACCATGTACTCTTCAAAGTACAGAATTCTATATTATTCCTTAAAGTACCATGTTTGATGACTAGGAACTAAGTTTTCTTTTTTTTTTGTTAAGAAAACATTTACATGCAGCCAGCAGGCACAAGATAAAAGCTGATAAAAATAGGTTATACCCATCAGCTTAATAATTCTGAACAGCTATTGCATATAGAACCTTGCAAGAGAGAAAGAAGCAGAACAAGACACCAATACTAAAAATTATAAATATTCTTGCAAAATGAACTCTATCAAACCAGTTGAAGGAAAAGCTTGGATATAAGTCTCTGCATCTAAGACAGGCAGCATATCTCTTGCTTACTTGACTCTATTGGTGCTTCCACATATGCCGTAATAAATCCAGATCTACTGGGCATCTGGATTTAGTAAAACTGGGTTCCAGTAGACCCAGTTTTACTAAATCCGGAAGCCCAGTAGATCCGAATTTATGGGGCTAGATCTGCATCTAATAGATGCAGATCTACCCAACCCCGTCCTTCCACACATGTGGCGGAAGGACGGATTTAATCTGGATTTGAGGTGGGTGCTGTGCAGATTCACAGCACCTGCCTCAAGTCCGTGCTCCGGGGCCCCTCCCCTGGCCCGCCATGATTGGCTCCTTGGAGCCAAGCATGGCAAGCTGGGGGACCTCGCTGCTGCGGATCAGCCTTGCCCCAGAAGTGGTGGATTGCCGCTTCTGGGGCCAGGGGGAGGTTCTCCGAAGCCCTCCCTAGCCCACCCGGGGGGGAGCATGCAAAATCCCCTCCTTGCCTCCTCGGCATTGCCCCGATTCTGGCTGCAGGGACCCAGGATGCAGCGTGCCTGCGCAGAATGCCTCCTGATGGCTGGAGCTGCCAGGAGCAGCCCTGGACAATCAGGAGGCATGCAGGACACAGGCACACTGCATCCTGGGTCCCTGCAGTCAGAATCGGGGTGATGCCAAGCAGGTAAGGAGGGGATTTCATGTGCTCCCTCCCCCCGGGTGGGCTAGGGAGGGCTTTGGATAACCTTGCCCTGGCCCCAGAAGCGGTGATCTGCCACTTCTGGGGTGAGGGCGAGCCATGGCAGCGAGGTCCCCCAGGTCACCATGCTTGGCTCCAAGGAGCCAATCATGGCAGGCCGGGGGAGGGCCCTGGGTAGGAACCGTTCTGCTGTGTGGACGCATCCTAAAAGCATGTGTTTTCACAGTGGAACACCCATTAAGACCACATGAAATGTGGTGTGTATTTAACATCCATTTAGCACACTTTAGGTACAGATAGGTGCAGACACACCTCACCGGAGGTGTGCTAAATAGGTCCGAAAATGCGGACACGTCATCCTAAAAGTGTGTTAAATGTGTGTTGCTGTGTGGACGCTCCTCACCGGAAGTGTCCGAAACAGCAATGCAGATGCAGATGCACGTTTCCAAATGTGGTCTTAATGGGTGTTAAAGGGCCTGTGCGGAAGCACCCTATAGGGTCATATAAAATTTCACACCACCTCTGATATCCTCGCAAGCTCAGCAGCATCTGCTGGAGTAATTCTACAGTGATGGAGGAAAGATGCAAGGAGACCAGTTTGTAGGTAACCATGTGAGTCAGGATGCTAGAAACAAGGAAGCTAAAGAAATTGGTGCCATAAGGAGAAAAGAGGAACACTGCTGGATCAGGCCACAGGCCATCTAGTCAAGCATTCTATCTCATACAGTGGCCCACCAATTATTTATGGGAATCTCAAGCAGAAGACGAAGGCAAAACCTTTACCTGTACTCAACTCCATGCTGGAGGTGGTAGGTAGGCATCAATTATTATAGTCATTGATACACCTGTCTTCCATGAATTTGTCTAACCCTATAAGAACCTAAGAGGAACCTTGTTGGATCAGGCCACAGCCCATCCAGTCCAAGCAACCTATATCAAGCAGCAGCAGCAGCAGAAGAAGAAGAGTTGGCTGTTCTACTCCACTTTTCTCACCCATTTTAGTGGACTCAAAGAGGCTAACAAAGCTTTCTATTCTTCTCCCCACAACAAAATACCCTGACTTGCTCAGTCCCTGAAAATGGCCTTTAGAGCAGTCATGTCAAAGATACGGCCCGCAGGCCACATCCGGCCCCGGGCCGTATCAATATGGCCCGTGATCGCAATGTGTCTCCTGCAGGCCACCCCGCACCCCTCCCCACCACCACCGCCTCCCCAGCCTCTCCCCACCATGGTTTCGCCTCGCCGTCCCTTATGCAGCTGCGTGTGAGGAGAGAGAGATTCCTGTCACCACCCCCTCCCCTGCCCATTCCATCCTCATGCGCGTGTGTGCGCTTCCCTCACAGCGGCTTCTGCTGATGCTGAGTGGGAGCGGCGTCAGCGAAGGCAGTGACAAGCGCAGGAAATCCACCCACTCGCCTGGCCGGCCGCTGTTGTCTCTCTTCCTTTGCCAGCGGTTCCTCTCTTGCAGCAGGTGAGGGAAGGAGTCCGCCAGCGGGCGGGCAAGCGAGCGGGCGGGCGACCCAGTGGGGCCCGGAGCGAGTGGGCGGGCGGCGGGTGACCCAGCGGGGCCCGGAGCTCTCTCTTCAGCATCTCTCCAGTGTCTGTGGCTAGGTGGGAGCACCCAAACCTCCCCTCCTGCCAAGCTTCCCTCCCCCCCCCCCCGCCACAGGCTCTAGCTGCCCTGTTGTGGGGAGAACAACCGTATATTATATACTATATAATTAAATAAATAAATAAAATGTTATAATAATTCAGTACCTTTTTTTTATTTGAATCCGGCCCACCTACACATTCTAAATTTAATATATGGCCCTCTGCAAAATTGAGTTTGACACCTCTGCTTTAGAGGCATCCTGTACCTAAGCACCCACACTGATTTCAAAGCAACATCTCAGAAAAAGAGAGAGGGTAGAGAGGGAATGATTCTGGTACTTCATGATTAAGCAATTAGTCCCTCCACTGATGAGTACTTATTTCTTATTCTGAAGTTTAATTTCACCTCCCCAAAAACATTTCCTACATCTTATGTGATGTTATTACACACCCATAGTATTTTGGAGTGTGTCTGTGAGAGAGTGAGTAATATGTTAATTCATCCTGAGTTTGCTTCATAACTTCGTTTCTACCTATCACAGCAGGACTCTCCTTTAAAAGAACCAATACTAATTTTAAAAGATGACCAATTTCAACAATTATAATAATTTTGCACTAAGTACGTCTGAGTGCCAAAGGGTGGGAGTTAAACACTTTGGTGTACTTAGGCTGCATTTGCAAATAATAATTAAGAATGGGCCCAAATCCCAATTAGAGATTCTGTGCACCTTAGAACTAGCAATTTTTGCAAGAATTATAGGTCTGATACCAAAGGCATGTTGAAGAGAAAAGTGAACTGTTTTCATCAGTGTTCAATGAGATGTTTTCGGAGCATCCCCCCTCCTTCCCCTCCTCCAGTAATTCCTTCCAATAGAAGAAAACTTTCCTAGCTATTCAAGAATTGCAAAACATCATTTTAATGGGATGACAAACTAGATCAAGTCCAAAGGAGGGCTACCAAAATGGTTAGTGATCTGGAAAGCATGTCCTACGAGGAACAGTTGAAGGATCTAGGAATGCTTAGCCTACAGAAGAGAAGACTGAGAGGAGACATGATAGTGGTCATCAAGTATCTGAAGGGCTGTCACAATGGAGAGGGATTGTCCCTATTCTCACTTGCACAAGATGGGAGGACTAGAAACAAGGGGATGAAACTCCAAGGGAGTCAATATAGATTAGATATTAGGATATTAGTGAGGGCAATCAGTCAATGGGGTGAATCCCCACAGCAAGCTTCTTTCGCGTTCCCTAAACCAAAATAATAGAACCTGATGCAAACACAAATTTGCCTGTTCCCATTACTTTTAACTTAATTGCGTTGGATCCGGATTCTGAGGATCGTACGTGGGGTATGTGACTCTAGGTGGGACTCAAGTGGCTACTTTTTAAAAGGCACATTTTGGGGCTGCCCTGCCCTCTTCCTCCTGGCATGGATGCGCCACCCATAAGGGAGCCCTTCGCCGAGCCTAACTGGGTGGCCGGGTGGCTGCCGCTTCCATGGATGGAGGAAAAATGGCAGCGGGCAGCCAGCCAGCCATTCTTTCCCCTCCTCTCCCCATTGCTCAGGGCACACAGCAGCAGTGGCAACTAAAGCCCCTTTGCTTTAAACATTCACATTCAGCTGCTTTCCTCCCTTCCTTTCCCTTTCTAAAGTCAGAACTTTTAGAATTGTGCAAAATTGTAACATTGTTATCAGGTTGAAGTGGTTGCATCCCTATAGTGTAGTGCTGCTGTTAAGGGTGGATTTTAACACTGAAATCACTGTCTTTGGAAGCAAGCTATTGGGAGAGGGAAACCCTAAACATGGATTCTCATCCCTTAAAACAGTACTGTCCACACAGTAAAAAATGTAAAACATTTCAAGCGCATGATCCGGAGTGAGACCTGTTGAAATCAGGATTGAGATTCACCACGCTTTGGGGTGGTTTAACACGGGGAAAGCGTGTTAAGCCAAACTGCCGTGCAGACTCCGAGGACTGAAAACGTTTTGAATCCGAAATAAGGTTGCCGTGAAGACACGGCCAATAGTATAGGTTGCCATGGGAGGTGGTGAGCTCTCCTTCACTGGAGGTCTTCAAACAAACCTACATCTGTCTGGGATGGTTTAGGAAATCCTGCATTGAGCAGGGGGTTGGACTTGATGACCTTAGAGGTCCGTTCTAGCTCTGTGATTCTATGATTGTATGATCAGGAAATGACATATTGCAACTGGTTTTGCAGTCCTTGGAATCTGGATTTTAATGGCAAACCATCTGTGGCCCTTTCCATACTGACAAATCTAAAATAAGGTACAGCAAATTCCAACCCATCTGCTCTCTATATTTATTTTCTTTTTTTTCTTTTATTGTTTTTAAAGGAAGGAAGTATTTTAAAAAAATAAAAAGACAAGACAAAAATTCATATCTGTGGAAGAAATGTACTCATAAGGAAAGAGCAACTGATAATAAAATGCAAAACGACTGGGACATTTTAAAGATAAATCCGTTTAAGCCCTTTCAAGTTGACATACAAAGGAAGTATGTAAAAAGATGCTTATACACTTGTCTTGATTCCTTTCTCACCCAGTGCCCGAGCTTCAGGATTCTTCACAAGGGAACAATATCTGCTACTAAAATCTTCAACCCTGTTGTACATATGAAAAGAACTGGTAGAGGTCATCAGTTGTAACTTTGACCTCCCAGCAAGGAAAGAAATACTAATGAGCAACAAATTACCTGCTTTGGATGCAGAAGAAATTGTGTTCAGTGCCCAAGATTTCTTCAGTTGGATGTTGATAGGCCAAAACTTCATATGAGATCATTCAGTTATGCATGGACCAGAGGCCTATCCACACGAGGGCCTGAGGAACGCGTGTTGAAGACCTGGGATGAAGCATTCGCTCTGCTGGGCCGGCGGTTCCATTCGGAACCTCCCCAGCCCAGCCCAGGGCGCCCACTTGCATTCCGGGTGTAGAGCACGAAATTGCACTCTACACCTGGCCCAGGTGTTCCTGGCCATCCCACAGCTGTTCAGGAGGGAGAGCATTTGCACGCTCCTTCAGAAACAGCTGCGAGCCCTGCCCTCACCTGCTGCTATTGGGCTAGGATCTAGTGGGGACACGTGTGTGTACACACAACTTACCTCATCGATGCTGGATTCAAAGTGGCGGACCCAGGCGGCAGCATTGTGCATCTGCGTGTGCCACCAGCTCTGATTGGTCAGTTAACCGTGGGTAATGTGTGCATGTGCACGTCCCTGCTAGGCCCCAGCCCAGGGAGGGGGTGCATGGGGGAGGTTCCTGTGGGCTTTAGTCAACCCGATTGGGTCACCTAGGGTCCACAGGAACCGGGGAAGGGATGAGACAGGCCTGTCTGCCCCTGGGTCAAACCTGACCCAATGGCAGAAGGCCTGGGAGGAGTGTCCCAACCTGTGCCAGCCTTTTTGGGCTAGGCCATGTGGAGATGGATTCCTCTTTCACACCTAGGGAGGTAGGAATGCGTGCCCAGTCATTCTTTACCTGCCTGGATGTGAAAGGGGAACACGTTCCCTTGTGGCCTAGCCTTCGTTCACTACCACTGTTCGGCTGTAGTGCGAAAAGACTTCTGGGCACTCTATGTGCCTTCCATTGCAGCTATCACCTTTCGCACCTATTCTTCCCCCTACCCTGTTCACCTTGGTCCTGAGTCACAATTACATGTGGTGACCCTGAATGTAAAGATGGACTCTAATCTTCACATTTGATTGTCCACAACATGCCATCCTCATTGCAATGTTAGCTCCCCCTGGTGTTTATCTGCCAATCATGACTCCTGGCCAGATCTTCTTGCTCCATGGTAGCAAGGTATTCCTATAAGAAAATCTATGCCTAGACACTCAGAGGCAGACATCTTCTGGCCTGGAATCCAGATGCACATATTGCCTGTGGTCACTACTAAAGCTAAGACATTATCAGGCACCAAAATAGATGTAATGGTATTATGAAATGCCCTCCAGATACGGATGCAGAACAGAGGTGATTCTGCATTTGTTTTCCCATCCGTTGGATGGAAAGGTGCATTAGAGACTAAAGTGTACTAGTGTTCACACTTAGGAACATTAGCACATGATGGTAGCATGTGCACTAATGTGTTTTTTTTTTTTTGGGGACATTCTATTCGAATTTAAACAAATACCCAACAATCCAATTTGATTCAAATCTTTTAAATTCAAATTTAACAAGATTTAATTTTTATTTAGCAAATTTGAATCTATTAGTTTGCACATACAAACATCAACAACATTCAAATGTGTATGCATACACCTTCCTGACATCCATACACATCTGTGTGCATCCTGCAGCTATCCTTTATACAACCCATTTTCATCCAGTACAGATCCATACAAATGTGTACAGATGCAGAAAAGAAGCGGATCTTCAAGTACACATCGTGTACGAAGGCATACACGTACGAATGTTTGAATAATTTGAATGAATAGATCTGAAATTCAATTTGAATGTTTACATTTGAATTTCAGGTCATTCTATTTGAGTCTGAATGTCAAAATTTGGCACATTCAATCAGATGTTGAATGCCTATGCATATTTGTGCACATCCCTACATGATAGTCTAGTCTTACCATGACTGGAGACTTGCCTGTGTCTGGTCATGTATCCAGTGCTTCACAGGGCATCAGCATTTTGCTCACGGCACCCTGCATGACTGCACATGCACTGGTGCTATGGTGACAATGGCACTCTGTGCATGCACAGTCATCTCAGGGGTTATCTGCAGTGCCAGCACACTTGTGTGGGACCTCAGATGACCACTCAGCCTGGAAGCAGTGGAGATGGTCACTGCCTGGATGGGAAAGGTATGTTTTGGGTTGGGATTAGTTAAGGTTAGTTTGCTTGTGGTGCATGATTTCATGCAGCACAGCTAGTATGCAATTAGTCAACCTCTGGGCAGGCAAAGGGCTTTTGTGGCCTGTAAACACCTCCTGCAAGTGAAGATGCACCTGCCCAGAGGCTGAATGATTGCAAACTGAGCGGCAAAGTGCAGAAACACCTCTGGTCTGAAATACAACCTTGAACCAAGAGGAGCTCTCCAAAGGTCTCAGGGTCTGTGTGGTTTTTAGTTCATCTTAACTCAAGTATGAGACATGTGGACCAATTCAAACCTTTAGGTAGTGAGTCTGTGCTTCTTCACTTTTTGTAAGCTGTGTCAGTGGTGATCTTTTCATTTTCTGGCTATTTAATATGGAGGAAGAAACAAGAAGATGAAAGGAAGGAGAGAAATATAAGATGTCGAAGGAGTATAGGAATTTCCTTGTTGGTAGGCTCAAAATGTAAATATGGAGTGGCTAGTTCTCACTCTAGAGTTAGTAAATGTCTCGTATTTGCTGCTGGGACTTCAAGCCATATATAACAAAGGCATCTCCTGTGGTGAATGTCTCTAAATGTCACAGCAAAGGTGCGAAGAACTTGCTTGGTGATGCCATTTTCAGTGACATTCCTTTGTTATACAAAAATGAGTCCTATCAAGACTCATTAAATTCTGTGCAGAATCACCTGTAAGTCCCCAACATGGTAGATACAAGAGGCACAGACAATCCCATCACCTTGAATGACCAGCTCCACTGGACATCTCACCCAGAGTCTCTCCACCAACAGATTCTTAGCACCCCAAGCCACCGAAGCTTAGACTTATATCCCATCTATTACACACATTGTTCCCTGTATATCTAAGGGCAGATAGTGCCCTTATATTTCATTTATTATCAGGCACCTGCAAGTTAGTGGTGGGATCTGTTACTACCAAGTGCAGTTTTGAAATATAACAAACGTATACAGTACTGTGGCGTTCCCGGGGAAACCAGGAAGCTAGGCGGTGATTTCACGGGCCTGCAGAGGGCTTAGAGTGACAGCGTAGGCGTGTCCACCAGTCAGTGCCATGCCAACCCCCCAAAATGGACCAATTGTGAGCCAGAGATCACGGACTATAAAAGGGCTTGCAGGAGCAGCTTCCATGTCTCTCGTCTGGTTAGAGGGGGATCATGGGGGATCCAAGTGTGCGTGTGTGTTCTCTTCTCTCAGAGGAGAGGGAATGGGAAGCGGACCAAAGACTCAAACGCTGAATTTACCAAGAGCTAATTTCTGCAATTGGGCTACTGGAGACTAGGAGGGGATCACAAGGGGGTTATTTTTCATTTCAAACCATTAAGGACATTAGAGCTGACATTAAGCTTGCTTCTTAGTTCTTTTCAGTTGTCGTAAGAATAAACTTGGAGAGTTTTCCTATCAAGAGGAGTCTGTTTGCTACTTTTAAGGGAAGCCTGTATTCAGGGCTGATAAAGCAGGACGTCAGAGAGGGCGCATTACTTGCAGGGAACCCAGGGGGTCTGGCAGTGCCACAGCTTGCTTCCAGACTGCCTTACTCTGCG
Source organism: Aspidoscelis tigris stejnegeri (assembly GCA_023333525.1). NCBI lineage: Eukaryota > Metazoa > Chordata > Lepidosauria > Squamata > Teiidae > Aspidoscelis > Aspidoscelis tigris. The sequence goes on along the minus strand of JALMGA010000012.1, from coordinate 21,540,395 downwards.
GAGGATGAGTAGGGGAGAGGTGTGTGAGGTCACCACAAGTACATTATTTCCAAGCCTTACCACTTGCTGATTTGTTGAGAGATGTGTAGGGCTGCACCTTCTCTTGAGCTAGGGTCCTTTTTCTGTGCTTTGCATTAAAAGCACACAAACAGCCACATCTGTGGGCAAACCAAAGAAGATGCTGAGCCCACATCAACATGTAGAAAGGAGAATGCTAGTATGCTTGCTGGTCCTGTATTCTGACCAGTGCAGAATCAATTGGTGCCTGTCTGAATCAGATGCTCAGGTGGATCCACCTGCTGTAGCGTAGAACCATGACGCTGGATTCATCCCACAACTCTCATTCAATTAGCCTTACTACTTCTAGATGGTAGGAGGGATGTGCACAAATGGTTTTTTTGGCATTCGATTCATAAGGAATCAAATGTAAGGAAATTTGTATTCATTCAAATAGGTCCCCTTTGAATATGGTAGGATTCTATTTGATATGAATGTATTCGTGTGAATTTGTACGAATATCTGAATGCATACATGTCTGATTTGTATCTTGGATACATATCGGGTGTTTTTCCACTGTCAAAAGTACCCATTTTTGCACCGATTTAGGACCCATTTGGGTGTGAGCTGGACGACCCCATTTCCACTACGGCACCCGTTTGGGACCCGATTGTTTCCACTGCCATTGGGGAAATCCGGATCTAATGGGTACATTTTGGCCTTTAATCCGGATTGTCTGTAGACCCCATTAAAGGGGTCTACAATGGGGTCTTCTCCCAGAAAATCCAGATTAAAGGGAGCCTGTTTCCACTGGAAACAGGCAATGGGGTCCAAAGGAGGCTAGAGGAAGGGGATGCACCTTTGGGACCCCCCCCCCCCCAACATTGGCTTCGAAGTCACTTCAAAGTCACTTCGAAGTTGACTTCACATTCACTTTGAAGTTGCTTCGAAGACTGCCCCCCTGCCCCCCCTGTGCCCCAAAACACCTGGGGTAATGGACCGACCCCTTGTGGGTCAATCCGGATTCCCCAGATGGGTGCAAAGCTGTTTCCACAGCAGGGGTGTTAGCACCCATTCCTAATGGGTGCTACACCTCCTGTGGAAACACATTGGGTGCTTCCCTTAATCCGGATCTACTAGATCCGGATTAAGAAATGTACCCATTCCTTAGATCCGGATATTCTTAGATCCAGATCTAAGGGCTGCAGTGGAAAAACACCCATCCTATACAAATGCATCTACAATGGATACGGATTCCCCTCCATTTGCCTCTCTGTCTCTCTGATCCTGTTTGCCCTGCTGTCTTAAACATAAACATATCAAGTTGCTTCTCTCTTTCTCTGAAACTGCTTCCCCCTCAGTTCTCCCCCCCCAGCTTAACGAATCTCAAAACTATTCATAGGAATGTTTCAAACCGTTCGTATTCCTATGCAAGTTAATGTGTGAATGTTGTGACATTTGATTCATGTACAAATATCCAAATTCGTATGAATCCGTACGAATAGCAAAGGTTATGAATGTTCGTGCACATCCCTAGATGGTAAGAAGGGGACAACATGGTATTGTAGGACTTCTACATCTGTCCTTCAGAGGAGCAGAAATGCTGTCTTGTGTCCTTAGCTGCCATTCAGAGAACCATCACACCAGTAGGATAAAGAGAGAGGCAGGTACGTGAGGACCTCTTCAGATATCCATTTTTTATTTCACTCCAGTTTGCCATTCTGAACTGAAAGTCTTCTAGCTTAAAGGTGACTTCTCCTACTTCTATTCATCCGTCCATCCATCCATCCATCCATCATTCTGGTCTCAGAAGGAGATCAAATGACCAAAGTGATCCCTCCCACTCTGACTCATGGATACACTTCATGCAAACACCATTACCTGTATTTGTAGATGAGACCCGAGATAAATGTCTGACCTTCACCAAGACGCAACAAGTACAAGGAAATACAAATAATACATGAAGACAGCAGTTGGTACTTCATTATGAATTTTCTTATGAAATAGCATGTCCTCATTTCTCAATGGGAAGTTGTTTGATGGGAAAGTGGGCGAAAAAAGCAGAAATCTGGAAGTGCAAGATGTACTTCAAATCTGAACATCTGCTCCTCAACAGAGACAATCGAGGATGAGGCTGCAGTTAGTGAAGTAGCATGAGGAGGAAAAGCATGTGGACTGTTACAAAGCATAGTTGCTGTGTTACTACCCCTTGTATATGTGAAAGAGGTGGGACTACAAGAAGGTCCTCACTTTATATGAGGAGGAAGCCCACCTCATTATTTAGAGGTTTTATTCATGCACCGTTATGTCACTATAGAGTGGGGATGTGCACAGATATTCAAAGACATTTGAAATTCGATCAAATTCATCTGAATTTTGATATTCAAATTTGAATCAAATATCCATAAATTCAAATTTAAACATTCAAACAAATTTCCAATTTCCAATCTATTCACTGGAATTATTCAGACATTCGTAAGTGTAGAGTTCATACACAATGCGTACATGAAGATCCACATCTTTCCCACATCTGTACGCATTTGTACAGATCCGTACGTGATGAAAACAGGTTGCATACGGGATAACTACAGGATGCATACGGATGTGTACAGATACGTATGGGATGCGTAATGATGCATACGGGCACATATGGATCTTGTCAACATTCATAAGTGCAAATTTGTATAGAAAATTTGAACGAATAGATTCAAATTTGCTTAATTGGAATTGAATTTGCATAAATTCAAACGTTAAAGATTTGAATCAAATTGAATTTTTGGATATTCGAATTGAATCCCAAAAATTGCATTCATGCACACCCCTACTATAGAGGTAGCTACCCATGTACACTGTCACATCTAAAGGCCTACTGCACGGAATCAAGACAGAGCAGGTGAAGGTTTTGCTTTTGTCATCTGCTTGAGATGCCCAGAGCAATAGGTGGCCCACTTTGTGAGATAGCATGTTGAACTATATAGGCTGTAGCCTATTCCAGCGAGTCTCCTCTTATATTCTTAGAGACAAATTTATGGAGGACAGAATGGATGGCTAGGTTCCACTCCCAGGTTGGATGCCTCTAAAGTCCATTTGCAGGGAGTTGAGAACAGGTGGATGTTTTGTCTTCATCTTCTGCTTGAGATGCCCATAAGCAATGGTGGGTCCTTGTGTGAGACAGGATGCTGGACTAGATGGGCTGTTGCTTTATGCAGCAGGAGAATTCCCTTTATATTTTTATGTCCACTTTGCAGATTTTTCATGCTGCATTTGAGATTCTGCCCATTGCTTTTTGTAACATTATTATTAGCCTCTTTATTGTTTTGTGCTTTCTGTCTTGCACTGTATATGCCATTGTTATTATTGTACATAACTTATTATCAAGTGACTGCATATTTTAATAAAGGAATTCCTGGAAGTTGAAAGTCTGAAGGAGACTCTAACAATCTTGCAATAACGACCCATTTCTGAGTCACTACAATTGTATGGTTCTCCCTTAGAAGTGCTTTCCTTCCCATGGAACATTAAGTACAAATCTCATTTTCTTTCTTTCGTGACACAGTTAACCTCTTAAACAAGGTAATATCCACACTTCTATGAGCAACTTTTCCTCTGTCAAATAAAGCACTGAAAATTAAATCGATGCAATTCATCGCTGCATACCAAATCTGGTGAAATAACTGCAAGCTATCATCATTATGCCAAGATATTATACTTTTATTACCGAGAGCATTCTTGGAATATAGCTTAATATGAGTCAATAAATCTCTCATTAAGGAGAATAGCATTGGTGGTGGTACATGAATAAGCATTTTCTTTTAATTAATTAGCATCTGTGACTTCTGTTTGCAAAATTCCAGGAGGAATTTTCTTTCATTTTTTTTGCCCCCAGTTTTTCCTCTTTCACGTCTTCACTGGTTACAGAATTCTAACAAGAGACGTGTTTCAAAAGGCCAAAAAAAGACAGGAGACCCAGATTCTAAAATTCTGCTTTCCTGGGAGTAAGGACCATTGGGTGTTTTTCCACTGTCACTAGAAGTACCCATTAAGTACCCATTAATTGGTACAAAAATGCCATTATGTACCCATTAATGGGTACTTAATGGGTACTTTTAGTGACAGTGGAAAAACACCCATTGATCATAGTGGTGTTTTTTTATGATGGGCACTGCTAATACTGGGCTTAGATTATAAATATTCAATTTATTATAAATATTGAAGAAGACTGCAGATTTCACCTGCATTCCTCTTAGGGATGTGCACGGATATTCAAAAATCCGATTTGAATCCGACAAATATTGACATTCAAATTTGAATCGGATTGTTGAAAATTCAAATTAACAAAAGTGATCGAATTTTGGATATTTGAAAATCTGATACAGATTTTTGAATAATTCGACTGAAAAGATCCATATATTTTGCATCTGAATATCGTGTTTATTTGCACATATAATGCGGGATGAAAACGAAATGCATACAGAATGAAAATGGGATGCATGCAAATTCGAAAATCAGATATGAATGTTGCTGATGTTTGTATTTTAGAGTTCAAATCGGATTTTCAAAAGTTCGGATCCAGATAATCCAGATTTGAATCAGATTTTCAAAAATCTGAATTTTTAAAATTCTAATTGAATCGAATGTTTGAATATTCGAATCAACTTGAATTCGGCTGCAAAAAATGCATTTGTGCAATCCCTAACTCCTCTACCGTTTTACTTGGGAATAAATTTTATTATAGTAAATTGAGGCTTCTGGGAGACTTGGAAAGAGGGCAAAGAGTGTCCTTATTACCTATTTGTGTATATCAACACACAGCTGGTTAGAATCTGTGACTAGGGATGTGTACGAATGGTTTTTAAATTCAAATCGTGTGCAAGAAAATTTGTACTTATTCAATGTGTTGAATGTGTTTGAATGTGTTAAGATTCGTATTCGATACGTATGTTCGATCCCATACGAATCCCATATGAACTTTCATACGTATCCCATATGTATCCCATACAAATGTATCAAAACATTCTATTCGAATTCAAATGTCCAAAGTCAGCCAAATTCATATTAATTTTTAATGTTACAAATATTCGTGCGCATTCCTATCTGTGACCCTTTCTGCATTCATCTGATCTCTGTTCTAAGACAAGAATGGACACCCTGTCATGAAACAAGCAATGCTTCTCATGCTTGTTGCTACTGGAGAGAAACAGGGCTGTCCATATTTGGTCTTCCCATTCTGCTCCATGAACGTTCCTGGCCTTCAGAGTTTCTCACCATGCCTTCAGAGGTTTTGGTTGGATTATCTTTGGGGTGGATCTATTTCTGACAGTGCTTTCTGGGATACTTTGTAAACTGTCTCCCAGGCTATACCAGATCGTCGAGGTGTGCCATCCTCATGCCTTCATTTTCTGATATACCAGCCTGGCCCTGTTGTAGACCTCATAATTGTAGACCTACCACTAAACTAGGCTAAGGCACCATTTTGAAGGCCCGAGTCTGGTCCACACTTCATTCAATGTGAATAAAGGATGGTTCAGAGGTGGACCCTGCTGTTGTCTACACTAGCGTTGAGACGGCTGTAGCCTACACTAGTATCATTTTTTTTCCAGACTATATTCCAGAATAAGATCTAGTGCAAGAAGGGGCTGTGAGAGCAAGTTTCCATTTCCATTTTTATTTATATACCGCCTTTCCAAAAGTAAATTTTGCCCAAGGTGGTTTACAACAAATGGAAAAAAAATACAATGCAAATACAATCATTACATCAGAGAAATACAGCTAATAAATATAATCAACAACTTAAACCAAAGACCATTTTTTGCCCAAGGCAGTTTACATAAGTAAAAAATACATTGCATGTTATAACAAATAATACATTATATAATAATAAAAAGAAAAAAAAGTTATAGAGCAGGTGGGAAAGCCGGCTACTGAGTCTCCCTCCCCTGGTCCATGGGGGCATCGGGGCAGGGTGGTGCTGAGTTGTTGTGGCTCTCGCACAGGTGTGACGGTCGAGTGCTGAGTCTCGCTCCCCTTGTCCATGGCGAGGTTGTTCGATTAGATGTACCACAGCTGATTCAGCAGGCCATTTCTTAAGTTTTTATGGTGGGGGGGAGGAACTGGGGCGCTTCTAAGGCCATCTGCTGGGACTTGAGAGCAGGAGAAGGTTTGTCCTTGTCTCTGCTTGAGATGCCTATGAGCATTTGGGGGGCCACTGTGTACGACAGGATGCTGGACTCGATGGGCTGTGGCCTGATCCAGCAAGGCTTCTCTTATGTTCCTATGGTTTTACTGAGGACGTATCTATAGATTGCAATGGCTTTCCAGGGAAGGAAGAGGTCAACGTAGTACTTAAGAAAGTCCGTGATTTCTACACGTAACTCCAACCTCAGAAATGATTGTGGCAACTCAGCCCAGCCCTCCCCTCTTCATCCTCCGCAAAGCAACACAAGAAGGAAATGAGCCACTGAGCACCACAGTCAACTCTGGTAGGGCTTTGTCCCAAAATGTTCCCTGCCACTGGTGTCCTGCGTTATATGTCTGGGCCTCAGACTCCCTTAAAGCAGCAGTCTGACTCCAAGGTAAAACAAACACTTAAAGTTTATTGTTACAAAAGGATAACATAGAGAAGCAAGTTTGTAGTTTGGCTTAAATATCCTTCAGTTGCTAGAAAAGAAAGATATTGTAATTAGTAAACTGTCCCCTTCCCTTCACTGAGCTCTACTGTAAGCAAACAGTCCCTGGTAAGCTCTACAGTAAGCCCAGGTAGTCCTTAGTCCTTCACCCTCCTGCTTTTCTCTATCCTTCAGTGAGAGAAGTTCCCAAAATAATAAAGGGTGCCTTGCAGCAGTCCTAGTCTGTCTCCCTGGGCTCTGCTCCACTCTGGCTCCGAGGAGACAGCCTCGTACACACACACACGCACACTTTAAACTGTGTGTTCCAATCTCCCTCTTCACAAGAGGAGAGTCCTTCCTCTTCTCTTTTCCTCTCTACCCCGAAAGGAGAGGCCAACATGGCTGCAAACTTGGAGTAACACTCCCTGATCCTCCTCTACCCAAGGCGAGAGACAAGAGACACGAAGAGCTGCCGCTTTTGATAGTCCATGATCTGGCTGTTTTGATTGGTTCATTCTGGTGGGCTGGCATGGCTTCCTCCAATGCTCGGCCCCGGCTGTCACTCACAGAGCTTGGAACGCTCTGCCCTGTCTCTTGATTCCTGGTGTGAATGTCACAATGAGCATGCATTTGAAGCACAGTTGGCCTATTCCAAGGTGAGCACGAATAAAACCTGGACTCTGAGCTGTCAATCAAGGTCAGATTAGAAACGGTTGGAGCTGGGTCTCAGCCAGGTCCCAGCGCCTGGAGACAAAGCATATTATATGCCACATTACTTTGAAATATGTAGAAGGACATCCCTGAAAGATATCCTCCCTTTTACACACACACCTCACTTTTTCTTTTATGAGGAATGTGATTTGCATTACAAAAAGTGAATCTTACTTTAAGAGACTCTTTGATTCCCATCTGTAGGATTGCTGGATTTTTTTAAGGGGAGGGATATTTCTGATCTGAGGCATCTGTTCTTGACCTTCTATGCTAATCAGTGAAGCTAACAATACATCACAATTCATTTAATCAGTCTTGTCAAAAAGCTAAAAATAGAAAGCATGCTTTTTCCCTCCTAAAGAAGATTGCTCCGTCAGCAAGAGAAGACACAGAGTCAAGTCATTGTTTAAAATCCCCAGATAGCTTTGAACACTGCTGAGCAAACCAGATTCTTTTTTTACCTTTTTAAAATCCTTGCATTTTTAAAAAGAATAATAATTAAAAATAGAGTTGCAGTTGAATCTGCTATGAATAGATAATAGAGAGCAATGCCTTAATCGAAGTTGCAAAATCCAGGAAAAAAAATGAGCATAGAACTGTTAGGTGAGTTCTTGAAAGAAAACTAATACAAGAATGGGAAAAAGGATAGAGGTGTACACAAACCTTCTTTTGTGAGAGTTTGGTTCAAACAGAGCCAATCAGAGGCTACGTTTGGTTTGATTCCAATGTTTTTAAAGATTTTTTAAAACATGTTTGAAAAGAAACACTAATTTTCCATTGGAAAAAAAAGCCTTATTAAAAGACAAAATAATGCTGAACATTTATAGTTTTTGCACTTAGCACTAGAGTACCCAATTAAGGACCTATTAAGGGTCCTTAAAGGTACTTGAGTGCTAGTGGAACCCCCCCCCCCCCAAAGAACTGTTGGAGAGCAAGGGTTTTTTTCCACTTAGCACTAGAGTACCCATTAAGGACCCATTAAGTGCTAAGTGGAAAAACACACAAAGTGTGAACTCTTCATTAGGGATGAGCACTAATGTTTTTTTCATGTTTGATTCGTGTTGAATTGAACAGAATTCAAGAAAATTTGTATTCATTCAATAGATCTCCTTCGAATTTGATATGACAGTAATATGAATCCGATTCAAATTCCTCCTACGAATCGCCTACATATCCCCAACATATCCGTTCTGAACATGTCAAATCCACTCTCAATCCACTCACAATCCACTCTGAATCTGCTTTAGATCCACTTTGGATCCATTTCCGCTTTCCCACCTCCTCAGGTTCATGGATGTGACAAAGCTTCGTACAGATGTATAGGAACAATTAATTTGTATCCAAATGTCCATCTTTCAATGTCTGATTTGAATTTGATTTGTCCAAATTCAGAGAAATTTGTACAAATTTTGACTGTGATGAATATTCATGCACATCCTGACTCTTTGGGTGTTTCTGCACTTACCGCTTGAAATCCGGATTAAGTAAATCCGTTTTTATGAAGTATGGGCCTTTCCGCCTAGGCTCTAAAGATGGATTTAGAGCCAGATGTGGGAAGGATTAGGACATGGCATCTGCACAGGGACCAGAATTAGGGTCTCCTTGAGGATGTCATGTCCGCATATCAGCACACGAAACTGGTTGCTTAAACTGGTTGCTTGAACTGGTTTGCTGCCGAAATGTGACCCAGATGTAAGACCAGAAAAATCAGGTCTTACATCTGGCTTTCCCCCTTAAACCGGTTCAGAAGCAAATGCTTCCAAAGTGGAGGTGAAAAAGCCGGATTGCCGGCACATGCCCAGCTGTCAAGGAGGCAGAGCACATGCCTGTGACAGGTGGGTGAGGCCAGCAGCCGGGTTCCCCCTCACAAGAAAAGGGGCAATCGTCCCTTCTCTTGCCAGGGGAAGCTGAAGCCTAAACTCCCCCCACCCCACCCAGGGTCGCGCACTCGCAATTTGGGATCTTACCTGGTCGCGGCACACCGGTCTCTGGAAGTGGGGACCCAGCTTCCACTGCGCCTGCGTGCACTGCAACTGCGACTTCTCAGGCACGCGCGATTTCCCAGGCATAGCGGAGGCCGGTGGGTGGCCCCACCTGTCAAATGGAGAGCATGCACTCTCCGTCTTTCACAACTGGGCAGGGCCTCTGAAGGACAGATTGGGTTGGGTACTGGTGCATCCACACCAGCATCCTCTCCAATCCAGCCCCACCACTACAGCCCCACGCGGGGCCTCCGAGAATCTGTCTCTGTTTGAGACAGATTCTTTTTTTAAAATCGTTCCTCCGGAAAACAGATCTTATAGATCCATTTTTGGCGGCATGTGCAGAAAGGCCCTGTGTCTCTAGCAAGATCTGTCTCAAACAAACACGGATCGAGTAAGGCCCCATGCTTCCGCACATGCGTGGGAAGGACGGATTGCAGGAAACAGATTCTGCCTCCTCTGTGTGGATGGAGTAGCACAGATTTCAAGCCGTCTGCCCCAGGAGCCACGTGATTGGAGCCTTCAGATGTCAGTCACTGCTCCTTTCCTGCCATGCGTGGACCAATCAGCGGCATGTCCGAGATCCCATGCCTGGCGCTGAAGCCTGCTCTTTGTGCATGGAATCGCTACATTCAGACTTGCTGTCCCTATGCTGCTGCAGCTGGGCACCTGCCCGATGCAAAGCCCATGTGAGAGGGACTTTGTGGCTGGACTGTGCTTCTCCTGCTTCTCTCAACATGGCGGCTTCCTGACGTCGCCTCACACAACATGGCAACTTCCTGTCCAGCCCCATGTGTTCTCTCTCCCGTCCATGTGCGGACATGTCCTCGGTTAATGTGGATTTAGAGCACAAGTATCCATTAAGACTACCTTCAATGTGGTCTTCTGGGAAACCGGTTTAAGGGCTGCTTAACACCCATTAGAGACACATCAATGCAGAAGCGGCTTTCCTGATGTGTCTCTAATGGGTGCTGCTGTGCGGATGCGGTTTTCCCAAGTGTTTAAAATGTGTGCTTAATGGGTGTTAAAGGGTCAATGCAGAAGCACCCTTTATGTCCACAAATGAGTCCCTGGTTTGGTTTGAATCAAACCAGTGCCATCTGATTTTGAACAAGGGCTGGTTCAGTTCAGTTTGAACCACTTTGTACAGTTTGGTTTAACAGGCACTTTTGAAAGTCAAACCAAACTTGCAACATCTCTAGAAGATGTTCTGGCAACTCAAACCATTTCTCCATGCATTCCAGATTACCTGTGCTATACAGGAATAGCAATCCACAGACAATGTGGCAACCTCCCACCTGTTCTACTTGGAACTTCCAAAGTAACAGGTTGTAACTTTTATTCCTTTCCAAGAGATTTACCTTAAGGACTCAAAAGGGGTTTAAAGAGATCAGACTTTTCCCCTAGGAACTAAGGATATAGATCTCCGAATACCAGCTAAGGAGTATTTCCATAAAACATATATAAGTTTTTCAGCTGTGATCCATGAAATATACCGAGTCAACATCTTGTTTAGATCTATGTATGTCAGATGAGCATTTAGTGTCCTGCTTTTACATTTTAAGCTTCCCACTTTTCCACTGTTGTTGTTGAAGGAGGAGGAAGGAAGAAGAGGAAGAAAGGAAGAAGAAGAGAGGGAGGAATGAGGAGGAGGAGGGAGGAAGGAAGGAAAGAAGGAGGGAGGAAGGGAGGAGGAGGAGGAGAAAAAGGCTAGCTCTTTCATAGCATAAGCTCATCACCATAGAGACAGCATCTTGGACTCCTGCTGCTTGTGAAGTCTATCTAAACATGCTTTCTTTTATGACCTCAGAAGCTTCAGTTTCATTTGTCAGCCTGGGAGGGGGGAGAAAGAAAAACATGTAAATTCTAAGGCTGATGATTGCATCCAATTGAGTGAAGTGGTTGTTTTCCTTGAATGTGTTGGCTTCTGCAAAAATGAGAGTTGGCTGCATCTATTTCCAGCCCCTCCTCAGGGATAGGTTATTTATTCCTGGGTTGTTTCATATAGTAGAGGAACTTTCTATAGTATAGATTGCATGCTGTGCAACTCTGAGGTTATGGAGCAGGTCAACAACAGAAGAATACTCTAAAATGTTATGGATAAGCTACACTTCATCGGAACATAAAAACATAAGAGGAGCCCTGCTGGATCAGGCCACAGCCCGTCTAGTCCAGCATCCCATCGCACACAGTGGTCCACCAATTGTCCATGGGTATGTCAAGCAGAGACAAGGGCAAACCTTTTCCTGCTCTTGAATCCCAGCAAATGGCCTTAGAAGCATCCCAGCCTGAAAGATGTACTTAGCCATCCATTCTAGTAGCCATTGATACATCTGTCATCCATACATTTGTCTATCCCTTCCTTAAAGCCACAGACCAATGACTCTCTGGGTGAAGAAATCCTTCCTCTTGCCTGATCTGACTCTCCTACCCATCAGCTTCATAGAGTGCCCCCTGGTTCTAGTGTTGTGTGATAGAGAAAAGAAATTTTCTCTATCCACCTTTTCTATACCACACATGATTTTATATACTTCAGTCAGGTCTCCTCTTAAACACCATCCTTCCAGACTGAAGAGGCCTAGACGTTGCAATCTGATTTTGTAAGGGAAGTGTTCCTGGAGTGGACCTGGCCTGGAGCTGATCTGAGTCCATGGCCCTTTCTGCACTTGGCCTTATTCTGGAATATATTTCAGAATAGGGTCCTGCTATCTTCATGTTAGTGCAGACTATGGAAAGCCCAAGTGAGGTTTCTCATTGTCTGAAGTAGCCAGCAGACCACTATCCAGAGATATATTCCAGAATAAGACCAAGTGCAGAAAGAGCCCAGAAGTGGCCATAGTTAGCATGTAGACAAATCAGGAGAGGTCACAAGGTGTACCACTGAAATGGGTCCTCTTGTGGCTTGGAAGGCCTTCAAAGTCTAGCCTCAAAAGCTGTGTAAGTTTCAATGCTGATGTATAGGTTGTTCTGGGACAGTTGTCCAAATGTAGATGATCTTGTTCTGGGAAACATGCACTGCTCCAGCAGGTGGACTACGCCAACCAAACTAATCTTTCTGGAGTGGTCCACCAAAGGTAAGTGAAAATGCCTGATATTGAAGACTGTGGGTGTGGATCACGCTTAAGGTTCAATCCAGCTTCGGTCCACTTTCAGAGCAAGATAATACATCAGCAAAGTCATAAGCTGTTTTCTTTCAGGGTTAAATAACTCAGAAAATTCACCTTTGGGATAGAAAACGTGGAAAGAAATAACTGGTCACTTGGCTGATGTGTTCTCTCGCTCTGAAAGTGGACTGAAGCTGGATTAACTCTTAGGATTAACTCCCACGGCCTGGGAGGGGAAAAGGAGAAAAAATAGTGAACATGTGTAACTAGAAGCTGGGGATATTTCTAGTGTCATTAGAAACAACAAACTCCTACTGATCAGAGCATGACAACCCACTGATATTCACAGATCCATAAATCTATACAATTCCATACTATTCTCCTTACTTGGAAACCATGCAATTTCAATGTTTTTTTAAACAATAATTCTATTTTATATATATATAATACCTTTTCAGTACATCAGTATGTAAAATATACTTCAGACGTCTGTATTACAAACTTATTCTTGCCCATTTCTTCATCCACTTACTTTCTGTCAGTGGGACAAGTTTTGAATATAAGCCCAGAAGAAATCAATCACTGGACTGGAAAAAAATATTGCAAAGGGGGAACTTTATTCCAGGAGGCAAAATGCTTCTCAAGAGTCAATAGGATTACAACATTGTATCCTGTTCATTGACTTTATGGGAGTTAAAATAGGACTCCACTTGATAAGAAGTTGGGAATATCACAAAGGTTACTGTCAGCCCAATCTCTCCTGTTGTTGTTCAATAAGGCTTTATGAATATTTTCCATCTCCTCCCTTTTGTTTACAAGCTGCATGATCTTGAGATTCACTTTTTAAAAAATGGCTCTCCTTTCTCCTTGCTTCTGAAAATTCACCTGGAAGCAACTCCATCACCTTTCACTTAGGGTGTGGGTGTGTGTATTGCATTTGAATTCAAGTTGAATCGAAAGTCAAAATATTTGATTCAATTCAAATGTTTAAAGTCCGAATGCAACAAAAATGATTTGAATCTGATACATTTGGATCTATTTGTTTGAATGTTAGATACAAATTTGAAGATATGAATGTTATACGTATCTGTATGCATTTTGTACACATCATGTGGTATCCCATATGCATCCCGTTTTCGTTCCGTATTATAAGCCCAAGTGTAACAGATATGTATGTAATACATATGTATCTTGTACATTTGAATGATTTGAATCATTCAAACAAATGTTCTGGAACATTTGAAATTTGTTTGAATGTCTAAATTCGAATGTGAAGACATTCTATTTGAATTCAAATGTCCACATTGAAACTAATTCAATCAGATGTTGAATGTTTAGAACATTCGTGGACATCACTACTTTCACTGCTTTAGCTTTTGCAAAACAGAAAACAAACCTGGCTGGAAAATTTATCTCCCTGCTGGATAAAACATTGTTTCCAAAGAGAATTGTTAGCATTTTTGTGTTTTCAGTATTTCCAAGGAGCAATTTAGCTAACAAAATGGCTCAATGTTTCAAGCAAACATGTACGCTAATTTGGAGGCTCGTGTAATATTGCAATCTGGGTGGATATGAGGCTGTAACAACAGACATGAAATCCCTACTATTACCTTAACTACATCCAGGGGTTAAATAACACCAAGGATATTTTTTCCTTTAGTCAGACTGGGCAGGGAGCTACATAAGCACAGAGAAGGGAAATGTAGTCAATACCAGCATGGGAACAAATGCTGCCTCTGAGCAACCAATCAGGGTCACAGAAAGCCAGGCAGATAACTGACCAGTCAGTGACGAACACTCATTGTCAGGGAGGTGTTGCCAGACTTGAAAGCAAATGAAGAACTAGGGATGTGCATGAATGTTCTAAACATTTGAAATTCGATCAAATTTGATCGAATATGGACGTTTGAATTAGAATGTCTTCACGTTCAAACTGAAACATTTGAATGAATTTTGAATGTTCTGAAACATTCGTTTGAATTATTTGAAACATTCGGATGTACAGATACGTATGTACTACATATGTATCTGTACACATCTCATACATATCTGTACGCATTTGCACTGATAGTACAGGACAAAAATGGGATGCATATGGGATAAATGGGATGTGTATGAAATGCGTTGTTATGTAGGGAAGTGAATTTGGATTAATTTGAAATCCAAAGGTACCCAAAACTCTGAATCCCAGAGGGGGTTGCAAGATCTTTTGACAAGGATTTAATAACGAAAAATAATATTCGGAATACTAGACACACCTAAAGCATTGCAAGTCATTTATTTTGAGAGAAGATGAAATAATATTTGTACAGAAAAGAAACATGGAAATGGGGGTAGAGCCATCTCCTTGCACATAGCTCACAGGATTGTACAAAACAGAAAAAAAAGAACAGAAATATGTGCAAAAAGTAACAATTATCTTGTTAGCATTTCACATTATGTAGCAAAACTCCAAAAAATGCAATAAAATGCAGGAAAACTCTTTTAAAAAGACAAAAAGAAAAGTTTAAAAATAAAACCCATTTAACAAAATTAAGAAAACAGCAAAAGAAAGATAAAAAGGAAAGATAAAAACCCTAATCTATGAAAAAGAACTTAACTCATATATTAAAAACAAAAAAGCCTGGAGATATCCAGGAAATACCAGGATATCAGCTTCAAAAGCACTGTTCCAGAATTGAAAAAAAAAATAAATAGAACAAATGTCCCTTTAATAGGTATGCTTCTAATTCTGGAGCGAAATTGATTAAAGTTCTTTAAACACTGGTAAAACTGCAAAATAATTTTAAAAAACAAGATTTTAAAATGATTAAAAAGAGTCTCAAGTTCTTTAACAAAGTTTAAAAGTAATGCAAAAGAAACAGCTACATTACATCTTTGCAAGCCATGCTTAAATTAAAAAAACCCAAAACAGATTCAAAATGCAACTTGCAAAGGAAAAAAACCACACCTTAAAGCAAAAGTTAACATAGTTTAAAGTGAACAACTTTCCCCATGTGTTTTTGCATATTCATTCAGCAAAGCCATGCACAAGGCAATAAATTCCTTTTCAGCACAGAAAAAACAGACAGTTTCTTATCCATCTTGGCAAAATGATCAGAGAGATAGATCTTGAACACATACACACGTGAATGTCTGGATAATTCAAACAAATAGATCTGAAATTCATTCGAATCTTTACATTCAAATTTATAGACACTCTATTTGAATTTGAATGCCAAAATTCAGCTAGATTCAATCAAATTTCAAAAACCTTCAAGTATTTGTGCACACCCCTACTGCTCTTATGTTCTAAAGAGGAATACTTAGGTACCTTCCAGTGAGATCAAAAAGCGAGGAACACCATGAAATTATCTTGATTTGTTTCAGAAATATAGTTTTCATATTCTTCTAATCAAGTTAAGGCTTAGAGTTATGTTCAAAAGAAGAATCAGTCAAGGAGATCATGTTCATATGTACAAATTCTAAGACTAATTTAAAACATTCCATGTTATATATTTTTTTAAAATGAATTTTTATTAAGAGTGTGCACAAATATTCAATGGTATTCAAATTTGATCAAATTCATCCAAATTTTGGCGTTCATATTTGAATTGATTGTCCATAAATTCAAATTTAAACACTTGAACGAATTTTGAATTTTGTTTTTTTTCGTGAAATCTTTTTAAAAATGTTTTTATTTAACAATTGTAATACAACTTAATACACAAATTTAAATAAAACAATAACCAAAACTACATCAAAACTTGAGTTGTGTTACAGGTAAGTTATGAAATTGTATAAACCTTGGATTGGCACTGACCAGATTTTACACGAGAAACATATATCTTATAATAATACAATTATAATAATACTATCATTTCAACAAAAATTTTATGGCAGTTTCTGATAATGTTAGTTCCTCCATGTTGCATGTCAGAAAGTCTAACAGCGGTTTCCACACTTCTAGAAACACATATCGTTCTTTTCTATTTGTATATTTATAGTACTGAGAGGTAATAAGTTCATTTATTGCATATTCTACTACTTTATTAAACCAGGACTGAATGTTTAATGTTTCTAACTTTTTCCAGTTTCTGGCTATAACATTTTGTCCTGCCAATAGCAGAAAATGCAAGAGATGGGCCTCATTTTTGGATATGTTCTCTGATGGGAAAATATGTAATATGAATATGGATGGAGAAAATTCGATGTGTATCCTTAATATTTTGGCAATCATCTGATTTACTTCCATCCAAAATTTGCTGATATGGGGACAGAACCACCAGAGGTGTATATAGGTACCTGGTGATCCGCAACCATGCCAACATTTTTTTGTGAGAGTGGATGAGATATGGTTTAACCAAATAGGGGTAGCATACCACCTAGTTATTATTTTAAGAAAAATTTCTCTGCTATAATATACATTACCACATGGAAACTTATTTGATGAAATTGTTTGCCATTGTGTGGGGGTGATGTTGGCCAGTATATCTGTTGCCCAGAGATCTTTATAGTGTTCCATATATAGTCTTTGTCTTGTGGAAGTATTTCGTATATAAGTGAGATTATTTTTTTTGGTAGAGACAATAGATATTCCAGTGAAGTTTCAAGTTTACTTTCATCTCTTTTTACCATCTGTTGAATAGCTGTAGATTTCAAAGTACTTTTTAGAGCTCTATTTAGAAGCCACATATCTGAGTTGGGGTCAAGAACAGAGTCTATAATTTCTTCTTTTATTTGGGACGTTTGGGGGTTAAAAAAATCTTTTATATTATGAAGCCCTTTTTGCTTAAGTGCATTCCATTTTTCTTCTGATATTATAGAACGAATTTTGAATTTTGGATCTATTTGTTTGAATTATCCAGACATTCACATGTGTGTGGGTTTGTACACGATGCATACTTGGAGGTTCACGTCTTTGCCGCATCCATACTGATTTGTACGGGTTCCATATGGGACAAAAATGGGTTAGGGAATAACTACGGGATGCATATGGATGTGTACGGATGTGTAAGGGATGCATAATAATGCGTATGGGAACATATGAATGTTGTCAACATTAGTAAGTGCAAATTTGAATTGAAAATTCAAACAAATAGATTCAAATTTGCTTAATTTGAAGCAAATTAGGTTTAATTCAAATTTTAGATATTTGAATCAAATAGAATTTTTGGGTATTCAATGCGAATTGAATCCAGAAAATTGCATTTGTGCACACCCCAGTTTTTATCATGACCTGTTCACCACCCTGTGACCGTGTGAAGAATAAACAAAGGATGTTTTTTTACCTTCCTGCCAAGTGATCAAAAACTCACCACAGAGCTGATCTGCTGATTTTCTTCCCCCGCCCCCTGCAAAATTGAAGAAAATGAATCCGGATTGTTTATTTGTTCCTTAGAATGGCTGTGTCCAGTTTGACTTTAAGTGGGCTAAGTATTAAATTCTAATCACTCGGCTGAACAAAAGCCTGCTTCATAAATCACTCCGTAACAGCTTGTCTAAAATTTCTTAAGGGTGCTACAATCGCAGAACAGGACTGTTCAGCCAGTCAGATTTTAATTACTGAAACGATGCCCCTCACTGTTCAGACAGGAAATAAATCCATCCTGGGTGTGGCAGGCCTGTGTGAGACTGGGAACTGAGTGACTGGTCACTTGCTGAGCGGCACGTCTGAGGGAGATAATATCACAGTTCCACTTCAAGGCCGTCCAATGCTTCCCTCGGTCAGCGACGGCGGAGGCAAGTTGATGGATTTGTCATTCCTCTGAATCAATATAGTAATAAGGCCACAAACAGGAATTTCAAAGCTTTTAAGATCTCAGAGCGTCCATCATTTTGTTTCCACCTGATCCTCTATTGTTTGTGTGCTATTAAAAATAAAAACTGAGCAGTTATCTCTCCTGCCTCCTCATAACGGGGAGTCTAGACGGTGGGAAGGGCACCCCTCGTGTCGTAAGCATTAGGCTATGATGCTACAAAGCTGGTGAGATGGAACTTTGTGTTGTTGATACATCAGTACCTTCTTGACTGATGAGTGGTCTGTCTTGATCTTGATCTTCGCATGAGTGGTCTGTCTTGATCTCTTGTGGTTAGAGTACTGGATTCACATTCCATGCTCACTGGGTTTGATTCCACATTCCTCCATGAACCCAGCTGGGTGACCGTGGGCTAGTCACAGCTCTCTTTCAGTGCTTTTCCAACCCCACCTACCTCACAGGGTGTCTGTGTTGAGGAGAAGAACATAAAGCTCATCAGTCACTCTCAGTAGGGGTGTGCATGAATGCAATTTTCAGGATTTCATTCAATTTGAATCGAATATCCAAAAATTCTATTCGATTCAAATTTTTAAAGTTCAAATTTAACCAATTTTGATTTGAATTAAGCAAATTCGAATCTATTTGTTTGAATTTTCAATTCAAATTTGCACTTAAGAATGTCGGCAACATTCACGTGTGCCCGTACGCATCATTACGCATCCCGTATGTATCTGTACAGGTCTGCATGCATCCCATAATTATCCCGTATGCGACCCATTTTTGTCCCATACAGATCCGTACAAATGCATACGGATGTGGGAAAGCTGTGTACATGCAAGTACGCATCATGTACAAACCTGTACACATACAAACATCTGAATAATTCAAACAAATAGTTTCAAAAATTCAAAATTCATTCAAATGCTTAAATTCACATTTATGGACATTCAATAAGAATTTGAATGTCAAAATTTGTACGAATTTGATCAAATTTTGAATGTCTTTGAATATTCATGCACATCCACTTAAAATGGTAGGAAAAGCAGGGTATAAAAGCTACCTCACCTTCACCTTCTCCTTCTCCTTGTGGAATATTATCTCTGTATATTCGTGGTGCACTCTGGATACCAACATCAAAGATATACTGTGTGGTATCATCACCTTGGTGCTCAAATCACTAAACAGAGGTGGAACCAGATGGCATCTTCTTGCTTCTTTGTTGCCTGTCCCTCATACTGGTCCCTCATGTGCTCTTCCCCTTGTTTTTGACCTCTTCTAATGACTTTCAAATGTCACCACTAACAGCGTCCAGAAATCCAGGGCCCTGCCCAGATGGGACAACTATGGGTGTTTTTCCACTGCGCTCCTTAGATCTGGATCTAAGAAGATCCGGATCTAAGGAATGGGTACTTCCCTTAATCTAGATCTAGAAGATCCAGATTAAGGGAAGCACCCAATGTGTTTCCACGGGAGGTGTAGCACCCATTAGAAATGGGTGCTAACCCCCCTGTCATGGAAACACCTTTGCACCCATGTGGGGAATCCAGATCATCCCCCAAGGGTCCGCCCATCATCCCAGGTGTTTTGGGGGACAGGGGGGTGCAATCTCCAAAGTCTCTCTGAAGAGACTGGCAGACTTCAAAGCTGCTCCGGAATCATTCCGGAACACCTCTGAAGTCTATGCAAAAGAGCCTTGGAGCGCCTGCTATGTCAGCGGGAAAGAGCTCCAAGATCCCTCCAAAGTCTGCGCTGATCTTCAGAGAGACCGGCGGCGAGACTCTGGAGCCTTTTGCTGATCGCTTCGGCAGGATTTCAGAGGGAAGTCCACGCAGTCTGTGCTAATAGAGAACGGACCTCGCTGACATCTCCGGAGCCTCTCCGAAATCTTTGCCGGTCTCTTCGAATTGACTTCGGAGTCATTTCAAAATGTCTCCAAAATCACTTCGAAGCTGGGATTTCAGGGCTCCCCCCCCCATGTGTGCATCCCCTCCCCCTAGCCTCCTCTAGACCCCATTGCCTGTCACTGGTGGAAACAGGCTCCCTTTAATCCAGATTTTCTGGCTGAATACCCCATTGTAGACCTCATTAATGGGGTCTACAGAAAATCCGGATTAAAGCCAAAAAGTACCCATATGATCCAGATTTCCCCAGCAGCAGTGGAAACAATCAGGTTTCAAATGGGTGCCATGATGGAAATGGAATCATCCGGCTCACACCCAAATGCGTCCTTAGTGGGTGCAAAAATGGGCACTTTCTGACAGTGGAAAAACACCCTATATTGCCATTACGGCACTGTTATGGTGGGGTTTGTTCATGTATGGCAGGCAACCCAAATGTAGCACAGCTTTTTTGCTTCTAAGGATAATTTTTAGGAGATCTTTGCTGAAAAAAAAAACAGTGCTGGTTGCTGGTTTTCCAGCTCTAGCACTTTTCACAGAGCCTCTTCCTTTTCTGGATGGAGCAGTAATTGTAGCTCTGTCCAGGGCTCATGGGAGGAGGCCGAAACAGCCCTTGTTCTGAGATTTATTCCAGTACAACCACAAATGCAGAAAGGGAAGTAGGAGCAGATGGTTCTACTTGATCAGTACCAAGTCCTAATTATTGGTGAGCTGATGGCCCAAAATTCAATTTCATGTCAAAATGTGAAGCAGGAGAGCTGTGCAAAGCTCTGGAACCCAAAGTTATCCACCCTCTCTTCCTATAAAGTTAGTTTGAAGTAGTGTAGCTTCAAATTCATTTTTTAACTAGGCTGATGATTTGGTCAGTCAAACATATGAAGATATAGAAATAGAATTTCAAGCTCTTTGTACTCAAACTGTGAGACTGCTGGCCAGATCTTAATGTACAGGGTGGTCATTAGTCAAGTATTTCATAGCTTTGTACATTGATAGTAACAGAATGAAATGGCACCGCTAACCCTTGGACAGTTGTGTGAGTTCCTAAAACCGAAAAGAATTAATAGGGCCACTTCAAACTTCCCCCAGTAACACATAGGAGTCTCCACTGATGGCAGTTCTGGACCAACTTCAAAGAGGCCCCATGAATAGTGAGCTGTAATAATCCAACCTAGAGGTCACAAGGGCATGAATGATTGAAGCCAAACCATCCTTATCCAGCTGGATGGAAGTGCTTTGTGTCATACAGGTTACCTGGGGAGTCAAAGGTTTTGTTTTGCTTTGCTTAAAAAAAAATTTCACCTCACTTTTTAAGCATCCATCACACAACTGATAAAAGGTATGGACTTAGTCCTATTACATGTCACATGCTACAAGAGCAGCTCTGCCTCTGGAACTCAAAAGAACTTGCAGAGCTTTATGCGCTCTTAGTCAGGATTGGCCTTTGCTTTGAATATCAACCTCCCACTATTCAACGATCAGTTGCAAACTGATATCAAAAGATGCTCAAAACAGGTTTTCCAGGCGGCCACCTTTAAGGATACACTTCTGAGATTTACCGAACTAATTATGTAGTTTTGTGGGGGGGGGAGACTGGATCTCTCCCTCTACATCTCTTTTCCTCAACTCTATTCAGATTTCAGCAACTGCAACAGTGCAAAGAATATCTATGCAACTCATTTGAAAAGGACCTGTTATAGGTATAGCTGCTTAGCTTTGAAGACCCCAGAGACCACATTCAACTGAAAGTGAAACATACCTTTTGACTGTCCAACTGGATTGGGAGTAAGGATGGTGCAATACTATTTATTTATTTTATTTATTATTTGTATTTTTTATCCCACCCTATACCCGAAGGCCTCAGTGCCAAATATAAACACATATGTGCAATAGGAATGTGCACAAATGTTCTAAACATTCAAAATTAGATCGAATTCAATCAAATGTGGACATTCGAATTTGAATAGAATGTCTACACGTTCGAATTTAAACATTCATACAAAACTTGAATGTTCAGAAACATTCGTTTGAATGATTTGAAACATTCAAATGTAGAGATATGTATGTATTACATACGTATCAGTGCGAATCTCATATGTATCTGTACGCATTTGCGCTGATAGTACAGAATCAAAACAGGATGCATACGGGATAAAACGGGATATGTACGAAATGCGCACTGATACGTGTAACATAAATGAATGTTGTTGACACTTGTATCTTCAAATATGAATGTTGTTGATTCAAATCTAACATTCAAATGAAAAATTCAAATGTATTCAATTCGAAATGAATTTTTTGCATTCAGATTCTAAGCATTCAAATATAATAGAATGTTTGGATATTCAATTCGATTTAAATTCAAATGCAAATGAACCATTCGTGCGCATCCCTTATGTGCAATATATATGAGCCAATTCACACTTTGGCCCATAGTCGACGATTGGTGAACATCAGAGCACGTGCTTCTGCACTTCCAGGAGGTGCTTACAGTCTACAAGTGCCCCCTGCCTTCCCAGATGTTCACCTATCACAAACTAGCTGTGGTGCATGAAATCATGCACCACAAGGTCGCACACTTACTCCACGTGACTGGAACTTACATAAAAGCATCCAGCTAGTAACCATTCACATCTCTGTTGGCTGGGGAGGTCATTGGAGCTGCCACACAAGAGTACTGGCAGCTCACCTGAACCCCTAATGTGACTGTGACTGCACAGAGCATCAGCATTGCACTCAAGAGCAGCCCAGTGATCAAACACCAGTGAGTGACTGATCGCATGGGGGGTGGGCTGTCAGAGCCTAGCGCTCACAAGTGCAAGCGCTAGCCAACGTTGGTTCATCACGCACCTCACCCGGGACGGGAAGGGAAGCGCAAAAAATTGCCCCATATATACAAACATACCACAAGGAAGATTGATTGTAAAAACAACTATTTTATTTACAACTATTGTATTTCTTTGATTTAACTGATTGAATTTGTATTGTACCTTGTTCTTCCATTTGTTGTAAACCACCTTGAGCAAATTTTACGTTTGGAAAGGCGGTATATAAATAAAAATGGAAATGGAAACTACTGTATATAGTTAGCTGGGCAAAAAAGGTAAAAAAAAATTAGCATTTCAAAAAGCAGCAAACTATGGATTATGGGGAATCATGGGTAGGGATGTACACAAATGTTTCTTTTGCATTTGAATTTGAGCTGAATCAAATATCCAAACATTCAGTTCGATTCAAATGTTTAGAATCCAAATGCAACAAAATCCAATTTGAATTGAATACATTCAGATCTATTCATTTGAATGTTAGATTTGAATCTAAAGATATGAATGTCGACAACATTCGTATTTGAAGGTGCAAATGTCAACAACATTCGTGTGTGTTATATATATCTGTACACGTTTCGTACACAACCTATTTTATTCCCGTATGCATCCTGTTTTCGACCCATATTATAAGCACAAATGCATACAGATACGTATGAGATTCATACAGATACGTAAGTAATACATATGTATCTGTACGTTCAAATGTTTTGAATCATTCAAACAAATGTTTTAGAACATTTTAAATTCATTTGAATGTTTAAATTTGAATATGTAGACATTATATTTGAATGTCCACATTCGATCAACTTTGATTGAATTTTGAATGTTTAGAACATTTGTGCACATCCCTAATCATGGGGAAATTATGGAAAAACAGTAAAACACATTATATCAGACTTGTAGAGAGATGGATTACATTTTAAAACATTTTATTTATTTTATTCTTATTGCGACCTGCCTGAGACCTTTTGGTGAAGGGCGGGGTATAAACCAAATGGGGCTTGGGGCTCAAAGTTGTTTGAATTGAACAGGGGTGCTGGAAAGGTTGGCATTCAAACTGAATGACCTGCCTACTTGAAAAACTGACTCCAAATTTTAGCCACAGGTGTGTTCTGCATATCTAGCTGACACATCAGGTTTGGTAAAAGAGTCAAAGGTGTTTGAAGGTGTTTGAGTCAAACACCTCAAGTTTGTATTCAAACTGAACAAAGGGGTGTATTATTTGGTTTGTCCCAACAGTGATTTTCACATTACTACTTTGGGGTCATTCATAAGTCCTTCCCACCATGTCGGTTCCATAATACATTATGCAAGAAAAACTGTTATGACTAATGTATGAGTTAGTTGTGATGGAAATTTGTAGCTCTAACAGTTTCGATCTTTTTCTTGGCTGGCCAGCTTCCCTCTCTCTGCTTCTTTCTCTCCCTCCCTCCCTCATTCTTTCTTCCTACTTGCTAAAATATGGGCTGAAATACATTTGTTTCCCTCTTCAGAAAACAAAAGGAAAAAAGAGGCTGGTGGAGTAATTCAGAATGGATTTGCAAAATTTTGCCTTTGCAAAATTTCATTTCTGCATACAGAAATAGAGACAGTGTTCCTGAAAAGCTATCACATCGAAAAATGGCTGAAATCTATGCTACAGTCTGTGCTGAGGCTTCTGTGTGATCAAAGTTGCTTCAAGACATGATAACTAGGGATGTGAACGAATATTTGTAGGCATTCAAAATCCAATCAAATGTGCCAAATTTTGACATTCAGACTCACATTGAATGTCCTGAAATTCAAATGTAAACATTCGGATTGAATTGTGAACTTCAGATCCATCCATGTGTGCAGGTTCGTACACATTCATACATCCATGCACATCCCTAATAATAAAATTGTTGATAGGTCTCTGACCCTGTGGTATAACTCGCAGACAACCCCCATGCCATTTGGGGCATTGCCAGTCTCTCAACCTCATAATCTGAAATAGGAGTCTTGCATTATGTTTACTGTTCATCCACTTCGCGGAAGAACTGATAATCTGATGGGGGCTCCTCTGACCTGGCTTGTGAAGCAACTTGTGGAAGCCACACAGTGCACCAAGAAAAAGAGGAGCAGGAGGTGGTAGAGGAGGAGGAGGTGGAGCAGCAGCAGCAGCAGCAGCAGGAGGAGGTGGTGGAGGAGGAGGTGGTGGAGCAGGAGCAGGAGCAGGAGCAGGAAGTGGTGGAGGAGCAGGAGCAGGAGGTGGAGGTGGTGGAGGAGGAGGACCAGGACCAGGAGGTGGAGGTGGAGGAGGAACAGGAGCAGGAGGTGGAGGAGCAGGGTCTGTCCATAGCAAACTCCTGGAAGTTACTTCTGGAAGAATGCAGAAGGAGTTCACCCACATCTCAGGGAAATGCTGACATCTATATGGACGTGGCATGGACCTTCTGGTGACTCCCTGTGCATTCTATGAAGCTGATGAGAAAAGAACTTAGGGCTAGCAAGGACAGGTTAAGTATTTCTTTCACCTCTATCAGTAGAGGTTGTGCCAGGAACCAGCCTGGACAAATATGATTAGGTAAATTCATGGAGAACAGGTGTATCAATAGCTACTAGAATGGATGCCCAGGTACTGTTTCTGGTTTGGAGGGACAAGCAGGATGACTGAGGTCACACCTTCACTTTAAACCATCTTTGGTCCATCTTCAGGTCTGAACGCTCATACCTTTCCTCTTCTATTTGTTTTATTGGTGGTATGGAGGGTGGAAAGTTTACCAATAAGACTTGAAAAGTCATACCTGAAAATGGAGAAACTGAACAAAGTTTAAACCGAATATGTGAACTTGGCTGATGCCCCTAAAGTAGGGATGTACACGAATGTTCTAAACATTTGAAATTCAATCAAATTCAATCAAACGTAGACCTTCAAATTTGAATAGAATATCTTCACATTCAAATTTAAACATTTGATCGAATTTCAAACGTTCCAAAATATTCATTTGAATGATTCAAAACATTTGAACGTATGCATTTGCACAGAAAGTACGAGATGAGAACGGGATGCATACAAAATGTGTACAGATACATATAACACATATGAATGTTGTCAACATTCATATCTTCATATTCGAATCTAACATTCAAACGAATTGATTCAAATGTATTTGATTTGAATCGGATTTTGCTGCATTTGGATACTAAACATTTGAATCAACTCAAATTTGAATGCATTCATTCGTTCATTCGTTCATTCATTAATTTGTTTGTTTGTTCGTTCACATCCCTACTCTAAAGGCTATTTTCTGCCCTAGGATGACCCATCTGGGCAGAGGTACTGTTAGTAGCAGTCTCTTTATGGTTCTGGTATTTCTTCAGATCTTTCAGCCCTTTAAGTCAAAACTCATCTGCTGAGCTCTCAGCCTGCCACCACACTTTCTCAGCAACAATCATTTATGCAAAAAAAAAACCCAAAAAGTTATTTTTTAAAAAAACCAGGGATTGTTAATCCATCTTTTATTGTTCTGACGCATGAATATCTAAACCTTTTAAGGATTACACTTTCCCCTGCAACTGTTTTTATTTTGCAAAATGTTTGAAGCTGAACTTTCTTTGAACCTTCATCACACTGTGACGGAAGTCTTGTGAAATTGAATATGATGTCTGACGCAGATTTATTTTAACTGGTTTATTCCTTCAAATGATCTCTGAATTGGAGTAACAGACCTGACACATATTATCTTCTGTCCCAGTGTCTTCTCCCTTGCCATTGTCCACCTTGGAAAGAACTGGCATGAAAGACAAAATAATAACATAATATAAAATGTCCCTCTCCTGAAAAAAAGAACAACCCCTACTTCTTTTGGTTATGGCTCTGGGGATATCACATCCAAATTTGCCTGCTCCAGTATCTCTGCAACTTTTTCTGAGTTACACTTAGCAGTAATCCCCGAGAAACCATTCTCAGAGTGTCGGCTGAAATGTTCCTTCATCCCTTGACCACAAAAGGGAAGGAAGTAAAATGTACTTACTGCCATCACCATACTGATTAGTCCTTCAGGGGTCTAGAATTGTGGCTGGAAGTCAACTATTTTCAGTTGTTAGGAGATGTCCTGCTACGTGGTTTGTGGGGAAAATAGCTCACCAGGACATCTTCTCGTGATAGGATCGACATATATAGTTTGAAAAATTGAAGAGCAGTTTGGTGCTTAAAACATAAGGCAGCAATAAAAGAGAAACCCAGAGCCTGTTTTCTTAATAGGAAAAAATGGCTTTTTAAAAAATAATGTATTAAAAAGAGAATCAAAGGTTGTTGTTTTTCCATTAGGGACCCATTAAGGACCTATTAGGCTCAGAGCAGGAAGACCCCATTTCTATTACGGACCTGATTTGTTCACACCTGTACTAGGGAAATCCGGATTAAATGGGTCCTTCTGGACCTATAATGTGGATTTCCTGTGGACCTCATTAAAGGGGTCTACAATCCAGTCTTCAGGAATCAAATCCAGATTAGATGTGTCAAACACACCCCAAAAACATAGTATGACAGACATCTCCCACTTGGGTACAGATGGATACTTCACATGGGTGCTCCGGCATTCTCACTGCTAGCTCGCCTAGCACCCATTGCTTTGGGTGCTACACTGCCCATGGAAATGCATCAGGTACTTTCTTAGATCCGGATCTTCTACATATGGATTATGGACCCATTTCTTAGATCTGGATCATCTTAGATCCAGACTAAGGGAGGTAAGTGGGGGAAAAACCAAAATTGAAGGGGCAGTACATGAGTGCCAAACATAAGCAAAAGAGATTCCCAGCAAAGCAGCAGCTTGGTTGGTTGGCAATGTGGAGATATATAGAAGGAAAAAGGAGAAAAGCCTTTCCTAAGACCCTATGCTGTAATTCGACTGGCTCTCACCCATGCAGTTCTCAGGAGACATTTGGCTTCAGAATGCAGTGGGGAAAAACAGAAGCAGGTTCTCTCTCTCTCTCTCTCTCTCTCAGGCAGATGAGTCAGGTACAGGATCATGAGTAAGCTGGCATTTTCTCTCTGAAGAAATGGCAGGGAGGATGCTGGCTTTGTGCAGGATCAGAGGTTAAAGTCAGGACCAGTGATTTCAGCTCTAGATCTTCAGCTTGTGTGATTATTGATTTCTGTCATACCCGAAAGATCTATTAGCTTGAACCTTGCTCCGCATAGAGGGTGGTGTTCTTTGCAAGTTTTCTTGTACTATTTTATCTGTATAATATGTTTAGTATTGAATACTTGTTAGAATTAAGTATGTGTTTACCTAAAACTTTCCTATATCATTATTTAAGCTCCTTCGGATGCGCCAGAGGGCGCTGCAGCTGGAGCACCATATAATATACTTTAGAGGCTGTGCCCCCTAGTGGTCATTCTTGGTTGTAGCACAAAGAGGATAACCCATGGGTATTCTGTTTGGAGCCATCCAGAACAGAGGTTCGCGTTAAGTATGAAACAGCTCCCCAATTTCAGCTCTGGATCTTCAGCTTGTGTGATTATTGATTTTCAGCAAGCTGGACAGACTTCAGCTTGTGACTCATCATGGAGCAGTGACAGACCTCTGGAACAGGGCCACTCCTCTGTGAGCCCAGAGGTCTGTATTTATTCAGGGCTCAGCCAATCATATTTCAATTCAAATCTGGGCAGACACAGAGCCAAATTTCTAAAGCATCCCAATGGCTGCCTGGTCATTTGATGGCTCACCAAGAACCTACGATCAGCATCTATCTCCTGCTGTGCATCTCAAACAAAAGGGCCGAACCTTTGTAAACGAAGATACTTAGGCCCTGATGGCATCCCATCAAGGTGTACTGATTGGATCTGCATAAGTAAACCAAAGTAGTGGTCCTTTTGTCTGTTTGTTTAGCAGGAAATTCCAAATCCTCCTGAAAGCATAACTTTATAGGCATTATTTCTACTCACAATCCCTTGCCACCAGCTTTTGCAAGCCTAGCTTGGAATTATGTGAAATAGAATGTAGAAATCATCGGCTCTGGCTGAATACACCCCCCCCCCGATGTGGGAGTACTCGCATCTTCTTCTTCTTCTTTGTACAGAACAAAGCAAAACAGAGATTCACACTTGAGTTCTGCAAACACACAAGCCACTGATCACTCATCCCCAGGGACTGAGCTAATACATAATAAACAGGTAAGGCTCAACGATCTACCATTAACACTTCCACCCAAGGAAACAATGCCGACAGGGTACAGCTAGGAAAGACCAATGGCTCATCAACAACTCAAAGAAAGGAAGAACTGAGGAAGAAACAGCAGACATCTATAAGGGAAACAAGATCTAGGAAGACACCAGTTGCTTTTGATTCTTCCAAGAGCAAAATCCTCTGGAGATAGATATCGCAGCTATATCTGAAAGCTTAGGTTCACAGAAGAAACCTGGAACATGGCATAACAGCCCCAAAACTGCTACACATGAGATTGAATCTGGACATGAAAGCCTACATGCAATCATATTTGAAAGTGTTTGAAGGTATTCGAGTCAAACTGGGCATAATTCCTTTTTAAGGAAAAAGTTCAGATTCACATGAAAGAAGTGTTTGGTTTGAATGAAACTGAAAAAGAAAAAAAAGTGCACCTCTTTAATTGATGTGAATGACTGCATCTTGTTTTCATATCAATGCTTTTTAAAAGTCTACAAAAAATGGAGAATTGTATTTCCTGTGTGCAAATTGGGTTAAAGGAAGTATACTCAAGGGAAATCATTTTACGTACCATATTTAAATAAACCAAACTATGCTATCTCAGAGATAATTATACAGAAAATGTTACAGGCATGCTCACTCCAAGTAGCATTAATTGTACATGATCCATTAATTATTACTTTTTGTTTATTGCTATTTGTTTTTATTTAAAGTATTTCTATATAGCATCTCATAAAACGTCACTAGGATAATTTAAAAGCAGGATTGACATGTTAAAAAGAATGGTTAAAAATGAAATAAAATTAGTGGACATGAAAGTGATATAAGATGGTCCAATGATGAACACAGAGAAGACAATTAACATGTGAGCATGTGCACACACAGAGAGCCATCCACACTAAAAATGGATTAAGTGAAATACAACACTTTCATAAAATATGGCAAACGCATGCAACCCAAATGTTTGGGCATCTGCTCTTACATTCGGACATGCAAAAATAGCTCAGATTCTTAGGAAGAGGAAGAGAAGAGTGCAGAAAAGGGCAACCAGAATGATTAAGGAGCTGGAACACCTCCCTTACGAAATCAGGCTGCAATGTCTAGGCCTCTTCAGTTTGGAGAGACGGCATTTAAGAGAGGACCTGATTGAAGTATATAAAATTATGCATGGTATAGAAAAGGTGGATACAGAAAATTTCTTTTCTCTATCGCACAACACTAGAACCAGGGGGCATCTATGAAGCTGATGGGTAGGAGAGTTGGATCCCACAGGGCGAAGTATTTCTTCACCCAGAGGGTAATTGGTTTATGGAATTTGGTGCCGGAAGAGGTGGTAACAGCTACCAGCCTAGGTACCTTTAAGACAAATTTATG
This sequence comes from Aspidoscelis tigris stejnegeri, assembly GCA_023333525.1. NCBI lineage: Eukaryota > Metazoa > Chordata > Lepidosauria > Squamata > Teiidae > Aspidoscelis > Aspidoscelis tigris. The sequence continues at coordinate 21,510,009 of JALMGA010000012.1, read as the reverse complement.
GACGACAGATGTATCAATGGCTACTAGAATGAATACCTAGGTACATATTTCAGGCTGGGGGGTGGGGTGGGCAGAATCAGGATGCTTTTAAAGCCATTTGCTGGGAGTCAAGAGCAGGAAAAGTTTTGTTCTTGTCTCTGTTTGAGATGCCCATGAGCATTTGGCGGGCCACTGTTTGCAACGGGATGCTGGACTAGATGCGCTGTGGCTTGATCCAGCAGGGCCTCTCTTATTTTCTCTTATTTCTTAAGAGTTGACTTCTCTACACCTCTTTTCTCACCCATTTAAGGGGATTCAAAGCCGCTAGCAAAGCTTTTCTATTCTTCTCCCCACACCAGACACTTTGTGAGGTAGGTGGGGCTGTGCGAGCTCAGAAGAGAGCTGTGACTAACCCAAGGCCACCCAGCTGGCTTCATGGGGAAGTGTGGAATCGAACCCAGTATTCCCAGATAAGAGTCCAGCTCCCCAACTACTAAACCAAACTGGCCTAGGAGGAAGAGGAGGCTTTTATACCCTGCTTTTCTCACTCATTCAAGGGGACTCAAAGCTGTTGACAGCTGTTGAGCTGTTCTTCTCCCCACAACAAACACCCTGTGAGTATAGTGGGTCTCTGGGAGCTCAGAAAAAGAGCTGTGACTAGCCCAAGGCTACCCAGCTGGCTTCATGGAGGAATGTGGAATCAAACCCCGTGATTCCCAGATAAGTGTCCAGCATCCTAACTCATGTCTCCCACACCTTCACCTATTATTCATTTGGTTGGTCCTGACCACCAGAAACTCCTTGAACTACTGCAGAAAACAATGGAACCCTTGCTTATAGTGTGTGGGAGATGCAGGTAAGTGCAGGCAAAAGCCCCTCCCCTTGCTCACAAGCTTTTTGCCAGGCTAGGGATTTTCAGCTCTGGTCACCTGCAAAATCCTTTCATTGCTGGCATTGAACAGATGGAGGATCTTTAAGACCCATCCACCAAAGTTCAGGGGCTGGTTGTCTTCCTGTCTCAGCACCATGTCTGGCCTATTTCTAGTCACTTGCAGCATAGACTTTTGTTTACAAGAAGCAAGTAAAGATATCGGCATTCCCTCTCCTCCAAAGAATGTCAATATCTATGCTGCTGTGCCTATTTAATTAAAATCATCAGGGCTTTTCCTGTATGTGGTGTCAGAGAGAAGCACTCTACCAACTATTTATTCAAATATATACACAAAAAAGTAATTACAGTGCCTACCAAGGTGAAGCTTAGGTTATAAGTAAGCTGCATAAACAAGCTTGTTGAGACCCCAGCGTTAAGAAGATCCATTATTACATTGTTTTCTTTGCCAAAGAGAGAAGGAAGGAAGGAAGGAAAGGAGGGAGGGAGGGAGGGAGGAATAGTAATACTGACAGTTTGGAACAATTGGTGGCTAGCAGACAAATTATTTTATGCATTCTCCACTCCATACTAGAAAGAGTATTGCATTCTGTTTTAGGTCTCCTGCATACAGCCTGAGCGCTAAAAGGACTGAAGAGTCCTTGAAGCCCAAACTTTAAAATCTGTTCCAGAGATGCAAACAGACAAGCAGAGCACATCTGGATTGACTGACCCCAGAGTAGGGGTGTGCGCAAATGCAATTTTAGTGATTCGATTTGAATATCCAAATATTCTTATCAATTCAAATATTTAAAATTAGTTTGAATGTTAAATTTGAATGTATAGACCTTCTATTCTAATTTGATCAGAGCGAGTTGGTTGCTGCCTTCCCAACTGTAAGCAAGCGACCCACCGTGTGTGACAGAAATGACGGCGATGGTGACCAGACTCTTCCAACAAGATTGCAGGGAGTAATTTGCACCAGCCTAGGGGCCTAGTCACACTTGGCTTTATTCTGGAATATATCCCAGAATAGGGGCCCTGCTGTCCACATGCTAGAGCAGGCTACAGTAACCCCCACCTGAGACCTGCCAGAGTCTGTATTAGTAGGTGGTCCTTAGACACCTATTCTGAGATATATTCCAGAATATGACCCAGAGTTTTTGAGCTGAAAACTCTGGAACTTCAGGAAGAGGCATGGGATAGAACTGTAAATAATAACACAAAATGTGTAGGCACGTTGGTGCAGTTTTGTTGGGAATGATAACAGAGGTCGTCTGCCGCTCCTTTCTTACAGGAAGTTACTGGGGAATAAATCTGCAATGTCTTGGAGATTGTAATCTGCAATGTCTTGGAGATACTGTTTTGGTAGGTCCATGTGCAAACTGAATCACCTTTGTTATTTGAAAAGCTCTGTTTGAATTCATAGAATCATAGAGTTGGAAGGACCTCCAGGGTCATCCGCTCCAACTCTCTGCTCAGTGCAGGATTCCCTAAAAAATCCCAGACAGATATAGGTCCAGCCTCTGCTTGAAGACTCACTACATCCCATGGCGACCTACTCTGTTACCAAATGTGAAGTAGAATTTTGGATAATTTGGATTAATTTGAAGCCCCCAAATACACCAAATTCAAACTCCCAGGGAATTTGTAGCCAGATCGTTTACATAGGCTTTTACATAACAAAAAATACCATAAACAGAGACAAAACTCATTTCAAACTTAAAAGTCAGTATTTCTTGTTAAATCATTAAAAATAATTTATTAGAAAAACAGAGGAAAAGTTAAAATGAAATGTAAAGCCATCTCAGAGACATATCTCATTTAAACATTCAAAAGAACAGAGATAGACATGCAAAACCCAAACATTGCTAAATAAATGAGCATTTTCCATTAAGGTACTTTGATACATTAAACTGTGTCCATCCCATCTTATTGAAGCAACTGGTTTGTAGTTATGCAGCAAAAATTCCCAAAACACCATAAAATTGCCTTTTATGGGTGAAAATGTAAAAATAAGAATAAAGTTCCCACAAGAATAATTTAAAATCTTAAAGAAAGATATAAAAACCAGAAAGAGAATAACTCCTAATACTAGAAAAATCTCTACACTTAAAACAAAAATTTTAAGGAAAAATAGGGAGGAATGAATGGAGAAAAGGAATCTTTCATCTCACCAACATGTGTTCTTAAAGAAGTCTTCAGTTCGCCCAGGAATCCAAATTTAAAAAACAAACAAAACAAAACTGCACAGATGTAGGATTTCAGCAAACCATATCAATTTCAGGAACAAAAAATGACTACGCTAACCTAACTTAACTCCTTCCCTGTACCTATTTTCATACCAAATTTTACCCAGAATTTGTGGCCTCAGAATAAATCCTTTTTGAAAGGTGTGTCTTATGCGAAACCAATATATTCCTATGGAAAATCCCCAAAACCCACTGTGGACATGACCATACATATTACAAATGAATCAAGATTTCATCAACACTTTCCTAATGAAACAGATAAAAAAGGTAAAACAAGATAATATTGTTTAACACAGAAAAATATGTGTCATCCCAAATCAAATATTTCATTTCCTATTCTCAAGTTTAAAAAGAAAAGTTAATTATTGATTCTTGTTCTAGTTGCTCTGAAAGAAATCACACCTAGGTAATCTCATCATGGCTAGAAGCAAACTTAGAGTTAATCTTTCTCTGTACCCACAATGAAACCCTCCAAAAAGAAATTAATAGAATATAAAACCATCTTATTTCAGAAAATAAGGTCAAATAATCCCCCCCAAAGAAACATTAAAGCTTCTGTTTCTCCTTTCAGATTTTATAAGGAAAAACTCAATAATTATTGATCATTAAAATACCATGTGTTTGTATGATTGAAAAGCCACTGTGCCTTTGTGTACTTTAAATTAAAATTTCTAATTAGCACTTCTCCAAGTTTACGTTTAGCTTGATCTCTTCAACTTGACTCAATCAGGGCATGTAAACACAAGAAAACTTTTCTTATCTTTGTTAAGGTGTAATAGTGAGTTTTAGAACCCTGACATGAAACACTGGCATTTTTTTTTACAAAGACTTTCCACAGTTTGGCTAGTAATTCCAAATTCTTAAATATCTTAATTTACCCAGATCTTTCCCGAAATCTATTCCATTTTATTCTTTGTCATTTTATTAAAAATAAGGCAAACAATCTCTGTCCCAGTTTCTATATTTCTTTCATTATTTAAAAATCTGTTACCCTAAAAAGAGAGAGAGAGAGAGAAGGGTTTTTCCAGGTGTCAGCTCTCTTCCTTGATTTAATCAAGATCACTCAGAAGATTTCTCAGACTTTGTCTCTTGCATACAGACAGCCTTTAACATAAGAGAGAATAAAAACCATATCCCGTTTAAATCTCAGGCCTGTCTTTTCAGCAAAATAATATGGAGACAGTCTTGCTATATTCAGCTTTTCCATGTTTCATGGTCCAAGCCTTTAGCTTCTTTTACTTCCAGTTATGCCATTTATAAGGCCAATTTCATGAATCAAAACCCTGTACATTTCAAATTCAGGTTTTGCAGTCAAAACGTCTTCTGATACCTGTACACCCAAAGCTGATCTGGTAACAATTCCACTGACTGATTGCCCTCATTGTCATGAAGTTTTTCCTAATATCTAATCTGTATTGACTCCCTTGAAGTTTCATACCATTGTTTCTAGCCCTTCCATCTTCAACCTGAGCCAAGGGATGTTCTAACGTATGCTTGGTTTGCATGTGAACCAAAACACCCTATTATCGGGGGGCAATCTTGTTCGAATTGAACACCCCAGTCTGTCGTCTTCAAGGTAGTAGAGCTACATGTACCATCAAAAAAGAGGTTTCCTGTAGACTTTTGCTGTGATACTGATGTAGTAGACATGGGGATTTCCCTCACAGATATTTTGCTTGGTAGCTTGCATCCTGATATGTACGAACATCAACTCACAAGCCAGTCACAAGTATTTGTAGCTAGTTACATTCCTGCCATAATCTATTTGACTCTTCCCACTCATGTTTCGAGTTTCAACTCTATGGCTCTGCAAAGAGACAAGGCGTTTTTGAAATAAATCATTAGAAAACCCAGTTTCAGTGTTGTTGTTTTTCCCTGACACATATTTCCATGCTTGTAGGGTCTCTCTCTTTCTTAAATAGGCTGCCAAATGTCTGAGAAAGGAAGAAGAAAAGGGGGTTATAAACATTGGAAAACCCTTAGTTGTACAATCAAAATCATCCTGTAAAACAAGCTAATGACAGCAGACAGATCAATCTTCAAGAAGAGATGGAAATTTCATGAATAAATACTTCTTATAGAAGTGGAAGATGTCAAAAAGCATAAGAATGCTGAATGACTCTTTTTCTTTTTTCCCGTCCCCCAGGCAAAATATGACAATAGCAATTACAATAAAACAATAGCAATAGAGCAATAGTGATATCAGTCAAAGAGATGTGCACTGATATTGGTATTATTCATTATTCATACGAATTCGGTCAAATTCCAATGCTTGGATTCAAATTGAACATTGGCACATTCAAAGGCTGACATTCAAATTGGAATTTAATGCTTCGGAACATTCGTATAAATCTTTGTTACATTCGTGAACCCGGGAGGTGGGAAAGTGGCTGCACCAGTCACATCTGCAATGGATCCAGAGTAGATCTGAAGTGGATGGAGAGCGGATTCAGGGTGGATTTGATGCGATCTGAGCGGATAGGTATGGGGCACATATAAGATACATATGGTACATTTATGGGATTTGTACCTAACATTTGTATCAAACTGATTTGGAATAATCATGTCAAATAGAAACCTCCCGTGGTCAGAGAGGATCTATTTGAATGAATACTAATTTTCTTGCATTCGATTTGGTGTGAATCGGATGCAATAAATAAATAAAGAAATAATAAAATTGTGCACATCCCTAATGGGTAGCTGTAACAATATAACAATAGCAATATAGCAATATCAATTTAGCAATAATAATAGCAATACAACAATAGCAATATAACAATAGCAGTAACAGTAGCAACAACGGTAAAACAATAGCAGCATAGTAATAGCAGGAACAGGAGCAAAACAATAGCAACAAAAGTAACTATGGGTGCGTCCCCATGCATGGTTGGTCCGGTACTGAACGCGGTCTCGGCAAGGGACGTCCCCTTGCGTTTTAGATTTGGTCCACGCACAGCAGACCAAATCGCTTCAGACCGTGACAGACCAGAGCCAAATTTAATACCTGGAAAAACAAGTCTCAGCACAGTTTGGAGTCCCAGCATGCATTGCCAAGTGAGCTGAGACCGCACATGGGGATGGTGCCGGACTTCACCATCTCTGCTGACAAGAAAGAAGTTTGAGTTTTAAATCCAAGCCTCTGTCCTGTCAGCTGAGATCATGAAGAGGCTTGAGATTTCTCACTTTTGCAGGGGGGCAATAAGGTTGCCTCTGCACCCCTTTACTCCCTTGCTTTCACTCCCCTTTCAAGGCAAGCAAGTGGCTTGCCTGGGAAAGGGAGCGAAATCATGATCTTGGCACAGTTTGCTGAATCCGACCCCAGCCCGCCTCCAGCCTGTGTTAGGCAAATGGCTTGGGGACACCCGAGATTCTATCTCGGTCCTGCACCCGGTCCCATGCAATCCCAATTGGTGCCCAAACAGTGCCAAATGGCTTTCATGGGGATGTGGCCCATATAAGAATAGGAATATGTCAATAACAAAAGCAGTAGCAAAATAATAGCAATAGAAATAACAATGTAACAATAGCAATAACAGTAGCAAAAATATATCAATGCCAATGCCAATAATTTATATGAAATGACCAGAATGAAATGGATACTGAGGTGTATTTTTAAAAAGCTAAAGCAGATGAAAGCAAAGAGGCTCTAAAATAAGTTTTATTACTATTATTTTTTGAAATGAATTAATTTTTCAAAGGGGATGCAAAATCATGAGAGCTCAACAAATTGAAGAAAATGGCATTTTGGAAAACTGGAGGTGAGGGAAATAATAGGTCCAGTGAGCTTCAGAAAGAACTTACCTCCTGGGTGGAGGGTGACAGGAATTAAAAATATGGATCACAGCCACAGAGCAGCAACAGTGCTTGGTGAACTCTGAGCAGTTTACAGCTTCTGCTGTTCTTCAGCTGTAAATCACAGCATCACGTAAGAACACATCCAGCATTATATCAAATCAACCTGTGTACTAGAGGTAATCAGGGACCACTTTGCCTACGCCTTGAAGTAATCATTGTCTATATTCCAATCGCATGCAATTATCTTCCCCAAGTTCCTGACGGCGCTTGGATGGTTGGAGATTCCTCATCACATTGCTCATTTTCTTCATTTATTTATGCCACCCGGAGTGATCTAAAATCACAACAAAGTGATGGTGAAGGTGATATGCATGTACATCCTTGCCTTTATCTAAAGTACCTAGAATGAGGTGGACTGTTAATCCTCATATTAACCTCATGAAGTAGATGAGGTCCAAGATGACATGACCATTAGCTCAGGGGTTGGCCAATGCTATTTCTCATGTAAATTTTAAATTTGTCCAGTGCTGTAAGACTGGAATGATTCCAAGTCACTGGGGACCTTTCTGCACTAAAAGTTTGAGAACTGAACCAGTGGCTCTGGCCCAGCAATGCCTTCTAGTCTGGCCCACAGCAAGATGTTGCTTACCGTCCTCACAGGGTGTCTGTTGTGGGGAGAAGAACAGAAGGTTTGTCAGCTACTTTGAGTCCCCTTAAATAGGTGAGAAAAGCTGGCTATAAAAGCAGCTGCTTCTTCTGTAACAACCTATGGGTTAGAGATATGCATGAATGTATTTTTTTGACGTTCTATTTGAATTGAATCGAGTACCCAAAAATCTGAATCAATTTTAATCTTTTAAATTTGAATTGAACAAAATTCGATCTGAATTTATCAAATTTGAATCTATTTGAATTTTTGTTTCAAATTTGCACATACAAACCGATATACATGTGAATATCCAAATAATTCAGATGAATAGATTCAAAGTTTGAAATTCAATTCAAATGTTTATATTTTAATTTTGGGACATACTATTCACGTTCAAATGTTGAAATTCAGCACATTCGATCAGATTTTGAATACCTACGAATATTCGTGCATATCCCTAGTTCTGTTCATCACAAAGATAACCAAGCCAGGAGACGAGGCAGAACGGTACCCAAGATGATGCTTAAAGGTCACAGTAGGGACTCCATGGCCAGGAACTGTGAATATGAATGTCCAGATAATTCAAATTAATAGATCCAAAGTTTGAAATTCAATTCAAATGTTTACAGTCAAATTTCGGGACATTCTATTTGAGTTCAAATGTTGAAATTCAGCCCATTTGATCGGATTTCAAATGCCTATGAATATCCATGCACATCCCTAACATTTAGTTTACTGTCCTCACAGGGCGTCTGTTGTGGAGAGAAGAACAGAAGGTTTGTCAGCTACTTTGAGTCCCCTCTTAAATGGGTTAGAAAAGCAGGATATAAAAGCACCTCCTCCACCTTCTTCTGTAACAAGCTATGGTTTAGTCCAGCATGGATCTCTTTATAAACCCTTTTTGACAGTGTCTCTCCAACGCTTCCTTTAATGGATTCTATTTCATTTCATTCATTTCCTATCTGGATGGGTCCAGCTACGGGCTTTAATTTTTAATCCTGCGCTTCTTATGTTGTTCCTAGGGAACCAATTACACTCACCCTTATTTTTTTCTCCAGCTATATTTCATCATTATGAGTTGAAACTGGCTGAAATATAAATAGCAGAGGGACTCCAGGTTTTTTTGTGTAACACAAGCATCAGGAGTCTGTCTGTGGAGTGGAAACACCACCTTCCACACAACAGCCTGTCTTTTTCTGGGCCTTGTGTGTCCTTATGACCTTTCTATAACCTGGTTGCTCCCGCTGTACTTTGATAGCTCTATCCATTGGCATGTATCTCCCCCCCCCCGCTCTTCTCTGTATGGCTCTCCTATTTCCTTGGACACACTGAAATATAGATTGTTACAGCTTGCCTTGCTAAGCATTTGAAGATTATAAATGACATACTAAAAGATTTATTGTTGCTCTCCATGCAATGTTGAGCAGTGAAACTTTACTGCTTCAGGTCTATGGTTATATTGGCCATTGGGGAGGGAAACATTAATCCCAGAGAGAAAAGAATATGAGTACATATTAAAGGTGCTCAAAAGAGGCTATTTGCACCATTATCTGGTTCGTCTGTTGAGTTAGGCCAGTACTGAGCTGGGTCTGCAACAATGTCTCATTGACTTGGGGAACGACACCAGAATGAGATACAACTCTGCTGTCCCGACTTTCTGAACTTTTGTGTGCTTGTCTTCTCATGTTCATGGTACCCAGAAGCCATCTGGTCTCAAATGCACTTTCTTATTGCCACGCGAGCTGTCAGAAATTAGGAAGAGTGGGAAGCGTGCAGGAAAAAGAGGCATTTTCGCATTGCAGCGAAGACGCCTCAGAACGCTTCAGCTCAAATGCATTGAGAGCAGTTCCCCATCTGCACTGGCAGGTAAAAGACGTGTTCCAAATGCATCCTTTACCTTCCCTCGTGTGGACAGGTGTGAGGGAAAAATGGGAATTCTAATCTATATGGTATTTTATAATTAGGAGCTTTCATTTGCTTCAAGAGCCGTTATAGAGATAGCTTACAGAAAGATTTGTAATCAGGATGTACTGCTTTTGCAACGGGGCAAATAGGGTGAAAACAGGAAACCATGATCTTAGTGCTTGCATTGCTACCTGTGAAAAAAGGAACATCACAGAGGAAGTTTAGGATGCACGTAGCTTATTTAGTAGGTTCCAGTAACTAGCTTGTTTATCAGGGAAATTCCATTATGATAAGTTTTCTTCCAGTAACTTTATGATGCTTTCTTGACGTATTTCATGACTCTGTCTTTACGTATTTCTTGATCTCAGGTCATAACATTATAAAAGGTTTTATTCTTGTTCATTCTGGGAAGGAGAAACTTTCTCCTTCCATGCATGCATGTTTGATTTCTGATATATACAAATAAACAATTGATGTGGTATTGTACTATGGTCAGTTTTCTTTGACAGTTTTGGAGGCACCGCTGGGATGGTCTGGAAGTCCAAAGGGACACCAGCACCATATTGACCACAGCTGACCATAGTCCAGCAAAGACAAAAGGATTGAATTACCTAGTAGGTAGGTGGAGGTACCTCAAAAGGTGTTGGGTTTTTGGATCAGGCCTAGGATATATGGTAAAAGTCCCACCGGTAAAAGGAAAATATTGAAAAAGGATTGGTGGAAAGGCCACCAAGTGGGACCTGAATTCCCCAAGGGGGGTCTGCTCGGAGACCAAGGCTGACACGCACACATCATACTTGCACAAGTGGACCGGTTACATAAGGCTGTTTCGACAGAAGAAGTAAATGGCGACAGGTGGAAAGGCCCCTGCGCGTAACCGAGAGAGGATTTGGGGAAAGGCAGGAGAAGGACCTGCGACCGGAAGGTAACACTATTCTTTGGAGTGGTAAGTATGAACCTTGTGAGGTTGAATGGTGAGACTTAGTATGGTATAAAAAGCAAATAATTGTGCACAATGAGTGTGAGCTACGAATGAAATAGTGAGAGAGTGCGTATGGGTGAATATATGCTGTGTGGAGAGTATGGATTATGTTGCCAAGCTCAGGTATGTGGGTGTTGGCTTGGTAGTAGTGAAATGAAAAGAATAAACGGATAGATAGTGGTGGAAAATGGGCAGTGCGACTTCAAAACAGCCTAAGGAACCACCAAGACAGACACCAGCATGGTGTCTGCGGTTGGAAGGTAACATATTTTCTTGGATTGGTGAGTATTAACCTTCTTAGGGTTGAGTGGTGGAACCTTAGAACGGCAGGAATGGTGAGTGAGACACCAAATAAGACCCTTACCCTCCCGTCTGTAAAATCCCTTCTCCTTCTATGTTTCATCTGTGTGGTATGTGTGGACATTGGATAGGAAGGTAGAAATAAATTAGGGTTATGTATGTTGAAGGGAAAATATGATAATGACAGAAGAGGAAGCTTTGTGGTTATTGTGAACATTGTAGATTTTGCTATCTGTTTGGAGCACTGGGTGTTGGTTTGGTGGTTAACAGATTCAATGGAAGTCTTGTCAGGACCTCAAATTACTAAGAGGCAGAGAGTAGTATTGAGCACTACTCCAGTGTTAGATAGGTCAAAAAAGAGACGCCAGATATCTGTGTTGATGGAAAAATTTAAGAGCGTGTGTGGAGAATGAGGACATTTCCTTTAAGTTTTAGTGATGTAAGTTTTAGTGATAAATGTTATAATTGTCTGAGTGGCTTGGTTGTGATTGGGTCGACCAGTATGAAAGCCGGGTTGTGGAGTGTTTGTATGATTGTTTAGGAGCTAGACCCAAGCCTATATGGACAAAGGGTCCAGCCAGCAGAAATTGAGGAAAAAAAAAGGGTTCTGACCAAGCTCTAGTCTGATGGAACCACCTCCCAGAGGAGAATGAAAATTTCCCTGGTTGGAGGATTCCACCAAGAGTAGGGAAGTTTTTTTAACAGAGACCCATGTGGGTAGCTGGAATTTGATTGTGGCTAATTGGTTTTAAAGGGATTGGAGTTCTTTGAACTGAACACTGTAAAGAAAAGAAACCCCAGTTAGAATTTGCTTTGGAGGGAACCTTCAACCCTGAAAGCTTGGAATGTCCCCAGGAGGCAGTTAACTAATACTCTCCAAAGTAGCAAACTATTTAATAAGGTAGCTGGGAAAAAATTGAGAGAACTGCTTAGAACAGATATTAGTAAGGGTTGAAGTGTGCTGCGTTATGTTTTAAGATATCATAGATCCAAATTGCCAGGACTCATCCCTGACTGAATAAGTTTCAGTTAGGATAGGGGGATTCTGAGTATCCAGAGAGAGAAAAGAGCAAGTTATATAGTGCATATAGGCATCAAATCATTTTATCCCTGTAACATTATATAGAAGGCACACAGCATTTGACACTTCCTTCTTTTAAACTGTATGCAAATTGAGGAACTAAGAAAAAGTGCAGTTTTATTTGATGAGTGTTTTGGATAACGATTGTTTGTCTGTAAGTATTAATTTTCTTTATATCTGAACTGTGAATAGGGGCCCTTGTCTTGTGTGTTTTCCGTTTTCTGTTGTGTTTGATTAAGGATCACTGAGACATTCAGAACTGTTACCATGTCTTATATTGACCAATAATTGTCTTATTTGTGGATTGTAATGTTCAAGAAATACTGGCATGCCGAGGCTTGTGTTAAACTGCTAGCCTCTTGAAATGAAGCTTCAGAATATTTAGGTTTGTGATGTATATTAGTATTTGGGTAAGTTTTTTTAGATCCCAGAGTTTTAAATATTTAATGTTTTAAATATTGTGTGAGTGTTCAGGGAAAGTATGTATGTGTTGGATAATGTTATAAATGAGTAAGCCTGTTTGTTGAGTGTTGGGGAACAAGGCTCTTATCTGGGAATACTGGGTTTAATTCTATCCTTCCCCATGGGATCAGCTGGGTTACCTTAGGGCTGGTCACAGCTCTCTTCTGAGCTTTCGCAGCACCACCTGCCTTGCAGCTTGTTCTGCTGTGAGGAGAACAGGAGGGTTTGTCAGATGCTTTGAGTTCCCTAAGTCAATGATTGTATGGGTGAGAAAAGCAGGATGTAAAAGTCAATCCTTCTTTTTCTAAATTGTGTGTTTGAATGAAATTATATATTCACTGCAGAAAGGGGGTGCTAGCCATAAACTTTCTTCCATGGTGTTGATTGATTTTGCAAGGTGAAGAACATACATAGTTTATTATAAGATAATGATTTAAAGTATTCATAAGGTTTATTGCAAACACTGCGTTGAAGGATGCACTATGTTGGGCGTTGTCATTTTAATAATATAGATGAATTAGGAAGGGTTTAAGCTCCCAAGTGTCTATGGGACCCTTTATTTATATACAAATTGACTTTATACACATGTTACCATGTGCTGGGTACCCTTCCTTTGCAGATCAGGGTAGCCTCTTTATGGGCCAAATCGTTCATAATGTACTAAAAGCTTTTAATATTCATCAACTTTTTCACTATGCATACTTCTCTCAGTCAGCTAGGGTAGGGGAGAGACAAATTGGGATAATGAAGGATTAATCAGCTAAAATTTGTGTGCTGTTACCAATTTAAAATGGGTAGATACTATTCCATTTTTTTGTTGTATGGGACTCCTAGTAGTGTTCTTAGTCTCTCATCATGAGATGAGTTGAACTATGAGGATGGACCCACCAACAATGAAATTTGAACATGGGTTATTAGAAGAAACTTTAATCTTTTACTCTAAGATTTGCTACTCTATTTCTAGAATGAAAGAGAGTGGATTAAATATTGGAAATTAGACTGTGGTAATCTTTCTATTTTTTTTAACCCATTTTTGCCCATGGTTCATTAATGAGCCGATGAGAAGAACTGAATATTATTAAAGTGAAGAACATGAGTTTTTAATGAAAAATATGTTTTTAGATATACATATATCATGGATAAGAATTAAGTGTTGAGTTATTACACTAATGTGTGTTTCTTTTGTGATGTTTTACTGGGTATATTGTCTCTTATAAGTCATTTATTGATGAGATCTCAAATTGGTTGAATGGTATTTGACGCAAAACAAACAGTGGATAGTGATAGTGGATGACAGAGATTTGAAGATGTGAAATTTGGTAGGTATTGAGGTCATGACAAGCAAATGGGGGGAAAAGGACAATAACCAAGGTAATTAGTGAATAAGCTGTCCACTTGTCTGAAGGTTTAGATACAAGGGAAAATTAGATTGGTGAATGAATACACCCAGTTGCAATGAGGCAAAGACCAGAGAGCAAATTAGTTAGGTGGGGGCGATGTTTTGTCAAATGTTTGTTATGGGATAGCTCCATTTGGCTAAATAGTGTTATCTGAGAGGAATGGAGGATTATGAAAGATGATGACAGTTGGAAATACTTGTCTGAACATCTACTTAACAGTACAAGATGCAGAGTAGGGCTTTAGGCTGGTGAGTGTGAGTCTATGTATGTTACAACCCAAGGGAGGTTTTAGAAACCAATGGGAGAAAGAAACTAATTTTGGAGTACTTGAGAGCTTAGAGAGTGGCTCTTGCCTCACTGCAACTGCTACTAGGAAATAAGAATAGATCAGTTGTTTGTATGGTATATCTAGAGAGTAGTTACGTGGAAACAAGAAATTGGCTATATTAAAGAATTGCTCTTCCAATTGCTTTGTTTTTTTATGCATGCAACACCTAGTGGTGTACATGATATCTCTCCACAGGAAATTGTTGTGGGACGACCTATGAGAATGCCCACTGATCCACCTGCCAGGGTATTCGAGCATGGATTATTAGATGATGTTTTAATCTCTTACTGTAAAGTTCTGATTTATTCTATTAGGTCCCTACATGCCAATGTGAAGGATGTCCTGCTTGAGCCTGCTACTGGGCCTATTCGTTCATGGAACTGGGGATTTGGTGCTTGTGAAATCGTTTCATCATAAATCAGCACTTCCGCATATCGTATATTATTGATTAGCCATGCAGCTGTGAAGTGTGAAGATCTTTCATTTTGGGTTCACGTTTCTCATTGCCAAAGAGTTGGTGATAATAAAACATTGCATGTTGACACTGGTCCAAAAATATCCACTGATCCAGGGGTTGACGTTGCATCACAGTCAGAACATCACTTGAGTGAGGCTCTACAGGAATCCTCTATAAGTCATACGTATAATTTGCACATCCCTTTTAAGTACGGACTTGGACTTGGACTTGGGGGAACACATCATGGATTCTTGTCAAGCCCGCATGCAGGATACCAAGAGAGTTCGAAAATATCTGATACCTACCTATGGACTATAGCTGTAATTTTGATGTTATTGGCTTCTCTTGAATATTTATGATACAGTGCTTTTCCACTTTTGGGTGAATGGAAAGGGAGATTTTTATACTAGTGGGTTGGATGGTACGGAGGGAGGTCTGGATAGAGATTTGGGGTATAGCCTGGGTTCAGTGGAAACACAGGAGGGACCCAGTTTTTTTTTCGGAAGAATCGGGATTTGGTGGAAATGAACCAGGGGAATGCTGGGAAGAAAGAATTGAGAAGGGGAATATGGTAACATTGGTATTTGATGAAACATATCCTTTTACACATGAGAATCTTCTTAAAAATACTTATGTCAAATTGATGCATCAGGTTGGGAAGTCATTAAACCAAAAGGACTGTTGGATATGTACACATGGCCCTAGTCATGCTAGGCAGCCTTTTCCCATGAGATCCATTCCCGATACATCAATTTGGAGATTAGGGTTTTCCATACTGGGTATGTGACTAATTGGACAGCAGAATGGAATAGTACATTGGCTACACACAAGATGGGTCTGGTTAATAGGTCTCTGAGTCAAGAATTTTTGCACGGTGAACGGTTTGAAGTGATACCTTTTGGAAAGGCAGCACTTTGTACACAAAGTCCTTATAGAACCTTATTGTTTGCACAACATAATCAAGATATTTGGGTAGGTCACCAAGAGTACTGCAATTACACCTACATAGTATTTCCAAATCGTACTTTCCCAGATGTTCATAATCCGGATCAACAGATGGATTTTCCTAATAAGACGAATTGGGTGGACACAAATGGTCTACCTATTTCCCCTTACCTAATACTGCATTGTAATACTACCTTTAGATCTAGTTATCGTATTATTAGGCTTATTGTAGGTCTACATGTTTTATATTTTGCCGAAACAGACATACTTCCTGAGATACTTATTCCACAACCAACCTGTGAGGCCATAATGGGTGAAGAAGGGGGAGGTACAACTAGCAACTTGTGGGCTCACCCTCTTCGTTGGGTAGGATTGAATATCTATCGGAGATTGGGATTCTATACTTACCCCCCATTTCATTTTGGGAGGTCTAGTTTTAACTATGAGCCTTCTGCTCTTACTCTTAATAACAAAGGAGTTTTCTGGTTATGTGGTAAGTTTGCTTGGAAAGTGCTTCCTGCTCTTTGGCAGGGAAGATGTACCTTGAGGAACATAGGAATGGGAGGAAGTTTATATAAAACCCTTCCTATTTCTCACAGATGGGCCCAAGAGATAACTAAATGGAAGACATTTTGGGAATTAATTTTTCCCCGATATGTGGTGCAGGCTGCATTCTCTGAAATTCGTAACATTTCTGCCCAAATTGAGTTATTGGCTAAGGAGACGTCTGGTGCATTAAAAGCAGCTGCTAAAGGTTTGAAGGAACATACTACCCTTTTGACCCAGCTCATCTTATGTATGGGCCATTTACTTGCACAGTCTGGGGCTTTTGTAAGGTAGTAGGCAAGGAATGCTGTATCTACCTTAATAATACTTCTACTGCAATTCTCATGCAGAACTTATGGAGCATGTACGTATGGGGCCCCCTGAGACTGGAAATTGGGATGATGGCTGGGAATGGTTAGGGACTGTGTTCCACTTCATTCCGGAATGGCTGAAAAATTCTCCTTGGGGCTGTTGGAATTCCACTGAGGATAATGGTCTTGTACCTCATCATAAGAGCATGTTGTTTCTTGGGACCTGGTTTTTGCAGAAAATCACGTGGCCATGAAACTGTATTGGTTTTACAGGAAGGATGTCAATCTCCGCGTATAGATAATTCATTTGGTGATTCTAAATTTTTGGATGACCCCTTAATGAGGCTTAGAACGCCTCATCAGGAGGGACTGTGAGGGAAAAATGGGAATTCTAATCTATATGGTATTTTATAATTAGGAGCTTTCATTTGCTTCAAGAGCCGTTATAGAGATAGCTTACAGAAAGATTTGTAATCAGGATGTACTGCTTTTGCAACGGGGCAAATAGGGTGAAAACAGGAAACCATGATCTTAGTGCTTGCATTGCTACCTGTGAAAAAAGGAACATCACAGAGGAAGTTTAGGATGCACGTAGCTTATTTAGTAGGTTCCAGTAACTAGCTTGTTTATCAGGGAAATTCCATTATGATAAGTTTTCTTCCAGTAACTTTATGATGCTTTCTTGACGTATTTCATGACTCTGTCTTTACGTATTTCTTGATCTCAGGTCATAACATTATAAAAGGTTTTATTCTTGTTCATTCTGGGAAGGAGAAACTTTCTCCTTCCATGCATGCATGTTTGATTTCTGATATATACAAATAAACAATTGATGTGGTATTGTACTATGGTCAGTTTTCTTTGACACAGGGAACTGTTCTCAGTCTATTCAGGCCAAAGACCCTCCCCTGGGCTGCTCTGATTGGCTCCTCTGGAGCCAGTGGTGGGCAGCCCAGGGACCCCCTTTCTTTCAGCTCCCGCTGTCTCTGGGACTTGTGATCACAGCTCCTAGAGCAAGGGGGACCCACACCTAACACCCCCACCCCACCCCAGGTTGTGCGTGCGTGTTCGTGGCCTTACCTGCAGACTGCCAGGTCGATTCTGCCTGCTGGAGGCCCAGTGTGCTGTGCGCATGCTCGCAGGCCAGACCCTCATTGGCCAGCCACCCTCCTGGCTTCACCAAGCCATCTGGGCAGGTGCAGGTGGCTGACCAATGAGGGGCCACCTTGTGAACATGTACACAGCACGCCAAGCCTTTTGCAGGCAAAATCGACCCGGCAGCCTCCAGGTAAGGCTGTGAATGCATGCGCACGATCTGGGGTGGGTTGGGGGGTGTTAGGTTTGGGTCCCCCTGGCTCTAGGAGCCACGATCTTGACTCCTGGAGACAGCAGGAGCCGAGGGAAAGGGGGCCCCTGGGCTGACTACCACTGGCTCCAGAGGAGCCAATCAGAGGAGCCCAGGGGAGGGGCCCAGCTGTCTTAAAATGGAATGAGTGGAGAGCACATTGGGATTCTTGGGGCAGTCTGGAATGGATCCAGCCGCCCCTGAGGTGCGAATGCTGCATCCCCAAGTGTTCTCCACGCATTCAAAAACCCATCATGCGAAAAGGCCTGGGGTTTTCTATGATTCTTCTTAATATAGCTCAACTGAGAATGTGTTCCAGACACAGGTTGTGCCTAGGAATGTGCACTAGGGAAGTGCACAAATATGTGAAAATTCAAACATTAAATTAAAATCTGACGAATGTCGACATTCAAACTCAAATCTGATTTTTGAACACCTGGTACAGATTTTCTTTTTTTTTTTTTTCAGATCATTTTTATTAACTTTTTGGTTCTACAATATATTAAAACTTCAGGGTTCATCATCACCCCTTTTTCCCAATTAACATATAAATGTCCATTCTTTGCAACTTGTGACTTCCTCCGTTTTTTCAGGATCTTATCCTGTTGTTCTAGTTTCGTCTAATTCGGCCGTTCCTTGAAAAAAGAAGAGTTAATCAAAACCCGCTGCTGTTATTCCTTCTTCTTGTAAAAATTCGATGTAGGGTCTCCAGTCTTTTAAATATTTTTCCGTTGTTCTTTCTTTTAAGAGATTTGACAATTTATCCATTTCAGCATATTCAGCCAGCTTAACTAACCAATTGTCTACTGAGGGTATTTCTGGTGTTTTCCATTTTTTTGCATATATCATTCTCGCAGCAGTGACCATATACATAATCAAAGTATTCAAGGGGTCTAAGTTACTGTCTATTATTCCCAATAGAAAAAATTCTGGTTTAAATGGAATCGTAATTTTTAATATATTTCCCATTACTCTATGAATTTTTTTCCAGTATTTACTTGCTAATCCACATGTCCACCACATGTGGTAAAATGTTCCCACATTGGTCCCACATTTCCAACACCTATTGGACATGGCATAATAGATCTTAGACAGTTTATAAGGAGTTAGGTACCATCTGTACATCATCTTAAAACTGTTTTCTTTCAACACAGTACATACAGTAAACTTCATATCCTTTCTCCATAATTTCTCCCACTGATCCATATTAATGTTATACCCAAAATTTTTTGCCCACGTAATCATACATTCTTTGACCTGTTCTTGCTCTAGGTCCATCTGTAACAATACTTTATAGATCACTCCAATTATTCCTTTTTCAGCTGATTTTAATTGTAGTTCCCACTTTTGTTTGTCCCATTCAAAATTCATTCTGTTTTTGTCTTCTCCATAAATATTTTTAAGTTGTGTATATGTAAACCATTGTATATTTTTTCCCTCCTGGTTTAACTGCTCTCTTGTTTTTATAGTAAATTCCCTTGTATGTTCGTTTTTATCTAGCAGATCTTCATATTTGACCCAGTTATCTCTTCCCCCAAATTCCCTTAATATTCCTTCATGTGGGGAGACCCACAACGGAATTTTTCTATACAAGTTACTTTTGTACTTTTGCCAGATCCTGTACAGAGCATTTCTTACAAAGTGGTTTTTGAAATCAGAATTGACTTTAACTTTGTCATACCACAAATACCCGTGCCATCCGAACCTCAAATCATGCCCCTCCAATTTTAATAATCTGTTATCCTCCAACCAGAACCATTTTGCTATCCAATTTAGACTACAGGCTGCGTGGTAGATTTTCAAATTTGGTAAACCCAGTCCCCCTCTTTCTTTCAGATCCTGCATTAATTTAAATTTTATTCTTGGTTTTTTCCCTTGCCAGATAAACTTAGACATATCCTTTTGCCATTTTTTAAAGTCTTTATCACTAATTACAATTGGTAAGGTTTGAAATAAAAACATCATTCTTGGAAGGACATTCATTTTAATTACTGAAATTCTGCCCATTAATGACAAGCTCAACTTTGACCACCTATCTAAGTCCTCTTTTATTCCAGACCACATTTTCATATAATTATTCTTATACAGTGCTATGTTTTGTTTGGTCAATATTACGCCTAGATATTTAATTTTCTTTTCTATGGCAAATCCTGACTTTTCTAAAAACAGTTCCTGTTCCTTGTCTGTCATATTTCTTATCAGCACTTTTGTCTTTGATTCATTTACTTTTAGACCTGCCACCTTTCCATACCACTGAATTGTTTGTTTAAGAGCTTCTATTGAATTATTTGGTTCTGTTAAAATAATAGCTAAATCATCTGCAAAGGCTCTTATTTTATATTCTTCTCCTTTGATCCTAATTCCTTTAACTTCTGTACTGTGTCTTATGGCCCTATTGAGGACTTCTAGTGTTAGTATAAACAATAAAGGGGAGAGGGGACACCCTTGTCTCGTACCTTTCTGAATGTTAAAATTATCTGAAGATTCTCCATTTATCAAAATTTGTGCATGTTGTTTATTATATATTGCTTTAATTCCCCTTTGAAAGTTGTCCCCGAAATTCATCTTTTTTAGAAGTTGGAGCATAAAAGACCAATTTACATTATCAAAGGCTTTTTCTGCGTCCAGAAAGATCATAGCAGCCTGAATTTCATTGTGTTTCTCCAAGTATTCAATAATGTCCAAGACTGTTCTTATATTATCCTTCAACTGTCTGCTCGGTAGGAATCCTGCCTGGTCTGCATGAATAAAACCTTGCAAAACTTGTTTGAGCCTTGAGGCAAGAATAGTTGTGAATATCTTATAATCATTGTTCAATAAAGAGATAGGTCTATAATTTCTTGGTTGTGTTAGATCCTGACCTTCTTTTGGAATTAGAGTTATAAAAGCTTTTTCCCAAGTATCAGAGATCTTACCTCCGGTTAGAATATTATTCATAACCTCCAGCAGTGGAGTTGCAACCTCTTCCTTTAAGATTTTATAATAGATTGCTGATAGTCCATCTGGGCCCGGGGCTTTTCCTAGTTGCATTTTCTTTATTGTAACATTCAACTCTCCCATAGAAATTGGCGCATTTAGTAAGTCCCTCTGCTGCTGGGATAACTGTGGCAGGTTCTGTTCATTTAGGTATCTCTGGATCTCCTCATCTTTTACTTCTCTTTTTTTGTACAATTCCTGATAGAATGAATGCATAATTTCTTTTATTCGTTGTCCGTCTGTCACCTCTTTGCCTTCTTCTTTCAGTTTTAGGATAAAACTTTTGGTTCTCTCCTTTCTCAACTTATATGCTAGCCACCTCCCAGATTTGTTTGCAGATTCGAAGTGCCTTTGTTTTAGGTATTTCAATTTAGTGTCCATTTCCTGTATTTCTAACATTGAAAGTTCCCTTTGTAAGATTTTTAAGTTTCTCTGAATTGACTTAGAGTCTGGTTTTTTATTTAATTCCATTTCCTTTTTCTTTATCTCTTCTGTAATATTTTTAACCTTTTCTTGTTTTTTCCTTTTAATTTCTGAAGTTATTTTCATAAGACCCGGCAGCCTCCAGGTAAGGCTGTGAATGCATGCGCACGATCTGGGGTGGGTTGGGGGGTGTTAGGTTCGGGTCCCCCTGGCTCTAGGAGCCACGATCTTGACTCCTGGAGACAGCAGGAGCCGAGGGAAAGGGGGCCCCTGGGCTGACTACCACTGGCTCCAGAGGAGCCAATCAGAGGAGCCCAGGGGAGGGGCCCAGCTGTCTTAAAATGGAATGAGTGGAGAGCACATTGGGATTCTTGGGGCAGTCTGGAATGGATCCAGCCGCCCCTGAGGTGCGAATGCTGCATCCCCAAGTGTTCTCCACGCATTCAAAAACCCATCATGCGAAAAGGCCTGGGGTTTTCTATGATTCTTCTTAATATAGCTCAACTGAGAATGTGTTCCAGACACAGGTTGTGCCTAGGAATGTGCACTAGGGAAGTGCACAAATATGTGAAAATTCAAACATTAAATTAAAATCTGACGAATGTCGACATTCAAACTCAAATCTGATTTTTGAACACCTGGTACAGATTTTCGAATAATTTGAATATGTAGATTCGTATCCGTCATATAGAAATCTGTGCAAAAATTATACATAGCTTGTGTTTAAAATGCGGGATTAAAACGGGATGCGAATGGATTTTTATGAAATGCACCTAGATATGTGTAACAGATACGAATGTTGTCGACATTCGTATCTTTAAATACAAATCTAACACTTGAACGTACGGATGTTGCGCATTCAAATCGGATTTTATGACATTCGGATCTTAAATATCCAAATCGAATCAGATTTTTTTAGTAGAGTAGATTCGAATATCAAAAATACATGCAGGATATGTTTCGGATATGTATCTCGGATATGTATCGGATACGCATTTGTCCCTATTCTGGAATATATTCCAGAATATATTCCAGAATAAGGCCAAGTACAGAAAGGGCCTTGATTGCTTAGCTTCAACTTGACTGGCTTTTGGAACTGACTTTGCCTAGGTGCAGCTGCTGTAGCTGGCACGTGTGTGTGTGTGAGTGAGAGAGAGAGAGTGAGTGTGTGTGTTTCTGCGTGTGCGTGTGTGTGTGTGTGTGTGTGTGTGTGTGTGTGCAACCAAAGTGCTGTCTGTTCTAGACAAGTCAGTCCCAATGAATCAAGAACACTAGAAACAACAGCAGAACCGGGATGACTGTTCCAGATTATTCTTTTCTGGCTGCAAAATCATGATGATGATGATGATGATGAAGATTCTTCCCTTCTGCTGATTCCATAAGACTTGCCATTTTTGGTAGTAAGCCCATTTTCTTTGAGGGAAAAGAGAAAGCTGTAATATATGTCAGAAGCTGAGAAACGGTAATTGTATAAATTTCCTGCAACCATACTTATACGGGCTAATTGAATTTGCCACTGATACATCTTTTAGGAAGCAATCAAAGGGAAACTTTCAAGCAAAGCATGCTTTAATTAAACACTGGATCACTTCCATATCATGTTCACGTTCTAATGTATTTCTAAACAGAAAATAATTAATCCAAGCCCAAAATAATTTGAGTGCAACAATGCTATAAACATAGTACGTATGTACAGTTACTTTCTGGTCAATGTTTGGGATATTTTAATATGCTGACTTGGGAAAAATCCAGTGAAATCTATTGTAGGCTGCATGGGAGCGAAGAAGAAAAGTTATTTACAAATTGGATCAGTTCTACAAAATAAAATTTACTGCTAATATAACAATAGAACCTCCCAAAATTGCTTGACGAAAGCGATTTGATGATGAAGGATGCAGTGAAACAAGATGAGCTTTAAAATATAGTAGTACCTTAAATTAGGCAGAATGCAGAAGAGCAGAGACAGAGATGTGCACAAATGTTTTTTTGACATTCTATTTAAATCGAATATCCCCAAATCCGATTCAATTAGAATCTTTTAAGTTTGAATTTAAGAATTGGCTTTCTACCCCGCTTTTCTCACCCATTTAAGGGGACTCAAAGTGGCCGACAAAGCTCTTCTATTCTTCTCCCCACAACAGACACCCTGTGAAGTAGGTGGGGCTGTGAGAGCTCAGAAGAGAGCTGTGGCTAGCCCAAGGTCACACAGTTGGCTTCATGGAGAGGGCGGAATCGAACTTGGTATTCCCAGATAAGAGTCTGGCTCCCTGTCCACTGGACCAAACTGGCTCCCACCAGTTTACAAGATTCGATTCATTTTTACCAAATTTGAATCTATTTGTTCAATTTTTTTATTCGAATCTTGGATAGAAAAGCCAACTCTTATTTTCTCCATGAAGCCAGCTGGGTGGCCTTGAGCTAGTCACAGTTCTCTTTCTGGGCTCTCATAGCCTCATCTACCTCACAGAGTGTCTGTGGTGGGGAGAAGAACAGGAAGCTTTGTCAGCCACTTTGAGTCTCTTTAAATGCGTGAGAAAAGTGGAGTAGAAGAGCCAACCCTCTCTCTTCTTCTTCTTCTTGAGCAAGCAAAAGAAAATCTCTTCTTCTTCTTCTTGAACAGTTTTTCTCAGTTCACTTCTCTGTCTTTTCTGAAATCACCAAATTCGTTCTCATTTGCACGTGTCCATCAAAATTCAATTGACAACATAAACTGTTCATCTGCTTTTAGAGTACACCTTCATTTAATACAATTTCTCTCCCTGTTGTGGAATTATTTGCATCTCATTTCAAACAGTTTTCTTTCTGGCATTCCAGCGCTTTGCGCTGTTTTATGTAGCCCACCTTCCTTTTTTTGCAACCATCTGATAATAATCACGCAGTTCACCCTTGATTGCTGCTCCTTTCATATTTACTCAAAATGAGAAGATGCAATGGATTAGTGGGTGTACACTCTGAAATCACACAGAAGGAAATAATGTCAGATTTGAATCATTGAAACGTAAGACATAAAAAGGAAGGGAGGAATAAAAAAGGAGCGGAACTAAGTAAACTTGAGATTTTTTCAGTAGAACCTTGAAAATGAATTCTCTCCGGTCTGTAAAATGGACTACCTGAAGATTTCACAGCTGGTTTCCCTAACACTTGTCATAGTTTTTTTTGGGGGGGTTCTTATGCCACATTCCAAAGTTCTTCTTTGAGACTGAGCCTTCAGATATGGCTATGATACCCATCTTCAGAGGATATATGACTGCTAGAAGAGTCAGATCTTCTGAAGACGGATGTTGAAGCCATATTTTAAAGCTTAGGTTCAAAACAGAACTGTGGAACAAAGCATAAAAATCACAAATCTGATTACTCTAGGTTGCTGGTTTAGATAAACAACCTCAAAGATGTCTCTGCATAACAATTTGCTTATTTGCATGTGTGCATGCCATCACTTATGCCCATAAAAAAGCAAACCCCCACATTTTAATAGTCCATCCTCTGATACACATACTAGGGATGCACACAGATTATATGTGCATTCAGAATCCGGGCAAATGCGTCCGGATTCCAAGATTTGTAGACAGATGAAATAGGACCCTATTTGAAGGGCCCTATCCATCCACGAATCGGATAATCCAGTATCCATAGAAGCTTCAGTAGAAGCTTCTAGGAGTACTGGACACCCTGGGGCATCCCTATCCCAGCCACCTCTTAGCCACCTCTCAGCCACCCTCCCCCCAAACCTCCCCCCGTGGCCTCCTGGGGGCCCCCTTACCTGTTCCGGTGGTGCCTCTGGAACCACAAAAGGATTCCAAGAGCTAAATACAAGCCAGCAGAAGGCCTGTATTTTGTCCTCGGTTCCATGGGGCCCTAGAAAAGGCCCGCAACACCCCTGGAGCACACGCGCCTGCCTCCCTGGGGCCAACTTACCCGTGGGACATGCTCCAGTGGTGGCATGGGTCTTTTTCAGGGCCCTCTGGAATCAGGCTGCCGGGAGGTAAATGCAGGCCTTCTGCCCACAGTTGCAGAGGGCTCTGGAAGAGCCTGCCACCACCACAGATGGCACTGTGAGGAGGTAAGGTGAGAGGTGGGGGGAGGGTGTTGGAAAGGAGGGGTGGGGTGGGTGGGAAAGGAGGGGGTGGGTGAGATTAATTCTGGGCACAGATAATCTATAGAATATTCATGCTCGGATAAGAATACCCCCACATCCGGGGGTTGGGGGTATTTGGCCGGAGCCTAATTTTTCCACATTCTGTTCAATCTTACACATATGTACACACAACCACACACATATGCACACACTTATATTCAAGGTTTTGGCACAAATACAGTAATTCAGTCACTGAGTGCATTTCTCACGTCAACTTATTTTTCCTACTGAAAAGATGTGTTCAGAAGATGGCATGAAACTACACTAAAATTTAGGTGTAGATGGGCCCCTCCTTTGCACAGATGCAACCAAATGGTTTGGGGGAAAAGTAAACTTTGTTTCCTTGAAATGCCAAGTAATACTATATTTGGCTTCTAAATATGTCTTACTTACTTGATCCAGCCTGAATCCGGCTCGAGGGTCCAATGCCCCAACACTTTGTACAGGATTCCCCGTTTCTGCTGACTATATGTTCGATAATCCAGGGAATCCCTGTTCAAATTTTAACAGGACTCACTGCAGAATCCTGTTAAAATCTGCAAACAAACA
Source organism: Aspidoscelis tigris stejnegeri (assembly GCA_023333525.1). NCBI lineage: Eukaryota > Metazoa > Chordata > Lepidosauria > Squamata > Teiidae > Aspidoscelis > Aspidoscelis tigris. The sequence continues at coordinate 21,484,321 of JALMGA010000012.1, read as the reverse complement.
AACAAACAAACAAACAAACAAACAAACAAACAAACAAACAAACAAACAAACAAATAAATAAATAAATAAATAAATAAATAAATAAATAAATAAATAATAGGAACGCTGCCTGTGCCAATCTTCTCCACTGCCCCCTGCCATTTACTTCCCCCTCTGCCCCTTTCCTCTGCCTTTCCTCGTCTCCCCCAGGGTTTGCTTTTCCCCTAACCCCATTCCTCCATCTTTCCTTCTCTCCCAGTGTTTGCCTCCCACCACCACCCTTTTCCTCCATCTGTGGGAGAATGGTGGTGAAGGCAAGGACAATGGCGAAAGATGGAGGAATGGGGCTGGGGGGGAACGGCTGCAAGGAGTCCTTGGCGCTAGTTAAAAAAAAAAAAATCCAGGTTAAAATCCAGATTATTATTTTTTTACCAGTGGAAACGTAGCCATTGTGGCTGCTCTGGTGTTTTCTTGTTGTGCATTGCCTTGCTTCATTAAATAAAGGTGGTAAGTAAATAAACATAAACATAACAATGGGGCTGTTGAATGACATACATGTTTTATTTATTCCACGAGGTGGGGGGAAAAGTGAGCAAAGCAGTGTGTAGGTTTTAAGTCTTCCCTTCATTTTAGTAGAGTTGTTGGAGCGTACAAGTGGACTTCCATTTTCCATTTTCCACCCATTTAGCATCAGGAACATAGCAACAAACTGCAAATTTATAGCAATAGGGAAGCCCCCTACCAAACCAACAAGTGGTGTTTACAGCTTGCTAAGGTAGAGTGTAGGAGCAATAAACCTGTTGTGGAATAAGAATCCTTATTATGAATAAAATGCATTTTGTTAAAAATCCTGTTTGTTGTTCAGAACTGAAACACTGCTCTTTCCTGCACGGAGAAAGCGGATTTTTTATGCTGTAATCACAATAATTAATGGAACTGCAGCAGTTGCTTACTCCGTATTTCTGAACACTTTTCAAATGAAAGGAAATGGGACTGCATATTAAGCATTTTATGAAACAAGAATGGTTCTGACTTAAGGAGAGGTGCCTAACAATCTGGAAATCACAGAATGAGATTGAAATAGATGGCTCCCTTCCACCCCAATTTATGAAACTAGAAGAATTTGTCTCTCTTCTCCCTATTAAAATATTTTAATACTGATGCTATTTGCAGAGCAGAGCAGGACAGATACCTTTGCTGTAGTCAAAGCCCAGGTATTAAAATGCAATAACCCAAACCACAGATCTTGACCAACAGGAGAACAATTAGCAGGCAGCTGATGATGCGGAATTTCTGGAGATCACTGATCTGATCCATTAGTAGAACATGACTCACAGGGACCATTAACTAATCGGTGAAGCATCATTCCAGCTGCCGCGTGAAATTCATCTGCCACATAAGTTGAAGCCAACTACTTGTCCACTAGAAGGGAGTATGTCTACAATTCCTCAGGGCAACCAGGGAGATGTTTCAAAAGCAGATTGATTGTCTTGATGCAAAGCTTTTGATAAAAAGAGCAGGAATACTAATAAAGGACGCATGTGCCAGAATTTCTCGGAGTCAGATCCGCCCGGGCATAGATGTTCATTGCAGGGAGATCTAAATCTAGTACTGAAATCTGTCAGAGGGAGAAAATTAAATCAGTCTCCCTCTGACATCTTTCACAGAACATGTCAACGTTCGCGAATGTTTTAAGCATTCAAAATTTGATCAGATTCAAATTCAAATAAGATTCTTCACATTCAAATTTAAACAATCAAACAAATTTCGAATGCTCTAAAACATTTGTTCGAATGATTTGAAACCTTCGAATGTACAGATACATATGGACAGATAGGTAAGTATCTGTACAGATCTCATACGTATCTGTACACATTAGTGCTGATAATACAGGATGAAAATGGGATGCATACAGGATAAAACGGGATGTGTACAAAATGCATACAGATATGTAGAACACATAGGCCGCATCCCCATTACAAGCTTATTTTGCTTTCACTAAATTGAAATAATAGAACCAGATGCAAACACGAATTTGCCTGTTCCCATTACTTTTAACTTAATCGCGTTTGAACTGGATTCTGAGGATTGTATGTGGCATACGTGACTCAAGGGGAGACTCAAGTGGCTACTTTTTAAAAGCTGCTTTTCGGGGCTGCCCTGCCCTCTTCCTCCTGGCATGGACATGCCGCCGATAAGGGACCCCTTCACGGAGCTTAGCTGGGTGGCTGGGTGGCTGCCGCTTCCATGGATGGAGGAAAAATGGCAGTGGGCAGCCAGCCAGCGATTCTTTCCCCTCCTCTCCCCATTGCTCAGGGCACACAGCAGCGGCGGCAACTAAAGCCCCTTTGCTTTAAACATTCACGCAGAACCTCAGCTGCTTCCCTCCCTTCCTTTCCCTTTCTAAAGGTCAGAACTTTTAGAATTGCGCAAAATTGCAACATTGTTAATCAGGTGTGAAGTGGTTTCCTCGCTACAGTGTAGCGCTGCTGTTAAGGGTGGATTTTTACACTGAAATCACTGTCTTTGGAAGCAAGCTATTGGGAGAGGGAAACCCTAAACATGGATTCTCATCCCTTAAAATGGTAGGGTCCTCACAGTAAAAAATGTAACATGTATCAAGTGCAGGATCTGGAGTGAGACCTGTTGAAATGAGGATTAACATTTACAATGCTTTGGGGTGATTTAACACGCAGAAAGCGTGTTAAGCCAAACTGACGTGGCGTCTGCCAGGATTGAAAACGTTTTGAATTTGAAATAAGCTTGCTGTGGGGATTCGCCCATAGAAAGGTTGTCGACATTCGTATCTTAGATTCGAATCTAACATTCAAACGAATAGAATTGAATGTATTCAATTTGAATTGGATTTTGTTACATTTTTATCCCTACCGGCTGTACCTGAAAATCTCAAGAAAGGTAACAACATCTAAACATTGCACACAAGACCCACCCACCCACAACACACCTTTTAGCTTGGGAACTAGGGCTGCCTTCATATTCCATAGGTTAGCATGGCACTCAGAGCAGGTGAGGACAGGCTCTAGCTGAGTTGAAAGAGGCCCTGGACAGAGGAAATCTAGAGGCCTATTTGCACCAGGCCTCCAGAATGCAAGTAGGACAGCCCTGGCACAGAGCATTTGCTCTGCTGGCCCAGTGGCTCCATTCGGAACCATCACGGCCCGTCCCAGGGAGCCCTAATTGCATTCCGGGTATACATCATGAAATCACTCTCTACACCCATTCCCGGCTGTCCCAGGCTGTCCCACAGCTGTATGGCAGGGAGAGTATTCTGCTGTATGGCAGGGAGGGCACCACTGCCACCAGCTGCCACCATTGGGCCAAAATCGACCCGACAGCTGGCAGGTCCATGCAATCAATCTACCTTGCTAGAACCATCCTCCTCCTCATGCAGCCTGGAGAATGATATGCTGCTCTGTGCACAGGCACGCACTCTGGTAGCTCGGCACCACGGTGGTACATCAGGTCAGTGTGGGGCCTATCTACTGGAGCGTGCACACCTGCACAGAGAGCCACACATTGCCCTCCAGGTCACATGAGGAGCATCCCAGGCCTGACAAAGAGAGGCATCATGCGCATGGGGTGGTGGCATGAAGCCCTGGGTGCGACTGGCACCTAGGGGCTCGCTGCCGCCTGCTGCAGTCCAATCAGGACTGCAGCAGTCAGCAGGACACTGGGACATCCCCGGTTCAGTCTCCCCCCTCCCCTTTCGAGGGCAGGGTGAGACCGGGCTGGCAGTATGTTTGGCTGGGGTGATGTTCCATTCTGTGCGCAGGTATGCATGTCAGTAGACGGGCCCCACGCTGCTAGTACATTGGGCCAGAGGCGCATGCGCTGGTAGATGGTCCCCACTGCGCAGAACGCTTGGGATCCAACAGAGCATTCTCCCGCTCTGAAAGTGGACTGAAGCTGGATTAAACCTTAAGTGCAACCACGGCTTCTCTTTCCACCTGCACAACATCAGTGCACCTTCCTTCTTTGCTTAGCCTGTTATTTCCAGCTCACAGAACAGAATTTCTTGTTTCCCCCCATTCCAATGCACCCACAATTATTAATAGACAATACTCACCCACCTCTAGAAGAGGGGACTGGGTGGACTAGAAGAAAATTTGGCCTTGGCACCAGCATCAACTGAAGATCCCAGTGTCTATAGATACTTGGATGGAAACATTTTACCCTTAGTTATGCCAATCCCCAAATTTATAAGGGCTTAGAGTATAAATCTGGTTAGTGTGAGATAAAATCTTCTGCTGTTGGTGTTTAGAAGGGGAGGGAAAGAAAACATATTTTAGCAAGATTAAACCAACTCAAGTGTAAACCTTTTTTCTTGTCTTTTCTTTCTCCACCCCCAACTCGCTCTTTTTGCATTGGAATTAGCGATAAAAGAAAAGCAAAGAAAGCTGTTCGGTATGCAATCTCCGTTGAAACAGCTCTGTACATTAATCTCCTGTGTCGTCCAGAGCTCTGCTCCCCTGCATGACAAATACATACACATGGAGGAACTAAATGGAACAGATCAAAGGGGGAGAAAGCTAAGCTAAGAAGACATGTAATGCAAGTAAATAAAGCAGAAAACAACAAAAGAGGAGATCACCCCCTCATCTTTCAATATTTTGATTCTGGGTGCTGGTGGGGGGCCGTGTCCTTTTTGAAAGACTCTTTTTGGAAAGGGAAGCCACAGTGATCACCTGGGACCAGAATTTTAGGAAGCAGAAAGACCAGCTGGTGCGAATGGCAACGCAAAATTCTCCATCCTGTTTTGGGGAGGAAAGGTTAGAGTGAGCATTTCACCACATCCCTCTAGCTGAAGGAATATCCCCGCAATATTTTCTCAAGGAGAAACTCCTAAATCTATGGGATCTGTGGATACTTTATCACTGGACCACTGAAGATCGGTGAAGGAAAGGCAGATGGATACATTCCTCCAAGTTTTGGAAGAAGGTAGAAGCACTGAAGTTGTGTCAAACACATGGCTTCAGAATGGATGAGGGAATATTTAGGCAACAATTTGACACAGGGCAGATTGTGGTCTCAGCTTCACTTGAATCTTGCTTCAGCCCATCTTTGGGTCTCACTGCTCACACCTTTTCAATCCCATCTGCTTTATTTGTGGCCTTTCCTCTCTCCAGTAGGACTTTCATGAGTCCTGATTTTTACAGGTCTCAGCTAGGATGTGCATGAATGTTTGTAACATTCGTTATTCATACGGATTTGTACGAATTCATACAAATTCAGACACTCATACATGAATTGAACATTATGACATTTGTACTAATATGAATGTTTTGGAACATTTGTACAAATAGTTCGGACATCCGTTAAACTGGGGATATGCATTGGATACGTATATGAACGGATATGTATCTAATATGAATGTATACGTATCTGATACAAATTGATTCATATCCATTCGTATTGGCTATCCATATGAATTTGTACAAATACATTTGCATCAAATAGAATCCTACCACATTTTAAGGGATCTATTCGAATGAATTTGATTCATTACAAATCGAATGCCAAAAATCCATTCATGCCCATCCCTTGTCTCAAGCCATTATAGAGTGTTAATTTGTTTTCACTTTTTGGGTGTGATTGGAGAAGAGAACTAGAGGGCTGAAACACAATATAGTGGGTGGATCCTGCATGAATTTGCCTTCCTTTTCACCCAATATATGATGATGCGTTGTTGAGTGACAGAACCCTTATCCTATCAGAGCACAGAGGGTGCTGTGACAGTGGAGAGAGGTGGAGATCTAAAAAAAAGTCTCATATGGAGCCTCAGGACAGGAACAGAAAGGTGTGAGCAGAGTGACCCACACTGAGGCCGAACTGAGGAAGGATTATCAGGTATCGTGTGTGATCAGAATTAGTCCATCTTCAGTTCTGTTTCTCAATAAGATGGACTATTTCAGCAAGGTGTGACCATGCCCTTAATTTCATGCATTTGCATTTAGGCTGCATTTTGACTGGCATTTTAGTCCAGCCTGAATCTGGCTCAAGCCCTCGGTGTCCTGACACTTTTGAAGCGATTCCCCATTTCTGCAGACTAAATGTCTAAAAATATGAGGAATCCCTATTTGGATTATAACAGGAGTCAATGCGGACTCCTGGAATAATCCAAATATTTATTAATGAGAACACTGCAAAAATGCCGATCTCCTACACCAACAACAACCATTTGCTTTCCCCTGCCCTGTTCCTCTGTCTGTCATCACCTGCCACAATTTGCCTCCACCCCATTCCTCTGTATTTTTTCTCCCACCATTTTTCTTTCCCCCTGCCCTGTTCTGTCAATGTCTCCCATTATTATTATTATTATTATTATTATTATTATTATTATTATTATTATTATTATTATTATTATTATTATTATTATTATTATTATTATTATTATTATTATTATTATTATTATTATTATTATTATTATTATTATTATTATTATTATTTATTTATTTATTTATTTATTTATTTCTTGGGCACTATAAGTGTACATAGTGCTGTACAAACTACAAATATTTAAAAAACAGTACAGTAAAAGGATACGGATAAAGAAAAGTTAAAATTACTAGATCAGTAAAATTAAAATAATACATAATATAATCATAAACACATTAGAATAAAACAAGTGAAAAGGAAGTTCAGTTATCAGGGCCAAAGGCCATAGAGAATAAAAAAGTTTTTAATTGGGATTTAAAAGGTTGCAAGGAGGTTAAAGAACGGATGTGGATGGGAAGACAGTTCCATACATAAGGAGCAATAAAAGAGAACGAATGAAGACAAGAGCAGGCACTGGGGTCCCACCATTTGCCTTCACCACCCTGCCCATTCCACCATCTGTCATCACCTCCTACCATCATTTGCCTCCCCTCCCCTCCCCTCCCCACCCCACTCCTCCATCTTTCATCTTCTTCTGCTGCTGTTTGCCTCCCCCCGCCCCATTCCTCTGTCTGTCGTCTCTCCCACCAGATGCCTCCCCCTGCCCCATTCCTCAGTCTGTCATTATCTCCTGCTAGCCCCCTGCCCCTTTCCTCAATCTTTCATTGCCTCCCACCATTTGCCTCACCCCCACCCCATTCCTCCAACTGTTTCATCACAGTGGGATGGTGAGGAAAGATGGAGGAATGGGACAGGGTGGAGGCAAATGGTGGGAGAGATGATGACAGACAGAGGAATGGGGTGGGGAAGGCAAATGATAGGTGGTGGTGGAGATCAGCATGTCTGTCATCATTTCCCACCCACCATGGAGAGCAACAGCACCACAGTTTCTCTGCTGTCCCAATGCAGTTGGGATGGCTGCAAGGAGCCCTTGATGCTGGTTGGAAAAAATCCAGTTTAAAACCAAGACTTTTTTTGACAGTCAGAACAAGGCTTAGAAGCAAACTTAGGGTGTTTTTCCACCACGCTCCTTGGAGCTGGATCTAAGGAATGGGTACATTCCTTAATCCGGATCTAGTAGATCCGGATTAAGGGAAGCACCCAATGTGTTTCCTCCCTGCCATGGAAACACCTTTGAACCCATGTGGGGAACCCAGATCAACCCCCAAGGGGTCTGTCAATCACCCCAGGTGTTTCAGGAGACAGGGGTGTGCACTCTTCAAAGTCCATCCGAAGAGACCGGCACAGACTTCAAAGCCACTCTGGAGTCCCTTCGGATCATCTCCAAAGTCAGCCTCGGAGTGCCCACAATGTCAGTGGGAAATCACTCTGGAGTGCCTCCAAAGTCTGTGCTGATCTTTGGAGAGACTGGTGGCGAGACTCCAAAGTCTTTGCCAATCACTTTGGAGGGATTTCGGAGGGAAGTCTGCGCGGTCTGTGCTAATAGTGAACGGACCGTGCTGACAGCTCCAGCGCCTCTCCGAAGTGTTTGCCAATCTCTTTGGAGTGACTTCAGAGTCATTTCGGAATTATTTCAAAATGACTCCGAAATCACTTCGAAGCTGGGATTTCAGGGCTCCCTCCCATGGGTGCATCCCTTCCCCCTAGGCTCCTCTAGACCCCATTGCCTGTTTCTTGTGGAAACTGGCTCCCTTTAACCTGGATTTTCTGGCTGAAGGCCCCATTGTAGACACCAATAATGGAGTCTACAGAAAATCTGGATTAAAGGCTTAGATATGATCCAGATTTCCCCAGCGGTGGTGGAAACAAATGTGTCCCAAATTGGTGCTGTGGTTGAAATGGGGTCATCCGTCTCACACCCAAATGGGTCCTTAATGGGTTCAAAAATGGGTACTTTCTGACAGTGGAAAAACACCCTAAGTCTCACTTGCCTACCCCTAAAGAAGCAGTAAAGGATGAGCAAAACGTAGCCCATTTCTGCTGCACTTCTGCTTAGTCATCAGCAATGGGGATAATGGTGAGAAAAATCTAATCTGTACATTACTGATGTGGCAGTTATCTGGTAGAGGTGTGCAAATTTGGTTTGAATTCAAATGTTCATATCAAAGGGCTCAGGTTCAGATCAGTTCTATTTGAACTGAACCAGCCCCTGTTCAAAACAGATACCATTAAAGTATAAAATACTAAGTGTGTTTATACTTAATGACTGCAAATTACTTGTATTTTGTTCTGTTTTTCATTATGTAAATTCTCCTCCTAGGTAAAGATTTTTGTTTATAATGTTCTGCAATCTAACATTCATGTCATTGCAATATGGTCTTTTTATATTCAAAGAAGTTACATTATGTGTTAAATCACATTTTCCCGACATGGCCTATTTTTTTTTCTTTTTTCCTTTCTTTCTCTCCTGGATTTCCTAGCATTTATATACAAATTAGAATAACTGCATATTTGTTTTCCCTAATAGCTTCACCAGCCATCACCCCTTTGAATTGTGAACAGAATGGAAACTGAAGCAAAAATGGTCCCATTGAAAAATGCAAAGTTGGAATAAAACTCCTTATGGGAAATCTGGTATAATAGAAATGGATAAAAAGGAGTCACCGCAAGACAACAGCAAACCAGAGTAACCTATTTGGAACTAGGGATGGGCACAAGTATTCTAAACATTCAAAATTAGATCAAATTTGATTGAATGTGGACGTTTGAATTCGAATAGAATGTCTACACATTTGAATTTAAATATTCAAATGAATTTTGAATGTTCTGAAATATTCATTCAAATGATTCAAAACATTTGAAAGTACAGATATATATATGTATCAGATATATACGTATCTTTATGCATTTGCGCTGATAGTATGGGATGCGTACAAAATGCATACAGATACGTCTAACACATACAAATGTTGTTGACATTCGTATCATCAGCTTCAAATCTAACATTCGAATGAATATATTTGAATGTATTCGATTTGAATCAGATTTTGTTGCATTCAGATTCTAAACATTCGAATCAAATGTCTGGATATTCGATTCAATTCAATTTCGAACGCAAAAACCAAAAAAAACAAAACATTTGTGCAATCCCTATTTGGAACAGAAGAAAATAATGTGAATGGGCAGAATATGAGAGGATGGTGTGGACTGAAACAATGGATGACAAATTCTTTGCATAAGTCAAGAGGAAAGAGTGTGATTGGATTACAGTGGCCCTTTCTGCGCTTGGCTTTATTCTGGAATATGTTCCAGAATAAGGATATGCTATCTGCATGCTAGTGCAGACTACGGAAAGCCCCAAGTGAGGCCTGCCATTTTCTGCATTAGCTTGTGGTCAACAGACTGCTATCCTGAGATACATTCCAGAATAAGGCCAAGTGCAGAAAGGGCCAGGGTTTCTCTACATGTTTGTGAAATAGCAGCAAACATTAGTCTTGTTTTGTAAATATGCAAAACTCCATTTCAAATGCTTTATGAAACTTGGGGAGGGAGGAGCTATTCAAGTGATATAGTGTCACACCAGCCCAGCACCTGCTCAGAGATGGTACTTAGATAGCTATTCTAGTAGCCACTGATACCCCTGTCCTCCATGAATTAAGAGGATCCCTGCTGGCTGAGGCTAAACCCATCTAGGCCAGCATCCTGTCTCACCCAGTGGCCCACCAGTGGCTTTATCAGAAGTCCTGTAATTAAAAGATCCTCTCAACTTTGGGTTCGGTTCCTTGAATGTATTTTCTGACCAGTACCAAATGTCTTCTACATGGCATAGTGAATTGTGAGGCATAATTCTGGATGAGCTCCAGCTTTGTAGAGAACAGTAATGAGGTCCCTCTTGCCTAAAATACAATGATGCCATCAAGATTCATAATCGACTCATTTGGGACATAAAATTGCCCGGTGCTTGTAAGGCCTCTATGTGGCACCAATGAAGCAGCCTGTCTCTAAGAAAGCCAGTCTCGGGCTCAGAGTATAAGAAAACAAATTTTCCAGTAGTGCATTCAGGTTGCTGCTGCAGCTCTGTAAGAACACATGGAGTGTGTTTTAATACATGAGAGATTTATGGATTTCTTTCTGCAAGGGCAACAGTTTTAATTGCTTTAGCCTTATTTTTGAGCTAGTATACTGTATAGGGATGTGAACAATTTTTATTTTATTTTTCTGCATTTGATTTGTATCAAATCGAATGCAAGATAATTAGTATTTGTTCAAATAGATTAGAGGTGTGCATGGAGATGTGAAAATTTGAAAATGCAATTTGAAGCTGTGCCGTGTGCACATGGTGCACATTCCTGGCTGCTCCAGGTCATAGAGACCCATGACAGCGAGAGGGTAAGAGCTGTGTGCATGTGGGTGCATTCCTGGGCCCCAGGTGGGGGTAGAGGTGCCGGGACACCTCTGTGGGGCTTAGCCGTCTCAATCAAGGCACCTCAACCCCGCAGAGGCTCGTGATCTGTCATAGTGGACCAGGGGATATGGGAACCCAGTAACCCAGACGCTCATGGGTCCGGTCTACCAAGGGGTCCCACATCCCCTAGTCCATAGACAGCCATCCCCAGGCCCCGGGGTGGGTGGGTGCCCAGATGGGTTTCTTCCAGCTTTACAGGACCCAATCGGGTCCTGTACAGCTGGCAGGAACAGGGGGAAGCCACCTGACAGTGCTCCCTGCACCTGGGTGCTCCCACCCAATGGCGGGCTGGCCTGGGAGAGGCGTCCCCACCCCTGTCCAGCCTTTCCCAGCTAGGACACTTTGTGACCGTTTCCCCATTCACATGCAGGCAGGCAGGAATGCATGTAAACGTGTTCTTGCCTGCCTATGTGTGAATGGGGAAACTGTCCCAAACTGTCTTAGCCGAAGTGCATTACAGCCGTTCCGACTGTAATGCGAAGAGGCCTAAGGTTTCTAGTCTGAACCAAGGCACATGGTCTCCTCCTATACCAGAAGAATAATTGGTTCATACTGCAGCAATTGGAATTTACTGTCCCTCTTAAAATACTTTCCAGAATCCTTTTCACTATGTACGGTTCAGTGGTACAAATAATGGAAATTCTTCAGCAGATTTTCTCTCTTCTATTTTCAGTAGAGAAAATACTCAACTAAGCCTTTTAAATGTTCCAAAAAAGCAGCAGCTGATCTATACATGAAACATAAATATGGCCATGGGCTTGTTAACACTTCCCTCAGTGGAATGGTTTTAAAATACTATTCCACTCAGGTGAAGATCAAGTGCTGGTTAAGGCCCCAACAGGACTTGAAGTAGGGGTGTACACAAATGGGTTTTTTTCCATTCAAATTTGAGTTGAATTGAGTGTCCAAACGTTCAATTTGATTTGAATGTTTAGAATCCAAATGCAACAAAATCCGATTCGAATAGAATACATTCGAAACTGTTCCTTTGATTCAAATCTGAAGATACGAATGTCGACAACATTTGTATTTGAAGACATGAATGTCAACAAAATCTGTATGTGTTACACATACCTGTACGCATTTTGTATACATCCCAATTTATCCTGTAAGCATCCTGTTTTTGTCCCATACTATAAGTGCAAATGTGTACAGATGCGTATGAGATTCGTACAGGTACATATGTAATGCGTAAATGTTTTGAATCATTTGGATGAATATTTTGGAACATTTGAAATTTGTTGAAATGTTTCAGTTCAAATGCAAAGACATTCTATTCAAATTTGAATGCCCACATTCTATCGAATTCCATCAAATTTTGAATGTTTGGAACATTTGTGCACATCCCTAACATGAAGTTTGGATGGGCCATTCCGGCAGGCTGGATCACACACAGCAATGACTGCACCAATGAGCATCTAGATGTTCCCATGGTGATTGACCTGTGGCACATGACAGTGCAGCTCTAGTTGCACCATCCTCCCCTCTCACAGCTTTATGACTGGAAGAGAGCATGAATAGTGCTGACCTGGAGCTTCCTATCTGCTTCCTATCTGTTACTTCATCGGGCAACCCGATTGCCAGGTTTGGTTATGGGGAAGTACGTAATGATGTGGGGAGTAGACTGCTTCAAGGTCCCTGTCTCAAGGGCTCTGGCCACACTTTCACTTTCAGGCCTGACTGCCCAAACCTTTTCATTTCTATCCAATTTATTTGTGGACTTTCCACGTCCCATTTGGATACCCCTGAATGGAAAGTCCATGAATAAAATGGATAGAGGTGAAAAGGTGTGAGGAAGAAGAAGAAGAGGAGGAGGAGTTGGTTTTTCTACCCCACTTTTCTCATCCATTTAAGGGGACTCAAAGCGGCTGACAAGGTTCCTATTCTTCTCCCCACAGCAGAATACCCTGTGAGGTGAGTGGGGCTGTGAGGGCTCAGAAGAGAGCTGTGACTAGCCCAAGGTCACCCAGCTGGCTTCGTGGGGGAGGGTGGAATTGAACCCAATATTCCCAGATAAGAGTCCGACTCCCTAACCACTAGACCAAACTGGCTTAGAGATAGCATGTGCACAAATGCAATTTTCATCATTCGATTTGATCCAAATTGAATATCTGAAGTTTTGATTTTGTTCAATTTTTAAAATTCGAATGTATTCACATTCGATTTGATTCAAATACATTTGAATCTATTCGTACAAATTTTCAATTTGTATTTGAAGATATGAATGTTGGCAACATTTGAATGTGTCCATATGCATTCCTACACATCCCGTTATTATCCTGTATGCATCCCGTTTTTGTCCCATACATATCTGTACACATGCATACATATATTAATAAGATGCATACAGATACATTATGCATACATATCCATACACATACTAATGTCCAAATAATTCATACGAATGATTAGAAAGATTCAAAATTCATTCAAATGTTTAAATTTGAATGTATAGACATTTGATTCGAATTTGATCAAATGTCAAATGTTTCGAATATTTATCCACATCCGTAGTCAGAGATGAAGATGGACTGAAGACGGTTTTAATGTGAAGGTGTCACCATGAAGGTACCTCATGAAGATGCAACACATGAGGGCCACCAATTCTCCCATCATGCTCTAAAAAGAACCTTTTAAGATTCCTCCTCCAAAAGCTTCACACAAGCAGGGGCACATCAAATGAATCTTCATAATTCATTGCAGATTATTCCTTAATTCTAAAACTGTCAGGTTTAGTAATCTCAAGGTAACCAGTGAAAGATTTATCCTCCTCTTCCTTATCATCATCATCATTTTAATCTTTCTAGCTTCAAAACGACTCCTAAGTGGACTGCACTTTAAAGTCCCAACAAGGATGCTTGACCTACTTACAAATTAGAACCTTCATTAGTTCTTTCCTTTTTTAAAAAATCACCCCTTAAGCTCCTAGGTAATTAATTTATCTGTAGGTGCAAAGCTATGTCATCTCTACCAACTTCAAAGGCTTAAAGATGCAAATATAGAGCCTTTAAAGATAGTTATAGCCGAGCAATTATGTCTATTACCACCAGGAGTGACTCCTACACCAGGAACATGGGTAAAGCACAAACATGGCCCAGATCTATGTCCCACTGGTGGGACAGGGTTTCAGCAATGCTTAGCAGAACAGAGCAGGTGGCATGGAAGGTATGAGAGTCCTTTTGGAGACCACACCAAAATCTATTTTGGTCTGCGGTGATCAACCGACCCAACTCAATGAGATCAAAAAGGAATCTTCAGTCAAATGCTGCCTCATTAACCATTGCTTCCTGCTTTTCCACTGTGTGCGGCATTCTGCTCCACCTGAGACCAAAGTCCTTTCCTTTTCCACACCCAGACATGAATATGTAAAATCAGCCTCAGCAGAACAATTACGTGGTGCGGTTTGAGGCACAGTGGTTGCTTCTCATTCGAAATTCGATCAAATTCAATTGAATGTGAACATTAGAATTAAAATACAGTGTCTTCACTTTTACATTTAAATATTTGAACTAATTTCAAATGTTCCCAAACATTTGTTTCAATGATTTGAAACATTTGAATGTACAGATATGTATGCATTACATATGTATCTGTATAAATCTCATATGTATCAGTATGCATTTGTGCTTATACTAAGGGACAAAATGGGATGGACACGGGATAAAACGGGGTGCATATGGAATATGTACAGCTACGTATAACACATACGAATGTTGTCGACATTCGTATCTTCAAATACAAATGTTGATATATTTTGAGATACAAATCTAAAATTCAAATAAATAGTTTTGAATGTATTCAATTTGGATCAGATTATGTTACATTTGGATTATAAACATTCAAATCGAATGTTTGGATATTCGATTCAGCTCAAATTTGAATGCAAAATAAAATTCATGCATATCCCTATTCCTAGGGTCATATGAGCCATTCAAATCCAAAAATGCACCATTGATGGCATCTTAGAGAGATATGGCTGAATTCACACTTCAGCCCATAGAATGAAATTAGTCAGCCTCTGGGCAGGTGCATATGCACTTTCAGGAGGTGTTTACAGACTAGAAATGCCCCCCTCCCCGCCTGCCCAGAGGTTACCTAATTGCAAACTAGCTGTGGAACGCAAAATTGTGTTCCACTAATACATTAGCCCTGACTTAAGCCTTCCCTTTAGTGTCCAGCTGGCAACCAGTGGGGTAGGAGTCACATGACTGGAGCTAGATGATTGAATCCTATAAGGTTATGGAATCCTGGGACCTAAAACTTTGGAATTCTCCATGCAGCTGACAATATAGGGATGTGCCATGAATATTCGTACACATTCGAAATCTGATTGAATGTGCTAAATTTTGACATTCAAACTTGAATAGAATGCCCCAAAGTTTGAATGTAAACATTCAAATTGAATTTTGAACTTCGGATCTATTCATTCAAATTATCTGGACATTCATACATGCATGATACGTACTTGAAGATCCGCATCTTTCCCACATCTATACGCATTTGTATGGATCCGTACAGGACAAAAATGGGTTGCATACAGGATGCATACAGACATGTTTGGATATGTACAGATGTGTATGGATGTGGGGAAGATGCGTACGTGAACATGCGGATGTTGTTGACATCTGTATGTGCAGATTTGAATAAAAACTTCAAGCAAATAGATTAGAATTTGGAAAATTCGAAACAAATCTTGATAAATTTGAATTTAAAAGATTCAAATTGAATCAGATTTTTGGGTTTTCGAATTGAATAGAATGTCAAAAAAACATTCGAGTACATCCCTATGACAATAGCTACTGCAATACAGCTCCTGATATCCTGGAGCAAGATAATTAGGATTTGGATTGCAAGGAACAGATTCTGCCCTCACTGTGTGGATGCAGTAGCACAGATTGCAAGACAGCTGCGCCAGGAGTCACATGACTGGAGCCTTCAGCCTTCAGTCACCGCTCCTTTCCTGCCGTGCCTGGACCAATCAGCGGCGTGTCTGAGATCCAGTGCCTGCCTAGCGCTGAAGCTGGCTTTTTGTGCATTGAAATGCTACATTCAGACTTGCTATACCTCTGCCGCTCTAGCTGGGCACCTGCCTGATGCAAAACCCATGTGAGAGGGACTTCGTGGCTGGACTGTGCTTCTCCTGCCTCACTCAACATGGCGGCTTCCTGCCGCCACCTCACTCAACATGGCAGCTTCCTGCCACTGCCTCTCTCAACATAGTGACTTCCTGCCCCGCCCCATGTGTACTCTCTGACACATCCTCTGTTAATGCGGATTTAAAGCAAAACACCCACTAAGACCACCTTCAATGTGGTGTTCCGTTAAACCCCATTAAGCACACATTAGAGACGGATATGTGCAGACGTGCCACGCCGGAAGTGTGCTAAATAGATCTGCCTGAGTGGACGCAGGTTTCCCGAAGTGTGCTTAATGGGTGTTACTGTGCGGACGGACACGCCTCGCCAAAAGTGTGCTAAATAGGTCCGCCTGTGCGGACGTGGGTTTCCCAATGTGTGCTTAATGGGTGTTAAGAGGCCTGTGCGGAAGCACCCTATAAGAAAAGTGGGGTAGGAAAGCCAACTCTTCTTCTTCTTCTTCTTCTTCTTCTTCTTCTTCTTCTTCTTCTTCTTCTTCTTCTTCTTCTTCTCCTCCTCCTCCTCCTCCTCCTCCTCCTCCTCCTCCTTCTCCTCCTCCTCCTCCTCCTCCTCCTTCTCCTCCTCCTCCTCCTCCTCCTCCTCCTCCTCCTCCTCCTCCTCCTCCTTCTTCTTCTTCTGGATTAGATCTCACAATAGGGAACTCTGATCCATACGCTGGGCAGGCCTTTCTGTAGGGCCTTCTATCCTCTATGGTCTAAAATTATGGGGTCACGAAGAGTCAGACACAATTTCATGTCTAAACAAATTGACCACACTTCTAGGCACCAAAATTGATGTGACCTCTTTCATTTTTACTTCCCAATTTTCCAAAGAGTCCAATTTCTTGTATAAAAGAGAGTGAAGGATAAACGTAAAGGGGGGAAGAGGGGAAAGAAATCTCTTTACATTTCAGGCTGGTTTATTTTATGTCTCAAATGCTCAACACCGTTATCTCTTCAGGATTAGTGATCTTCTATCAAAAGCTGAAGGAATATTTATCTTTTGCAGCTCAGCAGTTTAAGAAAATGAAGATAGAAGGAGCAGTTTGGGTATTTTTGTGTTGATTATGGTCTTGAATAATGCAGAACCATCTTTCATCTCACTTGAGCTATCTGATGGATGCAGTGGGAGGCCTAGAGCTTTTTAGAACTTTATGTACACTGAGTTTTATCATTAAAATTCTCTGTCCACATCCCAAGGAAAACCAGGTACATCAAAATAGGTCCTGGGATAAGATGTATTTCAAAACAATTACGCAAATGTCACAACCTGCACTCCAGAGGTAACCGAGTGGGTAGAATTTGTATAAGAGGGTGTTCAGAATGGATAGATAGATTGAGCTAGTTCTCCATTTTTAAAAATGCTTTTATATTGTCCATTTTCCTATTTGTTTACCTTCTTGACACTTCCTTATCCAAAGACTGTCCACTTTTATGGAAGCAAGATGCCTACTCTCCAAAGGTGAGTGTGAAGTTCTCCATTTCAAAGACAACCCAATTCCCAGTGTTGAACCTTTGTCCATACAGGACCTACAATGAGCCAGTTTGATCTCATGGTTAGGGAGTTGGACTCTTATCTGGGAATACTGGATTTGATTCTGCTTTCCTTCATGAAGCTAGACTTTGGGCTAGTCACAGCTCTCTTCTGAGCTCTCACAGCCCCACCTACCTCACAGGGTGTTTTGTTGTGGGGAGAAGAATAGAAAGCTTTGTCAGCCACTTTGAGTCCCCTTAAGTGGGTGGGGAAAGCAGGGTAGAAAAGCCTACATAAAGACAGCTGGGTGGCCTTGGGCTAGTCACAGCTCTCTTCTTTTGAGCTCTCATAGCCCCACCCACCTCACAGGGTGTTCTGTTGTGGGGGAGAAGAAAAGAAAGCTTTGTTAGCTGCTTTGAGTCCCCTTGAATGGGCGATAAAAGCTTCTTCTTCTTCTTCTTCTTCTTCTTCTTCTTCTTCTTCTTCTTCTTCTTCTTCTTCTTCTTCTTCTTCTTCTTCTTCTTCTTCTTCTGCTTCTGCTTCTGCTTCTGCTTCTGCTTCTGCTTCTGCTTCTGCTTCTGTGTGGGATTATCCCAGAGCTATGTTGAGTTTCCTTACGTATTTGTGATAATCTGAACATAGCTCTGGGAAATAGGGATAGAACCCTGAACTATCACTATTTTTTTGGGGGGAGGGGGGATCAACTTCCACTGTGGGTTTTCTCTGAATAGAAGTATTGGCGTATCCATCTGGAGGCATGCTACCAAAATTTTTGGCCTGGAAATGACCACTGTGCCTGTGTGGAGCCAAAACCGGATGAGAAATGGCTACTGCACATGAATGGAGGTTGATGATCACACACTTTAAGGTATTTCACATCATCAAAATATCAACATGCACATAAAACTCCATTAGGAGAGCAAGTGTCCAGACAAGTAAATACCTTTGATTTCTCTGTGATTTTGCCCTGCCATTTGGCAAAGACAAGGGGAAGCAATGGTGGGATCTAGCCAATGTCCCACATTTTCGTCTCACTGTTTTGAAGCAGCCATGGATCATCACTCAACCTGCTGTGCTACAGAGGGTGTTTCTCTGAGAAAGTCTGCCCAAAGTGGAACCTACCTGTTGAAGGATTACCATCTTTAGTGGAAAGCACACACAGATTCTACAGAATCCACTGGCTCTACTTGGTCCTCACCAATTGGAGGGAATCACCTAAGGAAGTGAATGGCCATCAGCCCATCTGCTTCACATATTTGAAGAGTGGTGATCCAGGTAAAGACGTGATAGTATTGGGTGTACCTCAGAAGAAAGACCACAAAACAGCTGTCATAAAAATGGCCTCTCTCATATCTCCCATTCACCTACATCAGCTACTAAGGCTGGTGGCTCTATCAGAAGGGCTTCCCAGGCAAACTTCAACCAATAAGAACAATATGAGAAAAGGCACACAAAGGCTGTGGTCACACCAAAGGTTGAATCCATCTTCAGTCCACCTTCAGAGTGAGAGAACACATCAGCAAAGTGACAAGTAATTTTCTTTCCACATTATCTATCCCCAAGGTGAATTTTCCTAGTTATTTAAGCCTGAAAGGAAACAGCTTGCATTCTCTCACTCCAAAAGTGGATTGAAGCTGGATTAAACCTTAACTGTGGCCACAGCCTAAGCAGGAATCAATCTGTTACCAAGCCAGAGGAAGCCAAGAAGCAAGCAGCTTGGGGTAGTACTCCTTTTTCTCACCTAACATCATTTCTTCCTTTTTTGACTTCTTTTTCTTCTCTTCACCATCCACAAAGGGCACCAGCCCCCATTATGACCACAAGACCAATTAGTAGTATGAGAAGATCTTGAAATCTTGAGGTTGGTGTGTATTGGAAGGAAGGAAGGAAGGAAGGAAGGAAGGAAGGAAGGAAGGAGGGAGGGAGGGAGAGAGGGAGGGAGGGAGAAAGAGAGAGAGAGAAAGAAAGAAAGAAAGAAAAGAAAGAAAGAAAAAGAAAGAGAGGGAAGAAATATATATATTACTTGGAATATATTTGTTTGATGTTATGTACAGTATTTCCTAGAGGAGAGAAAAGGAGGGGATGTGTTACATGAATATGTTGCCTACAATCTGTTTGATAACATGTGTTTATTTAAAATATGTCTATGATGCTCTGAATGTTGCGATCATAGTAGGAAACCAGTGATTGTGCTGTTTCATTTCTTTTTTTCTCCTCTGGGTGCAAGGAACAAAATTCAGGTTATTTCTGACAATCTAAGGACTAGCTGAGTAGAGTTCAGTTATAGAGATCTGCTTGAATGAAAATTGCATGTTTGGCTCGCTGCTGAATCAAACACTCATTTCTTTGGTTCACCAGTGAACCGTTTAATCAAACAAACATTTGTTTGCATTCTGTTGGAGAAGAAGAAAAAAAAGTATCACTTTTTTGTTAGAAAAAGGCCTTTTCAAGGGTAACAACACAGTTCAATTGAATGTATCACCTTTGGATACTGGAAGACTTGTTTGCTTTTCAACTGCATTTCTGGATGTGCAAACTGCCACATGTTCGGTTCAGTGCAAACATCTGTAAACGCAATCAGATTTTTTTGTGTGAATCAGTCTTTGCACATCTCTCCTCAGTTATCTCCAGTAGGGGTGTGCACGAATGCAGTTTTTGGATTTGATTCAATTTGAACTGAATATTTGAATGTTCAATTTTGTACGAATAGGGAAAAAATGAATATATTCAAATTTGAACCAATTTGAATACATTCGTATCTTTTCGTATGAATATTCAATTTGTATTTGAAGATACGAATGTCAACAACATTCATATGTGTCCGTACACATCTGCATGCATTCATATGCATCCTGTTTTCATCCCGTATGTTTCTGTACAAATGTATATGGATACAAATAGGATGCGTACAGATACATACGTAGTGTGTACATATCCGTAAACATATGAATATCTGAATAATTTCTACAAATGAATCAAAATGAACCACTTTTGAATGTTAAAAAATGAATGTATAGACATTTGATTTGAATTCGAACAAATTTGAATTCAAATTTTGAATATTTTGAATATTCTTGCATATCCCTAATCTCCAGAGAGATGGTATTAACATTTAACAGTATTAGCAGCATTGCCTACTCAGCTAGGATGAGCACAATGGTGGGCGAAGGGCATGGTCATTGGAGAGAGATATTTCATTGTGCTGGGCCAGGCTTTGTTCTAAAATGGTTCCCAGCACAGATCAATGGATGAAAGAAGTTCATATGAGCCAGTTTGGTCTAGTGGTTAGGGAGCTGGACTCTTATCTGGGAATACCGGGTTTGATTCCACGCTCCCCCATGAAGCCACCTGGGTGACCTTGGGCTAGTCATGGCTCTCTTCTGAGCTCTTGCAGCCCCACCCACCTCACAGGATGTCTGCTGTGGGGAGAAGAATAGAAAAGCC
The DNA here is from genome assembly GCA_023333525.1 of Aspidoscelis tigris stejnegeri. Classification (NCBI taxonomy): domain Eukaryota; kingdom Metazoa; phylum Chordata; class Lepidosauria; order Squamata; family Teiidae; genus Aspidoscelis; species Aspidoscelis tigris. Next base: position 21,463,528 of record JALMGA010000012.1, on the reverse strand, counting down.
TTGTCAGCCACTTTGAGTCCCCTTAAATGGGTGAGAAAAGTGGGGTAGAAAAGCCAACTCTTCTTCTTCTTCTTCTTCTTCATACAGAGCCCTTCTTTTCCCTGTGATGTTCCCCCCATTAGTGCAGTTTCCCAGCTGTTCCTGAGCATGGACATTGCATGAAGCATTAAGAATATAAAGCTGATCACCATCACCTAAACTTGCTTCCAAGATTTCTTATCTATCGCTGTCCACCTTCCTGTTGCTTTGCCTACTGAAAAATCACCTCCTATTCTATGCAAAGAACATTTATGCAGTGGAGGAGATAAAGATTATTCCTGTAGACATTCAAATTCACTTGAGGACTCTGCACTTGAGACCTCTGGGTTACTAAATCTATAAAGAGAGCCCTGATGTCATTTGCTTTTAGTATAAACCACCAGTGATGTACATTTTCCTGTTAAAATAAACACTTTTTTTTGCCCTCCTTGGAAGTTCTCAGTGCTTACTGATGTGCTGATTTGATTTAAATTCATGGAGCTTCTGAAGAACTTGGCAGCGAGGAAAAGCCTTGTGATCTACTGGAGCAGCATATATGATGACTTGAGGAATTGAGCTCATCTTAATAAAGAACAGACTTCTTCACTCTCACTGCACTTTATCAAAAAGCCAAGAAAGAAAGGAGACACAATCTCTTCTATCTTCTTCCAGGGTCTTCAAATCTTCCAGAATGACCAAAGGATCAATTTATTCATTATGGACATTTCTGAGAACCACAAATGTCCAAGTCATGTGAAGGCCACTTGACATGAAGTAGGGACAGATTGTGTAAATTTTATGGGTTTCTCTCCAGCCTGATGGACAGCCAAAACAGAACCTTATTAAAGTGGATCATCTCCAATGGAACCAAACCAGCTCACACCGATTGAACAGGCATTAAATGTCCAGTCTCCAAGGTGGGCAAAAGGTGATTTGTTATGGTTCAGGGATAGATTGCTCTAACCTCTTCAGTCCCTTCCCAGTTCAGTGTTTTATTTTTGTCTGTCTTCTCTCCCTCCCTCTCTTCCCAAATGAAATCTGATTTATACACTGTAATTGTAAATTAACAGACTGACACAAACTGTCTGAGTCATCTGATTTGCACATAGACTCCATTGCAGACAGACAAGCATCAATGCTGTCACATGTCTATGCGTATAGATGCTTATTGTGCTCAAATCTCACTGTAGGCAACCATGGAAATGTGCCACTGTGCATCAATTCCACCAAGAGTCCATCCTTTGTTGCATGTCCATCTGGTGCCATGTGCCCATCTTGTCAGAACTGTGAACACTTTCACATGACGTGAACTATTCAGGACTGCACATGATGAACTGGGGTAGCCCCAGCATGGGCTAAGAGCTCAGCTGTCCACATGCCAGATAACCTGTCCCCAACCTTTGAGCTTTCCAGGTGGGACCTTCTAGAGGTACTTCCCAGAGCACTGTTGAAGGGGGTCCTCTTTTGTATTCTGGGGATGTGCACAAATGTTTTGGGTTTTTTTTTGCATTCAAATTTGAATCAAATCAAATATCCAAACATTCAATTCAATTTGAATGTTTAAAATCCAAATTTAACAAAATCCAATCTGAATCAAATACATTCAAATCTATTTGAATGTTAGATTTAGTACACTGAGGCCGTGTTCCCATTACAAGCTTAAAACAGTTTCGAAACGGTTTTGATCCTCGCAGTCCACACACCAGGTTGACTTAACACGCTTTCCATGTGTTAAATCACCCCAAAGCATTGTAAATGTTAACACTCATTTCAACAGGTCTTGCTCCGGTTTGTGCACTTGAAACGTTTTACATTTCTTGGTGTGGGGACAGTACCGTTTTAGTGGGATGAGAATGCATGTTTAGGGTTTCCCTTCCCCAATAGCTTGCTTCCAAAGATAGTGATTTTACTGTAAAATTCCACCCCATAAGCAGCCATTACACTGTAGCAATCCACCCACTTCACACCTGACAACAATGATGCAATTTGTGCAATTTTGGCTCTTTGGAATTCTGACCTTTAGAAAGGGAAAAGAAAGGAAAGCAGGTTCTGGGAGATGTGTGAATGTTGGCTGTGACGGTGGAGGTGAGCGGGTGAAGGTGGCTTGAGTTGCCACTGCTGCTGTGTGCTCTGGGAAATGGGGAGAGAAGGGGACAGAATTGCTGGCTGCCAGGTGCCATTTTTCACCCATCCAGGCAAGCGGCAGCCACCCAGCCAGGCTCCGTGAAGGGGTCCCTTATGGGTGGCGCATTTATGCCAGGAGGAAGAGGGCAGGGCAGCCCCAAAAAGTGGCTTTTAGAAAGTAGCCTTTTGAGTCCCCCCTTGAGTCACATACACCACATACGATCCTCAGAATCTGGATCGAACATGATTAAGTTGAAAGTAATGGGATCAGGCAAATTCATGTTAGCATCCGGTTCTATTATTTCGGTTTAGGAAAACCATTTTAAGCTTGTAATGGGAACTGGACCTGAGATAGTACACCATTTTGTGCACATAGGTCCCGTTTATGCTCTATGTGCAAGGAGGGACTGGGACCTTATTCTGTTCCAGCATGTGGTTGGGAGATCCCCAGACCCTTTCCTATCACAAGTCAATATCCCATGGAGAAAGGGAATGCATTTTGAACACTATGCATGAGTCCATCAAAATTTAATGAACCATGGCTTGGGATGAACCAACTTAACTTTGAAAGTAATAAACACAAAAGGTTTTGCCCTCATCTTCTGCTTGAGATGCCCATAAGCAATTGGTGAGCCACTGTGTGAGATGGGATGCTGAACTAGATAGGCTGTGGCCTGATCCAGCAGGGCTCCTCTTGTGTTCTTATGTTCTAACTGTGACTCAGTTGTTTTTTTCCTGTCCTATCCGATCTTGTGCTCAGTAGGGATGTGCACATTTTTTTTTGCATTCAAATTTGAATCAAATTGAATATCCAAACATTTGATTTGATTCAAATGTTTAGAATCTGAATGCAACAAAATCCAATTCGAATCAAATACACTTGAATCTATTCATTCAAATGTTAGATTCAAATATGAAGATACGAATGTCCACAACATTCATATTTGAAGATACAAATGTTGACAACATTTGTATGTGTTATATGTATCTGTACGCATTTTGTATGCCTCCCATTTTATCCCATATCTGTACATTCTTACGTATCTGTGATGCATATGTATCTGTACATTCGAATGTTTTGGAATATTCAAAATTCATTCAAATGTTTAAATTCAAATGTGTAGACATTCTATTCAAAATTGAATGTCCACATTCAATTGAATTCAATCGAATTTTGAATGTTTAGAACATGCGCGCCCATCCCTAGTTCTCCGGTATATTATGTTAGAATTAAGGAAAGAAAATTCTCTGTTTATGGCTGCTAGTGGTGAGAGCTAAGGATGAAAGAGGTATGTGTGTGTGCACATGTGTGTGTGTGTGTGTGTGTTTGGCAGTTATTGTTGCTTTGATGTTTTTGTTTAAACACCTGCTAGCAAATTGACAAGACTGGTTGACTCTTGTCAGAAAATTGGTGACAATCTAACTTCTTTCATATTTTTGTTAGCTTCTATTATTTTACAGAGAAGCAGGTGTGGCTAGTCCAAAGATCCTTCAGCAATGTAAACAAAAGCAAGAATAGGAGATAACTCCAACTTTCTGCAGCACATAATGTCTTGCCAACTAACCTCAGCACGACTGTAATCAATTCCTTTTGCATGGACCTGTGACTACAAATTAAGACTCACTAATATACTTTCACTTGTCGGTGGACATTTGAATATCAACCAGAGTGAAAGGAAAGGAAACTCAAAGAATCACAGTACAAGTGCATTTTTTTTGAAGGTCTAGATAGAGGTCACCAATCTCACTGAGCTTTTAGGTGTATTTAGGATTTGATTATTACTATTTTCTTAATGTTGCTGTAGGTATTACTGTGTTAACATATTTTGTCTGTTTTAATGTGCGGAATTTTAAAGCATTGTTACCTGCCCTGAGACCTCTGGGTATAGGGCGGGATATAAATATAAATATAAATAAATAAATAAATAAATAAATAAATAAATAAATAAATAAATAAATAAATAAATAAATAAATAAATAAATAAATAAATATTCATCCACATCCCTAGTACCAATATTCAATTCATATGAATTTCAAATGTGATGAATATTTGTGCATATCCCAAGTAGGTGTTGCCTGACTGGAGATGAATGTTGGCCACAGTGTGGCAAACTAAGGTAGGTTCTCAGCCACGTATTCATATGACTGGTTGTAAGATGCAACTTTTTAAAAAACCATCTAAACACAACCATAGAGATGACCCACGGTTATTCACTGGGTTTCCTTCCTGAGAGACACCCTTGTCTGGAGTGTTCAAACTGCAAGTTTCCAGATGTTCTTGAATCCCATCAGCATTTCTGGTAAGTAGGGGTGTGCATGAATGCAATTTTGGGGATTCAATTCAACTTGAATCGAATATCCAAAAATTCAGTTCAGTTCAAATCTTTAAAATTCAAATTTACCCAAATTTGATTCAATTTTGCAATTTGAATTTGCTATTTTCTATTCATTTGAATTTTTGATTCGAATTTGCATTTACTAATGTCAGTAACATTTGTATGTGCCAATACACATTGTTACACATCTGTACACATCCATATGCAACCCACTTTCATCCCATACTAATCTGTACAAATGCATGCAGATGCAGGAAAGATGTGTACATGCAACGCATCTGAACACATACGAATGTCTGAATAATTCAAACAAATAGATTCAAAAATGTGAAATTTGAGTGTTTAAATCTGAATTTATAGACTTTTGATTCAAATTTGAATGTCCAAATTCAAGCAAATTCAAGCAAATTTTGAATGTTTCAAATATTGCAATTTTTGGGATCCGATTCAATCTAAATTGAATACCCAAAAATTCAATTCAATTCACCATTCTCTACTGGTATGGGGATGATGGTAGAAGTCATTCAGGAACAGATACAGTTTGACTGGGTTTACAATACACTTCATCTCTCTCACTTGTTAAATACATAGTTAGGTAACAATAGCATAAAATAGAGTTTTGAATGCACCCATACTAAACACTCAGTGTAGTCTGAAAATATTATTATTCAGCCATTTCTGAGGCTCACATCAGTTAAGAGTCAGATGTAATGCAAGTGTGTGTGTGTGTGTCCTCCTATACCTTCTCTCAACAGCTGCTTCAAGGCTGTAGCTGCTGTTATTTGTATAAGGGCACCATGCAATATTCATTTTCTCAATTCAGAACATCTGCCACAAGTTCATTACTTTACACAAAACTGCGACATCTTCAAACTGGCCTTTTGTAAGGAGTGCTCATGAGAAAGATAATGGTAGAGAGTTTTTACCTTTTTATTTTCTTGCCCTCTTTGGAAGGAAGCTTTTTTTTTTAGAAGGTTTTTGTGAAGAAAGTGCAGTATCAGATGATGGGCATCCTTTAACTGACGTGTGACATTTGGCAGTATAAGGAGGTGAAAGTCAAGATGAGAGCTGCTCTTCTGTGGGTCGTCAGTCCCACCAGGGCTGCTCATACTAACTCTTGAGTATGAGCCACCCTGAGTTATCCATGCTCTGGTAACTTCCAGACTAGACTGTTGTAATGCACTCTACCTGGGGCTGCCCTTGAAGGCAGTTCAGAAGCTGCAGCTAACACAGAATGCAGCTGCTAGATTGCTGACTGGAACAGCAGTCCGGATGCACATCACACCGGTCTTAAAAGAATTGCACTGGCTACCGATTTGCTACCGAGCCCAAGTCAAGGTGTTAACTTTAACTCATAAGGCCCTAATGAACTGGGGCCCAAATATCTGAAGGAACGCCTTCTCCCATATCTACCTGCCCATACTTAAAGATCAGAAGGGGAGGCCCTCCTGGTTGTCCCACCACCATTAGCATTAAAAGGGGTGGGCACTCAGGAGAGGGCCTTCTCAGTGATGGCCCCTAGGCTATGGAATAGTCTCCCCCTTGAGGTGCATCTATATCCTTCACTGTACACGTTTAGGAAGGCCTGGAAACCTTCAGGTATATGGCAGGATAAAAAATGTAGATAGTTAAGGGGTAGTTAAGGGGTGGGAACACGTGGTAGGGCCTTCTCAGTTGTAGCCTCCAGGTTATGGAACAGTCTCCCCTGTGTAATACATCAGGCACTGGTGAACATGCACTTCTTTTTCCTGGCCCTGGTTTAAGGGAACCACCCCCCATGCCTCTGTTTTAGTCTTTTTTTTTCTTTTTTTTTTTGTTATGATTTCATTACGACCCACCTCAGACCTTTGGTTAGGGAGCCAGACTCTTATCTGGGAATACCGGGTTTGATTCCGTGCTCCTCCACAAAGCCAGCTGGGTGACCTTGGGCTAGTCACAGCTCTCTTCTGAGCTCTCAAAGCCTTACTTACCTCACAGGGTGCCTGTTGTGGCGTAAAGAACAGAAGGTTTGCCAGCAACTTTGAGTCCCCTTAAATGGGTGAGAAAAGTGGGGTAGAAAAGCCAACTCTTCTTCTTCAGGTTTATGCAGGATAGATAGATAGATAGATAGATAGATAGATAGATAGATAGATAGATAGATAGATAGATAGATAGATAGATAGATAGATAGATAGATAGATAGATAGATAGATAGATAGATAGATAGATAGATAGATAGATAGATAGATAGATGATAGTTCAGAAGGAGTTTAATGCACCAAATAGAGTTCTACTAACAGAAGGAAGGGTGTTTCTAAGCACAAGCCATATAAAGCCAAAATGGCTTGGGCCCTGGGTAGAGTCTCTTCTCCCAAATAAACCTGCCAGTGCACTGAGATCTCAAGTACTTCCTTCTCTGTCAGAGGTGTGAGGCATAGGAACATGCAGGAGGACCTTTTCTGTGGTGGCCCATGGAACAGCCTCCATCTTGAGGTTCACCAGGCACCTATACTGTATAGTTTTAGGTGCCTGGTTAAATATATATAACCACCCAGGCATTAGATGCTTAAATAGCTTCCTCAGGGTGCTGTTCTATTAGGGAGTGGGTTGAGAGGGAAGATTACATTTTAATTATGCTTTAATATCTTACATTTTCTTATTATTTTCTTATTGTAATCCACCTTGGGACCCTTGGGTGAAGGATGGGGTATAAATGAAAGAAAGAAAGAAAGAAAGAAAGAAAGAAAGAAAGAAAGAAAGAAAGAAAGAAAGAAAGAAAGAAAGAAAGAAAGAAAGAAAGAAAGAATTTCCCATTTATAGTGTTAGTTTTCATAATACAAGAGGAAATTCCAGGCAAAAATATACTTCATTTTGGGCCAAGGGGGCTAACCATAACATGCAAGCACCACATCTAGCTGGTCTTGATTGGAGAGATTAGTTCTCAAAACCGGCTAATTTGCCCAGGTCCTACAGTGTCCAGTCTTCCAACCTGAGGTGTATTCTGATATCTGCCAAAGGGTCTTTTACACTGCATACTCCACCACACGGAAACTTCCCATAACCCTTTCCAGTCACTTCTAGAGGTGTGCATGAACAAAAACTGCATGTTCGGCCCCAAATCAAACCAAACACCTATTTGTTTGGTTTGGTAGTGCATGATTTAATTTAAAAAATGGTTTGTTGATGCTTGATTTTGAAGATGTTCAAAAACAAAATATCTTTTTTCCCATTGAAAGAAAGCTTTCTTTGATGCTAAAAACACAGTGAACATGTCCAGTTGAATTATTTGGGTTCAAGAGTGAGGACTGGTTCTGGGATTCCTGTAGCGAGAAGAACAGATGGTTTGTCAGCCACCTTGAGTGGTGTTAAGGGTGAGATAAGGGGGTTATAAAAGCCAGTCTTTCTTCTTCTTCTTCTTCTTCTTCTTCTTCTTCTCCTCCTCCTCCTCCTCCTCCTCCTCCTCCTCCTCCTCCTCCTCCTCCTCCTCCTCCTCCCCCCCCTCCTCCTCCCCCCTCCTCCTCCTCCCCCCCTCCTCCTCCCCCCTCCTCCTCCTCCCTGACCATCACTTCCCTGGTTGGGATTGATCTGAATTATAAAATATTATCCAGCCCCAACCTATAAATAACTAGAATTTCTTCCTTTCCTTTTTTTTCCCTGTGTGTTTATGTGCAAAAGGGGACCAGCCATTCTGTGATGATTTTCTACCAGACGTGAAGCCAGGAATCAAGGAGAAGATACAGATGTTCTCTCATTCCACTGAAGGCAAGGCATCCCAAAGAACTGTCTCTTTTTAATTCCTTTTCTCCCTCAGGTTAAATGAGCTTAATTTCTCTATCTTTATTTTTGATTTGTATCCTGCACAACTTGTACATCTGTGACTCGCTACATTAGCTGCTCAAGTGCATCTGAGTAGGGACCAAAAACATCTCCATGGCAACTCCATCCAGCTGCTCCTCCTTGGTAACCAATTTAACATAATTATTTATGATAGGAGCCTGTATTATGGCTCAAGGGCAGAATATCTTAAAAAGTCTATTGCTCTCAATTGTAAAACAAGCAGATGACCCAATGAATATGCACATAATTCATTGCTCAGCCTCATATCAAAGACGTTCTTCTATCCCCATCAACCATTACGCTACCATTTCAACAATTATACAGCCTCTAATCTGTCTGTACGCACTGCCTTAGGATCTACCAGCGGATGATTGGGACCCATGGGTTAGGGAATGAGGAATAAAATGATAATAATAACGAAGCATTCACCTTAATTAGGGGCTAGGATTTTTTTAAAGGAATTGGAAAGCCCTGCCTTATTTCCTTCAAGGTTCCCTTGGAGGAAACTTCAAGGCCAAAGAGATTCAAGGAACCTTGGAAGAGTCTTAAAATAGAGTGTTTCTGATCACAGGTCCAGGTGCACATCATTCTCTGAAATATCACCCTGAAGGAAGTGGACACCAATTGTATCCAGGGAGCATCAATGAACACTGATGGGTAGGAGAGTTGGATCAGACAAGTACTTCTTCACCCAGAGGGTCATTGGTCTATGGAATTGGCTGCCAAAAGAGGTGGTGCCAGCTGCCACCCTAGATGGCTTTAAGGAAGGGTTGAACAAGTTTATGGACGACAGATGTATCAGTGGCTACTAGAGTGGATGCCTGAGTAGATCTTTCAGACTGGGGGGACAAATAGGATGCTTCTAAGGCCATTTGCTGGGATTTGAGAGCAGGTTTGCCCTGTGTGTGACACAATGCTGGACTAGATGAGCTGTGGCCTGATCCAGTAGGGCTCATCTTGTGTTGTCCTTATTCTGCAGCCCCACCACTGTGAGAAGTCAAAGGATGGTATTTCGGCTCACAATTTATGCACAGTTTATGTGGAAGGACCTGTAGGAGTGTGTGTGGCCGTTCTCTGGAGCATGTCTCCTGCTTGCCAAGAGCTTGGGACTGACCATCAGAATGAGGCTTCAATCAATTTAGGGATGTGCACGAATATTTGAATGCATTCAAAATTTGATTGAATTGACTGAATTTTGACATTCAAATTTGAATACAATGTCCTTAAATTTGAATACAATGAATTGAATTTTGGATCTATTCGTTCGAATTATCCAGAAATTTGTATAGTGTATGGGTTCGTACACAATGCATACTTGAAGATCCGCATCTTTCCATCTTTGTACAGATCGATACTGGATGAAAACAGGTTACATGCGAGATAACTACAGGATGCATACGGATGTGTATGGATGTATATGGATGGGTATGGAGCCAGGGAAGATGCATGTGTGCATCTACAAATGTTGTAGACATTTTTAAGTGCAAATTCAAATCAAAATTTTCAAATGAATAGATTTGAATTTACTTAATTTGAATTGAATTTGGTTAAACTCAAACTTCAAACATTCAAATCAAATTGAATTTTCAGGTATTTTATTCAAATCGAATCCCAAAAACTGCATTCATGCACACCCCTACAGTCAATCAATTTAGATAGCATACTGCTTTTCCAGAGACTGCTCAAGATCAATAGCAAAGAAACACACACAGAAACTACTATATAGAAAACAAAATATAACAGTGCAAGGCTATGAGCCTATCTTCACTTTATACCTCATTCAGTCCATCTTCAGGTATCACTGCTCAGTCCTTTTCTTCTCTATCATTTTTATTGGTGGACTTTTCATGGATGACAGGGGTAGCAATGGCTAATAAAATGAATGCCTAGGTACTTCTTCCAAGCTGAGGATGTCTTGCTGTGTCCACACCTAAGTATTAATCCAGCTTCCAAATGAGGAGAACACATCAGCAAAGTGTCCAGCTATTTTCTTTCAGCATTATCTAACTCAGAAAATTTACCTTTGGGTTCAACAAAGTGGAAAGCAAATGGTTGATTTGCCGGTTTTCTTTCATTCGGAAAGTGGACTGAAAGTGGATGAAAACTTAAGTGTGGACACTGCAAGACATCCCCGGCTTGTAGGGATTTTGCCTTTAACTTCTGCTTGAGATGCCCAGAAGCGACTGGTGGACCACTGTGTGAGGTCTCTGGGCTATGGCCCAGTCCAGGAGGGCTCCTCTTATGTTCTTAAATGGAGACCAGAAGATGCACATCATGAATCCAGCGTCTAAGTGGATCTCAAGTTCAGATGAAAAGTATAAAGGGATTCTATCTAGTCTAAATTGGCAATGCTCTTAGAGGTCATGGGACTGTACAATCAGCACTTTGAAGAATTGTGATTAGACAGGCGTGTGGGGATGTTGATGACTTGCTGTGAAGTGAAAAGTCCCTTTTGGGCCCTGTCACATCAGCCCATTGCTTCTCTCACAATGAAGCTCACCATATGGCAATGTAGAGCCATGAGGCTTGCTTTACAGCCACAAATATAGCTGATTACTTTCTTTTTGTGCCTGCAAAGGACATCCCTTGAATGCTCAGACGGAAAGCTTTCTAATCACAGACCAAGTTCAGAAAGAGTGTGGATGCATATATTTTCAGGGTTAGTTTTGAGGGAATTATCTAGTGTCATTCAACATTGAAAACTGTTTGGTTCCTATGTCTGAGGCAGAGTAATGAAATGTGTCTGCTAGTGTTCCCATCTTACCACTAAAGATGTGCACAATTTTTTTTTTTTGGCATTTGATTCAAATCAAATTAAATGTTCAAAAATCCATATTTATATGAATAGATTGCATTCAAATGTGGTAAAATTCTATTTGATACAAATCTATTCATACATATTCATGCCAACATTCGATACGTATCTGCTACAAATAGATATGTATCTGATATGAACAAATACATATCTGATATGAATGGATATGTGTCCGATACATTTAATGAATGTCTGAACTATTTGTATGAATGTCCAGAAACATTTGTATTCATTCGATTTGATGCATTGAGTGAATACATATTGGATATGTAAGGGATTCGTAGGCAATTCTTATCAAACATTTCTATCGAATTCATATTAAACATTCATATCAAATTCGAATCCTTCCACATTGGAAGGGGATCTATTCGAATGAATACAATATTTTTGCATTCGATTCAATATGAATTGAACCCCCACAAAAACATCCCTAATACCAACTAACAGACACTATCACTGGTAATCTGTCTTAAATAAATGTATTTATTTATTTATTATTTGTATTTCTATCCTGCCCTATACCCAAAGTTGTCAAGGCAGGTAACAGTGCTTAAAAAAATTCAAGATGCAAGATGTAGCTAAAGCTGGGCCAATAGTGAGGACATCAGGAGATTTGGAGTGAGGTGTCATCAGTATGCAGATGATACCCAGCTCTATCTCTCTGTGCCATCTGAATCAGGAGAGGCAATAGAAGTACTTGACAGGTGCCTGGAGGCAGTAATGGGCTGGATGAAGGCCAATAAATTGAAACGGAATCCAGACAAGACAGAGGTGCTCTGTGTCACAAGGTCTTGGGACCATGTACTTAGTAGACACCCTGTCCTTGATGGGGTTGCAATGTCCTGGAAGGGACAGGTGCATAACTTGGGGGGGGGGGTACTCCTGGACTATGTGCTAAAGCTTGAAGTCCAGGTGGAGGCCATGACCAGGAGTGCCTACTCCCAACTACAGTTGGGTTGTCAACTGAAGCCTTTTTTGGACAGAGACAACTTGGCCACAGTTATCCGTGCTCTGGTAACCTATAGACTGGACTACTGTAATTCACTCTACATGGGGTTGACCTTGAAAGCGGTTTGAAAGTTGCAGCTAGTGCAAAATGCAGCTGCTGGAGTGCTGACCGGAACAGCTAGCCGGATGCACATCATGCCGGCCTTAAAAGAGTTGCATTGGCTGCCAATTCACTACCAAGCCCAATTCAAGGTGTTAACTCTGACTTATAAGGCCATAAATGACTTGGGCCCCAAATATCTAAAGGGACACCTTCTCTGGTACCAACCTGCCTGCGCCTTGAGATCTGGAGGGGAGGCCCTCCTGGTTGTCCCACCACACTCAGTAGTGAGGCAGGTGGGCACCCGGAAAAGGGTCTTTTTGTTAATGGCCTCCAGGTTATGGAACAGTCTCCCCCTCAAGGTGCATCATGCCCCTTCTCTGTATATATTTAGGAAGGCAGTGAAGAAATTCATTTTTGCCCTGACCTTTGACTAATGTGGCTATATTTCCCCCCCCCCCTCCATAGATTAGTATTTTAATATTTAGTATATGTTTTTAAATATGTTGGATCTCTTGAGTTTTTTATGGATATTATTGTTTTAAACATATATTGTTTGTAATTTGTTGTTTTAAAACTTATTACCTGCCCTGAGACCTATGTGTATAGGGCAGGATATGAATAAGTAAGTAAATAAGTAAGTAAGTAAGTAGTAGCCATCTGAGGAATGTGTCAAGTGGAGTGCCACAGGGGTCTGAACTGGGTCCAGTGCTATTCAACATTTTTATAAGAGCATATAAGGGATTGTGATCAAATTTGCAGATGACACAAAGCTAGGAGGGGTTGTTAACACTAGGGAGGAGAAGGAGAGGATTCAGAAAGATGTAGATAAGCTTGAACAGTGGGCTGAAAACAACAGAATGATAACTAATAGGGACAAATGCAAAATCCTATGTCTCAGTAAGTAAAATGGTAAAAATGAATACAGAATGGGAGGAATTTGGCTCAGTAGCAGCACAAGTGAAAAGGATCTGGGTGTACTGGTTGATCGCAGGATGAACATGAGTCAACAATGTGATGCAGCTGCAAAAAAGGCAAACATCATCCTAGGATGCATCTAGATCATGAGAACTAATTATCTCTCTTTACTTGTTCATACCTCATCTAGAGTACTGTGTCCAGTTATGGGCACCTCAATTTAAAAAAAGACATTGACAAATTAGATCAAGTCCAAAGTAAGGCTACCAAAATGGTTAGTGATCTGGAAACCATGTCCTACATGGAACGGTTGAAATGTCTAGCCTGCAAAAGAGTAGAGACATGATAGCAGTCTACAAGTATCTGAAGGGCTGTTATATTGCAGAGGAATAATCCCTATTTAAAGATGTGCACAATTTTTTTTTATATTCAAATTCAGGTTGAATCGAATGTCAAAACATTTGATTCAATTCAAGTGCTTAATTCATATTTAAAGATACAAATTTCTACAACATTCACATCCGTTCTACGTATCTGTGCACATTTTGTATGCATCCCATTTTATCCTGTTTGCATCCCGTTTTCATCCTGCATTATAAGCGCAAATACATATAATATTTTTACAGATACGTATGTAATACATACATATCTGTACATTCAAATCATTTGAATTGTTTGAACGAATGTTTCGGAACATCCAAAATCCGTTGGAATGTCTAAATTCAAATGTTATTAAATCCCATTCGAATTCAAATGTCAACATTTGTCAGATTCGAATTGGGTTTTTGAATTTTTGAATATCCGTGCACATCCCTATCCCTATTCTCTTTAAAAAAAAAATATTTTTTTTGTTGGCACAGAATACAAAAAAACAACAAAAGTAATTAATGTGATTATACAAAAATAATTAGACACAATTACAACCTAACATCCTTAGTGTACTCAATTGACGTCTTTTAAGTTTTCTTTTCTTCTTTAGTTGGACCAGAGGAATAGTCTTGTTATTTCTTCTCTCAAAAGTTCTGGTGCTTGGGATCTCATTGAGTAATACAATAAATCTTTCCAATTGTCCTGTTCTCCCCTACAGAGATGGGAGGATTAGAAACAATGGTATGAAACTTCAAGGGAGTCAATACAGATTAGATTTTTGTAACAAACTTTCTGACAGTGAGGGCGATCAGTCAATGGAATAGGTTGCCTTGGGAGGTCGTGAGTTCTCCTTCGCTGGAGGTCTTCAAGTAGAGCTGAGACAGAGCCAAGATGTTTTAGGGCAGTGGTTCTCAACCTTCCTAATGCTGCAACCCTTTAATACAGTTCTTCAAGTTGTGGTGATCCCCAGCCTAACCCTAACCCTAACCCCCAATGATAAAATTATTTTCGTTGCTACTTCATAATAACCCCTGTGAAAGAGGAGATTGATCCCCCCAAAGGGGTTGTGATCCACAGGCTGAGAACCACTGTTTTATGGAATCCTGCATTGGGCAGGGGTTGGATTCGATGACCATAGAGGTCCCTTCCAACTCTATGATTCTATGATTCTATGATTCTATGGGTGTTTTTCCACCGCGCTCCTTAGATCCGGATCTAAGAAGATCTGGATCTAAGGAATGGGTACATTGCTTAATCCGGATCTAGTAGATTCGGATTAAGGGAAGCACCCAATGTGTTTCCCCCCAGAGGTGTAGCACCCATTAGCAATGGGTGCTAACTTCCCTGCCGTGGAAACACCTTTGCACCCATCTGGGGAATCCGGATTGACCCCCAAGGGTCTGTCACCCCAGGTGTCTTGGGGGACAGGGGGAGTGCACTCTCCAAAATCCCTTCGAAGAGATCAGCACAGACTTCGGAGCAGCTCAGGAGTCCCTTTGGAACGTCTCCGAAGTCACCACTGATCTCTTCGGAGAGACCGGCAGCGAGACTCCGAAGTTTCTGCCGATCGCTTCAGAAGGACTTCAGAGGGAAGTCTACACGGTCTGTGCTAATAGTGAACGGACCGCGCTGACAGCTCCGGAGCCTCTCCAAAGTATTTGCTGATCTCTTTGGAGTGACTGTGGAGTCATTTTAGAATTATTTCAAAGTGACTCCGAAATCACTTTGAAGCTGGGATTTCGGGGCTCCCCCTCATGGGTGCATCCCCTCCCCCTAGGCTCCTCTGGACCCCATTGCCTGTTTCTTGTGGAAACAGGCTCCCTTTAATCCGGATTTTCTGGTTGAAGGCCCCATTGTAGACCCCATTAATGGGGTCTACAGAAAATCCGGATTAAAGGCAGAAAAGTACCTATTTGTTCCAGATTTCCTGACAGGCAGTGGAAACAATCAGATCCCAAATGGGTGCTGTGGTGGAAATGGGTCCTTAATGGGTGCAAAAATGGGTACTTTCTGACTGTGGAAAAACACCCTATGACTCCCTAGTTCTGTCTCATCTGCACCATACAAAAATGCCCTGTGACTTATTGCTGCTTTTAGATGAATGTTTGCCACAGCAAAGTCCTCAAAGCACAGAGCAACCTCCTTTCTCCCCCATAATCTCCATTTTTGCAACCACCTTTGTGCCACCTGCTGATATGCACACAATCCTGAATTTTGACTATTCAATTAAGGGCTAGTTGGAGGAAACAAACAAAGGTAATGCACCTTTCCTCCAATTTAAGCTCATGTTATTAACAAAGAATTCTGCAGAGGAAATTGCTTTGTAACAATTCACTACTATCTGGGCAAACAGATGTTTGCTGCCTCTGCAGAACAGAGCATGCTAAATCCAATGAATTACGAAGCAAACACACAAATCTATTCGGCTTGTTTGATGCCAGAGAGACACTAATGAATGACACTGACCTGTGTTGGCAAAAGTGATTCATACATGTTTGTGTATGAGGATATGAAAGGAGAGAGACATACATGCTCAAAAGCCCTCTGAGGCCATTGATTACTAGTATTATTTTTACTCATAATAAACAATGCTATCTGTCCAAGAGAATGGGCTTGAAGTATCAAATATTTAAGTTAACATTCATTCATTCAGTCATCCATTCATTAATTTAATCTTTCGGGAATCATTCAATACTGTGAGGGGAGAAAACCCACACTAGATGTAGACCTTTGGCTTTTCCAATGGATCTTTGTTTATATTTTCATAGCAAAACAAGTGCAAGTAGCAGTGTTGCTGTATGGATAGAGCTTGGAATGAAGCCAACCTTGGGCATGCATGAAGGATAAAGGGAAGATTAGTAGAAATTTAGGGTTCCTAGGGTCTGTTCAGCTTTACGAGCCAGCCAGCCTGAGTTTCAACCTGAATTCTTACGAATATGTACAACTTCTTGTGGATGAATTGAACAGGGCCCTATTTGTCCACAAATCCGATTATCCAGTATCCATAGAAGCTTTGGTTGAAGCTCCGTTGAACTGAACCTCTAAATTTCAGTTTTGTTTACATCTCTAACACAGAGAGAACGTAGAGAATGAGAGCTTATTTCTCACAAGGAACCAGAAAGGACAAGGAATGTTTATGTGTGCTCTTTATTCTTCCGGTTTTGGTTGGATAGAACATGCAAACTGTTTTCCTTTCTGCAGTCATGCCAAGCTCCTGCATCTCATTTAATGTGCTGGCAGGGTCTTTAATGGAATCTCCTTCCTGCCAACTCTTGATACTTAGCAAGTGAAGCAAGTCACTTCTGAGATCAGACTTTGTGAACCTACCAGGTGCGATCTGGTAAGGTTAATCCCACATAGCCCTTGGCTTCCCAGCTGCAAATTGGTTAATTCAGCCTCACAGGTGTGTTTTTCCCTCATCTCTTTCCCTTTGCCTTCCTTTTTATTTATTGTTTTCTTTTCCTTTTGTGAAATTGCAGGACAAGTAGAAAGAATTTGGAAAGATAAGGGATAACTGGGTGTTTATCAACAGGCTATTTGAACCAGGGACAACAATGGAAGTGAGCAAGCTTCAGTTCTGGCAAATACCTGTTTTTCAGCTATGAACAAGGCTCCATGATTTCTAAGTGTTTCAGATGGATCTTTTCAGCTGAGTTAAGACAATGAAGATTAACTATCATAGTCCCTTGACGGCAAAGCTGTAGGAAGCTGTAGTGCGCAAACAAAGAACAAGGCAAGAGTGAGAACAACTCTGGATACAGTTCAGAACAGGAAAGCCAAAAGTGAGTATTACCCAGCCTTCAGAATGACTTCCCTGACTCAAAGAAACCTGCAGCTGAAACAGGGAAGTGCCATAGAAGCCCATTAGCTAGGGATGTGCTCAAATTTTCACAGCATTCAAAATTTGTTCGAATTAGGGATGTGCATGAATATTCAAAACATTCAAATTTCGATTGAATTTGTTCAAATTGGGACATATGAATTTGAATTGAATGTCTATAAATTCAAATTTAAACATTCAAACAAATGTGAATTTTGAATCTATTCATTTGAATTATTTGGACATTCATATGCCTATGCGCACGGGTACGCATAAGTTGCGTTATTGCACATATGCATCTTTCCCACATCAGTATACATTTGTACGGATCCATATGCAATGAAAACAGGATGCATACGGGATGTGTACAGATGTGTACAAGATGCGTAATGATCCATATGGGCAAATATGAATGTTGTTGACATTCGTATGTGCAAATTCAAATAGAAAATCCAGATGAATAGATCTTATCAAATGTGAATGCCTTCAAATTTTAAACATCTGAATCGATTCAAATTTTCAGGTTTTTGATTTGAATTGAATCCCCAAAATTGCATTCGTGCACACCCATAGTAGGAATTTGTACAAATTCAGACATTCGGATTTGAATAGAATGATGGCACATTTTGAAGATTGACATTCCAATTCAAATCAAATGTTTTGATACATTCATATGAATCTTCGTTATGAATTCATATGGGATTCATATGGAATTTGTATGGGATTCATATGGGATTTGCATCTAAGATTCGTGTCAAATTTGTATGTAACATTCATATCAAATTCAGATCCTACCACATTCAAAAGGATTTATTCGAATGGATATGAATTTGCTTGAATTTGATTCAGTACAAATCAGATACAAAAGTAATTTGTGCACATTCCTAGCCATGGCATTCATAGGATTTACTTTAGTCTTTCTCTGTTCCTAAATGAGATGTGCAGGAATGATTTGCCGGGTTCATGATTCATATGAATTCAAACAATAGAATTTAGATTGAATGTTGGCTGCATTTAAAGACTGACATCTGAATGTGAAGCGAATGCTTTTGCGTATTTGCTCAATGCTTCATTAGATTGACAAAGCAGCAAAGCAGCTGCCTAGCCACATCTGAAATGGATTCAGAATGGATTCAAAGTGGATTCAAAGCAGATTCAAAGCAGATTTGGAACATTCGGATGGGATTTGGAGGTGTGGCTGATGGCAGGGATTCAACGAGGATTTGAAAAGTATTATTTAGTTAGTTACATTTTTATCCCACCCTATGCCTGAAGGTCTCTGAGCAGGTAACAACATCTAAAATCAAACATCTGCAAGTGTGAAGGAAAAGTGTATCCCCATTTAACTGAAGGCCAGGGCAAAGAGGTGTAATGTAAACATGTACATTGAAGGTGATAGACAAACCTCAAGGGGGAGACTATTCCATAGCCTAGGGGCCATCACTCAGAAGGCCCTCTCCCGGGTGCCCACCCCTTTTGCTGCTGAGGGTGGTGCGACAACCAGGAGGGCCTCCCCTCCTGATCTTAAGGCATGGGCAGGTCAACCTAGGAGTAGACATTCCTTCAGATATTTGGAGACCAAGTAATTTAGGGCCTTATAAATTAAAGCTGACACTTTGAATTGGGCTCGATAGCAAATCAGCAGCCAGTGCGACTATTTTAAGACTGGCATGATGTGTGTCTGGCCAGCTGTCCTGGTCAGCAATCTAGCTGCTGCATTCTGCACTAGAGGCCTTTTCGCACAGGCCTTTTTGGAACACGTGGAAGACAGCTTCGGACGCAGCATACGCATTGCTGCGGCCGGGTTTCCATCCTGGCATGTCCGGAGCTGTCTTCCACGTGTTCCAGATGCAGAGCATTTATAAGTGCTCTGCATCCGTTCCGGCGCGGACGAGGCGCCCCGGCGCATTCCGGGAGAGAAGCGTTCACGCACGCTTCTCTCCCTGACAGCTGTCGGCACGCCCCCAGGGCCAGACTTGCCGGGCCGGCAATCGCGCCGGCGCGGCGAGGCCGGTAGACGGGACCCACCGAATTGGAGTTCCCCTTTCCCATCTGCCAGGGTCAGTGACCCTGGCAGATGGGACAGGGGAACCCCGATTTGGTGGGTCCCATCTGTCATGTCCAACGGCCGCCGGGACGTGGCTCCTTCCCAGCTGCGGCAGCCCCAATGGGCTGCTGGAGCCAGGGAGCCGCCAGCAACAGCTTCCTGTAGCCCCTTTCCGGGGTGGGAGTAGGCCGATGTCGGGCTGGCTGGGGCCGAGGAACGCCTTGGTTGACTGGAGCGCATCACTTGTCCAATAGGGGGCCTAGGTGGGCTGCGTGCTGCGCGCTCCCAGCATGACCCCCTCATTCGGAGGCCGGACGGCGACGAGGTAGGTCCACCGTCGCGCACACGCGTCCTCCCGGGGCCCTGGGGGGGGGAATCATCTTCGCGGTGTAGGCGTCTCACTGTAAGTGCCTACACAGCGAAGATGGGCCCGATTGGGCTTTGGGGAGTGGGGGGGTGGGGGACTGATCTGCGGGGTGCCCGCACCTAGATCCAGGTGCTCGCGCCCTGCAGATGGGCAGGAACAGGGTCGGGGTGAAGCCTTTGGAGATCGGAGCCAGGGGCTCTGATCTCCGAAGGGGTCCTGCCCCATAGGGACCTTGTCCCAGGCCCTCCGATGGGCACCCGGGTGCCCGGGCATCTTCGTGCCAGCTCCACAGGGCCCGATCTGGCCCCGTGGAGCCGGCACGAAGTGGGGTGAGTGGCTTGACAGCGCTGCCCGCCCCTTGGGTGCTCTCACCCAATGGGCGGCAGCGTTGGCAGCCGGATCCCCGCCCCTGGCCGGCCTTTGCCGGCTAAGACAGTTCCGGACGCTTTTACCATGCGCACACAGGCGCACCAGAACGCGTTTACACGCGTTCCGGCGCTCCTGTGTGTGAATGTTGAAAGCGTCCGGAACTGTCTTAAGCTTCCCGCTCTACACGCGTTCCAAATGGAACGCGTGCAGTGTGAAAATGCCTTAGCTGCAGCTTCTGAACTGCCTTCAAGGGCAACCCTAAATAAAGTGCATTACCTAGGTATGGAGGATACCAGAGCATGGATAACTGTCCATAAAAAGCTTCAAATGATGCACCAACCATAGTTGATAATAGGCACTCTTGGCCACGGCCTCCACCTGATCTTCAGGTATCAGCACGGTGTCCAAGAGTACCACCAAAAGCATCAGAAGAGATTTCACAGAAGATTCAAATCCTATCATATTCAAAATGGCTCTATTCTCACAACTGCAAATTTCTTTCACATTTGCTTTGATGCGAAGTGAACGTGGGGAAAAAAATCATAGACATCCCTGTTCCTAAATTGCTTAGTTTTTTGGGGGCAACACTATAGCTCCCATGGTTTTTACCATGCCAACCAAGCTGATGGCATACAAAAGCTAATAAACCATTTCCAGCCTCCCACATCTTGCCTGAATTAGAAGATTTTGGACCCTGAATAATTCATAGGAATCCTTTTATTAAAGAATGTAAAGCTTGTCATCAAAGGCTTGTGCAATTTTAATTTCTGTTGTGGAGGTAGCTGTGACATTTTGTTTACTCATGCTTTATTTGCCTCCTTACAGATCTCCACTCTCTCGAACCTTCAGAAGATATTAGGTCAAGAACAGAGAGTTCTTCCTCTGAGTAAGTAGAGTCACTTTGGAGTCTGAGAAGAACCAAAGGGGCAAATTCCATCTTACTTCCATTTTATGTGGCAACTGTGTTAATAGGTTGTGAGCAAATGAATGGCCAAGGGTTATCATGGCTGAGTGGGAGCTCAGATCTAAAGGGGCACCAGAAGTTTGGAGTATTATCCTGCACATTAAACTCTACTGGTTTTCAAAACACATTACCTGCAGAATACGCTTAGGACCTGTTCACTCTTGCCTCACTGAGAGAACCATCCACACTTGAAGGGCTAATGCAGTTCCAAACTGGACCATCAGCTCTGGAAGAAGAGGAGTTGCCTTTTATAACCTGCTTTTCTCATACATTTAAGGGGACTCAAAGCAGCTGACAAACCTTCTTCCACCCCACAACACACACCCTGTGAGGTTGATGGAGCTGTGAAAGCTCAGAAGAGAGCTGTGACTCACCCAAGACCACCTAGCTGGCTTCATGTAGGAGTGAGGAATTGAACCAGGAGACTATGAGACAACAGTCTGAGGGTGTTTCTGCACATACCTCCTGAAAGCTGGACTAATTTTTCTCAAATCCGTCTCTGGGAAGATCCGTCTGAAATAGGGACGGATCCAAACAAGGCCCCATTCCAAAAGTCCTCCCGCTCGTGTGCCCCCAAAGCCGCCCCCAGAGCTGCCAGTCACTCTATTTGTCTGGTGGCACCCGGCACACAAGGGAGGGGCTTCAGAAGCAGGCAGTCCTGCTTCCACCCTTCCCAACATGACGGCCAGAGGAGCATACGTTCCCTCTCCTGTCTGTGTGTGGAAGCATCCTCCTTTGATGCAGATTTTCCATGCAAGAACGGATTAAGACCTAATTTTTCAGGTCTTTCTGGGAACCGGTTTTAGCAGCTCCAAGACCACATTAGAGATGGATCTCATGCAAGCCTGTGTGGAAGTGGGATCCTCAAAGGGTCCCGTACCTGGCCTCCAGTGGAGAAGGTAAATTCCAATGTGTTCTGTATGTGTCTTTAATGTGTTTCTAAATGTATTCCAATGGCCTGTGCAGAAACACCCTGATACTCTAACTACAAGACAAAACTGGTTCACAGAAAGTATGAAGTGTTGATAGCCAGGGCCAGGCAGGTTGGACCACCATGGCAGTGACCACAGCAACATCCAGCATTTGTCATGGTGCTTGGGACATTGTGTGTGACTGTGCAGCCACTTTCATGGCTGGAAGAGGGTGCAAACTCTGTTGATCATGACCTCACTAGCCACTCCAGGTCAATCTGTGACAGCATTTTAGTCGTCCACAGCTAGTGAAGACCAGGGCTTACTGCGCTTTGGGACTGCAGTGGTGGTTTGTGGACCGGCTTCCCCAGGAATGGCTGGAATTTGCTCCACTGAGTAAGAGCATACATTAGGGATGTGCACAACTATTTGTAACATTCATAATTGGTATGAATTTGTATGAATTTGAACATTCATCCACGAATCAAATGTTATGATAGTCGTACATTAACATTTATACGAATACGAATATTTCGGACATTTGTATGAAAAGTCTGGACATTGGTTAAATGGAGAGGTGGGAAAGTGGCTGCATCAGACACATCTGCAATGGATCTAAAGTCCATTTAACATGGATCAAGAGTGGATTAAAAGTGGATTCAGGTCAAATTTGATGCTTTCAGAGTGGATTAATTGCAGGATACTTATTGGATACGTATGTGTTCTTGCCATCAGATACATATTCGTTTGTATTGGACATTCATGTAAAACCATGCAAATCCATTCATATTAAATATAATCCTACCACATTCAAAAGGGATCTATTCGTATGAATATGGATTTTCTAAAAACCATTCATACGCATCCCTAGCATACAGTCCCTTATTCTTCTTCGGTGGTTTCACTTTCTCTACCTCCAGTATGATATGCCAATGCTCCATTTGCCCTGCAGATCACTGCAATCTGATGGACTTTACCCACAATATCTCAGGTCCTGTCTGGCCGTCAGTCCGTCACCCATTCTAGATCATTCCAAAGAATTGTTTTAAGAGAGACAGAGAGACTCTTTCTGCATGGGGCCTTTTTCCAGGATATATCCCAGAACAGGGACCCACCATCTGCAGGCTCGTGCAGATGACAGCAGGCATTAAGTGGAGCCTACAGCAGACTGCACCATTTTCTGGATGACCACAGGCCTCTATTCTGGAATAAGCCCCAAAGGCAACTTAGAGTTAAGAGCACCCCTTGGTTAGTGTCTAAGGCCAGAAAATGCTCTTCTAAAATGCATTATCTGAACTTTAATGTGGATTAGAGGTAAGATGGGAACCCTAGAAGCCTAGGGATGTGCACAAATGTTGTTGTTGTTTTGCATTCAAATTCAACTCGAGAGATGCATACAAACACATATCTGTACATTTGTATCTGTACATTTGAATGTTTCAAATCATTTGAACAAATGATTTGGAGCTTTCAAAATTTGTCCGAATGTTTAGAACATTCGTGCACATCCCTATAGCAGCCACATGTTACCACTCTAACCCTCTTCATACATGCTTTTAAAAATGTGTGTAGTTGCAGCTTATGCAACCAACTCAGTCCCTTTTCAAAGCAGGCTCGCTTGATTGTTGTTAACATAACTACCTTGCAAAGAAAGATAGAAGAAAGTGTGGTAAGTCAGTAAATGCATTTTAAAAAAAAGTTGGTGCTTCTTGTGGAAGAGTTTTGTGATTCTTGGTGTGTACTCTCTTTACAATGTCATCCAAGAACCAGCTTCAAGAATGTGAAATTGAAAGATAAGAAGCAATGGGATCAGCCTTGGCATTTTGAAAAACTAGCAACATATATCAAAGTCAGATGAGAAGGAAGGGGGAATGCACCATAAAAATGCAGTACCATTATGTATGCAAAGATAATGCAAAGCTGAAACAATGGGATTTACTTACATCAAATGTGATGCTCACTCACTTCAGAAGGGGCTCCAGAAAGGTATTGGAAACAAAAGGTCCTCCGCATGTATCTGTAGATTATACATACGGTTTAGTTGCTATTTAACCAACTTAGAGAGATGCTAGTGGTGATCTGGGACTTCATCTGATCTCAGCTTGGAGAGGAAGAAAACATCAGATTCTTTAAAGTGGACTCAAAGAAAAGATAAGCCTTTAAGAACCCCTTGAACTATTCTACACAAAGCTTTTGGTACCAATGAATGTTCAAGATGGGGCAGGACAGGGATAATCTCAGGAGTCATGGATCCACCTGTATAATATGCACTCACGGGTACAAATAGGGATTCATCACATTCAAAATTTGTATGAATATGTCCAAATTTGGACATTCGCATTCAAATAAAATGTTTTTACATTTGAATGTGAATTGAATGCTTTGATACGTTCGTACGAAGCTTCGTTACGTTTGTGAACCTGGGAAGTGTAAAAGCGGCTGCCCCAGTCACATCTGCAATAGATCCAGAGTGGACTCAAAGCAGATTCAGAGGGGATTCAATGTGGATTCAAAGTGGATTGAGAGCTGAATTGACACCTTCAGAGCAGACATGTAGGGGATACATAGCAGATACATAGAGGATTCATAGGGCGTACGTATGGGATGCATAGGGATTTGTAGGTGATTTGTGGTGGAGATTTGAATTGGATTCATATCAAACATTCCTATCAAATTTGAATCCTACTACATTAGAAGGGGATCTATGCAAAGAAAAATAAATTTCCTTGCATTCGATTCAATATAAATGAAATAGGAAAAAAAATGTTGCACATCCCTACTACAGAATACTGTTCATAGTAGTGGTGTGCACAAATGTTTGTTTTTGCATTCAAATTCTATTCAAATTGAATGTCAAAACATTCAATTCAATTCAAATGTTTAGAATCCAAATGCAACAAAATCTGATTCAAATCAAATATACTAGAATCTATTTGTTTGAATGTTAGATTCGAATCTGAAGATACGAATGTCCACAACATTTTTATGTGTTGTACCTATCTGTACACAGTTCGTATGCATCCTGTTTTATCCCGTATGCATCCCATTTTCGTTCCACATTATAAGCACAAATGTGCACAAATACATATGATGTAATAATACATACATATTTGTACATTCGAATGATTTGAACAAATATTTCAGAACATTCAAAATTCGTTTGAGGGTCTAAGTACCCATTAATGGGTACAAAAATGCCATTACGTACCCATTAATGGGTACTTAATGGGTACTTCTAGTGACAGTGGAATGTGAATGTGAAGACACATAATTTGATTGGATTTTGAATATTTTGAATATTTGTGCATATCCTTAGTTCACAGTTTCCAAAAGGCAGCTATTTCTTGTAGTGCATAGGAGAAAAGCAAAGATTAGACTGAAGATGTGTGGGCATTTATGTGTAATAACAATATATACAGAAAAGAAATACTATCTAGGGTTTAAAGCATTGCTGTGATTTACGATACTGACATTCACAGAGACTTGATGGCCCAATATAAGATAGCATAGTACATGGTTGTCAGTGATGTGGAAAAAAACAACACCCCAAAATTGTTCTCCAATACTTTTTGGATCTGGAGCGGTTTCCCTTGGGTTATCTAAGAGCAGAGAAAGCAATATGATAACAAAAAGTACAGAGAGCTGGGGATGTCCTAGTGAATTAACTGAACAATGTTCTCCTAAATAAAACACAGACTCTGCTTTCACTAGTTTCTCTCCTTTCTCATCAGGGGAAAGAAAAATCTGCTGTAGGCCAGAGTTAAGTGCATCTCTTGGGAGTGTATCTACTTCTACTGCTAAGGCAGGCTGTTTGTAACATAGAGGCAAAAATTCCAAGTCTGTCCTGTGAGTTGGTGACACACTTCACTAAGTTACCTTCCACTGTTGTTTGAGTTCCCGCAGTGGTGGTGACAAGACACATACTGGCATATGCCAGTGGTAATTGAGAAATATCCATGGAAAGGGCAACAACAGTCTCAAAACAAAACAAAACAAGTTTGCAATATGCAGAGAATTCTGCGCCCAAATAGGGGTGTGCAATACCTGAAAATTCAGATCAATTTGAATGTTTAAAATTTGTATTTAACCAAATTTGATTCAAATTAAGCAAATTCAAACCTATTTGTTTGAATGTTTTATTTGAATTTGCACTTACGAATGTCAACATCATTCATAGATGCCTGTACGTGTCTTCCCCAGGTCTGCACACATTCATATGCATCAGTACATGTCCATATGCATCCTGTAGTTATCCCATATGCAACCCATTTTCATCTCATACAGATCCAATACAAATGTGTACGGATGCGGGAAAGGTGCAGATCTTCCAGTACGCATCGTGTATGAACCCGTATATATACGAATATCTACGTAGATAATTCAAACAAATAGATCCAAAATTTGAAATTTGATCTGAATCTACTAATTTGAATTTAAAGACATTCCATTTGAATTCGAATGTTGAAATTTGGTTGATTCAATTGAATTTTGAATGCATTCGGATATTCATGCACATTCCTACTCCCAAATGACAGCTATGCAAGTTCAGTTCATGCTCAAGAATTTCAAACCTAGCTATTTGAAGTGGTTATTCTTTAAACACAGTCTGGAGTATTGTGATTGAATATGTGAAGGTTAGGGATGTGCAACATTTGATTCATGTCTGCAAATTCAATCAAATACTTCGAATTCACAGACACTTGCATTGGAACGGAAATCCCGTTTTCCGCATATCTGAAACTTTGAATGAAATGAATTGGTCTCTGCAAAAATGAACAGTTTGTTCAAACACTCATGCTTTGCTGTGGTTTGGGCCATAAAAAGGACTCTCTTACTGCGAAGATGTGATCTTTTTCTTTGCAAAGAAAGAAAAGAAAAGAAATGTGAGAACTGCTTTCAATTCAATGATTTGATGATCAAATGAATCATGCACTTGGTTGTCCCTCATGAAGTATGTTAAGGTGCTTTTTGTAATGCCTGATATGGAAGAGATTAAGGGTATGCATGAATGTTCCAAACATTCCAAGTTTGATTCAATTAGATCAAATGTGGACATTTGAACTCGAATAGAATGTCTTGACATTTGAATTTAAACATTTGTTCAAATGATTTGAAACACTTGAGTGTACAGATCCGTATGTACAGATACAAATGTGCACATACGTATCTGTATGCATCTCATACGTATCTGTACACATTTGACACATTTGTTGTTGACATTTGTATCTTTGGATTCGAATCTAACATTCGAATGAACAGATTCAAGTGTGTTTGATTCAAATTGGATTTTGTTGCATTTGGATTCTAAACATTCCAATCAAATAGCATGTTTTTACATTTGATTTGAATTGAATTTGAATGCAAAAAAATAAATAAATCATGCACATCCCTAAATAGATTAAGCCATAATGCTTTTCTGGTGCCATCTACTGCTTTAGCCTTGAGATACAGAACATATATATACAGAATATAGTGGTTCGTGAACATCGAATTTGGCTTTCTCTACAAAGCAATGGAAATATTTAGTTTGAACAGTGAAGGAGATAATGTATGACATTGTTAATTATAAAATGTAGCACCCATTATAGCCAAATCAATAGTTACATGGATTAGGCAGCATTAATCCAGCAAATTCATTATCACTGCTGGGTAAACCAGGCTCGCTTTGTTTTCCCCACACTTCTTATCTTTTTTGGTTCATTGTATCTCTCTATGACTGTTGTTCACTTATGAATGCACGCAATTCGAGACTTTTTAAAAGGCCATCTTAAAAACCCTTATATGTAATTAAGCATCACGCACAGAACCTAGATATTGTTCAGAGACAAGATAAAAGAATATAAGCACCCTTAGACTGGCAATTTCTTCATCTCTGTCTCTGCTAATAAGAGTCACTCAGGATTTGTTTGAAATGCAGCTGTGACACTCCCCCTTCTCCCCCTACCCCTCTCCTCCCCCTTCTCCCCCCCTCCACTGACCTATACCCAGTGGCCCACAGGTGATGATGCTGGAGAGTCCTGCTTT
This sequence comes from Aspidoscelis tigris stejnegeri, assembly GCA_023333525.1. Lineage (NCBI taxonomy): Eukaryota > Metazoa > Chordata > Lepidosauria > Squamata > Teiidae > Aspidoscelis > Aspidoscelis tigris. Next base: position 21,435,581 of record JALMGA010000012.1, on the reverse strand, counting down.
TAAGAGACACCTCTAGAGAGTCTTAGCCCCTTTTTCTAATGCACAGTGAAAGATCCGGATCTTGAAGATTCCTGAAGACTCCATTATGGAGAGCTTTAATCAGATCCACACGGAATCTGGATTTAAGGTCCTGAAGGACACATTACATCTGGATTTCCCCTGCCCTCGTGGGGAAAGGGTCTTGCAGATGAGGCCTTCAACGGGGTCCAGGTGGGGACAGGGCCTTCCCAGTTGGTACCAATCAGGTTCCTAAAGGGGTCTTACAAGGATTCCAAGACCTAGTGAAAAGAGGCCCTTAGGTTGCTCATGTCCTGTGTTTCATGAAGATTCATTCTTCTCCTTCTCCTTCTTCTCCTTCTCCTTCTCCTCCTTCCTCTTCCTCTTCTTTTTCCTCCTCCTCCTCTTCCTCTTCTCTTCCTCCTCCTCCTCCTCCTCCTCCTCTTCTTCTCCTTCTCCTTCTCCTTCTCTTTCTCCTTCTCCTTCTCCTCCTCCTCCTCCTCCTCCTTCTTCTTTCTTCCCTCCTATTGGGTTCTGATTTAGCAATGCTTGCAAGTTGACATTTATAAAGTGCTAGCAATTCCCACCCAAAGCTCTCCACTTCCTCTGTGGCTGGCAGCAACAATAAATACTAATATATTTGATGACGTCACTGCCTTGATCATGCCTCCTGGCACTTTCTAGCAATGCTATTTATGAATTTTCTTATTGCTAACCTATAAATGATTAAAGGAATTATGATAATGTCAGGCCAGGTACATTCCTATATTTAATGCACACTTTTTATATACATGTATTTCTTGTGTGTGCATGCACACACATGCACGTGCATGTACATATAAACACACATACTATATATATATAATTTGTTACTTTTTGGTACCATCTAATTGAGTCCGACTCTTAGTTCAGAAGTGGTTTGCCATTACCTACTTCCAAGGAGAGGCTGGGGGATGACCTATCTTTGTGCAGATCTGTATGGGATGAAAACAAGTTGCAAATGGGATAACTACAGGATGCATACGGAAGTGTACAGATGCATACGGAAGTGTACGGACAGGCATCTACGAACGTTGTTGACGTTCATAAATGCAAATTCGAATAGAACACATTTGGTAAATTCGAATCGAATTTGGTTAAATTCAAGCTTTAAACATTCAAATCGAATCAAATTTTTGGGTATTCAATTCAAATCGAACCGAATCCCAAAAGTTGCATTTGTGCATACTTCTATCTGGTAACCCTCATTTCTAGGCAGTTTGCTGTAACACTGAACTACAGACACTGCATATGTCCCAATCTATGCGGTTTTCTTTGCAGGATACAGAAGTGGTTTGCCATTTCCTACTTCTGGAGCAAGGCTGGGGACTGCCCTCGCAAACTTCATTTCCAGGCATTTTGTTCTTCCATGGGCAAGAGCCCCACCCAGACACACACACACACACACACACACACACACACACACACACACACACACACACACACACTACACAATTTTGTAGATACAACCTGTGGTTTATTAATATCTTTTACTCACCACTAGGAGGCAGTGCTGGATAGATTTCTCCCTTGTTGGGACCGATGGCTGGAGCAGATTGATGTTCTGGAACTGGAGATCCAGAACCTCTGGAAGCTTTCAAGTCAAGCACCTCTGGCTTAGAGCGTAAAACTCTCTACCTATGTCACCACATTTTGCCCTCAGCTCTCAGCCCTATCTTGCAGCATATAAAGAAATGAAAGACTGATGCTGTAAACTAGAGATGTGCACAAATGTGTTTTTTTTTGTATTTGAATTCAACTTGAATCGAATGTCCAAACATTCCATTCCATTCAATTAGAATGTTTAGAATCCAAACGCAACAAAATCTGATTCGAATCAAATACATTCAAATGTATTTGTTAGAATGATAAATTCGAATCTGAAGATACGAATGTCGACAATGTTTGTATGTGTTATACATAATTGTACACATTAGTATGCATCCTGTTTTATCCCATACGCATCCCATTTTCATTCTGTACAATCAGCGCAAATCTGTACATTAGAATGCTTTGAATCATTCGAATGAATGTTTTTGAACATCGGAAATTCATTCAAATGTTTAAATTTGAATCTGAAGACATTCTATTTGAATTCAAATGTCCACATTCCATCGAATTCCGAATGTTTAGAACATTTCTGCACCTCCCTACTGTGGACGGTACATTGTACAGCAAACACCTCTGGTTCCCCATTTCAACTGCGCCCTGATTTGGATTGAATACTCCTATGGCCCCTTCTTCCCTCTCACTAGGGCTGTGGCCACACATAAGGTTTAATCCAGCTTCAGTCCCTGTTCTGAGCAAGAGAATAAATCAGCAAATTTTCTTTCAACAACTCAGAAAATTCACGTTTGGGGTAGATAATGTGGAAAGAAAATTACTGGTCACTTTGCTGATGTGTTCTCTTACTCTGAAGGTGGACTGAAGCTGGATTAAACCTTAAGTGTGACCAGAGCCTTTATCAACTTATTCAGTTTTGTTTTCTCCTGGATACCCTTAGACTGACAGCTTGCACTGTTGTCTTTTATTATTATTATTTAATCAAAATGCACTTCTGCAGTGCCCCATCCTCACAGTTTAATCTGATAAATATTTCATGATAGGAGAAAATTGACGCTGACTTAAAGAGTAAGCTTCAAAGTGCAAAATTAACATAGTCTCTTTTTGCAGTGTGATACGATCTTTGCATGGTCTTTGATATTCTGGAAGTTTCTTACTTTGTACCGAATTTACACACGTAAACACACAGGCTTGTTCTTTTGCAGAAATTAATGTTCAGCTACACACCATTTGGCTCATAGATTTGTCTGGAGAGATATCTCTTTGGCTGGACTACTTTCTGCCCTTGTATTTAGATGGACACAGTACAATACGGGGACCAACTTTGATTTGGACACAGACATTTAGTCCAAAACAGCAGTAAGGAGACAGGTTGGAATGCAGATAATTATAGCGGGTTTAATTCCCGAAGATTTTCCTGGGTGGTGGAGGAGGAGAAGAAAGAGAAGAAAGAGGAGAGGAGGAGGAGAAGGAGGAGCTGGCTTTTCTACCCTGCATTTAATAGGGCTCAAAGCAGCTCACAAACCTTCTGTTCTTCTCCCCTCAACACACAGCCTGTGAGGTAGGTGGGGCTGTGAGAGCTCCGAAAGAGAACTGTGACTAACCCAAGGTCACCCATGTGGCTTCATGAAGTAGTGCAGAATCAAACCCTGTGTCTATGAAATATGTGTCCGGCACTCTTAACTACAAGACCAATGGGATAATCATGAACTGCTCTTAAGAACATGACATGGTTTGCTGGATAGTACAGTGCAGGTGAGGAACATCTAAGTCATTTTGTTGCCCGAGGCTTTCTGTGAAATGTTTGGGGTCATATGGAACATGCAATCAGCTCTCTTCATTTTCTGTTTCCAGCACTGGTTCTGCCTTTGATCTAACAACACTTACCCTCTGGGGTGCCATTGTCATCCCAAGAAGACACTGTCTTAGGGACGTGCATGAAGGGGGGGAGGGTTGCATTCGATTTATAGTGAATCAAATGTAAGAAAATTTGTATCTCTTTGAATAGATCCCCTTTGAATGTGGCAGGGTTCTATTTGATATGAACGTATTCATACGAACTTGGATGAATATCCGATACAAATGCATATGTATCCCATATACAACCCATACATATCCTATACACATATCCTGTAACATATCTGCTCTGAAAGTGTCAAAAAATATAGGGCTGGTTGACTTACTTCCTTAATTGATTTATTTATTCATTTCTTTCCTACCTTTCACTGTATATGGACACATCTGTGCAGTTTTCTTGGCAAGGGTACAGAATTAGTTTACCATGCCCTTTTGAATAGAAAGACATCAATAAACAGAGCAATTAGCATGAGAGCTGCTCAGCCATGGAAGTCTTGGATGTAGTCTCTTCCAAGAGCAAAGTATTTGCAGCCCCGAGAGTGCAGGTTAGTGAAACTTAATATGTGAACGTATTAAGATGCCTAATTTTGTTAAGCCTTTGGTTCTTTCAGGTAGTGATCCTTTAAGCAGGTTCTGCAGGCTCATGTCTCAGGCTGGCACTTATTTGCCTGTGCTGTTAGATGCTCTTCAATATGGATCTCTTGCAGAATGTCAAGTGGAGAGAAGTTGAACCTGGGACCTTCACACTCTCAACACAATTTGTGCCCACCTCCTTCTGTACAGAGAAATTGACTTTGCTGTTAGAGCCAATATTGAAAATGCTATATTTTCTTTGCTGCTCAGGGAGATCCACTTTGTCTTTCATCCTAGGGATGTGCACAAATGCATTTTTTTGCATTTGAATTCAATTTGAATCAATTTTTTTGATTTAATTCGTACAAAGCTTTGTTACATTTGTGAACCTGGGGAGGTGGGAAAGCGGCTGCCCAGTTACATCTCCAGTGCACCCAGAGTGGATTCAAAGTGGGTTCAGAGTGGATTAAAAGTGAATTGAGAGTGGATTTGACACATTCAGAGCCGCTACTTGGGGATATGGAAGGATTCGTGGGAGATTTGTAGTGGGGATTCGAATCAGATTCATATCAAACACTGAAATCAGATTTGATCTATTCAAATGAGTATGATTTTTTGTGTGTTCAATTTGATATACAAGTTTGTGCACATCGCTGCAAAAGGTTATGTCCAACTTGAATGACAAGCTTTATTGGAAAATACTCCCATTTCTATCTTACTAAATCCCATATTCTTTCCACTGAGGGGAAGTCTCAAAATTCTTTTTAAAAAATAGAAAAAAATACAGGTTACATTAATTCAGCAATACCTTTGCTATAGATAGAAAACACCCCTGAGAAATTTGACTTACCTGAGGAAGAGTATTTCAAATGTTTTCAGTGAGAATTCACTGTCAGCACTAAGCCTGTAATTTATATCCATAATGTATATGTGGAGACAGATATGCAAATGGCCAGTCAAAATGAAAGCAGGCACACTGCTCCCTGCCTTTGAAATTCTGTCGTGTGACACTGAACTGACCTTCTCTGTCTGTATTCTGACACTTAAGAGTTGCAATGACTCTTCAGCTAGCAGTTTATGATACCTTGGTCGCCATGTCTAAAGTGTGCTTTTTTTGCATTCGAATTTGATTCAAATTGAATATTTGAATAGTCAATTCAAATCAAAATTCAAAAATCAGGATTTTTGAAAATCTCATTCAAATCCAGATTATCCAGATCTGTATTTTCAAAAATCTGATTTGACTTGAATGATATGAATGTCGGGAACATTCATATCCAATTTTATAATCCATTCACATCCCATTTTTATCACATTTGCGTTCCAATTGCATCCCATATTATATGTGCAAATAGATCCAATATTTGGATACAGTACATGACACCTAATTCAGTGGAATCATTCAAAAATCCACATCAGATTTCTGAAAATTCGGATTCAATACAAATTTGGAAATTTGGATTTTCGAAAATCCAATTAGAATTCAAATCGGATTTTCAGATTTTTGAATAACCATCCACATCCCTAGTGTGCCATCTCTTGCTTTTCTTGTTTTATACTGTGCTGTGCTAAATGGAGGAAACAGACAAATGCTAGAAAGTTAAAAGAAAAGGAAAGAGAAATAAATCCAAACAAATCAATAAAGAAAGCCACAACAATTCAAATACGATGAATATTAGCAGTTGAATTCAAATTGGATTTAATAACATTCGAATTTAGACATTCAAATGGATTTTGGATTTTCCAAAACATTTGTTCAAATTTTCGAATGATTTGAATGTACAGATTTGTATGTATTACATTAAATTTGTGTGAAAATTATGCTTATTTGCGCTTATAATGTGGGATAAAAGTGAGATGCATACAGGATAAAACAGGATGCATATGAAATGCGCACAGATTCGTGTAACAGATACAAATGTCGACATTCGTATCTTTAAATGTGAATCTAACATTCGAACGTATGGATTTGAATAATGTGGATTTGAATCGGATTTTCAGACATTTGGATTTTAAACCTTCAAATTGAATTGAATTTTTGGATACTCAATTCGACCCAAATTGAAATGCAAAAAACCTATTCGTGCACACCCCTAGCAGGATAGCACCATGAAGTCACTATTTAAACATCAAAGGCCTGGGTGGAAAGATTTATTTAACCAGGTGCCTAAAACTATACAGTGCTTGTGCCTGGCATACCTCAAGTGGGTGCTGTTCCAGAGTCTAGGGGCCACCAGAGAAGAGGCCCTCCTGCATGCCCCTATGCCTCATACCCTTGAAAGAGAAGGAACTACAAGAAGGTCCTCTCCCTGAGATCTCAGTGCCTGGGCAGGTACCAAAGCTTCTATAGATATTGGATTATCTTATACATGGATGGATAGGGCCCTTCAGATACAGCACTATTTGATCCATCCGTGAATGCACGGATAATTCATGCACATCCCTACCTCTCACTCCTCTCTTTCCTATTATTTCTCACTCTCTTTTATGTTTATTAATACTCATCTGCTGCCAGCTTGCATGTCTCTGGATGAGCTAGACTCACTGGTGTGTCTGGTTGTCTCAATGAGTTAACAGAGGCTGCAGCTGGAGGGCTATTAATAGTTTAGAAGCTGTGCCCCCTATTGGTCATTGCGGTTACAGAAGGAGGAGGATAACCCAGTGGTATTCTGCTTGAGCCATCTGAGAACTTCATGTTCTTGTCTAAAACCATCTTTTCCTCAGGGACTATTCTCCTTAAATACAGTCAGCACACTCTTGATCCTTTCTGCGTTAAATATATATATATATATTCCAGTGAGTTCCCCTAAGTCCTTCACTTTCCTCACAGAAGGTAATAATGTTGGCTCAGAGCTATCCTCAAATATTTGAAAGTCTATGGACATAGAAGGCAGAATTTTGGGGTAAAAAAATACCAGGGCTAGAGAGGTGCACAATATTTTTTTTTTTGACATTCTATTTGAATTGAATCAAATATCTGAAAACCCAATTCGATTCAAATCTTTTAAATTCAAGTTTAACAAGATTCGATTCATATTTACCAAATTCGAATCTATTCATTTGAATTTTTTATTTGAATCTGCACATACGAATGTCGATAGCATTCATATGTGCACATGCGCATCTTCTCCACATCCGCACACGTCCATAAACATCTGTATGCATCCCGTACTTACCCTGTATGCAGCACCTTTTCATCCCATACAGGCGTGTACAAATGTGCACAGATGTGGGAAAGTTGTGGATCTTCAAGTACGCGTCGTGTGCTAACCTGTACACATACGAATGTCCGGATAATTCAAACGAATAGATCCAAAATTCAAAATTCAATTTGAATGTTTACATTTGAATTTTGGGACATTCAATTCGAGTTCAGATGTTGAAATTCAGGAATTTCAATCAGATTTTGAATGCCTATGAGTATTCATGTGCATCCCTAGTCAGAAGATCTTCTTCCCCCATTTTATTTGCACCACTTCTAAAGTTGCACTTCTGCAAAAATGTGTATGTGTGACCCTATGGAATTCTCTCTTGGTGTGTGCAAATACATGTGCTTGTACCTGCGGAGAAGCAAGGAGAAGGGAGCTGAACATGCCCATTGGAGATCACCAGGTGACCGTCTTCATGACAATGTGTTTCTTGTCATCTCTTTTCACACTTCTTCAGACAATGGAGAAATGGCCCGATCAAATCAATGATGCCAGGCCAAATCAACAGGAGGAAAGGCAGCAAGAGCATGTCTTCAGTTTTGCTATAATTCCTCAGCCCAAGAGAGTCGTCATAGGATTGATTGCAAGGTGGGGTTGGCGGCAGCTTATTGCCTGGCTCTCTGCATGCAGCGTTGGGCCGTTTATCATTTCATGGATCGAATAAACAACTCCCTGCTGTCATCTGTTATTTTTGCTCTTGTGCCTTTGCCTTTCAGCCTTTCCAAGGCACCACGGAACCTGAGAACTGCAAGGAATGAGAGCATGAATAAATATATAGATGGAGGAGGAATGAGGAGAGGGGAGAGGAAGAGGGAGGAGGAGGAGGAGGAGGAGGAGGAGGAGGAGGAGGAGGAGGAGGAGGAGGAGGAGGAGGAGGAGGAGGAGGAGGAGGAGGGGAGAGCAAGGAGGAGGGGGAGGGGGAGGTGATCTGAGAATCTACTTTATCCCTATGTTCTATTAGGGTCATCTTGAGGAAATGGAAGAGGAGGAGGGGGCAGTCTATGAAGCTGATGGGTAGGAGAGTCAGATCAGACAAGTATTTGTTCACCCAGAGGGTCATCAGTCTATGGAATTTGCTGCCAGAAGAGGTGTTGAATAATTCCAATGTTGGCAACATTCATATCTGATTTTCGAATTCGAGCGCATCCCGTTTTTGTACCATTTGCATCCCATTGTCATCCCGTGTTATAAGCACAAATAGACCCGATAATCGGATGTGATATCAATAGATCTATTCAGTCAAATTATTTGAAAATCCGTATCTAATTTTCAAAAATCCGAAATACGTTCGAATTCCAAAATCCAGATTTTCAAAAATTCATCAAATTTGAATTGGATTTTTGAATTTTTTTTTTAAATATTTGTGCACATCCCTGTAGTACCTCCAATAAAAAATGGAGATGTGACCTTAATAGAGTTTTTGTGGCCCAACCTTATGGATCCTGATTCAATCATGCTGAAAACTTTTCTTGACCACACCCCACAAGATATCCAGGAGAAGACACCCACATGTCTAGATCAGCTGGACAGCTTTTGGAGAGTGAGTCTTCCAAAGATTAGATACTTCTCCCTAAAAATAAAGGAGAAGGAGAGAGTTGGCTTTTCTACCTCACTGTTCTTATCCATTTAAGGGGACTCAAAGCTGCTGACAAGCCTTCTATTCTTCTTCCCACAACAGATACCCTGTAAGGCAGGTGAGGTTGTGAGAGCTCAGAAGGCTGTGAGAAGCCCAAGGTCACCCAACTGGCTTCATGGAGGAGTGTGGAAACGAACTCCATTGTCACACCCCAGATAAGTGACCCAATAGGACTTAGCTCAGGGAAATAGCCTTGGCAGCTGGGGCTTTTCTGCTGTGGTTGTGCTGGTAAAAAGCCAGCTGGGAATCAGCTGTTAACACTGGCTTTATTATGATAGGTTTACCCAGGCTTCCCCAGCACAGCCCTGACCCGATTAGACTAGAAAATCAGAGGGTAAATGAAGAGGCTGGAGACAGGAATCAGGAGGAAATCAAGAGAGTGTTTAATCTTCCCAGGGGTTTGGATACAGCCAAAAAAGGAGTGTGGAGGAAATGACATTGAGGGAACATCTAGGGAGGTGATTGCAGAAAGGCTGGGGTCAGGCAGGTAAGATGTCCTTCGTGATGTCACATCCTCTGGTCAGTCACAGGAAAAATCCTCAGCCGGAAGAGAAGGACAGCTGTTCTTTTTTCTCCACATGGCTGAGAAAATTCCATGATGCGGACAACAGGTAGCACCGAGGGCAAAACAGGAGAGTACCTTGGACAGCACCCAGTGTACAATGCAAGCCTATGGTAGTAGGAAAATACCTAGCATTTTTTTGTCCCAAGGCTTTTTTGAACTAGGAACGACCTGTAAATAAAGTGAAGGTCTGAAGAGGAAGCCGGGGGGGGGGGGGAGCTGTGCAGCCTAGTGGTTACTACACCCCATGACTGTGAGATACGGGTCCAGCACTCTAACCACAAGGAGTGATTCTTCTGCAAATTTTGCCAAGCTAAAAGCGATGATACTGTACTTAGCTCTTTATTTACATTGTTCCTTGTAAATTCCAAGCCCATGTGCAATAATAAAAACAATGGTGGCAAGAATTGACTTCAACAGGTGGCGCACAGTTACAGAATTGGCACTGTGCCTCTTTGTTGTTGTTTTTTAATTGGTTTTTTGATTAAAGAAGAGAAGATTCACTGTGACATCTTCCTTTATTAATGCTCTACTTCACACGACAGTTTATTCTCCTGCTTGTGATTTTATATTAACAGAGAGAACTTAAATAAGAAGCAGTCCAGAGTAAGAGATGACAAGAGAGGGCATACAATGGGTTGAATTCTGCTTTTTGGTTCTAGGATGCTCTAACTTTTAACAGTGATATGATAATATTAATTTTAACATTAACTAATTTGCCTCCTGTTAGGAAGAATGAAAAGAAAATAATTTCAGCTTCCTCAGGTTAGACAACTTCATGGGGGACAGGTTTATCAATAGCTACTAGAACTGATGCTAAAGTACCATGTCGTTGAGCTTAGAGAAAGAGTCAGGGTGCTCCTAAGGGCCACTTGGAGAAATTTTGTGGCCCTAGTCCATGTCTGCCCTTTGCTGTAATCTGGTATAAGAAGGGGACTATAAAATCCCTTCTGTACCCTGTTGTGTTCTAAGATAAATTCATGGAGGACAGGCGTCTCAATGGCTGCTAGAATGGATGCCTAGGTACTTCCTCCAGGTTGGAGAGATAGGCTGGATTTCTCTAAAGGACATTTGCAGGAAGCTGAGAACAGGTGAAGGTTTTGCCTTTGTCTGCTACTTGAGATGCCCAGCAGCAATTGGTGGGGCACAGTGTGAGATGGAATGTTGGACTAGATGGGCTGCACCCTGATCCACCAGGGCTTCTCCTAATTCATGGAGATCAGGTGTATCAATGGCTACTAAATGGATGACTAGGTACCACTTCCAGGTTGGAGAGACAGGCAGGATGCCTCTAAAGGCTATTTGCAAGGAGTCAAGAGCAGGTGAAGGTTTTGTCTTTGTCTTCCACTTGTGATACCCATCCATGCATGGAACTGCAGATCTTCCTAACTGACTTCTAAATATACATTAAGCTTACCTGCCACACTGATTATATTGACTTCTAACATGCAGCTTGCAAACATATAAAGCTAATTGCTGCATTGCTTGTGGTCCAGGAACTCTGGAAAGATAGTTGAAGAGGTGCCATTGCAGGCTGAAAAATTTATTAATTTCATTACACTCAACCCACGTAAGCAGGAAAATATGTCAAACTTTAATTGATAAATCTGCAGTGCTGTTTAGAAATGAAGAGAGCATACTGTCAAAAATTAGGATCAAAGCAAAATAAAGCCACTGGAGCTATAACCGCTTCATTTATAAGATCACACATTGCTTTCTTCCCCTTTTGAAACAGTTTTAAAATATGGCATATACTGTATTGATGATGGATAGTTTATATTTTAAATACATATTATTGCTATCTGTTTTATTGTATGCTGTAACCAAAGGCTAGATGCTTCTTTTTAAGACCATAGAAATGGCTCTTTTGCAATTTATGCCAAGTTAAAAGCAAGGCCACTGTACTTATCACTTTATTTACATGATATTTTTCCTTCTAAATTCCAAGTCAAAAAGAAGGGTGAACAGCAGGATACAAATGTGATATTTAAAAAAAAAAAAAACACAAAATCACCTTTTTTAAGGGACAAGTTGGAAATTACAAATGTTGTCTCTGTCCAAATATTTATAGACCTAATTGTAATTTTATACTGAAATCTGAGTCGCAGTGTTAAGCTAGAGAGATCAGAGGCCTTTTCACACTACAGCTGAACAGCTGCAGTGCACGAAGGCTAGGCCACGTGGGGTAGCATTCCCCATTCACACCTAAAAGGCCGGCACGGGGTGAGACACCCCTCCCAGGCCTGCCGCTATTGGGTCAGGTTTGACCTGGGGGGGGGGCAGGCCTGTCTCGTCCCTTCCCTGGTTCCTGCAGGCCCTAGCTGATGTGATTGGGTCAATTAGAGCCCGCAGGGGCCCCTTGAGAACCCCCCAGGTGTGGGCCTACCCGGGGACGTGCGAGCACACACACAACTTACTTCTTCATTGCCAGGTTCAAAGTGGTGGGCCCAGTCAGTGGTGTTGTATGTCTGTGTGTGCCACTGGCTCTGATTGGCCAGTTACCCATGGGTAGCTAGCCAATCAGAGTCGATGGCGCACGGAGACACACAACACTGCCGACCGGACCTGCCACATTGAACTTGGTGGCAATAAGGTAAGTCGCATGTGCATGCATCCCTGCTAAGCCCCAGTCCTGGGGGGTGCCCTGGGGGGGGTTCCTGTGGGTTGTCGGTGACCCAATCAGGTGACCTAGAGCACACAGAGGCCGAAGATCCATCCCGATGCTCTAGCAGCTAGGCAGCTCAGATCGGGCTGTCCCAGCTGCCAGGGCCCCCTAGGTGCCCACTGGCACCCAGGGGTATGGCACCCTCCTCCCAGCCATATGACCAGTTATCTTGTCATGGTGGTTGCACACCCACCCCAGGCAATGCGCTCCTCCATGCTGTACACCAGGCCCATGCTGTCAGTGCCTCCAGTCCGAAGCACTGACAGCTTGGGCCCTGTCTACCAATAATGCCAGCCAGGGGCGGGTACCACAACTGTTTGGGAGGGAGAGAGTGTACAGCTGTGGGATGGCCCAGGACAGCTGTGAATGCCCTGGGCTAGGTACACAGTGCAATTTTGTGCTCTACACTCAGAACGCATGTGGGCACCCTGGGACGGGCTGAGGTGGTTCCCAACGGAAACGCCAGCCCAGTGCAGTGAATGCTCCAATGCAGGGCATCCTACTTATGTTCGGGAGGCCTTCATGTGAATAGGCCTCTTAATGAGCAGGCAGATGCTTTTATTCAAGGGAAAAATGTTCTTTCAACCTTATCTTTTTCCCCACTCCTCTGCAGAAACTCCAAAAGATTTTGTACATTTCAACTTGCAGATTCTGGGAAGAAAAGTGCTGGAAACCATTCTTGACTGCATCAAAACAGGGCCAAAGAGAAGCAAGATTTGGGTTGTTGATGCAATAAATAATTGCCCTCAGGACTATAGTACATAGTGCGTAAGCTTGGAACTTTGGGAGAATGCTGGGTCGGGATTGTAGAAGTCTCCTGGAGTTTTGATTGTCTGCAGCACCTGTGTTTTTTAAATTTTTTATGTAAATTTTTATCCCGCCCTGTAACCTTAACATATCAAATATATTAAAACCATAACAGTGCCTGGATGTTGGGAGGAGAAACTGTTATTTTACTTAGCCAAAGGCCAAGGTGAAGAGGTGCATCTTCACAGCTCTTCTGAACACACAGAGTGAAGGTACCTGACACATCTCAGGAGGGAGACTGTTCCACAGTCTGGGAGCCATCACTGAAAAGGCTCTATCCTGGGCATCCACACCTTTTGCTACTGATGGTAGTGGTACAACCAGGAGGTCCTCACCTGTGGAAAAGAACATACAAAAATAAGAAGACCCCTGCTGGATCAGGCCACAGCCCATCTAGTCCAGCATCTTGTTGCACACAGTGGCACACCAGTTGTCCATGGGCATCTCAAGCAGAGGCAAGGACAAACCTTCTGCTCTTGAATCCCAGAAAATGGGTTTAGAAGCATCCTTCTTGTCCCCCCAGCATGAAAGATATATTCAGGCATCCATTCTAGAAGCCATTGATACATCTGTTGTCCATAAATTTGTCTAACCCTTCCTTAAAGCCATCTAAGCTGATAGCTGTTACCACCTCTTCTGGCAGCAAAATCCATAGACCCTTGACCCTCTGGGTGAAGAAATACTTCTCCTTGATATTAGGGCACCGGCAGGTCAACATGGATAGCTACATTGCTGGTTGTGGATGTCCAGCCTATCTGGTGGCCAAGGATGTCCACATGGTGGCCCAGGGATGAATATAGTGGAAGTGTGTCTCATCTTCCACACATCTGGAAGATGATGCATTCCAGTTGGTGGATGGAGCCATTGACTCCTCATGGACTTTTCTCTGAGATGTGCTTTTATGCTGTTCTTCCACATGGATCAATGCTGTGGAGATGTATGTGTGGGAACTGGAGGACCATCTATCTACTGTAAGGGCTGTTCCCCTTGGAAGAGTGAAACCCCAAGGTCATATGGTAAGTCCATATTCCAATAGGTTTTTCTGAGCTAAAGCTCTGTAGGTTTGAACTCAGTATCCTATTGATTCCAACTTTATTAGCAGTCTTAAAGTCTCACACATGAAGAAATCTTCATTAAAAAATTTATTTCGTGTGCTAATGTGGTCCAAAGCAGAACATGTCCCAGAGATTTTACGAATGTTCACAGTGGCAGCTCTTGAAGCCGGTTATGCTAAATATGATTAATTGAATCTGACATTTGTGGAAAACATTTCCTAAAGGGTGAATGACAGTCGACTGCAGCACATGGGGGTACATGGAGGCCCTGCCAGGAAATTAAATTAGACTATTATCCTAAATTTCCAACGTTGGTGTTTCACTGCAGTGAAGCTCCCAGGAACCTTTAGAGTAAATGGAGAAAGAAATGATTTTATAGGACCAATTTGAGAATACCCAGCAACATGATAGCTTTTGCTTTGTTCTCTTTTGGGACTTTTAAAAGCACATTAAATGCATTTACTATTTTAAGAACTTACACCTTTTCCACTCGAGTGATAAATTAGAAATGTTTTCTCATGCCGTGTGGCAATCTTTCTTCTTACTTTCTTTTTTCTAAATGTTCCAGGTTTTTTTCAGTGCTCCCACTCCTTCCTCACCTGTCTTCTCAGCATGTATATTTACCTGCACAGAACACTTACACATCCCTGGAAATAGAAAGCATTAGTTTCATATTATCTCCAGATGTTGCATCTAAGATTTATTCCACATTCCGGGTGACGGTCATTAGCAAAATGAGTAGCCATCCCCTCTCCCCCTCCAGTTATTAAACTCAAACATTTGAGGACATTTTTTATTGAGATAAAGTGAAAGGTAAACTGTCACCCTGCTAGGAATGTGCACAAAAGGTGTGTGTGTGTGTTTATTTGTATCAAACTGAATACAAGAAAATTAGTAGTCATTCAAGTAGATCATCTTCTAATGTGGTAGGATTCGAATTCAATACAAACATTCAATGCAAATTTCATTTGAATCCCCACTATAAATCCCATACAGGTCCCATACGAATCCATAATGAAGGTTCGTACAAGTGTATTGAAACATCCAATTTGAATTCAAATGTCAGTCTTCGACTGTTCCGATATTTGATTTGAATTCAAATGTCTGAATTCGGGTGAATTTGTATCAGTTTCAATTGTTACGAATATCCGTGCATATCCCTACATTCTGCTAATATGTTCTATCTCTGAAAGTCAATCAAATGTGGATTAAAATGTAAGGGAGTTCAAACTGGTTTGACCAAACTCCTTTATCCATTCTGAGTTAGAACCAACTTCTCTGAACCTGGGGGTGCTTTGGTTTGAATTTGAATTGATTGATTTGCCTGCCTCAATTAGAACTGGTTTGGATTTGAACCAGTTCAGCACATCTGTAGTTGTCAGTAAATGTTGAACTCTACCGGTAAACTTGCTTAGGTTAATGTTGCAGTTGTGGGATTGCATAATGAAGGGGGGGAAAATAGAAACCACTGCCAGTCAAATTTGGCTGATGCTTTGGCCCCATGACAAAAGCCAGAAAGGCGGAAATGAAACAGAATCAGATTCACTTCAGTATCTACTGTCCATGATTGCATTCACACACAGCAAGAAACAAACAGCTCCAAAAGACACTCTGAGAAGGTAGTGTGTGCCCTTTGTAGTCTCATCTAGGGATGCGCACAAATGGTTTTTTCGTATTCAGTTCATATAGAATGAATGAAAAAAAAAATTGTTCAAAAATAGATCCCCTTCAAATGTTTAATAACAAATCCAATTTGTAAAAGTAAAAGTGAAAGTATTTTACCATTGCAAGGACACTTTTGTTCCCTGTTCCCTTCCACGATTTTCCTTCTGCATCTTGTCTCTTTAGATTGTAAGCCTGAGGGCAGGGACCTGTCTAAGATTAATATACTATTGTAACCTGCCCTGAGGCCTCTGGGTATAGGGTGGGGTATAAATAGAAATAGAAATAAATAATTGAGAGTGTCCCTGTTCCCTCCCACCATTTTCCTTCTGTATCTTGTCTCTTTAGATTGTAAGCCTGAGGGCAGGGACCTGTCTAAGATTAATATACTATTGTGACCTGCCCTGAGACCTTCAGGTATGGGACGGGATAGAAATACAAATAAATAAATAAATTCAAATCCCCACTATGTATCGCCTATTAATCTCCTACATATCCGCTATGTAACCCATACATATCCCCTATCTTATCCGCTCTGAACATGTTAAATTCTAAAACATGTCTTGGTCCACCGGAACCCACTCTGAATCTGCTTTGAATCCACTCTGGATCATTTGCAGATGTGGCAGCTGCCTTCTCACCTCCCCAGCTTCACAAATGTAATGAAGCTTAGTATGAATGTATGAAAACATCCAATTCAAATTCAAATGTTAGTCTTCAAATATACCAATGTTCAATTCAAATACGAATGTCCAAACTTGGATGAATTCATATTTTGTGCACCTCATTCCATTTCTAATCCAGCTTTGCCTCCCACATCCAGATACTGCTGTGGGTTTAATAAGTTTAATATGTTATGGTTTCAACGTGTTCTTTTTTTCTTTTTTCTTTGTAACCCGCCCTGAGACCTTTGGGCATAGGGCGGGATAAAAAATTAATTAATTAATTAAATGACGTGAGGAGGGTCAGACAAGCATGTGAATGAATATCCCATTTAGACACTGACCTCATCCTCAAATAAAAAATAAAGCAGTAAAAAAAAATAAAAGGATAAGACTAGGTAACTGGAGAAATTCTCTAGTCTTATGTAGCTGGCAGAGATAAAATATTGCTCAGAATAAACAGTATTCCTCAAAAAGATAAAGCTCCAAATTTCTGGTCCGAGTTTCAGCAAGACCTCACTTAATTCTGAGGCAGAAAGAAAAAAAAGAGGAAAAAATAAATTTCTTTCTAGTAAATGGGAGAAGGAGTAGGAATACTTTGACAGGTGGGACAGAAAGCTATTTTCTAAGTTAATGTATATCTTTGTGGAAGGAAGAGAATAGAGCAAAATAGATAATAGCATCACTGGTGACAAAATGTTACCTCTCCTGACATTAAAAAGTAATATGTTTTTAGCTTACATCAATGTTATAGGAATCAAAGTGTCTTGGGAAAAAGTTATATTTCCGTGGTATTCCTGGCTGAAATTAATACCCTTGAGTGAAATAGTTTCCTTTGGGAAATGAATGAATGAAGAAGAAGAAGAGTTGGCTTTTCTACCCCACTTTTCTCACTCATTTAAGGGGACTCAAAGCGGCTGACAAACCTTCTGTTCTTCTCCACACAACAGAACACCCTGTGAGGTAGGTGGGGCTGTGAGAGCTCAGAAGAGAGCTGTGACTAGTCCAAGGTCATCCAGCTGGCTTCATGGGGGAGTGAAGAATCAGACCTAGTAACCATCAGCAACCATTCCAAAGGGCATCTGGCCTCCTACGCTGCCGACACTGACCCCGGAGCCGCGGGACTGGAGCATGCAGCTGCCAGTCACCGCACATTTCCAGTGGTGCATGGGGGAGGGGCTTCTGGGGCAGACCGGCCTGATTCCACCCCTCCCAAGATGGTGGCTGCAGGGACATATGTCCCTTCACCTGTCCATGTGCGGAAGCATCCTGCTTCCACACGGATCCAGGCGAAGGGACGGATTGAAGACCTAATTTTTTAGGTCTTCGTTTATATCCGGTTTTCAGCAGCAAGACCCAATTTAGAGATGGCTCTCACATGCCAAAATGCGTAAGCAGCCACCTGGGAGGGTCCCTAAAGATGTCTGCAATGCGGGAGGTAAGTTTTCAAGTGTCTTCTATGTGCCTCTATTGTCTGTTTAAACCAATTTCCGTGGTCAGTGCGGAAACACCCCATACTTCACTGTTGTTCTGCCTTGGAAAAGGGATTTTTCAGTGGAAAAATGTATTTCTTTTGTTTTTGAAACAGTGCAAAACTGAATGCAAGCATCTTCTTTAAAAAAAATAAATGGTTCAGCAGCAAAACAAATAAATGGATGCTCCCTTCTTACAGCAGTTATAGTTGTCAAAAATTAGGACAGCTTCTATTGAATTAGTTCTGAGTTCTCATCTCACTCCCATCATAATCTCTCTTCCTTACACACCACTTCTACTGCAGCTGTGATTGAAGTGAGCCTTCTTACTTGGTCTTGATTAGTGGAAACATTTGTGAACCTATATCAGCTTAGGGGTGTTTGGCCTGGGAAGTCCAACCATGACCTTTAAGATCCAGCTGATAACCAGCTTTTGAAACAGTCCTTCGTCCAAATGTCCTCTTCAGGTGACTGAATCTGTTTTCTCCCTCTTGTCTTCCAATGTTGTTGATATGCATTCAAAAACTCTGCAGTGCACAAACCACGGCAGATTGATAGGCAATATCCAACAGTTCATGACGCATGATGGAATGAAAGGATTTAAAATCATCCCCAAGGACCACTAGATTCTTTGGGTGTTTTTCCACCACGCTCCTTTAATCCAGATCTAAGAAGATCTGGATCTAGGGAATGGGTACTTCCCTTAATACAGATCTAGTAGATCCAGATTAAGGGAAGTACCCAATGTGTTTCCATGGGTGTTCTAGCACCCAATTGCAAAGGGTGTTAGCCTCCCCACCATGGAAACACCAGAGCACCCATTTGGAAATCTGGATCTACCCACAAGGGGTCTGCCTGTCACCCCATTCATATTTGTTATACATATTTGTATGCATTTCGTACACATCCCGTTTTGTCCTGTACTATCAGCTCAAATGCGTACAGATACATATGGGATTTGTACAGACACATATGCAATACATGCGTATGTTATGGCGGATCCGGCTTACTCCATGAAATGCGAGGGCTCCGGGAAATGGGGAGCAACAGCAGATTGCTGCTGCTCCTGAACGCCGGCTGTTACAAAAGTTTTCCAGTTATCTGACTGGCCCAGATAACCGGGGATCAAGCCATGTGTCTGGCCTGACCCTGAGGAGCTAGAAAATGGGGGAGGAGGAGAGAAGAGGCAGGAGGTGGTGATCAGCTGGAAGAGAGCGATTTATTTCTCTGCAGAGCTTTAAATAGGCCACCACAAGAGGGGCAGAGAAGGAAGTGATGTCAGGACATCATTCAGGGAGGCGATAGGTGGAGCCGCATCAGGTGAGCAGGTCAGAAGTCCTTCTGATGTCACATCCTGTGGCTGGAGGTGGGGAAAACCCTCAAACTGGAAAAGAAGACACCATGGGCACCATGCGGCTGCGGAGCCATTATGCCCCAAGGCTAAGAGTCCAGCCCCCTGTTGGTGCTGAAAGTGTACTACAAGCTTATGGAAGCAGGAAGATTATTTTTACTCTGAAGCTTGTGAAGCCAGGGGAAAACCTGTGAAAACCTTTGTGGTTACTACAGTATGTGCACTTTTGAATCATTCGAACAGATGACTTGGAACATTCAAAATTCATTCAAATATTTAAATTCAAATGTGTAGACATTCTATTCAAATTCAAATGTCCTTATTCAATCAAATTCAATAAAATTTCTAATGTTTAGAACACTTGTGCACATCCATACTATGTACAAATGCATACAAATAGCATATGGATCCCATATGAAGCTTCATACAAATGTATCAGAACATTTGATTCAAGTTCGCATGTTAATCTTCGAATATGCCAATGTTCAATTTGAATTCAAGTATCTGAATTCAGCCGAATTTGGCTGAATTTTGAATGTTATGAATATTTGTGTGCATCCCTACTACTGAGTGTGGTGGGATGTTGCTCACTGGGTCCATCTATTCCAGCTGTTCAGGTTCAGCAGTAATTGTCCAATAGAACGACTATCCATAATCTTTCTACATATGATGCCTTCCTTTGAAGTCTCCACACAGCTACTTCTTAAGTTCTCTCTTTGCTGCATGGATACAAATAGACATACATGCGCACTCATGTCCAAATGGAGACAGACAGACAGACACCCAAGTCCTGGAGTACTAGGCTTGCCTATTTAATCTCCTCTTCCAGATTCTTTCTCAGCTAACCTCTTTTATTCTCAAGTGTCATTTTAGATTAATTTGTTATGCTTAATCCTTGCCAAATAAATAATGAGCTTTCAAATTAGGCCATATGTAATAAGGCAGGAATTCAATTATTTTTGGATCCATTAAGATTTTACCATGGCATCAAGACCACTTTCTGAAAAGATGATCAACATGCTGAGAAGTTTTTAAAAGCCCCCGTATGCTATTTAAGCGCTGCTTTTGGTTTCCACTGTGCTGGAATGCTGCACTTTTAGACCCAAACACATCCAGCTCTGCAACCTACGTTTCTGTCTTCATTATCTTTAATGAATATTCAGCTTCAAATCCTGTCTCTTGGAGACCCCTCAGTGAATCTCAGGTGGCACCTGGTAATTTGCTCCATTTGTTCTTCGTTAACTGGTGATGTCATACAACCCTACAGAATCCTCCCATCCCACATTTAAATAGCCCATAATAATCCTGGGGACAATATTTTGTGTTAGGGAGGCAATTTTAATTTAACTTAATCTAATTTTTGCTTTTATACAGTGAGTTCAGTTCCTACCAGATTTTGCCTCCTATTTGTCTTACTCTGAACCTTTGATCCCACCAAAGGTTGAAGCAGAAGGACAGCTTGTGGGATTCATTGCTGAACGGTGGTGGTCTGTATGAAGGAGCTCAGAAAGGAAGGCTGTGGCTTAACTTCTCCATATGTCAGAGGTTGCCAGCATCTTGGCACCATCAAAGTTTCAGAGCTCCCTTTCTTCTCTATCAGTTTCCACAGACGTAGCTTTTTTCAGTAGTAGTTACATCATGGCTGGTGGGCCAGAGAGCAAAGGAACTGAAAGATAGTGGCACCAGAGGTCTCAGTGCATAAACCCAACGGTAGGTGAGACAATTTAAGCAGAAGTGGACTAGGAAGATGAGAGTGAATGGAAGCCTGTCTCACTGCAAAACACTTTGTAAGTGTGAGCTGTGGCCCACACAATGCCAGTAAACCTTCATTTGACCCAACTCACAAAAATGTTGAAATGCAGAAGAGGACAGTGGGCAGCACAATGTGGAAACAGTGGGCAGCACAATGTGGACACACACACAAACTTTCTCTGGTGTTCAGTTCAAGTTGAACTGAAGATGGCTTGGTTTAGTTCAATTTTGAACTTAGGACCTTCCTGCACTTGGCCTTATTCTGGAATATATCCCAGAATAGGGGTCTGCTATCTGCATGCTAGTGTAGACTATGGTGGGTCCTAGATGAGACTTTCCAAACCCTGCATTAGCATGCAAACAACAGACCCCTATCCTGAGATATACTCCAGAATAAGGCCAAGTGCATAAAGTGTTTTGCTTTCTTTGAACAAGAAGATTTTGGGTTCAGCTTGAACACCTTTCAATCATAATCAGTGTGTTCACTGGAACAACCCTTTGTTTGGTTTGAATTTGAACTTTGTTTTCAAAGAAGCAGGGCGTTTGCTTCAAACTAGGACCTTTCAAACACCCCTGTTTGATTCAAACCAGTTCGAACACATCTCCATTTCCAAAGTTTCCAGGCCAGAGACGTTTTCGCACGGGGGTGTTTGGAACCCGCAGGAGACAGCCCGGAACGCGGCAAACGCATTGCCGCCGCGGGGCTTGCGATCCGACGTATCCGGAGCTGTCTCTCGCGCGTTCCAAATGTAGAGAACTTTGAAGTGCTCTACATGCGTTCGGGCGCGGACGAACTGCCCGCAGGCATTCGGGAGGAGAAGGATTCGCGCTTGCTTCTCGCTCCCGAACAGCCGCGGGCCCGCCTCCCCCGCCAGCGCAGGTTTGGCAATCAGCTGTTTGACAATCAGCTGATTGCCGATCTGCCTCCGCAGCTGTCTCCGCGCCCCTGGCCGGCCTTTGCCGGCCAAGACAGTTCCGGGCGCTTTTACCGTTCACACACAGGCGCACCGGAACGCGTTCCGGCGCGCCTGTGTGTGAACAGTGAAAGCGCCCGGAGCTGTCTTAAGCTTCCCGCCTGAACGCGTTCCGTTTGGAACGCGTTGCAGTGCGGAAAAGCCTCAGGTTAATCACATGTAGAAAGCAGAGGACAGTAACAAAGACTGGATTTAAACCCAAGTCTAGAAGTGGACAAGGATTCAATTGAATTTTAGGGGTCTTTACATGTGGAATGCTGGTATACCATGACATTCTAGATTGTAACTTGCATACAGAGGTTGGCATAAATATGTGCGTTGGTGTCTTGTTCCTGTCTCCTGCTCTTTGATTGATCGTGCCTCTTCTTTGAACAGCTGGTTTTAGGTTTTGAAAAAGAGGAGGGATGTTGTCATCTCGAAAGAGTAAAGAAAAAGGTACTGTAAAATGGTTTGGAAATAAAAACAAAGTAGGGGAAATAAAGAATATATTGAGACCTTTAGCAAGACTGCTGACTAACTTTAAAAACATCCTGAACATTGAAAAATGAGGAACATTTTGTATTCACCCTGAATGTTTATTTCATTGTTATTTCTGCTGACATAAAAAAAATAGAAAACAGGGGACAAGGTGTTTGAAAGAATAAGATCAAAGAGCATATTCTGATTTCCCTTATAACAACATGAATCACCACCAAGATTTGTCCTTATTCTATCAAGATCTTTTTGGGTTGTTCTCATCAGTTGAAGAATTGTGTATACAAAATTTAACTGTGCTTCACCGGGAACACTTCATGCTTTAGTATGAGGGTGTGTACTTTTCATGCCTCAGCTGGCCTGTTCTGCACCAGCCACCACCAACTCTGACTCCAAAGGGCCTCGGAAAGGTCAGGAATGATAGCTTCTGGCCTTCACAGTTTCTGAGAGGGCACTTGTCTGTGGTGCTCTCTGGAGATCATCTGAAAAGGATTGTCTGTGTTATACCAGAACATGGAGGCAATGCTAACCTGGACAATACCACTAGTCTCAGGCTGTGTTCAGACACAAGAGAAGACTGAATGTGGTCCTTGTGTTTCCAGATCATCTCTAATCCACCCCTTCTAGCACATAATGCTTAGGAAAGGGGGAGGGGCAGACTAGTGTGTGAGCAATCACACTTCTAAGCCTTCTCTTAGCCATCTCAGAAATGCTCCTTCCTTCATTCCTCCCTTCCTCCCTCCCTCCCTTCCTTCCTGGGAACTCCATGGTTTACCCTGTCAGTAAGTACAGGCCAGGGATGTGCACAATTTTTTTTTTGGGGGGGGGGGGAGGTTCGATTCATATCAAATCAAATGCAAGAAAATTTGTATTCATTTGATATGAATGATACAAATTCAGTTAGAATCCCTACTACAAATTGCACATGAATCCCCTACGTATCTCCTATGAATCCCATAAGTATCTGATATGTATCACTAGGCAGGATTCAAATTTGATACAAATGTTTGACACAAATTCAATTAGAATCCCTGCCACAAATTGCGCACGAATCCCCAATGAATCCCATAAGTATCTGATATGTATCATGGCATATCCACTCTGAACACATCAAATCTGAATCCACTTTGAATCTGCTCTCAATCCATGTTGAATCCACTCTGGATCCATTGCAAATGTGACTGGCGCAGCCACTTTCCCACCTCCCCAGGTTCACAAATGTAATGAAGCTTTTGCACAAACATCCCAAAGCATTTGATTTGAATGTCCAAACTCAGATGAATTTGTATGAATTTTGAATGTTATGACCAGGCAAAGCTATAGTTTGTTGAGGCCAGGATTCTTCTGGACTCAGGATCATCAGTGGCCTCTAAACTACTGCAGCTAGCCAGCTGTATCCAGGTATCTCCACTTTGTCTGGCTGTCAAGCTCGAATTTGATTTATTATTTCTGTGTTGCTTTTGGCTTAATCTTTAACTGAATGGCTGCTATTTCTTCTACATTTCCTTTTCCACAGGCCTATTCCAATCCACCTTATCTCCCCACCACACCCAAAGCAGTTCAGGTATCAGAGTCTCCTCTGAACTGAAGGTTTCATGGCACTGGCTTTTGTTAAGACTATTCCCATCTGGGTACCAGCAGCAGGCATTGCTTTGCTGCCCCAGGGAAATGTGAATCTATTGTCGCCATTGGAGCAGAAAACTAGTGACAACAACAACAACAACAATAATGAGGATGAGGATGATGAGCCAGTTAACCATATCGACATTAAAATTCATTATTGAGTCTTTAATGTGATATAATATTAAACAGAGCAAAGTGTTTCTAATTAGCAGTTAAAGACAAAAGACATCATTGCTTAAATTGAAGGACTGGGAGAAATAAACTGATTTTTAAAGAAGTGGCCATATATCAGGATCCTAAAAGTCAAGGCTGAGTTCAAAGTGATGTTGAGATAAAATAGGAGCCATAAAGCTTCTCAGAGCAACCCAGGAAATACGTTGTTTATCTTTGATGATCATATTGCGATCTGAGTTCCTGTGACTTTCCAGATACATTTTTCATGGTTGTTTATGACACTTTCTCCAATTAGCCCAAACCTGAATGCACCATTTCCTTCTCTATGGGTGTTTTTCCACTGTCACTAAAAGTTCCCATTAAGTACCCATTAATGGGGACGTAATGGCATTTTTGTGCCCATTAATGGGTACTTAATGGGAACTTCTAGTGACGGTGGAAAAACACCCTATATTACCCTCATCTGAAGCCTGACAGGGGGACAGACACCAACCAGTCCGAGGTCATTGCCAAACTTTCACAGCTGAATAATAGAATTTGAGTTGATGGACTCGAGTTCTAGCCTGAATTATTCCATAAATAACAATAACAAGCAATATTTAAGGTAATCTAATCAAACCTAACTGCAGGTGTAAGGAACTGGCTCCTTTCAAATCTTGGTTACCTTTTTGAACCCTAAAAAAGGCCTAAAATAGGAAAAAAAGCATCACCAAACCAGTTTCATTTTGAAGTAGGGATGTGCATGAATATTTATGCTATTCGTGGACAAATTGAATAGCGCACACATCCATAGGTCCTATTCATCCCCGAATCAGATTATCTATTATTTGTTGAGGCTTTGGTCAAAGCTTTGGTGAAGGCCAGATGCCCCTGGAGCTCCCCATCCCACCCATGGTCTCCTATCCCACCCGTGGCCTTCAGTTGCCTCACTTACCTTTCATTGCACCACTGCCATGGCTGCACACTTTTCTCCTAATCCTTTCCAGGGGCCTATTCGCACTTGGCTTTATTCTGGAATATATCCTGGAACAGGGACTTGCTGTCCATATGCTAGTGCAGGCTTCAGCAGGCCCAAAGTGAGGTCTGCCAGAGTCTGCATTAGCATGTGGACCACAGACCCCTATCCTGAGATATACTCCAGAAAAAGGCCAAGTGCGAATAGGCCCCAGGTCTGCGCGGACAGCTCCCACTGTGTTCCACGATCTTGGAAGTGCTTTTTCAGCCTCCAAAGAGTGCTGAAATGGGCCTGGGGAGGCCACCGCGGCCTCCCCAAGGGTAAGAGACGGAATGGAAAGGAGGCCACAGTGGCATCTCCGAGCCCATTTCAGGGCTCTGAAAAATCACTTCTGGGTTTGTGCACGCAATGCTCCATCCAGGGATCCCATGGTGGGAGCTGTGTGTGAAGACCCAGAAGTGCTTAGGAAAAAAGTATGTAGTGCAGGAAACGTGACAAAAGGTAAGTGGGGGTGCAGGAAGAGAGGAGTGTGTGGGGGGGTTTCACTTCATTTTGTGTGCAAATATTCACGCAAAGATTCATGCATGAATACAGAGCACAAATGAGAGGGGGGAATCCGGCCAAAGCTGAATATTCCCACATTTGATACAGATCAAATCAAATGTGAGAAATTGGTTTCATGCACAACTCTATTTTGAACCAGTATGTCATGGGGCAGAGTGTTATGGGGGGTTTCTTTTGAACCCTCCCCCCAGTTCATCTTGAGTTCAACCTAAGCCTCTTACTGACAGCAGGCTTAGTCCAATTTTGAATGATATAATGCACATAAGCAGCTAGGTTTTGGCATATACCTGAACAACACATTTTACATAGGAGTTTTTCAGGTCACAAACACCTACATTGCTTAGAACAATCTGAACTCATATCTTCCCTCCCCCACTTCCAAAAAACCCAAAATATCTGTAATGGCAAATCACTTCCCTGTCTTTGCAAAGAAAACTGCATGAATGCACCCATGTAGTCACAAAGATTTAGTCCTGGTTGGATGTTAACAGAGAAAAGCAATGTTTCTGCATGGTTAGGTTGTAGCACTGCTTTCCTTCACTGCCCGGACCAAAGAAAAGAGTGTGACAACATCTTTCTCTTGCTCTCTCTCTTCAGTTCTTTTACCACTGGAGTTTCAACCTTGAAAAACTGCCACATCTGGAAATGACAGCAAATGCTCAAAAGGTTCTTGGCACAAGGTTGCCTTGTGCAGAAACACTTACATTCTGAAAGCTTCTGCCGACCCAACTCTAAGGACAGGATGAAAAAATGTTTATTTAATAAATGCACTCATCAGCAGAAGTGTACAAAGTTTTGGTTCGTATTTGAAAATCCAAACTAATAGTTTGTGTTTGAAGTAGGGATGTACATGAATATTCGTAACATTCATTATTTGTACGAATTTGGATGAATTTGCACATGAATCAAACATTACGAGATTCATACATTAACATTTGGATGAATATGAATGTTTCAGAACATTTGTGCGAATAGTTTCTACATTCGTTAAACTGGGGATACTTGTCGGATATGTATCAATACATCTGTGTTAGTATAGGATATGTATCCAATATGTATCCAATATGTATGCATTGCTATAGGATATGTACAGGATCCCAGCAAGTCCCTGGTGCGTCTCAACGGGCAGTGTAGCACCCGATAGCAATGGGTGCTAGGCATGCTCGCAGTGGGAACGCCAGAGCACCCATGTGGAGTGCCTGTCTGTCCTCAAGCGGAAGACGCGAAAGTGGCACAGAGTGATTGGCTGTCATGTATGTCAGTCAAGCAATGTTTCCAAGGGGGTGCTGGGGGGGGGGAATCTCCAGAGCTGCTACGGAGATTCTTTGAAGTCTGAGGCAAGCCGCTCTGGGGAATCTCTGGAGCCTGGCCCAAGCTCCACGATACAGTCTGTGTTGGTCTTTGGAGCCATCTCCAGAGCTGTCTCGAAGCATTGGGTTTTGGGCACCCACACTCCGAAAAGGTGCCTCCCCTAGAGCCTGCCTCTGGACTGCATTTGACCCGATTGTGGTGCAAACGCATGCCATCTAATCCAGTCTTCAAGGCTGAAGACCGGATTGAAGACACCTTTAATGGGGTCTGTGGAAAGACCAGACATCAGGGCCTTGAACAGGTGTGAACACATCAAGTCCTAATGAGGTCTGAAATGGGAACAGGGTCTTCCTGACTGGTACCTAACTGGTGCCTAATGGGTCCTTAATGGGTCCTTAGTGCTAGTGGAAAAACACCCCTTGTGGAGGACGGAAGGAAGGCAGAGAAGATGTGGTGCAGAATTGCCCCCGACTGCAAAAACGAGAGCAGAGTAACATCTTTGTCACATACATTGGCACGTTGTGTTCTCTAGCCATTGTGGAAGCAGAACACTTTCCCGGCAGTGGCAATATTTAAGACAACCCTGCCAGCAGCTTGAGGCTAGATGTTCAGATCTACAGTACATGCATAAGTGGACTTCATTTTCAGTAGTATTCAGAGTGCGGAAGCTGTACCAAAAAAGGAGGAGAAAGGCTGAATGATTAAATCTTTCATTTTCTCCCAGTTCCCAAATTCCATTTTCAATCAAAGGTGATTTAATTTTAAGAGAGGCCAGAAAAAAGCCATGTTTTTTTCCTAATGAAAAGGCTTGGCATTTAAAAATAGCCCCTGACCTTACATGTAGCATGCATACCTTTCCCCTTGACTCATTTTTCCTGCTAGAGTGCTCCCATAATGTTTTCTTCCTTCGCCATTATTCTTCCTGCCCACATGCTGTGATGCATTTTAATCAACATTTTTAGTCAAGTTCTCCTAACGCCTCTTTTATACTTGCCTTTTCAGTAGGCCTGGAAACAAGAGGAAGCAGTTTGCCTCTCCTCCCCTCCCCTCCCCTCCCCTCCCCTCCCTTCCTTCTCCTCTTCATTGAATGTATTTTTGAGGTACTTGGAGATGCAAGTTCTTCATTTCCTCTAGGATAGAACCTTTGCTGTGCAGTCAATTTGAGAATTTGTTCTGCAAATATGGAATCTGGTTACCATGATTTTGAAGACCACAGGGTCTGAATCCTTAATAACTAGCCTGAGATTGAAGCAATGTTCCTCCTCGTCTACTTGCAAAACCCACTTTTACTTTGAAAGGATTTTTAGCAAGTACCATTGCTGAGCAGGTAGGCAGGTAGGCTTATGGAGATAAACTTGGAAGATTTGTCTAGTGGTTAGGGAGCCAGACTCTTATCTGGGAATACTGGGTTTGATTCTGGCTGGCTTCATGGGGGAGGGCAGAATTGAACCCCCATTTCCCAGATAAGAGTCCAGCTCCCTAACCACTAGACCAAACTATCTCATGGAGGCGGGATGTGTTACATATATGTGTGTGTTTCCAAATATTGTTGGGCTGGCATTTTCACTAGAGTGTTGTGAGCAGAGATGTGCCCAAACTCAAATGTAGTGGTTTGATTAAAATTGAACCAAACTAACCTTGGGCTGCGTTCACACCTACATTTTACTCCAGCTTTCAGAATGAGAGCACACATCAGCAAAGTGACAAGCTAATTTCTTTTAGCATTATCTAACTCAAAAACAATCCACCTTTGAGTTAGATAATGTAGAAAGAAAATGACCGTTCACTTTGCTTATGTGTTCTTCCATTCCGAAGGTAGACTGAAGCTGGATTAGAACCTAGGTGTGAACACAGACTTGGTCTGGTTCAGTTTGAAGTGGGTTTGTATATGAGCCAAAGAAACCACCTGTGAACCATCTTGGTCCACTACAGGGATGTGCATGAATATTCTAAACATTCTAAATTTGATTGAATTTAATCAAGTGTAGACATTCTAATTTGAATAGAATGTCTTCACATTCAAATTTAAACTTTCAAACAAATTTCAAATGTTCCAAAACATTTGTTTGAATCGTTTTAAACATTCAAATGTACAGATATGTATGTATTACATACATATCTGCATGAATCTCATACATATAAATATAAATAAATAAATAAATAAATAAATAAATAAATAAATAAATAAATAAATAAATAAATAAATAAATAAATAAATAAAATATCTGTATGCATTTGCACTGACAGTACGGGGCAAAAACAGGATGTATACGAGGATAGAACGGGATGTGTACGAAATACGTACAGATATGTACAACAAGTACGAATGTTGTCGACATTTGTATTTTCAATATGAATGTTGTCAACATTCGTATCTTCAGATTCAAATCTAACATTCAAACAAATAGATTCAAATGTATTCTATTCAAACTGGAGTTTGTCACACTCAGATTCTAAACATTTGAATCGAATCAAATGTTTGGATATTCGATTCAACTTGAATTCAAATACACCCCCCCCCCAACATTCATGCACATCCCTAGTCCACTATGGCTCCCCTGGTTCATCAGACCACCCCTCGGTTCAGGTTTTTCAATGAAGAGGATGGTTTGGTTCACATGTGAACACCCCAGTGTGTGACCAACAGCAAACCAATTGACCCAGTTCAGCAAATCTCTAGTTCTTACCTTTTATTCTTTACCTTTCCTCTGGGCTGTCTCCATTCCAAACACAGCAAGAAACAAGGACTGAAATGAGAACAGACAGCTATTAAAATACTTCAAATATGGATGCTTATTAGAATTTAAAACACTGATGACTTATAATCTAAGATATATATTTAATAAAGCTTTCTTTCTTGTTGGCAACGAGACTAACCCAAGCCCATGTGGCTAGAAGCATTTCCATTGCACAGAAAGATGTTGCAGTGACAACAAGGAGTGGGTCCGTTGGATGAGTTTATTCACTGTAAATCCATTTACTGAAACATGTTTATGATCATCTCCTGTGTTACTGTGGTTACAGAGGAGAAGATGCCTTGCCCTGGATTGTGTTGAAACAAAGCAATGAAAGCATCAGAGCATGGTAAAAATGGTCCTAACTTTCTGCACCATTGGCCACTTTTTTGAGAACAGCAATTTCAGTTCTGATTTATGACCAGGGATGTAACCTCTCAAAATAAGCTCTGAGCCATTTTAGTGGGGAGGGGAATTGCAAACCTAGGAATCGAGAAAACTATCTGTCCAGTCTTCTTCCCTTCCAATTCCCCTCCTTTCATCCTCCTTTAAAACAATCTATTGAAGCTTCTCAGCTTTCTTTCTGATATTTTGTCCACTTCCTGAAAGCTTTTGTATATTTGAATCTATAGGCAGCTTCCCATGTCACAACTGGGGTTAAAAGAAGGAAGGAGAACAAAAAGCCACTCAAAGCCTCCTCAGCACATTTCTGAAGTCCTTCCTGCAAGGTAGCTAATGTCCACTGTTTTGTCATTTTCCTTTCTTTTCATATCTAGGAGTATATTCTGCCCAGTTGTTCTAGTGGTTAGAGAGCCAGACTCTTATCTAGGAATACTGGGTTCAACTCCACATTCCCCCACGAATCCAGCTAGGTGACCTTGGGGTAGTCACAGTTCTCTTCTGAGCTCTCACAGGGTGTCTTTTGTGGGGAGAAGAACAGAAAGCTTTGTCATCCGCTTTGAGTCCCCTTATATGGGTGAGAAAAGTGGAGTAGAAAAACCAACCCCTTCTTCTTCTTCTTCTTCTTCTTCTTCTTCTTCTTCTTCTTCTTCTTCTTCTTCTTCCTGTATGTCTCCATCCCTTCATCCCTCTGTTCATCCCTCTGTCTCTCCATTCCTCCCTCCATTCCTCCCTGTTTTCTCCTATTTATGTCGCTATATTTGTTTTCTTATTTGCCTAATTTCTTATTTGAGTAATTTTAGGCTGCATCCAGATATCACTTCCTTATTCTGCTATATTTGAATATTCTGGAATAAAGCACAGATATTCCAGAATATCTGTGCTTCATTCTATAATATCCAAATAACAGCAGAATAAGTAAGCAATGTCTAGATTCAACCTTAGGCTGTTTTGTCCAAATAATTGTCACTTACGGAAAACAGGAGACCGGGCTCCATTGTCCATTGACTTCACTGACTGCATTCACTTTCCCTCATTTGCCTTGGTTGGAGGCTGAACCCACTGGAAGCCACTTGACTAATGGAAGTCAATGGAAGCCACCATGGACAGAGAAGTTCATGTGATCCCAATTGGATTACATGTACATGCATATAAAAATGGGTGCATTTTTCCATGCTTTGGTTTTATTTGAATTGAGATTGAATTTGAAAGTTTTTCTTTGGACTTCAACTCAAACAACTTTAATCGAACTAGAGATGTGCACAAATGTTTTTTGAACTTCTGTTTGAATTGAATCGAACTCTCAGAAATCCTATTTGATTTGAATCTTTAAAATTCAAATTTAACAAGATTCAATTGAATTTACCAAATTCAAATCTATGAGTTTGAATTTTTAATTCAGATCTTCACATACAAATGACAACACTGTGAATTTTCAATCAAGCCAAAGGATGAACTCAGGAAAGAGGGAAGCTGACCACTTTGACACAGGAATCCCCCTGAGAAAACATAGAAAAAATCAGTTTCTATCATCATTTGTATGGCTGCTTTGAGCAGCTAACCCTTCCATAATTCCTCTCTTTGTCGTACCGACAGTGTTGACTCTGTTTGATAATATTGGCAGAAGGTTTAGTATAATCTTCAATAATTATAAAAGGACAAAGCTAGGTTTTGGTTTCTTTAAAAAAAAAATAAGCTGGTGGTTTCACTGTGTGTTGTCCAGCCATGTTGCATCATTAGAATTTCTAATGAGCACCTCTATTGTCCCAGTTCGCCTCCATTTCCATTCATAAATCCCTTTCGATTCAAATCCCTGTTGACTGTTCCCACTGGCAGGAGGACGCAAGTTTCATTTCAGTTTTGGCTGGAATTCTGCATGATTTATATAAATAGGTTTTTGTTTTTATTAGACGATTTAATTAGGGATATTTAAATTATGAAAGTGATGTCAAATTAATTGGCTGTTAGTTATTTGAGTGGATAATGGGCTCACTTGCTCTCTGATAGGATTTTTAGCGTTGCAATTAGTCTAGAATTTTCTCTCGATATATTGCTGGCCAATTCATCAAATATCAAGGAACATAATCTTCTACAGGAGTTAGTTCTAGGCAGAGAAAATTAGGCTATCAACTTTATGCATGATGAGCTTTATTTAAACACTTACGTATAGCAATTCTGTGCATGCATGTATCCATACCTATATGACACAGGACAGAACAATATGGCTTCAGATACTGTGAGGGATTTTCCTGGATCGGCCTTCTTTCATCTGCTCCTGTCCAGATATTTTGGACTACAGTTTTCACCATCCATTATGAACAGCCATATTAACTTGGACTGATGGGATTCAGTGACCAGATTTGTCGAAAGGGGACAGCTTGTAGGCATCAGACCCACTCCATAGAAGAAGGTCTTGAATAGGGATGTACACAAAGACAATTTCCCCCATTCAATTTGTGTGTGAAGGGAACCCCCCCACCCCCACCCCCACCTTCCTTACCTCCCTTGCCACTGCTGCCACTACCATCACATGCCCATCCGAGCCCAGGTAGGCTTTCGGGAGCTGTGCACAGACACCTCCCATCTGGGAGTTGCTGTAAGGCCTACTTGGGGCCTTGGATGAATGTGCAAATAGCAGCGGAGGATACAGAGGCTGTGGCTCGAACGGGAGGTAAGGAAGTATGGCTGGAGGGCCCAGGAGGCCAGGATAGGCAGATCGAGCCTTCATCAAAGCTTCTATGAAGTTCTGACAACAAATGCTGGACCCATATGATTTGTGACCGGATGGGGGCCTACTAATGTACATCCCTTTTGATTCACCCACAAAGTTCAAAATTCATACAAATTTCATGCACATCTCTAAAATTGAATGTTTTGAATCATGTTATGTCCAGAGAGCACACTTTTGGTTGTCCACTTCACATATCACTTTTCACTCTAAGGAAAGGTTGGGACAAATGGCTAGAAACAGGGAAAGTTCTCTTTTCAAAGTTGCCAGATACTTCCCTCATTCTGA
Source organism: Aspidoscelis tigris stejnegeri (assembly GCA_023333525.1). Taxonomy (NCBI): domain Eukaryota; kingdom Metazoa; phylum Chordata; class Lepidosauria; order Squamata; family Teiidae; genus Aspidoscelis; species Aspidoscelis tigris. The sequence continues at coordinate 21,402,494 of JALMGA010000012.1, read as the reverse complement.
ATTGGAGTTACTCCAATTCGACAGGAAACATTGCTTTAGATGAAGCATGTTGATCTTAAGTGGGATAGAAGGTTTCATTCCTTGATATTTGGGATAGATAGATCCAGAATGAATTAGATAAACTTTAAGATGCATCCACATGTAGAGATTATGGCAGCTCGAGAAATGGCTCAGACATGGCATGTCTATGCACCACCAACTCATGACCAGTTCTAATGATTACTCCATTGCTTGGTTTTAGAACTCTTTAGAGAAATCCTGAAGCAGATTTACCTTGAGTTTTCTGGTGGCCTCAGTGAGAGCCAGACATTGGCCTGGAAGCCAATAATATGGAAACACTGTTTTCAAGTTCTCTGACTGTTCTGATAGCATGTAAGCATGGATGGTGCACTATAAACAGAACAATATACAAGTGGATGTGAGGGGTGTGCATGAATGTTCAAAACATTCAAAATTTTGTTAGATTCAGACCCTAAAGGTTCAATTCAAATTGAATGTTCAGATATTCAATTCAAATCGAATTGAATGAAAAAAAATTCCCCATCCCTAGTGGAGGCATTCTTGCCACCAGAACTGCTCCAGACTGGCCCAGTCCTGCTGGACTGGCCCAACTAGTTAAGTGGGGAAGTGACCACCTAGTCACTTCTAGAAATAACATAGTCAAAATAAAGGCCACTATATATTAAGGGATCTGCAGTAAATTGACGACAACATTCATTTCCTTGTGAGCTTAGCACAGCTTGCCATGAAGTAACCAAGACAACTTGACATTTCAAAGGCAGGAACATGAGAAATAACACCAACTGTTACTTAAATTCTTCCAAAAAATTCTCTTTGCAACATGTACCAATTACCAGCCATGTCCTGTGTACTTGTTTTCCTTTACAACCTTCATTTTTCTTCTTCTTCTTCTCTAATTGTTTCAAGAAGCTTGATCCTGGGTGCAGAAAACACTAGCCACCAAGACTTTTCTGATATCATGTGCGCACATATCCATGCATGCACATACAAGCATATCCACTCACCTAGATACCTGTATTCCAACAAAAATACAGAAAACAAGTCCTATGCTAGTTTACTCCATGCTTTTTCAGTCTGATCTGCTAGATATCACTAGATAAGAAAGAAAGAAAGAAAGAAAGAAAGAAAGAATTTATTACTAAAGCCTGCCTCAGAGCACATGGTGATCAGAGCCAAAACATCATACCATGTCCCCATTTCACAATTAATTGCTTTCAAGAGAATAAACCTTTCCAGTCTTTATTAGGACTGTGCATGAGTATTTGAAGGTATTCATAACTGAATTCAAATCTAATATCCATAAATTTGAAGATTTGAACGAATTTTGGATTTTGGATTCGTTCATTTGAATTATCTGGACATTCGTATGTGTATGGGTTCATGCACAATGCCAGCCTACAGATACACATCTTTCCCACATCTGTACACATTTGTGCAGATCCAAACAGGAAGAAAAGAGATTGCATACAGGATGCTTACAGGATGCATACGGACATGTATGGATGCATACAGATGAGTATGGGATGTGTAACAATGCATACGGGCACATACGAATGTCATCAACATTCGTAAGTGCAAATTGAAAATCTGAACAAATAGATTTGAATTTGCTTAATTCGAATTTTGTTAAATTCAAATTTTAAAGATTCAGATTGAATTGAATTTTTGGATATTTGATTCAAATTGAATCCCAAAGACTGCATTCATGCCCACCCCTAGTCTTTATCTTCCTTTCCAGTCTGAGTCCACCAGCCAGTGTCATGCTGGGTAAATTAGGTAAATGAACAAGCAAATACATAATTATTATGAATGAGCAGCAAAGTACAAAGAAAAAACAACACAGAAACCTCATCTTTACTTCTTCCAAAGCTATCAGATGATCAAAAAACCTCAGAAGCGTATAATAAATCTTCTCAATATGCAATAAATCTACTCAATATGCAATAAATCTTCTCGATATACATTAAATCAACTCAATGTACGTAGGACTGGATGCAAATATATCAGCAAAGTTTGTTTCTTCAAAAAGACATTTTCAAGTGTCGAGGAATTTATTTATTGTGAAGGAAAATTGGGGACTGAACCTAGCACCTAACTATGCACTAAGACCTTTGGTTTGGTCCTTGTATGAATATACTTTTGCCTACAAGTATTACTTTGTCTTGTGTGTTTGGTAGCTTTCATGAAGCAATCTTATAACTTGGCCTTTTGGATGGTGGGGTGGTTGTTAGATGTTGTGGTGGCACCATTCATGGAATCATGGCTGATTCCTCTTGACTCCATGAACAACTTCATGACATTTTCTTGGTGAAGACGTAAGTTTCCTTGATTCTGTTTCTCTGGTGAAGGATGTCTTAGGGAGGTCCCTCTGTTGGAGCAGGCTCTTCTCATAGCCTTGGCAAAGAGATTGGTAGTGCACCGAGGACCTCCTTACCTTCTGTGCACAGAAGCAGCAAGCCCATACATAAATGTTGCACATTTCGCCAGAGCAAGGGCCTGGATCAGCAACACATGACTTCGACACCACTTCCTATGCACCAGATATTTTGCATCTTGGGGGATCGCTGAAGCCCCTCCAAGTAGTGGTATGCACAAATGCAATTTCTGACATTCAATTCAATTCAAATCAAGTATTTGAATGTCTGAATTTGTACAAATAGGAAAAAAGAATGCATTCAAATTCAAACCAATTCAAATACACTTGTATCTATTCATATGAATATTCAATTTGTATTTGCATCCAGTTCTACCTACATTGAGTTGATTTAATGTATACCGAGCAGATTTATTGCATATTGAGTAGATTTATTGCATATTTGATGATACAAATATCAATAACATGCATATGTGTCCATACGTATCTGTACACATCCATATGCATCCGTCCACATTCGTATCCATCCCATTTTTATCCTGTATGCATCCTGTTTTTGCCCCATACATGCAAATGTGTATGGAGAACTAATAAGATGCGTACGGATATGTATATAATGCAAACATATCCTTACACATACAAATGTCCAAATAATTCGTACAAATGATTCAAATTTGTTCAAATGTTAAAAAACAAATGTATAGACATTCAATCAAATTTCAAATGTTTCAAATATTCTTGCACATCCCTACATTTTGCGCATTCCTTTTCTTTATCACACCACACCAGAACCAGGGGGCATCTATGACAATGATGGGTAGGAGAGTCAGATCCGACGAGGGGAAGTATTTCTTGACCCAGGGGCTCATTGGTTTATGCCGGAAGAGGTGGTAACAGCTACCAATCTAGGTGGTTTTAAGGAAGGGTTAGACCAGTGGTTCTCAACCTGGGGGTCGGGACCCCTTTGGGGGTCGAATTACCCTTTCAGAGGGGTCACGACAAGTCTCCCGCCGCCCTTCCCTCTCACTTCCCAGCTGCTCTACCCCCGTGGTTGGGGGTCTCCACAACATGAGGAACTCCATTAAGGGGTCGTGGCATTAGGAAGGTTGAGAACAGCTGGGTTAGACCAATTTATGGGTGACAGATGTACCAATGGCTATTAGAATGAATGCCTAGGTACATCTTTCAGGCTGGGGGGGGGCAAGCGGGGCACTTCTAAGGCCATTTGCTGGGATGTGAGAGCAGGAAAAGTTTTGTCCTTGTTTCTGCTTGAGACGTCCATGAGCATTTGGTGGGCCACTGTGTGCAACGGGATGCTGGACTAGATAAGCTGCGGCCTGATCCAGCAGGGCTTCTCTTATGTTCTTCTTCATTAGAAAATTGAGGAACCACACGGCTTATGTATAGAATCTTCTGCTTTTTCTGGTTGTGCTCATTTTGCTTTGCATCACATTTAGCTGGAGTTTGCTATTTTGTGAGTCATTTCCCAGTCCCCAGAATCTCCTTCTCTCGGTTTTGTCACCCTTTTCAGTTACCTTTATCAATTTGCAAAATGTTAATGGAAGGAATACATAGCTGCTATTCACATCAGTCCTGCTTGGCTCATTTTTCAGGCCACCACGCCCCACCCCTGACTCTAACATTATGCGGCAGCTCCTTTGAGCATTCAAGCACCAGTCTCCTGCCCCCCCTGCCCCAATATCTGAAGGAATCTCCATGGCTTGGGACTAATTCTTTCCTTTATGTACAAATTCTGCTGCCAGTGTGAAAAATGGCCTGAAGGCTTAGCATTTGGATGCGAAGAAACAATTCAAACCATGCCAGCACACAAGCATGAACCTTATGCTGACAGCTGATGGATTGGTGCATGAAGAAAGAGTCTCTGGGTGGACATCATATGTCACTGAAGGGGCAGCCCGCTATTCTCCTGGAGCCTTTGCTAGTGGCTCATGAAAGAGAGGAACGCTCGGAATCTCTAAATTTTAGAGATCATTACACAACAGCAAATTGGACTCCAATCCCTCCAGCAATCCATCAGCCGCTGGCTTCCCTCCCAAGGTCTCCCCTCTCCATCTCACCCAGCTTCCCCCTGTTTTATTTTGGTTAACAATGGAGGACATTCTAGGCCAGGGAGGGTAAGGGGGGGGGTGCAGTGAGTTGCAGCCATATCAAGCAGCATCCGCATAGCAAAAAAAACCCCTCAAGGTATTGCATAGGCAGCAGCCTCGGCATTTATTTATTTTGTTTTATGTCTTAGTTGCACAGGACAGGACACGAAGGGACTGGATGGGATGGGATGGCATAGCATGGAATGGAATGGAATGGAAGAGGAGGGGAGGAGGAAAGAAAAGAAAAGAAAAGGAGGGGAGGGGAGGGAGGGAGGGAGGGAGGGAGGGGAGGGGAGGGAAAGGGAAAGGGAAGGGAGGAGAGGAGAGGAAGGATAAAGGAAAGGGAGAGAGGGGTTGGAGGGAGGGGAAAGAAAATGGAAGGGAGGGAGTGGAGGGGAAGATAAGGGAGGGGAGGGAATAAAATATGATATAATAGGACAGGAAAGTTGGTCATCTGCTTGGAGATTGCAGGAAAAGTGGCTGGGCTTCCTTATGCAGTTGGTTGGCTACAACTGATAGACTATATTTTCTATAAAATGAGAAAGTGCCCACATTTGTTTGTTAATAGTAAATGTAAGTTAGTAAGTTTAATGATTAGTCAAATGACCATGTCATACAAAAGTTTAAAAACAATGGCACGGTGATAAGTTCAAATATAAAACCCAAACATTGTTACTAATAAAATGGCTATATGGTATCTAATTAAAATCAAATTGAATGTTCCTCCCTTGAACCTTTCCGTTGATCCTGTACAAGGGCACGAACTCCAAAAGGTTTCACAATGGACAGAGTGACCCCTGGGCTGCAATCCCACTTAAGTTTTTTTAAAACAAACCAAAGCTAAACCTGATGCAAACACACATCCTGGCAGTTCCCCCCTTTTTAAATTTTATTTTAAATCAGTCAACCCCAATTCTGATGTCCCTATAGAAAATGCTTTAAAAAACATTGGGGAAAGCGAATCTTTTCCTCTCCACTCTTTGCCAGCCAGGGTGCCCACCCCTCTCTCCTGATTGGGTTTGATCCTGCATTGGTGTGGCCAAGGATGGGGAATCCCAGCTCCCTCTCCCCTCCTGATTTTGCTGCCATCGTTTGCTTCCCCACATCAAAGCCAAACCTTCAGTGAGCATGACCCATGGGGATCGCTTACGATGTTGTGAAAAATCACTTCTCTAAGCCTACTTGCCCCCTTCCCTGCACTTTCTCCTTTATTGCACCTTTCTCCCACCCACCGTGGTTGGTTCACGCAGGTAGGAGCCAGCCAAGCCGCCTTTCCCCAGCTGAAAAAGGAGAAAGTGAGGGGAAAGTGTGGGTGGGATATGAAACTTGTTATCAGTGAGAAGTGAAGTGGGTGAAAATGCAACTTTTTATCCATCATGAAGTGGCCTGCCAAGGGAAAGAGGGTGGTGGTGGAGGCTTGAACACTTTAAACTCCTCTGCAAAGGTGGGATGGTAAGCCAGGGGCTGTCCTACCAGGTGAAACCCCGCCTGTTTCATGACGCATCTCCCCCCAATACTGTGGCATTGTTCCCAAAGGAATAAAGATAAAATGTTTTAGCAGCAAAAACGTGAGTGAGAGCTGTTCTTTCAGGTGTTTTTTATTGCAGTTTTTAGCTGTTTACCCCTTGGAAAATGCAAGAACCCAATCTGTATTAGGGTAGCTCTAGGATAATCGTTGACTGCCAGGTCATTTTGTGTTTCTATATCCTCACCTCTCTGCTCAAGGAATGTCTTGGACTTTATTTATTTGAATTCATTTGAATTTTTAATCCTGCCCTATACCCAAACGTTAAAAACCAGTGAGCATATAAAATGAATAGATGAAACCATAACAATGCCTGAATGTGCAGAGGAAAAGTTATTCCTTGTTTAGTCAAAGGCCAAGGTGAAGATATGTGTCTTCACTGCTCTCCTGAATGAATAAAGTCTTTCAGTCATAAAATCGTGGTGTCTGATGCACCTCTGGAAAGAGACTATTCCACAATCTGGGAGCCATCACTGAAAAGGCCCTATCCCAGGTGCCCAACGCTTTTGCTACTTAGGGTGGTGGTACAACAAGGAGGGTGTCCCCTCCAGATCTTGGGGCAGGCCAGTATGAAAGATGTTCCTTTAGATATTTGGGCTCCAAGACATTTAGGGCCTCATAGGTTAAAGTTCGTACCTTGATTTTGTTCCTAAGCATCCCAGGGCTTGTAATGACAGATCCAGATGAGATATATGGACTGAAGGTTTCACCAGCCAAGATGTACTATTGTGCTAATACTAAAAATGAATATGGTAAGAAAGCTTATCGGTTAATCTCCTGGACGAGACTTGCAATAAACCTCTTTTCAGAATTCATTTGCTTCTCAAATTTTATTTCTCAAGGTAATAGAAAGACATTGATTTTATCTGTCTATCTGTATCTCTGTCTGTCTGTCTATCCCTACCTAGCTACCTACCTAGCTACCTACCTACCAACTATCTACATCTACCAACCTACCTTCCTTCCTACCTACCTTCCTACCCACCTACCTACCTACTTATACCTACCTACCTGCCATCTATCTATATCTACCCACCTACCCCAATCATTCGTATCTTCAGATTCAAATCTAACATTTGAACAAATAGATTCAAATGTATTGGATTCGAATCGGATTTTGTTGCATTCGGATTCTAAACATTTGAATTGAACTGAATGTTTGGATATTCAATTCAATTAGAAATAGAATGAAGAAAACTTTGCCTTTGTCTTCTGCTTGAGATGTCCAGAAGCAATCAGTAGATGAGATGAGGGACTAGATGGGCTGCAGCCTCTGATGTTCTGATGTTCTTATCTTCATCCACCCGTCTTTAACTTATCCCCCCCTGAAAATTTCAAACAGCATTATGAAGCACGATCTCCTAAATTAGATTCTTAAAAGTAAATAGCAGTATAACTTGAAGCCATAGCTGTTTTGTTGACACAACTTGCTTGTGTCTTGTTCTTGTACAGAATGTACAAACTTATTTTTCCTCCATCAATTTATTTTCTTCTCCGACCTTTCCATTCAAAAGAAAAATGCAATGATGCAACTCAAATGTGGTGGCTTCCTTCTTCTTCCTTTGCATTACACTGCTTAAAAGTGAAAGATTTCCCTGCGCGGGAAAATCTGCTGTGACCCATTTGTGCATGAAACTCAGACTTTGATGCTCTCGCCATGTATTTGTACCTAAAATGGGTAAGCATTAATGTGGAATGAATTTTCAGCAACTTGATGGTATATTTAGAAGACACTGTTGCATCTATCAGCTTGGGACAGTTCTGGTGATGGAAAAACCCAAAATAATAGACCACACTGAAGCCCCAAATCATGGCATTCTACGAAATCTACTCTACTCTTTGGGTAGATTGACCACTGCCACTACAAAAGAACTGAATTCCACATGTGGCATGTGCTTGTGCTCTAAAGATGTGCTGAACTCATTTGGTCAATTTGCAATTTGCACAGTGTTTGCATGGTTTGCATGAGGACCAATCCACCCAATTGTCTGTAAAATCTCAGTTTGAATTGAACCCAAACAAAGGGGGTTATAATGAGCCATGCAAACCATATTGAAGCAAATGGTTCACTTTAGCTCACATGAGAAACAAACCACCCCATGGTTCAAAAACTGAACTGAACCTGAACCAAGGTTTTTTGGTTCAATCAGAACCAAACCACTGGACTTCAGTTAGTGCATATCTCTTATGTACTCAGACATGGGATGATGGGCTTACCATGGTTCACCTACGGGCTGTCCTGTGGTTGCACCCATAGCTGGACATGTTCACAACTGTCCATTCTGATCAGATGGTAGAATTAATTACTCTTTCTAGCAGGCCCCATGGTTCTTTGATTGCACTCTTCAACGCCCAATGGAGTAGCTAGAAAACATAGGGGATACATAGGGATATGTAGAGTATTAGTAGGGGATACAGAATTATAGAGGATTCGTAGGAGATACATAGGAAATTCGTAGTAGAGATTCAAATTGAATTCATATGGAACATTTGTATCAAATTTTAATCCTACCACATTTGAAGAGGATCTATTTGAAGGAATACAGATTTTCTTGCATTCAATTCAATACAAATTGTGCACATCCCTAGCAGCAACATAAATGGACCATGGCTCCTGAATCAGGGTGAAGGTCCCAGCATGCTGCAGGATTGTTCTCTGAGCTCTCACAGGATCCAGTTCATTCCATTCCATTCCATTCTATTGAAGAAGAAGAAGAAGAAGAAGAAGAAGAAGAAGAAGAAGAAGAAGAAGAAGAAGAAGAAGAAGAAGAAGAAGAAGAAGAAGAAGAAGAAGAAGAAGAAGAAGAAGAAGAAGAAGAAGAAGAAGAAGAAGAAGAAGAAGAAGAAGAAGAAGAAGAAGAAGAAGAAGAAGAAGAAGAAGAAGAAGAAGAAGAAGAAGAAGAAGACAGTTCATCTGTTTCAGTGCAAACTTGTTGCCTTCCCAGCAATGTAAATGGAGGTAACATTACTGGCAGAGCGAGTGAGCAAGTGAGCGAGGTTACTTTCCCATTCATCCCCTCCTTGTCCATGGTGGTCAGGGGAGGAAGGGATGAATGGGAAATAACCTCGCGCACTCGCTCTGCCAGCGGGCGGATGAGGGGATATTGCAAAGCTCCTCTCGCCGCCATCGCCACCACAGTTCCTGCCATACCGTGGGGACAGGCAGTTACAGTTTGGATCCGCATGCCCCAAACCACATGGGGACACTTTATTCCATGTTACAACAGGGATTTTTATCACAGGTATCCAAATTGTATCAGCTGGCTTGCCTGCAGACGTGCCCTATGGCAAATCAATGAGGGGGTTACAGATCAGGTTCACCACAACGTCTGAATAGGGATGTGCATCAGCTAAAAAGTGCTGGTTTTTTTGCATATAACTGAATGCCCTTGTTCGGTTCAATTTCAAACTTTTTTCTTTGGTAGTTAAGGGGTGGGAACACGTGGTAGGGCCTTCTCAGTTGTAGTCTCCAGGTTATGGAACAGTCTCTCCTGTGCAATACATCAGGCACTGGTGAAGATGCACTTCTTTTCCCTCGCCCTGGTTTAAGGGAACCACCCCCCATGCCTCTGTTTTAGTCTTTTTTTTCTTTTTTCTTTTTGCTTTTGTTATGATTTCATTACGACCCACCTCAGACCTTTGGTTAGGGAGCCAGACTCTTATCTGGGAATACCGGGTTTGATTCCGTGCTCCTCCACAAAGCCAGCTGGGTGACCTTGGGCTAGTCACAGCTCTCTTCTGAGCTCTCACAGCCTTACTTACCTCACAGGGTGCCTGTTGTGGCGTAAAGAACAGAAAGTTTGCCAGCAACTTTGAGTCCCCTTAAATGGGTGAGAAAAGTGGGGTAGAAAAGCCAACTCTTCTTCTTCAGGTTTAGGCAGGATAGATAGATAGATAGATAGATAGATAGATAGATAGATAGATAGATAGATAGATAGATAGATAGATAGATAGATAGATAGATAGATAGATAGATAGATAGATAGATATTGAACCACCTCCAAATCTCAGATCAAACACCTCTGCCCAGTTCAAGTTGGAACACGCAGGTTCTTTGGTTCAAACTCAAAACCTTTAAACACCTCTTTTGATTTGAACAGCTTCAAACCCCAAACCATTTTGGCACGTTGCTGTTGGAAACTGTGTAATCAGAGTTACAATTGTGCTTGTTAACTGAACTATATTTTTTTTGCCTTAAAGCAGTTGGTGCTTTTTTATGGACTCCTTCTTCAATCCCTGGGTTGGACAATGCCTTCACCACCAGTTACTAGTCCCTGCATCCAATCTGGATTGTTGATTACACCAGCTGTCATGCCTGGATTTTTTAGTTGTTGGGTTTTTTTTTTGCCTTGGATCACACCACCAGGCTATCAGTCCAAAGAACTGCATGGCTGTATTTGCTGAAGATTTAATTAAGCAAGAAGATGTTTATCTTTGCAGGAAAGCAAAGCCTAGCTGTTTGCTTTTACGGTTGTTCTGTTCTCAATTCTTTATTTCACCTCCTTTCTTTTCTTTCTTTCTGTCTTTTTTCCCCCAAGAACAAGATGAACTTCCCTCTAATTCACTATGGCATTCTTACTTAACTTTCGTTAAACATTCTGCGCCTTGTTCTAAGTGAAGGAACATTGTGATGGTAAGTAGTACATTAAAACCCTTTGTCAGAGTAAAGGAAGTCATAAACAGATAGGAAAGTTTGCAATTATACCACTGTGATTTAGTGCAGGGACTTGTAAAAATGGCTTCAGTAGGAATCCTGCTGGGATTTTATTAATACTTGAAAGGCTAACTGATACTGCGAGGAAATCATCCCACCAAACTGTGATCAAATTCAGAGTTGCCCTTAAATAAATAATAGTAATAATAATAAAACAATTGAATAATGCAACTGCTGAGAAATGAAAACAAGGAGTAATATAAGGTGAAGTCATTTCTATGATGCCTTGGCACTTTCACTGAATTCTCTTTTTCCTGGCATTTTTAATTGGATGCAAGGTTACAGGATTTCTGTTCTTTTTAGTATTATTTGCCAAGGTCGGGTATCTGAGGCTCAGTGGTAGAACAAAATGCCTGGGTTGCTGGTTCAGCCATTCCTCATGAATAGAAAATGACTGACTAGGGATGTGCACGAACATTCTTAACATTTGAAATTCATGCAAATTCATCTGAATTCAGACATTCAAATTTAAATCGAATGTTGGCATATTCGTAGATTGATATTCGAATTCAAATCAAATGCTTCAGAACATTTGCATAAAGCTTCATTGCATTTGTGAACCTGGGGAAGAAGGAAAGCTGCTGCGGATTCAGAGTGGGTTCAAAGTAGATTAATAATGGGCATTCAGGGCAGATTTGATGTGTTCAGAGCAGATATGTAGTGATACATATAAGATATGTAGGGGATTCGTATGTGATTCACATCAATTCCACATGTGGCATGGCCTTGTGCTCTAAAGATGTGCTGAACTCATTTGGTCAGTTTGCAGTTTGCACGGTATTTTCATGGTTTGCATGAGGACCAATCCACCCAATTGTCCATAAAAACCCAGTTTGAATTGTACCTGTAATTCCCTTCCCATCCCGTGGACAGGAAGGTTGTACGATGAATTAACCTTGACTAGCACTCGCATTTACAATCACTAGTCAACGTTAGCCTACCCTAGGTATGTGCACAAATATTCAAAAATCTGAAAATCCAATTAGAATCCAACAAATATCAACATTCAAATTCTGATCAGATTTTGGATTTTTGAAAATGGAATACAGATATTTGAATAATTCAAGTGAATGCATTTGTATATTTCATAAACGAATTTTGGAGAAAATTATACAGATTTGTGCTTATAATACAGGATGAAAACCGGATGCATGCAGGATAAAAATCGTGCAAATTCGTATAACGAATATGAATGTTGTCGACATTCATATTTTCAAATGTGCGGATTGGGATAATCCGGATTCGATTCGGATTTTTGGAAATTTGGATTTTTTTCCATTTGAATTGAATCAAATTCTTGGATATTCTATTCAACTTTAATGCAAATGCAAAAAATACATTCATACACACCCCTAGCCTACCCTCCGTGTGATCGAACACTTACCTGTGCTTGATCTCTGGGGTACTCCTCTTCTGGGCGCTGCCAACTTGACCGTGGTGCCCTCTGCAACTGCGCCTGTATCAACAATGTTGCTATGATGCTTGGATCAATGAGCTTGTGGTGCATAAAATCGTGCACCACAGCTAGCTCATGATAGGTGAACATCTGGAAAGGCAGGGGGTGCTTGTTAGAGATGTGAATGAATGTTGCTGTTTTTTGACATTCCATTCGAATCGAATACCCAAAAATCTGATTTGATTTGAATCTCTTAAATTCAAATTGCCCCTCCATTTCCTTTTCCTTAAAAACACCTTGGAGGAGGAAGATAATCTTGAGTGTCCTTGGTTTAACACCTAAAAAGTGAGAGATCCCAGATAATCATGATCAGGCTCATAAAATGGAACAGGGTGTACAGTTGGCTGATATGTTAGGTAATTAACCAGTGCCCCGCGCTCAATTTAACAGTTGGACTGCCGCTCATAAAACAGCCCATACACCTGGGGATTTATTTATTGCTGGGTATTTCAGTTGCAAGAGTATAACATATTTTGCAAAGTATTATTCCCTCACACAAACCTTCCAGGAATTAATGGCCACACGGGATTAATTGCCTATATCTCTAGTTTTCCTGTCTAATAATGGGAATACCCTTAAGAGCCCATAAAGGGGGGAAATGCCCATATAAAATAAATTGATAAACAGTTAGCATTCCTCCAGCAAGTGCTGATGGCTCTCGGCTACTACCATGAGGAAAGCTGTAGCAACTAAGAAAATGCCATAAATTGCCCTGATTTTGGTCCAGACATCAAGGTAGGGGGCTCCTGGCTGCACACTGGTGTAATCTAAGGGAACCCCCCCTTAACCCCCTCTTAGACCACTCCCTGGAGGCAAGACCACCTGTAGATCACAGCAACATACAGAAGGGAGAGTCCTTGGAGACTTCCTTGTCTGATATACCAGCTAGTGAAGAACTGACCTAAAGCATGCAACCAATACTTCTAAAGAACCTGGTTGTCTTTTGAATTGTCCTTAGTTTACTGTTGGTCTGAATGACAGTTTGGTCTCGTGGTTAGAGTTCTCGATGCTTATCTGAAGGTCTCCTGGTTTGATTCCACATTCCTCCATGAAGCCAGCTGGGTGGTCATGGGCTAGTCACAGCTCTCTCCTGAGCTCCTACAGCCCCATCTACCACACAAGGTGTCTGTGGTGGGGAGAAAAAACAACCATCTGGGGTATAACAGCCAACTCTCCTCCTCTTCCTCCTTCCATAGAGATGGGGGGGGGAAGGCACTATCTGCATTTTTGCTCTCAGCCTTCAAGGAAATAGTCTCAAGGGCCTTGCAATACATGTCTATGGCTGTGGTCACACCGAAGGTTTAATCCAGCTTCAATCCACATTTGGAGTAAGAAAACACATCAACCAAGTGACCAGCTGTTTTCGTAAATAACTCAGCACATTCACCTTTGGGATAGACAATGTGGAAAGAAAATTACTGGTCACTTGGCTGATGTCTTCTCTTGCTCTGAAGATGGTCTGAAACCAAATTAAATCTTAAGTGACCACAACCTAGGAATACTTTTGAATCAGAAGACCAATTTGATTTTCCTTTTCCCCTGATCTAACAACTAGATCTAAATCGTGCATCCTCATCTCTTCCTTCCTTCCTTCCTTCCTTCCTTCCTTCCTTCCTTCCTTCCTTCCTTCCTTCCTTCCTTCCTTCCTTCCTTTATATTTTTATCCCGCTCTATACTTGAAGGTCTCCAGGCGGGTAACAACATCTAAAATCAAACATCATTAAAACAATAACAGTATGTATTGAAACAATAGCATCTGCAAGTGGGAAGGGAAAGTGTATCCCAATCCGATTTAACTAAAGGCCAGGACAAAGAGGTGTGTCTTCACTGCCTTCCTAAATGTGTACAATATAGGGATGTGCACGGATATTCAAAATTTCAAAAATCCTATTTGAATCCAATGAATGTGGACATCTGTATGCATTTGCACTTATAATACGGGATGAAAATGGGATGCATATGGGATAATACAGGATGCATACGAAATGTATACAGGTACGTATAACATATACAAATGTTGCCAACATTCATATCTTTAAATATTACTCTAACATTTGAACAAATAGATTCGAATGTAGCGGATTCAAATAAGTTTTTTTAGCATTCTGATTTTAAACATTCGAAGTGAATCAAATGTTTTGACATTCGATTCAACTCAAATTGGAATGCACAAAAATAGATGCACGTCAAGGGGGAGACTAGTCCATAGGCTAGGGGCCATCACTGAGAAGGCCCTCTGCTGGGTGCCCAACCTTTGTGCTGCTGAGGGTGGTGGGACAACCCCTTCCCTCCAGATCTTAAGGCATAGGCAGGTCAATATGGGAGTCGATGTTCCTTCAGGTATTTAGGTCCTAAGTCATTTAGGGCATAATAAGTCAAAGTGAACACCTTGACTTGAGCTTGGTAGTGAATCAGCAGCCAGTGCAACTCTTTTAAGACTGGCATGATGTGTGTCTGGCCAGCTGTCCCAGTCAGCAATCTAGATGCTGCATTCTGCCCTAGCTGCAGCTTCTGAATAGTCTTCCAGGGCAGCCGCAGGTAGAGTGTATTACAACAGTCTAGTCTGGAGGTTACTGGAGCATGGATAACTATGGCCAAGTCATCTCTGTCCAGAAAAGGCTTCAACTGGTACATGAGCCATAGTTGGGAATAGGCACTCTTGGCCATGACCTCCACCTGGGTTTCAAGCATCAGCAAAGAGTCCAAGAGCACCCCAAAATTTTGCACCTGTCCCTTCCAGGGCATTACAACCCCATCGAGGACCTGGTGTCCTTCAGCTACACGGAACTGAGACCCTGTGACACACAGGACCTCTGTCTTGTCTGGATTCAGTTTCAATTTATTGGCCCCCATCCAGCCCATTACTGCCTCCGGGCACCTGTCAAGCACTTTAACCGCCTCTCCTGACTCAGATGGCACAGAGAGATAGAGCTGGGTGTCATCTGCATATTGATAGCACCTCACTCCAAATCTCCTGATGGCCTCTCCCAACAGCTTCATATAGATACTAAAAAGCATGGGAGATAGGATTGACCCCTGACGAACCCCGCTAGTGAGTTCCCAGGATATCTTAGTTCTTCAGCACATTCTAACCTTGCAGGCAAGAAGCCAAAGGGCAGATCTGTGACTTTGCCGATGAGGTTAACAAGGGGGAAGTTCTCTGCACTGGAGAGAGGAGGCTGGAAATCACTCTGCTCTAGGGATGTGCAAGAAGATTTGAAAATTCAAATATTCAATTCGAATTGATTGAATGTTGGCATTCAAACTCGAATAAGATTTTCAAAAAACCGATACAGATTTTCGGATAATTCAAATGTGTAGATTCATATGTTTCATTTATGAATCTGCACAAAAATTCTACCTATCTTGCATTTAAAATATGGGATTAAAATGGGATGTATATTGGGTAATATGGGATGCATATAGATTTTTACAGAATGTGCACAGATATGTATAACAGATATGAATGTTGTCGACGTTCATATCTTTAAATATGAATCTAACATTTGAACGTACGAATTCGAATGTTACGGATTTGAATCGGATTTTATGATATTCGGATCTTAAATATCCAAATCGAATTGGATTTTTTGACATTCAAATCTACTGAGATTCGAAAGTCAAAAATATAGTCGTGGACATTCCTACTCATCTCCTGCCCCCTTACTTGGTATTTCCTGCTCCAGTTTACAAACTTACATCTGCACCATCTTCTTTTTGCCATAATCCTCGTTTTCAATTGTTCAGAAGGGTGGACAAATGAATCACTTTTCTTCCTGCCAGATGATTCAGGGGTAATTTACATTCTGATGTTTTGTTCCCCCCTCCCACTACTCCACTCTTGAAAGAGCTTCAAACTTATCAGTCCTTTGCTCGCACACAGATCTGTTCTTTAATGAAGAATGAAACCTTTTCAATATTCTGTCTATGACTCAAGGGTTAGGATGGATAAGAACATCCTGAGTCCGATGTGCAAAGTCCTGATTTATGCTTAACTACAGTTCTTGTTCTTTATTATCTGTCCTCATCACAAAAGATCATGATTTCTTTCTCCCCGGAGGGAGAGTCTTCTATCTTAATCTTCCATTTGTGTGCTTTTGTTGTTTCATCTTTTGCCACAAGTTCTTATTGTCAGGAACTGCAAATATCTTTGCAGGATTTGTTTTGCTCTGTGTCAATTTTAGCATGTAGATTGTGTTTTGCGTCAGAGAGTCTTTTTTTTTATGTGTGCTTGAGGACAATACTTAATCCAATTTGTATCAAGGATAGATGGGCTGGATTTCTCAATCTCTCTTGTCTTATATGTGAGCATACAAGCACGCACACACGTAAATGACTGAAGAAAGGTAGAGGTGAGCTTCAGAAGCGTGAGGCTGACTGGCACTTTGGCTCATAGTTCAAGGTAGGTGAACACCTGGGCAGGTGCATCTACACTTGCAGGAGGCACTTACAACCGTCAAGTGCTAGGATATGCACCAATATTCGTAGACATTCAAAATTTGATCAAATGTGCTGAATTTCGATATTCGAACTCAAATATAATGTCCTGAAATGTGAATGTAAACACTCAAATCAAATTTTGAATTTCGGATCTATTCGTTCGAATTATCTGGACATTCATATGTGCACGAATTCGTACACAGTCCCCACTTGAGGATCCACATCTTTCCCGCATCCAGACTCATTGGTACGGATCCATAAGGGACAAAAGCAGGTTGCATATGGTATAACTACGGGATGCATACGGACATGTATGGATGTCGACATTCGTATGTGCAGATTCAAATCTAGCACTAAGTACCCATTAAGTACCCATCAGGGGCCCATTAAGGACCCATTAGGCTCAGAGCAGGAAGACCCCATTTCCCTTGCAGACCCCATTAGAGCCACATTTGTTTCCACCTGTTCTAGGGAAATCCAGATCATATCGGTCCTTCAGGACCTATAATCCAAATTTCTTATAGACCCCATTAAAGGGGTCTACAATGGGGTCTTCAGGCATCAAATCTGGATTATATAGAGCCTGTTTCCACCACAATCAGACAATGGGGTCTAGGGGGGACATCCCCATGGGGTGGGTGCCCCCAAACCCAAAGCTCCAAAGTCTGTGCCTAATCATTGAAACCGGTTCCGGAGAATAGCACAGGCTTCAAAGAGGACCCCAAGCTAGAGCAATGCCATTTCTATGGACCTTTGTCAAAGGCCCCAGAGGATCTTCAGAGCTTGCAGCAATTATTTGCAGTTTATGGGAAAGCTCCGGAAGATCTTTGAACTTTATAGCAAACCTCTGGAGATTCTCTGGAAAATCTTTGGAGTTTATGGCAAAACTCAGGAGATTCGCCGGAGCTGCTCTGGAGAATCTTCAAAGAATCTACGGAGCATCTATAGAGATTGCACCCCCTGTCCCCCCAGATACCTGGGGTGATAGGAGGGTCCCATGTACGTAGATCCGGATTTGCCACATGGGTGCTCCAGCGTTTCCACTGTGAGCAAGCTAGCACCATTGCTATTGGGTGCTAGACCACCCATGGAAACGCACTCGGTACTTTCCTTTATTCGGATCTACTAGATCCAGATTAGTTGAAGGACCCATTCCTTAGATCCAAATCATCTTAGATCTGGATTAAGGGAGAACAGTGGAAAAAACACCCTTGCTTACTTTGAATTGAATTGAATCTTTGGATATTTGATTAGGAACAAATCCTGAAAATTGCATTCGTGCACACCCCTAGTTGTTACCCACCCTGAGACCTCGAGGTATAGAGTGGGATAAAAATGCAAATAAATAAATAAATAAATAAATAAATAAATAAATAAATAAATAAATAAATAAATAAATAAATAAATAAATAAATAAATAAATAAATAAATAAATAAATAAATAAATAAATAAATAAATAAATAATCTGGGCATGCCATTGAAATATTGTAATCTGCACACAAATGACCCCCAACCCAACCACTTGGTGATCCCATGACAATCAAGGGCTTATTACACATCACGTGAGTCTTGTATTTGCGAGGAAGCAACTGCTGATATGGAGGGGTGGATTTACAGCCTCATATATTCTCAGACAAGTGGAGCAATGAGGGCTGGAGCAGTGGATTTACAACTAAATTATAATCCAGATTCACTCCACTTCCAGAGTGAAGGGGCACATCAGCTGTGGTTGGACCTTCACTTTAAAGCTTCTTCAGTCCATCTCCAGGTCTGACAGCTCACACCCTTCCATTTCTATTCATTTTATTTGGGGAGTTTCCTTTGAAAATAAAGGGTGGAGAGACCACAAATAAAAAGATAGAAATGAGAAAGTGCGAGCAGTCAGACATGGATATGGACTGAAGAAGCTTTAAAGTGAAGGTGTGACCAAAGCCACCAGCAAAGTGACAAGCTGTTTTCTTTCTACGTTGTCTCAGGCTGTGGTCACACCTAAGGTTTAATCCAGCTTCAGTCCACCTGCAGAGTGAGAGAACATATCAGGAAAGTGATAATTTCCTATCCACGTTATCTATCCCAGAGGCGAACTTTCTGAGTTATTTAAAACAGCTTGTCACTTGTCTGATATATTCTCTTACTCTGAAAGTGGACTGACATTGGATTAAACCTTAAGTGTGACCACAGATTCAGACAATCCACTTTTGTTTTAGATAATATGGAAAGAAAATGGTGAGTCACACTGCTCACTCCAAGTGTGGATTGAAGATGGATTAAAATTTAGGTGTGAATACAGCCAGTGAGTTTCTGGGTCCCTCTGTACTCACAGTTTTCTTTATCTGCAGCAAAATATTTCTGTATCTGGCAAGAACCTCTGCAGCAGATGGGTGAATGGTCTAAAGGTAAAGGAATACAGACAAAGGAACTGACTTGGCCTTCAAAATCACTTGTGGGCCCTTGGGACGGCACCTACTTTACAGGTTATAAACAAAATAAGTTCAAGGATAAACCTTGTTTGGAACAGACCCTAGTTTCTGCCAAAAATGTTTTTCAGCTTCCACATCTATCCTGCCATGTTGCTAACAGAACTTCAGCATCCACATACTAGTGTAGATTATGGTAGGACACGCCTGGGACATCTTGTAGTCCACACTAGGGATATGTATGAATATTTGTGACATCCAGAATTCATATGAATATGTGTGAATTTGTAGATTTGTGGCCAAATCAAATGGGGCCTACATCTAAGAATCAGATTATCTGGTATCTGTAGTCGTAGAAGCTTTGGTCAAAGCTTTGGCAGATACTGGATGCTAGGTCCCATGGCCTCCTTCACCCTGGCCCTCCTGACCCATCCCACAGTTGTCCAAAGCCTTCTTTGGCACAGTCTGAAGCCTGAAAATGCCCTTCTGGGGCTGGAAAAGACACTTCCGGTTCTGGGTTCACCCAACCCCAATATCGGAAGGCCTTTTCCTGTCCCAAGAAAAGCCATGTCGGACTCCAAAGTGCACCAAAAAAGGCCTCAGAGGCCATCTCGTCCACCTTCTATGTGCCCCCTTATCATTTGGGATGGCCTCTGGTGGCATCCAAGGCCCTTTTCAGCACTGTTTGGAGCCCAAAAAAGGCCACAGACCCAGAATTGGTGGTGAGGTAAGTGGGGAAGGGTTGACTTCGCGCATGAATATTTGTTAGAATATTTGTGTATGGATAGAAATACCCCCACAATTGTGAGGGTAGGATTTGGACAAATGGGCTTCATGAACATCCTTAGTCCACACCAGTATGCAGGTGGCAGGTACCTATCCCAGGATATAATCCAAAAATAAGGCCCATGCAGGAAGGGCTTTCCTTCCCTGGATTACTTATTATGGCCAGTTCTGCATAAATAATTACTAACAAAACCAAAATGCAGAATATCTAGAGCACTTCATTTAAAATTGTCTCAATACTAAATCCAAGCAGATTGCAACAATGGAAGTTCAAAGTCAAGCAAGAAGATAGGGCTCTAACATAAGTCTGGGTGACTTTGTTCCTCTCCTAATGGTGCTATCATAGAAAACTTGCTAATGGAAGCCCAACTTAGTAACTGCTCGTGTGGTTGGATCTTTCAGCAAATGGTAACCGGAAGATCTGAAATGTCAGGTTGCTTGGAATGAGGTGAGACTGGCCTTCAGGTAATTAGGTCTGGATAATTAGGTGGAGTCTTTCACATCACCACATGCATAGCGGTCAACAAAGCATTGCAAAAACAGGAAAAATGAAACAGCAGAGGACTTTCTGCACATGTGGTTTTGGAACGCGTGGAAGACAGCCTGGAACGCGGCATTCGCATTGCTGCGGCCGGGTTTGCATCCCAGCCCGGTCTTCCGTGCATTCCAGATGCAGAGCACGTTAAAGTTCACACATGCTTCCCTCTCTGACAACCGTGGGCACGCCCCCCCCCCCAGCATTGGCCGAAAATCGGCCTCACAGCTGACAGGGGCTGTGCTGATCACCAACCTTGCCGGGCTGGCAATTGCGCAGGCATGCTGATGCCGGTAGACAGGTCAGGGGACCCACTAATTCGTGGGTCTCCTGTCCCATATACCAGGGTCACTGACGCTTGTAGATGGGAGAGGGGACCCATGATTCGGTGGGTCCCCTCTGCCATCTACCAGGACCGGTGCGCCCACGTGATTGCCAGCCCGGCGAGGTTGCTGACGGCCTCAGGTGCGGGGACGTGCGGCTGCCAGAGTCGGGGAGCCACCAAGATCAGCTTCCTCTCACCCCTTCCTGGCTGGGGGCGAGGGGCCGAGGAACCCCTTGGGTCCCCACCACCACATCGCGATGCTCTGCAGAGCGTAGGTGCCTGGATGAAGGCGCCTGGGCCCCGCAGATGACCCACCCCTACCCCCACTGCCTGGGGAGGCACGGCATGGGCACAGATGTGTCCAGGCTCGGAATGGGTCAAGGACGGCCGGTGCGTGCACCATGCGGATGTGCAGCAGCTCCCCATTGGACAAGCAGTTCACATGAACTGCTTGTCCAATCAGGAGTATGCTGCATGCTCCCGGCGGCCCTCCTCACTCCAAGCCTGGAAAAGGAGGTAAGTGTGCACGTGGGCATGTCCCCTGGTAGATGGGAGGGGGACCCATGGTCCCCTCTGCCATCTACCCGGGTTGGCACGCCGAGCCTGGTAGACAACAGAGGGGACCCACCAACTCGTAGGTCCCCTCTGGTGTCTACCAGGGTCGATCTTGCCACGCCCCACCACCCCTCCAAGCCTGCAATCTGGCAGGGAGAAGGAAAGCTTTTACTCCCGGTTCTACCTTGGAACCGGAAGTAAAAGCTTCTGATGCCGGGAAAGATGCAGATCTTCAAGTACACATCATGTATGAACCCATACATATACGAATGTCTGGATAATTCGAACAAATGGATCTGAAATTCAAAATTTGTTTTGAATGTTTCCATTTGAATTTCAGGACAGTCTATCTGAGTTGGAATGTTGAAATTCAGCACATTCAATCAGATTTCAAATGCCTACAAATATTCATCTGCAATAGGTTAACATCTGGGCAGCCACGGACATTTCTTGGCTGTAAATGCCTCCTGCAAGTGCAGAACCACCTACCTAGATGTTAACCTTTTGTAGACTACGGGGCCAAGTGCGAATTGGCCTCTTGTTTTATCTGACATTATGCATTTCAGCCTTTTAGTACTGATGTATTTTTGATCTAGTAAACTTACTTGAGGGCCAGAGGTGGTAGTAGTGCACCATATAAATGTAACAAACAGGTTCCCATCTTTTTAAATGGTGACTCAGTCCCTGGTCAGCAAACCCTTTTGGACTTAAACTGAATCTGCAGACCTAAAGCAAGAGATAAGGAGCATGCTCTTTGGCAAGTTAGTTGCTCTCTTCATCCTCCCATTCTTTCCTTCCACCCTCCCTTCATCTCTATTCAATATTGTCATAGTTGTTGTGACATGCTGAGGACAGTGGAGGGGTCAGGCAACAAACTCAGTGTTTTGCTAGGGGTCACTGGATCCATCCTAGATTGTCACTGCTAATGCCATATAGATTTAGTTTTCTGGCTGAACGAGTGTGAAATAAAACTTGGCAACCATCTATCAGGGAGGTGTTGCCAGCAGAATGTGGGCACTGGGAAAGCTGAGCTGAAGAACCTTTTTAAAAATGCAATCAGTTCTCTACTGCTTAGGATCTCAAGCAAGGGAGATTTGTTTAGACAGTGACAGGTTTACTATCTGACCGGGATGGGTGTGCACAAATACTTGAAGTTATTCAAAATTTCGTCGAATTTGTTCAAATTTAGACATTCAAATTTGAATTAGAGATGTGCACGAATATGCAGAAATTCAAATATTAGATTAGAATCCATCAAATGTCAACATTCAAACTCAAACTGAATTTTTGAAAATCCAAATTTAACATTTGAACTTGAGTACAGATTTTTGAAAATCCTATACGGATTTTCAAATAATTCAAATGTGTAGATTTGTATCTGTGGTATACTAATCTGCACGAAAATTATATGTATCTTGTGCTTAAAATATGGGATTAAAATGGGATGCATATGGGATAATATGGGATGCATACGGATTTTTATAGAATGCGTACAGATATGTATCAGTTATGAATGTTGTTGACATTCGTATCTTTAAATACGAATCTAACATTTGAATGTATGGATTCAAATGTTACGCATTTGAATAGGATTTTATGACATTCACATTTAAACATCCAAACTGAATAGGATTTTATGACATTTGAATCTACTCGGATTTGAATGTTAAAAATACATTTGTGCACATCCCTCTTTTGACTCAAATGTCCATAAATTTGAATTTAAACATTCAAAAAATTTTTGGATTTTCAAATCTATTTGTTTGAATTATTCAGACATTTTCATGTACTGTACACGTCTTTCCCGCATCCATACCCATTTCTACAGATCTGTACGGGATGAAAATAGGATACATATGGGATAAACACAGGACACGTATGGATGTGTACAGGATAAATACGGGGTGTGTATGGATGTGTGTAGGATGTGTAACGATGCGTATGGGCACATGCGAATGTTGTCGACATTTGTATGTCAAAATTGGAATTGAAAATTCGAATGAGTAGATTCAAATCTATTCAAATTGAATTGAATGTGAGTACATACGAATTTTAAAGATTTGAATCTATTCAAATTTTGGGGTATTCAATTCAAATTGAATTGAATCTCAAAAATTGCATTCATGCACACCCCTAGTGACCGTCAAATTTTAGAATGGGAAATTGTCAAATTCTGGGGAATTCTACATCCTATCTCCTTCTCCTTTTGTTTCCTACCTGGTTCTGAAGTGTATACACCCTTGCCGCCAAAGAACACATTAGGATAGAAAAGTTGAATATTCAAATTGACCAGTAGAAAAGTTCAGTAAAATAATGTTCAAGCAATCTGATGACTATTTATGGCATTTTTCTGGATTTTATCTTGGAATACAGGTCCACTGTCTACAGGATGCTTCTAGGGCTATTTGCTGGGATTCGAGAGCAGAAGATTTGCTCTTGTCTCTGCTTGAGATGCCCATGGGCAATTGGTCAGCCACTGGGTGCAACAGAGTGCTGGACTAGAGGGGCTGTGGCCCAATCCAGCAGGGCTCCTCTTAGGTTCTTATGGACTAGATGGGCTGTGGCCTGATCCAGCAGGGCTCCTCTTAGGTTCTTATGCTAGTGTTGATTATTGCAGGCCCTGCCCCAGCCCTGCTGTAGTCTGGACCAACATGTGGATGGCAGGTGCCTATTATTCCAGGTTATAGTTTGGAATAAGGCCCAGTGTAGAATGGGCCTAAGTCTGGTTTTCTAAAGTCTGATCCATTTACATGGTCTCGTCACTCCTTTGGCCCATGGAAGATCTCTCCAAAGGACTGTATGCTTGTAGGGTCTGCATTTTAGGAATATGCATAATCTAACATAGAAGGCATAACAGTAGCTGCAAAACTAATGTGCAGTGGTCAGAATGACGATGGACAGAAATAGTCACATGGTAGCACCATCATATAGACCGGATATTTACTTTGGTATGAGGTTTGCTGACTGTTATAATCAGATGCTTCTTACTGAACCTGTTGATTTCTTTTGGGTTGTACGCAAAGAAGTTATTCCAAGGGCAGCCGTGTCAACAGTGATGGGGTACAATGAGCTTCAATTTAATGCATTCCTTTGCTTAAATCCCAGGGTACTCTACACTTGAGCAGATTTTGACAGATCTTCTGGCAACATTTATGTGGATTGAGGATATATTAGATAATATGAGACACTTCAGGCTTCCTTTTGCTGAACTGTTGCCATGGAGACCCAGAGGCATCCACTGGAAATTAAAATATGTGAGCATCTTTGCTTATGGGATGGAAGCATTTGACAACGCCAGTTGAGGATGCCTTCCAAGAGATTTATGGCTTCTGTTAATTACAGTGATCTATAATAATTAGGAGTTCACAGAATATTCCCAATTTTCAATTTTCTTGGATTAAAAGAACACTTTCGGGGCAATAGAAGTATTTCTCAAGATGTGGCCTGATTAGGGATGTGCACGAATGTTTTTTTTTTTTTGTGTGTGTGTGTGTGTTCAATTCAAATCAAATTGAATGAAAATAAATGTGTACTCATCCTAATAGATCCCCTTCAAAATGTTCAATATGAATCCGATTCAAATCCCTGATACAAATTGCATACCAATTGCCTACGTATCCCCTACTCATCTCCTTATGTATCCACTCTGAAAGCATCAAATTCGCTCTCAATCCACTTTGAATCCACTTTGGATCTGTTGCATATGTGACTGGCCAGCTGCTTTCCCACCTCCCCATGTTCGTGAATGTAACAAAGCTTCATACGAATGGGTAGAAACATTCTTATTCGAATGCCAATCTTTAAGTGTCCCAACATTTGATCTGAATGGGAATGTCCGAATTCAGTCAAATTCATATGGATTTTGAATGTGACAAATATCCATGAAGATCCCTAGCCCTGATTGTATGTAAAACAAGCAAAGATGTGACATCAGTGCCCCCTGGAATAGGTGTTCTAGTCTTCTAAACACTATTCATGTTTTGGGTGGCTGTAACTCAGGATGCCACAAGCTCAGTTCCAAGCATTTCCCCAGAAGAGGATTTGGCAAACCACTACGTATACTCTGGGCTGTTAGGGGCACTGGGACTGTTTCTGGTAATAAGAGGTGACTTATTGGGACTTATATAGCTTATGGGAGAGGGTGAGCTGGCCAGGCTATATCATTGTGTCTTGATAATGGACTCCCTTGGGAACCTGGATGGTCAGTCTTGAACTTGATAGATCACAATCAGAGAAATAACCATGCTATAGCATCTGAAGAAGTAGACGTGTCTACGAAACCTCATGCCACCAACCCTTCTCCTCTTAGTCTCCACTTATTTTTTGCCTTATTTGGAGCCTGGAATTCAATTATAGAAGGCAGCTCAAGTGAGGCAAAAATTGAGAAACCCATTTTGTCTCATCTTCTCAATGAAATTCTTGGTGGGTCTGCTTGTACCTGGTTCTATCACCTTCTCACTATATAAATTGTTCCTTCCCCTTAAGGAGCCGGTTTGTTCTAGTGGTTCGGGAGCCAGACCCTTATCTGGGAATACTGGGTTTGATTCCGCCCTCCCCCATGAAGCCAGCTGGGTGACCTTGGGCTAGTCACAGCTCTCTTCTGAGTTCTCACAGTCCCATCTATCTCATAGGGTGTTCTGTTATGGGGAGAAGAATAGAAAACTTTGTCAGCTGCTTTGATCCCCCTCAAGTGTGTGAGAAAAGCAGGATATACAAGCCAACTCTTCTTCTTTTTCTTCACAACTAATTTTGGTACATTGATAATGTTTCAAGGACAGGTATTGATTGACAGTGGGTGCTTGTCTCCAGAGTTTTCTATTTTATTTTTTTAAAAAAACCTATAGAACACAAATAGCCATTTATGGAAGTTCTGCCCTCAGAGTATCCTAGAGCAGTTGGTGTGCCTGTGTTTTGTATAAGTTGCCTCAAGGATGTAGATATCACAAGTGCTCCCAGGAGAAACTCTTTAATTTTGTCATTTAAGTGCTTAGAAATGCAAATTGCTGAGCTCGTCCTCCCAATTGCTTTATTGTTTACACTATTTAGAACAAAATATGTGGATGATAATGGCACTGCAGCAGCTGTGCTAGAAAAGTGAAGACTTTTAAGAATGTCCTCAGATGGATTCTGTCTTAGCATATAGCAACATGAAGGGTTTCTGAGAATGTCTCAGTGCCATCACAACAAAAAGTGTAGGGGAAAAGGAAGATGAAATATATGAGGATAAGATCAAAAGAGGAGCCTTCCTGGATCAGGCCACAGCCCATCTAGGCCAGCATCTTGTCGCACACAGTGGCCCACCAATTGCCCATACGCATCTCAAGCAGAGACAAGAGCAAAATTTCTGCTCTCCAATCCCAGCAAATGGCCTTAGAGGTCTTCTGCTTGTCCCCCCAGCCTGAAAGATGTACTTAGGCATCCATTCTAGGAGCCATTGATAGAACTGTCATCCATAAATTTGTCTAACCCTACCTGAAAGCCATCTAGGCTGGTAGCTGTCACCACCTCTTCTGGCAGCAAATTCCAAAAACCGATTACCTTCCTATTTGGTTTATTTCCTCTAATCGATGAAATCAAACAAACAAGCTGAAATTTATTGGTTTGGATCAGATCAGTCTGAATTGAACTGAACCTCATTTAATCTGGTTCAATCTAGAGCAAGCTGAACAACCTTGGTCAGTTC
Organism: Aspidoscelis tigris stejnegeri; assembly: GCA_023333525.1. NCBI lineage: Eukaryota > Metazoa > Chordata > Lepidosauria > Squamata > Teiidae > Aspidoscelis > Aspidoscelis tigris. The sequence continues at coordinate 21,375,554 of JALMGA010000012.1, read as the reverse complement.
TAGAGCAAATCTAAGATCATTTGTGACGTGTTCTAACGTTTTTTAAAAAAATCACTTAACCCCTCCTTTCTCCTTGCCTTATTTCACCTTCAACTTTACTTTTTTTAAAAAAAAAAATTGTTTTGCCCAATTGCACAAATCTACATCTTCTCAAGCTTCCATTGCCCTAAAACTTGCAGATGTGTGTAATTGTGCAAAACTAGGTGTAAAATACCACCCTTTATCTCTTACATACTTGTCTGCTCCAACAGTGGCGTCCATGTGCTGCTCAATTAGAATTTCAGAGATCTATTCTGCTGGGTTTCATTTAACTTTCTGACAGTGGTTTGTCCGTGTCCTTTTATTGCAAATACAAAGTTCTGTAATAGGCATAAAGGAATCGATGAAAAAATAAAAGTCTAAAAGAGGTGAAAAAGCTCAATCCATCTTGTTGTCTCATGTGCTGAGCATTGCATATTTTTAGATGCATTTATAGCTGCTTGGCTAAGAGAGTCAAAATTTAATACTACAAAAGACTGTAAAGTTCCAATGGTTTAAAATTCAACACTATAATAATAATAAAAATAATAGCCTTTTTTCCAGCTCTTTTCCTCCCACCCACCCACCCACCCTCCCTCCCTCCCTCCCTCCCTCCCTTTTCCTTCCTTCCTTCCTTCCTTCCTTTTGGTGCTTTAGATATCCATTAGATATCTATTTATTCTGGTATGTTCTAAAGTAGCCATATTTCAGTGTTGGAATAACTGCTCTGAAAGTAGAGGACCACAAAAAATTTTTTATTCATTTACTTATTTTAAAATACATTTTAGCAATTTCTATAACATGGCAAGATTGCAAAACAGAGTGTACATTATACCTAATAAAATGCATGGCAGCCAGACTTAGCATTGATTCATGCAGGAGAGGCATACCAGTGGCTACTAGAATTGATGTATAAAGTACTTCCTCCACGTTGGAGAAACAGGGAGGATGCCTCTAAAATCACTTTCAGGTAGTCAAGAGCAGGTGAAAATATTTGCCTTTGCCTTAAGGATGTGCACTCCCCCCCCATTTGCTTTGCTTTGCATTGAAGCAAATGCAAACAAAATTCAAATTTGTGCAAATGAAGCCACTTCATATGTGCTAGAATTTGAATTTGCTTCAAACGCTCTTTGAATCTCTGCCACCAGTTGCAAACCCACTCCAAATCCATTCCAAATCTGTTCTGAAGCTGCTCCGTATGTGACTTGGGAGCCATTTTGTCACTGCCTCAACTCTGCAAATGTAACAAAGCTTCAGACACACAAGAACGTTTGTTTCACATGCAAATGTCGATCTTTGAATGTAGCTAATGCTCAGTTTGAATGCGAACGCTCAAAACTTTGAAATTCATGTGCATTTTGAAGCTGACAAATATTTTTTGCCCATTCCTACTTTGTCTTCTGCTTGAGATGTTCAGAAGTGCTTTGTGGGCCATTTGTGAAGCAGGATGCTGGACTAGATGTTTTGTAGCCCAGTCCAGCAGTGGTCCTCTCATGTTCTTATCTCTCCAAAAGAAGATTATGTCAAACCACTTCCACACCTGCTAGGAAAACTTAACAGATGGGACTTAACCCCCCAAAAGGTATCTTCTATATGAGGGTCCTGATCGTGCCTTTTCTTTTCAAACCAAGTACATGGCTGGACCACTTGATTTCTTTAGATAGTAAGCTGGTGAACTTGGATACATAGCTGAGATGCGCACGGATGTTCTAAACATTCATAATTCAATTGAATTCGATTGAATGTGGACATTTGAATTCAAATAGAATGTCTTCACATTGTAATTTAAACATTAGAATGAATTTTGAATGTTCCAAAACATTCATTCAAATGATACAAAACATTTGAAAGTACAGATACATGTGCATTACATGTGACTCTCATACGTATCTGTATGGGATGAAAATGAGATTTATACAGGATAAAACGGGATGCGTACGAAATGTGTACAGGTACGTAAAACATATACAAATGTTGTTGACATTCGTATCTTCAAATACAAATGTTGACATCCTTTGTATCTTCAGATTCGAATCTAACATTCATACTAATCGATTCAAATGTATTTGATTTGAATCGGATTTTGTTGCATTTGGATTCTAAGCATTTGAATTGAATCAAATGTTTGGATATTCGACTTGATTCGAATTTGAATGGAAAAAAAATACCATCTGTGCACATTCCTAATACACATTTGGAGGGAAAGCCTGACATCCATACCTATGTATATTAACATTATATATTATATAATATTAGTTTCCTTTTCCCTTTCCCTTTTCTATTTCCCTTTCTTTTTTAAGCGCTTGCAGTCCCAAAGAGTAGTTTGAGAATGTTGCCATAGAAATTTAGATTTTTCAATGTTGGTATCAAAGAAAAAAAACATTCCATATAACACCCACAAAAATGTGTCTATCTGAAAAAAAACAAAGTATCAAAGAGATGTTTCTTTAGAAAAAGAAAAGAAAAAAGGAATATAGATTATGAACAATTTACTTATATGAAAATATATGTGAAACTGATATAGAAATTCAACAATGAGAACTTCACTTGAAACACAAAAGACTTCTAGAGGAGAGGAATTGAGAAATGTGACCGTTGTTCACTTGCTTTGATTTCTGGTATACTAAGGAGTAAATATGTTCTTCCAGATTCTAGCTGTAGGATCTCACCAAAAATTCCTTTTTTTAAAATTGCTTGGATAAGTGGAAAGAAAGGTGAAAAAGGAACCCAGTGGGTTGAAAGAGTGCATTCTTCTTGCTAAATTGTAACTTCTGCATCCCTGTTCTTGAGTACAAATAAAGCTTGAAGTGCTTTGTCACAGCAACTATTAATGGTCCATGAAGCTGAAAATCATTTCAGACTTATTTATGAGAATTTTCAGAATTGCTCTCACATTTGGGGAAGTCATGACTCTCAGAAAATTGAGAAGATAACTTTCAGCCCAGTGTATTCCATTCGTACGGATCATCCTATAACCCCATTTTCCACCCCCCATTTGCTCTCTCAGTGTGTGTGTGCGTGCGTGCCTGTGCAAGTGTTTCCTTTTCTTCTCTTGAAGACTCGATTTTGGTGTTCAGTCTGACTTCACTCCTTTTCTGTTTTTGAAATATACGTTGTTTCCATAGTAACAAATGCCAATAGCACAGTGAACAATATCTTACTGTGCAACAACAATTACTATACAAAGGCGGTTGGAGCAATTCTTTCAAATGTATTTAAAAGGTTTTTTGAACTCCAGATGATGGGTCAATTGGATGTTTATTCCCACATGATTTAAAGTGTAAGCCACACAACTATAGTCCAAACGAGTTTTGCGCAAGAGTATAGCTTATCTCTTAGGCATGCCACAAAGTAACAAACAAAAGCTACAAGCATTAAATGGAAAGGGTGCTTAACCCTGTTTTCCATCAGGGACACATCATTGACTGTAGATTGTATGACTTGAATCTACTATTCATCTGATCTTCTTTTTCTGTGGATGAATTTTCACTTCTTTTTATTCTAATCCTCCATTAAACACCATCTTTTTTTAAAAAATGGATAAAAGTCTGCATTCCATTAATTCCTTTTCAAATAATTTTCTATCCATTTAAATTCTTTCTTGCACATGTTTTGGTACCATCCTGAGGTTAGACTTTATTGAATGTTTGGATAATGTGGAAAGCAGTGGATGGTTTTCTACAGGGCTATATAGATGTCTCAGGGCCTGGGATGTGTACAAATATTCACAACTTTTGAAATTTGATCGAATTCGGCTGAATTCAAACATTTGAACTCAAAACAAATGTTAGGATATTCAAACATTAACATTCGAATGAATACAAATGTTTCCAAACATTCATACAAATAGTTAGACTGAGTGTGTGGAAAAACAAAGTGCAAGTAACATCCGCAATGGATCCCGATTCCATTCGACATGGATCGACAGCATATTAAAAGTGGATTCAGGTTGGATTTGGCATTTTCAGAGTGCGGATATGTTATGGATACATATCGAATACTTATTGGATACGTATTCATTCATATCAGAAGTATATCGAATGTTTGTACAAATAGATTCAGTTTTGTATGAATCGTCCAGGTTTATTGTTCTCAGACATAGGTCCTTATGTGCATTTCTATTATGGCTGTGATCACATCTAAGGTTTAATCCAGCTTCAGTCCACCTTCAGAATGAGAGAACACATCAGCAAAGTGACCAGTAATTTTCTTTCCATGTTATCTATCCTAAAGGTGAATTTTCCGAGTTCTATAACACTGAAAGGAAACAGCTTGTCACTTTGCTCATGTATTCTCTTACTCTGAAAGTGGACTGAAGCTGGATTAAACTTTAAGTGTGATCACAGCCCAATATTTATTCATTTACTATTTGTATTTCTATCCCATCCTGTACCTGAAGGTCTCAGGGTGGGTAACAACATTTAAAATCAGACATAGATTAAAAGAGTAATAGTGTCTATAAAGTGGGAAGAGACAGTACATTCCCATTTAGCCAAATCCCAGGGCAAGTCTTCCCTATCTTGAAAGAGCCTGACACACTTCAAAGGGGAGACTATTCCATAGCCTAGGAGCCATCACTGAGAAGGCCCTCTCCTGGGTGCCCACCCCTTTTATACTGAGGGTGGTGGGGCGAGCAGGAGGGCTTCCCCTCCAGATCTTAAGGCATGGGCAAGTCAATATGGAAGAAGGCTTTCCTTTAGATATTTGGGGCCCAAGTAATTTAGGGCCTTATAAATCAAAGTTAACACCTTGAATTGGGCTCAGTACTGAATAAGCAGCCACTGCAACTCTTTTAAGACAGGTGTGATGTGCATCCGGTGTACTTTCCCTTCGTTAGCAGCATCTCTACTTGACTCTGAAGTCATGGAACTATGGATCTGTTACTCCATTACTAAGCAATGGATCCTACAGGACTATTCATGTTTCTTCAACAGTTGGTCAGCTCCTTTTCACTGCATGTTGTTAATCTAAATACAAGTCCAATCTGTCTGCCTTCCAGTGCCAGGACCTTAAATTTTACTCTAAAGTCCAAGATTGTGATGTTTTGGACTTATTTGCCCATAAATTGCTTCCTTCACTTTATTCTCCCTGTTATGGAGAGTCCTAGGATCTGATTTATTATACCCATTTCCCCTTTTGTCACATTTCCTATTACAAATAAGCCATGGTTGCCAAGCTTCTTCCCTGGGTAAGTTTTAGTTCTGAACCTCTGCTTGCTCTGATGACCATAAAGCTTTTCCCCTCCACTGTTTGCTTCCTATGTAAAATTGCTGGATTTCGTTGAGACGAAGAAGAGTTGGCTTTTCTAGCCCACTTTTCTCACCCATTTAAGGGGACTCAAAGGGGCTGACAAAGCTTTCTATTCTCTTCCCTATAACAGAACACCCTGTGAGGTAGGTGAGAGCTCAGAAGAGAGCTGAGACTAGCCCAAGGTCACCCAGCTGGCTTCATGGGGGAGGGTGGGATCAAACCCAGTATTCCCAGATTAGAGTCCAGCTCCCAGACCACTAGGAAGGCTAAGTTAAATTTGGCATGAGGGGGCTACAGAGGGAAGGGAGTTAAGAAAGTGTCTCAAGTTGAGATAGAAAAAAATGGGGTGAGAGATTGTGGAAAACTTATTTCCTCCCCCCTCCACCTGGTCAAGAGGATGGAGAAGTTGGAGAGACAGGCAGGGTGGCACTAAAGGTCATTTTCTGGGAGTCAAAAGTAGGTGAAGGTTTTGCCTTTGTTTTCTGCTTGAGACTTCCAGAAGCAATTGGTGGGCTAATGTGTGAGACAGGTTGCTGGACTAGATAGGTTGTGGCCTGATCCAGCAGGGCTTCTCTTAGGTTCTTGTCCAGAATGGATGCCTAGATACTGCCTCCAGGCTGGGAAGACAGGTAGGATTCCTCTGAAGGACATTTGCAGGGACTAGCAATGTGTACAAATGCCATTGTCGGGGTTCAATTCAAATATCTGAAGATCTGAATCAATTTGAATGTTTAAAATTTGAATGTATTCACATTCTATTAGATTCAAATACATTTGAATCTATTCGTATAAATTTTCAGTTTGTTTTTGAATATACAAATGTCGACAACATTTGAATGTGCCCGTACGCGTCCTTGAGCATCTGTACGCATCCGTACGCATCCTGTTTTCATCCTGTATGTCTGTGCAAATGAGTACAGATATGAATAAGGTGCGTACTGACACATATGTAACGGCCATATATCCATACACCTATGAATGTCCAAATAATTCATACAAATGATTCGAAAGAGTCAAAAATTTCTTTGGATGTTAAATTCAAATTGAGAGACATTCGATTTGAGTTTGAATGTCCGAATTCAATCAGATTTGATTGACTTTTGAATGTTTCAAATATTCGTGCACGTCCCTAGCAGATTGGATTTTCGGAAATCCATATTCGAGTTTGAATGTTCAAATTTGGAATTTTGAAAATCCGATTCGGGTTCAAATGTCGACATTCGTCAGATTAGAATTGAATATTTGAATTTTCAAATATTTGTGCACACCCCTATTTTCGTATCCCTCCCTGGTGCCTTAAAGGATAAAGTAAGGAGGGTGGGGGTAGAATTCACCTCTTGGCCTTGCTGTTATCTAAAGAGGCAGCCCTCTGTTAGAGCTTCATCTCCGTTTTTTACCCCCAAGGAATTTGATTCCTCCACTTCCCGTCTCACAGAAGCGCCGTCATCCAAATGAAAACATTTATGAATTTTTCAATATGACATATGAAATGTTTTTGCATAAATACATTCAGTTGGAGGGAGAAGTGTATTATGGATCACACTCATGTACACATTCTTTATTCATCAAAGGTGGCCTCTGAAATAAAGAAACATAAAGGGAGCAGAGATGTGCGCAATTATTTTTTGACATTCTATTCAAATGGAATCAAATACCAAAAAAATCCAATTGGATTTAAGTCTTTTAAATTCGGATTTAACAAGATTCGATTCAAATTTACCAAATTTTTTATTGGAATATGCACATACAAATATCAACAACATTCATATGCACATGTACGCATCTTCTCCACATCTGCGCACATCTGTATGCATCTCGTAGTTATCCTGTACACAACGTGTTTTTGTCTCATACAGATCCGTAGAAGCATGTGCGGATGTGGGAAAAATGCGGATCTTCAAGTACATACCGTGTACGAACTCATACACTTAAGAATGTCTGGATAATTTGAATGAATAGATCCAAAATTCAAAATTCAATTCAAATGTTTACATTCGAATTTTAGGACATCCAAGTTTGAATGTCAAAAATCATCACATTGGATTGGATTTTTCAATACCTACGAATATTCATGCACATCCCTAAAAGAGAGCACTGCCCACTAATGGCCCACTAATGGCTTCTCGGCATCTCAAGCAGAAGACAAGGAAGAAACCCTCACCTGCTCTCAGGTCCCTGCAAATGGCTGAAGGAATTATCTAGGCATCCATTCTAGTAGCCATTGATGCACTTGCCCTCTGAGTATTTATCCAGTCCATTCTAGAGATGTGCACAAATCTTTTTGAAATTCAAATCGAATACCCAAAAATCCAATTTGATTGAAATCTTTTAAATTCAAATTTAACAAGATTAGATTCGTATTTACCAAATTTAATCTATTTGTTTGAATTTTTTATTCAGATCTGTACATACGAATGTCAACATTTGTATGTGCACGTATGCAGCTTCGTCACATCTGTACACATCTGTACAGATCCGTACATATTGGTACTCATCCCGTAGTTATCCCATATGTAACCTGCTTTCATCCCATACATATCCATACAAATGTGCACAGATGTGGGGAGGATGTGGATCTTCAAGTACACACCATTTACGAACCCATACATATACAAATGTCTAGATAATTTGAATGAATAGATCTGAAGTTTGAAATTTGATTTGAATGTTTACATTTGAATTTTGGGACATTCTATTCCAGTTTTAATGTCAAAATTCGGCACATTCGATTGGATTTCAAATGCCTACGAATATTCATGCACTAGGGATGTGCACGAATATTCAAAAATTAGAATATTCGATTCAAATCCATCAAACGTTGACATTCAAACTCAAACTGGAATTTGAAAAAATCTGAATTTTACATTTGAACTCGAATCTGATTTTTGAAAATCTGATACAGAGTTTTGAATAATTTGGATGTGTAGATTTGTATCTGTCATATATGAACCTCCACGAAAATTATATGTATCTTTCGCTTAAAATACAGGATTAAAACAGGATGCATATGGGATAATATGGGATGCATATGGATTTTTACGGAATTCGTACAGATACGTATAACAGATACAATCTAACATTCAAATGTATGGATTTGAATAATCTGGATTCAAACTGGATTTTATAACATTCGGATCTTAAATATCCAAATTGAATTGGATTTTTTGACATTCAAATCTACTCAGATTCAAATGTCCAAAATACATTTGTGCACATCCCTAATCCATGCTTAATGCTATCCAGGCCGATTGGTTCATTGGCAAGTGATGCACTGGTTGGGTTTGAGTCTAAGGCAGCCATTCCTTATGGGCCAAGCATACAAGGGTCTTTACCATGTGGTTATCCAGAAGGCTTTGAGAATATGCTGGTCATATAAGCCCCAAACTTGTTCTCTTTTTGAATACAAATAAGGTTTCCAGTTCCAGCCCCGGTTCTACTCCTGGTGGCAGATATATGGCAGAAACATGAGCAACTTGGCTCTAGGGGGGGTGAAATCATCCTCTCCTGGAGCCATTTCTGTGCACAGAATTTAGTGTCTCCAGCTTGAAACTTTGGACTATGAGAACATTTGCTTCTTGGCTCTTACAGCCTGAGACATGGTGGACATTTTGTGAATGGTTGTCCCCCCCTCCCTATCCACAACACCCTCCAAATCTCCATTTTTCCACAGGAACTCCATGCAGGGCAGGAATAAACCACCTTGCAATGGAGATGCCTTTATGAACAATTGTGCTGGAAAATGGCTTGCTTGATCACTCTGAAGGCACCTGTTGCTGCCAGAAATGGAAACGTGGCTTCCGCGGAAACATTCTTGGGATATTGAGGTTGCCCTGGAGGGCAAGTGAAGACATGGCCCAAAACTGTTGTTTCTACAGAGTTCGGCTTATTAGACCTTCAGGGTATTTGAGCTCCTGTCGGTTGCCTCTTCATGATTCTTGACTTTTGTACTTAATGATAACCATCCACTGGAATGCTCCAACACTTTCCTTGCCAGCATTTATTTTACATTGTTTTAAGAAATTTCATATCCCACATCTGTTCCTATTAATTCCCTTCCCAAGACACTTATTTAAGATGAGCATGCAATGAAAAGACTAAATTTAAAGGTCTAAATATAGTTCCTGCTCAGACTGGCTCCAGGGTTTGGTAAGTATATAGGCAGGAATAGTTCTGATTTTGCTTATGTAGGATATAAGAAACAGAAATACACATTAAATATTAAACTCTGTACACTGAAGAACCAGTAATAAATTCAGATCGGGGCATAGTAAAGTTAACCCAGTAACTGGTATGGAGGAAAAATGGTCATCGTTTAACAGGAAACCAGAAAGGTAGATAAGTTAACTGAGTTTTGACAACTGGGATACGTATGAATGAGTATGATTGGGCCTAGTCAGCTTTGAATGTGAAGGAACCCTAACATGTGTCCTAAAATACGCTTAATGTGGCTCCCGCATGGGAAAGCAGTCTTAATAAGCAACAAGAACTGTGTTTTTATCAGAAGACACCTTCTCTCAGGATGACAATGCGTTGACTTCCTGTCAGGATTTTTCCAGCCCAGCCTAAAGATGGATGATTGAAGTATATAAAATCATGCAAGGTATAGAAAAGGTGGATAGATAAAACTTCTTTTCTCCACCACGCAACACTAGAATCAGGGAGCGTTCTATGAAACTGATGGGTAGGAGAGTCAGATCAGACAGGGGAAGTATTTTTTCACCCAGAGGGTCATTGGTCTATGGAATTTGCTGCCAGAAGAGGTGGTAAAAGCTACCAGCCTAGATGGCTTTAAGGAAGGGTTGGACAAAGATGACAGATGTATCAGTGGCTACGAGCAGGGATGTCTCAGTACATTTTCCAGGCTGGGGGGACAAGCAGGATGCTTCTAAGGTCATTTGAAAGCAAGAGAAGATTTACCCTTGTCTCTGCTTGAGATGCCCATGGGCATTTCATGGGCATGAGACAGGATGCTGGACTAGACGGGCTGTGGCCTGATCCAGCAGGGCTCCTCTCATATTCTTATGGATGCTCTCCAGAAACCAAGGAACTTATCAGAATGAAATTTCCTTACTGAAGGTGGTGAGAGAGAAACTGAGGGCCTTTCTGCACATGGCCTAAAAACAGAATTAGAGCCAGATGTGGGAAGGATTAAGACGTGGCTTCTGCAAAGGGAAAGGAATTAGGGTCCCTTTGAGGATGCCACGCCCACACGTCGGCACAAAAAACGGTTTCTTAAACCAGTTTTGCCACCGAAATCTGACCCAGATGTTAGACCTCAAAAATCAGGTCTTTCATCTGGCTTTTCCCCTTAAACCATTTTGGAAGCAAACGCTTCCGAAGTGGCCGGGAAAGAGCCGGATTGCTGGCACATGCCCAGCTGTCAAACAGGGAGAGCGCATGTTCCCTGTTTGGCAGCTGACCCTGCCCACCGGCCTTCGCTGTTGGCGAGACTGGCAGCCAGGTTCCCTTCTCTTGCTGGAGGAAGATGCCGCTGCCCCTCTCCACCGGGGGCCCCACGCTCATGCCCACTGCCTTATCTGGTCACCGCTGGGCCGATTCTGGGAGCGGCAGGGTCGGCGTTCATCACGCATGTGCGCGCCGAGGCCTCAATTTCCCAGCCGCCCTCATGATCTTCCCTTCTCTTGCGAGGGGGAAGCCAGGGAAGCCGGCCTCCGAAAATCTGTCTGTTTGAGACAGGTTCTTTTTAAAAATGTTCGGTCGGAAAACAGATCTTTTTAGATCTATTTTCGGCAGCATGTGCAGAAAGGTCCTGAGAAACTGACTTTCTTGATGAACAGGATTATGAGAAAGTTGAAATTCACTCACTGGCACTAAATTTTGCTTGCTTGAATGTAGTCCAAGAGTCTCAAATGTGTGTGGGTTGTTTTTGTACACAAGCGTTCAGATGAATATTCATGAATGAAACAAAGTGAACTCCCACACACACTGCACTGATCCCCAAATGGAAAGCTGTGCATGCGAACCAGGAAGTGCTGTTTTGGTGCCCAAAGAGCACTGAAATAGGCCGAGAGATGCAACCACACCAACACAATTCCCCATCTGAGGATCACACAGTGGGGATGGGAGCTGTGCGTGCAGAGCTGGAATGGCTACTTATGCCTATGAAAAGCAGCAGTGAAGAAGCAACCAAAGGTAAGGGGGGTGGGAGGCTGTGGAGGAGGGAACGGGAGGCCATGGGGGTATGGGAGCCTGCAGGGCAATTTGGCCTTAGCTGAAGTTTCAAACAAAGGTTTGGTAAGTGTCAGATAAATCCAATTCATGGACAAATAGGACCTGCGAATATTCAGTTCTTCCACTAATGTCATTATTCATACGATAGCACTAATACTTTTGGATAAAAGCCATCAGCATGGATATATGAGTGCTGACTCCAGAGATTGGACTAGTGTCTCAAACCCCAAATCATGGCCTTTTGGAGGGCCACATGATACAGCCCAATTTTGACCACAAAGTTCAGGTCATTTATAAAGAGAGAAGACCAGTGGTGAATGTGCAAAACTAGAAAGCTAAAATCCTATAAACACAGAGGGCCCAATCAAATGAAACAGTGCAAAACATATTATTACGTGCAAAGGATTTGTTTTAAGAAGAAATCAAAGCATAACAATCCCATCATAACATCGTAACATCTGAGCAGCAACAGTGAGGAAGTCAGTCAAGAGCATCTGGCCTGATATCTGCTGTTCGTGGAAAAGACATGTAACTCTAATCACCTGACAAAATCTCTTCCCTTCACAAATTTATCTCAAGCTGACTTGCATGTATCTTCAAGGTCACTGGTTTCGAGACAGAGATGACATCCATTTTCCCAGCGTAGTTGTGCATCATTATAATGGGAGGTGGGGAGACTTCACATAATGAACTCAAAGGTGAACCCAGGAAAGTCAATATAGATTCTTTCCAAAGAACACACCAAGGCTTGGGCTGAGATGGAAAACGAGGAAGAAATGCTCAGCATTAGTTATTGTCACCAACAGTGTGTTCAGGTGTTTCAGTCGACATCATACAACAATGTCAAAATCTGTTAATATTCCCAAGTTCCCCTGTTTATATGGAAAGGGGGAGCAAAGTTGCAGCTGTGTCAACATTATTAATAGAACAGTACATGGTTCCCTACATCTGGCCCTGGCATGGGACTGGCAGCATGAATAATTAAGGTTTTGTCTACCTTAATAGCTCAGCATCCTTACATTGCTGAATGCTCTCTTTCTACGCTGTTCACATTCCATCATTGCTGATTTAATCTGATAGAAGCCATTGCTTCAGGAATAAACTAGAGAAGACGAAAATTCATGCAACGCTGTTTCCATTATTCCAAGAAAGTTCAAGGTCTTGGTCTTTCATGTAACTCTTAGCATTGTTCTTACCATAGTCCAAGAACTTGAAGGGCTAGACAAATTTATGGATGGCAGATGCATCAATGGCTACTAGACTGGATACCTAAATACCTCTTTCAGGCCGGTGGGACAAGCAGGATGCTGGACTAGATGGGCTGTGGCCTGACCCAGACACTTTATCACTATCATTATTCAGAATAATTTCATAGAAAGTAGGAAATCTAATGAAATAATTTCTCAGAAGGCATATGGCACAGTGGGAGAAACGCATGGTTTCCGATGTTGTTTCCTAAATCCTACTGTCACTAGAGAAATGACTGCAAGAAGGGAATGAAAATTATGAAGTGGAATAGTGAATGGATTATTTCCCCAGGACCTGGCTCATGTTCAGTTTCTCATGGTTAGATATATATCCTGCACTTGGATAGATTGTCTTTCATGGACCATAAAACCCATGGATTAAGGTTTTTCCAGAAGAAGAAGAGTTGTGTTTTCTACCCCACTTTTCTCACCCAAGTAAGCAGACTCAAAACAGCTGACAAAGCTTCTATTCTTCTCCCCACAACAGACACCCTGTGAGGTAGGTGGGGCTGTGATAGCTCAGAGGAGAGTTGTGACTAGCCCAAGGTCACCCAGCTGGATTCATGGGGGAGTGTGGAATCGAACCCGGTATTCCCAGATAAGAGTCCAGCTCCCTAACCACTAGACCAAACTGGCTCACTAACTTTAGCCTTTTCCAGAGATAAAACCTGCTTTCTAGGCCCTTGTTGTGTCATTTTTTATTTGATAACCAATCTTCTTTATTAGTTACAGAGGACCTGGACTAAACTTGTAGAATCTATCACTGTTCCCTGCATCTCTTCCAAGTAACAATGGATAAAGAGACATTGGCAGTTTTAATAAAACCACGAATATTTTGAAGTCCTTTCTTTTGAGGGAAATGGGACATTTCTTTCTTTCTTTTTGCCTTTAAGCTCTTTGGGGATCTCTTTCTAAGTAAAAGAGGAATTGAAACGACACTGAAACAATTTAAAATAATAGCAGGCATGCAGATAAAACTGTGTTTAGGGCGAAGGTCTAGTATATTTGTAGAAAATGAAAAATAAAGAGTAATAATAGTAATAACAAATATAATCACATAACAGCTTTTGGTGCATGTTCTAAATAATGATATAAAGCATCTTTTTTGCAAAACCAAGAGTATCTCCTTTTTTTTTTTTTTTTAGAAAAATGGATCTCTCTCCTTTATTTCATTATGATATAAAATGGGACCACCATAGTTAAATATAAAATGCAATTTCTGTGTTTTTTGTTGATTTTATTTATTTACTTTGCCTCAAGGTACAACTTTATGTAGGGAGGGGAAATAAAAAATATCAATTCTTCTCACAGTGAAAAGAATGGCATGATTCATTTATAACCTGAAGATTTCTTACTGGCTTGCCACAACCTGTCAATGGATCAGAATAGATTTCCCTACTCAACAGCCTGAACAGCCATTAATCATAGTCAGACACTGCAAACTTTGACAAAGGTTTTTGGGGAAAAAAAATCTTCCACTGAACTGAGAAGAAAGTCATACCAAGACAGTATCATTTGAATGATTTTATTATGATTAGTGTTTTAAAAGAAAAAGCAAGGGGAAGGTTCAGAAGAAACTAGGTTGAGAAAAAATGCTTCCCACTTCACCTAAAGATGTTTCCACATTTCCATATTGGTGTGGGAAAGTTCTCAAACAATGCTGTGCGTGCAGTACTATGAAAAGTGAGGATGAATGCTTAAAGCTTTGCCCATGGATGGCTTCAATTCAAAGTCAAGACAGAGAAGTATTTTGAGTACGAACAAACTTCATCACTGCCTAAGTTCTATATTTTTTCCTTCTGCTCTAGAACATGTTTTGAAGATTCCTTCCAAAATTTGTAGAAAACTCTAGAAAAGGAAACAGCTGTTGAGATGTCTGTATGATAAACAGTTGGAGGACTCCAGGGGTTGCCATTTGTAATTCTGCCTTGATGAAAGAGGACTTGGATAGTGCCGGTTTGTGAATTTTGCCTTAAAAATAAATCTAGATATAGAAGAAGAAGGGTTGGCTTTTCTACCCCACTTTTCTCACCCATTTAAGGGGAGTCAAAGCGGCTAGCAAAGCTTTTCTATTCTTCTCCCCACAACAGAACACCCTGTGAGGTAGATGGGGCTGTGAGAGCTCAGAAGAAAGCTGTGGCTAGCCCAAGGTCACCCAGCTGGCTTCTTGGAGGAAGAAGAAGAGTTGGCTTTTCTATCCTGCTTTTCTCACCCATTTAAGGGAACTCAAAGTGACAGACAAACCTTCTGTTCTTCTCCCCACAACAGAACACCCTGTGAGGTAGGTGGGGCTGTGAGAGCTCAGAAGAGAGCTGTGGCTAGCCCAAGGTCACCCAGCTGGCTTCGTGGGGGAAGGCGGAATTGAACCCAATATTTCCAGAAAAGAGTCCAGCTCCCAAACCACTAGACCAAACTGGCTCATATAGGAAATGTCAAAGAAGAACTGGAGGGAGGCATCAGCTTGGGGACAATTTAGTAGCACAACCACACAACTATCTATCCCTCTTATCCAATGTCTTAGAGGTAGTAATATGAACCACTAACATATTTAGGACAGACTAGATCTGTCAACAAACTTAAATTGTCTATTTGGTTTGAAGTGCAATGAACCCTGCTTTGTTCAGTTCAAATTCAAACTTCTTTCTTTGAAGAGACTAGGTGTTAGGTTTGAGTGTAAACCTTTCCAGTACCTTTGAGCACCTTAGACCAAGCAGGGTGTATTGGGTGGATTTGTTTGAACACCCCTTTATTGATCTTGAATTCAAACTCTGGTATTGAACAGTAGGCTGTTCGGTTCAAATTCAAACCTTTCAAACAATCTCCTTTCTATTACAAAGGTCTAAATCTGAATCAGTTTGGCACATCTCTAGACAAGACTATTGAGGAAAAAGAAGAGAAGATCTGTTCCTATAAACACCAAGAAAGGAAACTTTTACTGTGAGCCAGTTTGGTCTAGTGGTTAGGGAGCTAGACTCTCATCTGGGAATACTGGGTTTGATTCCACAGTCCTCCACAAAGCCAGCTGGGTGACCTTGGGCTAGTCACAGCTCTCTTCTGAGCTCGCACAGCCCTGCCTACCTCACAGAGTGTGGGGAGAGGAATAGAAACTTTGTCAGTCATTTTGACAGCATCTTCATCCTCTTAAATGGGTGAAAAAAGCAGGTTGAAATGCCAATTCTCTTCTTCTTCTTCTTCTTCTTCTTCTTCTTCTTCTTCTTCTTCTTCTTCTTCTTCTTCTTCTTCTTCTTCTTCTTCTTCTTCTTCTTCTTCTTCCTCCAAGATGCGAAGGGACAGGAAGTGCAAATTTTGGAAATAAAAAAGATGAAAGAATTGACTAATTCATCACCTCATGCTGTAATATTGCACAAACTGAATGTTTTTATAAAAATCACACAATGATAAGTTGCAGTGATATTTGGAACTTAGGTCAGAATTACATCTTTCTAATTGGAGGAAACAATGATGCAAGCAAAAATGGAGGGAATAGTGAGATACTATGAGATTTCAAAATTGAAGCAGATGAAGAACTGGATCATAAAATTCTTGACATTACTGTAGTTGAGAAAGAGAAGGTTGAAAGAATAGACCTGGGCCCTTTCTGCACTTGGCCTTATTCTGGAATGTATCTCGGGACAGCTGACTGCCCACCACAAGCTAATGCAGACTATGGGTGTTTTTCCACTGTCAAAAAGTACCCATTTTTGCACCCATTAAGGACCCATTTGGGTGTGAGCCAGCTGACCCCATTTCCACCACGGCACCCATTTGGGACCCAATTGTTTCCACTGCTGGGGAAATCCAGATCAAATGGGTAATTTCTGCCCTTTAATCCGGATATTCTGTAGACCCCATTAATGGGGTCTACAATGGAGTCTTCTGCCAGAAAATCCAGATTAAAGGGCTAGGGGGAGGGGATGCACCCATGGGGGGGAGCCCCAAAGTCCCAGCTTTGGAGTCATTTCGGAGTCATTGCGAAATCATTCTGAAGTGACTTTGAAGTCCCTCCGAAGAGATCAGCAGAGACTTCAAAGCCGCTCAGAGTGCCTCCGAAGTCTGCGCTGATCTCTTTGGAGAGACCGGCGGCGAGACTCCAAAGTCCCTCCAAAGCGATTGGCATGGACCGCGCTGACAGCTCCGGAGCCTCTCTGAAGTCCTTGGCGATCTCTGTGGGGGGACTTCAGAGTCATTTTTAAATGATTTCAAAATGACTCTGAAGTCCCTCCGAAGCTGGGACTTCAGAGATCGTACCCTCCCCTGTCCGCAGAGACACCTGGGGTGACGTATCGACCCCTTGGGGGTTGATCCAGATTCCTCACATGGGTGCAAAGGTGTTTCCACGGCAGGGGGGTTAGCAGCCATTGCTAATGGGTGCTACACCTCCTGTGGAAACACATTGGGTGCTTCCCTTAATCTGGATCTACTAGATCCGGATTAAGGAATGTACCCATTCCTTAGATCTTGATCTTCTTAGATCCGGATCTAAGGCTGCGGTGGAAAAATACCCTATGGCAGGATTCACATGGGGCCTTTCATAGTTTGCCCTGGCATGGAGATAGCAGGTCCCTGTTCTGGGATATATTCATGAATAAGGCCAAGTGCAGAAAGAGCCCTGAGGTCTTTTCACACTAGGGGTATTTGAATGTGTCGAAAACACACGGGGACACAGCATACGCACTGCCGGGATGGCTAAGCCGTCCCAACCCATTCCCGAGTGCTCTCCGTGCGTTTGAGATGTAGATCACTTAAAAGTACTCTACATCTGTCTCTGCATGTTCCAAGCATCCCTGGCCATCCAGGGAGGGAAGCATTGATACATTCTTCCCTCCCTGACAGCCCTGGGCACACCCCTCCCACCACCATTGCCCAAAAATCAGCTGAACAGGTGGCGGGAGCCACGCTAATCACTCACCTTGCTGGGCTGGGGTTCCCATCGCACAGGTGCACCGACTCTGGTAGACAGGACCCACAGGCCCATCTACTGGGATTGTGCACGCCTGCGCGATGGGAACCCTGGCCCTTCAAGGTGAGTGACGGCCTCATACGGGAGGAGGTGGCTCGCTCCTGGCTCCTGCAGTCCCATTGGGACAGCAGGAGTTGGGGCAACACCAAGATCGGCTTCCCCTCACCCCTTTCTGGGGTGGGAGGAGGCTGATCTGCTGCTTCGTATGGGCTAGGGGCTGTGGGATCCTTCAGTAGACCGGTTTACCAAGGTCCACCATTCCCCGGCTGACTGCCGGAGATCGCGACCCTCTGCAGGGTCGAGCCATCTGGATTGAGGTGGCTAAGCCCCTCAGACCCCCCACCCCGGTACCCCCCAGGGCCCGGGGACAGTCCCGCATGTGCGCAACATTTACCTCCTCGCTTTCCCGGCTCAGAATGACTGAGGCAGCTGAGAGCATGCACCACGTGTGTTCGGCACAGCTTTTGATTGGGCAAGCTGCCAAGACAGTGACAAGGTAAGTGTTGCATGCGTGCAGGCATGTCCCCGGTCCCCAGGGGACCTCAATCCAGGTGGCTCGACCCTTGCAGAGGCTCATGATCTGCCACAGTCAGCCAGGAGAGGTGGGATGCCAGTAAACTGGACCCACGTGGGTCCAGTCTACCAAGGGGTCCCACAGCCCCTGGACCCTAGGCAGCTGGCTGCGGGCCCCAGGGTGGGGGGCTGGGTGCCCAGGTGGATTCGTGCCAGCTTTACCAGACCCAATCAGGTCCTGTGCAGCTGGCAGGAACCAGGGAAAGCTGCCTGACAGGGCTGCCTGTCCCCGGGTGCTCCCACCCAATGGCAGGCAGGCCTGGAGGAGGCGTCCTTGCTCCTGGCCGGTCTTTCCCGGCTAAGTCACTTTGGGACACTTTGAACATTCGCACATAGGCAGGCAGGAATGCGTGTAAACATGTTCCTGCCTGCCTATGTGTGAATGGGTAAAGCGTCCAGAAGTGACTTAGCCCAAGTGCATTACAGCCATTCCCTCTGTAATGCGAAAAGGCCTCTGGTCATCCCAGAGGATTTTCAGAATCAAGGTGAAAGATTTGGAGAAAGCTATAAAATATCAAGATCTGTAAATCAAATATAAACAAGAGCAAAAAAGTAGCTTGTGCAATCTCAAAAAACCCAAGAAAATATTTGGCAGACATCAGAAGAGATAAGATAACAATTCTGCAACTACAAAAATCACCACTGCTTATAACTAGCTATATTATCTTTTAAAAAATCTCATTTGTTCTTAAATCCTTGATTAGGATTAAAATTAATCATGAGTCAAAACTCCGAAGATTACATCTGTTGGACTGTGGGATACACCATGCTCATAGACTGATTTTTTTTTCTCTACTAATTGAATAATATGTATTCTAGCCAAGGTATTCTTCTAATATATAGGACATTCCTGGTAATGCAATATTCTCATTCGTGTTCTTCCTTTGTTCCTTTTGTTCTCATTGCTATTGTAGTTTTTATTTTTGTCCCTGTTCGTATTCTTATTCAGCACTGACCAATGCTTTTTGTTATGAGTCTAATAATGAAATTTTTAGAAAGAAGGGAGATCGCCTTATCTAATCTTATATTTAAAAAGTGTATCCACACACATTAAAAAGTGGGTCAAAAGCAGCTTACTGGAAAGAAGCACAAAATACAAAATTGTGGTTCTGGTTGAATTAGAAGTGGGTCAAACAGGTTCAAACTAGGGATGTGCACAAATTTTTTTGCGTTCGAAATCAGATTGAATCAAATATCCAAACATTTGATTTGATTCAAATGTTTAGAATCTGAATGCAACAAAATCCAATTCGAATCAAGTCCATCAAATCTATCCGTTTGAATGTTAGATTCAAGTCTGAAGATATGAATGTCAGCAACATTCGTATGTGTTATACATATCTGTACGCACTTCATGTGCATCCCATTTTATCCCGTATGCATCCCGTTTTCGTCCAGTACTATCAGCACAAATGTGCACAGATATGTATGAGATCTGAAGAGATACGTATCTAATAAATACGCATCCGTACTCTTGAATGCTTTGAATCATTCAAACGAATGTTTCGGAACATTTGAAATTGGTTTGAATTTTTAAATTTGAATGTGAAGACATTCTATTAAAATTTGAATGTCCACATTTGATCGAATTCGATAGAATTTTCAATAGAACATTTGTGAACATCCCTAGTTCAAACCTGAGGCATTTTCATATTAGGGCAAAGACGTCTCAGGATGCTTCATCCTGAATGTGTTGAAGCCACTTTCTCATCTGCACTGGCAAGTAAAGGATGCATTCTGAATGTGTCCTTTCCCTGCCTGTGTGTGAATGGGAAAGTGGTTTCAACACGTTCAAGCTGAAGACCCTTCCCCATCCTCCCCCTATTGGCTGCCTTGCAGTCAGGGATGGGGAGGCATGTTGAGTCCCTTTCTTGGGGTCCTGAGAGCTGCATTGGCCTGGATGAGGCCCATGCAAGTGGTGGGCCCCACACCCAGCACCCCCCAACCCACCTCAGGGTCGCACACATGTGTGAACGGCACTTACCTGGCTGGAATAAGCTAGCGACATTCTGCTCATGCTCACAGGGCAGCCCCTCATTGGCCGGGCACCCGCGCCTGCGCAGATGGCCAGTTGAGGGCAGGCAGGTGCACAATGTCACAGGCCTATTCCAGCCAGAATCTACCTGGCAGCCTGCAGGTAAGGCCATGCAGGAGCATACATGACCCGGGGTGGAGTGTGGGGTGTGGGTCCTGCTGATCCCTAGGAGCCCAATCTGGGTCCCAGGAGTGAGCAGGGAAGGGAGGTGCCTGGCCTCCCCATCTCTGCCTGCAAGGCAGCCAATAGGGGGAGGCTAGGGGAGGGGCCCAGCTGTCACAGAGAGAGAGCATGCAAACGCTTTCCCTCCGTGGCAGCTGGGGGCATTCTGTATCATTTGGAATGCGTGTAGAGCGCTTTTTAGTGCTCTGCTTTTGGAACTTGTCTACAATGTGTCAGGATGCTTGGGGCGACCTGAGGCCTTTTCGCACTACAATCATTCCATTTGGAACAGGTGTAGGATGGGTGGCCTAAGACACTTCAGGACGCTTTCACCATTCACACACAGGAACGGGTGTAAATGCGTTCCGGCGCGCCTGTATGTGAATGGTAAAAGTGTTCCGAAGTTACTTAGCTGGCAAAGGCCGGCCAGGGGCAGGGACACGGCCGGCGAGGCTGCCTCCCAGGGCCAGTGCAGCTGGCAGGAAGACGCCCGGGCACCCGGGTGCCCATCTCAGGGCCCAGGGCAAGGTCCCTATGGGGCAGGACCCCTTCGGAGATCGGAGCCCCACCACACGGATCGTGCCCATCTGCGGGGCGTGGGTGCCTGGATCTAGGCGGCTGTCTACCAGCCTCTCCGCGGCTGCGTGATCACTCCTGCAGCCCGGCAAGGCAGGCAATCAGCCCGACCGCCATCAGCTGCTGGGACGCTTCACCCACGCGGGAACGGATGCAGAGCACTTTAAAGTGCTCTGCATCTGGAACGCACGGAAGACAGCCCAGGACATGCCGGGACGCAAACCCGGCCACGGCAATGCAAATGCCGCGACCCGGGCTGTCTTCCGCGCGTTTGAAAACCGCGTGTGCGAAAAGGCCTCTGGAATGGATCCGGCTGCCCACAAGAGCAAATGCTGTGTCCCAACGTGTCATAGACACATTCCAAAACCCCTCGTGCAAAAAGGCCTTTGAGTTTGAATCTCAAATAGGTTCAAACCTGTTTTGAAGTTTTAAAAAAATAAGAGTAGAATAAAAATGTTTAAAAATCCATGGGGAAAAAAGCCCAAGTGGGATGACTGTGGAGAAAACTAGTGCTTGTTTGTTTGTCTTTTCAGGTTGCAGGTCTTTTTGCACTACATGTTTCATGATTGGGCTATCCTTTGATGGCGTTGGCTGTCAGTGATGAGTTAATGGTGGCAAAATAGATCTCCCGGTCCTTGGAACTGCCACCTTGGTATTTACTGAGATATAAGAGCAGACTGCCTTTGAGGCCACACACTGGGCCTGAACTTGTCTAACTCTACTTGCTTTCAGAACGCCATGGCTAAAATGAGAATAAAAGCCAACTATTATGCTGCTGTGACCTGCCAGTTTTTGCAGAAGCAGGTGAGTAATTGTCCTCTTTTGGTCTGACTGGGAGACTTTTATTGTCTCCTTAAATGCAGGCCCTGCTCTTCACTGCTCTTACATCTGGGCAGGTGTCCTGAACCACTTTGCAGCCATCATGAGACCTTTGGAGCCTTTATGAGTGGTGCTGGGAGTTTTGACATGGTGGTCATGCTTATTTAGTCAACATTTGGCTTGAGAGGTAGCTCTGCTTTGCAGCTTTGGCAATTCCGTTCCAAGTCCTTTGACTCAGAGCACTGAGCTGCCAGCTGGTTCATCAAATAGGAAAGGAAGAACTAAAAAAAAAGCAATATTCAAACAAGAAACATACTATTCAATCCAAAAAGCAGGATGGGACAGGTTGAGTAATCAGTGCCCATGAAATATGCATTCAATAATCAAGTGGATTCCTCTTCCTTTTGACTCTAGTGAAGGGGATTCTGGCCTTCTAATATGGCCAGAGTTGGTGGGGCATGATGGGAGTTGCAATCTGGAGAGCTTCAGTTAAGCCACACCCATTTCATTCCCCATGTCCCCTTTAGCTGCACAACTTGTAGGCGCATACCAGTTACGTCTGAATGTGTCTCGATACTGGAAGAGATCAAAGTTCTTCCAATTTTCTACTTAAATTACCTCCTAAGAAAAAAAGGGGCATCAATGAGTGACCAGAAGTATTCTGGGGTATGCACGAATCTAATTTTTGGGATTTGATTTGATTTGACTCTTTAACATTTGAATTTACCCAGATTCAACTGGAATTAAGCAAATTTGAATCTACTCATTTGAATTTTTGATCCGAATTTTCACTTACGAATGTCGACAACATTCCCATGTGCCTGTACGCATCCTTATGCATTCCATACTCATCTGTACGCATCTGTACATGTCTGTATACATCCCATAGTTATCCTGTATGCAACCCATTTTTGTCCTTACAGATCTGTACAAATGCATATGGACATGGGAAAGTATGCATCGTGTATGAACCCGTACTCATACAACTGTTCAGATAATTCAAATGAACAGATCCAAAATTCTAAATTCGTTCAAATCTTTTGTGAAAGAAATTTCAGACCAGTTCAGCTTCAATTTAGAATGCAAAGCATTTTTATAGACCATGATTTCACAACAGTTTGACACCTGCTAAGCCACAAAAGTACAAAGCATCTACTTTTAGACAAGGTTCAATCACAAAGTACCGATGGTTCCGCTTTTTCCCAGCTTGCACCTGTTTCCTGTTTGTCCAGTCCACGCACCCACATTGCATGAACTAATCACAAATTTGCTGTGACAGCTGAATTGTGGTCAGCTCTTTATAAAAGATTACAAAGGCTAATTGTGATTAGAACATAACAAATCTTGACCACATCAAAGGCTTATTTTAAAGAAGGTTCCTCTTTTCTCGGACAAGCAGAAGAAATGACTCAGCATTGCAAATTTCCCTGCCAAAGCATCTCTAGTATTACTTGATTAAACTATATTAATAGCTATATTAAAAATGGCAGTGCTCTGGTCATCCCAAATTAAACCCAATCTGTTTCCTGTTTCCACACTTTAAATTTGAATTTATGGACATTCGAGTTGAATTTGAATGTTGACATTTGAATGAACTCAATTGAATTTCGAAGACCTTTGAATATTTGCACACACTCCTACCCTGGGATTAAAGAAAATGCTCCGCTGTGCCCCTGCGAGTTATACTGGTGACACAAGAGCTTCAGAGCAAATCTCCACTTACCAAGGCCAAGGTGTGTACCTGCCATGAACTTGGAGGAAGCACCTGCAATCACTGCTGAAAAGGATGCCTCCTTTTGTCTCTTTTCAAGTGAGGAGGCATCTTCTCGGCCAGAAGCAGAAATGCATCCATTTGAGGTGTGACAATGTGCCTTTCAATAATATTGCTTCCATCCACAACAGGGTCAAGAAATAGGATGGTCTGATCATGATGGCGCTCTAGCTGCCCCTGCCAATGGACATGGACCAGCAGCAGACACCTACTTTGGTGGGAACAGGCATCTCCTTGGGTAAAATGCACACGTATACATTTCTTAAAATGCTTCACCACACAGAACAAGAATAAAAACTAGTGACTACTAATAGTACCAGGCAGTCATGCTTACTCTAATTGTATAGTTCCTATCCTTGATCTGCCTAAATGTGTTCATTGCTTAGGCTGCTTTTGTGCTTACCTTTGCTATTTCAGTACGTAAGAACATAAGAGGAGCCCTGCTGGATCAGGCCACAGCCCATCTTCCCAGCATCTTGTCCCACACATTGGCTCACCAAATGCTCTGAAGGCCAGAAATGAAAGCTCCTAGCCTTCAGAGGCCCGGGGGACCTCTTGATATACTGTTGGAATGGTTTCTCCAAGATTACCATGGAGATTTGTTATCTGCACACCTCTATGGTGCGGTATTCACTAGTATGACAGCAACTCTCAATGTTGGCAGACCTTTGGCTATAGGGCAGGATAAAAATTCAGATAAATACATAAATGATAAACTGGACCAAGGCACCATTTTGAGTGTCCTAGTTTGATTTACACTAGAGATGTGCACAAATGTTTAGAATCTGAATGCAACAAAATCCGATTCAAATCGAATACATTTTAATCAATTTGTTCAAATGTTGGATTCGAATCTGAAGATACAAATGTTGGCAACATTCATATTTGAAGATACGAATGTCGACATCATCCATATGTGTTATACATATCTGTACGCATTTCATATACATCCCATTTTATCCCTGTATGCATCCCGTTTTTGTCTGTTTTTGTCAGATGTACATACATATCTGTACATCCGAATGTTTCAAATCATTCCAACGAATGTTTCGGAACATTCAAAATTCATTTGAATGTTTAAATTCAAATGTGCAGACATTCTATTCAAATTCAAACATCCACATTCAATCAAATTCAGCTGAATTTTGCACGTTTAGAACATCCCTAGTTTACCCTCCATAGGGTACAAATGGAAAGTGTCTCCTTGAACTGCACCAGTGTGAAAAGGAGGCCCATGGCACCGTTCCCATTCCACATTAAAGGCAACCGCAGAACATCCAAGTTTCACAAAGTGTTAGAAGCTTTATTTTTATTTTCCCCCCTTTCCCCCTTTTTAATTTTTTTTAAACAACATACTGAAGCAAAGCTTTGGGCGGAAGCCATCAGAACTGCTGTGCATGTACCCTTTTAACAGATGGGTTGACCTCTGGGTCAAATGAATTGTGCTTCACCATTGCTCTGACAACATGCTCGTATTTTTTGAAAAGAGAAAGGGCAAACCAAGATGCTTAATCTAGACACAAAGGTCTTCTTTGATTCCATACAGCGCAAGCAACGTTGGCAAAAAATATCTATATATGTCTCTCTTTTATACCAGCTAAAAGCAGCGCTTATACATATGTCCATGTCTTAGTCTGCTCTTCTGATGCCTAATGTGGAGGAGAGATCAATGCAACCCATGTTTTTTTTTTGAAAGTTAATAAACTTTATTGATTAGTCGCTTGACCATATCAAGTATCAAGTATACAAAGATAAAACCATAGAAGAATAAAATCAGTATAAACAAGAGTAAAATCAGGGGCCTTTCTGCACTTGGCCTTATTCTGGAATATATTCCGGAATAGGGGCCTACTGGCCACATGCTAGTGCAGGTAACAGCAGGCCCCAGGTGAGGCCTGCCATAGTCTGCATTAGCATGCAGACAACAGAGCCCTATCCTGAGATATATCCCAGAATAAGACCGAGTGTGAAAAGGACCCAGGTCTGTACATATGTTATAGTTACATATCCTCATCACCCTTACAAGGCACTCCATTAGACTCAATGAAAAGTTTCCTGAGCCGGGCTGCCTTAAGCAAGTACAAAGCCACCTTATACGTTGCCTGAGCATTCTCCCCCTGCAAAAGGTAGTTCACTTTTTGCTCTGCATTCCAAAATGCCACATTTTGCAAAAGGGGATCCAGGCATGCTGTTCTTAATTGAGAGTACAAGGGGCAAGTAAACAAAATGTGTAAGAGGTTTCAACCTGTGTTGCCCCACAGATGCACAGTCTATCTTGATAAGGTATCTGAAGGTATCTACCATACTTCATCATGGAGTCAGTCAATTCAAATCGTGCATAAGTGAGTTGCTGTCTCAACGGATGGGGCATCTTATAAACCAGGTATTTTTCAATTCGGAAAATAGATTTTGTACGTGCCAACCATTTTAATGATTTTATGTTGCAGAGGTTTGCAATACCATTTTGGGCACTGATGTCCTTTACTCGCTGCTTAAAGCATTCTTTTGCTATCAGACTGGTATGCCCTAGTGTTTGCAGGGACAAACCACAGCGAGAAATTTCATCGTGTACTTTATGGACCCATGTATTGGTGTTCTCATTCCTATATTGTTCCTCCAAGCACATTCTTGATAATCTATTTCCCGGCAAAGAGACTAAGCGCATCCAAAAGTTAAATATTTTGATATTAATGGAGCATTGGATAGCTTGAATGCCAAGTTCTGCTCTAACAGCAGGGGCTGGTATGGTATTGTTGATACCTAGCATTCATCTTAAAAAGCGGGTCTGGATTTGTTCTAACTGAGAGGTGTTTGAGAAACCCCAGATTTCTGCTCCATAGGTCAGCATTGGAATGACTTTTGCTCTGTATGCAGTAATGATGGGGACTAGAGTGCCTGGATGCCTGTAATTAAACAGGTTATATAGAGAATTCAATCCTGCTGCGGCCCTAAGCACGCAGTTCTTCAAATGCAAGGACCAGGAGCCGGTCTTTGAAAAATCAACCCCCAGGTAGCGATAAGAACTGACTTGCTCAATGATATCCCCATCCAGATGCCAGTTATGTCTTGTTTTCTTTCTCCCAAACACAACCACCTTTGATTTATTTTTGTTTATATGGAGGAAGTTGTCCTTACAATAAAGATTGAGTTTTAGTAAAAGTCTTCTAAGTCCAACCTTAGTCTGAGAGAATAAGACTATGTCATCAGCATAAAGTAATATATTAACATGCCTATCTAGAAGTTTGGGTCCATGTGCCTCAGGAAACTGCAAGACCTTTGTAATGTCATTCACATACAAATTAAATAAAGCAGGGGACCCATGTTTGAAAAAGATAATGGCCCTTTCCTGACCTGATCAGAGATGATAGGCCTTGAACCCCTGTAGATGTCCACTTGATGAGTCTACGGGCATTTCTGCATTTGACGCCAAAAAGTGGATCCGCGTTTCAGCAATCCGTCCTCCTATTTGTGGACTATTTGTGATGGATCTGCACATCTGCACACATGCGGAAAGGACGGATCCAGAGGACAGCCAGTGCTGTGCAGACGGCTCTTGGCTGACAGATGAAAATGAACTGATATTACAGAAAGCAAATCAAACGCTGAGATAATGAGAGGTAAAACAAAAGTCCTGAATTACACCTACGTTTTAATACACGGTCAAGCCACAGACAGTACAGTTTTCCATTTGTACTACCTAACTCAGAAAACCCATCTTTGGTTTATAGGGGTGCGCACAAATATTTATAACATTCAAAATTTGTTCACATTGGACTGAAATCAGACATTCAAATTCGAATTGAATGTTGGCACAGTCAAAAAAATGGATATTCAGATTTGAATTGAATGGTTGGTGCATTTGTATGAAGCTTTGTAGGGGATCTGTATGGTGTTCTTTTGGGATTCGACGTTCGTATCGAAAATGAATCGGATCACATTCAAAGGGGATCTATTTAGGATGTGCACAAATGGCTTTTTTGGCATTCGATTCCTAAGAAACTGAATGTTAGAAAATCCATATTTGTTTGAATAGATCCCCTTTGAATGTGGTAGGATTCTATATGATATGAACGTATTTGTTGGAATTCATACAAATATCTGATATGAACGGATGTATATACGATACATATCCAATACGTATCCGATACGAATGGATATGTATCCGATAAGAATGCATACATATTGGATACATATCTGATACATCCCGTAGCTGATATGTATCCCTAGTTTAATGAATGTCCAAACAATTTGTACAAATGTTTTGAAACATTTCTATTTGTATGAATGTCATAACATTTGATTCATGTACAAATGTCCAAAGTTGTATGAATTCATATGAATAGCAAACATTATGAATATTCGTGCACGTCCCTAGATTTATTCATAAGAATATAAGAACCTAAGAGGAGCCCTGCTGGATCAGGCCACAGCCCATCTAGTCCAGCATCCTGTCTCACACAGTGGCCCACCAATTGCCCATGGGCATCTCAAGCAGAGAGAAGGGCAAATGTTCTCCTACTCTCAAACCCCACCAAATGGCCTTAGAAATATTCTGCTTGTCCCCATGGCCTGAAAGATGTACTTAGGTATTCAAATGAATACGGGGAAAAAAGGGCACTTCCTTATTATATAATGCAGAAAGAAGCCTGTTACATTGCTGATGTGTTCTCTCACTCTGAAGGTGGATCGAAGTTGGATTAACACTTGGGTGCAGCTGAGAACAACAGCCTACTCAGGCAGGAACAGTTCATGTTAACATCTTGTCCTTGTAACAAAATCAATCAGGATAATCCAGTTGCAGCTGGACTACAAGGTCAGAAACTAACCCTAGGGGTGATGGTGCATTTCATGTGTCTCACCTGTTCCTCTGGAGCTGTGGATTGTTCCTTCTGTTTTCATATTATTTGTGTTACTAGAGCACATATCAGGAGCACACACAAGTTATAAAGCTTTGCAGGATGTGGGCCACATGTTTTTTCATAGTAGAATTCACTGAAAGGGGCATTTTCAAGCAAAATTCATTTGATATTTAAGTGTCTGTCTTTCACACAAAAGCAACAGAATACTGGAATGATGTGCACCCTCTGGTAGTTCACTAATTATCTGTAAGTTAATAAGTTCAATGAATAATAAAATAAAATAAAAAGATCTTGAGGGCAATCAGCATTAATAACAATCACAACACAATCAAAATATAGCACAACTCAAAAAGAACAGTTCCTAACTTATTATGACAGATCCTGAAGAAACGCCTTTAGAAAGGTGGTTTTGTTCGCTTGTTTGTGATGTATTTGCTCAGCTTGGTTTATTTCCCCAATTCACCACATAATCTGTGGTCACTTACTGGAGGAGGAGGAGGAGGAGTTGGCTTTTCTACCCCAGTTTTCTCACCCATTTAAGGGGACTCAAAGCAGCTGACAAAGCTTTCTGTTCTTCTCCCCACAACAAAACACCCTGTGAGTTGGGGGGGGGGGCATGAGAGCTCAGAAGAGAGCTGCAACTAGCCCAAGATCACCCAGCTGGCTTCATGGAGGAGGGTGGAATCAAACCCAGTATTCCCAGATAAGAATCCAGTTCCTTATCCTGTATCAATGGCTACTAGAATAGAGTTCTAGGGTGCTTCCGCACAGGCCCTTTAACACCTATTAAGCACACCTCTGGAAATGCGCCTCCGCAAAGGCATTGCTGTTTTGGACACATCCGGTGAGGTGTGTCTGCACAGCAACACGGATTAGTAACACTTTCGCGGTGACGCGTCCGCATTTGTGGGTCTATTTAGCATACTTCTGGTTAGGTGCGTCCGCACCTATCCGTGACTAAAGTGTGCTAAATGGGTGTTACTTGCACACCACATATGATGAGTGCTTAGTGGGTCTTGCGCTGTGAAAACGCATCCATTTAGGATGCATCCGCTCAGCGCAAGTGTGCCTACTGAGGGCCCTCCCTCGGCTCGCCGTGCTTGGCTACGTGGCGGGGGGCTCCTACCTTTTGGCTCGCCCTCACACCAGAAGCGGCAGATCGCTGCTTCTGGAGCCAGGGTGAACTTCCCTAAAGCCCACCCTAGCCCACCCGGGGGGAGGAGTGTGCAGAATCCCCTCTTTACCTGTTCGGTGTCATCCTGATTCTGCTAGGAGGAACCCAGGAGGCAGGGCGGGAGGGCCCCCGAGCACGGATGGGAGGCAGGTGCTGTGCGTCCGCACAGCACCCACCTCCAATCCGGATCGATTCCGCCCTCCTTCCATGTGTGCAGAGGGGAGGGGAGGGGGGTAGATCCGCATGTGCATCTACCCCGTAAATCCGGATCTAGCGGGGATCCAGATTTAGTAAAACCAGGTCCTCTGGAATCTGGTTTTACTAAATCCGGGTGTGGTAGATCCGGATTTATTTGGCCCTGTGCGGAAGCACCCCTAGATTCTATTTCTGGGTTAGTTGGAAGGACAGGAAGGATACCTCTTAAAGTTGCTTGGAAGGAACTGAGATCAGGTGAAAGATTCATCTTCACCTTCTGCTCAAGAACGTCCAGAAACAAGTGATAGGTCCACCCTGCGAGGTGGGATCTTGGGTTAGATGGGTTGTGTGGCCTGATTCATTAGGGTTCATCTTATGTTATTATGAATTAAAGGGATGTTAGACATTCTACAATGGTTACTGTTATAAGTGAGTGGATGTTTAAAATCAGTAGGCTACTGTGGTTTCACAGGTGTACACAGAACACAGATGTATTCTAGAGATGTACTGAACCGATGTGGATTTGAAGCTGTTCTGATTGAACAAGGGGGATTTGAATGGTTCCATTTTGAACCAAACACCCGAACTGTTCAAAAATAGAGTTCAATTTTGAACCAAACCAAGGGGTGTTCAAATGAGTCTACCAAACACACCCTGTTCAATCTGAGTTCAAAAGTGTTCAAAATAGTGTTTCAACGGTACACGTTTTAACCAAGCATCCCACCTGTCCAAAGTGGGGAAAAACTTGAATTTGAACTCAATAAAGGAGTATTCATCTCAGTTTGAACCAGTCAATCTAATGCAAGAAAAAAAATATTTGTTCTAATAGGTCCCCTTCAAATGTGATAGGACATGAATTCAATACAAATTCAATTCAAATTCCCATTGCAAATTGCATAAGAATCCCCTATGTATCCCCTACATATTCCGTAAATGTTCCCTATGTGTTCAATACGTATCCCCTCCGTATCTGCTCTGAATGTGTCAAATCTTCACTGAATCCACTTTGAATCCACTCTCAATACAATTCAAATCCACTCTGGTTCCGTTGGCAATGTGACTGGTGCAGCCACTTTCCCACCTCCCCAGGTTCATGAAAGTAACAAAACTTTGTGCAAATCATTTGATTTGTAATATAGAATGTGCCAACATTCTAATCAAATTCAAATGTCTGAATTTGTATGAATTTTGAATGCTCCGAATATTCATGCTCATCTCTAGTTCCAGGTCAGCCTTGTTTCTCCTGATCCCTATTCCCTTTTCCTTGTAGAACTTCATTTTCTTTGAATAATCACAAAAAAGTGTAAGAAAGAAGGAATGGAAGAAAGCAAACCATGAATGACTTCATAAACTCACTGCAGATTTTTGTAACACTTGCAGAAGATGTTATTTCTTATTCTCTGTTGCCATCTGGAGTCTAAGAGAAACATAACAGTTGGAGGCGGTGAGTATAGTTGTGTTATAGAGGAACATGTATATGCAGAATGGATCCTCTGATCCCTCAGGATCCTTGCTTTTGAGATACGAAGCTTTAAAAAAAGAAATTCAGAAACAATTTGTTTATAGAAAGAAAGAAAGGGGGTCTTGGATGTTCAATTAGAATAGGGATGTGCATGAATTTTTTTTTAATTTGAATCAAATTGAATATACAAATGTTTGATTCGATTCAAATGTTTAGAATCCAAATGCAACAAAATCCAATTAGAATTGAATACATTCGGATCTATTTGTTCAAATGTTAGATTCGAATCTGAAAATATAAATGTTGACAACATTCGTATGTGTTACACGTATCTGTACTGTCAGGGCAAATGCATACAGATACATATGAGATTCGTACAGATACCTATCACATTGCATGTTTCAAATCATTCAAATGATCATTTTCGAATGTTCAAAATTCATTTGAATGTTTAAACTTGAATGTGTAGACATTCTATTTGAATTTGAACATCCACATTCAATCGAATTTTGAATGTTAAGAACATTCGTGCACATCCCTAAATTAGAATAGAAAAAAAATACAGGCCTGCAAGAAAACTCAGCATCTGTGAAGATGCCAATCCAAGGGTATTCTTGCATTATACCTTTTATATCTTGTGTATTCTGTATTAATTAAAAGAAATAACATAAATCGCAATAGGAGCAGGATGGGAGATAAAGTAAGTTTTGATATGCTATTTTTTGGAAGACATCTAGTGGTGCAGCACTGGCTGAAACCTAGTGAAGCTTCTGTATTGTTTATGAGATCTATCTAACTGCCTCGTGGAAAGCCAGATCCTCACACCAGAGCTATTTGCAAGATTTCTAGAACAGATGAAGGTTTTGCCTTTGTTCTCCTGCTTGAGATGCCCAGAAGTGGTGGGTCACTGTGTGAGGAGGAATGGTGGACTAGTTGGGCTACAGGTGCATCAATTGCTAATTGAATAGGTGCATAGGTACTACACCGGAGTTGGAGAGGCAGGCAGAATGACTCTGAAGGCCATTTGCAAGGAGTTGAGAGCAGGTGAAGGTTTTGTCCTTGCCTTCTCCTCAAGATGCCCAAGAGCAATTGATGGGCCACTGTATGAGATAGGATCCTGGACTAGATGGGCTGTGGCCTGATCCAGTAGGACTCTTCTGTGACTCTAGAGAAATGCACTAACCATAAAGGATAAAATGTTGGAACACTCCCTCATGCAAATAAACCCAGCCGGACAAGATCAAAGTTAGAATGGAATTGGCAGCCAATGTGTGGATGGCTGCCAATGCAATTCCTGCCACCTGCCTCAAAAGCCTTAATTCAAGCCAAGGAGGAAGTTCTGTCTTCTGTGTCAACACACAGAACAGAGCAGCTGCCTAGGAGTCCCGCAGTTTAAATCTCTACTCTGCCATGGAAATCAACTTGGTCTTCCTAGTAACAGATGGAATAGCTTAACTGTCTTGAGAGTGCTCTGGGGGGAAAGCTTAACCTGAACCGGAACCAGAAGTGGAACAGGAACAGGGACCCTAACAAGATCCAGCCATCAATCTCAGTTCTGGTCCTGATCCCGATTCTGCTACTGATCCCTGACCCTAACTCTAATCCTAACCCTAACCCAATCCTGATCCTAGTCCCGATCCCCAACCTCAACCTCAACCCTAACCCTAATGCTAATCCTACAGTTCAACACCAACCCTACAGTTCAAATCCCTGCTTTGCCAATGAAGTTGACCTGGTCTTCCCAGTAATGGGTGAAATAGCCTAACTGTCTTGCTCTGGGGGTGAAGCCTAACCCCAACTCCAACCCCAAAACTAAAACCAAAACTATAAAGCTAAAACTAAAACAAATTAAAACTAACATTAAAATTAAAAAACTAAAACTAAAAAACTAAAACTATAAAAGTAAAAGTAAAATAAACTAAAACTAAAAAACTAAAACTATAAAGCTAAAACTAAAACTATAAAGCTAAAACTAAAAGTAAAACAACAAACTAAAAGTAAAAGTAAAACAACAAACTAAAACTAAAAAAACTAAAACTAAAAAAACTGACCTCAGTCCTAATAAGATCGCAGTCCTGATCATGATTCCAGTCCTGATCCTTACCCCTACCCCTACCTCTTCCTCTACCTTTACCTCTACCTCTCACCCTCACCCTAACACTACACATTCACAGTTGAGTTCTCCCAAAAATATAAGACCTTTATTCCAGATTTAATTTAGGAAATGCAACTTATTTTAAGTGTTTTCAATTTCACCTGTTTAACACTCCCCCCCCCACCTCCAAGGTTCTGATATGCTCCATTTATCTACACTTACTTTTCTAACATCTCTATTACGTCTTCATTTAAATACAATTTTAAAATTAAATATGCTCACGGCATGATTGCTTAATGTGGGATAATAGCACCCATCTCACTTAGAGCAATTTATTATGATTATTCACTGAGCTGCTTCAGTGTTTTTGAACTTGAGCAATGGAGAGTCAATCTCTGATACTGTAAATACGCAAAAGGAGAGAAAGCTATAAGCATCGAATACAGGAGAAGTGGGATAGTCTCTCTTTGTAGGATATATGACCATGGCTGGATTAGGGGCGCGCACAAATACTTGTAAGCGTTCGAAATCCAATCGAATATGCCGAATTTCAATATTCAAACTCAAATAGAAGGTCCCAAAATTTGAATGTAAACATTCAAATCAAATTTCAAATTTCATATCTATTCTGATGTAATGAATGACGCAGATGCAAGAATGGAGGAGAATTGCTTGCTTTACTAGGCTACACAGTTACTTATATCTCTTTCCACAGGATACATTATTATTGGTAAAACCAGATAGATCATTGGTTAGGAAGGAAGGATTCAGATGCCGGCTGAGCTAGCACGTAATGTCCTCATGAACCATTTGTGAAATCATGTCCTTAAGAGAGATTAGAAGGGCTGGCGTGCTCTGGAACGCTTCCTTCCACTGAGGTTTGCCAGCCGAGCGGGGAAGCATTCCCACACTATTTGTTCAAATTATCCAGATATTCGTACGTGTACAGGTTTGTACACGATGCGTATTTGAAGATCTGCATCTTTCCCGCCTCCGTATGCATTTGTACGGATCCATACAGGACAAGGAGCAAATTCCATCTAGATCATGAGTGTTCCTGGTCCTCGTTCTGGTCCTCATGCTTATTCGGACAACCAGGCATGAATGCTTACCTGAACATACTACTATAGGCTTGGAATTTGACATACATGTGCCACATGCAGACATAAAGGCATGATAATGAACCTAGCTTGGTTTCAGACGCATATGCGGCCATAGAATATGTTCCCTATATGCATTCCACCTCACCTTTAAGATAGATAATTGAATGAATCCATCCCTTTGCTGATGCTGTGCTTAACTTTGCCCCTTTTGCCCCTTGGTCTTATTCTGGAGTATAACACAGCATATGGACCTGCTGTCTACTTGCTGGTGCAAACTATGGCAGGCCCCAAGTGACAGTGGACCACTGTTTTGAGATATATTCAAGAATAAGGCCTTGGTTTCAAACCTAAATGTGACCACAGTTACATGTTGCACCATCTGTATTCCACCCCACCTCCAGAAGGTCATCCATCTGTGTCTGTGTGCCCCATCTACCCAATTTGCTCTTCTCTCTTTCTTCCTCAGTCTTCAGCCATGTCTTCACTTGCCATCTGAGGAAGCCAAGTAAAGCAACTTCACCACTGCAACTCCACAGGTGGTGGCACCAAGTGGCCTTTTGGCAATCATGTATTTCCAGGTGCAATCAGAATCAAAGGCACCATTTTTGCTGGCTGTTTCACATCCTAAATGGAGACTCTTCCAGCTGACATTGGAAATGACATATCCATTCTAATAAATGGAGAGATGGAAGCATATTTTCAAGTGGACACATGTGCTGCCTCTCTACAGCACCCACAGTGGAGATCCCTAACTGGATAAGTGAGTTCCATTGTTACCAGATCAGTTTTGGGTGTGCAGGTATTATAAGAAAATTTGACTGCAGAACCTGAATTTGATACAGGGTTTTGATGTATGAATTTGCCTTTATAATTGGCATAATTATAAAGCTAAAGGCAGAACATGAAATGTGGAGAAGCCTGAACATAGCAAGACTGACTCCATATTGGGCTGAAAAGACAAGCCTGAGATTTTTAAAAAGGACATAGTTTCTCTCTCTCAGGTTACAGGCTGGCTGTATGCAAGAGATAAAGTTTATATGCAAGAGACGGAGCCTAAGATTTAATCTTGATTGTCAAGAAAGAGTTCCAGTACCTGGAAAGCCTTTGTTTTCTCTCTTTTTGGGGGTAACAGATTTTTAAATAATGCAGGGAAAATACATAGAAACTGGGACAGAGATTGGTTTGTCTAATTTTAATAAAATATAAAGAATAAAATGGAATGGAGTTTGGGAAAGATCTGGGTAAAATAAAGTATATAAGAATTTGAAATTACTAGCCAAATTGGAAATGGTCTGTTTAAAAAGTCACGAGTACTAGGATGTCAGGGTTTCATATTGGGCATGACTCACTGTTTACACCTTAACAGAGATGGATAGGAGTTTGCTAATGTTTCCATGCCTTGATGGAGTTGAGTTGAAGGGATTAGGTTAGCCAGGGGAAGTGATAATTAAAAATGTTAATTTAAGGTACACAAGGCAGTGACTTTTGCAATCAGACAGAGACATAATAATACAAACAATAAGAGTTGAATTCTCCCTTATTTTCTGAAAGGAGAAGCAGAAGTTTAATGGGTTTTTTCTTAAATAAGAAACTTAACCTTATTCTCTAAAATAAGAGGGTTTTTATATTCTGTTTCTTTTTCTGTGGAGTTTCATTAGGGGCATTTTTCATTGTAAAAGAGGGCAATGATAAACTCAGCTTCGTCTAAGGCTTTGATTAACTCAAGAGTTGCTTCAATCCTTGATTAAATCTCTGCCATTGGCTAAAATCAACAAGTAGCCAAGAGGAAGGGAATAATCCTTTTAGAATCAAGACTGGGGAAATAAAGACTTCATCAGGAACTGTTGATTGAATCTGGGTTAATTTGTAATATGTTTCGTCACATCCAAAGAGTAACTTGGGAATTTTCCATAGTAGTACATTGGTTTGGGGCTAAGACACACCTCTCAAAGGTATTTATTCTGACATCACAATTTTTGGGTTAGATTTTTTATAAGAGGTAATAGGAGCAGTAAAAAAAAATAGATTAGGTTAGGTTGGGTTAGGCGTTGTAGCTAGCTTAGCTAAGAAGTAGGAATTTTTCTTTTGACATGCTATGGGTTTTTTCACCCCTCCTTCTTCCTATGCAAACAGGAACTAGGTGTGGCTTCTTTTTCCTTTCTCTTTTTGAGCAAAGTTTGTATTTCCTGCTTGAAGCCTGGTTTGGGGAAAATCTTTTGCAGTTTGGGTTGGCTTCTCTGGTCAAAACAAAAATACCATTTTTAAAAGATTTATTTTTAATTTTTGTTCATTTTGGAGATCAGTCTGGCTAAGATTGAAGAATATTCTCCCAATTTTAAAAGCCATTTTTGGTCCTGAAATGGATATAGTTTGCTGAATCCTACACATCTGCAGTTTTGAACCCCTCGGGCATGAAGAAGACAAGATGATGGTGAGACAGAAGATTTGTTTCCTCCATTCACTTTCCCCTATTTTTCTTTAGAGCTTTTGCGTTAGGGAATCTTTCTAGTATTAGGAATTTTCTATTCTCTTTCTAGTTCTCACACACTTTTCTTAAGGATTTGAAATTATTTTTATGAGGAATTTTATTCTCATTTCTTAAGTTCTTACTCATGAGAAGCAATTTGCTTTTGGGTTTTGGGGAGCTTTTGCTGCATAACTATAAACTAATTGTTTTAATAAAAAGGGGGATAAGTTCAGTTTAATGCACAAAGATATCTTAATGGGAAATGTTCATTTCTTTAGTTCTTTTGCAGTTGTTGCATGCTTATCTCTGTTCTTTTAAATGTTTTAATGAAATATGTTTCTAATCTGGCTTTATATTTCATTTTAACTTCTTTTCTGTATTTCTAATAATTTTTTGCATTGATTTAACAAAGAAATACTGGCTTTTGGTGTCTGAAATGGGCTTGGCCTCTGTTTTACGCTAATCCTCATTATTTTAAAACCTATGTAAATGGTCCAATTACAAGTTCCCTGGGAGTTTAAATTTGGGGTGCTTTTGGGCTTCAGAGTAATCCAAATTATCAAAAATTTTACTCTCTCCACATTTGCTTACAGTTTAAACTGAAGCAGTGTTGGTATCACCAGCTTGAATACAGTTCATTCCATTTTCACATCAGCTAGCAGATATCCTTTTCAACTTGAGTTTGTAGGAAAATTTGTTTCTATTCATGAAGGTATTTCCACCACCTTTCTTCAAACAGAAACATTTTGTGTTAATTTTTCACCCATAATTAGCAACATTTTTGTATTTTGAAAAGAAACAAACCTGAATCATAGAGCTGTGATTTTGTGCATGGCTGTGGTCACACTTATGTTTTAATCCAGCTTCAATCCTCTTTCAGAGTGAGGGAACACATCAGCAAAGTGAGAGACGCTTTTCTTTCAGTGTTAAATATCTCAGAAAATCCACCTTTGAGATAGATAATGTGGAGAGGAAATTACTGGGCACTTTATGTATTCTCTCACTCTGAAGCTGGACCGAAGGTGGATTAAACCTTAGGTGTGACCACAGCTGAAGTTTCCTCCAAGATATACAGTCTCCATTTGCATGCTCCACACTTCCTCCTTCATTTTAGAAATAATTGTGTTCCTGTCCTGAACAGCAACTAAAAGGTGATAAGGAAAGAGTGAAACTCTATTTTGCCTTTATCTAATCCATTTCATCATTCTGTTGTTATTCCCTTTGAAGATCTGCACAGAGATAAGGTGAGCAGCAGCAATATTTCCTCCCATCAAAATTTCATGGGATTCAATAGGAAGTGAGTCTGCTAGTGCACTGCATTTTCCATGAAAGATTCACAACCTGGGCATGGAGGGGTGGGTGGGAGGAATCTTCTTATGGCAGCTGATCTCTTGACCCAAGATCCATCAGTTCCTCTAGATAGACAGAATGGGGAGAAGGACACTGAGGACATTGGTTGCCCTCCAGGTTTTCTGCTTATACCAAATAATAAGACTGCAGCCATGCAAGTGTCCTATCTGCATTGCACTCTGCAATACCTGTTGGGAAGGGGTGTCAGCCCTGTTGGTATTAAATCAGCAGATGCGCGGCCGTGTTGAAAAAGACAAGCTCTGCTGTCCCCGAAAACTTTCTGGCATCTCCGGAGCTGTCCAGCCTTTTCAGGAACTCCCTCCTTCTTCTGCCCGCAGTTTAGGAAACAGATTGAAACAGGAGTTCTCTCTCTTCGCAGAGGTTTATTCTTAAAGTTTGCTGCATGTACAAGTACACATTTCTCCATCCAAGCTCTCGTCCATCAATCAACAACAATAATACTTATCCAGCAGTGTATAGGCACTTTTATACCTTTTTCTTATCATAGATGGTGACTCACTTCCTGAGTGTTGCACAAGCCTGTGTTGCAAGTGTTGCACAGACTTACGCAATTCTTGCTCAATCCAACCTTGCTCAATCCAACCTTGAGCACTTTGTTGATAGTCACGCCTGTGACTCTTAGTTACCTTTGCCAGCACATCCGTGCATTTTCCTTATACGGGCTTCCCTGCCTAACAATACCTCCCCCCCCCCGATGTGCTCCAAATGGCCAACTTCAGCTGGGCAATTGCCTCACAACCTGAAGACTTTCCTTCTCCAGCTTCAAAGGCAGCAAGCAGCTGAGGCATGTAGTGTAAAGGCATTGAACATCATGTGACTGTGGCCAGAGAAAGTGATTGGGCCCCCAAGGTCCTATGGTCCCCCATAAT
Source organism: Aspidoscelis tigris stejnegeri (assembly GCA_023333525.1). Lineage (NCBI taxonomy): Eukaryota > Metazoa > Chordata > Lepidosauria > Squamata > Teiidae > Aspidoscelis > Aspidoscelis tigris. The sequence goes on along the minus strand of JALMGA010000012.1, from coordinate 21,336,356 downwards.
GAGGATAGAATCATCTCCCTTACCAGCTGACAATCCAGATCAGCAGGTCTGGAACAATCAATGGGGCTGAATTAATCTGCCAGAACCATGTTTCAGTCCAACCCCTATGCCGTCTTCCAAATATATGATGCCCCTCTCTTCAGATCCTCCGGAGGACCCTTTTTGTCTGTGTGTGCAGTAAGGTAGGGCACCCAAACAGGTCCCTGGCAAACTGGAACATGTAGGCATGGGCACTCTGTGTGCCTCCCTGATCTGGAATTTCCAGTGGGCCCCAGTATCTGTATCTAGAACCTCCAGATCTGGACTATGCTTCATCTGGTACAGAGAAAGCATTCTGGCAGTAGTGGGGTCTCCCATAGTATACACAAATGTGCAGAAGCTAGGTCCGTGGAGCCCTTTGTAATGCAGATCTAAGGTAAATGCAGGAATCCCCCTTCTCATGTTGCACTTTATTCCATAAAGTTGATCAGCAATGAGCAGCAAATTCCATAAGAGGGCATCAGAATGATACAGAAACATCAAGAGCTATCACACTCCTGCAGATTCTTATCCCCCCCCCCCCCCCGCTGGGATTCCTTTTCTCCTTTCAAAGTCTTTTAGGAGACGATCCCCTTTGGGATTCTTCTTTCTTCTTTTCTTTATCTTCTTCTTTCTTTCTTTTTTCCAGTAAGCAGTATTTTGTTTTCATTTGATGGCAGACATTTAGTTTATGCAGAATTTGGTCATGGTCTGGGGAAGCTGGTGAAAGCTAAGAGAAAAGATTGCCGGTGGACAGAACAGGTGGACCTGAAGGTATTGCAACTCTGCAGTCCTATCCAAAGCCTCAGTACCCCCAAATAATTGAACCATGTGTGCCAGAACAAACTCAAAATATGTAGGAATCTCCAACATGAAAGAAAAGTTGGCATTTAGTTGAAGTAAATTTAGCCAATTCCTCCAATGGACTCAATTTAAGAAAGTGTGGGGAGAGCATGGTGTGAAAACATCACAGCTGGGTAAAGTTTTCCTCCCACTGCTGTGGTATTTCCAGATGGGGTTGTTTTCACAAATACTGATAATGGCCCAGGAAACCGATTGTTTCCCGTGATTTGATCTATTCAGTCCCAGCTAGGGATGTGCACGAATATTTGTAACATTTGAAATTTGGCCAAATTTGGCCAAATTCAGATATTTAAATTTGAATAGAATGTTGACACATTTCAAGATGGACATTCAAATTTGAATGGAATGTTTTAATACATTCCTATGAAGCTTTGTATGGGATTTGTGTATGGGATCCATACACTATTTGTATGCATTCATCTGTTTGCTATTCATATGCATTCATATGGGATTTGTATGGGATTGACATTGACAAACTAGATCAAGTCCAAAGGAGGGCTACCAAAATGGTTAGTGGTCTGGAAAGCATGTCCTATGGGGAAAGGTTGAAGGATATAGGAATGTTTAGCCTACAGAAGAGAAGACTGAGAGGAGACATGATCACGGTCTTCAAGTATCTGAAGGGCTGTCACAGCGCAGAGGGATCATTCCTATTCTCACTTGCACAAGATGGAAGGACTAGAAACAATGGTATGAAACTTCAAGTGAGTCAATATACATTAGGTATTAGGAAAAACGTCCTGACAGTGAGGGCAATCAGTCAATGGAATAGGTTGCCACAGAAGGTAAAAGGTTCTCCTTCACTGGAGGTCTTCAAGCAGAGGCTGGATCTACATCTGTCTGGGATGGTTTTGGGAATCCTGCATTGAGCAGGGGGTTGGACTTGATGACCCTAGAGGTCCCTTCCAACTCTATGATTCTATGATTCTATGGTTCGTATTGAATATGAATCCTACCACATTCAAAGGGTATCTATTTGAATGAATATGAATTTTCTTGCATTCAATTTGATACCAATCAGATAAAAAAAATCATGTGCATCCTTAGTCCCAGCAATGTACACCAAGTTAGATGCAGCCTTTGCAGCACTGAAACCACTGAGCACTTCAATGCACTCTGCCACTGTATGATTCTTAAGTGCACAAATGGTGGGGTGTTTTCTTGATAAGTGTGGAGTCATGTAGACCTCACATTTTTCAAGCATTTGCATGATACATAAGAGTTTCGTGCAAATTCCTGTTCTAATATCTTCAGCTTTGTCTTTTCTTTCTGTATGCATATGTTAATTGTAGTATCATACTTTGGAAAAGGAGGGAAGAAGGGAAGAAGAAAGGAACTTCACTTTAGCACATTATCAGGTGTTTATAGGCATCATTTCTTCAACAACTTCCATGGAGGAAGTCAACCAAGACATTAATGAGATATTTTAATTTGCAGAGTCTGTATTTTCTGTTATGGTCATAAAACTATCTGTTCCAGACAACCTTGATACTTTGTAAAGCAATTCATTCTCTTAAAAATTCATGGAATATAACAGAATGAAATGTACTGTCCTTTTCCTAAATGTAATTCCTATTAAGACACAACTTGGAGCTACAAAGCTCTGGAACATCAATCTAAATTCACGGTCATGTTGCTTGAAAACTATGTCAGGGTCTGCACTTTAAAAAAAAAAAGTATGGCCTTCCTGAAATAAAGTTAATTAGGGAGACAGTTTTCCTGATTTCCACCTTATGCACCTCATCCCAAGTTGGGTACAACAATCATAATCCTGTTCAAAGAAAAGTTCAAAGAAGTAATAAGGTATGAGAACCTATTTTAGGGACATCCTAAGTCTTGTCTGCACTTACCTCCATTTTGTTCTGTAATAGCCAGATCCAGTGATCTGGATGTTTACTGGATCAATACGGTCTGCATTGATGACACTGATGTGGTCCATACATGCCAACAGTTCATGTACACTCATATCTACCACCAACCCTGACTTCCAACAGCTAGGAATGAAGGTACCTCCCCCGGAGCTTGGTGGGAAATCCTTATAGTTTCTGATCATTAATTTGTGCAATAATCTCCCATAATATTGGGAGCCTTAGTCGTCCCAATCCATAATCCAATTCTAGCTCTGTCTTATAAATACAGAGCTAGGAATGTGCATGATTTTTTAAATTGATTCATATTGAATCAAATGCAAGAAAATTCATATTTGTTCAAATAGATCCCCTTTGAATGTGGTAGGGTTAAAATTTGATATGAATATTCAATATGAATTTGATATAAATGTCCGATAAAAATCACATACAAATCCCATACGTACCTGCTCTGAATGCATCAAATCTGCCCTGAATCCATTTTGAATTCACTCACAATCCACTTTGAATTCACTCTGAATCTGCTGCAGATGCAGCTAGGGCAGCCACTTTCCCACCTCCCCAGGTTCACGAATGTAACAAATAATCGTATGGATGTTCTGAAGCATTTGATTTGAATTTAAATGTCAATCTTCAAATGTGTCAACATTTGATTTGAATTCAAATATCCAAATTTGGCCGAATTCCGAATGTTACAAATATTTATCCACATCCCTACACAGAGCAACACACAAGGGGCCTTTGGCCACATTAATCCTCATTAAAATGTGGAACTTTGTGGCATAGAATTGTTCAACATGGACCCTTGATCCCTATTAAAGGTCTATGCCAAAAGGCTCTTCATTTTCTACAAGGTTTGTATCCTTTTTTAGTTCCCATGACATGGACTACCATAATCCCTCAATATATCAAAGGATTCTGCTATTTTTTGCACCACAACAAAACTCACAAATTCATTTTCTGTAACAAAGGTTGAAAAACTTGGTGATCCAGGTGTTTTTGGACTGGGCCATAGGGATGTGTACGAATATTCATAGGCATCTGAAATCTGATTGAATGTGCCAAATGTTGACATTCAAACTCGAGTTGAATGTCCCCAAAATCAAATGTAAACATTCAAATAGAATTTTGAATTTCTGATCTATTCGTTCAAATTATCCGGACATTCATATGTGTACGGGTTCATTCTTGATGTCTATTTGAAGATCTGCATCTTTCCCACATCTGTACGCATTTGTACGGATCCATACAAGACGAAAACAGGTTGCATATGGGACAACTATGGGATGCATATGGGTGTGTATGGATGGATTCGGATGTCACAACATCCTTATGTGCAGATTCAACAACATTCATATGTGCAGATTTAATAAAAGATTTGAACGAATAGATTCAAATTTGGAAAACGAATCTAGTTAAATTCAAATTTTAAAGATTCAGAGCAATAGGATTTTGGGGTATTTGATTTGATTCGAATAGAATGTCAAAAAAAATGTGCACATCACTACTGTGGCACATACAGTCTGGCATGGAGGAGGATAATGCCCTTCACTTTTGATCTCATCACACTTGGTTTTGAAGTGTCGCTGTTTTTTGATGCCATGAAGGGGAAAGTTGCTTCCTTACCGTGACCTGTGACACGATACAAGTATAATTAACATTTCTTTCATCCCAAAATGTTTCCCTGCAGACTACACACTAAACAATGCAAAATCCAGACCTAGCATTTTAGTGATAATTTAAACCGCTCTCTGTAATTGAAACTAGTCATACAGTACGAGGAGCAAGAATTACAATATTAGCCAATGAGTCTCCTGGAATTCTTGTTCTTTCTTTGGGTAACAGAAGTATGCCATGGGGAAACATTTATCTAAAGGCATGATTCTTCCATCTGGCTAATAAACACTCCCGATTGTCTGCATTAGGCTGGAGAATTGCGCCACTGCATCTTCTTATCTCTACTCCACCAGTATTTCTTTAGCTGATATGTGAAAAATAATGGAGAAGAAGAGTTACTTATATGAAATTAATGACCATCGGGGCGGTGAGTTTTAAGAGCTCATGAAACGATAGAGCACTTTCACTCCAGCACCATTTATGCTGTTGGATGATCTCTGTTAGAGAAATTTTACAGGAGTATTAAATATTTCTTACCAAGCAGGCACTGATCCTGCTGCTACAATTCAGGGCTTTCATTCCAGCAATCTAAATTTGGGGTCAGTTTGTGGAATTTCTCTGCAGCTGCCATGACAATGGGTGTGTTTTCATGGTTATTTAGTACCCATTTTAGCACCCATTAAGGACCCATTTGGGTGAGAGCCAGATGACCCCATTTCCACCATGGCACCCATTAGGGACACATTTGTTTCCACCACACCTCGGGAAATCCAGATCATATGAGTACTTTTGGGCCTTTAATCTGGATTTTTTTGTAGACCCCATCTACAATGGAGTCTTCAGCCAGAAAATCCAGATTAAAGGGAGCCTTTTTCCATGTTAGTTTGGCAATGGAGGAAGGGGGCACCCATGGGGGGGAGCCCCAAAACCTAAGCTTCTAAGTCATTTCGAAGTCATTTTGAAGTCTGTGCAAAATAGCTCTGGAGTGTCTTTGAAGTCTGTGCTGAGAGGATAGCACCTATTGCTATTGGGTGCTAGACCACCCATGGAAACACATTGGGTACCTCCCTTAATCCAGATCTACTAGATCCGTATTAAGGAAAGGACCCATTCCCTAGATCCGGATCTTCTTAGATCCGGATTAAAGGAGTGCAGTGGAACAACACTCATAAATTTCTTGGGGCTTGCATTGGAGACTGTTGGCCATCTATGGAGGTCTCTGGACTTGGGAATTGGGATTTCCAAAAGGGCACACTATGGTCTTGGTCACATCTTCACTTTAAACCTTCTTCAGTCCATCTTCAGGTCTAACGGCTCACACCTTTTCATTTCCATCCAGTTTATTTGTGGGCTTTCCACTCAGGAAAGTCCAAATGGAGCACGGAAAGTCCACAAATAAAACAGATAGAAATGAAAAGGCTTGAGTGGTCAGGCCTGAAAAAGGAGTGAAGAAGGTTTACAATGAAGGTGTGACCATGAGTCAAGAACCACTTGAATGCAGGTTCAGACTTCTGCCCTTCCAGGTGTGTGATACTTCAAATATCTACATGGAGAAGCAGAAGACTTTTAAGAATGCACACCATCACATGAACAACAGTTTATGGAAGGTAAGCATTTTCTAACTCACAAGATGTTTGCTGATGGATATTGTCACATGCATGCATTATTCTGTTCTGTGAAACAGAAGGAGAAAGCCGAGAAATGGGTGCAGACAGCAAAACAAAATATGGCAGTGAAAGGAAATCTATCCACTTTACCAAACAGACACGTTTTCCATAACACTGTCTGTTCTTAGTTGGGTTAACCCATAGGGGTGTGCACAAATGCAATTTTTGGGATTCGATTCAATTCAAATTCAGCAACTTTGAATCTATTCATTTGAATTTTCAATTCAAATTTGCACTTATGAATGTTGACAACATTCGTATGTGCCCACATGCATTGCTACACATCCTGTAACCATCTGTACATATCCGTATGCATCCCATGGTTATCCCGTACGCAACCCGTTTTTGTCCCGTACAGATCTGTGCAAATGCGTACAGATGCAGGAAAGATACACATGCGCAAGTATGCATTGTGTACGAACCCATACACATATGAATGTCCGAATCATTTGAATGAATAGGTTAGAAAATCTGAAATTTATTTAAATGTTTAAATTTGAATTTATGGACATTTGAGTTCGAATGTCAAAATTGGGATGAATTTGATCAAATTTCAAATGTCTTTGAAAATTTGTGTAAATCCCTATTAACCATCTTTAATTTGCAATGCATTTTTGATGTTGAAGAACTACACAAGCACACAAACACACACTTTAAACAGGCAGTCACTCTGATTTTTTGTTGCATAAAATTAAAAAGGCTCCACGGTTGCCACCATCAACCTTCAACAATCAAGATGTTTTGACCATTTAAAATACTGAAGGCATATTTTTCAGAACATTAATTCTCCCTGGCGCAAAGTTCCTGGGAGAGAGAGAGAGAAACAGCTTTTATTACTGATATTGTTATTTCCCCCCTGATATCTTCTAGACATATAGTTGTCTCTTTATATCTGGATATTCATTTAGGTGAGATAATTAAAATGAATATTTGACATGCTGTTTCACATGTAGTTCTTCTGCCCATGGATGGTCCTGCGGATGCTGTTTGACTGGCAGAATGCCCTATGATTCCAGAAGGGCTTGACACTTGACCTTGTGTGATAGCACAAGAACATGGAGGAGAACCCCAATGGTGTCAACATATATTACAGAATTCTTTTGTTGATGGTCTTTTTCAGCAGAACTTTAGCCTTCCTGAGATGTTTCCAGCTGGTGCTAGCTGTCTTAAAGCAGTGAGCAAAGGTAAATATGATAAAAGACAATGAATGTGGTGACAGTCCGTCACGCTTACTTCTGAGTATGAACAGGAATTCATTTCTATTGATTGACTGAAGGTGACTTTGTGGTTCTAAACAGTGACATGCATATTGACAAAAGTCAAAATGGATTTACTGTCCCCATACATAATTGAGGGGAGGGTAAATATTCTCAAATAGTTGGGGAATTGCCATTTTAGGAAGCAGAGTATGAACCAAAGCACCTTCTCAAAGATCAAGATGTGGCTCACAACAGAAGCCCCTTTATCCATTGCCTTGTAATCTCACGCCATGGATGGAATATGTCTCTGTACACATGTTCTCTGTGTGATTCCTATTTGTGAAATTTGGTCCATCCATTATCATAGTATTTACATTGGAAATTTTCTCTAAAGAACACAAGGCATCATGCTCCATTCTTTCTACCCTCCATTAGAACTTCACAACAACATTGGGGGAGGTTAGGTCAAGAAGGAACTACCTTGCCAATGTTTTCTGTTAAACTCATATGTTCGTTAGAACCCAGAATCACCTGGATTCTGGCCTGACTCTTCAGATCCTGAACTATTCTAGCTGTTAATCATCAGCTCCATTCTCCCATCCAGAGGTTGGTCACACTAGCGTGTGACACAAAGCAGAACCTAGAAATTAAGAGTATCAGGTGCCCAAGGTTAGGGATCTTCCTCAAAGACAGAAGTAATAATAGAGACCACATTTCTGTCATATCTTCGTGTTTTACAGTGATGTTTTTCAGTTCAGGCCAATCTATACTGGAGTTCCGTTACAGATCCATGCATAGACAACAATCCTAGGGATTGTTATGTGTTAATTGCCTCCATAAGAGCAAAAGGGCATACTTACTTACATCATGAGTACCATATATATGAATGCTTATCTTGGTCGTGGTCACATTTCTTCACTTTCAAGCTTCTTCAGTCTAGGGGTGTGCACAATTTTTCTTCTTCTTGCATTCAAATTCAAGTCAAATGTTTAAAATATGAATGCTAAAACCCCCGATTCAAATCAGTTACATTCAAATCTATTTGTTCAAATGTTAGATTCGTATTTAAAGATATGAATGTCAACAACATGCGTATGTTATACATAACTGTACGCATTTCGTATGCATCCTGTTTTCATCCGGTGTTATAAGCGCAAGTGCATACAGATAAGTATAATATTTGTACAAATCAGGCCACAGACCATCTAGTCCAGGATTCTGTTGCACATGGTGACCCACCAATTTCCCATGGGCATCTCAAGTAGAGACAAGAGCAAAACTTCGCCTGCTCTTGACTCCCAGCAAATGGCCTTAGAAGCATCCTGCCTGTCCCCCCAGCCTGAAAGATGTACTTAGCCATCCATTCTAGTAGCCATTGATACATCTGTTGTCCGTAAGCTTGTCCAACCCTTTCTTAAAGCCATCTAGGTTGATAGCTGTTACCACCTCTTCTGGCAGCAAACTCCATAAACTGATGAACCTCTGGGTGAAGAAATCCTTCCCCTTGTCGGATCCGACTCTCCTAACCATCAGCTTCATAGAATGCCCCCTCATTCTAGTGTTGTGTGACAGAGAAAAGAAATATTCTCTTTCCACCTTTTCTATAACGAGCATGATTTTATATCCTTCAATCAGATCCCCTCTTAAACGCCATCTCTCCAGACTGAAGAGGCCTAGATGTTGCAGTCTGATTTCGTAAGGGATTTTGTTCCAGCCCCTTAATCATTCTAGTTGCCCTTTTTTCCACCTTTTCCAGTTCCACTGATGCATTTCACTGATGCAGAGTTGAAGAAACTACAGCAACTTCTTCTTACTTTGGAAAGAACCAAACTAAAATAACGCAAATAGCAATGGAGTGGGACAGAGGTTGAATGTTTGCTTTGAGTCTGCAGAAATCATACTGCCTCCAATTATGAAGATTTAGCTTTCTTTCTCCTGACATCTCTGGAACGATCTATCTTCCACACCCATCCATTTTATGATTAATGTCATCTACTTATACTTTTAATGAATATTACTTTCTTTTCTCCAAATTAATGCAGCAGCTGAGTCAATCTGGGATTCTAATTTATGCGAGTTCATTTCTAAACCACACCTCCAGTGGGTGATCCTGGGCTGCCTGCTGATCTTTAATTTCCTGAACTATTGATAGAGTAGATAACGGCCTTGACGGTGTCATAAAATCAAACACAATTTGTATTCTTAGAAACCTCTGGTCCTCATTTTTATTAGTGTACTGTATAATGTGCTTATTGAAGTACTTATTTAAATTTATTGTAGCAAACACATGACACTGTGTTTTACTTTCCTGTTAGATATTACAGAATGCTTTTTGATTACAAGTTTCCTTAGAGAGGGAATGAAAAACTTCACCCTTTCTTTTATGTTCTTTTCTTTTGCTTCTTACTCCATTATAATGGTCTTTCTTCCTTTCACTCTCCCCCCATCCCTATTATATCTTTTCCAATATGCCTTTTTATTTAATTTGTTACTGCCTATTTTTAACTTTGTTATTTTCTGTCTGTGCAGCTATCAAGGAATCTTCACTCCTGGACAAGTCGTAGGAATTATTTTGGCACTAGTGAAATAAAGGCATGGTTTGCCATTGCTGTTCCTCACATTGGTTCTACCTTATGCCAGGTTATTTTACAAAAGTGGAAGTTACTTGACGTGTGCATGAATGCGATTTTCAGGATTCGATTCTATTTGAATCAAATACCTGAAAATTAGAACTGATGTGAATCTTTAAAATTCAAATGTATTCACATTCTATTTGATTCAAATAAATTCAAATATATTTGTTTGAATTTTCAATTCGGATTTGCACATGTTGACAACATTTGTATGTGCCCATACACATCATTATGCATCCCATATACATCTGTACCCATCCATACACATCCCATATGCATGTCGTTTTTGTCCTGTACAGATCTGTACAAATGCGTACGGATGGGGGAAAGATGCGTATGTTTGGGTACGCATCATGTACTTATCTGTACACATACAAATGTTCAAATAATTAACACAATCGAAATTTGAACTTCATTTGAATGTTTAAATTAGAACTTATAGACATTTGATTCTAATTCAAATGTCCAAATTTGAACGAATTCAATCGAATTTTGAATGTTTTGAATATTCGTGCACATACCTAGAAGTTACCATCTAGCCAGAACAAAAAGAATTAATAATCTGCCCAGGAAGATTTGATTATATTAATCTAAAACAATAATATTACTGTCATCTCTCACTAGACATTTCTTCTCTTAACTTTTGGACAGTCCATGATGTAGACCACAGGCCTCCATTCTGCATCATAGCCCAGTCCAAGAGAGACCCAGTCTATCTCTGGGATGCTCCATCTGCATGAGATGGAGTATAATTTGGACCAAGGGGCCTTTCATCTAAATCACTGGGAAACCTTATTCAACAGGTTTACTGGCAGACCAAATTCCACCTCCATTTTCCTGAATACCGGGGGACCTAAGTGTGCCACTGAAATAGATCTCCTGAGCTCTGAATTCTTGGAGGCCAACCCTAGGTGGCACTTGTGTTGGATGTACACCTTGCCTGGAACAGAACAGAGAAGAAGCATTTTCATTGCTGCTCGTATTGGACTAGGACAACATGGAAGCATCTTCTGGGCTTGGACAGTGCCAGAATAGAATAAACTAGATAAACCGCTCTAGAGAAGGCAAGTGTGGAGACAGATCTCTTCCTCTTGCAAGAGGGTTGATCTTCTCCTAAGGAAAGTTTCTAGTAGTGGCAGACTTTGGTCAACCAGCTCTACAGTCACAGAATCTTCCCAATCCCCCTCTATAGATCCCCAGAACCTCTCATATCAGTTCAAGGGTTCCTCAGCTGTAGACCCAATTTCTCTAGTAAGACTTACTTTCTTTTCGTTTTGGGCTCTGTATGATTGTAACTGCACATGTCATAAATAGAGTGCCATCTGCTTCATTTGTCCAAGAGAATACATTAGATTATGTATATTCAAGCCATTTTGTACATCTCAGCTAATCAGTAGATATGCAGGCACTTATTTCTTGTTATTTTGGTATCAGCATATGCTTTTGCCATTGTTGCTTTCACTAAACATCTAAAATGAGATTTTCTGATTGTGTGTTCGTGTGTTTGGCTGGGAGGGTGTTAAGGGTGGGCACACGTGGTTGGGTGTGGCCTTTTCCTGCCTTTCTGAAAGCTTATCTGGCATCTTCAAAATAAGCCTGTGGCACGCAGAGTTCTTTTTATAAACCCTAATATCTTTTCAGAACGAATGTGAAGCTCTTATTCAATCACGTTTAAAAAGGATGGTCTGATGTCTAGCTGTTTGCATTATTTATTTGAAGAATTTAAGGATGATTTTGCAGTAGCTGGCATAGCAGACCAGCAAGCATACTAGGTGTGTTTCTTGTAGGCACTGAGTAGGGTCTCCCTTAGACCTCACCAGGAGGCGGAAGGAAGCCTCCTCGTATGTTTGCTAATCCAGTAGGCTGGCCAGTGAATTTCAGCAAATGCAGCCAGTGTGAAAAGCTACTTTTTAGGAATGTGAATGAATATTATTTTATTTTATTTTATTTATTTATTTCCATTTCTATCACCGTCCCATACCTGAAGGTCTCTGGGCGGGTAACAACGGATCAGACAACATATTTAAAAACATATTAAAAACAAAATACAGATTAAAGCATATTAAAAACACGATACAAAGTAAAACAAGGTACAGAGTTAAAAACTTTGATATAAGCTGTGCACTCAGTAGTGTATTCATAAGAACTATAACTGAGGGGAGAATGTATCACCTCAGCCAAAGGCCAAGGCAAAAAGGTATGTTTTTACAGCCTTCCTAAATGATAACAAGGAAGGGGCATGGTGCCCCTCGAGGGGGAGACCATTCCACAGTCTGGGGGCCACCACTGAAAATGCTCTCTCCCGGGTGCCCACCAGCCTCACTACCGAAGGTGGTGGGACAACCAGGAAGGCCTCTTCTTTGGATCTCAAGGCACAGGCAGGTCGGTATGGGAGAAGGCGTTCCTTTAGATATTTGGGGCCCAAGTCATTTAGGGCTCAGGGATGTGCACAAATATTTGCAGGCATTCAAAATCCAATCAAATGTGCTGAATTTTGACATTCAAACTCGAGTAGAATGTCTTGAAATTTGAATGTAAAAATTCCAATCAAATTTTGAATTTCGGATCTATTTGTTTGAATTATCCAGACATTCATATGTGTACGGGTTCGTGCACAATGCGTACTTGAAGATCCACATCTTTTCCACATCCATACATATTTGTAAGGATCTGTATGGGATGAAACCAGGTTGGATATGAGATAACTACAGGATGCCTACAGACGTGTACAGATGCATATAGATGTTGGGAAGATGTGTATGTGCATATACGGATGTTGTCAACATTCATTTGTGCAGGTTCAAATAAAAAATTTGAATGAATAGATTCAAATTTGGTTAATACGAATTGAATCTTGTTAAATTTGAATTTAAAAGATTAGAATCAAATATTGTTTTAGATGTGTTGATTTTTAAAAGTGCTTTCAATGAACATTCTTTGGGTATGGGGAAGGATAAAAATGTAAATAATAAATAAATAATAGGATTTTGGGGTACTCGTATAGAATACCAAAAACAAACAAATAAACATTTGTGCACATCCCTATATCAGGTTCGCAATGCATACAAATTCTAACTGACATTAGAATTGAATATTGGCTACATTCAAAGATTGGCATTTAAATGCAAAGGGAATGCTTTTGTGCATTCATTTGAAGCTTCGTTATATTCACAAGGGTGGAGAGGCGGCAAAGCAGCTGCCCTGTTACATCTGCAGTGGATTCAAAGTGAATACAAAGCAGAATCAGATCTGATTCAAAGTGGATTCAGAGCCAATTCAGAAGGGCCTTGGAGAAGACTCTGAGGCACACCTAGCAGCCAGATTCAAAGCCAATTCGAAGAGCATTCACAGAGGATTCAAATCTTACCGTATGCAAATTTCTATATTCAAAGTGGCTGTATTTGCATAAATGCAAATTTCCTTTGCATTCGCTTTGATGCAAAGTGAACACGGAAAACTTTTCTCTTACTCTCTCTTTATTAAAACATTTCCCTATGGGTAACATAAAGGATACAACGTGCACAAATATTCATAACTTGGTTGAATTTGGACATTCAAATTTGAACTGAATGTTGGCACATTCGAAGACTGATATTTGAATTTGAATAGAATGCTTTGATATATTTGTATGAAGCTTCATATGGGATTCGTGTGGGATTGCACATTTTTATCAAATTTGAAAAAAATCCTGCACATCCCTAGAAAGGATATAGTGAAAACTCTGCTTCCATTAGATACTGTTAAACTGATGAAATCTCTTCCAGTTTTTGCATCAGGTTTGCAATCTTTACACATAATATAATTCAAACTGTACAATTTGCTTCCTGAAATCTGAGTAAATTTGAGACAGTGAAAGCATCAAGGTGTGTGATTAATTGGATTATAATGGTCTGATTGGAATCATTTGTTGATCACCAAGAAATAAATCTTTGTTATAAAATTACATTTTGATTAATTCTTACTTAATGCACCAATAAACAGCCAGTAGCATAAGATGAGGTCTGTGTAGAAGGAGATATGTTGTTAATGCTAGTCATATAGCAGGCCACATCGATCTGTGGGTGACAAACTTTTTTCTAGTTTGGTTCAGTTCAGACAATATACTTCTTCCAGACTGGAGGGTGCCTCTAAAGGCCATTTGCAGGAAATCCAGAGCAGGAAAAGGTTTTGCCTTTGCCTTCTGCTTGAGATGCCCAGAAGTAATTGGTGGGCCACTGTGTGAGCCAGGATGCTGGACTAGATGGGCTGTGACACAATCCAGTTGGGTTCTTCCTATGTTCTTATGTATTCATTTCCTTGGTTTGAATTCAAACTTTTTCTTCGAACAGGTGTTGTGTTTGGTTCAATTCAAATACTGTTGACCACCCTTGAACCCAGATCAAACAGGATGTGCTTGTTAGGGTTTTTTTGTGTGGTTTTTTTAACAGCCCATTGTTTGGTTTGAATGAAAAGTCGGTTTTCATACAGGTAGGGTGTTCAGTTCAAACTTAAACCTTTTGAACATGCCTCTTCAATGCAAACTGGTTCATACCTGAACCAGTTCAGCATCTTGAGTTTCTTCTGCAACTACAAATCTGCTGTTCCTAATGTGTTCTGCTTTATTCACATTCTATATGCTTACGTTTCCTATCAACTTTCGTATGTGCACGTACATATCTTCCCCACATCCATATGCTGGCTTTTTCTGCGTGTCTTTGCACCTTCCTCCTGCAGTAAGCCATTGAGCTGCAGGCAGACTTTCTTCAGCTGCATGCAGAACTGCAGGGGGTGTTACATCCCAAAAAGATGTGGGAGTGGGGTCACCGTTAACCAGTTTATGCTCCCTTGATAACCTTAGTGGGAAATGAGGCAGTGGACTCACCAGATCTCTTTACTCTGATCCAGCCAACTCTTCTTCTTCGTCTTCGTCTTCGTCGTCTTCATTGTCTTCGTCTTCATCTTCGTCTTCTTCTTCTTCGTCTTCCTGCATTGACAGGAATCAGTTGCCAAAGACTGGTGGTGATCCAATGTGAGATATTTTACAGTAACCCACAAAACCCAGAGTCCCACAACAACACCATATTGTGATATTGTTTTTCTTCCTAATTTGTTTGCAAGTCAGGAGTTTCTCCAATGAAAATACTTGGCTTCAGCCCACCTTGATCACCCATTGGTTTCTGCAGAAAACCTCTTAAACATGTATTTCCTCTGCTTGCTTCCAACCAAACATCAACTCCCATTGTCAAAATAAAATGCCTCGGTGACTCATATAGCAACTGGGAGCCTGTCCCTATGTTGCTTACATTGTAATTCTTTTCCCCTTCTTTCTGCAAATCGCTTTTTCTCTCTATCACTACCTCAGAACAATTAGTTCTTTATTTAAGTCACTTGTTCATGCATTGTTCCTTTTGTATTTATAATTTGGGAGAGAAGAGTTTGTGGAGCTTTGGAATACTTAACATTTCCACAAATAGATTTTTGCCTGAATGTACCATTATTCTTGGCTAAATCTGCACTGGTTACAGCTAGATAGTTTCTGCCCTTTAATTAACAGATTATCAAAAATAGTTGTTGTTCCCCCCTTTTTCCTCTTTTCCCTTGATGTGGGATATAGGGAGAGGTTGGGGTTTCTCTGGAGAGGAGATGTTAGTCTCCAGTCTTTTAGGCAACATCCATATGGATTGTTTTCCAGTGTCCTCACGACAACCATAGGGCAAGGCAAGGAAACAGCCCCATCAATGTTTGTCCCTCACATACACAAAACTATGCCTCCTTCCCCCCATGGCAGGAGGTGCATAACAAGAAAACAAGAGGAGGAGGAGGAGGAGAAAGAGGAGAAAGAGAAAGAGGAGAAGGAGAAGGAGAAGAACTGTTGGTTTTTATACCCAGCTTTTCTTACCCTTAAGGGCACAGAAAGCGGTTGATAAATTTTTGCTCTTCTCCCCACAGTAGACACCCTGTGAGGGAGGTGCCATTGTGAGAACTTAGAAAGAGAACTATGGCTAGTCCAAAGTCATCCAGCTGGCCTTCTGTAGGAGTGCATACTTGAACTGTGAGACTACCAGATAGGAATCCAACACACTAATCACAAGACCAAACTGGCTCACTGTCATGGTCAGCCAGGTAGAGGGCTCAGAGGATGAGGAGGACTCACTTCCTCAGGTACAGGAGGAACCTGAGGTAATGCCAGGACCCAGCTCTGACCTCCCAGCCCCTTTGGAGCCTGGAGTTCAACAGCCCAGCCTGGCCACAGCAGAAGTACAGGATGGGGGAGACATGGAACAACAGAGCCTAGAGATCCCGAGCTTTAAGCAAAGAAGAGCAGAGAAGCAAGAGTTAAGAAGATCCAAAAGGCTCGCCCAGAGACAGGCTGATCACCTACACCTGTGAACTGAATCTGCAAAGTTAAAACACAGGGCAGACACCCAAGCCCTTTGTCAGAAGCTATTGGTTCTTCTTTTGGAAAGCTGCTCTATCTGACCTGGAATTCCTGGCTATTGTGACTCCGGACTGGACCGTGGCGTTGGCCTCTGAAACCCTAGACTCGGACTGCTTATTGACCTTGGCTCTCTGGACTGCGTTGCTCTGCTGCTGAGGAAATGGCCTTGACAAGTGAGCCGTTCTTATCAGCTCTGTGTCTGTATGAGTGTGCTGGCAGCTTTCTCGGACACTCACATGCCATTTCCATTCTCTGAATTGTCTCCTCCCTCTGGGCAGACGAATGTGTAGGGATAAGGAGCTGATGGAGAAAACTTCCTAAGTGCATCGGAGGTTGAGACTAGAAACTGGTGAACTTCCAGAAGCCCTATTTCTGGTCCACCCTAGTGGTCCTCACTACTGGATTCTGAAGTTACTCTGTATCAATGTTCCCTCTTGTTGCCTTGATCATAAGTGATTCATAAATAAGAGGATGAAAACTTTGCAGAGACTGCAGAGCAGCTGTCAATGCTCCACAGTATGTGTGAAGTACAGTCTGATGCTCGGAAGGAAGGAAGGAAGGAAGGAAGGAAGGAAGGAAGGAAGGAAGGAAGGAAGGAAGGAAGGAAGGAAGGAAGGAAGGAAGGAAGGAAGGAAGGAAGGAAGGAAGGAAGGAAGGAAGGAAGGAAGGAAGGAAGGAAGGAAGGAAGGAAGGAAGGAAGGAAGGAAGGAAGGAAGGAAGGAAGGAAGGAAGGAAGGAAACTTACGTGAGGATCAGTTACAGAATTTTTCCTTTCCTCTGCATTTTCAAGGGTGAACACCATGAGAACCAATGAGAGTTTCCCCACATCAGAGAAGCAGGAGACCTACCAGGAGGACAGGGCTGACCACATGGTCAGAAGTGTCCTCTATGCTTCTTCAAAGTTGGGGAGAACATGGGGAACATACAATTTTTTTTGACATTCTATTTGAATCAAATCAAATACCCAACATCCATATGCATCCATACGTATCCATACATGTCTGTATGCATCCTGTAGTTATCCTGTATGCAACCTGTTTTGTCCTATACGGATCCATACAAATGTGTACAGATGCGGGAAAGATGCAGGTCTTAGAGTACACATCGTGTACGAACCCGTACACATACGAATATCCAGATAATTCGAAGGAATAGATCTGAAGTTCAAAATTTGATTCCAATGTTTACATTCACATTTTGGGACATTCTATTCAAGTTCAAATACCAAAATTTGGAACATTCAATCGAATGTCTACGGATGTGCATGAAAGTTGGAAAAACATGGGGGTAACACAGAGTCTCTTTACTGCAAAGTAAAGGTAAGCTATGCATTTTTAACTTAAGTCTGAAAGCATCCATAAACAAAATCTATCCTTCTTTACCTGATAAATACAATCTGAGCTCCTGCATCATCTGAAATCCTTCTGTTTTCCTTTTGATCTTGCCGTTTCTTTGGACTTAATATCTCCTTCCTATGTTTTTTTCCTGCTCTGTTCATTGGTTTTGGTGTTTTCAGTTCTACCACAAACGTGTATTTACAGGTCAGCTTTCCCTCTCAAAACAAACACGAGGTTTGCTAAGGTGATTGAATGTTTATTTCCCCCCCCCCCTTCCACCAAATGGAAACAAAATAGGATTCCACTTTTCATTTTTCATCTCCTGGAAAACTAATCTTTCTAAGGATCCTAGACTAATGCTAAGAAATCAATCTTAATGGAGAGATAAAATTGTTAGTGAAAGTTGGAAGTCTCTAAGAAACTAAGAGGAATAGAATTTTCCTTCAATTATCCTAAGCAATTTCTAATTTAATCTAGCATAATACAATGACTTACGGGAAAGGCCATCCCGTTCATTTACGGAAATGTCTTCTGTCCTAATAGACATAGGGTTCCCATGCTGGTTTTCTCCCAAAGCAGAAACGCAGACTGGTCCTAGGAATCCATTTGGCACAAATATTTAATACACACAGACAGAGAAAATAAATCAAACATCAAGTATAAATTGAATTAGAACAAGAAGAAGAAGAAGAAGAAGAAGTCAGAGATTGACAGGGTCGTTGTTTTTCTGTAGTTCCTGTTGTCCCTGAAAATCCATGTACAAGATTACTCTTCATAAATAACATTTGCAGGGATTCAGTGGCAACCATAAGCTAGAAAGCTTAGCAGTACCAGAGAGGAACAAGTTGTGAACATTCTACAATCTGTCTCGAGGCAGCGTTGTTGATAACAAGCTCTCACAGCTAGGCAACTCCCTTAACGACATTTTTTTCCCCAGTATTCATTTTCTGTTTATTTGATAGCAATGCTAATCGGCTTCAAGGCCCTTCGATGAATGAACTTTCTCCAAGTAATCTCTCTTTCTCAGTCTTCCCCTCAGTCAGCTCAAAGTGGACTAACCCTCTGGTATTTTGCAGTCACCTCCCTGTGGTCCGACCACTGGAACCAGACCAGCCAGGCCCGCTGATTCACATAATAGAGAGGCATGGTCTGGAATAGGGAAGTTCATATTTTTTAAAAAAAATTGATTTGTATCAAATCAAATGCAAGAAAATTTATCTTCATTCAAATAAATCCCTTTGAATGTAGTAGGATTCAAATTCGATATGAACATTCAATACAAATTCACATACAAATCCGTAATGAAGTAGGAATGTTCTAGGCATTTGAAACTCGATCGGGTTTAATCGAATGTGGACATTCAAATTCGAATAGAATATCTTCACATGCAAATTTAAACACTTGAACCAATTTTGAATGCTCAAAAATATTCGTTTGAGTGATTTGAAACATTCGAAAGTACAGAAATGTATGTATTACATTCATATCTGTACGAATCTCATACATATCTGTACGCATTTGCGCTTATTGTATGGGACAAAAACGGGATTCATACGGGATAAAACAGGATGCGTATGAAATGCGTACAGATACGTATAAAACATACAAATGTTTTGGACATTTGTATCTTCAAATACAAATGTTGACATTTAAATCCTCAGATTCGAATCTAACATTTGAACGAATACTTTTGAGTGTATTAGATTCTAATCGGATTTCATTGCATTGGGATTCTAAACATTCAAATCAAATCAAATGTTTGGATATTTGATTCAACTCAAATTCGAAAGAAAAAAAACCCCATTCATACGCATCCCTGTAATGAAGCTGTGTACAAATGTATCCAAACAAAATTCAAATCTGCCAACATTAAATTCAAATGTCCAAATTCAGCCAAATCCGTATGAATTTTGAATGAATATTCATGCGCATCCCTAGATGGTACCTAACCCTACTCAACTGATCATGGAGGTGTGCCTGCTGATTCACCTGTAGACTTATAGGTGCCTTGACCTGGAATCTGATTGAATTTTTGTGGATGGAGAATACCATCATTGGGTGAGGCGTCACTGATCTGCACTAGGGAAGCACACAAATGCAATTTTGGGGGTTCAATTCAAATCAAATACACAAAAATTTGATTCGGTTTCAACTCGAATTAAGAAATTTGAATCTATTTCTTTGAATTTCTTATTCGAATTGGCACTTACGAATGTTGACAACATTAATAGATGCCCATATGCATCTTCCCAACATCCATACACATCCGTAAGCATCCTGTAGTTATCCCGCATACAAACTGTTTTCATCCCATATGGATCCACACAAATGCGTACAGATACAGGACAGATGCAGATCTTCAAGTATGCATCGTGTACGAACCCGTACACATATGAATGTCCAGATAATTCAAATGAATAGATCCGAAATTCAAAATTCAAATTGAAACTTTAAATTTGAATTTAAGGACATTCGATTTGAATTCAAATGTCTCCAAATATTTGTGTTCATCCCTAATATGCACTAACATATGATTTGATGAGGACCAGACACTGGCTATGGGGGCTCCTATTCTGGACTAAACATGAGTGCAAAAAGGCTCCTCATCTAAGTACTACTACTACTACTACTACTACTACTAAACCCTAGGAAGAGTTTCAGGGGGGCAGGATGTAGTTGTCCATATTTCTATCAGCCCTTTCCAACTCAGGCCTGAGCACCTGTTCCAATGTCCCTGCCTAGCCCTCAGAATTAACAGTCATTCTTCAAGGGCAGGGGTTGAAAGTCTCCAGGCTTCAGAGTTTCTAGATAGGGCTATTTCAGTGGTACACCAACGTCCACTGCCACTTCTGGTGCTGCCTCCTGGTGCACATTAAAACAACCCCCATTGTATTCCAGACCACGTCTACACACGTTCCTGACTGCCTATGTGTAAATGCTCAAAGCATCCTGTAGTGATTTAGCCGGGAAAGGCCAGCCAGGGGTGGGGACGCCTCCCCCAGGCCTGCCTGCCATTGGGTCCTGAACAGCTGGCAAGAATCCACCTGGGAACCCAGCCACCCTGGGGTCCAGGGCCAGCTGCCTATGGGCCAGGGGCTATGGGACCCCTTGGTAGATTGGAGTCCTGATGGGACTGCAGGAGCTGGGAGCGAGCCACCTCCGCCCCCCCACAAGGCTGTCACTCACCTTGCCGGGCCAGGGTTCCCATCACTCAGGCATGCGTGCTCCAGGTAGACAGGGCCTGTGGGTCCTGTCTACCATCTACCAGAGTCAGCGTGCCTTGTAGAATGGGAACACCGGCCCATCAAGGTGAGTGATTAGCATGGCTCACACCACCTGTTCAGCTGATTTTCGGCCAACGGTGGCAGGGGGAGTGCCCACGGCTCTCAGGGAGGAAAGTGTGTGCAAAGCGTTTCTTAAGCCCTTGTGAGGCGGCTGGCCACGGTGCATGCATGCACAGTGGAAGCCGGACATCATGCTATTAGAAGCTGCCCAGCCCTAATTAGGTAAGACGGCATGCATGAGCATGCATCCCTGGTTGGGGGGGGGTAGGCTGTGGCTTCCCCTCAAAAGAGAAGGGACAATCGCCCCTTCTCTTGTGAGGGAGAAATTGGGGAAGCCGGCTGCCAGCCTCGCGATGCCTGGCTCCAAATGAGCCAATCGCAGAGGCCAGGAGGGAGGGCCGAGCTGTCAAACAGGGGGAGCATGCACTCTCCCTCTTTGACAAGGGAGGCCCGTCTGAGGCCAGATTGGGATGTGTGCATGTGCGGATGCACGGGGTCTACAAGAATCTGCCCCTGTTTGGGGCAGATTCTTTTAAAAAATGTTTTGCCGGAAAATGGATCTTATAGATCCGTTTTCCGGCAGCACATGCAGAAAGGCCCTAACTTTCGAGTGCATAGATTCAAATGTATTCTATTCGAATTGGATTTTGTTGCATTTGGATTCTAAACATTCAAACTGAATTTAATGTTTGGATATTCGATTCAATTCAAATTGAATTTGAACGCAAAAAAACCCCCACATTTCTGCACATCCTTACCACCGAGTCTTTGTCAGTTGAAGTCCTAGTATAGTAGTAAGCGCATACATGATGAAATTCATAAAATAAGCTTCAGAACTGGTTGAGTCTTCTGTGTTTCACAGTACCAGGGTTGAGTCAAACCAAAGCATCAGAGAGCAACCCCCCCCCCCCACAAAAAAAAGAACTGTGATTTGAATGTCTCCTGTAGTAACTAAAAAAAATTTCAGGAATATGTGGTGTCAACATTTCTTTTTGCCCTAGTAAGAGCAAAGAGTATCACGGAAGGAATTCATCTGATGCAAAACACAAACCCACTGTGTAGATCCAGGGCCTGGAAACTGGCGTGGTTTTTAAAACAGCTCCTGAGACTTGGAAGACTGAGCTCTGGGGTGGGAAGAAGGAAGTCAATAAAAAAGGAGACTGCGTTTATTTCTTCCCCATGATCTCTCTTTCTCTCTCATTCACACACACAGAACCATGTAAACCTCCCTAAGGCAACTCAAAAGTATTTCATCCTAATAAAACTCATAACCTACAAATCAAATTGTCGGCAGCTTTAGCAGCTCAGGCATGTGCTGTGCAACTGAAGAGACAGACCCTGGCTTTGTGTTGGAAGAAGCGGATGCCCTTTTCAGTGCTGACAAAGCCACATGCAGGGAGCTAGGGCAACCTCAACATGGCCAGAAATAGATTCTTCTCCTTCTGAATAAAAATAATACATTTCCAGTTTCTTCTAATCTAAGTGAATGTGCTGCCAGAATAAAATGATAGGTTGCCTCTTCTAGCTGGTAGAGCATTAATATTTATATGGATCACATCGGCAAAGGGTGGGGGAGTATTTGTTTTCATTTCAAGTAATCAGATACATGAAGGAAAGTGTGATGCAAAAATGGAAATTGAGAGGAATAGAAAATCATTTTGAATGAATGATTCCTGAAGACTTTTGACCTGAACAGAAAAGAACATATAAGAACATATGGGTGGGGGCTTGCAAGAATGCAGTTTGGGGGATTCAATTTGATTTGAACTGAATATCCAAAGATTTGAATAGATTTGAGTGTTTAAAATCTGAATTCGATTAGATTCGAACAGAACACATTTGAATCTAATCGTACAGATTTTTTATTCATATTTGAAGATACGTATGTTGACAACATTTGAATGTCTCCTTATGCATCCATACAGATCCCTGCACATTTGTACACATCCCATTTTTATCCCGTATGCATCACATTTTTGTATGGACACAAGTAAGATGCGTACGGATATGTATGTGGTGCATAAGTATCCAAATGATCGTCCAAATAATTTGTACAAATGATTCAAAAGATTCAACAATTTGTTTGAATTTTAGTCGAATGTATAGACATTCTATTTGAATTCAAATGTCCAAATTTGATCGAATTCAATCGAATTTTGAATGTTTCAAATATTCATGCACATCCCTACATATGAGAAGGCCTGCGAGATCAGCCCATCTAGTAGAGCATCCTGTATCACAGAGTAGTCCACCAGTTTGGGATGTACACAAATATTTGTAGTATTAATTATTGGTATGAATTCATATGAATTCGGACGTTTGTTCACAAATCAAATGTTATGACATTCATACATTAACATCCATATAAATACAAACATTCATATGAATAGTTTGAGCATTTGTTAAACTGGGGATATGTATCAGATACGTATGGGATATATATGCATTCGTATCGGATAGATATTGGATACCTATGCATTTGTGTCAGACACATATCGGATGCATATGCGTTCATGTTGGATATTCTTACAAAATCATACAAATACGTTCATATCTAATAGAATCCTACCGCATTTGAGGACCTATTCAAACAAATACAAATTTTCTAACATTTAATTTGTTACGAATCGGATGCCAAAAAACTCATTTGTGCACATCCCTACCCCTAATTGCTTCTGAGCATCTGAAGCAGAAGACAAAGACAAAAGCTTCACCTGCTCTTGACTCCCTGAAAATGCCCTTTGAGGCATCTTATCTGCCTCTCCTACACAGACACAGTTCCTTGGCATCCATTCTAGCCATTGATACACCAGACCTCCATGAATGTGCCTATCTAACCATTCCTTAAATCTATCCAGGCTAGTTGATGTCACTATCTGCAGTGATGGCTTCCCACTAACTCAACATCTTTCTTCATTCCCTTTCTTCTTCTTTTCCTTTTTCTTTCCCCCTTCCTTCGTTTACATAAAATAAGATCTACTAACATTGACCTTTGTTTTAATCTTCATCTTTAATGTTTCATTGTGTTACATTGTCAGTTACAAGGAAATGAGAACCCCCAGAGACTCAGGCAAAGAGGTCTGAGGAAGAGAATGAGAAAGAGTGGAAAACAAACATGTGCATGTGAAATGACAAGATCATACACTTCCTGCTATGTTTGCAACATTAATTTTTTAAGAATGTGCTTGGGTGATCATTTCCTGCGCCATTTAAGGAAAGAACTCTAAATGTCTGTTTCCAGCCAGCTAACATGAATATCTTTCCCTTAGGTTGCATTTTGTCGAAAGAGTAAGACAAAGGGAATTATAAGTTTCAGAATTAATTAAGTGTATGGGTTGTCTCTGATTTATGCACTGGGCTGTTAGTCCCTTTTAGGGATGTGAACAGATGTTTTTTTCATGTTCAATTCATATCAAATTGAATGCCAAAAATTTGTATCCATTCTATTAGATCCTCTTCATGTGTGGTAAGATTCGAATTCAATGTGAACGTTTGATATGAATCTGATTTGAATCCCCATTACGAATCTTCTAAAAATCTCTTACTTATCCTCTACATATCTGCTCTAAGTGGGTCAAATACATTCTCAATCCACTTTCAATCCACTCTGGATCTGTTGCAGATGTGACGGGCGCAGCCTGTTTCCCAACTCCCAGGTTCTTGGGATGTGCACAAATATTCATAACATTCAAATTTTTAATTGAAGTCGATCAAATGTGGGTATTCAAATTAGAATAGAATGTCGACACATTCAAATTTAAACATTTGAATGAACTTTGAATGTTCCAAAATATTTGTTTGAATGATTCAAAACATTCTAATATACAGATATGTATGTACATATTTGTGCTGATAGTACGGGACACAAATGGGATGCATACGGGATAAAATGGGATGCATACAAAATGCGTACAGATACGTATAACACATACGAATGTTGTTGACATTTGTATCTTCAGATCTGAGTATAACATTCAGATTGTAAACCTTTGAATCGAATTGAATGTTTGGATATTTGATTCAATTCAAATTTGAATGCAAAAATAAATTGTGCACATCCCTACACCAGTTACATTTGCAATGGATCCAGAATGGATTCAGAGTGGATTGACAGCAGATTCAAAGTTGATTCAGGGCAAATTTGACTTGTTCAGATCAGATTCTTAGGGGATACATATCAGGATACACAAGGGATTTGCACTGAATTTGAATCCTACCACATTCGAAAGACATCTTTTTGAATGCATATGAATTTCTTCCATTCCATTCAATACAAATCAACCCCCCAAAAAAACATTTGTGCATGTCCTATTTCATTCATATTCAAATGTCAGTCTTCAAATGTACCAACATTCAATTCAAATTCAAATATCCAAATTCAGACGAATTCATATTAATTTTGAATGTGATGAATATTCATGTACATCCCTAGTTCCTTTCCTACAAATGAAGAAAAAAAAAACAGCTGGAAGTTCCAGAAACCAAATCAACTCCCTTATCCAGGGACTTCAGGGGTGTAGATCCGGATTTAGGGAAGTACCCAATGTGTTTCCATGGGTGGTCTAGCACCCAGTAGCAATGGGCGCTAGCCTCTCTGCTGTGGAAACAATGGAGCACCCATTTGGAAATCCGGATCTACCCATGAGGGGTCTGCCTGTCACCCCAGGTGTTTTGGGGGACAAGGGGTGCAATCTCCAAAGTGGCTCCGAAGTCATTTCAAAATCACTTTGAAGTCATTTCGAAGTCTGTGCAAAAATAGCTCTGGAGTGTCTTTGAAGTCTGTGCTGATCTTCGGAGTAAACTTCGAAGTGACTTCAAAATCACTTCGGAGTTACTTTGAAGTTCACTCTGAAGATCAGCCCAGACTTCAAAGACGCTTTGGCACTATTTTGCACAGACTTTGAAGTGACTTCGAAATGACTTTGAAGCTTAGGTTTTGGGGCTCCCCCGCAAGGGTGCCCCCTCCCCCTAACCTCCTCTAGACCCCATTGCCAAACTAACATGGAAACAGGCTCCCTTTAATCCAGATTTTCTGGCTGAAGACCCCATTGTAGACCCCATTAATGTGACCCAAATGGGTGCTGTGGCGGAAATGGGGTCATCTGGCTCACACCCAAATGGGTCCTTAATGGGTGCAAAAATGGGTACTTTCTGACAGTGGAAAAACACCCCAGGTTTCTGCCTCAGCTCTTCGAGCATTTATTGCCAACACAATGGAATGCTCGGAGTGAAATGTCAAGAAATACCAGCAGTCCCCTCAATTTAAATGCAGAATTTGACACATGATCCTCTTTTTATTGGTTTGGTTCAAATTAGGGATGTGCACGAATGGGGTTTTGGCATTCCATTCATAACGAATCGTATGTAAGAAAATTCATATTCAAATAGATCACCTTCTATTGTGGTAGGTTTCTATTCAATACAATAATATTCATACAAATTCGTATGAATATCCGATACAAATGCATACAGATCCTGGATACAGATCCTAAATGAACACATACGTATCAGATACATATCCTATACCAATTTATATGTATCGATACGTATCCTATACGCATCTCCAGTTTAATGAATCTACGAACTTTCCGTATCAATGTTCCAAAACATTCATATTCATACAAATATTAATATATGAATGTCATAACACTCGATTCGTGTACGGATATCGAAATTCGGATGAATTCATACCAATAATGAATGTTACAAATATTCATACACATCCAAATATTCATACAAATGGGGCGCTTCTAGGGCCATCTGCTGGGACTCGAGAGCAGGAGAAGGTTTGTCCTTGTCTCTGCTTGAGATGCCCATGAGCATTTGGTGGGCCACTGTGTGCGACGGGATGCTGGACTAGATGGGCTGTGGCCTGATCCAGCAAGGCTTCTCTTATGTTCTTATGTTCTTATCCCTAGTTCAAATTGGTCCAAACTGGCAAGGGTAAAGAGCCAGGAACATTGGCATACAGGTTCTCTGCTTTTGACAGTCTTGGGGGACAAGATAAGGTGATTATTGCCTCCAAACGATGCAGCTCAGAAGATTCTCAGAGCTACAGGAATTTCAAGAATTATTCCTGAGTGCATTCTTTCCTTGTTCTGAGTGGAAATTACCCTGAGAGAAGTGCACAGGGAAATGAAAACAGTAATTGGTCATGGTTGGATAGAGCTTATGACCTGGACCTGAGAATACAATTTGACATATTTCTGCAGCGCATGCTTCCTGGCATTGAATATATATATATATATCAAGCCGTACCTTACTCTCTGGTGTTTGCAGGTGGTGTCCACAGGTTCATTGGCCTGGTGGTCTTCAAACCACATCTGGAATCCTGGCAGCTAAAATTGTTCCGTGTGGAACCGAGAAAGGAGCATCATTTTGGTCCAGGATCAGGCAACTGTTCAATTTATCCTTAAACCACACAGGCAGCAGAAGAGCCAGGCTGTTCAAAATGACTGTGGCATCTTTTTACAGCCTCCTGCAAATATCCGGGTTATTTTCTAATCAAGTCTGCAGGAACGTGTATTATTCTCTCCCTCCACTATGAAAGAGGCTTATATACAGCTTCAGCTTTGATCGCTTGCAATCGGCGTTGGCTTTTCCAGGCCTTGGTCACACATTATGTTCTAAATTTGTCTTATGTTTGCTGTAGCGACTGGAGCCGGCAAAGTGATAAACGGGATTCAAGTTCTCTGTCACTCATTCTAATTGCCTTATGCTTGAAAGGCATCGGGGTCGTTCCTTGTGTGCACACGGATCTGGAAATGCCACATTTTGTAACACAGTTACAAAACACATTTCAATTTTCTTCCTTTAGAAAAAAGAAGGCATGGCATGAATGCAGTGTCAGCCAGGGCGCAATAGGGATGTGCATGAATATTTGTATTATTCACTATTTGTACTGTTGCTGTACTGTACTGTTAGATGCTCTGATTGGTGCGTTTTGGCTCTTTTTGCGGCAACTCCACCCCTCCTGTCAGCCAAGCTGCTGAAAAGCCTGGCAAACAAGCCTGTGGCTACAGCTTGCTTCCCGGAATCATCACATGTACAAATTCGGACATTCAGATTCAAATTGAATGTTGGCAGCGTTCGAAGTTTGACATTCTAATTTGAATCCAATGCTTCAGAACATTTGTATGAAGCTTTGTTACATTTGTGAACCTGGAAGGTGGGAAAGCAGCTGCCCCGGTCACATCTGCAATGGATCCAGAGTGGATTAGAAGTGCATTCAGGGTGGATTTGATGTGTTCTGAG
Organism: Aspidoscelis tigris stejnegeri; assembly: GCA_023333525.1. NCBI lineage: Eukaryota > Metazoa > Chordata > Lepidosauria > Squamata > Teiidae > Aspidoscelis > Aspidoscelis tigris. The sequence goes on along the minus strand of JALMGA010000012.1, from coordinate 21,308,197 downwards.
CAGATACGTATGGGATACATATGGGATTCATACGGGATTTGTATGGGATACGCATCAAACATTTGTATCAAATTCATATGGAACTTTCATACTGAATCCAATGGAAACGAGTATAGATTTTCTTGCACTCAGTTTGATACAAATCCACAATTGCTTAAGGTGGTCCACATCGAAACAAATACACAACCAAAAACTTCAGTTTAATATATATATAAAATCATCATACGTATTTGTAAATAACATGCAGGAAACTGATAAGAAGATACAGTCAAATGTTCTAGAACCACAAACTTCCCTTTAGGCATGCCAAGATCGTTTGGTGTCAGCATGTCCTCATAGTGAATCACTGAGAAATGATTCCTGACTCTGAGTTTGAGTCATTCTGATGAAACAATTCTGGGAATTGGTAGCATTTCATGTATTGTTGGATTGCATTTCTTTTATCATCATTATCATCCTTCCGGGTCTGGGAGATGTTTATGGCCACTTTGGTACCCTGGCCACCGTATCCTTCCCGAAGACCAAGGATTATCGGAGTTATCAGTGCTGCATTTTTGTCATATGCACAAAGTGCTGTCATGCTGGGTTCTTCCCAAGTTCTTAGGATGATGTATTGGTGGAAAAGGATGAATGTGAATCAAAGGGGGGGGCATATCTGCCTCTGTTTGAATCCCCCCTGTGAACCTCTGACAAACATTTGTGCATGAAAGGAACCCCCATCCCTCCCCATCCTGTTTCACCCCCCCCACTCACCTGCTCCTGTCGCCAACACCATCACCCCTCTGAAGCCCAAGTAGACCTTCTAGCAGTGTGCACGGACCTACAGAAGGCCTGCTTGGACCCTGGAGCAGAACATGAATGGCAGCAGAGGATGCAGCCTCCATGGGGGTAAGGGAGCATAGCCGGGGGGACACAGGAGACCAAGAGTGGGCCTCTGCCTGCATTCACATGGTGCTCTGAGGCCCAAGTATGCCTTCTGGAAGTGCATGTGTACTTTATTCATCTGGGGAATATGGCAATTCCTGGTACATGTGTGCCTCCAGAAGGCCTATTTGGGCCTTGGAGCAGTGCAAATAGTGGGGGAGGATGCAGAGGGTGCGGCCACATTTGCAGGTAAGGGGAAACACCTGGGGAGGATGGGAAGTTGGGGATAGTCAGATCTGGCCTTCATTGATTCGATTTGTGGGCAAATAGGTTTCCATTCACCCACAAATGTTGAAATTCATATGAATTTCAAATTCCACAAATATTTGTGAACATCCCTATTGCTGGAAAATGTGTGTGGATATAAGCAATGTGGCCTTTTGCTGTTGACCAATGGAGATTTCATCAATATGCAGATGTTCTAAGTGTCAACCAAGATGTTTGAGACTTCGACCGCTGGTTTCTGCCCTAGTTTTTCAGTTTTGATCTTCAAATCTTGATATTTCATGATCTTCTCCAGTTCTTTGTCTTCCACTCTGTTGTCACCAGATATTGCTACATCAATAATCCACTACTCCTTCTTAACTACGGTTAGATCTGGTGTACTATTATTAATAATAATAACAACAACGAAGGCATTGAAATTCCCAATGGCGAAACCATAGTGCCATGAGCCCAAGGGTTATAAATATCTGGGAATCCTGCAGCTGGATAATATAAAGCATGAGCAAGTGAAAAGTGTGATCAGCAAAGAATATATCCAGTGGGTCAGGAAAGTACTGAAGAGCAAGTTGAATGGTGGAAACACCATCAAGGCCATTAATACCTGGGCAATACATTTCATAAGATATACTGCTGGAACAGTCAACTGGATGCAAGTTGAATAGCCTGGACAGAAAAACCAGGAATCTGATGACCATCCACTATGCATTACACCCCTGCAGTGATGTTGAAAGGCTGTATCTGATCAGAAGGTCTGGGGGTAAAGGGTTGCTGCAGGTGAAATAGACCATCAAAGAGGTCTGCTTTGGCTGATTATATCAAAGACAGTCAAGAACCAGCTCTGATGGAGGTGGACAATCGAAAACTGCTCAAAGTACTGCAAATGAAGATTGAATATCAGAAAAATAAAGTGCAAGCCCGAACTGACACCTGGCACAATAAAGCTCTGCATGGACAACTCTTGGAGAAAATCAAAGGGAAAGTAGACCAAGGAAAGACACTGAAGAAAAAAAAACTGAAGGCCTGATTTTAGCCACACAAGAACAGGATATCAGGACTAATCTGATGGAAACCAAAATAGAAAAATCAGCTGTAGACATCGATTCTGCAAAGAAGCTGAAGAAACAAAAAGATCGCACAGACTGATTACAAAGAGCAACACAATACAGTTGCCAGAATGATCCATTGGAGTCTCTGCCACAGTTACCAGCAGCCAGCAGCACAGAACTGATGGGAGCGTAAGCCTGAAAAAGTGGTTGAAAATGGACAGGTGGAAATATTGTGAGACTTCAGAATACAAACTGACAAAGTTTTGGAACATAACACCCCTGATATCACCATTATAGAAAAAAAAGAGGGTGTGGCTGTTAATATTAGGAGACAGTAGGATCGAGGTTAAACAAACAGAAAAAAAAATTACAAAATACAAGGACTTAAAAATTGAAGTTCAAAGATTCTGCTTTGGCACAAGCCCGCAGAGGTGGCCCCTGTGGTGATGGGCACACTGGGTGCCGTTCCAAAAGAGCTTGGAAAGCACCTAAAACAGCTTGATGTTGACAAGGTTACCATCTGTCAATTGCAAAAGGCCACCCTGCTGGGGTCTGCAGGAATTATCAGTCAGTACATCTGTCATCTTAGGATCTTGGGAAGATCCCAATGCATTTTGAAATATCAAAGCTGACGTGTTTGGTGTTGTGTTATATTGTTATGTTTCTGTCAATAATAATATAATAACAATAATAGTTCATATTAATAATAGACTCCTGATCATAGTAGGAATGTGCATGGTGTTTTTTTGCATTTGAACTTGAGTCAAATCACATGTCAAAACATTCAGTACAATTTGAATGTTTAGGATCTGAATGCAACAACAAAAATTATTTGAATCCAATACATTCGAATCTATTTGTTTGAATGTTATATTCAAATTTGAAGTTGCGAATGTTGACAACAATTGTATGTGTTATGCGTATCTGTACGCATTTTGTACACATACCATTTTATCCCGGGTGCACCCCGTTTTCATTCCGTATTATAATCACACATGTGTACAGTTACATGATATTGAATGTTTTAGAATATTCAAAATTGGTTTGAATGTTTACATTTGAATGTGAAGACATTCTATTTGAATTCGAATGTCCACATTTGATCAAATTCTATCGAATTTCAAATGTTTAGAACATTTGTACACATCCCTAGATCATAGTAGACTCCAGGCACTGATTTAGTTTTATTCATTTCCCCCCAATTACGCAAGGAGGGAAATCATGTTTCTGCTGCTTATTTTATGTTCTGACTGAAAATTATTTTTTTTCTTGAATATTTTATTATCCTATATTTTCATTTAAGTGATTCTTTATTGTCATCCACTTTCTTTTTTAAAATATTTCTACTATTTTTGGCTTCTTGTCAAGAGGAACATTTCAAAATAAACTGCAAAGGTCAAGGTCTGGAAATGACAGATAAAAGCAAAAGGTGAAGTGAAGACATACAGCTTTGAGTTTCTCAACCACTCAGTGCTATGACACATATTAAATACATATTTGCAGAAAGGTTCAATTTATCTTTGATGACACCAGCAGTGCAGAAGTCTCTATTAAAACCAGAATTCTCTTGAAGCAGAATGTTCTTTGTGATAAAAGATCTTTGAAAGGTTTTAGTGTCTGTGTTCACTTTATACTGTTCACTCTATACTTTGTTGTTGCTTAGGAGTAAAGTAATCTGTTTTATACGAGAGGTGTTTTCACACTTGGCTTCTCGTCCGCTGGATGAGAAAAATGCATTATCAACTAATATGTACTAGGGATGCGCATGAATGTTCATAACATTCAGACATTCGAACTTGAATCGAATGTTACAATATTCGTATGCTAAAATTCAAATGAAAACAAATGTGTCCATACATTCCTACAAATAGTTTGGACATTTGTTAGGCTGGGGAAACGTATCAGATATCAGGTATCTGTTCATGTTGGAATTAATACGTACAAATAGATTCATATCGAATAGAATTTTACCACATTTGAATGTGATCTGTTCATACAAATACAGAGTTTTGAACGTTTGATTCGTTTCAAATTGAATGCCAAAAAAACATTAGTGCACATCCCTAATGTGTGCTAGTGTTTGCATGTGGGGATGCTAGCACATATTAATCTAACCCCCATGCACCAGGAGCATGTCCAGCCACTGACAGGTTACTGCCATCCTTGGATTGGGCACTGGCGCCACTATGTGTGCACTGTTGCCAGGGCAATGATGATGCTCTAGGGTCATCTGAGGTCCCAGTGTGCTTTTGCAGCACCTCAGATGAACTTGCCCACTGGAAATGGTGTGAATGATTGCACACTGGATGCTACAGGTAAGCTTCCAGGTAGGATTAGTATGGCAGTTCACCTTGTGGTCCAACTGGAAAGAGATTAGATTAAACAAAGATGTGTTGGCACCACATGAATTTAAAATGAATGGTCTTTTAAAATGTTCTTTCTCTGGCTCTGTCCAGCAAGGTAGTTAGTAGCACTTGGAGACTAACAGGAGAAGGGTTGGTGGCATGAGCTTTCGTAGACACGTTTACTTCTTCAGATGCTAAGGGGCCCAATGGGCACGTCTACGTCTTCAGATGCTAGCCACCGACCCTTCTCCTGTTAGTCTCCAAGTGCTACTAACTGCCTTGCTGGACTTTTCAAATTAGACTAACACGACTATTTCTCTGATATTTCTCTGGCTATGTTGTCTTACTCCTCCCAGTAAAAAAAGAATGTGCATCTCTCTGAAGACCAGCCCCCCTGGAATATGGGCAGAGACAATCCTATTGTCCCAACATCTCTCTAAGGGCCTTTCTGCACACCCCGCTGAAAATGGATCTAAAAGATCCGTTTTCTAGTGAAACGTTTTTAAAAGGGAATCCGTTCCAAACAGGAACGGTTTCTCGGAGACCCCGCGCGTACGCACACGCGCAGGACAGCGGCGGCAGGGCCAGATCTGGAAACGGTTTGGGGTGAGTGCTGTGCGAATGCACCAGCACCCATCCCAAACCGGCCCTGCCGGCGCCTGCCTAGCTGTCAGAGAGGCAGAGCGCATGCTCTGCGACTCTGACAGGTGGGCGAGTCTGGCAGCCAGCTTCCCTGCCTTCCCTCTGCCAGACTACATTTCCCAGCATCCCTGGGGTGCTGGGACCAGCAGGGCCGCAGCGCGTGCATGTGTGATTGGCGCCGGTGCTGCCAGCCTCAGAACTGAGCTGCAGACGATCGGGTAAGTCGGAGGGAGTCTCGGTGGGGTGGGGGTGAGAGTAGGAGTAGTGGCTTCTTTGGCAAGGGGGAAGACAGTTAAGCTCTCTGACAGCTGGGCATGCACCGGCAATCCAGCTTTTCCCCCTCCGGTGTGGAAACGTTAGTTTCCAAACCGTTTTAAGGGGAAAAGCCAGATGTAAGACCTGATTTTTTCAGGTCTTACATCTGGGTAGGATTCGGCAGCAAAACTGGTTTAAACAACCGTTTTTGCCTGCCAATATGTGGACGTAGCGTCCTCAACGGGACCCTAATTGGGTTCCCTGTGCGGATCCCACGTCCAAATCCTTCCCCGAACAGGCTCTAAATCCGTTTTTAGAGCCTGTGCGGAAAGGCCCTTACAGACCTCACAAGTAAATCAGCTCAGAATACAATGGGTGCCCCAGAGATCTGATCCCAGAGTGTCTGCCAGAAAACAAACTCTCTTCCCTTCCCTGCATCATATCTAAGGGTAAGGAAAGCAGCCCATTAACTTGATTCTCTCAGACTTCCTTGATGGATCAGGAGCTGAGAAGGATGTTTGGAAGAAGGGCCCCTCCCTACCAGAAGCTGAATGGGGATTATTGTTCATTGAGGCAGAGAGTAACCAAGTAATGAATAGAGCTTATGGCTGTGGGTCTTAATAATAAATGCTGACAGCAGTAGAATCGAAGGCTTACCACATATTGCTTGTGCTACTTCTTCTTATTTAGGGAAATAATGAAATGATAAACTTGATATCCTCCCCTTCCTTTCTTGGATCTCTCTGTATGTATGCATGTATGCGCACACTACCACCCCACCCTGGCTACTCAGCCCATAACAAATGCTAAGAAGTAAAAGGAATGCTTTAGGTTATCCATTGCACTAATCCATTTACTTTGATTTTGTTCCTGGGGATAGTTTAACCACAATAACAAAGAAGGGGTTGTTGATATTCTCTTTTTAAAGTCCATTTTCAAAGAGTAATTCCACTTCTACGTTTTTTTCTTAGCCATTGGAAAGTATCATTATTTAACCAATATTTTTTTTCTTAAAAAGGATATATAAACAACAACAACAATAACAAATTGTGGTTTAAGGATTTCACTGGAAAAGAAGAGTTGGCTTTTCTACCCTGCTTTTCTCACCTATTTAAGGTGACTCAAAGTGGCTGGCACAACAGGACACCCTGTGAGGTGAGTGGGGCTGTGAGAGCCCAGAAGAGAGCTGTGACTCGCCCAAGGTCACCCAGCTGGCTTCGTGGCGGAGGGCGGAATCAAACCCGGTATTCCCAGATAAAAGTCCAGCTCCTTAACCACTAGACCAAAAAGAAAAGATGGCAACACTTTGACCAAATTCAGACATTCAAATTTGAACTGAATGTCAGCAACATTCAAAGGCTGACATGTGAATGTGAATCAAAAGCTTCTATACATTTGTTCAAAGCTTCGTCATATTCACAAACCTGGGGAGGTGGGAAAGCAACTGCCCAGTCACATCTGCAGTGGATCCAGAGCAGATTCAAAGCAGATTCATAGTGCATTTGATGCATTTCAGAGTGGATTCGTAGGGAATTTGAATCAGTTTCAAATAAAATTTGAAAAACGTTTGTATTGAATTTGAATCCTACCATATTCAAAGGGGATCTATTCAAACGAATATGAATTTCCTTGCATTTGATTCAGTTAGAACTGAACATTAAAAAAAAAATCCATGCACATGCCGTGTGTGTGTGTGTGTTTGCTAAAAAGTGAATTTGCGCAGTTTCAGATTGAAGCTCAAACTCAAAAATCTTTGATTCAAAGCATGAGCTCTTCCAATAAGAAATCTGATCACTGTACTGCTACCCAGTTCAGATATAAATTTGGCTTCTTAAACTTTTCTCTTGAGTCTTTTTAAAAAATGCTTCTGACTATCATGCAAGCCTGGGTGTTAAAGCGTGTTGTCTCTACTCCAAATTGGTTTTGCTACCTTTTTAACCTCCAGTTTGTTATGCTGGGCTGAAAAGAATTCTAGAGAGCTGTTTTAGTTTTGCAGAGATAAATGTTTGCTTGCTTCTTTTTCTTCTTTTTCTCCCGCTCTTCTGGTTATGCTTTATGCTTTTAATTATGCATGTGGGCCATCTTGGGAGAGAGTGACCTGAAAAGGAACATAGAAATACTGAAAATAAATAAAATTGAGGTTAAGGTGACTTATGCAAAACAACTCAGAATGGCAATTGTTGCATATCAATTGAAGTAGGGATGTCCATGAATATTCAAAAACTTAAATATTCTATTCAAATCTGACAAATGCCAACATTCAAACTCAAATATTCTATTCAAATCTGATGAATGTCGACATTTGAACTTGAATCGGATTTTCAAAAATCCGAATTTGACATTCAAACTCGAATACAGATTTTCAAAATTCCAAAACGGATTTTCAAATGATGCAAATATGTAGATTTGTATCGGTTGTATACGAATCTGCCCACAAATTACCCATATCTTGCACTTAAAATACAGGATTAAAACGGGATGCGCACAGAATAATACGGGTTGCAGATTATTTTTTTTCAGCCTGCAAATAAAGATACGTATAACAGATACAAATGTTGTCAACATTCGTATCTTTAAATATGAATTTAACACTCAAATGTATGGATTCAGGATTTTAAGACATTTGAATCTTAAATATCCGAATCAAATTGGGTTTTAAGAGATCCAAATCTACTTGGATTTGAATGTCAAAAATACATTTGTGCACATCCTTAAATTAGAACATAAGAAAGATGGCATCTGAGAGGGAGGTCTGAGAAAATGTCCTCAGCATTCTACTTGAAAATATAGAGGAAAATAACTCTTTTCCTCCCAAAAATCAAGCTGTCTTCAGAGTTCTAAAGTCCAGCAACATCTACAAAGCCAGATGAGTTTTTACAGGGACTCGCTTTTCTGACAAATATGGGTAAGAAGAAACACACACAGTCATCCCTGGGGGGTTTCAGATAGCAAACCTGGAAAGCAGTTTAAAACAGAGGCAAAAAAACCCTCATATCCAGCTTCCCTACTGCAAACAGATTTGCTTGTTTATCAGAAGACCATGACATTCCTAACTCAAAAGAGTTTAGTTAAGGAAAATAACCTAAAAAAGAAAATGGGGAAGACAAAAATACCATGGAGTTTGACTTACTCTCTAAGCAAGTTTTTCTAGCATCCTATACCTTAAAAACCATTTTTGAGAGATTAAATACCATCACCGAGGTCATTACAAGTAATTAGGCAAGACATAAATCAATTACTAAAAAAAAAACCAGCAGGCTGTGAGTTCTGAATCCCAAAAGCCACACCGACAAGATATCGCTAAAAACAACTGAACAGAAGAGGGGGCTTGAAAAATTTATTACCTCCACACATTCTTTACAACTTGTCCTTGTCTCTGCTTATTCTTTTGTAAAAGTTGTTACTTGGCAGCCAGTATAGTTGTTTTACTTCTGTGTTTCTGATATCTCTTCCTATTGTTTCGCTTAGAGAATGTAAGGATCTGTTTTTGCTATTCCAGCGATATCTATTTATTTCTCTAAGTTCCACACAGATAACCAGCAGAATACAGCAGGCAGCAGAGGTATAACCAAGTTAAAATAAACCAAACCATTAAAACAGCAAAAGAAGGACAGAAGATTGGGTTTAAGACGTCTAACATCACATGGCAGGATGAAGAAATCTCCTTTTTTAGATCCTTTAAAAGCCCAAACGAGATGGGGAAAAAGAAATAATCAGCCGCCTGGTAGCATTGCTAGGACAACTGCAGGAAATTGGTGAAGATCTCTACCAACCAGAAACTCTACAGGAGAGGACTGGCAACCCATAGGATATAGAAATTACTCAAAAAAATAACTGTAAATGAACACAGTCCAAACTTAAAAGACCCCATGAAGAAAAGCTCTCCTAAAAATAAACCTCCCAAAAAGCCATTGCAAAGGAAAATTGATAGCTTCTTCCAAACAAAGATGCACAGCTTAACTTCAAATCCTGAGGTAACCCAAAAGGAAAAGAACCCTGATATTACGAGTAACAAATGGACTTTAACCCACTTAATAGACCCATGGGAGTCAAGACAAGAACTACTTGCAACATTCCAGCAAATGCCAGCTTCTCTAAATTTCCAAACCTCAGCAAAATCAACATCACAGACTACTACAGCAAAAAATAAAAACTATTCAAAACAAGAATGGCTGGACTTCCAATACCTTCATCCGGAAGAACTAGGAGAAAACAAACCTGCCACAACACCAAAATTAAAACTGGACATGAAATTGCACCCTCACTACACAAATGGTAGTATAATATTAAAGATGGATGAAAAGATCTCCTCTCAGGAATGACTAAGCAATTCTAAAAACAAGGTGATGAAAGTCATCTCTTGGAATATAGCAGGATGGGCAAATAAAAGCAAGGACCTTTACTTTTTAGAATACTTATCTTCTTTTGATATAATCCTCCTACAAGAAATGTGGGCAACTAATGATCTCTCTCTGCAAGGTTTACAGGTTTCTCAGTGAAAGCTCAAAAGACGGGAAACAAAGGCCGGGCATCAGCTGGTCTGGCAAGTTTTATTTCAACTTCCTTAAGGGCTTTCAGGCCAAGAAAGTACAACTGGCGGGGATTGCGAGTTGGATTTCCCCTAGGGATGTGCAAGAATATTTGAAGCACTCGAAATTCAATCAAATATGGACATTCAAATTCGAATCAAATGTCTATACATTCATTTTTTAACAATCAAATGAATACAAATATTTTGAATCATTTGTTCAAATTATTCTGACATTCATATGTATCCGTATGCATCTTATTCCTATCCATATTGTGGCAACTCAGGCCAGCCTCCTTGTCCTCCGCAGAGCAATGCAGGAAGGAAGTGAGCTGCTGAGCACCACATTTGCCTGCCAGCTCTGGTAGGGCTTTGTCCCAAAAATTCCCTCCCACTGGTGTCCTGCTTTATATGTCTGGGTATCAGACTCTCTTAAAGCAACAGACCGACTCTGGTATAAAACAAACACTTAAAAGTTCATTGATACAAAAGGTTAAAATAAAGAAGCAAGTTTGCAGTTTGGCTTAAATGTCATTTGGTTGCTTAAAAAGGAAGAAGTTGCAAATAATAAACTGTCCTGTTCCCTTCACAAAGCCCTACTGTAAGCAAACAGTCCCTAGTAAACTCTATAGTAAGTCCAAATAGTTCTTAGCCCCTCAAATCCAGTAGGTTAAGTTCCCAAAATAATAAAGATTGCCCTGCAGCAGTTCACTCCTGCTTCCCTGGGCTCTGCTCTGCTCTACTCTGCTCTGTCTCTGGAGTGCGCGCGTGCACACACACACCCTAAACAGCATGCTCCAATCTCCCTCTACACAAGAGGAGAGACCTCCCTCTTCTTCTCTCTCACCTGAGAGGAGAGGCCTGCATGAAGGCACGTTTAAAGTAGCACTCCTTGATCCCCCTCTAACCCAAGACAAGAGACAAGAGAAACAGCGACCTGTCCACTTTTATAGTTCACCATCCATCAGTTCTGATTGGTCCATTTTGGTGGGCTGGCGTGGCTTTCCCTGATGCTCCACTCTGGCTGTCAGTCACAGAGCCTGGTAAGCCTATGAAACTGCTGTTCTGCCACTGACTTCCTGGCATGAACGCCATACATATGCATTTGTACGGATACGTACAGGACAAAAACAGGATGCATATGGGATAAAAATGGGATGCATTCATATCTTCAAATACGAATCAAAAATTCATACGAATAGATATGAATGTATTCAAAGCAGATTCGAATTTGAATACATTCATTTTTTTCTCTATTCGTTCGAATTCGAACATTTCCCTACTGCTGATCACTGGTAAGGTGATTTTTCAGACACAGCCTTTGACAGCCAGAAGCACATTTTTCTCACCAAAAGAGGTAAGGAGGTTTAAAGAGCTAGCCTAGATTGGGTCTGCCTGAGGCAGCGTTCAGACATTTCCCCCTCTCTGCAGGTTTTCATGGTGATCATAAACCTCCCCAAGGGCTAATGACTCCCAGAAACAACAAAAGTTCAAGGTCTCACCTGGCTTCTCTCTCCTCTCCTGTTATCATTCTGAATTCCAATCTGTCATATCTGACTCTACCACATTAGCTTATGACAGAAACATAGGAAGTGCTAGTGCTGGAGCTGATTAATGTTGAAGGAGTCCTGGACGTCCTTGGAGTGACACATTATGCCCACATTTTCTGCTGGATAATTAACAGATTAAATACAATTCCACTTCACCTGCAGGACGCCAGCTCCCAAGTGAGTCTTTTGAAGGAGTTGCCGCAAGTCTATGCATTACCACTCTTGACTGCACAGCGAAGAAGTAAACTTAAGCATGGTAATAAGAAGGGGAATAATGGTGTATTAAGGGCAGTCCCTCCTCCCCTCCCTCAAAACAAATCAGGAGATGTTTAGAAGACATTCAGAATTTGTTCTGAAATAAGGTACCGAAGATTCCACAGGAATGTACAAGGCTATCTCATATGGGTCAGGGTTGGGTTTAGGGTAAGGGTTCTGGTTCTGGTTTGGATTCGGGTTTGGGGGTGTTTTTCCACTTAGCACTAAAGGACCCATTAAGGGTCCTTAATGGGTACTCCAGTGCTAGTGGGGGAAAAAACCTAGCACAGGAATGTACAAGGCTATGTCATATGGGTCAGGGTTGGGTTTAGGTTTCGGGTTCTGGTTCTGGTTCTGGTTCTGGTTTAGGTTTAGGTTTGGGGGTGTTTTTCCACTTAGCACTAAAGGGCCCATTAAGGGTCCTTAAAGAGTACTCTAGTGCTAAGTGGAAAAACACCCCGGGTTTGGGTTCAGGTTGGGTTCAGGTTGGATTTGGGCTAGGGCTAAGGTCACTCTTCATCAGACTTTTTTCTGAACCAAATCCTGCCATTTGATGTTGGTGCCAGCCAATAAGATGCCCTGCTTGGGACCTGCCATAATTTGCAGCAGCATGTGGACGTCAGGTCCCTATTCTAGGATACAATTCAGAATATAAGGGCCAAATGCAGAAAGGGCCATGTCTTTGGTTAGTCCCTTTTAGCCCTATGTAGAACCTCAGGGTTTTTTAAAACAATCTGGTACACTTTCTTTCTCCTGCCTCTATCTCCAGGACTTCCAACACAGGCCTATCTTCTTGTTAGATATGCATGGTTTTGTTAATTCAGTGAAGGCTGTGGAATGAGCAACATAATAGTGATAAATATTTAATCAAGCCTCATAATTTACACACAAATCATTGTTAAATATGGATGCAATATCCCTGACTAAGCCAAGCACCAGTTTAATTTAATTAATTGGAATATATGCAGAAATCTCAGATAAGGAGAATGAAGTCTTTTAATTATACTTTCAGGATTTGTTAATAAGAATTAATAAGAAAGTTTCCTTGGCTTTTCTTTTTTTTAGAGTGATAATCCTCTCCAAATCTGCTCCCCCCCCCCCATTTTCTGAAGAGGAGTATAAAAGGGTCTTCCAGCATTTACCTTTAGGTAATTCAGAACAGAGGTATTGATTAGGGATGTACAAAAATATTTGTAACATTCAAAATTTGGCCAAATTCAGACATTAAAATTTGAATAGTATGTTGGTACATTTGAAAATTGATATTCAAATTTGAATAAAATATTTTGATACATTTGTATGCTATTTGTATGCATTTGTATGGGATTTAGGAGTGTGCATGTATGCAATTTTTGACATTCTCTTGATTTGATTCAAATCAAATATTCACATGTTCCAATGAATACACGTAGAGAAAAAAATGAATGTATTAAAATTCAAACCAATCAGAATACATTCGTATCTATTCGTACAAATATTCTATACCAATTTAATTATTATGAATGTCGACAACATTTGTATGTATCCATACACATCCATATGTTGTTATCTTGTACATATGGATACAGATACATATATAATGCGTACGTATCCATATACATAAAAATGTCCAAATGATTTGAACAAATGATTTGAAATATTCGTATTCATTTGAATATTAACAAATGACTTTCTGGACATTCGATTTGAATTCGAATGTCTGAATTTGGCCAAATTTGATCGAATAACAAATATTTTGAATATTCTTGCACATCCCTAATGTGATCCGTATGCTCCAGTATTCATATGCATTTGTATGGGATTCGTATGGGACTGAACATTCCTATTGAATACGAATCCTACCACATTCACGTGAATAGAAATTTTCTTGCATTTGATTTGATACGAGTCGAATAGAAAATAAAAATTTGTGCATACCCCTAGTCTTGATTGGGCAATCTATCCTGGGTAGGGATGTGCATGCGGCAAAAAAAAAAAAAGAAAAAGAAAAAAATCACATTCATTTCACGATCAAAATCAATGCACCAAAATTAATTCAATTCTTGAACTGTGTGTTCAAATGCTCAAACATTTGCAGTCACAGAAAAACATATTCACAGATTTTTTCCCCCCATTAAAAAGCTTTTTTTAAAGCAGTAAATACTGCAAAAGTGTGAAAATTCAGTCAAATTTTCACGTTCACATTCCAGGAGCCTTGTTCATTTTATTTCAAAAGTCTGAGTGTTTGAAAGTCTGTACTTTTGCTTTGATGTGAATTTGAACATGTGATCAATTGTTTTAATGCAAATTCATTTGTGTGCATCCCTGGCCCTAGGACTGGGATCAATAACTACCAGACAGGAACAGAACTGTCTGCACGTAATAGCTTCTCTTTTCTAGTCTCCATGTCAGTCCCAAAGCTTGTGCAAAGATTCCTAATTTAAGATCCCCTGGAATCCATTGTGATGGCACACTTTGGTCCACCACTAGGGGTGTGCACGGAGCCAATTTCCACATTCTATTTGAGGTGAATAGAATGTGGAAATATTTTGCTCTGGCCAAATACCCTCCCCCATGGATTTGTGGATATTCGGATCCAGGTATGGATATTCTATAGAATATCCATGCCTGGAATGAATCCCCACCCCCCACCCCTCCTTTAGGACCCTATCCGATCCATCCACAAATCCTGGATGTATTCATCTGGATTCCAACTGCACAAGTAATTCATGCACATCCCTATCCACCACCAAAACAGGGCCCTTGGTAGTCTGGAAAAAGTTGTATCTTCTGCAAGCCCTTGTCATCAATACTGGCCCAAGTTGGGACACTGGTGAACCTGACAAATTAGGTCCACCAGGGCAGAATCTGGATTAAGGATGTGCAAGAATATTCAAAACATTCAAAATTCGATCAAATTCATTTGAACATTTGAACTGAATGCCTGTACATTCCTTTTTTACCGTTCAAACAGATTTGAATGTTTTGAATCATTCTTATGCATTATTCAGATATGTATGCATTACATACTTATCCATATTCATCTTATTCATTTCCATACGCATTTGTACAGGATGAAAATGGGATGCAGATGTTATAAAAATGGGATGCGTACGAATGTGTACGGATGCGTATGGACAGATATGAATGTTGTCGACATTCGTATCTTCAAATAAAACTGAAGATTCATATGAATAGACTTCCGCTGTGGAGGAACATTGGATCGTCACAGGAGAAATGATCTCCCAGTGCCCGTAGTAATTTACTGCCATGAGAAATGTAAGTAAATAACATTTCTCGGTGGTCTGTACTGCTGAGTTACAGCAGAAATGAAGGAATTTCTTCAAAAAGGATCAGTACATCCAATCCAGAAGAAACCAGGGTCATCAATTCCAGCACTACGGAGGCCAAGTAAGATCCGAAAATCCTTTTTAATGGAAATATAAAGGAAATTATTAATAGATGTTTTGAAAACACCTTGGACCTAAAGCTCTGCTCAGATGACCTTGACAGCAGCCAAATTAATGAAGGTAAACATTCAGAACAGCCTATAATTTAAGAGAGAATGGACCGTAGCCGATTTAAAGAAAACAGAAGCCAAAATAATTTTTTTAGGGAAGGAATGTGATAATATGGAAGTGTGGGAGATGTACGTTACTAACTAATTTGGATATGGAGAGAAGTAAAGATTATAATAAGTTATAACTATTGTGAAAATTAAGAAGAAAAATTTGCTTAAAGGAAGATAAACAAGATGGGGAAAGGAGTTTATATAGAATTAAAGTCCTTTGTATTGAGACTGTTAAATAAAATGAATAACCTTGAAAAGTTAACACTAAAAATTCAAAAAGAAATAAACCAAATTAGACCCAAAGCTTTGCGACAGATGAATCTAGATGGAAAAAAGATGGCGACAGAGAACAAAGAAAGAAAGAAATTCAACCCAAGCAGAAAGAGAAAGGGTAAGCACTTAGCATCCTTACCAACCCAAGAGACCAAGAGAAAAACAGAAAGAAACTAAACTTCTCCAGCGTTTATAAAAGATATCCCTGGAGGTTTTCCAAAGGAAGTTACTTCAGATTGGCCAAACACTCAATAGGAAATGATTCAAGAAATGCAAGGATTTCTGGGAAAATGAAAACCCAAAGCAATGGAGTCAAAAGCACATGGTCTTTGTCTTTTCCACTCAAAAACAGGATAGAGAAGGAATTCTGCTAGGCAGAAAACCATCCCATTATCAGAACTATGTCACTTATGCAAACTGGAAAGCCAGCTTGTAAAAAGTAGCATTCACACAGACAAACAGATTCTTAGCTAATGCTTGGAAATCTTAGAATCTTGACCATATAAACATAAACTCCTTTTTTAACTTTTAAATGTCCAAAAGACCCATCAAATTTTGAAATTAAAAATAATGGAGAAATATACATATATATTTCAAACTCAGAAATTCCATGTATTAATGGTCAGATCCTGAGCCTGTAAAAATCCCATTGTTTCTGGCATGTTCATATCAAGAGAGCCAGAGATAGCATCCTTTTGCTAACACAGATGCAAAATTTCAGGTTTCCTGTTGCCAAGGCTAGAAGTAAACCTTTTGTCTTTATCTCTTATCACAAATAGCAGATGAGGTCACCTCTTCTTCCTGGCCTTCAGCATTTCCCAGAGCCAGTAGTTTTCCAGAATGACACTTAGTCTTTCATGAAATCACAGATTCATTATTTCTCCATAAATCCATAAATTATATCCCATATCATATCATGACATAATATCATGGTATCAGGACCTCCCCCCAAAGTTGGTGAAGTGGGGGAATGAAACTTAAGAGACACTATTACTTAAAAATATAATAAGAAAATTTAAAGCAACATTAATTTGGGCTTAGAATTGTAAAGATTAATGATGTAAAACTGTAGAAAGGGATCATACTATTAAGAATTTTGAGGTTTTTTAGTCATTATGATTGTAATTGGTAAATAAAAGTTAGTAAGTAATATGGTGGAGATAGACTGAAATAGTGACGAAAATATATGAATGTAATAAGGGTATTTTAGTTTTTAACCCCTCCTCTTGCATTGGAGAAAAATTTGGAGAAGATGGGTTTCATTTATGAAAGATAATTAGGATATTAATAAAAATTTCTTGGTAAAGAGGGTACATATTAAAATGAGAAGAAATATTTTTCCCCTTCTTCTTCCTGTTTCTTTTTTCTTCTTTCTTTCTTTTCTTAAGAAGTTAAGAAAATGAGTAACATAGTTAGCATTATTGAAATAAGTAGAGTAAAATATTTTTATATTAGAAGGTAAGAATGTTGAGATAGTTTTGAGTTAAAATATATAGTTTGAGCTTAAAAAGGATAGAATAAGAAAGGTGGGTGGAAATCAATATAAAAAACAATATTATGTGTAAGAGTTCAGATTTGAAATGTAATAAAAATGTTAAAGAAAAATGTTTAAGGACATATATTGCTATGACAGAAATATAATTGGGTTATAAGTGGAATAGGTAGATTAGAATATCCCCTTTTCAATATTAGTAACTTAGATTTACATTATAATTTAGTATTAAAAGGTTGGTATTTCGTGGCTGAATGAATTATGAAGAAATAAAATAAGCAAGGCTAGCTCTGACAAAGGAACTGGTTAGCTGATAAATAAAATAAGAAACTTTCAGTGAGTAGACAAAACAAACAAGAAGACTGAGAGATGCTGGAGAAACAGGAAGTTATTAAAGGCAACAAGAAAATGGACTTTATGATAAGAGATGAATTAATGTTTTGTGTAGTGTTTTTAAGTTGTCAAAGAAAAAATCTTTTAATAAAGAATATATTTAAAAAAGAAAATTCATACGAATAGATACAAATATATTTGAATCAGATTAGAATTTGAAATGCATTTGTTTTTTCTCTACTTGTTTGAATTTGAACATTCAAATATTCAATTTGAATCAAATTGAATCTGAAAATTGCATTCATGCCCACACTTAGGCCGCATCCCCATGTTGCGCATTTGACGCATGTTAAAAAAAATCTATTGTGATTCACAATAAAATGTCCCCATGCCGTTTAGGGCAACGCGGAATCAAATCAAATGTACCTGTCCCCATGGCAGCAGCACCTCACGAACCTGCATCTTTTTCTCCCCACCCCCTCTCTTGCTGATAGTTGGCTGGGTTGATGTTGCCGACTTTTTCCGCCCACCACTGCCATGTCTGCGAATGAGCTCAATATGGCTAGCGAACGCATCCACCTCTCCATACCAAGCGAGGTCAAGATGGCCAGCCAACATTCTGCTGTTCTGTGGATGGAGGGAATTGTAGACTTTTTAAACTCTCGCCGCAGGAACAGGGTGCAGGATGCAGGGGTGAAACCCGGCCCGCTAATATTGGGCCCACCAAGCTCTGCCCCTAATACTTCAAGAGCATCCGCATGGCACCAGGGCAATTCATGTTAGCCCCTTATTTCGAAAGCAATACAGTTGAAGAGTGGGTTTTTTTAAACACATATTGCTCTCCAAGCAACACATATTAGAGCTTGCATGGAGATGCTACCGGGATGGACACAGAATACCTCCATTTTTTACCATGGGGATGCGGCCTTAGTCTGGATGAGGATTTGCCTCAAGGGCAGAAAATAAATTATTTTCTGGTTGAGATTTCTCTTCTGCTTCTTTGCCGTTCTTTCTTGTCCTATGGATACAGAAATGAAATGCCATCCCACAAAAGTTCTTTCCTCCTAGGGAACCACTTAGCTAGCAATAAAAACATAGCAGAACCTTCTTCGGTAAGAACAAAGGTCAACATAACTCAGAATTTTCCCCCTTCAGGGACTGAGAATGTACTTAACTGAAAGGGCCTTTTCTCTTACTACCTTTTCTCTCTGTATTTGGTCTCTGGGATGGCCTCCAGTGACAACATCATCAGTCCCTTCTTCCCCCTCTTCTTCCTTTCCTTTCCTCTCCTCTTCCCTTCTCTTCTCCTTTTCCTGCTCCTGCTCCTCATCTTCCTCCTTACTTTTCCTTTCCTCCTCTTCCTCCATCCTCTTTGCCTTTCTCATCCTCCATATTTTACTCCTTTTTCTGTTTTCTCTCCTCTTCTCGTTCGTCTTCTCCTTCCTTCTCTTACCCTCTCCAATCCTCCCACCACTTCCTCACCTCCTTCTCCCCTTCCTGTTCCTCTCCATGGTTTGGTTCTCCCTTTTCCTGTTTCTCTCTTCCTTTTTCTTTCCCTTCCTCCTTCTCCAGTTTGGTCTAGTGGTTAGGGAGCCGAAGTCTTATCTGGGAATACCAGGTTCGTTTCCGCCCTCCCCCATGAAGCCAGCTGGGTGACCTTTGGCTAGTCACAGCTCTCTTCTGAGCTCTCCCAGCCCCACCTACCTCACAGGGTGTCTGCTCTGAGAAGAAAAATAGAAATGCTTTGTCAGCCACTTTGAGTCCCCTTAAATGGTGAGAAAAGTGGGGTAGAAAAGCCAAGTCTTCTTCTTCCTTCTCTTTTTGTCCTGCTTTCCCCCTTCCCTCCCCCTCTCTTTCCCTCTTCCTCTTCCTCTTCCACTTCTCACTTTCCTGCTTTCTCATCTTTCCTTTCCTTCCTCCTTCCATTCCTCTTCTGTTTCTTCCTTTTCCTCTTCCTCCTCGCCTCTGCCTCCACTTCCACTCCTTTTTCTGCTTTCCCTTCTCCCCATTTCCTTTTCCTCCTGCCATTCCTCCTCCTTTTCCTTTTCTTCCTCCTCCTCCTCTCCTCCCATTTTCACTTCCCCTCTGCCTTTTCCTCCTTTCTCTTCTCTTCTCTTCTCCTCCTTTCCTTTTCCTCTTTCAGAAATTCTGGAATAAGAGAAACAATCCCAGGGTTCACCAATGGAGCAGCGTTTAATGGCAACCATTGCATTTTCCACTCAGCCAGCCTTGAATGCTGACCAAATCATCGAGTCATTTTCCCTCTTGAACTCTGACTACTATCAAAATGTGAGACCAATGTGTTGAAGAGGGCTTTCCTCCCACTCTTCTTTATGGGGGGAATGGAGGGTGGGAAGGAACACTGTATTGTTTTGACCTCTGGATAGAGCTCCTCATTTGCCATGATTCAATGATTTTGGAAGAGTCCAACTGGTGACTTAATCAGAGAGGAATGCATAGAAATGAAATCGGAAAGATTAGCATATTGTGTAGGAGGCTGCCCTGTGCTGAACTTGGAACTCAAGTGGATGACGAGGGACACATTCTTTGTTTTATTGATATTGATCCCAGCTCTCAATCAATGCCATTGTTTACCCATGATGTCATTCAATAAATTTTGGCCAGCTCCATTCAGTGCATTACACAAAAGAAAAAAAAGGGGGAGGGAACCAAAAGAAAACAACTTACTCTGTTGACACAAAATGTGGGAATACAAACGTTTTCCTTGTCTTCATACATGCAATGAGACTGACAGTATGAAGGTGGTTAATTTTATCATCATCATCATCATCATCATTTTTTAAAAATAAATTTTTAATCTGTTGGCAGGATGCAAAGCCAAACGAGGAAGGGGGTGTTGAGTAGATGCATACAAAGCAACCTTGTTTCTAATTGTACTTGGAATTCCTATCTGAATTCCTTCAGTCTGGAAGCCAGGATAATTCAATGCTAGAGTGCTAAGTAGTGGCCTGGATCCTTGGTGCATAAATATTTGCTTCTCACTTTCTAGAGGAATACAGGTCAAAATAACCCTTCACTGAAATTTGGACCCCTTTCCTGGACTCTTACTACCAAAGACTTCCTGAAGACTGTCGATAGAAGGTGTGGGGTTTGCACGGATATAAACTGGGGAGGTGGGAAAGCGGCTGCGTGACACATCTGCAATGGTTCCATATTATTTGAGAGTGAATTAAAAGTGGATTCAGGTTTGATTTGATGCTTTCGGAGTGCAGATATGTTACGGGATACGTATTGGATACGTGTTTGTATCGGATACATATTCATTCGCATCAGATACGTATTCTTTTGTTTTGGATATGTATCAGATATTCGGATGAATTTGCATGAAGACATTCGTATTGAATAAAATCCTGCCACATTCGAAGGGGATCTTTTTGAACAAATATGGATTTTCCAACTTTCGATTCATTACGAATCAAATGTCCAATAACCCATTCGTGCACATTCAAATTGCTGATGCATTATTTTGTATTTTATGGCGATTGTTGAAAACTGCCTGGAGTGTTTTGTTTTGCTTTGCTTTGTTTTTGTAAAGGCAGCATACAAATAAAATTGAAAGGGAGAATGGAAATTTTGGAGTGTTGGACTAAAAAGCTGATTATTCTTCCATCAATAACCCTAGAGACATGTAGTTGTAGAAGATTGTCAGAGATGCCCTTCCCCAGTACAAATCATGGGGCAGGGGGCAGTTTAGTACCAGAAATATTTGGGTCATACCGACTGCAAACTACCAATGCAAACCACTGGTTCCTTTTAGAAGATGAAGAGTTGGCTTTTATACCCCACAGAGAGCTGAGTCACTGACTAGCCCAAGGTCACCCAGCTGACTTTGTGGAGGAGTGTGGAATTGAACTTGGAGACCTTCAGATAAGAGTCCAATCCTCTGACCACACGACCAAACTAGTTCACCAAACTGGAGTCACCTTGTGTGTTTCTGCACTTACTGCTTGAAATCTGGATTTCTGAAATCCGTCCTTGGGAATATCCGTCTGAAATAGGGATGTATCCCATCGAGGCCTAACTTGCGTGGGAAGCACAGATAGTGAGGAATGCATCGTGAGTTTGCTGTGCAGATACCGGAGCACCAATATCCAGAAGGATCAGGCCTCTCTGAGGCCCTGCCACCCAAGGTGCCGCATGATTGGAGCATTCAGCTGTCAGTCACTGCTCGTTTCCACTGTGCATGGTCATGTCAGGGACAGGCTGCCCAACAATCAGCGGCATGCCTGACATCCTGTGGCTGCCCGGCTGCACTCAACATGGTGACTTCCAGTCCCGCCCACATGTGTTCCCTCTCCTGTCCTTGGGCGGAAGCATTGTCCTTTGATCTGGAATTTGCAAGCAGAAATGGTTTGAAGACCTAATTTTTCAGGTCTTCCTGAAAACCAGATTTGGTGGCCTCTAGATGCCATTAGAGACGGATCTTGTGTGGAAGCAGCATCCTTGAAGAGGCCCTAATCTATCCTGCTTTGCGGAAGGTATGCTGCGGAGGTGTGCCATGTGTGTCCTTATCGGGTGCCTAATGGCCTGTGCAGAAACACCCCTTGTTCACTAGTCAACACTGCAGAAGTCTAAGCATGGTCCAGAACAAAACTAACCCTAACCCTCAATCTGGCCCATTTTCCAAGATAATCTTTTGTTTTGTGACTGTTCCTTTTATTTCTCTGTTTCTTTATTTTTAAATCTTTGCATACACACGATTTTTTTTAAAGACAGAACATGCAAAGTAAGAAAAAAGAAAGAAAGTGTGTCTATCACTGGCATTTGATAAATGCAGATCTGAAACACATGAGAAATAGGACTCAACTCCCATAAAAATGTATGTTAATCCCAGATCTTTTCAGCACCACACTGGGATGCCACAGGGAATCTGCCAGAAGAAGCTGATCTTACGTTAGTTTGCCAGGTCCTTTTGGAACAACTTCTTTCTCCAATCTTTCTCTCTTCTTCTATTCCCTCCCCCCACAGGCTGAAAATAACATCCTAAAGGTTTTAAATAGAACCTTATAGAACCTGTCAGCCATATGTTTTTCACAGATAACTGTATGGTTTAATTGGTTTGAATCAAGCCACTGACACAAATATGCAAATTCTCTTGAAATGAAGCACATCACAACTGTCACTTCCTTTGGTGCCTTTGATTAAAATATATGAAGTGTTTGGACGTGGTCCCCCATGGAATATGCAGAGATATCACAATGTGTGCATTGGTTAAATGAGTATGTGTGATGTCATAAGACTTATATTGTGGCTTGAAGCTGTTGAGTTGGTACTGATTTCTGATGGTTCCATGGAAGTATCCATGAAATGTTCTTGCCAGAGGCAGAAGTAGTTTGCCATTGTGGGCCAGTTTGGTCTAGTGGTTAGGGAGCCGGGCTCTTATCTGGGAATACTGGGCTCTTATCTGGGAATACTGACTCTGCCCTCCTCCATGAAGCCAGCTGGGTGACCTTGGGTTAGTCTTCTCAGCTCTCACAGCCCCACCTACCTCACAGGGTGTCAGTTGTGAGGAGAAGAATAGAAGAGCTTTGTCAGCTTTGAGTCCCCTTAAATGGGTGAGAAAAGTGGGGTAGAAAAGCCACATCTTTTTCTTCTTCTTCTCTTCTTGGGAGAGACATGCAGGATGCCTCTAAAAGCTATTTCCAGAGATCTGAGCACAGGAGAAGCTGTTGCCTTTCTATTCTGCTTGAGATGCCCCAAAGCAATTGGTTGTCCATTGTGCGAGATGGGATGCTCGACTAGATGGTCTGTGGCCTGATCCTGCTAGGTTCTTCTTATGCCCTGATGTCCTTATGAGGGATGCTAAACCACAAACACTCAGCTTTCTACTTTCCAGGTTTTGCTCCACCACTTGGCTACATCATTCCCTTTACAGGACTAAGTGTTGGTTATTTTCATTTTGCCTGAGCAAAATTTGAACATCGGTGGATGCATTAAATAATAATAAAAATAATTTTAAAAGAGGAGGCATGGAGCAAATAACATTTTTCCATGTATCTAATCTCATGCTATTGACTGTGTTGTCCTTCAGATAGCTAAAAAATTGAGTCCACTGTACTTTCCCTCCCCTTTCAATTTGTTCAACAGGTGCTTTGAATTAGCATATAGTTTCTATTCTTAATCACCATTTGGAAAAGTCATCTTTCTATTTCCATCTTTCCCATTTCCTCCCATCTTCTCTGACTATGAACCTTCCACAGGCTGTTTGTGTGAGATACCAAGTGTCCGCAAAACAGCTTATTTAGTGCAGCTTTGAAGGGTTGATTTCAAGTTTTATATTATTGCATGAGGAAGGCAGCAATATTTTTAAAAACTTCAGAGCAGCACCATGGAGGTGTTATGAAAATATTACAGTTCTGTTCATAAGCATAAACACCTATGACAATTTTTTATTCTCTTAATGGGTGATGTTCTAAAAATGTATTTACAGTTGCAAAGCAAGAATGCTAGGGCTCTCATATGGGACTTTAGGAAGGCATGGGATATGGCCCCTTTTCAGTTTTAATGGAATTCATAAGTCTACTAGGGATGTGCACAAATGCAATTTTTGGTATTTGGTTCGATTCAAATAGAATACTAAAATATCAATTCGATTTGAATCTGTTAAATTTGAATTTAACCCAATTTGATTCAAATTAAGCAAATTCAAATCTATTTGTTTGAATTTTTCATTCAAATTTGCAAATTTGCTACAACATCTGTTGCCGCCTGTATGCACCTTCCCCGGGTTCGTATACATCCGTATGCATCCATACATGTCCATATGCATCCTGTAGTTATCCTGTATGCAACCCGTTTTCATCCTGTACAGATCCATACAAATGTGTATGGATGTGGGAAAGATGTGGATCTTCAAGTACGCACTATGTAGGAACCCATACATGTCAATATCTGAATAATTCAAACGAATAGATCCAAAATTTAACATTCGGATCAAATCTTTAAATTCTAATTTAAGGACATTCCATTTGAATTTGAATGTTGAAATTTGGTTGATTCAATCCAGTTTTGAATGCATTAGAATATTTGTGCACATCCCTAAAGTCTACTCCATCCCATATTTTATGGATTTGTTTGAATGAATGCCCCTAAACTATTCATATCATCATCATCGTATAGTACTGTTCCAAGAAAAATGATTAAGGTGGTAGAGGTGAGCATGAACTTCAGTGGTTCATTTTGAATTGAACCAATTATACTAGGTTTGGGTTAATGCTAACCCATTTCTTCTGAATCTTAATGTGGTTCAGTTTGCATGTGAACCAAGTGAAATGCAATAAACTGCCCTTGGTTTGCTGTGGTCCGCTTGGCTTGTTAGAATTTCCCTCGGTCTGGACTCTCTTCAAACCATTTTTTTCAAACTACAGGATGGTTCAGTTTGCAAACCTTCCACTGACCAAACTAGTTCAGCATTTCTCTACAAGGTGGTTTACAATAAAAAAGAAATATGAAAGCAAATACAAAATGTTGCATCATAACATTAAGCAGAATTTTTTAAAAAATGCATATAAAACACAGGGTGGGTATTTGATTCAAATTAAAAACACTGAAAAGGAAATGTTGCTCATGACTAGGGATGTTCACAAAGCCAATTCCCCCTGTTCGATTCAGTGTGAGGGTGGGCCATGGGTGGGACTCTGCCACCATTATACACTCATTCAAGGCTCAGGTTGGCCTTCTGGAGCTGTACTTGAGTCTCAGATGAGCATGCAAATCGTGGTGGAGGATATGGAGGATGTGACCGTGGCCACAATGGGGGATAAAGGAGCATGGCCAAGGGGGGAGGGGACAGGAGACAGGCAGATCTAGTCTTCATTGAACCTTCTATGAAACTTTGACAAAGGCCAAATCAAGTCGATTTGCAGACAAATAGCAGCCTAATTCACCTGTCGATGTCAAAATACTTGCAAATTCATATGGATTTAATATGGTACGAATATCCATGCACATCCCTATCAAAAAGATCAAACTATGACTCGACACAAGCCTCCTAAGATATACATGTTGTGTGTAAGGATGTGCAAGAATATTTGAAATATTCATTATTCAATCAAATTCGGCTGAATTCGACATTCAAATTCAAATTGAATGTCCAGACATTCATTTTTTTATTATTCAAATGAATACAAATATTTTGAATCAGTTGTTCAAACCATTCAGACATTTGTATATGTACAGATACCTACGCATCACATATGTATCTGTACGGGATGAAAACAGGATGTGTACAGGATAAAAATGGGATGTGTACGGATGCGTACAGATACATACAAATGTTGTTGACATTCATATCAAATATTCATACGAATAGATACAAATCTATTTGAATCGGTTCAAATTTTAATACATCCATTGAGACATTCAAATATTCTATTCAAATTGAATCGAATGTCAAAAATTGCATTTGTTCACACTCCTAGTTGTGTGCATTTCTAACGAAAAATATCCATCCTAGTCTTATTTAACATGATGTTTGTCCAGAATGTTCTCACTCTTCCACGGTGGGTAAAATTTCCCCACATTTAATACAATCATGCAACAATATTAATTTGTATTGTTATGTTCTCCCATCCTTACCGGCACCATAAGTGTGGGCTCATGAAAGTGATATAATGGATTTACTATGGGAACATGAAGGGAAATGAAAGAGAACAAACAAATGAAATGAACGAATGAATGAGAAGGCAGAGAACCCCAGAAATGGGGAAATGAAAGAAAGAAGACGAGGGTGAACAAAAAAAAAAAAAAAAGGCAAGGGTGATATTCTTACAGATTGGGGTTTTGGCACTAACACCAAATGAGATAATCTTCAAGCTGCTTTGTCACAGTGGAATGCAACCCGTGCCCACCCTGGGAAAGTTCTCTCTGCTCAAGCACAGCTTATGGTGCCTCCATTCATTACCCCCCAAGACTCATCAAAGGTCAAGGCAGAAAGGAGCACACAGAAGAGATCATTCATTATGTTGGACATTCTTGGCATGTCTAGCCTACAGTAGGAAGTAGACTTGCAGAGTTAGATTGCAAGTCACACTGCAAAAGGAAACCCAACACAATTTTTGGTTGCTATTATGATTGGGATCTCAGCCTGTGTACTCATAGTTTTGCATTTTTTGTAAAATAAGTCAATGGCCTAAAACTGAGTTTTCAAACACTTTGACGTCCAAGGATGCTGAAAGAATTTTTGAAGAATTCTTCCAAAAGAAGGAAAGTATTCTAATCTCAGTGGTTTTCTAGATATAAAGCAGAATGATGGGATCTGGACAGCTTTTCAGGTGTGGCAAGGAGCTAATACTAACTTACAAAATTATAGACATAGGGTGCTTCTGCACATGCCCTTTAATACCCATTAAGCACACATTCCAATGTGTGCCTCCGCACATGGGTCGCTGATTAGGACACTTTTGGCGAGCGAGCCCCTTTTTAATGTGGATTTTGGCGGCAAAACCAGATTGATGCCGAAGTGTCCGCATTAGCGGGGGCAAAGTAGCACACTTCCGGAGAGTGCATCCACACCTATCCAGACTTAATGTGTGCTTAATGGCTGCTAGTTGCACACCACATATTATGTGGTCTTGCGCTGTGAATCCACATCCATTTTGGATGCATCCGCACAGCGCAAGAGTGCAAACCCATGGCCCACCCCCGGCCCACCATGATTGGCTCACCGGAGCCAAGCATGGTGAGCTGGGGGTCCCCTACCTTTCGGCTCGCCCTAGCCCCAGAAGCGGCAAATCGCCACTTCTGGAGCCAGGGCGAGCTTCCCTAAAGCCTACCCTAGCCCACCCTGAGGGGAGTGTGGCGGATCCCCTCCTTACCTCGTCAGCATCGTCCTGAAACTGAAAGCAGGCACCCAGGATGCAGCACGCCTGCGTCCTGCGCACCCCTTGATTGGCCAGGGCGCATATCAAGGCAGCACGCCTGTGCAGAACGACTCCTGAGGGCAGGGGCTGACAGGCGCAGCCCCAGCCACTCAGAAGGTGCGCAGGATGCAGGCTTGCTGCATCCTGGGTGCCTGCTTTCAGTTTCGAGGTGATGCTGAAGAGGTAAGGAGGGGATCCGCCACACTCCCCTCAGGGTGGGCTAGGGTAGGCTTTAGGGAAGCTCGCCCTGGCTCCAGAAGTGGCGATCTGCCGCTTCTGGGGCTAGGGTGAGCCGAAAGGTAGGGGACCCCCAGCTCACCATGCTTGGCTCCGGTGAGCCAATCATGGCGGGCCGGGGGTGGGCCATGGGTTTGCACACTCCCCTCAGGGTGGGCTAGGGCAGGCTTTAGGGAAGCTCACCCTGGCTCCAGAAGTCGTGATCTGCCACTTCTGGGGCGAGGGTGAGCCGCGGCGGCAAGGTTCCGCGGCGAGCCAATCGTGGCGGGCTGGGGGAGGACCCTCTGTCCCGGATTGGAGGCGGGTGCCGTGCATCTGCACAGCAACCGCGTCCCATCCGGATCTTCGCCGTGTGTGCAGAGGCACGGGGCGCGGGGTAGATCTGCACCTCTTAGATGCGGATTTACCCCGTTAAACCAGATCTACCTGGGATCCAGAGTTATTAAAACTGGTTCCCCTGGGAGCCGGTTTTAATAAATCCGGGTGCCAGACATCCAGTTTTATTTGCCCCTGTTCGGAAGCACCCATAATCATCTAATGGTGATAGAAGAATTGGGAGTGATGATAAAGACAATAATGATCATAGTTAGGCTGCAAATGAACTAATGTTGTTTCAAAACATTTGGACATTCTATCATGATGGAGAGAACACAAAGGACAGACAGAGCAGTGCAAAACATAAACTGTCACTTTCTTCTTTTTTTTCTTTATAACTCTCATTTTACAATCTTATTTTGCAATAAAGAACTTAATGAGATCTGCTAAATAATACATAATAATCAAATAATAAATATAACAATATAACTGATAAAAACAGTGAAATAAATGACACTTGTATATTAACAGTACCAGGAAAGATAATCTACAATTGAAACTAATGAAAGGTCAGCTAAGCCACAATTTAAAAATCTAAGTGTGAGAGAGTAGGTGATAGAGTTTCAAGAAGGAAGAATCGAGTGATGGGTTTTGCCTTAACTATTTATTTTTGCTGTTTTCAGACACTGAGACCATTTTTCTGAAAATCTGTGTTACTTGAGAAGAGTGGATTACAGAGAGTCTGTGCCTCAACAAACTCCCATGGAAATAAAGGGTGTGTTCAGGCAGCTGGTTAGGGATACTCCCAGGGCAAATTTGAGACCTACATTTTCTTCAAACAATCATGGTTTCATTTCCCTTATGACTAGCAACTGGAATTTGTAAACAGAACCTTTTTACTAGTTACAGTGGGCATCCCCATGCTGAAAATACTCTGATTTTAAGCTTATTTTGCCTCGGAGCAACCCCATGACCAGCTCTACTCCGGGTTACATGAGACGCAAAGGAGGAAAATCCACAGCAGGAAAAAAAAACCCTTTCAACCAGTACTACATCTGACTTAAGGAGCAACTGCGGATTATCCTGGGAGCATGGGGATGCACACTATTAGTTACAAGCATAACTAAAAGCAGCTCACTCCCTGCAGTCCATCAGCCAGCCTTTCAGCTGTCAGATCCAGCTCCCTCCATTCACTTAACGGCAGCTGTTTTAGCACACAACCAGACCAGCGATGATCTCTCTCTGTCTTTCACCTTGGAGGGGATAAGAGATTCTGTGCTTGCTGAGAAACAATCTTCATTGTTATGATAAGAACATAAGAACATAAGAAAAGCCTTGCTGGATCAGGCCACAGCCCATCTAGTCCAGCATCCTGTCGCACACAGTGGCCCACCAAATGCTCATGGGCATCTCAAGCAGAGACAAGGACAAACCTTCTCCTGCTCTCGAGTCACAGCAGATGTCCTTTGAAGCACCCCAGTTCCTCCCCCCCCCAAGCCTGGAAGATGCATCTAGGCATTCGTTCTAGTAGCCATTGATACATCTGTCATCCATAAATTTGTCTAACCCTACCTTAAAGCCATCCAGACTGGTAGCTGTCACCACCTCTTCCGGCAGCACATTCCATAAGCCAATGACCCTCTGGGTGAAGAAATACTTCCCCCTGTCAGACCTTATTCTCCTACCCATCAGCTTCATAGAGTGCCCCCTGGTTCTAGTGTTGTGCGATAGAGAAAAGAAATTTTCTCTATCCACCCTTTCTATACTGTGCATAATTTTATATACTTCAATCAGGTCCCCTCTCAAACGCCGTCTCTCCAGACTGAAGAGGCCTAGACGTTGCAGCCTGGTCTCGTAAGGGAGGTGTTCCAGACCCTTAATCATTCTGGTTGCCCTTCTCTGCACCTTCTCTAGTTCCACAATATCCTTTTTGAGGTGTGGTGACCAGAATTGTACACAATACTCCAAATGTGGCCTCACAATAGATTTATAAAGGGGCAAAATGACACTTGCTGTCTTATTTTCTATTCCCTTCCTAATTATTCCCAGCATTGAATTTGCTTTTTTCACTGCTGCCGCGCACTGGGTTGACACCTTCATTGAACTGTCCACCAAAACCCCGAGATCCCTTTCCTGATGTGTTGCAGAAAGCTCAGACCCCATCAGTTTATAGACGTAATTTGGATTCTTGGCCCCAATGTGCATTACTTTGCACTTGTTAAGATTAAAGCACATTTGCCACTTGGTTGCCCACTCACCCAATGCTAAGAGATCCCTCTGGAGCTCTTGGCAATCTCTTTCAGATTTTACTATCCTAAATAATTTAGTATCATCAGCAAACTTTGCTATTTTACAATGTACCCCTTCTTCTAGATCATTGATGAATAAATTGAAAAGCATTGGTCCCAGTAATGAGCCTTGAGGGACCCCACTTTTTACTTCTTTCCACCCTGAGAATTTGCCGTTTATTACTACTCTCTGCTTTCTGCCCTTAAGCCAGTCACAAATCCAGGACAGAACTTGTCCTTTTATTCCATGGCTGATGAGTTTACTCAGTA
Source organism: Aspidoscelis tigris stejnegeri (assembly GCA_023333525.1). Classification (NCBI taxonomy): domain Eukaryota; kingdom Metazoa; phylum Chordata; class Lepidosauria; order Squamata; family Teiidae; genus Aspidoscelis; species Aspidoscelis tigris. Next base: position 21,277,788 of record JALMGA010000012.1, on the reverse strand, counting down.
GCCTTTGATGTGGGACTTTGTCAAAAGCCTTCTGAAAGTCCAGATAGACAATGTCTACTGGTTCACCTTTATCCACGTGTTTATTGACACTCTCAAAGAATTCCAATAAATTTGTGAGGCATGATTTACCTTTGCAGAAGCCATGCTGGCTTTTGTTCAGCAATGCTTGCTCCTCCATGTGCACACTAATTTTGTCTTTAATAATGGTTTCCATCACCTTACATGGAACTGACGTTAAGCTAACTGGTCTGTAATTGCCTGGATCACCCCTGGATCCTTTTTTGAAGATTGGTGTTACATTTGCTACCCTCCAGTCCTCAGGTACGGAACCTGATGTTAGGGAAAGATTATATATTTTTGCTAGAAGTTCGGCAATTTCGCATTTGAGTTCCTTGAGGACTCTTGGATGAATACCATCTGGTCCCGGTGACTTGTTCACATTTAGTTTATTAAGACATGCCAGGACCTCTTCCTTGGTTATTTCTGTAAAGTTTAACTCTTCAGAAAATACAGGTTCACCTACTGGCATGTGTCTTCTGTCTTCCTCCGTGAATACGGAAGCAAAAAATTCATTTAGTCTCTCTGCAATCTCCGTGTCTTCTTTAATTACCCCTTTCTCTCCTTTACCATCTAGTGGTCCAACTGCTCTCCTGTTTGGATTCCTACTTCTGATATACTTATAGAAGTTCTTGTTATTTCTTTTGATGTTTTTAGCAATGTGCTCCTCAAAATCTTTCTTAGCTTTCCTAATGGCCGTCTTGCATTTGTGTTGCCAGTGTCATAGAATTATCATTCTATGATAATTAGCATCACTTTTCCCTGATAGCAAGCACAGATGCAGGCTCACAAAAAGCGGCTTGTATGGGGACAGGAAAGTACGTTTTGTATCCCCATTGCCCCAAACCACATGGGACTGCTTTATTGCGAGTTACAACACAGATTTTTATTAATTGCATCACTAGCAAAGCAATCGGCTCCCATGGGGTTGCGCCCACAATGTTGCCAAAACTCTATAAATACAGTTGATCAACCTCAAAAAATTTTAAAAGGGGTTTTCACAAATAGAACCATGAAGGACAAATGAAAGTAAGACAGGATGAGAGTGTCATGTGAAGGTAGAACTCTTCTGATATGGTGTAAAGAAGGCTGGATCTTTATGCAAAAAGAGAAAACTAACACCCTGGCTGGTCCTGAATTTGATGGACTGTGATCTGAAGGAAACTCATTACAGCATGAAGTGAAGTGGAAATCAGTTATGGCAAAGGTTAGGAGAAAGAAAGGAGAAAGAAAGGAGAATGAGATGGGACAGGTTGACTGGCAGCAGAATGAAGTGGCTCAGAACTTATAGGGTGAAACCAGGATGGGCAATCAGCTCCACTGAAGCTCCATAAAATGACAAGCTGGATAATACATCGGCACATTTTACACACGCACATGCATGCACACATACACAAACACACACACAATTACTGAGCCAATGTTCTGGAGCTTTTCTCAAAAGCCTATGTTTTGTTAGACTTTTGTTTGCATTGTAACAAGTACATACAATAAAGCAAATGGTTATATTTAACAGTAAATGAATGATCCGCTTGACTACCTGATGGGTCCCACCATCCACTAACTAGAAGCAATATTTCAGAGCTGGATTTCAGAGCTGTGTGTTTCAACTGTGTACAAATAGGAGGAGCTGCAAAACATTGTGGTGTTCAGAAAGGTCACTTCTAAGACTGTGACTAGGGATGTGCACAAATGGTTTTTGACATTCTACTCAAATCGAGTACTTGAAAAACTGATTTGATGCAAATCTTTTAAATTCAAATTTAGCAAGATTCAGTTCATATTTACCAGATTTGAATCTACTCGTTCAAATTTTTTATTCGAATCTGCACATACAAATGTCGACAACATTCTTATGCATCTGTATGCATCTCCCACACATCCATACACATCCATACCCATCTGTAAACTATGCATCCTGTAGTTATCCCATATGCAACCCATTTTCGTCCTGTGCAGATCTGTGCAAATGCGTACAGATGTGGGAAAGATGCAGATCTTCAAGTACGCAGCGTGTACGAACCCGTACACATACGAATGTCCGGATAATTTGAACGTATAGATCCAAAGTTTGAAATTTGATTTGAATGTTTACATTCGAATTTTGGGACATTCTATCAAGTTCGAATGTCAAAATTCAGCATGTTCATTTGGATTTCAAATGCCTACAAACATTTGAGCACATCCATTGCTGTGACCTTAGACTGCTCCATTTCCCATCAAGCATGGAATCAACTGAACAGGATGGTATAAATGGCCTCACAGGACAGCAGGCCACCACACCTGAACTGACTTCCTCCTTCACCTGCCTTCATAACCCCAAAGTGAACAAAGTCGCAATGTATGCTTGACGTTCCCTGTGACTTCCTATACCCAGGAATTATGAATGAGTTAAGCAATGAAACTGCAAACAAGGCATAACCATGTAGTTTTAGCAACATTTGGGCTTCTTTTTCTCTGTCTAACAAACTGAGATAAATCTACCTCCTAGGGTAATTGGAGTGTGTGTGTGTGTGTTTGCATGCAATAATTTAGTAATTCATAGAACTGGTCTCCTGGGAATAAAACTCTCTCTTCTTTGCCCATATATCACATTATTCCAATACAGACTGTGCCGTTAATGGAAAAAGGATGTCCTTAACTGCTTTATAAACAGAAATCAACTTAAATAGGAAAAAGATGGAAAATGTTAAAGCCTTTAAAACTTAATAATGACATTTCTAAATATGATTATGATTCCAGACCAGTGACTGCCCAGTAGAAATGGCAAAGATAATACCTGGGGTTTAGAAGCACTCAAGGCTGTGAATGAGATATAAGACTTTGCTATTAGAGACAGATTATTGTGTGAAATCCATCTAGATCAGAAGGCCTTTTTTTTTTTTTACAAGTGGTAGAGATATCAAGGATATCTGTGTTCATTTTCCCTCTTCTCTTCTCAAAAGCTAATATCAACATTTTAGGGTAAATATTCCAAGCAAACATCTGTATCAAGAATACCACATATGGGATCTATACATCATAGCAGTTCCTTGACATACAAATCAATGATAAAGTATTCATTTGTAGCAGTTTTGGGGCTGTTATGCCACCTTCCAGGTTTCTTCTGAGAACCTAAGCTTTTGGATATTGCTGTGATAACCATCTTCAGAGGGTTTGACTTTTGGAAGTGTCCAAAGTGTCTTCCTAGCTCTTGTTTCCCCTTTTATAGATGTCTGCTGTTTGACTGGCAGTTCTTTTGTGTGTGTTGTTAATGGGGCATTGGTCTTATCCTGGCTGTAGTCTATAGGTGGTTGAGGCTTTCCTGTTTGTTATATATTGGTATAATCCCTGGCAGTAAGTGACAGGTGAGTTGTGGGGTTGTTCGGTTCGGGTGTGAATCTTCACTACAAACCCTTCCAAAAGCCAAACCCTCTGAAGCTGAGTGTCACAGCAATATCCAAAAAGCTTAGGTTCTCAGAAGAGACCTGGAACACAGCATGACAGCCCCAAAACTGCTACAAATGAGATTGAAACTGTCCGTGAAAGCTTATATATGACCATGACAATTATTCACTCTGCATAACAAACTGTTTAAGCACGTTCCTTTGCTTTGAAATTCCAAGGTCAGATTGAGATTTAAATGAAACTCCACAGCAGATCCACTGATGATTCCTTTGTATGTGGATTTATTTGGCCCAAGTACACTGTGTGCCAAAATTTATGGCCGTACCAGCCAGAGAAGGTATATTAGCAAAAGTCATATTTAGAAGCTCATACACTATTGCCTTCCAATCCAAGAAAGATATGTAAAATATTGCTTAAAAGCACGGACATTAAATATCAGAGAAATCCATGATTGCTTTGCATTGGTGGCGTTTTGCCCTTAAACAAGACAAAATAACAAACTCTGTAGGGTATGAATTACACCTGTTCATTAATAACGTAGCGGAATAATCTATACTCTTACATTTCCCTCTCCTAAGCAAATACATACCTTGCCAAGAAAATGCATGGATATGCCCATCCAATTAGCCATTTCTCAGTTTCAAGGATGACATTTTTCTTTCCTTCTTGATACCAAATTGTTACTATGAAAGAAGATATGTGCTTCTCAGAAGCAGGGGTGTGCACGAATGCAATTTTCAGGATTCAATTTGATTCAAACTGAATATCTGAAAATTCAATTTGTTTAGAATCTTTTAAATTCAAATTTAACCAAATTCAATTCAAATTAAGCAAATTCAAACCTATTCGTTCAAATTTTCAATTTGAATTTGCACTTATGAATGTCGACAACATTTGTATGTGCCCGTACGCATGGTTACAAATCCTGTACACATCTGTACGCATCTGTACATCTCCGTCTGCATCCTGTAGTTAGCCCATATGCAACCCATTTTTGTCTTGTTCAGATCTGTACAAATGCATCCAGATGCAGGGAAGATGCATATCTGCAAGTACACATCATGTATTAACCTGTACACATACCAATGTCTCGATAATTCAAATGAATAGATCCAAAATTTGACATTTGAAATTTATTCGAATCTTTAAATTTGAATTTGTGGACATTTAATTCTAATTTGAATGTTAAAATTTGGATGAATTCGATCAAATTTTGAATACCTTTGAATATTCATACATACCCCTACTCAGAAGCAGCACTAAAGCAAGCGACCCACAAGTACTCTGTGATACGAAACCTTTGAATTTCTACCCACCATGGCTATTTTTTCTCTATCTCTGGTACCCTCAAATATTATGGAAATAAAGCAACATATATAAATACTTCATGCCCTCACCCACATAGAGTGTCCCTGCTCCCCTTTTTGCATTCACCATTTTCCTTTTGTATCTTTTCTCTTTAAATTGTAAGCCTGAGGGCAGGGACCTGTCTAAGATTAATATAATATTCTAACCTGCCCTGAGACCTTCAGGTATAGGGTGGGATACAGACAGACAGACAGACAGACAGACAGACAGACAGACAGACAGACAGACAGACAGACAGATAGATAGATAGATAGATAGATAGATAGATAGATAGATAGATAGATAGATAGATAGATAGATAGATAGATAGATAGATAGATAGATAGATAGATAGATAGATAGATAGAATTTAGGGACGTGCATTTGAATCTGATTGAATATTTGAATATACAATCCAAATCAAAATTTGAAAATGTGGATTTTCAAAAATCCGTATTTTCAAAAATCCAATTTGAACTCAAATATATGAATGTCGGGAACATCCGTATCCAATTTTTTAATCCATTTGCATCCCGCTTTTATCACATTTGCATCCCGTTTGCATCCCATATTTTAAGCGCAAATAGACTTGATATTCAGATGCAATATATGATGTCAAATTCAGTCACATTATTCAAAATCCATATCGGATTTCTGAAAATCCAGATTCAAACTGAATTCAAAAATTCAGATTTTTGAAAATCCGATTCCGAATTGAATGTCGATGTTTGTCAGATTCAAATCAGATTTTCAAATTTTTGAATATCCATGTACATCCCTAATAAAATTGCAATGTTGCTTCTTTTTATTCTTTTTGTTACTAGAAAAAGCAGCCTGTGCCCTGCTTTGCAGAGTTCAAAGCAAATGTCTTTCCTTCTCTACCTGAACGAGAACATTGAACTACCACCCAAATTAGCTGCCACATTTTGAGCAGCAGCGAGAGTCAGGTTTGGAGCGTCGGCATAGATGCAACACGTCTTGCCCTCCTGTGCCATCCAGAATCTGGAAATGGCTTCATGCAAATATATGACCTCCGAGACTGCAGCAAAGAGGAAGTCTTTGTCACAAATTATCTGCATTTGTTCACAAAACGCAAGAGGCTGTTGCTTGGGTGATAGTGGTTTCATTTTATTTGCTATGTTCAGCTTTTGATAAACTATTTTATTTCATAGGGTTCAGTTTTCTTGTTGTGTGATGCCAACATCAATTTTCAAGCAAGTGAGAAAGAGGGAGGGAGTCTTAGACTGCTAATAAGATTATTTCCTAAATTCCCCAAAGGGAAAAATACTGAAAAGAAGGAGAAAGGAAAACAGAAAAGAAATAAGGACATATTCCGCCTCAAATAGGGTGGCCTAATGCTATTTCTTTGAGGCTGCAAATCCAAAATTCCCATCTGTCCCAGATGACATGGCTAGTATCAAGGTACGACATGAACCAGAGGAAAACATTCCTTCCTTTTGTACAAGAAATGTGTCAAATTGCTTTGGTCAGTTCATGGTTGGCAGCAAACAAGGATGTTTCCATGTTAACTTAGCCATTCTGTAGTTTGAAAAAAAGCAAACTAACCAAGCAGTCCTCATGAGTAGTTTGCTATGGCTCCCTCTGTTTGCAGGTGAACTGAATCACCTTGTAGTTTGAAAGAAAAAATGGCTCAAAGGGTGTTTTTCCATGGTCACTAAGTACCCATTTTAGCACCCATTAAGGACCCATTTGGGTGAGAGCCAGATGACCCCATTTCCACCACAGCACCCATTAGGGACACATTTGTTTCCACCGCGCCTCAGGAAATCCGGATCATATGGGTAATTTTGGCCTTTAATCCAGATTTTCTGTAGACCCAATTAATGGGGTCTACAATGGGGTCTTCAGGCAGAAAATCCAGATTAAAGGGAGCCTGTTTCCATGTTAGTTTGGCAATGGGGTCTAGAGGAGGCTAGGGGGAGGGGTCACCCTTGGGGGGGAGCCCCCAAACCTAAGCTTCAGAGTCATTTCGAAGTCATTTTGAAGTCACTTTGAAGTCATAGAATCATAGAATGGTATAGTTGGAGGGGACCTCCTGGGTCATCGAGTCCAACCCCCTGCTCAAGGCAGGATCTCCTAAAGCATCTCAGACAGATGGCCGTCCAGTCTCTGCTTGAAGACCTCCATCGAAGGGGAACCAACCACCTCCCGTGGCAGCCTGTTCCACTGGTTGATCACTCTTACTGTTAGAAATTTTTTCCTAACATCTAAACTAAATCTTTTCCCCTGCAGTTTCACCCCATTGTTTCTAGTCCTTCCTTGAGAGAGTGAGAACAGGGCTGATCCCTCTGCCTTGTGACAACCCTTGAGGAATTTGTAGACAGCTATCATGTCTCCTCTCAGTCTTCTTTTTGTTAGACTAAACATTCCTAGTTCCTTAAGCCGTTCCTCATAGGACATGGTTTGCAGACCATTCACCATCTTGGTAGCTCTCCTTTGAACCTACTCCAGCTTGTCAGCGTCTTTTTTAAACTGGGGTGACCAGAACTGGACACAGTACTCCAGATGAGGTCTGACCAAGGTAGAGTAGAGGGGGATAATAACTTCACGTGATCTGGACTCTATGCTTCTCCTAATACACCCCAGGATTGCGTTTGCCTTTTTTGCAGCTGCCTCGCACTGTTGACTCATGTTCAGTTGATGATCTACCAGGACACCCAAGTCTTTTTCACATGTGCTGCTGCTCAGCCGAATTCCTCCCATTGTATATGTGCTTTTTTCATTTTTCTTGCCCAGGTGCAGAACCTTGCATTTTTCTTTGTTAAATACCATTTTATTAGTTGCAGCCCATTGTTCGAGTTTCTCTAAATCTTTTTGAATCCTCTCTCTCTCTTCTCTGGTGTTTGCAATCCCCCCTAGCTTTGTGTCATCAGCAAATTTGATCAGTTTCCCTTCAACTCCCTCGTCCAGATCGTTTATAAAAACATTAAACGTAACTGGGCCCAGGACAGAACCTTGTGGTACTCCACTTGACACTTCCTTCCATTTGGATGTGCAGCCATTTAAAGCCACTCTTTGAGTACGATTACTAAGCCAGTTTTGAAGTCTGTGCTGATCTTCGGAGTGAACTTCCGAAGTCATTTCAAAGTCACTTCGAAGTTTACTCCAAAGATCAGCACAGACTTCAAACACGCTCCAGAGCTATTTTGCACAGACTTCGAAGTGACTTCAAAGTGACTTTGAAATGACTTCAAAATGACTTCGAAGTGACTTTGGAGCCACATTGGAGATTGCACCCCCTGTCCCCTGAAATACCTGGGGTGACAAGCAGACCCCTCATGGGTAGAGCCAGATTTCCAAATGGGTGCTCCAGTGTTTCCATGGCAGGGAGGCAAGCACCCATTGCTATTGGGTGCTAGACCACCCATGGAAACACACTGGGTACTTCCCTTAATCCAGATCTACTAGATCCGGATTAAGGGAAGTACCTATTCCCTAGATCCAGATCTTCTTAGATCCGGATTAAAGGAGCATGGTCGAAAAAACACCCAAAGTGTTGGCTCGATCCAAATCCAACCACTAAATTTCATTTTTTGCACATCCCTGTTTTGTTGTACCTAGCTAGCAATGTGATGTTTCCTTTGCATTCCTGAATGCTAGTGGTCAAACAAAAAACTGAAAACGTATGCCTGCCATAATCTGTTCATTCTGCATCCTTTATCTAAGCCTGCTTTGAGAATCATAAGGCATGGGGATGTGCAGAAATGTTCTAAACATTTGAAACTCGATTCAATTCGATTGAATGTGGACATTCAAATTCAAATAGAATATCTACACATTTGAATTTAAACATTCGAATGAGTTTCAAATACAGTATTCAAAAACATTCATTCGAATGTATGAATGTCATATGTATCTGCACGCGTTTGCGTTGATAGTACAGGATGAAAACAGGATGCATACGGGATAAAACTGGATGCATACGAAATGCATACAGATATGCATAACACATACAAATGTTGTCGACATTCGTATCTTCCGATTCAAATCTTTCAAACAAATAGATTCAAATGTATTCTATTCGAATTGGATTTTGTTGCAACATTCAAATCAATTCAAATGTTTGGATATTTGATTCTATTCAAATGCAAACGCAAAAAACAAGCAAACATTCATGCACATCTCTAATAAGGCGTGACTTCATTTTGTATTCACTACATTCTAGGGTTCCCTAGTAGACCAGTAAAATAAAACTGGAGTTCTGCCCTGATTTTCTTTTTCGTCCAGTTTGATTTACCTGGACACCCTAGACTGGGAAATGTGCCACCAGGAAGTATAAACTAAAGATACTGGCAGCCCCTGATACAGCTCTTGGGTCTAGCTGCTGTGTGTGCATGTGTGTAACATAGCCAGGCCGAAGTCTCTCCAGGTTTAGCAATGCCGCCGTTCAAATTTCACATGTGAATGTCCATAGAGAGGATTGAGATGTTAGTGGCAAGTAGGGGTGTGCATGAATGCAATTTATTTTTATTTTTTAAAAATATTTTATTTATTGAAACATTTCAAAACAAATAAAAACTTCTTCTAGTCGTCTTATAATGGATTATTACATTGTTTCAGTACTTTTTATGTGACTTCCTCCGTTTTCCGGTTCCTCTTCTTTGTGTAGCTTTTTTCTTTGCTCCCCTTAGATATTTCTTAATCCTTTTCAGCTGACCCCTTATTCTTTAGACAAAACCATCAGTCATTACTTCTAATTCTGGCAAATAGTTAATGAAGGGGCTCCAGTCTTTCCTAAACTTATCCATTGTTTTTAAGTAGATTTGTCCGTCTGTCCATTTCTGCCATGTCCATCAATTTGATTAGCCATTCCTCTCCTCTAGGCATCTCTTCTTCCTTCCATTTCTGTGCATATAATAATGTAGCTGCTGTTGCCATATGAATGCGATTTTTGATATTCGATTTGATTCAAATTGAATATTTGAATGTTCAAATGCATACCAACAGATAAAAATGAATGTATTAAAATTTGAACTGATTTGAATATATTCATATCTATTTGTATGAATATTCAATATGAATCTGATGATACATCAGAACATAAGAACGTTAAGAGAAGCCCTGCAGGATCAGGCCACAGCCCATCTAGTCCAGCATCCCGTTGGCCCACCAAATGCTCATGAGCATCTCAAGCAGGGACAAGGACAAACCTATTCCTGCTCTTGAATCCCAGCAAAAGGCCTTAAAAGTGCCCTGCTTTCTCCCTCAGCCTGATAGATGTACCTAGTAGCCATTCTAGTAGCCACTGATTCATCTTTCATCCATAAATTTGTCTAACCCTTCCTTAAAGCCATCTAGACTGGTACCTGTTACCACTTCTGCCGGCAACAAATTCCATAAACCGATGACCCTCTGGGTGAAGAGATATTTCTCCTTGTCAGCATTCATATGTATCTGTACGCATCCATACATATCCTGTTTTTATCCCATACGCATCCCTTTTTCATCCCGTATGTATCCATATGGATGCATATAGATGCATATAAGATGCAGAATAAGATGCGTACAGATACGTATGTAATGCGTACATATCCTACACATACAAATATCTGAATTATTTGTATGAATGATTCAAAATATTCATATTTGAATATTAAAAAATGAATATTCAGCTGAATATGATCGAATAACAAATATTTCAAATATTCTTGCACGCCCTAGTGGCAATACTTCCACCTCTTAAAAAAAGTATGTGTATTTATATGTGTGTTATGTGTGTGTGGTTGCATTTAAACACCAAATGTGTTTGTACATTTCTTTTTCTTTAACCTTTTTCAGAAGAAGGAAGTTGGAGCACTGAAAACAACCAATTTTAAGGAGCTTTAAAGAATGGAGCTCTTCTGACTCTTCCATAAACATCTCTCTGCAGTTGTAAAACCAACACATTAAAGGAGCGTTATCCTAGAACTCCTTTCCTCTCAGCTCGGTTGGCCCTTAACATTGTCAAAAGACCTTCCATGGTGAACAGTAAAAAGAAAAAAAAAGAATGCACCTGAACTCCATTCCAATGGGAATGTAAACCATTTAATTAATTACATTGGCAAGTGCCCACCTTTGCAATTATCTTGTTTAGCCTTGAGGTTTGCTTCTCTGCAGAATTGAGCTTTCCAAAAGCTCCTGACCTTGTGTGATGTTCAAACTCCAAACAGATGGGCTCTCTTGCTAATTAAGGCAGACACCATTTGTTTCCTATGGAACAGTCTTATTAATGATCTCCTGCTCTCCAAAACCCCTTCAGCATCTGCCACTTAGGACAGACCAAAGTCCATTCTGAATCAGAAGTTCTTCGCTTTATTGCAACCATCTTCTTGGCTGGCCTATGGAGGTAGTACGATGAGATGTAGGATATGGTGGGATGTGGGAGCTGTGCTTTTGAATTGATCCACACATCTTTCTTAGGCTTGTTGGTGATGGTGGTGGTTGATCTTTCAACAGCATTTTAACTCTGCGGCGCCCTCTGCACCCAATGGTGAAATACGATCAGGAATTAAGAATATATCTGAAGAGTCATGGAAAGCTTCCTATTTCTAGCAGAGCTTAATGGTAAGTAACAGGTTTTAAAATAGCAACTATAATGTTCATACCAGGGATGTGCAAAAAAATTTTTGCATTTGATTTCTGTTGAATCAAATGCAAGAAATTTAGTATTCATTCAAATAGATCCCTTCAAATGTGGTAGGATGCGTATCCAATACGAAAGTTCAATCCCATACGAATCCCATATGAATGCATACAAATAGCATACAGATCCTATATATGAATTCATAAGAATAGTATAAGGATCCCATACAAATGCATACAAATAGCATAAGGATCCCATACAAATGCATTCAAAAACCATTCAAATCCTATAAGAAGCTTCATACGAATGTATCAAAACGTTCAATTCAAATTCGAATGTCCAAATTTGGCCGCATTTCAAATGTTAATATTCATATATATCCCTTGTTCATATCATTTTAAGGGCATTAGGACCAAAACATTTGGTGGTGGTGTCACATTGAGAATTGGGGAACTACTTTATTATAATCTATTAAAAATTTGGAGGGAGCTATTGTATGACTCCATAAAGAAGCATTGTTAAGATGAAAACCCATGGAAAGTGAAGATAGGGGATTTGTTTTCAGATTAAATACTATTAAAAACTGAAATGTGATGTGGGGAGCAGTAATTCCTTGCTAACAGGGACAAGATCACATATAAGGTTTTTTCCCCTCCACTGCTGAATAATTTCACATTAGTTATATGGTCTCATTTCATATTTCTTTCACAATGGAAATGGGGAAGGGCAGCAAATTCACATTCTGTTAATGACTACCTTGCTTCATTTATCAAGATCTTCACTGAAGACATCCTTCGACAACAATGTAACTCAGGAAAATTCAGCCAGACTGTGTCCTTTTCTGAAGGATAAGGTTATGGAGGATAGAAAAGCCATCTCTCTTAACATTCTGCATATTAAAGTGAATGTGTGGTGTATGGCGTTGCTTTTTATGGGTTTTTAACACTTTATAGAGGGGTTCTTTGTCTGAATTTCCTTCCAAATGTAAACATGTAGTTTGTCCTAATATGAAAAAGTTTTGAAATAAAGAGTCAACATGACCTAGACATATGAGGATAGGCTACAAGTGGGAAAGTAGACAGAAATAACATGACATGAAACATTTATAAATAGTTGCTATGGGCACCTCATGGTTCTCCCAATTGATGGTCCTGTTCATTTCCAATAAACCAGCAGCAAGACACTTTCTCAACAATACCACATTATGACATCAGGTGTAAACACGAGCACTGAGTCTTGAAGTGGTTTCATCTATTTTTCACTTCCAGGTGTGCATCTTGACATCTGTTTCATTGGGTCTGTGAGAAAGCACCGTCGTCTTCTTAGCTGCCTTCTGCTTTATCAGCCACAAAGGGTCATCCAGGGAGCTTCTATGGGTGTTTTTCCACGGTCACTTAGTAGCCATTTTAGCATCCATTAAGGACCCATTCGGGTGAGATGGATGACCCCATTTCCACCACAGCACCCTTTAGGGCCACATTTGTTTCCACCGCGCCTCGAGAAATCCAGATCATATGGGTACTTTTTGGGCTTTAATCCGCATTTTCTGTAGACCCCATTAATGGGGTCTATAATGGGGTCTTCAGGCAGAAAATCCAGATTAAAGGAGCCTGTTTCCACGTTAGTTTGGCAATGGGGTCTAGAGGAGGCTAGGGGAAGTGGGCATCCTTAGAGGGGAGCCCCAAAACCTGAGCTTCGAAGTCATTTCGAAGTCCCTTCAAAGTCTGTGCCAAATAGCTCCAGAGCGTCTTTGAAGTCTGTGCTGATCAAATTGAATGTTTGGATATCTGATTTCATTCAAATCTGGATGCAACCCAACCACCCCCCATTCGTACACATCCCTAATGGACAGTAGGACCCTATTCCAGGATATATTCCAGAATAAAGCCAAGTGCAATCAAGCCCAGGATCTCTCAGTGTGATCCAGTTCTGACCTGCACAGCACTGGATAATGTCTGTAATGTGGAAACTACCCAAGTCTCTGAGCTCCCAATGGAAGTGTTTAGTCACCCTATGCTACAGCATTTGCAGCCATTTTATGGAATTCAGCGGAGCTGCCTTTGGAGTCCATAACCATAGAATTATTCATTAAATATCTTATGTTCTTCCCCTGCATTCGGTAAAGCAAATCTTTGTGTTAGGTGCAATAGATTTGACTCGTAATTGAATTTCAGTTGAATGCATTACCAGATATTACCCACTCTTTCAATACTGGAGAAGGTGGCTGTACACCCGTTCTGTGAAAACTGTAGTATATTCTGCAGCATCTGTGCTGCCTGGATTTATGAGCACTGCTGATTCTGTGTGCTTACAAAACGTAGGCAAGGAAAAAAAGAGAAATAAGAAATAAGAAGCTGGATTTTATAACCAAAAGCTAAACATAGGCCACCAATCAACAATTAGTGGACTAGGCTGCTACACCCTACAAGTGTGCCTGCCCTCCCCAGAAGCTCACTAATTGCTGATTAGTGATTGTTGATTTACCAGTGCTTACCTAAAGCTTACCTGAAGCACCCAGTCAGGTGACCATTTGCTCTGCATCCAGTTTGCTGTGTATGGTGGGCAGGGAGTTTGTGATTCATCCAGGTGCAGCCTCATTGCCGGTGAGGATTGATTGCTGGCCTCTGACGCAGGCGTGGCTGTGTTGCTGGTGCTGATCAGTCACTGGCTGCTGAAGTGACTGGGCGTGCCACATCTCCATGGCCCGATGTGCCAATGGCAGGGCAGGCGGGGATTGATCACGGGGATGTTGGGTCATGCCCTCTGGTTGCCGATGTGATCTGCCCCAGCACATCACCGCAATCAATTACGCCCCTCTCCAACAGCATCTGGGCGCATCACAGAACATGATGGCTTCAGAGAAGGCTGGTAAACGGGAGGACCATTCACATTTCTGGCCAGTAATGGATGCTTTGGGGAAGCTTTCCTCCCTGAATATGTGAACGGTCCACCTTTACCTGACATTTATCAGCCCTAATTCTCAGCAGCCTAATCTACCTAAGTGTGAAAAGGCCTCTTCTCCAAGTCCTGGCTGAATTTTATTTGACCTTCCCTTCGACATTCATCCCCTTTGCTTCCTGTTGCTTAATAGAATGATGGAAATTACCATCTGACCTCCCTGCGTTAGCCTGAACCGCCTACAGAAGACAGGTGATAATAAATGATGCTTCCCACATTATCATGTACCTCTACCACTTGTTTGACTAGAGGGAGACATAATGTGCCATCTTTTCACTGTTTCTGCGGTTATATTTGCCTGCTAGCTGGCTATAAAATATTGACCTGTACTTCCCACCCTTTCCCTGGGATGGTTGTAATAATATTTCTGTGTGTCCGTGTGTGCAGTTTTTCTTTTTTATATAAATAAATAAATAAATAAATACACTTCTCTCTTTGCTGCAACAATAACAGCCAGCGTTGCTGTCTGCCTTCTAGCTTTCTTTGGGATTTAATGATATTTCTGTGCATTTAATACTCACATTGTATTTATTATTAAGGGTCTGAGCAAACACAGGCTCATCTATTTTTAAAGAGATGCTGTTAGTAGGAGGAAAAACACACACAAATAAACTAGAAGCACAAACTTTCCACCTCTACAAACACTGATATAGAAAATAACAGTATACTCTGAAACTGGCACCTAGATGTATAATATTTTGCAGACTTGTGATCCATGTTCAATTTTGGGAAGTGGTGGTGGTGGTGGGAACATCAGCTGTGTGCCAGTCTACCTTTCCATTAGAGACCTGCAGAATCTCAAATTTTGTGGTTCAGTTTGAACTGAACTGGAACACAAGGTGTTTGGTTTGGATTCAAATTGGGTTGAAGAGTCTTGGCCTGGTTCACATTTGAATCTCAAACGGGTTGAGCCTGCTTGTTTGTTTGTTTGTTTTAAGATATTAAAGATTCAAGGAAAAAGCTCTTTTAAAAGTCAATTGAGGTGGGACACAAACTGATTTGAATCAGGTGGTTTCGAATTCACTCAAACCTAATTGGTGGTAGAGATTTCAAACAGGGCCAAATCATCCAATTCAGTTTCAGTTGAGCCCAAATGGACTCAACACATCTCTACTTAGCATATTATGCATGTGGCCAAGCCTGAGAAGTGTCAGATCATGGGGGTGACTTCATTTAAAATATAAGAACTTGGAGGTCTATTACCAAGATCCCACTATAATAGGTAAAGGAAGCTTTTGTTGATTCATCTCGGTGGTTGGTGCATAAGAGTCATAGAATCATACGATCATAGACTTGGAAGGGACTTTTAGGGTCATCCAGTCCAACCCCCTTCTCAATGCAGGTTTTCCTAACCATCCTAGACAGATGTAGGTTCAACCTTTGCTTGAAGACCTCCAGCAAAGAAGAGTTCACTACCTCACATGGCAACCTATTCCATTGACTGATTGCCCTCACTGTAAGGAAGTTTCTTCTAATATCTATTCTGTATTGACTCCCTTGAAATTTAATTCCACTGTTTCTAGTCCTCCCATCTTGTGCAAGTGAAAATAGGGACAATCCCTCTGCACTGTGACAGCCCTTCAGATACTTGGAGACCACTATCATGTCTCCTCTCAGTCTTCTCTTCTGCAGGCTAAACATTCCTAGATCCCTCAACCTTTCCACATAGGACATGGTTTTCAGATAACTAACTAGGGATATGCACAAATATTTGTAACATTCAATTTTTTAACGAATTTGGCCAAATTTGAACATTCAAATTTGGAATTGAATGTTGGCACATTTGAAGACTGACATTCAAATTTGAATTGTATGAAGCTTCATATGAAGCTTTGTATGGGATTCATACGGGATTCATACAGGATTGAACATTTGTACTGAATTTGAATCCTATCACATTCAAATCCTACCACATTCACATTCTATGTGAATGAATAAGAATTTTTTTAATTGGATTCAATACAAATCGAATACAAAGAAAAATCCATGCTCTTACTGTACCCACTACTATCCATTTTGGCTAATTAGGTAGGGAACCGTGTCTTCTGAGCATGCTTTCCTACTTTGATAAGCCGTGTTGCATTGGGAAGACTCAGTTGGGATGTGCATGAATATTCATAACATTCATCATTCATACGGATTTGTACAAATTTGGACATTCGTACAGAAATCGAATGTTATCACATTCATACATTAACATTCATATGAATAGTTCAGACATTCGTTAAACTGGGGATATGAATTGGATATGTATCAGAATATGTATCCGATCGTATTGGATACGTATTGGATGTGTATCTGTTCGTATGAGATATTTGTATGAATTTGTATGAATATATTCATATCAAATACAATCCTACCATATTCAAAGTGGATCTATTCAAATGAATACAGATTTTCTACCATTTGATCTGTTACATATTGGATGCCAAAACCCCCGATTCATGCACATCCCTACTCAGCAGCTATTTGGCTACTGTGAGCAGAGTGAAGGGGGGCACCTATATTAAGGAGACTGAATATTTGCCTTCAGATGCAGGAACCAGTAACCCCAAGTTGAACTGGGCATTGGCCATTAGACTGTCAGACTCATATCTTGTAAACTCTGGGTTTAATTCCACACTCCTCCATAAAGCCAGCTGGGTGACCTTGGGCTAGTCACAGCTCTCTTCCGAGCTCTCACAGCCCCACCTACCTCACAGGGTGTCTGTTTTGGGGAGAAGAATAGAAAGCTTTGTCAACCACTCTGAGTCCCCTTAAATAGATGAGAAAATTGGGGTAGAGAAGAAACTCTTCCTCTTCCTCTTCCTCCTCCACCTCTTCTTCCACCTCCTCTTCTCCTCCTCCTCCTTCCTCTTTCTCTTCCTCTTCTTCCTCTCCTCCTCCTCCACCTCCTCTTCTTCTCCTTCCCCTTCTCCTTCCTCTTCCTCCTCTTCTCCCTCTCTTTCTCCTCCCTCCTCCTCCTCTTCTTCCTCTTCTCCTCCTCCTCCTTCCTCTTTCTCCTCCTCTTTCCTTCCTCTTTCTCCTTCTCTTCCTCTCCTCCTCCTCTTCTTCCTCTTCCTCCTCCTCTTCTTCCTCTTCTCCTTCTCCTTCTTCCTCTTCCTACTCCTTTCTTCCTCTTCCTCTCCTTCTCCTTCCTCTTCCTCCTCTTCGTCTTCTCCTTCTCCTCCCCCCTCAGGTCACTCCACTATGTAATGTTTTGTTGTAACAGCAGCCACCCAAAAGAAGGGGAGGAAAGGCAAAATAATTTAGAAAAGAACAGCAACGATATATGAATGTTGAACAGCAGGGGAATTTTTTTTGTGTGATACAAAAGGGGTTGCCAGGCCAACATCATATGAGGGGTTTTATAGTTCAAGTGCCACCACAGCAGGGAGGTAGAGTCTGCATTGACAGGTAACAGAGAAAAAAAAAAAGAACCTTAGAAGTACCTTACAGACAGCAGTGTGGCCCTTTCGTTTTATCTCTATCACAACTTTTGAGCCTTTATTTTTATTTTTATAAATGTCCTTTAGTTTAGAAACCACTGGGACTAGTTCTCCCACAGTGCTAGTGGCTAAATACGATTAAGGGAAACTGGGGTTCAGGGTGCATGAGTAGGTATTTATAGAATTCTACTGATCATTGTGGCTTACTGCAAGGAGGACTAGCCACTGTATTCTGCTGGTGCCATCGTGGAGCATCTCTAACCCATCTTTGATAAGGCAGAATTCACACACGCAAAAAGGGCAGTACAAAAGTACCTTGGAGACCACAGTGGGGCCTCAAATTCTCACCCCACCCCTAATCCAGTGTTCTTGAAATAGGGAAGATTGGAGTATGAATGATTCCACCAGACAACATCTAAGGGTGCATATGGCCTATGGTCGCAGTCCTTGAATTTAATGAAAGGAACAGAGATTGGCATTTCCCCTGTGTGTTGTAAAGAAAAGGGGGGAGGATGAACTTGAAATGAAGGCATTTCCCAGCAATGTTGCTGGATGGTTGAGAGGTTAGAAATTGCTTTCATTGTGAACCTGTCCCCCTGCCACTCTGCAGCGGCAATCATGCGCTTTTGTGCAGAACTCTGACAATACCTGCCATTTGTGAGCTCTGCCTTTTCAACCTGCCAGCGGGACCTGAGCAAATATAACCTGCCTCTTCGAGCCGGTTGGATGGTGTTTAAGCCACAGGAATAAACTGGCCACCTCCTCTGATGGAAAAAAAAAAAACTTCCTGAGTTGTCCTCTTTCAGACCTGTGAAGCTATTAGATGTAAGAAATAATAGGATAGGAGGAGAAAAGTCGGTGTTTTCTGACTTGGGAAAGATCAACTATTTTTAGCAGGTTTTTGATGAGAAGTCCTTTTTTTGGGGAAAAAATGCTTCCCCGTCTTTCTCCCCTCCCATTTTGCTTGCTTCTGAAAAGTCTTTTGTTTAAGAAGAAATCCCCTCCCTCTCCTAGCAACCACTGGTGTTGTTAATTGTACCATCTTTTCTCCTATCCACACTGTATCTTCTTTATCTCCTCCGTTGTGCTCTCCTTATTACCAACCTCACACGGGCCCTGGCTAGCAATTATAAGTAGAAAGGAATCATTGCTCTACCTTGACTTACACCTATTAGATTTGCGCATAATTGCATCTGCAGTAATTGGCTTTTGTAACAAAATGCCATTAACCTCACATAATTGTTCTTATAGCACCCCGTGCTTTGCTTTGTTAAATTTTATCACAGACACAAGAAGGGGCATCCTAACCTCTGTGGGGTTTGTGTATGTGTCATCATATGGCAGAAGTCAGTGGTCTTCAGGACAAGCAAAGTGACTTTTCAGGAGACAGACCACAAAGTATTTTTGGGGGGAGGGGTGTTCCACTGACCTCCCTTAATCCGGATCTAAGATGATCTGGATCTAAGGAATGGGTCCTTCTACTAGATCCGGATTAGGGACCCATGGGTGGTGCAGCACCCAATAGCAATGGGTGCTAGCCTGCCTGCAGTGGAAATGCCAGAGATCCATTCAATCCAGATTTCCCTAGAACTGGTGGAAGCAAATGTGGCTCTAATGGGGTCTGCAGTGGAAATGAGGTCTTCCTGCTCTGAGCCTAATGGGTCCTTAATGGGTACTTAGTGCTAGTGGGAAAAAACTCATAGGCTCTATGTACTGTGGATACAGATTATGAAGAATGGGTATGTGCAGTATATATGGATGTACATGAATACACACACACCCCTTTCACTTCACATTGAAAGAAATGGGATGAAACTTCACATTCATGTGAATGGAGCCCTTTGAATGTGCTAGGCATGAGGGATGTGCATAAATGTTTTTGCATTCAAATTCGATTTGAATCGAACATCAAAACTTTCAATCCAACTCAAATGCCTAGAACCCGAATGCAACAAAATCTGATTTGAATACATTCAAATCTATTTGTTAGAATGTTAATTTTGAATCTGAAAATATGAATGTCAACAACATTCATATTTGAAAATACGGATGTCAAGAACGATCGTATGTGTCATACGTATCTGTATGCATTTCATACGTAAATGTGTACAGATACATAGGAGACGCCTACAGATACATATCTGTACATTCAAATGTTTAAATTCAGCTTTGTAGACATTCTATTCAAGTTTGAATGCCCACATTGGATCAAATTTGATTGAATTTTCAAATGTTTAGAACATTTGTTGACATCCCTACTAGGCACTTCTGAATCTATTCTGAATTCATTCCAAATCCATTCCGAATTTCCTCCAATTCCCCAACAAAGCGTGGAATGAAGGCATAAAAGCTTTTGCTTCACACTTGATGGTCAGTCTTCAAACGCAACCAATATTCCATTTGAATGTGAAGTTTTGAACTTTCACAATTCATGGATACTGGGATGGTGATGAACATTTTTTCGCCCATCCCTAGCAGTAAACAGTGATTTATAAGGTTAAAGATTTAGGTGGAGGGATAATAACTGACCCGTAATTATCTTCTGGAAATCCACAGCCTGGATATTGTATGGATGCTTTTACTAAAGTACTTCTTGATTTTGTACTCTGCAAAGTAGAAAAACTGACAGATAGGATAATCCAGTCATCGATCACCTACTCTGTATTAGGATGTGCGCAAATATTTGTAGGTATTCAAAATTTGGTCAAATGTGCCAAATTTCGACATAGAATGTCCTGAAATTTGAATGTAAACATTCAAGTTGAATTTCAAATTTTGGATCTATTCATTCGAATGATCCAGACATTCTTATGTGTATGGATTCGTACACGATGCGTACTTGAAGATCCGCATCTTTCCCGCATCCATGCACATTTGTACGGATCCATATGGGATGAAAATGGGTTGCACACAGGATAACTATGGGATACATACGGACATGTACGGATCCGTATAGGTGTGTACGGACGTGGAGAAGATGTGTTTGTGCACATACAAATGTTGTTGACATTTGTATGTGCAGATTCAAATCAAAAAATTCAAATGAATGGTAAATTCAAATAAAATCTTGTTAAATTTGAATTTAAAGGATTCAAATCGAATTGGATTTCCAGGCATTTGATTTGATTTGAATAAAATTTCAAAAAAAAAAAAACATTCGTGCACATCTCTGTTCCGTATGGAGAAGCCCCCCAGGTTCATTTCTCAGTACCTCCTCAAAAGTAGCCAGCTACAAACCACTTCAATTCTGCATGACATACTCTAGTTGGCCCCAGGAGTTGAACATGATCCTTTTCTATAGCAAAATCTTTTTCACAAAGCCCAAGCATTAAGTCAGAGATGGGTGTCTTCTGATCCTGTAGATGCTGAACTCCAACAACCATTGTTGATGCTATTTATCACACTGGCTGGAAGTCATGGGAGCTGCGGCCCCATGCATTTTCCCCACAGAGCATCTCCTCTTTTCTATCTCGTTATTTTATATTTTAATGGGAAGATCTTCCAGCCAGAGAGAAATGCTTTCTTAAAATACTGTGCTCATTGCTAACACTGTGATCAACAGACAGGTCTTGGGTTTTTCTCCACTGAAAATATTGACGTTGCTTTGGTATTTTTAGCATACAGAAAAGTGGTGATTCCACTAGAGTTTTTATACCTCTAAGGCCTCCCCCTCTCATGTTAATCAGAGGGGAAATGTAAACAGAATGAAAAAATATGCATTAGGGGAGGAAAGATTTGCTTAATTAAAATTTGAATATTTGAAGACTCGGCTGCTTTTCAAAGTTGGATAAGCCCATCTGCCTGCTATCAACTATTTAATATTTATGCTAACTTTATAGGTTGAGATGCTTCTCCATTTTGTCCTTCACAGTGGTGCTCTTTGCATAAATTCAGGAATGTAGGAGAAATCACTCTCTTGATAAATTTTCCTCTTCCACTCTTTTTGTAGGGCCAGACAAACTGGTAATAAGAAACTGTGAGAATTATGACTGGGGCAAAAGTTTTTAAAATAACTTTTCAGCCACGGTAAGTGATTGGGCACAGGCATGTTAATTGCAGTGAAAATTGGGTCAGAATAAAAAGCTGTAATAGCAGGAGCAGAAGGGGAAACATGGACTTTTTGGAAATGTAGCTGTCTTCTGGTTAGGGAGCAATACTTTTATATGGAATATGGGGTTTGATTCCTCCTCCACAAAGCCAGCTGGGTGACCTTGGGCTAATCACAGTTCTCTTTCTGAGCTCTCAGAGCCCGACCCAACTAACAGGGTATCTGATGTGGGGAAAGGAACAGAAAGTTTGTCAGCCACCTTGAGTCTTCTTAAGGTGAGAATAGTGGGGTATAAAAGCCAACTTCTTCTTTTTAAATGGACACCCAGGCAGCTTCCAGATGACTGGATTAAATCTGCTGCTGTTAAAAAATATGCAGCTTACCTGCTGCGAGAAAACAACGTTTTGTCCCCACTCCGGACAGAAGTCCGCAGCTTTCTCTTCAGTGGCTACGAGGCTTCTGTGGTGCATGCAATGAGGCGCAGTCCTGCCTGGACTAGCAGGAACATTCAGACTTACCTTATACTGTGGTGCAAGTGCTGATCATTTTGCAGCAAGTTAAATTCAAAGTAGGGGCAGCCAATGTGCCGCCACTATGCAGGGTCGGGCGTCAAATGCAATGCCTGCATCTTGGCTGTGCATTCCATTGGGCAGCTTTATTAAGTCTGGACAACTCCCCCCACACACACACACATACAGTAGTCCCTTGTATACCATAATTTCTACAACCACCTGACCATTACAATGTGGAAGCAAATGATTTCACTTGCTTGTTGCCATCCTGGAACATGACCTGGCATCTGAAACGTCACCACCTTACATTGCTATTCACAATATTTGGGACAAACTGATAGACTGGGTATGGGTTCTCAAACGGCTATGAAATGGACCTCTGAGATGGCTTGCAGGTGGCATCATTCACATGATGATCTGTGCCTCCCCCTCTCATGAAAATTCTGGGCTAGGAAAAGTGGGATAGACATGGAATGAGAACAGGAGGGCCACAGACTATTGTCTCCCTTTCTCTCATTCATTCTTTCTTTTTAAAAACATGCTTATTTATTTATTTATTTATTTATTTATTTATTTATTTATTTATTTATTTATTTATTTATTTATTTATTTATTTATTTATTTGTTTGTTTGTTTGTTTGTTTGTTTGTTTGTTTGTTTGTTTGTTTGTATTTCTATCCCGCTCTATACCAGAAGGTCTCAGGGCAGGTTACAATATTATATTAATCTTAAGACAGGTCCCAGCCCTCAGGCTTACAATCTAAAAAGACAAGAAACAAAAGGTGTGGGAAGGAACAGGGAAAGCAAACATTTGAGGTCTTCAGATCCAATTCTTCAGTTCATTTCTTATTGCTGGAATTTTCTTATTCTCTTTACTTTGAATTTTCTCTTCATTGATGACAAACCGGAAGATGGTAGAGATGGTCAGCCGGCATCTACTCAGCGGCACCTTGCTCAGCCTCAGGACCAGACGTTTCCTCAACTGGTGGATCCGCTGCCGTAGTCTCTTTGCCATCTAGTGATGGGAGCAGTTGGAGGAGGGAGGGGCACCACTGGGAGCAAGATGGCAGAGCAGCCCAGCCTGCTGCCTCTTCTCCACTACTCTCAGGCAAGATGGTTCGTAAAATGTTTTCAAAGTGCCTCATATAAAAAGCATTTGGAAATATGAAAGTGAAAGGATTGAATCTTAAAGGGGATGTTCAGAAAGTGCATTATGTGTTCAAGAAGAAATAGCACTGAAACTAGATTTTTATGAGCCTCAGTTTGCCACAAAATGTGGACACCAAATATTGTTTTCAGAGTAAGGATGTGCGTGTATCGCGTGGCCGACTTATGCGATTGATGCGAGGGCTCCAGAAAGTGGGGAGCAACATCTGACGGCTGCTGCCACTGAAAACCAGCTGTTACGATAGGTATTTCCAATTCTCTGACCGGTCCAGATAATTGGGGATCAAGCACATGTAATGCCTGACCCTGAGCAGGCTAGAAAATGAGGGATAGGGATAAAAGAAGAGATGTGGAGACAGGAGTTGCAGCAGAACATGATTTATTTCTATGCAGAGGTTTAAATAGGCAACCACAGGAGGGGGCATGGAGGAAGTGATGTAAAGGCACAAACCAGAGAGGTGATAGGTGGAGCTGTATCAAGTGGGCAGGCCAGGGGTCATTCTGATGTCATATCCTGTGGTCAGTGGTGGGGAAAATCCTCAAACAGGAAGAGAAGGAAAACTGTCCTTAGAAACATGTGCTCGGACTCCATGATGGCCTCAGGGGGCAGATTACTCTTTCTGGGTCACCTCCACTCTCAACTTCTGGCAGCCCATTCAGGAAAGATCAACAAATGTCCCGAGGTCATGCAGGGGCAGGAAGAAATTTCCTGGCATTCTTTATTCTGAGGTTTTTCTTCTTGTTCAGCAAGGGGCTTAATAATAGTTGGAGGCTGCAAGGGAAACTAGGGAAAGCCGTGCAGCTTTGTGGTTACTACATGCACGAATATTTGAAACATTAAAAATTCGATTGAATTCGTTTGAATTCGAACATTTGAATTTGAACCAAATGTCTATACATTTGAATGTAAACATTCAAACAAATTTCTAATCTTTCAAATCATTCATACAAATTATTCAGACATTCGTATGTGTATGGTTATATATGCATGACATATGTACCCATATGCATCTTATTCATATCCGTACACATTTGTATGGATAGATATGGGACGAAAACGGGATGCATGCAGGATGAAAACTGGATGTGTATGAATGCATACGGATACGTACGGACACATTCGAATGTTGTCAACATTTGTATCTTCAAACACGAGTTGAAAATTTGTATGAATAGATTTGAATGTATTCAAATCGAATCGAATGTGAATATATTCTAATTTTAAACCTTTGAATTGATTCAAATCTTTGAATATTCAATTCAGATTAAATCGAATCCTGAAAATTGCATTCTTGTGTGCCCCTATTGCAGAGCACAATATGCAGGCAATGGTCAGAACAAAGAAAAATGACTGCTTTGAAAGAAAATGTGAACGTGTCTTTATACAGATGAGAATCTAGTTGATCAAGAATCAAGAATCCATTGGGGAAGTGTGGAGTTCAGTGGTACCTTGACATACGAGTTTAATTCGTTTCGTAACCTTGCTCTTATGTCAAATCGCTCGTATCTCAAAGCAATTTTCCCATTAATCCATTCCAGCTCCCAAAACACCACCTCAGTTGTTTTTGTTATGTACTGTACTGTATTTACATACTCGTATCTCAAATCTTGCTCTCATCTCAAAGCAAAATATCACTCGCTCACCGGCTTGTATCTCAAAACACTTGTATGTCAGGGCACTTGTATGTCGAGGTACCACTGTATTCAGAAACTGTTGGTGGCTTTGCCTGACATGGTCTCTGTCTTTGATGCAAGCATATCTGCTACATTTTACTTCGGGGTGCGATCAGACAGGACTTTTGTCAATTGTCCCTCCCTTTTAGAAAACATCTCTCTTCTACAGGTACACAAAATAGAAAATGGGGTAAACATAAACCAAAAAGCCTACTTCATGTTGCCAAATGTTGCTCTTTCTTCACTTCGAAGTTTGGCAAAGCCTTCCCAACCATAAACACACTGATTAGCCAATTGCCTGCCCAGCTTTCTGTGATGCTGATTGGTTGCTCACTGGCAGCATTTGTCCCCATGCTGTTATTGGATTCATTTCCCTCCTTGCACTTAAGAAGTGCTCCATCAAATGTGACTAAAAGAAAGAGTCACAGTCGGTTTTATGTAGGGGTGTGAACAAATGCAATTTTGGGGATTCAGTTCAATTGAATTGAATATCCGAAGATTCAAATCGATTTGAATGTTTAAAATTTGAATGGAACACATTTGAATCAATTTGTACTAATTTTTGATTCGTATTTGAAGATACCAATGTTGGCAATATTTGAATGTGTTCATACGCATCCGTACACATCCGTACACATCCCGTTTTTATCCAGTGTGCGTACCGTTTTCATCCAGTACATATCTGTACAAATGTGTACGAATACGAATAACATGCATACGGTGATTTATGTAATGTGTACGTATCACATACAAATGTCTGAATAATTTGAAAGATTCAAATATTCATTCAAATGTTAAATTTGAATGTCTAGATATTCAATTCATATTTGAATATCCAAATTCAATCAAATTTTGAATGATTCAAATATTTGTTCACATTCCTAGCTTTATGTAATCCTATATGACAAAAGAGCACCTATTCCCAGATTTCAGGATGGGATTGATTATGAGATTTTAGGGATTATATGCTCGAACTTACAACCTCAGATTAACACAGGGAGGATCTCATTAAATATGTCTGATCACACCCTTCATAACTGGCATTGGCCCTCATCTTTAGATCCCTATCTTGGAACCCAACTCACTCTGTGCAACAGAACTTCTATCTTTTGACTCCATCCTGAGATCTATTGACAGATCAGCACCGCTGTACCCCTAGATGGCACTCCATAAATGAATAATATTATCTATGGATGCTAACGATGAACTGGTTATTGTGCAGTCATGTAAATGAAGCTCATTAGAGCATTGTGAGGTTTGAAGAATGTGTCACATTGGATTTGGCTGGTGTGGGTGGTAACATGTCAGAGTTAATAGGTAACTGAAAGTGGGCACAATGCTGGATCGCATAATTGCATTTGGGTGCTTCATGAACATGCTTCTCCCCATTAAGTGCAGAGATTCCCTGGTCCCTGAGTAGAGTAGATGAAAATTATTAATCAAGTACTGGGAACCAAAGTCCCTATGGACGCTGTCACTGTCCTTGCTGGTTACTTGAAAGGCCTTGGAACTAGGTCACGGAATGAAATTGTATTCTATTAAGTTAGCTCACAGTAAATTACTGATAGCAAAGAAATCACTTCTGTGTGACCCTGAAGTCTGTTGAGATACAGCATTTTAAGATGGCAAGATTTCTTACTATAATGAAATGCATTTCTTATCATAATACCCCTTTTAGTACAAAATGGAGCTCAGATATTAGATTTTCTTAAAAAAAACAAAACAAAAAAACTTATTCAGCAAAGCATTTTTTAAAATTGCCTATTAATAACAGACAACACATGGAACTGTTTTTACCAGCAATGGTGTGGGAAGAGGAGTGGCCCCTTTTTTCCATGCACAGGCAAAGATCCAGATCTTCAAGATCCAGATCCTTGAGATGGGGTCCTCCTGGAGATCTGGATCTTGAAGATGCCTGAAGACCCCATTGTGGGGTCTTTTTCCACTAGGGCTTAGATTAAAGGTGTCCACAATGGGTCCACGCAAAATCCAGATTTAAGGGCCTGACGGACCCAGCTAATCTGGATTTCCCCTGCCCTCATGGGGACACGGCCTTGCAGATGGGGCCTTCAGTGAGGTCCAGGTGGGGAAAGGGCCTTCCCAATTGGTACCTTTCAGGTACTAATCAGATTCCTAATGGAGTCTTAGAAGGGTTCTAAGCCCTAGTGGAAAAAGGCCCTGCCTTTAAAATGCTTTGTTAGATGTAACATAAAATCATAAAATAACTGTGGACATGAAAGATTATAACAAACTTGGAAGTCTGCCTGATCCAATTATTTTTGTTCAGTCCCACTAGGTCTTGGTTGATTCTGGGGGCATCTCATTTGTCGGGGGCATGTCTGCATCTACCTTTCTCGGACCAGGGTAGCAGGACCAGGGGCCTATTCGCACTTGGCCTTTTTCTGGAGTATATCTCAGGATAGGGGTCTGTGGTCCACATGCTAATGCAGACTCTGGCAGACCTCACTTTGGGCCTGCTGAAGCCTGCACTAGCATATGGACAGCAAGTCCCTATTCCAGGATATATTCCAGAATAAAGCCAAGTGCGAATAGGCCCCAGGCTAGGCTGGTGTGGTCCCAGCAGCTGGGCTCCTCCTTCTGTCCTGGAACTAGCATCTGCATTTGGGTGGCTGTTCTGGGACAGCTGCTAAGCTGGGCCTATTCGAACTTGGCTTTATTCTAGAATATATCCTGAATAGGGGTCTGCTATCCACATGCTAGTGCAGGTTACAGCAGGCCCCAGGTGAGGCCTACAAGAGTCTGCATTAGCATGTGGGCCACACACCCCTATCATGAGATATACTCCAGAAAAAGGCCAATGCGAATAGGCCCCCTGTCTCTGAAGATCATGCTGTCTTTAGGTTCAGCCTTTCAAATCTTCAGTTCTGAGCCCCCAGGGAATCCTATTTCTGTAGCACAATGGGTCCTGCTGCTAAACTAGCTAATGGAAGAGTAGACCCTTCCACCTGCTTCCTGGTCAAGTTTACTCATGATAAAGGAGGTGGTAGATGTTTGTAAGTAGATCTATCACTGTTCTGAACTTGGCAGCTATTTTGAGTGTCTACCTTTCTTCCTCAAGTGACTTCCAAATTATATGTATGGATACAAATAAGAAGCGTACAGAGGCCTATTCGCACTTGGCTGTATTTTGGAATATATCTTAGGACAGGGGGTTCTTGTCCACCTGCTAATGCAGACTCTGACAGGCCTCATCTGGGGCATCCTATAGCCTGCACTAGCATGTGGACAGCATATGCCTATTCCAAGATATATTCCAGAATAAAGCCAAGTGCGAATAGTTCCCAGGTATGTATGTAATGCATACATATCCATACACATACGAATGTCTGAATAATTTTGAATATGTTCAAATGTTAAAAAACGAATGTATAGAAATTTGATTTGAATTCAGATGTCTGAATTCAAGTTCCACAGGTTCACCATGGGACCCAGTTGTTTCTGAGATGATCAAAAGGAACAGCGGGAACTTTATCTTGCTTCCTCCCCTATTCACTAAGTAACCTCATATTGTAGTCATCCACCCGTCAAAGAAAATTCCACTTTCCATTAGCAAAAGTTTTTAGAGAGAGCCCTACTTAAGATTTTTCCTGATAAACTGAAGCAACAATCTTGGCAGGCAGAGGTGTGGGAAAGAATGATGTCCTTTGATGTTCTAATGCAGTCAAATACTTATTTTAAATAATGAAATGAACTTTAGTGATTAGACATTTGGCCATACGAAGTACGGATGTGCATGAAAGTTCTAGACATTTGAAATTCGATCAAATTAGATCAAATGTGGACATTTGAGTTCAAATAGAATGTCTACACATTCAAATTTAAACATTCAAACAAATTTTGAATGTTCTGAAACATTTGCTTAAATGATTTGAAACATTCAAAAGGACAGATAAATGTATCTCATATGTATCTGTATGTATTCACGCTTATAGTATGGGACGAAAACGGGATGCATACGGGATAAAACGGAATGCATACGAAATGTGTAAAGATGAGTATAACCCATACGAATGTTGTCGACATTCGTGTCTTCAAATACGAATGTTGTCTACATCCATATCTTCATATTCGAATCTAACGTTCAAACAAACAGATTAAAATGTATTCAATTCGAATTGGATTTTGCTGCATTCGGATTCTAAACATTCGAATTGAATCAAACATTTGGATATTTGATTCAATGCAAATGCAAATGCAAATGCAAAAAAAATTCGTGCACATCCCTCCTACTAAGTTTACAAACAAAATCATATAAGACATACAAGGATAGAATTAAGAAACAAAATAAAAATAACATTATTATTTGTCTCCATCATCCTTACAAGACAATCCCATTCAACTCAATGAATAATTTCCTAAATCGGGCAGTCTTAGCAAAAAGTCGAAGCTACCCTATATGTCACCTGGACACTTTTTCCTGCAGAAGTCAACTTGCATTCTGTATTCCAGGGAGACACGTTTTGTAAAAGGGGGCCCAAACAAGTTGTTCTTACTGAAGAATACAAGGGACAGATAAACAGCATATGAATAAGATCTTCAACCAATGCTGCGCCACAAACACACAGTCTTTTTTCATAAGGTATTTTAAATATTTATTGACGTAGTAATCTGTGATCATTGTGCTAAAATTACTTCTTCTGGGCTGAGTCTTTCATTCATTCTACTCTCCACCCAGCCTGGTACTGCAAGCCAAAGATTTAAGTTGTTTAGTTTAATTTAATTTTTTAAAATTTATTTTCTGGGCTAGCGTTCTTCACTGCTAGCTCTAAGCCTCTAGTGCAGGAACAAACACACACACTTGCCAAGTATTTAGACTTACAGTCTTTCCCCTGCTGATATTCATCTAACTCTGAAGTGCAATTATGTGGTGGGTTTCCTTGAAACTTGTGTCAGAAAATCTTTATTGACCTTTCTAGGTTAGGAGCCCATCCTGGGTTTAGTAAGTGATAAATCTCAGAGTTGCATCTGTCAGCTGTAATCTTCCTTGTAATCAGTTAAGGTCTCAGCTTGATCTGGCTGGGGTTCTTCACTGATGAATGCTAGCCAGAAGGATTCGATAGAAGGAAGAAGAAGAGGAGGAGGAGGAGGAGTTGGCTTTTCAACACTGCTTTTCTCACCCTTTTAAGGGGACTCAAAGAGGCTGACAAAGCTTTTCTATTCTTCTCCCCACAACAGAACACCCTGTGAGGTAAGTGGGGCTATGAGATCTCAGAAGAGAGCTGTGACTAGCCCAAGGTCACCCAGCTGGCTTCATGGGGGAGGGCGGAATCAAAGCCAGTATTCCCAGGTAAGAGTCCAGCTCCCTAACCACTAAACCAAACTGGCCGTTGGGTCGCCCCATTATTGGGAAGAGCTGCTATCTGGTTTTCCTGGTCATTACAAATTAATGCATGTGACTACAAGTTAGATACCCAGGGAAGAGTTGGAATTAAAGGAGGGTAAACATTTTTAATGGTCCCTAATATCCATAGGGTAAAGACAAGGACACTGAGAAAGAAATTGAACCCTACAAACACACAATTAGAGATGTCCACGAATGTTTTTGACCTATCCAAATCAAATTGAATACGCCAAAATCTGATTTGAGTAGAATATTTTAAATTTGAATTTAACAAGATTCTATTCAAAGTTACCAAATTTCAATCTATTTGTTCAAATTTTCTACTCAAATTTGCACTTACAAATGTCAACAACATTCATATGTGCCCATGCACATTGGTACGCATCCCATATGTATCAGTGTGTATCCATAAACGCCTGTATGCATCCCATAGTTATCCTGTATGCAACCTGTTTTCGTCCCGTATGGATCTGTACAAATGTGTATGGATCTGGGAAAGATGTGGAACTTCAAGTACACATCACGCACAAACCCGTACACATATGAATGTTTAGATAATTTGAACAAATAGATCCAATGTCTGAAATTTGATTTGAATGTTTGCATTCATATTTTGGGACATTTGTTTGAATTTGTATGTCGAAATCCGGCACATTTGATTGGATTTCAAATGCCTACGAATATTTGTGCACATCCCTACACACAATCATAGAAGATAAATTAACCTCCATATATCAAGGTTTTTATCCATTTTGTTTGTTTTTGTCTATTCTTATGAGGGTTAAGCAAGGTTTGGTTCACAGTTGAAAGTTTGATTGAGCACCTTGTGGTTTTGAATGTAGGTATCAAATTGAACATGTGGTGGCTTGCATATCCAGGAATTCAACTGAGCCAAACCAGTCTTTCTTTTGAGGACACAAATGATTTGATCCTATAGTTCATGTTTGCTGTGTTTTTGTCCTTGAAAGGGCTTTCTTTCAATAGAAAAAAATTTAATATATATTTTTAACAAGCTCAGAGTCAAATGTGAACAACCGTTCAGCTAAATAGGTCACTGGTGAACACTAGGGGTGTGCACCAAGCCATCTCACAGATGTGGGGATATTCATACACGGCCACAGATATTCTGTCGAATATCTGTGCCTGGAACAAATAAACCCTCCCCCACCCCTCTTTTCCAACCCCTTCCCACTTGCCTTTCATCCTCACCATTGCCATCTGTGGTACCTTCTCTGCACCACCACCGCCGCTGCCACCCTGGAACTCTTCCGGGGCCCTCTGGAAACACAAGCAAGCTTACCAGGAGATAAATACAGGCCTTCCGAAGCTTCTACAGATACTGGATTATCCAATTCATGAACAGACAGGGCCCTTCAACTAGGGCCCTATTCGATCCATCCACAAATCTTGGGATCTGGACATATTTATCTGGATTCCGAATGCACAAATAATTTGTGAACTTCTCCAATTAACACTAGGGATGTGCACAATTTTTTTTTCATGTTTGATTCATATCAAATTGAATGCAAGAAAATTTGTATTCATTTGAATAGATCCCCTGTGAATGTGGTAGGATTCAAATTCAATACAAATATTCGATACAAATCCGATTCAGACCTGTGTATCCCCTACATATCCCCTATGCATCCTCTTTGTATTAAATCCACTCTCAATCCACTTTGAATCCACTCTGAATCTGCTTGAATCCACTTTGGATCCATTGCAGATGTGACTGGGCAGCAGCTTTCCCACCTCGCCAGGTTCACAAATGTAACAAAGGGCCTTTCTGCACATGCCACCCGAAAATGGATCTATAAGATCCGTTTTCTGGCAGAATGTTTTTAAAAAGAATCTGCCCCAAACACGGGCAGATTCTTGGAGGCCTCATGCATCTGTACACGCATGGGCTGGTGGTGGCAGGGCCGGATTGGAGAGGGTGCTGGTGTGGACGGACCAGCACCACCCCAATCCAGCCTCCAGAGGACCTGCCCAGCTGTCAAATAGGGAGAGCACATGGTCGCCCTGTTTGACAGATGGCCCTCCCCTTAGCCTCCACCATTGGCTCCTTTGGAACCTGCATGGCGCGGCCAGCAGCTGGCTTCCCCAGGTTCCCCTTGTCTTGTGAGGGGAAGCCGCGGCCTACACCCCCACCCTGCCAGGGGTCCCACACTCATGCTCACCACCTTACCTGGTCGCTGCTGGTTGGATTCTGGCAGCGGGAGGTCTGGTGTCTATCACGCGTGTATGCACCACGGCCTCCCATTGGCCAGCCACCCTCGTGAGGGCAGCTGGGCAATGGAGGCCACGGTGCGCACATGCACGATGGACGCTGGACCTCCTGCTGCCAGAAGCCATCCAGAAGCAACCAGGTATGGTGGCGAGCCTGAATGCGGGACCCTGGCAGGGTGGGGGTGTAGGGCATAGCTTCCCCTCACAAGAGAAGGGGAACCTGGGGAAGTTGCTCGCGGGCCACGCCATACAGGCTCCGAAGGAACCAATGGCACAGGCCGGTGGGCAGGTCCAGCTGTCAAACAGGGCGAGCATGCACTGGCAATCTGGTGAAAGCCAAATGTAAGACCTAATTTTTCAGGTCTTACCTCTGGGTCAGATTTCAGCGGCAAAACCTGTTTAAGACACGGCGTCCTCAAAGGGACCCTAATTCCATTCCGTTTGCAGAAGCCACATCTTAATCCCTCCCCGAACAGGCTGTGTGGAAAGGCCCAATGCTTCATATGAATGTATAGAAATGTTCAATTTGTATTCGGATGTCAATCTTCGAATGTACTAATATTCAGTTTGAATTTGAATATCCGAATTTGGACAAATTCATACGAATTTTGAATGTGATGAATATTCTTGCCCATCTCTAGTAGGGATGCATGTGATGAATATTTGTGGACAGATAGGGCCCTAGAAGGGATTTGCATGAATATTCATCACATTCATTATTCTTACGAATTTGTACGAATTCAGACATTTGTACACAAATCGAATGTTACGACCTTCATGCATTAACATTTGTACAAATACCAATGTTTCTGAACATTCATATGAATTGTTTGTACATTAATTAAATTCGGGATATGTATTGGATAAGTATCAATACTTGTACCAATTCATACAAATACATTTGTATCAAATAGAATCCTACCACATTTGAAGGGGATCTATTCAAACAAATACAATTTTTCCGACCTTTGATTCATTACAAATCGAATTCCAAAAAATACCATTCGTGCACATCCGTAATCCCTAGTGAATACACAATTTTCATTCTTGCACATCTCTAGGTTTAGGCTTGTGCTTGCACTTAGACTACGGTGAAGGAACTAAGGAAAAAACAAAGTATTCTGAATGTTTTCTGGTGGGAACGAAGAACATCTTCAAGAGGATTAACTTTGCTGCTCCTCTGAAATTTACTGAAGCTTCAATGTCTATTGATCTGACATTTTTGAACAATTTTAGAGTACACTTTTTTTCTTGAAAAAGTCCTTTTCTCTTACTTAGTTTTAACAACAGAGATCAGAAGATTTCTTGTCTGCACATGGTTTTTCTGGGTGGGTATTTATGATCTGCCCCTTAGGTGATGTGAGAGTAAACAGGAGCCTGGAAAGATTATATTTCAACTGAGTGTATCTTTCAGGATGACCCATATCCCCCACTGGCTAAGAGCACCTTTTTAATATTTACAAATGCAGGTGAGCATATGTTGCAGGAATTATTGTAATGTTAGTGAGATGCACATTTCAGATAGTTTTCCCTATGGTAGACTGACAAAATGATTTGTTCATTTGTCTTTTGGGTTCTTGATTTTTGTATTCTGGCTACTTTGTAAAGACTTGATGTGGGTATCAAGAGTTAATAAAGGAGGAAAGGAAATAAGGTATATATTTGTGATGTGCACAATGTTTTTTGGCATTCGATTAAAAATGAATGAAATGTTTGAAAATCCATATTTGTATGAGTAGATCACATTTGAATGTGGTAAAGTTCTATTCGATATGAGTCTAATTGTACATATTCGTACAAACATTCAATACATATTGGATACAAATGAACACGTATCTTATACAAATGGATGCGTATCTGATACAAACAGATATGTATCTGATACAAATAGCTACGTATCCGATATGTTGCCCCAGTTTAACAAATGTTTGAACTATTCGTACGAATGTCTGGAAACATTTGTATTTGTTCCAATGCTAGCATACAAATATTGTAACATTCAATTCAAGTTTGAATATTTGAGTTCGGCCTAATTTTGAATGTTACGAATATTCATGCATATCCTAGTAGACATGTTGTGACGCACCTTGAGACCATCTGATATTCCAAATAGTTAAAAGATCACTTCAATAGAAAAATTCCCAGAGATCATGATGAGGAGAATTTTAGTATCCCAGAAGAATTTCTGGTGGGTGGGAGGGAAATCTTATTCAGTGTCTACAAGGTAGATAAAGGGATTAAGGGACAAAATAAGAACTTGCCTACTGTGTTTTTAACAATGGGATTTTTATACTTACTCCACAAAATCCAAGCAGCAAACATTTATTATGTCTCTAGTTCCCTTTCTTTTTAAACATAGATCTATGTGTTTCTCCATATTGTACTATTTCTAGAGTCCAAAAGCTTTTTAGTGGGTCCATGAAACTTGCGAAATATCTGCAAGAGAAAGAATCATGAAATAAACTAGCAGACAGAGATAAGAGTGTGCAATCACTTCTTAAGAACCTAAGAAGATCCTTGCTGGATCAGGCCACAGCCCATCTATTATAGCATCCTGTTGCACACAGTGGCCCACCAATTGCCCATGGGCATCTCAAGCCGAGAGAAGGGCAAACCTCCTCCTGCTCTCGAATCCCAGAGGATTTGATGCATGTGGTGAGAGACTATTGGGATCCTACAATTGTCCCCTGCTATCTGGAAGCACCTTCAGATAGCAGAAGAAACAGAGAAGTAGGTGGGCAAACCTATGTTTGGATATCGAGTCAAGAAGTCTTCTGAAAAACCTTGAAACAACAGTCAAGATGATGTTGAGCTACTTCTTCCTTCCATAATCATGGAGAAAAGGTTGAACACACAATCAAGTGGGGGCAATACCTCTCTCCTGCCCAACTTGATTTGAAAATCCCCACCTTCTGGGCAAGTCCATGCTCAGCCAATGGCTATGCACCCACTTTGCACTCAGTTCTTTGATGTGCATATAATCCCAATTAGGGATGTGCACGAATGTTCTAAACATCAAAAATTCGACTGAATTCAATTGAATGTGGACATTCAGATTTGAAGAGAGTGTCTTCACATTTGAATTTAGACATTCAAACAAATTTTGAATGTTTCAAAAAAATTGTTCAAATGATTTGAACCATTTGAATGTACAGATATGTATGTATTACACATCTGTACTCATTTCCACTTATACGGAATGAAAACGGGATGCAAAGGGACAAAACAAGATGCATATAAAATACGTACAGTTATGTATAACACATACGAATGTTGTCAACATTCATATCTTCAAATTTGAATCTAACATTTGAATGAACAGATTCGAATGTGTCAGATTCAAATCGGTTTTTGCTGTATTTGGATTTTAAACAATCAAATCAAATGTTTTGACATTCGATTCAACTTGAATTCAAATGCAAGAGAAAAAAAATTCATGCACATCCCTGATCCAAATTAAGCCAAGCTGGAGTAACATTTCACCCCTTGTTCAGAACAGGCTCATATTAAAAAAAAAATCCATACTATATATTATATAAATAATTTCAGATGTCACTGGTAGGGATGTACAAGAGTATTCATCGCATTCAAAATTCATATGAATTTGTCCAAATTCAGACATTCAAATTTGAATTGAATGTTGTACATTTGAAGATTGATGTTTGAACATGAATGTTTCTATACATTCATACAAAGCTTCATTACCTTTGTGAACCTGGAGAGGTGGGAAAGCGGCTGCCCAGTCACATGTGCAATGGATCCAAAGTGGATTGAGAGTGGATTTGACATGTTCAGAGCAGATGTGTAGGGGGTATGTAGGGGATACATAGGGGATATGTAGGAGATACATAGGTGATTCGTAACAGGGATTTGAATCCAATTCATATAGAACATTTGTATCAAATTCAAATCCTACCACATTTGAAGAGGATCTATTTGAACAAATACAAATTTTCTTGCATTCAATTCAATATGAATCAAACATGAAAAGAGCTTTTGTGCACATTCCTAGTCAGAAGACATCATTCAAAAATTGGGATCTCATTTTTAAAAAGATGTGATGTATGAAATGACATTTCATACATTTCATTAATTGGCAACTGCTCATTAGGGAGGTGCAGAAATGTATTTTTGCCATTTGAATCCAAGTAGATTTGAATGTCAAAAAATCCTATTTGATTTGGATATTTAAGATCCGGATGTCATAAAATCGTGTTCAAAATCTGTAACATTCAAATCCATACGTTCAAATGTTAGATTCATAAATGTCATATTTAAAGATACAAATGTCAACCACATTCGTATCTGTTATACGTATCTGTGTGCATTCCGTAAAAATCCACATGTATCCTGTATTATCCCGTATGCATCCCATAATTTCCACACAGATTCATATGCGAGAGATATGAATCTACACATTTGAATTATCTGAAAATCCATATTGGATTTTTGAAAATCTGATTCAAGTTTGAATGTCAACATTCAAATCCCTATTGCCCATGAATGCCCTCTCTAAAGTGAATTTTGTTTACTGATATTCTACACAGGTGATCATTACGCTCAATGTTACAAGGATATAAGATGTTTTCATGTCCGTCAGTACCTGGAAAATGATCCTTCTTCTTTTTTTTAAAAAAACACTGCCTGATTGCATCTCTCCTGTCTACACAATCCCACACATCTATAGGCTTTTTGGAAATGAATAGCTGTCAAAAGAACTAAACATGTATTATCTGTTCTCTACACTGACTTTTTCAGTGATGAATAAAATAACAAAGAGACTGTCTGAATGTCATGACAGTTTTGGAAGTGGAAGTCACATCAGAAGAACTGAATGGAGATGGAAAAAAATACATAATGCTAGGCTTGGGTAAAAAGCAAAGCTGCTAGTTCTAATAGGAGGAATCTAATGGTGTGTGTATAAGAGGAAGGGTACAATCTCTCGTGTTGAGAGAGGGAAATTGGGGAGGGGGAGGAAACTTCCAGAAAGTTCTGTGGTAGAGGAGAAGATATATTTGCTAGATCAAAAGACTGTAAACATCACTCTAAGCTTCACACAGAGATATATTTAATTTGAGAAGTTGAGCCACTTATGTTGACAGACACAGAGAGACACAATTTGGGAAGGTGGGATGCTTGTGTTGACACACACACACAGATACAGTTTGGGAAGGTGAGATGCTTGTGTTGACACAGAGAGAGAGAGAGACACAATTTGGGAAGGTGGAATGCAGAGACACAATTTGGGAAGGTGAGATGCTTGTGTTGATACACACACACAGATACAGTTTGGGAAGGTGAGATGCTTGTGTTGACGCACACAGAGAGAGACACAATTTGGGAAGGTGCGATGCAGAGACACAACTTGGGAAGGTGAGATGCTTGTGTTGACACACACACAGATACAGTTTGGGAAGGTGAGATACTTGTGTTGACGCACACAGAGAGAGACACAATTTGGGAAGGTGAGATGCTTGTGTTGACACACACACACAGATACAGTTTGGGAAGTTGAGATGCTTGTGTTGACGCACACAGAGAGAGACACAATTTGGGAAGGTGCGATGCAGAGACACAACTTGGGAAGGTGAGATGCTTGTGTTGACACACACACACAGATACAGTTTGGGAAGTTGAGATGCTTGTGTTGACGCACACACAGAGAGACACAATTTGGGAAGGTGCGATGCAGAGACACAACTTGGGTGTTACCAGATCAACTTTGGATGTGCAGATATCATAAGAAATGTTACAAAACCGGAACTTGAAATATACCAGGTTTTGACATATGAATTTGGCTTTACGATTAAAAGCTAAAGGCAGACCATGAAACGTGGAAAGGCCTTAAAATAGCCATATTGGGAGAAAGACAAGCCTGGAGTTTAAAAAAAAGGACATAGTTTTCTCAAGTCACAAGCTGGCTGTTTGCAAAAGATAAAAGTCTGTATGCAAGAAACACAGCCTGAGATTTAATCTTGATTGAGTCAAAACAGAGTCCTAG
Organism: Aspidoscelis tigris stejnegeri; assembly: GCA_023333525.1. Classification (NCBI taxonomy): domain Eukaryota; kingdom Metazoa; phylum Chordata; class Lepidosauria; order Squamata; family Teiidae; genus Aspidoscelis; species Aspidoscelis tigris. The sequence continues at coordinate 21,239,035 of JALMGA010000012.1, read as the reverse complement.
CACCTTAAAAGTCATTGTTTTATTTCCTTTTGGGGTGACAGATTTTTAAATAATGAAGGAGAAATAAAACCATGGAATCTGGGACAGAGATTGGTTTGTCTAATTTTAATAAAATAATAAAGGATAAAATGGAATGGATTTTTGGAAGAGATCTGGGTAAAATAAGTATACCAGAATTTGGAATTACTATCTAAATGGGAAATGGCCCATTTCACCAGTATTAGAATGCAGGATGTTGGAGGTGACTCACTGTTTACACCTTTGTTTACACCCTAACAGAATTGGGTAAAAGGTCGCTGATATCTACACACATTGAGTGGGTCTAGCTGAAGGGATTAAGTGAGCCAGTAGAGGTGCTAAAATGTTAATTTAAGGTAAACTTTTGCAAATCAAACAGGGGTTACTGGGCTGACTCACCATTTACACCTTTTGTCTGAGGGTGCCAAGGAGAGGTCAGGAGATGCACTGACTGGAAATGTTGTTAAGACTGGGGTCACATACACATTTTTATTCATTAACAAGGGGAGAACATCAGCAGTTTTTTTTGGTTCCAATTTTTGCTATAAAAATGGCAGAGAAGAGATGGTTTTAAAAAAAGGTCTTCTCCTTCAGAGGAGGGAGGTCTTCTTCTGGCCATCATGGGAGGCTAAAGAGACCTGGAGAAATTTTTCTTCCCCCCCCCTTTTTTCTTCTTTCTGCTACAGAGTTTTGCTGCAAGAGCTGCAGTTTAAAACTTTTGCATTCTGAATTTGGTTGGTTTTGTAAAGGCAATTATAAAGATTATTTTTAATGTATTTCTTTTGGATTTTTGTCCATTTTGGGGATCAGTCTGACTGAGACTGAAGGGATTCCCAATTTTTAAGTCATTTTTGGGTTCCTGAAAGAGATGCAGTTTGCTGTGGTCATGCATCTCTGTAACTTCAAACTTCTGCGCATGGAGAAGACATCATTGGTGAGACAGAAGATTGGTATCCTCTATTCACTTTCCCTTATTTTTCTTTAGAACTTCTTTTTTTTTTTTAGGTTAGGGGTTCTTTCTAGTATTAGGAGTTTTCCATTCCCTTTCTGGCTGTTTTATATTTGCAATTTCTAAATGAGAACTTTATTCTCATTCCTTAATTCATACTAATGAAAAGCAATTTGTTTTGGGGTTTTTTAGGAAGCTTTTGCTGCATAACTATAAATCAATTGTTTTAATAAAAGAGGGATAAATTCAGTTAAATTCACAAAGATCCCTTAGTGGGAAATGTTCATTTCTTTAGTCATTTTGCAGCTGTTGCATGCTTATTTCTGTTCTAGAAACGCTTCTGATAATTCATTTCAACTTCTTTTCTGTATTCCTAATAAATTCTTTGCCCTGGTTTAACAAGAAACTGGTTTTTGAGTCTAAAATGGGTTTTGTCTCTATTTTCTGGTTATTCCTCATTATTAAAACCTGTGAAAGATCTTGCTACTGATTCCCCTGGGAAGTTTAAAGTTGGTGTTCTTTGGGCTTCAAAAATGATCCAAATTATCCAAATTTTACTCCCTCCATAGTTGCTTCCAGTTTATTACTGGAGCAGAACTGGTAACAAGATGGGAAGGTGAGATGCTTGTGTTGACACACACAGACCGACACAATTTGGGAAGGTGGGATACCTGTGTTGACACACACAGAGAGATACAGTTTGGGAAGGTGAGTTGCTTGTGTTGACACACACATGCACAGAGGCACAATTTGGGATGATTGTGCTGAAAAACTGTTATAGCATGCAAAGGCAGCTCCCACACATAGGTACAAATGGAAGATTCTTCCCTGTAATGCACTGAAATCTAAAGCAAAAACAGCATAAAACCCTCATTAGATGGACTTTAAACAAAGCCCACAGACTGGTACACAATGAAGATGGACTTTCTTTTACCACTAACATGCACCAATTATTCCTGATAGCATGTGTATTTGCATTCCCAAATTGTGTCTCTCTGAGTGTGTCAACACAAGCATCTCAACTTCCCAAGTTGCTTACTTATCCCACAATATCCATGCTTTATTCCAGAAAATACAAATAAAGCTGAATAAGTAAGTGAGTTTGGACGCAGCCTCTGTCTTTACATCATATCAGGTTTAAGTTTGTGCTCTATTATAGATGGGCAGAACTAAAAGTCCATATCTCTTTCCAATTAGTGTGCCAGATAGTTTGCAGATGGGACACTGGTTCAGTTTGATTAAAATTCCAGATATTCAAACAATCATGGGTTAGGTCAATGCAAAAAGCTCCCCTCCCCCAATAATTTTAAATATTGATTTATAGCCAATTAAATTCCTTATTTTTCCATTTTCATTCCAATTATGAAAAATGAATATTTACTTCTGAGGATTCATCATATAGCAGTTTGGTCTTGTGGTTAGGATGCCAGACTCTTATGTGGGAATCACCTGGTTTGATTCCACACTCCTCCATGAAGCCAGCTGGGTGACCTTGGACTAGTCACAGCTCTCTTTCTGAGCTCTCACGGCCCCATCTACCTCACAGGGTGTCTGTTGTGGGGAGAAGAATAGAAAGGCTTTGTCAGCCTTAAATGGGTAAGAAAAGTGGGGTATAAAAGCCAACTCTTCTTATATCTCTAATAGTATTACATATCCAGCATTTCTTAGCCTCCTAATTCCTGTTCTTTAATCCAAAATAATGTATTCCTAATTCGTACGTTTTCCTCTTTCATTTTACCATATGTATTTATTATTTTTCCATACGTCATACAATTGATTATGATTTTTCGATGCAGACAGCTCTGAACATGAACTATTTGATCACATTTTCAAAACTGAATTTTGTACATCACTAAATAATGGTATAAAATTGTGACTTCACAGTAGGGATGTGCACAAATGTGTTTTTTGCATTCAAATTCGAATCGAATCGAATATCCAAACATTAAATTTTATTCTAATGTTTAGAATCTGAATGCAACAAAATCTGATTCGAATCGAATACATTCAAATCTATTCGTTTGAATGTTAGATTCGAATCTGAAGATATAAATGTCGACAACATTCGTATTTGAAGATATGAACATTAACAACATTTGTATGTGCTATACATATCTGTATTCATTTCATACGCATCCCGTTTTATCCTGTATGCATCCCATTTTCATCCCATACTATCAGCGCAAATGTGTGCAGATATGTATAAGATTCATACATATGTGCTTTTGAATGTTTTGAATCATCTGAATGAATGTTTTGGGACATTCAAAATTTGTTCCAGTGTTTCAATTCGAACGTGAAGACATTCTATTTGATTTTTTAATGTCCACATTCAATTGTTAGCTGCCTGGACAAGATTAAATGCCAGGTAAATAAAGGTAGGTGGGCTATTGTCATAAAGAATGGATGCTTAACTAGATAAACAAATTTGCCCATGATAAATTGCTGTATTGCTGACTGGAAATATGCAGGAAGACAACTGTGTCTCTTCTGCTTTCTCCAATCACTAATTAAAAGAGGCAATTGCTGCACAGACAGAAGAGATTGCAGACTGTGCTCACAATCATTTTGAAAAAGAAGAAACACAGAATCTGTGAAAATGAGATCTTTCCAGCTTTACTTGTCAGTGGTCCGAAACAGTGGGTATGGCCAGCCAAGCATGCTGGTTTGGACCACAGAAAATTGTGGTATGGAACAGGTCAAAGCTTTCCCTGGACATGAAGTGCATGTAAGCTTCAAGCCTGGGTTCAGAGCATGCTTAGAGCTTCTGAACTTATGGGAGACATATTTTGTTGGTGGGATTTGGTGATCCAGTTTGGTCTAGTGGTTAGGGGCTCAGACTCTTATCTGGGAATACTGGGTTTGATTCCACACTCCTCCACAAAGTCAGCTGGGTAACTGTGGGCTAGTCCCAGCTCTCTTCTGAGCTCTCACAGCTCCACAGGGTGTCTGTTGTGGGGAGAAGAACAGAGGTTTTGTCAGCTGCTTTGGATCAAATTAAATGGGTGCAAAAAGAAGGGTAGAAACGCCAACTCTTCTTCCTCCATGAAGCCAGCTGGGGGACCTTGGGCTAGTCACAGCTCCACCTCCCTCACAGGGTGTTCTGTTGTGGGGAGAAGAACAGAAGGTTTGTAAGTTGCTTTGAGGCACGATAAGGATGAGAAAAGCTGGGTATAAAAACCTTCTTCTTCTTCTTCTTTTTCTTCACACTGCTTAAATGCACCTCCTGTTAGTCTTGAACACAGGAGGCATGTTTTCTGCATGCCTTCCTTGTTCTGGGACTCACTGATCCACCAGCAACCTCGCTAAAACAAGGGCATTTCTGCATTCAGCTACCAATCCAGTAGGATGGGGAAAGTGCATAACAGATCAATGTGTACTTGTGTTTGTGTTTGGGAATGCTAGTACATGTCAACCTTAGTCCATCACATCCAGAAACTTACCTTCATCCAATCGCTGACAGGGTGCCTTCATCTTGATTGTGGCACTCAGCAGGATTGTGTGTGCCCTAGAGTAATGGTGACACACTGTGGATGCCCAGCCACATTTGGGGTCATCTGAAGTCACTGCACTGCATGTTTCTGGTAAGTAATGGGATGGGACCGGTAAGGGTTGGGTTTCATGTGGCGCATGACTTTGTGCAGCACCAGTAGTTAATGAAAGGTCAACATCTGGTACGGCAAGAGGCATTTCTAGGTGGTAAACACCTCCTGAAAGTGCAGATGCACCTAACCAGATGTCGACTTATTGTGAACTACGGGGTCATATGCAAATTGGCCTCAGCTCTTCTTGATTTGGATTAGGGACGTGCATGGACATTCAGAAATCCAAATATTCAAAAATCCAATTTAAAAATCTGAATCCAAATTCAAATCGGACTTTTGAAAATCCAGATTTTCACTTTCGGATTCGAATATGGGTTTTCAAAAATCCAATACGGATTTTTGAATGAATTGATTTAATTAATCTCTGTATATTGCATCCAAAAATCAAGTCTGTTTGCGCTAACAATACGGGATGCAAAAGAAATGTGAACGCAAAAAAAAAAAAAAGGATTTGAACGGATTCAAAAATTGGATACCAATGTTCTTGACGTTCATATCATTCTATTCAAATTGGATTTTAGAAAATGCGGATCTGGATAATCCTGATTCAAATAGAATTTTTGAACATCTGGATTTTCGAATGCAAAAAATGCATTCGTGTACATCCCGAATTTGGATTCCACTCTAATGCAGACAGAGCATACCATCTGATGTAGTGTTGCACAGATCCTACTAATGTGTGGATTGTTGGGGACCAAAAATCAACTGGGGCCTGATCTGGATTAAAGGGAAATGCAAAAATGGTCTGAGTATCTTGCTAGCACATGTGCTTAGCCAGAAAGAATTTAAATATGTGGAAGTTTCTCCATCCAGGTCATAAGGGAAGTAAGAAAAAACAAAACACAGTAGCCAGAGCCAGTGGTGCGAAGAAGTGGTGGACAGTTTCTTCACACTGCTTTCTTTCCCTGACCTAATTCTTCCTTCTTTCATCTTCTCCGCTGATGATAATTATGCTTGTCATTGGCTTAGGAGCATGGAACATCAGATGAGTCCCCCCTCAAAGTTAATTTATGATTGAATATTCATGCATTCATAATTCAATCTGCTTAACAGATTTCATTGAGGTTACACTCTGGAAGCTGAAAGAGCCTTCAGACATGAAATAAATGCATGTCTACATACCTTTCCATACAATGAATGAATGAATTACACTTGTCACCTGCCCTTCACCTGGGGATTCCAGGGGCCCCCACAACCCATGATTAAAACATACTTATAAATAAGGTCCATCCAACCTCCCTCCATCCTTCCTACCTGGCCAAGACTACATTCAGGTTGCTTCCACATTGGCCGCCAAAAAACAGATCTAAAAAGATCCATTTTTCAGCAACCACTCCTCCTGAGAATCCGTCTCAAAGAAGAGACAGATTCTCAGGGGCCCCACGCGTCCGCACATGCATGGTGAGGATGGATTGGGGAAACAGATTGGAGTGGGTGCTGTGCGGATGCACCAGCACCCATTCCAATCTGTCCTCTGGCAGGTGGAAGACGCCCCCCCCCCCCCGGCATCCTCAATTGGCTCCCTTGGAGCCAGGGATGGGGAGGCTGTCGGGTTGCTTCCCTGGGGTCCCACTTGCCCCAGAAGCCAAGATTGTGGATTCTAGGGCCAGAGGGACCCGCACCCTACACCCCTCAACCCTCCCCAGGTCTCACCCACGCATTTGTGGCCTTACCTGCAGGCTGCCAGGTCGATTCTACCTGCAGGAGGGCCTTCTCAGTGACAGACCCCAGGCTGTGGAATAGTCTTCCCTTGAGGTCTGTCAGGCTCCTTCACTGTATACGTTAAGGAAGGCGGTGAAGATGCACCTTTTTGCTCTGGCCTTTGGCTAAATGTGGTATAGTATAGTTTTCCCCCATTGCAGACATTATTGTTTTATACAGTTTTATATATATGGAATTATTTTAGCACGTCTGTTTTAAAATGCTGTTGACAGCCCTTAGACCTAAGGGTAAAGATAGAGGGTAGAGATAGAAATGTAAACATAAATAAATAAACAATAAACAATAAATCAGATTGAAAAATGCCTTATTTATTTCCAAAATTAACGGAAAGCAGGGAAAGAGGTTTGCAAAGACCACAATCTAGAGGGTAAACTGAGTTTTTTACTCCCTTGCTCCTTTGTCCAGGAAATATTGCAAAGATCACTGCAAGAACTGGGCTTCTAAGGTTGTGGCCACACCTCCACATTAACCCTTCTTCAGTCCAGTTTCAGACCCCAACGGTCACACCTCTTTCTGTCCAATCCATTTTATTTATGGACTTTCCTCCCGTCAATTGTACTTTCCTGAGTCCTGATTTTTACAGGTCTCAAGCTGTTATAGAGCATTAATCTGTTTTCACTTTTTGGGTGTGATCAGGGAAGAGGACCAAAGGAGGTTGAACCATACTATGGTAGGTGTATCCTGCATGAATTTTGACAACCCTTTTACCCAATGGGTGATGACAAACTGTTGAGTGACAGAAGCTTTATCCTATCAGAGCACAGGGGTTGTTGTGATGGTGGAGAGGGGTGGAGATCTAAAAAAAGTCTCCTAAAGGAGTGTCAGAACAGGAATGGAAAGGTGTGAACGAAGCGATCCAATCTGAGGACAAACTGAGGTATTGGGTGTAGTCAGAGTTAGTGCATTTTGTGTCTGGCTTCTTTATAAGACATATTATTTCAGCACGGTGGGACTACAGCCTTAGAGAACCAGCAGGCTTGTATGACACTTAATTGCAGGAAGGTGCGAAGCAGAGATGTGCATGAACAAAAATTGTGTAAGAACCGAACCAAACAACCTTGCTATCTCCACTCTTGTTCACTCCTCACGCACCCAATTGTTTCAATTGGGATATAAGTCTTTAACATAAATTGTAATAGCATAGTCAATTAAGGACATAAAAAGTATCCTAATGCTCATTGCAGATAATTTGATTGTTCTAAGCATACTGCAACCTTTTGGTTATGCTACTTGGAGAATCTCTTTATGAGTCGGTGTCCTGTAAGCCACACAGGTAGAATTTGATTGGTTTAAAGTCAGATGCTTTAAGTCCCTTGTGCATGTATGATCAAGATGGGAAAGGGGTAGAAAGGGATCACCACTGGGTGTCTGGAGGTCACACTAGGGATGTGCACCAATATTCTAGATATTTGTTACTCAATCAAATTCGGATAAACTTGATCTTTTGAACTCGAATTGAATCTCCACACATTCATGTTTTAGTATTTGAACGAATACAAATATTGTGAATTATTTGTACAAATAATTTTGGCATTCGTATGTGTATGTATCCATACGCATTGCATACATATCCATACGCATCTTGCCTGTATTCATACACATCAGTACAGATACGTAGCGTTGGATGCATATTGAATATTCATACAAATAGATACATAAGAACATAAGAGAACATAAGAGAAGTTCTGCTGGATCAGGCCACAGCCCTTCTAGTCCAGCGTCCTGTCACACAAAGTGGCCCACCAGTTGCACATGGGCATCTCAAGCAGAGACCAGGGAAAACCTCCTGCTCTTGAATCCCAGCAAATGGCCCTAGAAGCACCCTGCCTGTCCCCTCAGTGTGAAAGATGTACTTAGGCATCCATTGTAGGAGCCATTGATACATCTGTCCTCCATGAATTTGTTTAAGCCTTCTTTAAAGCCATCTAGGCTGTATCCCCAAAAGACTTATTTGCCTCTCTACTGTCCCTCTATTGAAGTGGACTTTAAAAGTGCCATGCAAATCAGGAATAAGCATCCCATGAGGTTCAGCAAAATGCGCATTTTTAATGCACCTTCCGTCCCCATGGGAGCTGTGTTTTCTTTGTGCGCATCTTTCTCTCTATGCCCCTGCTCTTGTGCCAGTGGGAATGGGGAGGGACTGCACTAGGCGCGGCCACAACCAGGAAGAAAACCCCTGACAAGTCCAAAGGAAAAATAGCCATTGGTTCTCTGTTTGTCTCCCAGATCTTCCGCCCCCACAAAATGGCTTCTCGTGCCAGCAAACATTCACTCTCACCACTTTCCCCTGTTATCGCTGTCAAAATCCACCCTATCCAGCGCACAATCGCTCATTCACTCACCACTTTCCCTATTATCGCTGTCAAAATCCACCCCTAGCAATAATCCACCCATTTCACACCTCATAGCGATTGCAACAATGTTGCAATTCTGCGTGATTCTGGCTCTTTAGTTCTGAGCTTTAGAAAGGGAAGCTGCTTGTGTTACTGCTGTGTGTGCAGGCAGCAATTCTCGCCCCTTTTGCCACGGAGCGTCCCCAAGGTAAAAGTTGCGAGGAAAATCCGCAACTTCCAAAAAGAGCTCTGAAAGTCTTATTTAAAGGGCACTTTTTTTGTTGCGCGTTTTCCTCATTTTGTAGCTCTGGAAGTTCATTAAAAACCCTGGCATGGGGGCGCTCAGAGGCAAAAGAAGACTTTTAGCAGACTTTAAATTGCTTGGGGACAGGGCCCTAGTCTGGTTGCTGTCACCACCACTTCCAGCAGCAAATTTCTTAGACAGATGACCCTCAGGGTGAGGAAATCCATCCCCTTGTCTGATCTGACTCTTCTACCCATCAGCTTCATAGAGTGCCCCATGGTTCTAGTGCTGTGTGATAGAGAAAATAAATTCTCTATCAACCTTTTCTATACTATACATGATTTTATATACTTCAATCAGGTCCCCTCTTAAAAGCTGTGTCTCCAGGCTGCAGTCTGATTTCACAAATGTATTGGAATCGGTCTGAATTTCCAGACGTTCATTTTTCTCTATTTGTATGAATTTGGATACTCAAGTATTTGATTCAGATCAAATTGATTGTCAAAAACTGCACTCGCACACACCCCTAGTCATCACTCCCCATTCTCCTCTGCCCTTCCAGGCACGGAGCTTCTCGGCTTGTTGTGAGAGCAAAGCGTCACCACTGGGCATCTCAAGTAGGGGTGTGCACAAAGGCATTTTTTTGCATTCAAATTCGATTTGATTCAAATATGTTATTTGATTTGAAAATCAAAAATCCAGATTTTCAAAAATCCAATTAAAACCTGGATTATTCGAATCTGTATTTTCAGAAACTCAACATGCACTCGAAAATACAAAGGTCGGGAACATTCATATCCAATTTTTGAATCCACGCATTCCATTTTTATCGCATTCACATCCCGTTTGCATCCTGTATTATATGCGCAAATAAACACGATACTCGGACGTAATATACGATGTTCTATTCAGTCAAATTATTCAAAAATCCAAAATCCATTCGAATTTGAAAATTCAGATTTTTGAAAACCCAGTTTGAATTCAAATGTCGACATTCGCCGAATTCAAATTGGATTTCTGAATTTTAAAATATCCATGCACATCCCTAATCTGAAGGTGGTATCAGGTTACCAATTTCCATTCTCCTCCACTCCTTTGGGCAAGAGGATGCTTGGTTTGCTGTGGGTGGCTATTGGGAGGGAAGGAACTTCACTGGGTAGGGATGTGGACGAATATTCATCACATTCAAAATTCATCTGAATTTGGACATTTGAATTCAAATCGAATGTTGGTACATTCAACGATTGACATTCCAATATGATTCAACTGCTTCAATACATTCATATGAAGCTTCATTTTATTCGTGAGCCTGGGAAGGTGGGAAAGTGGCTGCCCCAGTCACACCTGCAACAGATCCAGAATGGATTCAAAGCAGAGTGGATTCAAAGTGGATTGACAGTGGAATTGATGCCTTCAGAGTGGATACATAGGAGATGCGTAGGGGATTTGTAGGCGACTCATAGCTGGGATTCAAATCGGATTCATATTGAATTGGAATCCTACCACATTCAAAGGGTATCTATTTGAACCAATATGATTTATTTATTTATTTGCATTTGATTTGTTATGAATCAAACACACAAAAAAAACCACTTGTCCACATCTCTACCATTGGAGCCTGATGCTTATCCTCTCCTGCCATTGGCTAAGAAGCTATTGCAAACTCAATGACAGAAGAAGATCTGGTTCACTGTGCTGCTTCTGGACATCCATTTTAGTTCCCTTTAGAGAATGGAGGACAGGGGCAGAAGGCAGGCAGAGCAACAGAGATACAGAGAGAATGAGGAATTTGGCATTAGCGTTCACTGTTCCTAATCAGGATAGGTGAGCCAAAAAAGCAGGCCTTCCCCATCTATATTTAGAGCGCTGCTTTGCCCAGACTGCCTCTCTTCCTTGTTGCCTTCTATTTTAAATCCTGGCTAATGCTCATTCTCTCTTATGACTGTGTTAGCACTACTAATATAATGCAGCCAATGCAATAGTTAGATAAATCTGCCTCTTGCCCAATATCAAATGTTTCTCTCCTGTCACAGAACAAGTGACGTTCGTGATGAGAGAATATCTCTGCATTGCAGTGCTTACTGCCTTAAGATACAGTGCAAAACAAAAGGAATAATGGAAAGCCAAAGTGACAACTAGCAAACACAAAATGAGTTTGAACAAAATGATTGGAAGCCGTCTGGAATGTTTATATTCCACTTTATAGGCTGGAGAGGCTTTTTAATAGGCACTGATGTTCTAAACATTCAAAATCCGATTGAATCTGATCGAATGTGAACATTTGAATTTGAATAGAATGTCTCCACATGAGAATTTAAACATTCAAACAAATTTTGAATGGTCCAAAACATTCGTTTGAATGATTTGAATCATTTGAAAGTACAGATATGTATGTATTACATACGTATCTGTACGTATCTCATATGTACCCATTCGCATTTGTGCAGAAAGTACGGGATGAAAACAGGATGCATACGGGATGAAACGGGATGCATACATATAAGTATAACATGTACGATTATTGTCGACATTAGTATCTTCAAATATGAATGTTGTCAACATTTGTATCTTCAGATTCAAATCTAACGTTCGAACAAATAGATTTGAATTTATTCTGTTTGAATCAGAATTTGTTGCATTTGGATTCTAAACATTCAAATCAAATGTTTGGATATTCAATTTGATTGAAATTTGAATGCAAAAAAACATTTGTGCCCATCCCCACTTCTTACTGGTTTATAAACAAGTATCAGAATGCAGCCATATGCAGGGGTAATATCAGGAAGGGGGGAAAGAAATAAGCAGTGATATCACACCATATTTAGAATAGAGATGTGCAGAACAGGTTCGACTTTGAACCAGTTTGAATGGAACAGGTGTCTTTGAAAGGTTCTAGTTTGAATCAAACAGCCAGCCAGGTTGAAAACAGAGTTCAAATTTGAACCAAAGAAAGGGATGCTCTAATGAATGTAGCAAAACATACCCTGTTTGATCCAAGGTCCAAAAGTGTTTGAATCAAACCAAACACTCTACTGTTAGAAGAAAAATGTTCAGACTAGAGGCCTTTTCGCACACACCATTTTAGAACGCGCGGAAGACAGCTCCAGGCACGGCATTCACATTGCCGCGGCCGGCTTTGCATCCCAGCATGTCCGGAGCTGTCTTCCGCACGTTCCAGATGCAGAGCACGTTAAAGTGCTCTGCATCCGTTCCGGCGCGTACGAGGCATCCCGGCGCGTTCGGAGAGAGAAGCGTTCGCTCATGCTTCTCTCCCTGACAGCCGCGGCCACGCCTCCGCCGTCAGCATGGGCTGAAAATCGGCCCAGGAGCTGATGGCGGTCGGGCTGATCTCCTTCGTTGCCGGGCTGCAGAAGTGATCACGCAGAGGTGGCAAGGCTGGTTGGCAGCGAGGGGGCCCACAATTCGAATCGTAGGACCCCTTGCCATCTCCAGCCTCGCCGCCACTGCGCGATCACTTCCGCAGCCCAGCAACGAAGGAGATCGCCCTCCGCGGGGGGTGAGCTAGGCCCTTCCCGGCCCCGGCGGCCCCATTGCGGCTGCCGGAGTCGGGGACCTGGGAGCATCGGCCTCCTGCCGCCCCTTTCCGGGGTGGCAGGAGGCCGATGCCTGGCTGGCTGGGGTTGAGGAACCCCTTGGGCGACCGGAGCACATCACTCCAGTCACCCAAGGGTCCCCCCCGCCACCATTGCAATGGTCTGCGGGGCGCGGGCGCCCCGCAGATGAGTCCCCCACCCCCCCCCACCCCCCCACTCCCCAAAGCCCCCACCCCCAACCACCCTCCGAGCCCGATCTTGCCCATCTACGGGATGGAGGCACCTAGATGTAGGTGCCTCCAGCCTGCAGATGACCCCCCCCCCCAGTTTCAGGGCCCGGGGATGGGACGCGCGTGCGTGCAGGTCCTACCTTCTCGGTGTCTGGCCTCAGAATGAGGCGAGGATGCCGGGAGCACGCACCACGTGGCGCGCCGAGGCCCCCTATTGGACAAGCAGTTCACGTGACCCTCAGGGTGAAGAAATATTTCCCCTTGCCTGATCTGACTGCAGAGTTCTGAAGGAAATTGTTTTCTACTGTTTCCAAACCACAACTTGATCTACACTAAAACAAAATGCAGTTGGGGGAGAATATAGGGAGGCTTCCACTTGGAGCTTTGCTCTTCTCAGCAACCCCCCTTCCCAGAACCCAATGGGCACAAACTCAATTTAAAGACCTCTCCCTCCCTTATTCCTGCACCCATCAGGTTCTAGATTTGGAGCTCCTTCTTTTTTTGAACCAGAAAAAAATTATCTTTAATATAGTGTATTTTTTCATTCTTTTGCTGATCCCTGATTCATGGGATGTGCACGAATGTTTATTTTTGAAATTCTATTCAAATCGAATCAGATACCTGAAAATCCGATTCAGTTGAAATCTTTTAAATTCGAATTTAACAAGATTCGATTCATATTTACCAAATTCAGATCTATTTGTTTGAATTTTTAATTTGGATCTGAATGATTTGAATGTTGTTGAAATTTGTATGTCCATATATGCATCTTCCCCACATCTGTACACATCCGTACACATCCGTGTGCATCCCATAGTTATCCCATATGCAACCCGTTTTTGTCCCATACAGATCTGTACAAATGTGTACGGATGCGGGAAAGATTAGGATCTTCAAGTACACATCTTGTATGAACCTGTACACATATGAATGTCCAGATAATTTGAATGAATAGATCCAAAGTTCAAAATTTGATTCAAATGTTTCCATTCAAATTTCAGGACATTCAATTTGAGTTCGAATGTCGAAATTCAGAACATTCGATCAGATTTTGAATGCCTGTGAATATTCATGCACACTCCTATTCGTGACAAGTATCATTAGAGGCAAACTGTTATGAGGCTTTAGAAATGCTGGATGATGCAGCTGCTTTATCTGTGCAAGAGAATAACAAAGGCTAGGAGGATGCAACATGTTTAGCTTGAGAGATTCCATACCTAGAGAAAGGCAGAAGTAGCTTTAGTATCAGGGTTAGACTTTGTGCATGGAGGAAAGCCAAATAAAGGGTAGTTCTGATTCCACCATAGGTATTCCCTGGGTTCATCAGCAAAACTTCCCTGTAGCCTATGGGGGAGTTCGCATCTGTTCCCTGCTAATGCTCCTTCCCATTCCAGTTTTCTGGTTGCTGCCATGAAAATGACCAACATTTCATGGTAGAAAGCATCGACAGGTGTTGGAAAAGTCTGGGAAGGATGTATGGAAGTCACCTGGAAGACATGATTGGGAAGGAAATGGGGGTAGGAAGGGGGGGTTTCAAGGAATACATCACATTAGATCAGATTGGATCAAAAGATGTGGAATTAGTGGTGCGTTGGAGCTTGGGGAAATTCCTCCCTGCCTCCTTCCTTCATTCCTCCCTCCTTCCTTCTCTCCCTTCCACCCTCCCTCCACCTTCCACCCTACCACCCTCTATCTCTTTCTCCCTCCTTCTCTTCCTTCCTCCATCCCTTACACCTTTTCTTTCTCTGTTCCACCCACACTTTCTCTCTTCCCCCTCCATTCTTCTCTCCTGCTCTCCCTCCCTTCCACCCCTCCCTCCCTCCTTTTCACCCTCCCTCCCTCCTTCCCTCCCTGATTCTCTTCCTCCCTCTCTTCCACTCCCCTCTCCCTCTTTCCCTTCCTCCTTCCTTCTCTCCTTTCCACACCTCCCTCTTCTTTCCCTCCCCCCTCCTATCCTCCCTCCCCCTTCCCTCTTTTCCACACTATAATTACCGTGATGCTTAACAATAGTGGCTAAGGATACTGCAAAGCTTTTTGAGCTTGCAAGAAGGATCCAGAAATGGGTTTTCCTATTTCCTAAATGGGCAAAGATTTCTTTAAAAAAAAAAAATGAAAATAAATAAACTTTAATGGCAGCATTTATTGCTCTTTGTTCTGCAAGCAGCTTTTTGCTTAGAACTCCCAAAATATGTTGTCTTCTGCACCATGAATTTTCTTTGCTCTCCATCAAGTTGGTTACAGCACTTTTACCGTAAAACGACCAGCAAAGGTTTTTGTGGGCTTGTATGTGTGTGTCTGCCTGCCCTCCCTTTCCACAAGCCATTTAAAATTTTCATTATGTCTGGAGGGCCTGTGAAACATTTAACTGCTAATAAAAAAAAAATGTGTGTAAACATTTTACGACTTGTGACTTCTCCAAGTCGTCCTTTAGTGAAATATCTCATTTTGCTTAAGGTTGGAATCAAGGATATCTTTATGGAGTACTAAAACTTTCCAAAGGCCAAGGCAACAAGAGGCGTCTGAAAGGTGAAAATGGGGGCAATTATCAATTCTGTTTAGAGTGACTGGAGCTCAAGGGAATCACAAACTGTTTGCAAAGCAGAGGGTTGCCAGTTAGATTCCCAGCTTCCCCCTGGATGAGGCTTTGGCATACTGTTTCTGTGTCACTGCCAAGTAAGCTGCTCAGAGGTGTCCGTGGAGATAACTCTGGCTGTGTGCCATGCAAGTTCCGAACCAACCGCGGATGGAACTTACCATATGACAAAATCCATTACTTTCCTTCCTTACTGAGCTATAAGCTTTAAATCTGCACCTTGCTGTGCATTCAGCCTGCTGTGGCTTTTTCCTAGCGGGAGTATGTGCAAGATCATTGCATTTGTGTCTTTACCTTCCTCCCATTCGATGTGTTTGGTTATCACTTCTTATACCTTATGCAAGCAAAGGTGAGCCTTCAGCACAGCTTGGGAGGCTCTTGAGCACACAAGGAGATCCTAGATTGATCCCTTTTCATAATACCATATTAATGGAGTGGTAAGTTATGCATTGGCAGCAAGGAGAGAATGTCCTTCCCTGGGAGTGGAAGAAGAAGTCGCGGAGAAGGGGAAAGAAAGTGAAGGTTTTTGAGAGATGGTGTAAGCCAAGTTAGAAGATGTGGGGGCTGCTGGAATGGTTCAGCATCATCAGCATAGTGGGTAACAGATGCCAGGTAGTGCCTCCAGAGGCCTTTTTGCACTACAGCCAAATGGCTGTAGTGCTGTAAGGCTAGGACGTGTGAAGACGGATTCCCCATTCACATGTAGGCGGGTAGGAAATGTGTGATAACGTGTTCCTACCTGCCTAGGTGTGAAAGGGGAACCCGTTCCCACATGTCCTAGCCTGAAAAGGCTGTCACAGGGGTGGGACACCCCTCTCAGGCCTGTCCCCATTGTGTCGGGCTCAACGCAGGGGAGGCCAGGCCTGTCTGCTCCCTTCCCCAGTTTCCACAGGTTCTAGAGGACTGGATCAGGTCCCCTACAGCCAGAAGGAATCCCCCCAGGCACTCACACATAGCCCCGGGCACAGGCGTACGCGAGGACACACGCATGTGCAAGGTACTTAGCTTGTGCTTGCCAGGTTTCGAAGTGGCTGGCGCGGATGGCGGCACTGTCCATCTGCACATGCCACCCGCTCTGATTGGCTACTACCCACATGGCTACAATGCCACCAGCCAGGCTCGCCACTTCAGAACCAGGCAAGCCTCAAATGCGCACATGTCCCCACGTAGGCCCGGGCCTGGGGTAGTGCTCAGGAAAAGGTCCCTCCAGGCTTTAGGGGACCTGATCTGGTCCCCTAGAATCCACAGGAACTGAGGAAGGGACTGAACAGGCCTGCCCAATGGGGGAAGCCAGAGGTGGGTCCCGCAGCTGTCAGGGAGGGAGAGTGTGGACGCTCTCCCTCTTGAACAGCTGTGGGACAACCAGGGATTGCAGCGAATGCCCTGGGCTGAGTGGGCAACCTGGGACAGGTTGTGGCAGTTCTGAACAGAACTGCCAGCCCAGTGGAGCAAATGCTCTGTCCCAGGGTGTCCTATACGCGTTCCTCCAGCTCTCATGCAAAAAGACCTCAGGTTGGAGACTCAGGCAAGAAGCTTCTAGAGGACATCTGCAGGGATTCAGAAGCAGGTGAACGTTTCATCTTTGTCTTCCGCTTGAGATGCCCAGAAGCAGGGATGTGCACGAATATTTGAAAGATTCAAAATTCAATCAATTTCAATCAAATTTGGACATTCAAATTCAAATCAAATGTCTCTGAATTCGAATTTAACATGCAAATGAATTTTTGAATCTTTTGAATCAGTACAAATTATTTGGACATTTGTATGTGTATGTATCCATATGCATTACTTACACATTCATAAGGATACATACGGGACAAAAATGGGATGCATACAGGATAAAAATGGGATGCGTACAGATGTGTACAGATGCATACAGGTTGCATAACTAGGTGTACAGGCACATATGAATGTTGTCAACATTCATACGTGTAAATTCAAATCAGAAATTTGAATGAGTATATTCAAATCTATTTGAATCAAATATGAATACATTTGAATTTTAAAGATTTGAATCGATTTGAATTTTTGGGTATTTGATTCAAATCAAATCGAACCCTGAAAATTGCATTCGTGCACATCCCCGCTCTCTTTGAATAGGTTGAATATACTTGTCTCATAACATACTTCTAGTAATTAAAATTTTGTTTATAATTAATGGTAGGAATATCTGTGCTAAACCTTTAGCAAAGTTCTCTTTTATGCCACTGTCCATATACTGACTGAGAGGAAGAAATATTTCATTCAGAAATATTGTGTTCCAACTTGGATGATAAAAAAGGTGGGGAAATTGGACATAATTCTTTGTCTTTTTCTCTGTCGTGTGAATTGTTAATATGTGAATAAAGTAAAGTCTTTTGATTTATTTAGTTCTTAACAAATTGATCAAGTCTGACACTTTAAAATCAGATAATCAACTATCCTGGTGAAAAGTGAAAAGTTTGTGTAAATGCTATTAGGAATGTCAGTGAAGCTTGACCTACATTTTTGCTTCTCTCAACTGAACTGCATTTCCTGATCAATCTCGCTGTGTGTCTGCCTATTGATCTATTTATCTTTCTATCCAGACTCTGTACTAATAATCTTGACCTCATTATTTCATGCAGAAATTATGTCTGTAGGGTTATCAGCTAAGCTTGTAATTGGAAATGCATTAGAATCACTTTACATTGCATTTCTTTACCAAACGTGTTTGCAAACTCAGCTGTGATCTTTATGGAATTTAGGGTGTGATCAGACATGCTTAAAGTGGCATCTTCTGGTCAGAATATTGCCTATGTCATGAGTAGATATGTGCATGAATGGGGTTTTTTTTGACATTCTATTCAAATTGAATCAAATACCTGAAAATCCAATTCGCTTTGAATCTTTTAAATATGAATTTAACAAGATTTTATTCAAATTTACCAAATTTGAATCTGTTTGAATTTTTTATTCAAATCTGCACATAGTTATCCTGCATGCAACCTGTTCTCATCCCATTCGGATCCATACAGAAGAGGAAAAGATGCTGATCTTCAAGAACACAACGTGTACAAACCCGTACACATACGAATGTCTGGGTAATTCGAACAAATAGATCTGAAATTCAAAATTTGATTTGAATGTTTACATTTGAATTTCGGGACATTCTATTCAAGTTCTAATGTTGACATTTGGCACATTCGATCAGATTTTGAATGCCTACGAATATTCATGCACATCCCTAGTCATGACCACTTCCACTTGTAACGAAAAGAATTCAAACCTTGCATTTCTTCCCCTGGAGAGACCATCTCTTGCTTTGATGTTTCCTCTAACCCAAAATAACAATGATCCCAGGTAAAAGCTTCCTGCTGAAGCTTTAAAAACAATGATGTTCTTGACCATGCAGAAGGAAGGCAGCAAAATTCATTAAACCTCTTTCTTCCTAAATGGATGGCTCAGGTGATAGCCGATCTCTTTCCCTTATCATGTGCTTGTTAACTGCCATTTCCAATGGCTTGCCTTGCCTCTTTCATTCCTTTACAAAGAGGAGATTACCCCCATGCCATTCCAGATGTTTGCCACTTCAGTAATTCTGTCCTGCCTTCATAAGAGAGATGCAACACATCCCTGGATTCTTAATGGAATCCAGCTTGCCTATTATCTAACACATAAGGTGTATGCGAAAATGGATTTCTTTCACACTGCATTGTACGCTTCATTTCCCACAATTCTATAAAATGTCTGTAAGTTGTCTCTCTCCACGCCTTGGTCCACTCAGATTATAAGATGTCTTGGCAAAGAGGCGTCTCAGACCTCTGCACTTTGCTGCATGCCTTGCTGTGAATCTTGATCGCAAAGGGGAAGGTGAGCAACATATGTAGGGAGGGCATTGGAAGGAAGATAAGGCATTTCTTGCCTGCAAATAGACAGGATGTGGCTGGGAGGAGTGGACAGGTGCGTCAAGGGGAAAGTGGGCTGGAGTGCACAGAGATTTCTTCCACCTGCTCTGCACCTTAAATTACATTACATGCTCAAGCATAATATTGCAAATAGCATTGACTAGGGGTGTGCATGGATGCAATTTTTGTAATTTAATTCATAACAAATTGAATGTTCAAACATTCGTATTTGTACAAATGCGCAATTTTGAATGTCCGGACATTTGATTTGAAATGAATACATTCATACGTATTCGTTTGAATATTCAATATCTATCTGATGATACACATCCTATATACATCTGTACACATCCAAATACATCCTGTACCCATTTCATTTTCATCCCATATGTATCTGTATGCATATGGGGTGTGCAGGGATAGGCACAGGATGCGTACGTATCCATACCATCATACAAGTGTCTGAATTGTATTCGTACAAATACTAAAATATGAATGTTCAGGCATTCAATTTGTTTACGAATGTCTGAACTTGTGCAAATTTGTACAAATAATGAATAATATTCGTGCACAAGCCTAGCATTGACAGCACAAGGAACATTACAGAAGCGTGCAAGCTGCATTCAATTGAAAATCAGCAGTATCCTTTTGTTAATGGGAGGACTAAGAAAAACCTGAAAATTGACTTATTTTTGTGTCATTGAATATTCTATTTTCAGATCTTTCTTATTTCTCCCATTAAAAAAAAAAATGTTGCTGATTTTCAATTGAATGCTGCTTGCACATTTCTGTCATGTTCCTTCTGCAGTTAATTCTAGGGTTGCACATTTTCCCATGGTTTCTATCAATGCTCCATCAAGGGTAATTCTTTTTTTATACACGTGTAATTCTGGGCACTGCACCTCAGAAAGGATATTGTGTAGGGATGTGCACAAATATTTGTAACATTTGATATTCGTACAAATTCATACATTCATATACAAATCAAATGTTATGGCAATGGGACAATGACATTCATATGAATATGAACATTTGTATGAAAACTTCCGGAACATTTGTGAAATGGTGAAGTGGGAAAGCGGCTGCGCCAGAGACATCTACAACAGATCCAGAGTGAATTCAACGTGGTTTGAGAGTGGATTCAAAGCTGATTCAGGTCAGATTTGATGCTTTCAGAGAGGATATATTAAGTGATACATATTGGAAACATATTGGATAAATATGGATACATATTGGATATGTATGCGTTCATATCAGATATTCTTACAAATTTGCCCTAATACATTCATATTGAAAGAAATCCTACCACATTCAAAGGGGATCTATTCGAACAAATATGAATTTTCTTACATTTGATTTGATATGAATCAAAAGCTAAAAAAAAAATAAAAACACCCAATTTGTGCTCATCCCTAATATTGTGGAACTAGAAAACAGTGCAGAAAAAAGCAATCAGAATGATCAAGGGGTTGAAGAAGAGGAGGAAGAAGAGGAGTTGGCTTTTATATGCCATTTTGTCAACCATTTAAGGAGAATCAAAGCAGCTGATAAAGCTTCTGTTCTTCTCCCCACCACAAACACCCTGTGATGGGGCTGTGAGAGCTCAGAGACAGGTGTGACTAGCCCAAGGTCACCCAGCTGGCCTCATGGAGGACTGTGGAATCAAACCCAGTGACTCCCAAATAAGAGTTCAGGACTCTAACTGTGAGACCAAACTGTCTGGAACACTTTTCCTTACAGAATCAGGCTGCAATGTCTAGGCCTCTTTAGCCTTGAAGGCAGCATTTAAAAGTTGACCTGATTGACGTATATAGAGTCATAGACAGAAAATTTATTTCCCTTTATCATACAGCACTAGACTCAGGGGGCAGTCTATGAAGCTGATGGGTAGGAGAGTTAGGACCATCAAGGGGAAGTATTTTTTCAAACCAAATGGTAATCAGTCTATGGAATTCACAAGCAGAGGAGGTTTTGACAGCAATCAACCTGGATAGATTAAGAAAAGGTTGGACAAATTCATGGAGGACAGGTGTATCAGTGGCTACTAAGTACCATCTCTGAGTTGGAGTGATACACAGGATGCATCTCAAGGCCATTTTCAGAGGTTCAAGTTCAGGTGAGGGTTTTCCCTGTGTCCTCTGCTTAAGATGCCCAGAAGTCATAGGCGGGCCACTGTGTGGGACAGGATGTTGGACAACGTGGGTTGTGGCCTGATCCAGTAGAGCTTTCCTTACGTTCTTATATTCTAAATATCCAATTCTGGAAGGAAGCTCAATTTCCTCTTCCTTATCAAATCTATTAAACCAACATTTGTTCAGCTGTAAATATGCTTAGGAATCCAACCACCACACACATTTCTAGTATATGTTTTCTTTTTCTTTTTTTTTAACTTAACACGTTTTAAAACTAAGTTTTGTTCTTTGGTGGAGTGTTTCATCTCCATTTCAATTTCCTATAAATGTAAAATGAAATGAAATTACACTTCTTTGAGTAAGTACACTCGAGCAGTTTTGAAATCCTGAATTGCCTTGGAAACCAGTTCTTTGTTTAAAGGCTTCCCTCTTTGACAATGGAGTGATTTAATTATACAGAGCTCTGATTAGTCCTCAGTTATGATTGGATAAGAATTCAGGAGATATGAATAGGCTGGTGATTGAACTCAGAGTTATCTAGATACTCCCCCATTTCTAAAACTGAAGACCTTGGAAATTCAGAGAGGAGACAAAGGAGATAGAAAAGAGTAAAAAAACAAAAAACAAAAAGCTCAGCAGAATTGTAGTTAAATAATGCATACATATTGGGGGGAAAAAGAGAATTAGGCAATTTTAAAGTTTTATTTTCATTTTAGGCAATTTTAAAGTTTCATTTTCAGAGCATACAAAAAATAAAAAGGGGGAGAGGCGTGAATAGAGGTGGCTCATGGACTACAAGCTCATGAAATTTGGGCAGATGTGGAGTAAGAGAAGATAAAAATTAGAAAAGTTATATACTAAGCCAAAGAAGGGGAAGAAAAGAGATGCAGTGGATGAGATCAAGGAGGCTTCTGGGATCCACTTCAAAGAACTATGAGATGTTTCTAATGATAGGTCAAGATAGTGACCATCTGGAGGCTATTTGCAGGGAGTCAAAAGAGTTTCACCCTGCTTGAGATGCCCAGAAGCAATTAGTGGGTCATTGTGTGAGACAGGATGGTAGATCTGAAGGGTTGTGAGCCTGATCCATCAGGGCTTTGGTTATATTCTTCAATTTTTATGGATCCATTTTCTCTTGTACTCCAGTCAACAGCAATTAACAACAATATCACATACTGTTCATAGGAAACGTGGTCATGGTTGACTTTTTCCTTGTAAGTGAAGCCACCATATCCAGGATGGCCTGTTTTGAATAATCACACCTCTTCCATTCCTCCTATCAGACAGAGGTATTCCAGATGCTTATTTAGAGTAACCAAAAATACTTTCTCTGCTATTGAAACACATTCCTTCTCCTAGACAACCCATTGCATCTACCACATC
This sequence comes from Aspidoscelis tigris stejnegeri, assembly GCA_023333525.1. Classification (NCBI taxonomy): domain Eukaryota; kingdom Metazoa; phylum Chordata; class Lepidosauria; order Squamata; family Teiidae; genus Aspidoscelis; species Aspidoscelis tigris. The sequence goes on along the minus strand of JALMGA010000012.1, from coordinate 21,216,406 downwards.
TTTGAGCTGTGGACAAACAACGTAAGTGTGTATGCTCAGCCCACCATTGCCACTGATTTCTATGCTAAAATCGAAGCATGCATTCCATGTACAGAACAGGATGTTTTGTATTAGGAGTGTCTGGATAGCAGAGAATTTAATACTCAGAGTTCTGTGAATATATTTGGATGCCATGAAAGTAATAATGATGATCTGTAAGCCAAAAGTAGAAGCTTCCTGAAGGCATCTCTGTGTCATTCACCATATGTTTGTGACTGGTTCCCAGGGCTGTTACACATGGTGGTGACTTTCTTTCCTGATCACTTCTGATGCAGAAAAACAGTAGACTTGCTCATTACTGATGAAAAAAGACAGATTTACTTGTTCCCAGAAGATCGTGTCTGTGAGTCACTATGCTCCTTGTACCTTCCCCTGCCCAACCAATATGAAAGATGTCCATGATCAGTGATTCATGAAGGAACACAGAAGATTCAGCTGTTACTGGCCTTTCACACGGACAGGAAACATTTTCTTTTTAGAATGTATTGAGTCTCCCATCACAAATTTCTTCCCCGCAAATCTGGGAAACCTTCATCTAAACATTTGTTACAGATCTGAGGCCTCAGGACTTAGGTTGCTAGTTTTCAATCTTCTTTAATCTGGGAAGCTAAGTAGAGTTGGATCTGGATAGCATTTGAATGGGAAGACCACCTTAGAATACAAGACATTTACCTTCAGCATGCTGGGCCAGGGTGGAAAACTCTGGCCTGAGACACACGATCTGTCCCAGGTTGGGATGGTTTCCTACTGCTTCAGGACAGGGCTGGGCCAGATTTGGACCAGGGCCTGAAGCTTTCCAAGTCTGTGAACAAAATTTCTTGGCTTCCAGAGATCTCAGAGGCCTAGTTTTGATGGTGCTCCCTGTTGTGCCTTTCCTGTTGTGTATGTCCTAACAGGAAGCTGTGTGACTTCCACATATGACCCACTGTCCCAGATCATGGTGGGTAGTACACAGGTAAACCTCATCATTAGGGATTTTGGGCCATGCTCCCACACTGTCTGGATTGTGAGAATAATAAAGCGGCATTTGTGCTTGCACCAAAGAGCGATCTGTTTGCCATTTGGATTTCAAAGAAACCAAGGAAATCTATGTCATGCTCAGAGTACTGTATTCATCTCTTGGCTGCTGCTTTAAACAACTAATTAGATTCAACTAATGGCCTTTCTGCACTGACCAGTATATCGGTCCAGTAGGAGGCCAAGAACCCTTTGGGGTCTCTTGCCTTATGCTCTGGAACAGAGTATAAGAGGTCTTGCCCCTTGGTAGGCTGGTCCATCAGCACTGGATAGAGTGTAGCTTGGTCTAGGTGGTCAAAATGGTTGCCTAAAATGTGACACTGGCAACTTGGAAGTTGCCATGTTGAGCGCAGCTGGGCAGCCACAGGATCAAAGGCATGCCGCTGATTGGTGGGTAGTCTGTCCCTGACAAGCCCATAAACGATGGAAATGAGTGGTGACTGATGGCTGAATGCTCCAGTCATGCAGCACCTTGGACGGCAGGGCTACAGAGACACCTGATTCTTCTGGATATTGGTGCTCCAGCATCCACACAGCAAACACATGATGTGTTCCTCGCTATCCATGCTTACAACGTGACTGAGGATGTGTTAGGCCTCATTTGGATCCATCCCTATTTCAGGCGGATCTTCCCAGGGACGGATTTCAGAAATCCAGATTTCCTTAATCTGGATTTCAAGGGGTAAGTGTGGAAACACCCCTAGACTGCTCCAGCATGGAACTTTTCCAATCAGAGTGGTGGCTCCAGCTGAAGCAGAAACAGCCTAAAAATGCAAGGATTGTGGGTTGTGTGTTCACTTTCTTGTCCTTGTCACCTGTGACCGTATACCTTCAGTTTCCCCAATGTGCAATTTAGCAAGAGTCTTGAGCTGACTATCAACACCACAGGTTCTTGTGGTTTCAAATTAGGGATGTGCACGAATATTCAAAAACTCAAATAATCAATATATTTGAGTCAAATCCAATGAATTCTGACATTTGAACTCCAATACGGATTTTTGAAAATTAAATACAGGTTTTTGAATGATTCAAGTGTGTAGATTTGTGTCTGTCATATATGAATCTGCCCGAAAATTATACGTATCTCGCGCTTAAAATACAGGATTAAAACGAGATGCGTACGGGATAATATGGAATTCATCCAAATGTTTCCGGCATTTGCACATTTACGTATAACAAATACAAATGTTGTCAACGTTTGTAACTTTAAATACAAATCTAACATTCAAATGTATGGATTAGAATGTTATGGATTCAAATAGGATTTTAAGACATTCAGATCTTAAATATCTGGATCGAATAGGATTTTATGACTTTCAAATCTACTCGGATTCTAATGTCAAAAGTACATTTGTGCAAATCCCTGTTTCAAAATAAGTTACTAAGTAGGCCTCTGTTTATGAGACTCCCGAGCTTTCAGCAGATTCCATTTGCTAACAGGCAAATGGAAATGAAACAGAAATAATATTTATTACTCTTATGCTGAAAATAAATACCTACCTGGATGACAGCGTTTACAGAGTTCTTCAGGGAGGGACGGGAAAAAAATGGGAAGGTGGGAGAAAGAGGAAGAGAGCCATCACCTCCCCAAAATGTTATCCCTGCTGCCCTACAAAAATGATTGCTGTTCTTAATAAATCCAAACAGGATTTCTGCAGCAATATTAATCAACTTTGGGACTCTTGTGAGATGATCCTAGCAATACTAACCCTGGAGTTGCTCCTATAGCAACACCAAAAATAAAATAAGAATAAAATGAGGAGGCATCTTTCATTTTGCCCCCAAAGTTCCTATAACTGAAAAATATAGCTGTATCTCTCCCCCTATCTGATGAATGGAAAACAAGACAGTGCTCTGAACTTCCTTTTTTTTTATGAATTCAATGATTTACTCTTTGAGCAACTGGTTACTGTGTGATAATAAACAGATAGTTCAGAGATTGCAAGAAACGGGAAAAGAAAAACAAGCAAATATGTTTCTGGAGAAGAAATCACCTTCAATAATCTTTGTAATATTTTCAATTCACTTTTTAGTTTGATCCAAATATAGTTTGAGTTCTTACTGTATAGGTATTTCTGGCAGTAAAGCCATCAGGTGCTAAACTGGGCATTTTGGAGCAAATTAGAAATAAATCTGAATGTTCTTAAGGTAGATGGGTGGAGGGAGGAAAGCAATTCACTCATAGTTGGAAATTTTCAAATTTCTACCAGTAAGGTAGATCGGAAGCTTCCTGACCTGGATTATACTCCATTGTAAGGATGTGCAAGAATATTCAAAATATCCGTTATTTGAATACCTGAAAATCCAATTTGATCTGAATCTTTAAAATTCTTCTTTAACAAGATTCAATTTGAATTTACCAAATTTGAATCTATTCTTTCAATTTTTTTATTTGAATCTGCACATCTGAATGTCGACAACATCTTCCCCACATCCGTACACATCCGTATGCATCCCATAGTTATCCCGTATGCAACCCATTCTGATCCATACAAACGCATATGGATGCAGGAAAGATGTGGATCTTCAAGTATGCATCGTGCACAAACCTGTACACATATGAATGTCCGGATAATTCAAGTGAATAGATTTAAAATTCAAAATTTGATTTGAACGTTTACATTTGAATTTGGGGACATTCAATTCAAGTTTGAATGTCAAAATTTGACAAATTTGATTGGATTTCGAATGCCTACGAATATTCGTGCACATCCCTAGTAGTAAACAAATAACCCACAAAGTGTTTTATGTGGCTTTTCCAACCTTCACAGAAGGTATAAGGTGGTATTTTAGATCCTCCAAATTTCAAGAGACAAAAGTGCAAAGTTTTGTTCAAACTTTGCATTGGGCCATCTGATATAGCTTCACCAATCAGGATAAACAAAAGTTATAGGCAGGCAATAAATAGGCCTTAAAATGGGAAAGTCCCGAAAATAGCCAATTTTATGCTTCAGCAGAGTCATGCAGTTTAGCGCTAATTAAATTTTTCACCACCCTGCCTAAGGTTATTCTGTTAATAGTACTAATATATATCTAGATATAAATACATCCTGAATCTACCTGAATCCAATGCGTGAAGAAAGCAAAAATATTTTTGACAATACAATTTAGCCTAATTTATGCCTATTTATAAATACTTCAAGCTACATTAGATCATTTGCTGTACTGGAAGGGCTTTTCTGCAGATTGGTATATGAGCTTTCCCAAAGGTTTATTACCTGGTGGGAACAAGTTGAACTCACTTTCAATTGCAAATAGGTTTTCTTCCACCTTTGAAAGATCAGCATTTGCAAATTGGTTCTGCATTTCCTTGACCCACCCTCTTTTCTTTACTTATTAGTTTGAGAAAAATAGGTACAACAGTAGAACGAGACCATTTAATGTAACTGAAAACAATTGGAATGTAAACAACAATATACACATAAAATATTAAAAGTAGTTACATGGTTGGTAAATAAATAATAATACAAAATCAAGATCTATCCACTGATCAACACAACCAGGGGGTGTGGGGCACCAAAATACTCCATCATAATGGGTTCCTCAATGGCTCTGAGGCTAGGAACCTTTATTTCTAGCTCTTTGGAGTCCTCAGAGGTTGACTTAAAAGCTCATGTGACTTTCAGGGATGGTACAGGTGCAGAGGCCAATTCACACTTGGCCTCATAGTTTATAATTAGTCAGCATCTGGGCAGGTACATCTGCACTTGCAGGAGTTGCTTACAGCCTACAAGTGCCTCCTGCCTGCTCAGATGTTGCCTAATTATAAACTAGTGGTGGTGTATGATATCTGAAAATTTGATTCAATTAGAATCTCTAAATTTGAATTTACCCAAATTTGATTCAAATATCGACAACATTAATATGTGCCCATACACATCATTACGCATCCCATACACATCCATACACGTCCATATGCATCCTGTAGTTCTCCCACATGCAACCCATTTTCATCCTGTATGGATCCATATAAATGTGTATGGATGTGGGAAAGATGCTTATGTGCATTGTATACAAACCCACACATATAGTATATGAATGTCCGAATAATTCAAACAGATTCAAAATTCAAAATTCATTTGAATGTTTAAATTCAAATTTATGGGCAATCAATTCAAATTCAAACCACAAAATTTGGACGAATTTGATCAAATTTTGAATGTCTTCAATAACTATGGGATGCATACGGATGTGTACGGATGTGTACAGGATGCGTAATGATGCGTATGGTCACATATGAAGGTTGTCAACATTCATAAGTGCAAATTCGAATTGAAAATTCAAATGTATAGATTCAAATTTGCTTAATTCAGAGATTCAAATTGAATTTAATTTTTGGATATTTGATTCGAATCAAATCAAATCTCAAAAATTGCATTTGTACACATCCCTAGTTTTGGTCCTAGTAGAGAAGTGAAAAAATGAACACCATACTAAGGAACATGAATTCGGAAGAAAGTACTACAATACATTTGATAAACTAATATGCTAATCTACTCAATTTTTATGTTAATCCTGACAAGAAGGTCCACATATTAACGTTTTGAAGCAACCTGAACTTCATTAATTAAAAGTATTAGTTTGCCTTATTCCCCACCCCATTATTAAAACACTTTTTAATTAGTTTTCATGGGGAAACCAGATGTACTCAGATTTTTCCCCAAGTTCATGAAGTTGCTTGCCATGTTAGAAAGCTTGTTACCTTGGGAGAAATATCATCCCCTGAACAGTATTAAACAGAAGAATGGCAGAATTGAAATGAATATAAAACCTAATAGCAGAACATTCTATGCCTGAACAAAGACATTTCCCTTGATCTCTATGCATGGGATTAGATTGTTAATAAAAAGTGTAAAGATAGTCAAATTATATATCCCCTGAGGGTAGGAGAGGGAAAACTAAACTGCAGAGATAAAGTATATACCTGAGATGTATGTAAAAAGTTAATCCGAACAACACTGTCAGTTTATTAAGGTTTATATTCCGAAAACAGAGCTAAAACACCCATATGGAGTCAAAATCTCATTACAGCTGTTAATGAATTCTTATTTTATTTCCACCCATTGATATTTCTGCCTAATGGTTTTCATAAGAACTGTTTTTTGGAGGGGGGTGTTCTTGTTTGCCAAGCAATGCAACCCAATTCATCCACAATTGAACTGTGTTGTTTTAAATTAGCTTGATTGAAAGGTTATCATTTTTGTTGTTTTATGAGTTGGGCGTAATGTTTATAAATTCCTGGGGGAGCAAAAATAAAAATAAACAAAGGATAATATGGCCACTGAATTCAAGAACTTTCCTGTATGAAATGATCAGTCTTTTCAGCCAGCATTCTACAGTATAGGGTCCTAATAGGGATATGCTCAAATATGTGCAACATGTGAAATTCAAATGAATTCAGCTAAATTCAGACATTCAAATTTGAATTCAATGTTGGCACATTTGAAGATTGACATTCAAATTAGGGGTGTGCACAAATACAATTTTTGGAATTTGATTTGATTCAACTAAAATACCCAAAAATTCAATTCGATTCAAATGTTTAAAGTTTGAATTTCACCAAATTTTATACAAATTAAACACATTCAAATCTGTTCATTTGAATTTTTTATTTGAATTTGCACTTACAAATGTTGACAACATTCATATATGCCTGTACACATCTTCCCTGGGTTTGTACACATCCGTACACATCCATACACATCTTTATGTATCCCGTAGCTATCCAGTATGCAATCTGTTTTCATCCAGTATGGATCCAAACAAATGTGTACGGATGCAGGAAAGATGAGGATATTCAAGCACGCATCATGGATGAACCAGTACCCATACAAATGTCCAAATAATTCGAATGAATAGATTCAAAATTCAAAGCAAATCTTTAAATTTGAATTTAAGGACATCCAATTCAAATTCGATTGTCTAAATTCAGTCAATTTGATCTAATTTCAAATGCGTTTGAATAGTCATCAAATCAAATGTTTGTGCAAAACTTTGTTACAGATTCATATGGGATTCATATCGTATCTAACATTTGTATCAAATTCGTATGGAACATTTATATTGAATTTAAATTCTACCAGATACAAAGGGATTTATTTGATCAAATATGGATTTTCTTGCATATATTTAGCTGTGATGATATAAATATTAGTAGAGTCTTCTTTCATAGGGATAGTTGGTAAAACACTCAAGATGGAGCATGGATTGGCAAAAGGAGAACTTTTCGTGCCTCCGTTCCTGATCAAAAGCTGCACTGGCAAGCTGGACATTCGCACAGCACCTACCAGGTTTCTGTTTCTCATCATTCCACTGGCTGCAGTTTGCCAGCTGGTGCTACTGCTGAATTAATTAATTCAAGCCTCTGTTTATTTGTTTGCAAATTAAAACTGTATCAAGATAAAAAAAAAAGAGGCAAGCCCAACTGGAATCAGAACATGTACCTCTGTTCTAGTGAAGGAGATATCATCCAAATTCAGTTGCGCACAATCTGTTCCATTACTACATCAATTTGCAGACTAATGTTTGGTTCAGTTAAATTGTGGTTCACAGTGCACTGGGATGTTTGCATGGATTTTTTTCCCCACTGACCTCCCTTAATCCAGATCTAAGATGATTCAGATTTAAGGAATGGGTACTTCCCTTAATTTGGATCTAGTAGATCTGGATTAAGGGAAGTACCCAATGCATTTCCACAAGTGGTCTAGCACCCAACAACAATGGGTGCTAGCTTGCTCACAGTGGAAATGCTGGAGCACCCATGTGGCGAATCCGGATCTTCCCACACGGGGCCCGCCTGTCACCCCAGGTGTTTTGGGGGACAGGGGGTGCAATCTCCGTAGACGCTCCATAGAATCTCTGGAGCGGTCTACCACAAACTTCAAAGATTCTCCAGAGCCTTTGACAAAGGCATTGCTCTCTCATGCGGTCCTCTTCAAAGCCTGTGCTATTCTTCGAAGGCAACTTCAGAGGAACTTCAGAGCCAGCTTCGGAGAAAGTGCACAGGCTTCAAAGCTTTGAATTTTGGGGCATCCCCCATGGGTATTCCCCCCCCCCCGAGGCTATTGCACAATTGTGGTGGAAACAGGCTCTGTATAATCCAGATTTGATGCCTGAAGTCCCCTTGTATACCCCTTTAATGGAGTATACAGGGAATCTGGATTATAGGTCCTGAAGGACCCATATGATCCGGATTTCCCTAGAACAGGTGGAAACAAATGTGGCTCAAATGGGGTCTGTAGTGGAAATGGGGTCTTCCTGCTCTGAGCCAAATGGGTGCTTAAGGGGTACTTAGTGCTAGTGGAAAAACACCCATGGTTTGCAAGTGAACTGAACCACCTTGCTGTTTGGAAAAGCTTGTTTGAATCAAACCAAAATAAAGGAGTGATCTCATGGACCTAGCAATCCATAGGTGATTCACAGTTTGTTCACAATGATTCTCTTGGGACCAATTTGCACTTTGGTCCATAATTTGAAATAGGTGAACTTCTGGCCAGGTGCATTCACACCTGCAGGAGGTGCTTGCAACCTGCAAGCTTATCCTGCCTCCCCAGATGTTCACTAATCATGAAGTAGGCATGGAGCATGAAATTGTGCTTCACACATGATCGAACATGACTGGAACTTACCTGACAGCATCCAGCCGGCAACCCTGATGGGACCACAACCATGACTGCGCAGATCATCATCGCGATGGTGCACAGGCAGTCACAGAGGGCACCACACTCAAGATGTCAGTGCCCAGAAGAGGAGGAGCCTGGCAGTCGAATGCAGTTGAATGATTGATCACATGGGGGATGGGCTGTTTGCGACTAGTGATCACAAGTGTGAGCGGTAGTCAACATTGGTTCATTGCACACCTTTCCCATTGATAGAATGGGAAGGGAAGTGCAAAATCACCCCTGGTTTGCATCTAAACTGAACTACCTTGTTGTTAAAAAATACAGGTAGTTTGGATCAATTCAAACTGAAATAATACATTTCAGTTTGCGCATATTCCTGGCTGCTCGGCAAAATCATATCATGAGAGAAGCCAACATGAATATTGCATTTCAGCTTTCATCATGCTGAAATGGATTTATCAAGCAAAATGCACCATATCCCACCTTCCCCAACACCCTGCTTGTTTTGATTTACCGGCTGGGATGGAAGCTTCAACTACCAGTTTGGTCTAGGGGTTAAGAAGACGGACTCTTATCTAAGGATACCGGGATTGACTCTGCCCTCGTCCACGATACCAGCTGGGTGACCTTGGGCTAGTCACAGCTCCCTTTGGAGCTCTCACAGCCCCACCTACCTCACAGGGTGTTCTGTTGTGGGGAGAAGAATATAAAAAACTTTGTCAGCCACTCTGAGTCCCCTTTAAAGGGTGAGAAAAGCAGGGTAGAAAAGCCAACTCTTCTTCTACCCTTATCCCTGGCTTGTGCTCAAAGTTGAACCTGTAAAACTCTAAAGAATCCAATTTAACTCAATCACAGCTGCAATCAAATTATCGCAAAATGTAGCGGAGGTGCAAAGAAATTGAATTTGTCAATTCTGATTACATGCAATTTGGTTCTAACTGAGCCAGTGCTAAAGTTGGGCAGACGTATAGCAGAAACCCTCCTGAAATGTTTCTCTTGACTATTGGAATCCACAGCAGTGGATCCTTAGTATCTGCAGTGTAAATATATGTATTCAGGTTCTCTAATTTTGCTCAAGTGAAATGGCTGAATGAGCATTGCTTTTTCTGTAGCCAATGCAATCCCATTTACTGCCTATACAACATCTTGATTCACTGCAGATCTATTTATAGAAGATGACCAGGTAATTAAACTGTTCCTACAATACTATTTTAAGTTTCCATAGCTCTTGGCAGGCAAAGTGGACATTGGAGTTGGGTTCATGCCCACTGCCTATGGCCCCTATTGATATATTGATTGGCTGCTTTTGGAGACAAGTTCTTTTTGTCAGCCACAAGAAGCCAGACAATAGACACTAGAGGTGTGCATGAAGCTCAAACTCGAATTTAAACATTCAAATGAATTTTGAATTTTCAAATTTATTCATTCACATTATTTGAACATTCGTGTGTGTACAGGTATGTACATGATGCATACTTGCCTCCATCCATGCACATTTGTACGGATCCGTATAGGACAAAAACGGGATGCAAACGGGAAAAATATGGAATGTGTATGGATGGGAATGTCAAATGTTGTTGACATTTGTATGTGCAAATTCAAGTTGAAAATTCAAACAAATAGATTTGAATGTATTCAATTCGAGTCAAATGTGAATACATTCAAACTTTAAAGATTCAAATCGAATTGAATTTTTGGATATTCGATTCAAATTGAATTGAATCCCGAAAATTGCATTTGTGCACACCCCTAATAGACACACAAATATGTTTTTTTTTCAAATATGAAGGCAGAGCACTGTTTGTTTGTTTGTTTGTTTTTAAACACTTCTGAACTTGAGAATGAGCAGTTTCAAGTGAGTGGTAAATCACGCAGGGAAAATGAGGCAACAACTTCTTACTTTTATTTAAGGTATTTCTGTACTGCCTCCTCATATCCAAACCACAAAGTGTTTTACAAAATTGCTTTTTGATACTCTTGGGGGAAATAAATTTGCCATAGTTGTACCTCGAATCCTTTTTAGACAAAGTAATAAAAATTAGAATATCTGCATATTGATGAACTTTCCATTGAACAACCGCTTGGATATGCACACATCTTACACTGATACATTACATTATCCTAAGTCTTGGGAAGTATTTGAGGTGAAATGAAGACCAACAGCAACTCAAGAACTCACAAGGGACGCTTTGTCACTTTCACAATTTGTGCAAATCGCAGTTTCAAAACTTGGTATTTAAACAGAATATTGGCATATTTGAAGAATGACCTTTGCGTGTAAAGCAAAAGCATTTGTGCTTTCATTTGAAGCTTTGGAGCAGAGTCAGAGTGGATTCAGAATGGATTCAGAACAGTTTCAGAGTATGTATCTGCAAGTACGTATTTGTAAATATGCACTGTGTATGAACTTGTACACATATGGATGTCCGGATAATTTGAATGAATAGATCCAAAATTTGAAATTTATTTGAATCCTTAAATTTTGATTGTAATTCAAATGTCGAAATTCAGACAAATTCAATCGAATTTTGAATACCTCGGAATATTTGTGCAGACCCCTATACTAATGTCAATGTATGAATATTGTAATATTCAATTCGCGTACAAATTTGCACTGGTCTGCCTGCTCCTGGATCACCAGATGACCTGAAAAAAGCACAGGTCTTTCCTCCCACCTGCTGGAAATGATGCTCTTATACTGCTCCAGATCTGGGCGGACAATACTTGTTTCTTCCATGCATGTGGATTTTGTGCCACAGAAAGCGGTCAAGCACAAAGTGATGCCCACATGTTGATGGGATGTGTGATGGATATCTACCACCCAGAGCACCTTCATTGCTACTCTGTGCTATGAATCAGGTACAGAAACGCTGATGACAGTTTCATTACCTGCATAAAGCAACAGCAGCTTTGCCAAGAGGGTACCAATTTTGACAGCAGGTTTCATGAACGGCAGGAGAATAGCGGAAACCAGGAGGGGGAAGAAACTCTAATGAATACAAAACTCCATAACTTCTGATACCAGGTGTGTAATTAATTTGCAAAGCAACAATTTACTCTTTCTCTGTTTGATCTTGCTGATATAGAATAAACACATTTATTACTGCTATTGTTATTCTTGTTGTTCTTGTTATATACACAAAATGATATTACAGCTGCAAGTTCTAGGGATTTGCACAATTTCCTCCCCATTGTACAAGCAAATGGGACACAGCTTCACATCTGTGTGAATTAGGTATGTGCACAAATATTCGTAGGTATTCAAAATCTGATCAAATGTGCCGAATTTCAACATTCAAACTGAAATGGAATGTCCCAAAATTTGAATGTATACATTTGAATCGCATTTTGAACTTCAGATCTCTTTGTTTGAATTATCTGGGCATTTGTATGTGTATGGGCTTGTGCATGATGAGTACTTGAATATCTGGATCTTTCTCGCATCCATATGCATCCGTATGGGTAGAAAACGGGTTGCATACAGAATTACTACGGGATGCATACGGATGTGTACAGATGTGGCGAAGATGCGTAGGTGCACATATGAATGTTATCGACATTCGTATGTACAGATGCGAATCAAAAATTTGAATGAATAGATTTGAATCTTATAAACACGAATCCAGTCTCATTAAATTCAAATTGAAATAAGTCAAATTGGATTTTTGGGTATTCGATTTGATTCAGATAGAATGTAAAAAAAAGAATAATCTGTGCACAGCCCTAGTGGGAAATGTACTAGGCTTCAAATTTGGTTTGAATCTTTGCCATCATCTGTTGCAGCATTGAATTAGCTTTTTTTCGCTGCTGCTGCACGCTAGGCTGACTCCTTCTGTCCACCAGAACCCTGAGATCCCTTTCAGGAGGCACGTGGCCTAAGTAACTTCAGGACGCTTTAGCCATTCACACACAGGAACGCAGGAACGCAGGAATGCGTGGAAACATGTTCCTGCATGCCTGTGTGTGAATGGCTAAAGTGTCCCAAAGTTACTTAGCCAGGAAAGGCTGGCCAGGGATGGGGACGTGTCCCGCAAGGCTGCCTGCCATTGGGTGCGAGCACCCAGGGGTGGGCAGCCCTGTCAGTCTGCTAGACCCACTGCGTGCTGACTGCATAGGGCTCAATAGAGCCTTGTGCAGCTGGCACAAACCTACCCGGGCACCCACCCACCCGGGGCCCGGGGCAGCTGCCTATGGGGCAGGACCCCTTCACAGATCGGAACGCGTGGCTCCGGTCTACAAAAGCTTCCCACCCCCGCCCCCAATCACACCCATCTGCGGGGTGCACGCACCTGGATGTAGGCGCCTACATTGCGCAGATGACCCCCCTCCCATCCCGAGCCCCATCATGGGGGGTGCGGGTGCCGGGGAGGGGCTCTGTGGGGCTAAGCCACCTAATTGAGGTGCCAAAGCCCATGGGCCCCACCCCACCCCTAATGCTGCAATCCAGGCGGGAGAAGCTTTTATTCTGGTTCCAAAGTGAAACCAGGAATAAAATGGCACTTTCTCCCGGCCACATCGGCCAGGGGAGGGATGGGGGGGCACCCTCTCCCTGTTCCAGGTGGGCATCCCCAATGCCTCCCAGAAGCAGGTGGGAGGCAGCCCCATGCCCCTCCCCACCAGAGATCTGGTCGGGAGATGACTTTACTCCGCTTCCAAAGCAGAAGCAGGAGTAATGGGCCCTCTTTTCCCAGCCAGATCATGGGGGGGAGGGGCATGGAGCTGCCTCCCACCTGCACCTGGGAGGCACCATGGATGCCCACCTGGAGCAGGGGGAGGGTGCCCCCACCCCTCCCAACCCCCGATCTGGGCGGGGGAAGGAGCCCCATTACTTCTGCTTCCTCTTTGGAAGCAGTAGTAAAAGCTTCTTCCGGCCAGATTGAAGGGGGAGGGGGGCTCCTCCCTCCTGCTCCTGGGGGGTACTGGGGATGCCCACCTGGGTGGGAGAAGGGGCCAATTTACTTCTGCTTCCACTTTGGAAGCAGAGTAAATGCTTCTCCAGTCCGGATTGGGGGGGAGTCTCTGCGGGGCTTAGGTACCTCCATCAGGTGGCTAAGCACCGCAGAGCCCCCTCCCCAGCACCCGCACCCCCTACCCCAGGCCCAGGCCCAGGGACGCGCTGTGGCCATGCGCATGACCTACCTCGTTGCTGCCTCAGGTTGCAATGACCTGAGGCCAACAGGAACGCGCACCACGTGGGTGCGCCACAGCCTGTCAGTGGCCAAGCAGCCCATGTGAGCTGCTTGGCCAGTGATGGGCTGCGGCACGCCCACGTGGTGCGCGTTCCCATTGGCTTCAGGTCATTGCAACCCGAGGCAGTGACGAGGTAGGTCGTGCGTGTGGCTGAGGCACGTCCCCTGCAATTAGCGCAGCCCTCGTCAGCTGTTCGGCCGATTTTTGGGCACTGCTGGCGGGGGGGAGGGGTGTGCCCGCAGCTGTCAGGGACGGAAGCATATGCAAATGCTTCCCTTCCTGAACGGCCGGGGATGCTTCGAGCGCACACGGATGGATGTAGAGCACTTTAAAGTGCTCTACATCTCGAACGTGCGGAAAATACTCCAGAATGGGCTGGAATGGAAACCCAGCCCCAGCAATGCGAATGCCGTGTTCCAGGGTGTTTTCCGCATGTTCAAAAACCGCGTGTGCGAAAAGGCCTCTGGTGTGTTGCAGAAAGCTCAGCCCCCATCAGTTTATAGACAAAATTTGGATTTTGGGCCCTGATGTACATTACTTTGCATTTATTTAGATTAAAGCACATTTGCCACTTGGTTGCCCACTCACCCACTCTTTGAGACACAGATGCAATTAAAGTGAACCATAACAAAATAGAAGGCAAAGAAGAACAATTAATGTGCTATCTCCAATGTTGTGGCAGATGGATTCATATGGTGAACCTGAAGAAAGGGAAGAGATAGCATCAGAGGTGAAGCAGGCACCAGGCAGACACTGGATTCTCCAAAGAAAGCCTTCATTTCATGAGCCAGTTTTGAGTGGCCCAGTTTGGTCTAGTCATTAGGGAGCTGGACTCTTATCTGGGAAGACTGGGTTTGATTCTGCACTCCCCCATGAAGCCAGCTGGGTGACCTTCAGCGCGTCACAGCTCTCTTCTGACATCTCACAGCCCCACCTACCTCACAGGGTGTCTGTTGTAGGGAGAAGAACAGAAGGTTTTTCAGCCCCTTTGAGTGCCCTTGAATGGGTGAGGAAAGTGGGGTAGAAAAGCCAACTCTCCTCCTCCTCCTCCTCTTCTTCTTCCTTCTTCTTTCTTTGTCGCCTATGGACTGGTCTTCTCTGTAGCAATTGCTTTCTCTATTAAGTTCCCTACAGAGGATGCTTCTTCATGTCTCGATGTCTCAAGGCACGTCATCATGGAAATTCCCATGGTACAAAGGTGTATAAACACTACCAGGCTTGACTGCAAAGGCTACTTTCATTCTGCCCCTCCAAACGTCTCCCCGAAGGTAGCAGCTCATCTTTCAACTCATGGCAGAAACAAGATGGCCATTTGATTCAGAACCCCCTCTATGAAAAGTTGACCCATCTCTATGGAGATACTTTTTGTTATTGTTATTGTTATTTTTAAAAAAGCAACATAAAAACTTTTCACATTTTTCTCATATCACATTATTACATTGCTTTAATACTCTATATGACTTCCTCCATTTTTCCGGCTTCTCTTCTTGATGTCGCTTATTTCTTCGCTTCCCTTTCCTGTCCCTTGTTGCTTTTCAGCTGAGCCCTTAATGTTTAGTCAAAACTGTCCGTCATTACTTCTACTTCTGTAGATAGTTAATAAAGGGGCTCCAGTCTTTTGTAAACTTATCTGTTGTTCTGTCTTTTAATAAATTGGTTAACTTGTCCATTTCAGCCATGTCCATCTTATCGTGGTTTGGACATTGTTTTATGGAAGCACTAATCTTCTACTCTCCGCCTGATTACAACGCAGCCCTACCAAAAAGAACGTGTGTCTCTTTTGCTGGAGGCAATACCTGCCTTTCATGTTCCAATTCATATTCCTATCAAGTGTTTATTATACAGGGTCTTATCAAATGGCTTTATATCCCAGGGAGAGAGAGTTGCTTCCTTCAAAGGGCCACTTTGAAATGGAGAGGCATCATTTCTCATCCTGATTTTGGATTCTCATACTTGTCAGCAGTTAAGAAGAATCAGTGATTTCCAGCCGCCTGTTTGTCACCATAGAAACCTGTGCAGAATGGGAGCTTATAAAATTATCTAATTAACAGATAGGGTTTTTTAAAAAAATAAATAAAAAGAAGTAGCAAAATGGATGCAATTTCTAATGTCATCTCTGTGTTCACATTATCACCTGGTTCTTCCTTTTTTCCCTGTTTGAAAACAAGATTAGAATGGAAATGTGTTAACATGTTTCCTTTTGACTTTTAGAAATGTAGGCAAGATTTCATCTTTATTTCAAATTATTGCTCAGAGCACAGAGCCAATGGAAACACAGTTGATTCAGCCTTCTTTATTGGCCATTAAAAGCTCTTTTATGCCTCGGGATATCTGGGGAGGTCTTTTATACAACCAACACATTACGCATTTCTTTACTGGTGCAATGAAATAAAGGGAACGACTATGCAAGCAACCCATCAAGGGGTGCAGAAATGGATAACACATGTCCGTTTTTGCACCCTTCAACAGAGCTTTAAAGGATCCAGCAAGCACTTGATTCTGTTTCTTTGACGTAAACACATCGTTTTGAACATGGAAGTGTATTTGGTGTTGTATGAATTGCCAGAAAGAACTGTCCTAGCAATGTTAACCACCCGGAGAGATATCTCATACCAAAGACTTAACCCAGGACAGGTAGCCAGAGGAGGAGGGGGGAGGGGAGGGGAGGGAAGGGGGAGGAAGAGGAGGAGGAGGCATTTCTACCCCACTTTTCTCACCCATTTAAGGGGACTCAAAGTGGCTGACAAAGCTTCTATTCTTCTCCCCACAACAGACACCCTGTGAGGTAGGTGGTTCTGTGAGAGCTCAGAAAGAGAGCTGTGACTAGCTCAAGGCAAAAGAGCTGGCTTCGTGGAGGAGTGCTCAATTGAACTGGGAGACCTCCAGATGAGAGTCCGACACTCTAATCACAAGACCAGCAACCAAGACATTTTGCAGATGGCACCTCAATATCCCAAGGATTACACTTCAGTGTTCCACCTCAATATCATAGAATCATAGAATCATAGAATCATAGAATGGTAGAGTTGGAGGGGACCTCCTGGGTCATCGAGTCCAACCCCCTGCTCAAGGCAGGATCTCCTAAACCATCTCAGACAGATGGCCGTCCAGTCTCTGCTTGAAGACCTCCAACGAAGGGGAACCAACCACCTCCCGTGGCAGCCTGTTCCACTGGTTGATCACTCTTACTGTTAGAAATTTTTTCCTAACATCTAAACTAAATCTTTTCCCCTGCAGTTTCACCCCATTGTTTCTAGTCCTTCCTTGAGAGAGTGAGAACAGGGCTGATCCCTCTGCCTTGTGACAACCCTTGAGGTATTTGTAGACAGCTATCATGTCTCCTCTCAGTCTTCTTTTTGTTAGACTAAACATTCCTAGTTCCTTAAGCCGTTCCTCATAGGACATGGTTTGCAGACCATTCACCATCTTGGTAGCTCTCCTTTGAACCTGCTCCAGCTTGTCAGTGTCTTTTTTAAACTGGGGTGACCAGAACTGGACACAGTACTCCAGATGAGGTCTGACCAAGGTAGAGTAGAGGGGGATAATAACTTCACGTGATCTGGACTCTATGCTTCTCCTAATACACCCCAGGATTGTGTTTGCCTTTTTTGCAGCTGCCTCACACTGTTGACTCATGTTCAGTTGATGATCTACCAGGACACCCAAGTCTTTTTCACATGTGCTGCTGCTCAGCCGAATTCCTCCCATTGTATATGTGCTTTTTTCATTTTTCTTGCCCAGGTGCAGAACCTTGCATTTTTCTTTGTTAAATACCATTTTATTAGTTGCAGCCCATTGTTCTAGTTTCTCTGAATCTTTTTGAATCCTCTCTCTCTCTTCTCTGGTGTTTGCAATCCCCCCTAGCTTTGTGTCATCAGCAAATTTGATCAGTTTCCCTTCAACTCCCTCGTCCAGATCGTTTATAAAAACATTAAACAAAACTGGGCCCAGGACAGAACCTTGTGGTACTCCACTTGACACTTCCTTCCATTTGGATGTGCAGCCATTTAAAGCCACTCTTTGAGTACGATTACTAAGCCAGTTTTGAACCCACCTTATAGTTGCCTTGTCAAACCCATATTTGATCAATTTTTCAATGAGGATCGCATGAGATACTTTGTCAAATGCTTTGCTGAAATCAAGAAATACTATGTCTACTGCATTTCCTTGATCAACCCATTCAGTGATTTTGTCATAAAATGAAATCAAGTTAGTCTGACACGACTTGTTTGATACAAACCCATGTTGACTACTGTTAATTATTGAATTCCTATCCAAATGCTGACATATGTGTTGTTTAATAATTTGTTCGAGAATCTTTCCTGGTATTGAAGTCAGGCTAACAGGCCTGTAGTTCCCTGGGTCTACCTTCTTCCCTTTTTTGAAGATAGGAACAACGTTTGCCCTTCTCCAATCGTCTGGGACTTCTCCTGTTCTCCATGACTTCTCAAAGATTACAGCAAGTGGTTCAGCAATTACCTCTGCTAATTCCTTCAGTACCCTAGGATGTAATCCATCTGGACCCGGGGACTTAAATTCGTTTAAGTTAGCTAAGCGTTCCCTTACTCTCTCAGTGTTGATTTTGTGTCTTGATTCTCCTAGTCCTTCATCAGTACAGTGAAGGACTGTTGCATGTACATTATCCCTCTTGGAAAAAACAGATGCAAAATAGGAGTTCAGAATCTCTGCCTTCTCAAGATCACTTTCGATCACTTCTCCATTCTCTCCCTGCAGACTTCCCAAAACCTCTTTGACTTTTCTTTTGCTGTTGACATATCCCCAAAACCCTTTTTTATTGTTTTTAGTCTCTCTTGCAAGCCTCAGTTCATTTTTAGCTTTAGCTTTTCTGATACTTGCCCTGCAGATTGTACTGATTTCATTATATTCCTCCTTAGATATGTATCCCTCCTTCCATTTCTTAAACATTTCTTTTTTCTTTTTTATCAAGTTTTTAAGTTCTAGGTTTATCCACCCTGGTCTCTTTAGATGTTTTCCATTCTTCCTTCTTTGAGGAATTGTTAATGATTGCGCTTCTAATATTGCATTTCTCAAAATATCCCATCCTTCTTGGACATTTCTATCCTTTAGTACATTTAACCATTTGATCCCTCCTAACCTCCTCCGGAGTCCATCAAAATCCGCCCTTCTGAAGTCCAACTTTGAAGTCTGAGTCCTCTCATGCTTTCCTTCCCTTATTATCCAGAATTCAAGGATAACATGATCGCTGCCTCCCAATGCCCCAGAAGCTCTGATATCCTCCACCATTTCCTCTCTGTTGGTAAGAATTAGATCAAGGATCGCCAATCCTCTTGTTTCCTCCACCACCTTTTGGTACATGAAATTGTCAGCGAGAGAGGATAAGAACTTATTAGACTTGTGACTTTTTCCTGAGCGAGATTCCCAACAAATGTCTGGGTAGTTAAAGTCTCCCATAATCACTATGTCATGCTTTCGTGAAAGTTTAGCCATCTGGTCTAGGAAGAGGTCATCCATATCTTCTGTTTGTCCAGGGGGCCTGTAATAGACTCCTACAATGGTATCCTTTCTGTTGCTCTCTCCTTGAATTCTTACCCATACCGATTCTACTGAGCTTCCACTCTCTGAAACTTGAACCTCTGAGGAGACAATTTCTTTTTTAACATACAGCGCAACACCCCCTCCTCTTTTGTTAAGTCTGTTTCGCAGAAACAAGTTGTAGCCTTCGATGTTTGTGTTCCATTCATGTGTGTTATCCCACCAGGTTTCCGTAATACCTATGACATCATATTTATCTACCTGGGTCAGGATCTCCAGCTCCCCTTTTTTATTTCTCATGCTTTGGGCATTGGTGTAGAGGCATTTTAGTTTGTAATTGACATCTATTGCGACCTTGCCTCCTCTGTTTTCCTCACAAAATTCATTGGTACTATTTCTGGGAGTAAGAATATCGCCTGGTTTGATTGACTTAGTATTTTTGCTTGACTTTTTGTTACCCTTCCCCTTTTGTTTTAGTTTAAAGCTCTCCTAATAACCGAAGCAAGGCGCTTCCCGAATACATTCTTTCCTGTCCCTGTAAGGTGCAACCCATCTCTTGCAAGGAGTCCGTCATATAGGTAGTTTTCCCCATGGTTCAGAAATCCAAATCCTTGCTGCCGGCACCACCGACGTAGCCACTTGTTCACCTCAAGAATCCTATCCCTTCTACTTTTATCGTGACCATCCACCGGAAGGATAGATGAAAAGACTACTTGTGCTCCCAGTTCCTTTACTTTTCTGCCAAGATCTTCAAAGTCTCTGTAGATGTTTTCAAAGTGCTTTTTTGCCGTATCATTTGTGCCTACATGTATGAGTAATAATGGGTAGTAGTCTGTAGGTCTGAATAGCCTCGATATGCTATCAGTTACATCTTTGATTCGGGCCCCTGGGAGACAGCACACCTCTCGTGAGTTACTGTCAGGTCTGCAGATAGTTGCCTCTGTTCCTCTTAAAAGTGAATCTCCCAGGACCACTACTCTCCTCTTTTTCTTTGCAGTACCATTTCTTCCTCTCCATTCCAGAGGTTTCTCAGTGCCTATTGGAGTAATATTTGTGGACCTTGTCGTCAACGCTTCAGATGTGTTGTTCTCCTGACTGAGTATCTGGAACTGGTTGTTTAATTGCAAGGGTTCCGAATGTCTCCTGTTCTTCCTGCTCCTTTGGGTCACATGCTTCCACTGCCCCTCTTCCACTGCCACAGTGTTGAAACAGGCAAGAAGATAAGATTTAGACACATTGCCTTATGTTCACTAAATTGTTAATGCCAGCTCCTGGTTGACTGCATGGGCCTCTCTATGTGCTTTTCTTGGCAGGCAGAAATACCGAAGTGGTGTGTCATCCAGGGAGGGGATGGAGATTGAACTGACAGGTCTCTGCTTTCTAGGCAGCTTATTCCACCACTGAGCAACATGAGCATTAAGCCACATTGGTTCAACAAATTACCCTTGGCATACCCTCATTTGAAGCTGCTTAATTGGGAAGGCAAGAAACAATGGGAAACAACAACTCCTACTCCTCCTTGTAGGAGTATAAGAACAATCAGCTGGCCAAAAATTACCTCTAGATCTAGATAATGGACTGGAAATGATTAGTTCCTTTATCTATATCCTCAAATAGACTTACGAAGCATTTTGAAGCCCATGAATCGTAGTTACTTTATATGCCACGCAAATGCACATATGTGGATCAAAGAATAGAAGATGTGGAAGATAAAGGCAAAGGTGGTCCCAGTAGCACAAGTTGATGAGGTTGTACTACCCGTTAGAAGAAGAAGAGTTGGCTTTTATGACCCCACTTTTCTCACACTTTTTTTAAGGCGACTCAAAGCAGTTGACAAACCTTCTGTTCTTCTCCTCGCAACCATCAGCCTGTGAGCTAGCTCGGAAAGAGAGCTGTGACTAGCCCAAGAGCACCAATCCAGAACTCTACCCACAAGATGAAATTGGCTGACCTAGTAAAATGCCGTCTGCTGCTGTGTCCTTATTTATGGCAGCAGTAGATAACTTATGGTGATCATGCCATTTTCTGAGGGCACCATTTTGGAGGTGCTTTCAAGCACTGCTTTGAATGATGCTTCTTTTGCGTAAAAGTGAAGATGAGGAAGTACCATTTCAAGCAGTGATCAAGGCCTCTCCCCACACACCCCAGAAGATGTTGAATCCATTTTAATACAGGTTCACAGACAATATCTGCTGGTGGAATCCTAACTATATTATCTGAAGTACTTGACTGAAGGCATGGCATCTCACTCAAACTGTTTCTTCACAGCCAATTTCCTTGAGCCTTTGGGTGATTCTAAAGTCACTTGATTCTTTATGATTAGGGTTCTTGTTTTATTCATTTTAAACAATTGTATTCCTCCCTCCCTTCCTCCTTCCTCCCTCACTTTCTTCCTTTCTCTCTTTTTCTTTCTCTTCCTCCCTCCCTTTCTCCCTTTTTCTTTTCTTTCTCTCTTCCTTCCTTCCTTTCTCTCCCTTTTTCTTTTTCTTTCTCCCTTCCTTCCTTCCCTCCCTTTCTCTTTTTTCTATTTCTTTCTCCATCCCTCCCCTCCCTCTCTCTTACTTTCTCTCTTTTTCTTTTTCTTTCTCTCTTTCTCCCTCCCCTTCTCTCTCTTTTTCTTTCTCTCTCTCTTCCTTCCTTCCTCCCCTACCTTTCTTCCTTCCTCTTTTTCTTTCTCCCTTCCTTCCCTCCTTCCAGTTTAATGTCCTTACTAGATATATGTGTGAAGCACCCCTAGATCTCCTTAGATGAAGGTTTGGAACAAATACCATCTTTATTTCTTCTTTCCTTCCTTCTCTCTATGATTTCCTTTTAACTGAGAGTTCCTTAAGAAGAACAGCTCATTTATGCCAGCTTGGTGTCCACATGGAGCTTCTGCAATAATTCCATATCATTACCCTCCCACCAAACCAATTTGGCTGATTGATTGGAGTACACTAATCAAAATGGTTGCAAATAAGGTCCAGCCAATTTCAAGATTAATTTGAGAACGGGCTTACAGATGTGGGCTTGATGGACGACATAAAATTAATGCATAATTAGGGCAGTGTGGAACTCACCAAATGCAGCCAGCTCTCTGCTCATCTCTTCCTTTCCCTTCATCTGTTTTTACTTTATTTTCCAGGAAAATCAGAAGTGATGGGGAGTTCATTTCACTCTGCCTCAGTAAGTCTTTTATGACCCCTGCAAATTCTCTAAGGCTGCATCCATTGGACAGCCAATTTGATACTGGGCAGGGACACAAATTGTGATAGCCAGCATGAGAAGATCAGGGCCTTGGATCAAGGCCCCATTCTGGTCCTCCTTGCTTCTTTCAAAACACCAATGTGGGTAGAACATATCTACAGAAGCTGAATGTCTTTCTGCACTAAAGCATTTTGATCCAAACCAGTGGGTCTAGACCAGAGAGGTCCTGATTGTTTGAACCCCAGTTAGGTGAGATCTGGATAAGCATTTGCACAATGTTTGGGGGTGACCTCTAACAGTTCTGAAGGACTAAGAACATGAGTTCCAAACCTCTTTTCCCATGGGAACCCATTTCATAAGTGTGCTTCAGTGTGCCACTGAAATGGGTTCCCCGCTAGAGATGTGCATGAATATTTTTTTGGCATTCTATTTGAATCAAATTGAATACCCACAAATTTAACAAGATTCAATTCAAATTTACCAAATTCAAATCTATTTGTTCAAATTTTTGAGTCGAACCTGCGACTCATATGAATGTTGTCGATGTACACATCTTCCCCAAATCAGTACACATCCATACAGGTCCGTATGCAACCAGTAGTTATCCCGTATGCAACCAGGCTTTGTCACGTACGGATCCAGGAAAGATGCGGATCTTCAAGTATGCATCATGTATGAACCCATACACATATGAATGTCCAGATAGTCTGAATGAATAGATCCAAAATTTGAAAGTTTACATTTGAATTTTGGGACATTCAGTTCAAGTTTGAATGCAGAAACTTGGCACATTCGATCGGATTTCGAATGCCTACAAATATTCATGCACATCCCTCTTCTCCACTAGTCCTGCTTCATCCAATGGCACATGTAAAGCGCTATGTCTTCTCCAGCCATCTGGAGAAGATGGTGCTTGCCACATCTCAGAAGGGACATGGTTTCACAGCCCGAGGCTAACACAGAGAAGGGCCTCTGATCTTCTGATCCTTACTCACTAATTTATCCACGCAAGGTTTTGGCATACTAAAGCAGTACTTATTTGGTCCATTTATACTAGGGACATCAAAATGGCAGCTCCATGAGCTAGCCCTGCTACTTAGCAAATCCACTACCCAGCCAGCCAGAGTAGGCAGCAATCATGGCTGGTGTGTAATTGTATATTTGGGGATGTTTTATATAGACAAATGAGGCATCAGACAATTTGCAGTTTATGATCAATTTGCTAGAGTAGTCTTGAAGGATCATAAACTCTACCTGCCTTATACATGAGCTTCTGTCCTAGATGTTCATCAAGCTATGCTTCTCATTGGATGTCTTTAAATTTAGCAGCACCATGATTCATTTAATCTCAGGGAGACTGAAAGGTGATCACCACTGAACACTAACAATTAACCTTCTTAAAGGTCACAAAGATAATTATCACTAATCAAAGCTCATTATTGGGATAACTATTTAATCACCACACCTATTGACTGAAGACCAGTGACACTGGAGAGCTAATTGAACCAGAAAAAACCTTAAAAGCCAAACCAACAACTTCATCCCAGCTAATATGAGCATTAGCAGAAGGGAAGAAGAACGTCATTCAATTTTTTTCCTGAATATATATTTAAAAGAAAAAAAATATTTAAATACCAAGTTTGGTTCCTGTAAATGGCTTGCATAAGAAGTTTATGCAAGTTGCTGCTGGGACTTAGGGGAGAGATGAAGAGACAGTCTACCAAAGTAAGTCAAGGGAAAGTCTACTAAGAGAGGTCAGTAATGTTATTACGGGGAAAACCCAGTGTACCATTTTAAGTCATTAACAGTGTAGAGATCTAGGCCCTTTGCGCATTACCATTAATGCTGATTAGGAACCCACACAGTATAAGAACAAAAGAACCTAAGAGGAGCCCTGCTGGATCAAGCCACAGCCCATCTAATCCAGCATCCTTTCTCACACAGTAGCCCACCAATTGCCCATGGGCATCTCAAGCAGAGATGAGGGCAAACTTTCTCCTGCTCTCGAATCCCAGCAAATGGTCTTAGAAGCATCCCGCTTCTCCCCCTGCTTTGGGACCTTTGAAATCCACAGAGAGTGAGGATCTGTGAGGCCCTGTCTCCCTCTATTGTGCTCTGTCTGCAGTGGATGAGGTATAATCCTGTAAACAGGTCTATTGGAAGGCCAGCAGGCCCTGATCAAGAGTATGGAAACACACAAAAGGCATGCCTCCATCTGTGGGACTACTGGAGGTTCTGTTATGGCACCATATCAAGGTGCACTGGAGAAATGGGTCCCCCCCCCCCCCGCTCCAAGGCTAGGAACAAATGTTCCTGGCCCTCTGAATCCGCAGGAGGTCAGACCCCAAAATCACAGGGGCTGGACTGAGCTTGCAATAAGTGCATCTTTACCTAAGAGAAGATCTAAGAGAAGATGTGCCTCTGGCACATCTGATGCATAGAGGGAGGCATTGCACTTAAGGCTCTCAAACAGAGAGGATTTACATAGCCAACTGTCCCTGGTGAATTGAAACCTGGGCCTTTGTGGGGAGGGCAGAAGCCGGATTGGTTCCTTTGGTCCTTTCTGCTTTGGTCCTTATTCCAGAAGGTTTCCTAGAATGCAGGCAAGTGTGGAAAAGCCCTTTGCTTTGTTTGTCCCAAACCTCAGTTTGCCCCACAGTGGATCAAAAAGATATCTTGGTGTGCTCCAAATGAATCACCAGTGGGGATGTGCATGAATATTCATAACATTCAATATTTGCATGAATTCGGATGAACTCGGACATTTGTACAAGAATCAAATGTTACAACATTCATACACTGACATTCATATTCCTACGAATGCTTCAGAACATTCGTGAACCTGGGCAGGTGGGAAAGTGGCTGCACCAGTCACACCTGCAATGGATCCGATTCAAAGTGGATTCAAATATGTGTATCAGATATGTATCAAATATGTATCAGATATGTATGGATATGTATAAGACAGAGGTGTCAAACTCAATTTTGCAGAGGGCCGGATTAAAAAAAAAAAAGTACTGTCAGGGCCAGGGGGCATGGCCGGGGGCGTGGCTAGGGCACAGAGGAGGGGCTGGGGCGTGGCTGGGGGCGTGGCTGGGGGCATGGCTAGGGCACAGAGGAGGGGCTGGGGGCATGGCCAGGGCGTGGCTAGGGCACAGAGGAGGGGCTGGCTGTCCATGGCGGCGCCCGTGCACTCGGGCAGTGGAGGGTCCCGCCAAACACTTGCTCGCCTCGCCTCACCTTGCCTCCTTCGCGCCCAAGGAGGACAGCGGCAGCGGGTGGCGGTGGGCGGTGGTGGGCGGCGGCCGCAGGCCGTATTAATACAGCCCGCGGGCCGCATCCGGCCCGCGGGCCGTATCTTTGACATGCCTGGTATAAGATATGCATCGGATACATATGCGTTTGTATCAGATATTTGTATGAATTCGTATGAGTACATTTGTATTGAATAGAATTTGAAGGGGATCTATTTGAACAAATATTAATTTTCTTACATTTGATTTGATATGAATCAAATGCAAAAAAATCCATGCATGCACATCCGTAGTCACCAGTGGTGACTTTGTCTCTCCTCCAAGAGCCAGTTTGGTCCTATGGTTCAGGTGTCGGATTCTTATATAGGGAATACTGGGTTTGATTCTGCACTCCTCCATGAAGCCATTTGGGTGACCTTGGGCTAGTCATGGCTGTTTTCTGAGCTCTCACAGCCCCACCTACCTCACAGGGTGTCTGTTGTGGGAGAAGAACAGAATATTTGTCAGCCCACTTTGAGTCCCTTAAATGGGTGAGAAAAGCATGGTAGAAAAGCTAACTCTTCTTCCTCAACTCCATCACCCGCTTGCCCCCTCAGCATGACCACTGTGCATAACATTAAAAGAAAAATGAAGAAAAAAGATGCTCTTGGCACCTGGATCATGCTTTCATGCCTATATTCATACAGTGATGCCATTTTTGAAATGCAGACACTGCAAAGCAAAGCAAAGCGAAAATAAATAAACGAAAAAGCTTCTCAGATGATATCACCCGAACACATTATCTTCCTCCCTGTATGGCTTGTTCTTTCATACCCTGCCAAGGCAGAATGAGTACTGGGAACCCACTATGATGAGAAGAAGTAACTGTAAGGTTGACAGGCTTTCCAGAATCCTTAACTGCTGCTTTCCCCATGTGGAGACAGGCACAGCATGCTTCTCTGTTCTTCGGAGCAGCAAGAATCCGAGCTCTGTGGGACAGCCAGCCAGGTCTTTAAATGCTTGCATCAGCCATAGGTGAATAGTGAGCGCTTGGAACATGTGATTGGCTGCATCTGAATGCCCTTAAATGCACAGCCTCAGGAACTATTCCCTTCAGTTCACAGACAAGGTGTTAGCATCTCCCTTGCCCCCAAACAGTCACATTTTAATTTAGCCTCAGAGCTGTGCATAGTGTTGCAGTGACCAAATTGTGATTAAAGAGAGGAGGGGGGAAGGAGGGAGGAAGAGAGAATCACCACATACTGTGGGAGAATGCGCATCAAGTCATTGGGAAAAAATAAAGCAACAGAAGACATTGGAGCATCTGATAACATCTGCATTTTTATCTGTAACAACGTTAGAAAAACTCCCAGGGTTCTTGAAGGAATGTGTAAAATGAGTGTCTAAAAAACAGTCCTACTGGATTAAACATGAGCATGAACTGAATTTGTATGTTCTATGTGCACAAATAGGATTTATTGCATTTGCTTCATAACAATTCATAAGAAGATAAGAGAGGCCCTGCTGGATCAGGCCACAGCCCATCTATTCCAGCATCCTGTCGCACACAGTGGCCCACCAAATGCTCATGGGCATCTGAAACAGAGAGAAGGACAAACCTTTTTCTGCTCTCGAATCCCAGCAAATGGCCTTAGAAGCATCCTGCTTCCACCCCATCCCCCAGCCTGAAAAATGTACCTAGGCATCCATTATAGTAGCCATTGATACATCTGTCATCCATAAATTTGTCTAGCCCTACCTTGAAGCGATCTAGACTGGTAGCTGTCACCACCTCTTCCGGCAGCACATTCCATAAACCGATGACCCTTTGGGTGAAGAAATACTTCCCCTTGTCGGATCCAACTCTCCTACCCATCAGCTTCATAGAGTACCCCCTGGTTGTAGTGTTGTGCGATAGAGAAAATAAATTTTCTCTATCCACCTTTTCTATACCATGCATAATTTTATATACGTCAATCAGGTCTCCTGTTAAACACCATCTCTCCAGACTGAAGAGTTCTAGACGCTGCAGCCCGATTTCGTAAGGGAGATGTTCCAGATCTTTAATCATTCTGGTTGCCCTTTTCTGCACCTTCTCTAGTTCCACAATATCCTTTTTGAGGTGTGGTGACCAGAATTGTACACAATATTCCAAATGTGGCCTCACCATAGATTCATAAAGAGGCAAAATGACACTTGCTGACTTATTTTCAGTTTGTGAGGCATGATTTACCTTTGCAGAAGCCACGCTGGCTTTTGTTCAGCAACGCTTGCTCCTCCATGTGCACACTAATTCTGTCTTTAATGATGGTTTCCATCTCCTTACATGGAACCAGCATTAAGCTAACTGGTGTGTAATTGCCTGGATCACCCCTGGATCCTTTTTTGAAGATTGCCGTTACATTTGCTACCCTCCAGTCCTCAGGTACAGAGGGTACAGAATGTAAGAAAATTCATATTCATTTGAATAGATCCCCTTCAACTGCGGTAGGATTCTATTCAAAACTAGTACAAAGTCGTATGAATATCCAATATGAATGCGTACATATCCAAAACGTATCCTCTAGTATATCTGCTCTGAAAGCATCAAATCTGCCCTGAATCCACTTTGAATCTGCTCTTATACCATGTCGAATCCACCCTGGATCAGTTGCAGATGTGAATGGTACAGTTACTTTCCTAGCTCCATGTTTCACAAATGTTCCAAAGTTTCATACGGATGTTCCAAAACATTTGTATTTATAAGAATGTCAAAGTATGGATGTCATACCATTCAACTAGTATACAAATGTCCGAATTTATCCGAATTCATATGAATAATGAATTCATATTCATATGAATTGTGCTCTACACACGGCCCAGCGCGTTCTGGCCCGTCCCTGGCCATCCAGGGAGGGAAGCGTTCGCACAACTCACTCTCTGACAGCTGTGGGACATCTCTCCCCCCCCCCCCCCATGGCCCAAGAGCTGGCAGGCCTACGCAAATCACTCACCTTGCCGGGCCCAGGGTGCAATCTGCCATGGGTCTGCGCAGCTGCACACGCTCCAGTAAATGGGACCCAATGGGTGGGTGCCTGGGGGGGTCCCTACGGGCCTTAGGGGACACCATCCTGTCCCCTAGATGGTTTTCTCTCACCCAATGGCAGACAGGCATGGGAGGGGCACCCCGCCCCCATCCAGCCTCTTCAGGCTAGGACGCTTCAGAGCACTTTCTTCATTCACACCTAGGCAGGTAGGAACATGTGTAGACGTGTTCCTTTCCTGCTTACGTGTGAACGGGGAAAGCGTCCCAGAGTGTCGTAGCCTAATTGCCGTACAGGCCTCTGGTTCAGGTAGGTCGAATCTTTGAATATTCAAACAACCAGATGTTAGGTTCAATGCAAATACACAGAATGCAGACCATTTGATTGAACTAGGGATGTGCATGAATATTCATAACATTTGAAATTCGTACGAATTCAGACATTCAAATTTGAATCAAATGTTGTCACGTTAGAAGACTGACATTTGAATTTGAATCAAATGCTTCGGAACATTCGTATGAAGCTACATTATGTTTGTGGACCTGCTCTGGTCACATCTGCGATGGATCCAGAGTGGTTTTCAAGTGGATTGAGAATGGATTCAAAATGGATTCAGGGTGGATTTGGTGTGTTCAGAATGGATACATAGGGATACGTATCAGATATGTAGGGGATTTGTATTGATCGTTCGTATTGAACGTTTGCACCGAATTTGAATGCTACCACATTCAAAGGGGATCTATTTGAATGGATATTAATTTTCTTGCATTCGATTTGATACAAATACAAACTGGCCCCCCACACACATTCACTGTGTTTTTGCTGTCTGTAATAGGAGGGATTTGAGGCAGCAAACTTAAGCTTCCCTTTGATGTCTCCCAACAGTATTTTCCTCTACTGAAACCGAAATGTGATGCAGGGAAATCAAAGGAAGGCTTTAGACCAGTTTCACCCTCTTCTGCACCCTTGGTGTCCACAGGCCATTGATGGACAACAGTATTCTTAAAAACCAGCTCCAGATCCAACAGTCAGTGTGGCTTATCTCATTGTTTCTGAGGGTCAGCTTCAAAAGTGGTATTACTTTCACAAGGAAGAGAATTATTTTGAAGGAGATGGTTGTAAATGAAATATTTTTATCCTTCACAGCCTTGCCTAAGCTTCTCTTCACCTCTTCCAGTAGGGTTAATCTGTTTCTTACGTTTCCAGCTCACAATCCATTTTGGTTTCTTCTGGAGCCCAGTGAAACAAAACTATTTACAGTTTTTAAAACTCCAGCAATCAACTCTGGATTTACTAAGTACCACACAAGGGAGACTGCAATGTCATCTCTCAATGGAACATGGAAGTAGGGATGTGTATGAATATTCACTAAACTTGAAAATCCGATTCGAATCCAACAAATGTTGACATTCAAATTTGAATCAGATTTAATAACATTCAAATTTAGACATTCAAATGGATTTTGGATGTTCCGAAACATTCATTGGAATGATTCGAATGTACAGATACATATGTATTACGTACGTATCTGTACAAATATTATAAGTATTTGCACTCATAGTACGGGATGGAAACGGGATGCATATGAAATGCGTGCAGATACATATAACAGATAACGAATGTTGTTGACATTCATATCTTTAAATATGAATCTAAGGGCCTTTCCGCATGTGCCACTGGAAAACAGATATATAAGATCCATTTTCCGGCGAAACATTTTAAAAAAGAATCAGCCCCAAACAGGGACAGATTCTCGGAGGCCCTGCGCGTCCGCACACGCGTGGGGCAGCAGCGGCAGGGCCGGATTGGAGAGGGTGCTGGTGCACCAGCATCCCAGTCCAGCCTCGGAAGGGCTTCCCCTGTCAAAGAGGGAGAGTGCATGCTCTTCCTGTTTGACAGCTCAACCCTCCCTCCCAGCCTCTGCAATTGGCTCCATCGGAGCCAGGCATCACGAGGCCAGCAGCCGGCTTTCCTGGCTTCCCCCTCATAAGAGAAGGGACGATCATCCCTTCTCTTGTAAGGGGAAGCTGCAGCCACCCCCCCCCCACCCTGCCCAAGGTTGCGCGCTCGTGCTTACCATCTTACCTGGTTGGGAGTGAGCAGCTTCTCGCAGCAGGAAGCCCGGCAACCACAGCGTGTGTGCACCGCAGCCACCCTTGGCCAGCCACCCTCACGAGCACATGACCCTGGGCGGGGTGGGGGGGGTAGGCTGTGGCTTCCCCTCACAAGAGAAGGGGTGATTGCCCCTTCTCCTGTGAGGAGGAAGCCAGGGAAGTCAGCTGCCAGCCTCGCCATGCCAGCTCTGAAGGAGCCAATGGAGGATGCCGGTGGGCAGGGCCAGCTGTCAAACAGGGAAAGCATGCACTCTTCCTGTTTGACAGCTGGGTATGCGCCAGCAATGAGGCTTTTCCCCTGCTGCTGCGGAAGCATTTGCTTCCAAAATGGTTTCAGGGGGAAAGCCAGATGTAAGACCTACTTTTTCAGGTCTTACATCTGGGTAGGATTTTGACAGCAAAACCAGTTTAAGAAACCAGTTTTCTGTGTCGACGTGCAGACGTGGCATCCTCAAAGAGACCCTAATTCAATTCCCTTTGTGGAAGCCACATCTTAATCCCTCCCCGCACAGGCTCTGAATCCATTTTTAGAGCCTGTGCGGAAAGGCCCTAACATTAGAATGAATAGATTTGAATCGGATATTTTGACATCCGGATTTTAAACATTCAAATCTAGTCGAATATTTTGACATTCAATTCAACTTGAATTCAAATGCAAAAAACCCCCCAAAAAAACATATATATTTGTGCACACCCCTACATGGAAGTATGCAAGGGAAGGTCATTGCAGACCCATCTCCACATCTCCTTCCTGTTTGCACCCATTTTGGCCTACAGTATCAAGTATGCTGACATTTGTCCAAGTCCCGGAAGCCTGCATCTCCAAATGGGGCAACTTTCATGCCCCTGTTCCAAAAGCAGGGCAGGATCAGGCCATTATAATGTGGATGGACACTGGTGTGTTTTATCTCACCTCATTCCATTTCTGGTCTGATTTACCCATTTCAGGCCAGAAACACCCCCCACCTCAATCTACATAACATTCAAAGGCCGTAAGAATTCAGCTGCATTTGGACATTTGAATTTGAATCAAATGTTAGCACATTTGAAGATTCACATTTGAATTTGAATCAAATGCTTTGATACATTCGTATGAAGCTTCCTATGGGATATGTATGGGATTGATATGCATTTGTATGGGATTCATACGGATTTGTAAGGGATTGAACATTTGTATCAAATATGAATCCTACCATTCAAAGTGGGATCTATTCAAATGAATACAAATATTCTTGCATTTGATTCAATACAAATCAAACACACACACAAAAATAATTGGGTACATCCGTAGAATATAGTATGGAAGAAACTCAGGTGTCCCTGCTAGAGTAGTGAAAAAATGTTTGTTGGCTCAGTTTGATTTGAACCAGAACATTCATTTCTTCAGTTTGAATCTGAACTTCTTTTCTTTGAACAGGTATGTTGTTCAGTTTGATTCAAATATCTTCAAACTCATATTGAACAGGGTGTGTTTGATAGGTTTGTTTGAACACCCCTTTGTTCAGTTCAAATTCAAACATTGTTTTTGAAAAGGTGGGGTGTTGGACCTTTCAGACATCCCCTGTTCAATTCAAATTGATTTAACCCATAATGGGTTTGGCACATCTCTATTCCTGACACATCTATGTGGCTTAATATAGGCTATAATATACCATCTGCTGTGGCAGACAAAGTTTCGTTGTTCTTATTTGTAGATGTTTGGGGGCTATTATGCCGTGTTCCAGATTTCTTCTTCTGAGAACCTAAGCTTTCAGATATAGCTGTGATTTCCATCTTCAGAAGTCTTTGATTTCCATCTTCAGAAGTCTTTGCTCTTTGCCAAGTCAAACGAGATCTTGTTTCTCTTCTTATAGATGTCTGCTGGTTGTTTGTCATGACTTCCTTTGTTTGAGTTGCTAATGAGTCATTGGTCTTTCCCTGGCTGCATCCTGTTGGTGTTGTTTCCCTGAGTGGAAGTGTTAATAGCAGATCATTGAGGCTAACTTGTTTACTGTGTATAGGTGTAATTCCTGGGAGATTGACTAGTGGCTTTTGTCTTTGCAGAACTCAGGTGTGAATCCCTGTTTTGCTTGTTTCCAGATGCTACTCAGAAACAGGGCTTGGTCCCTGTTGAAGTTGTGTGTGTTGTGTGTGTGTTGTATTTCAGTGGCCTCTCTGGTAGCCAGTTCCTGTAATTCTTTTACTTTGGCCATGGTTTCTGTTTGTTTGAATAAGATCTAAGTTTTGTTATTGTTTTCCACTCATTTCTGGGGTGCTTGCTAATTTATAAAAGCAAATCAGCTTGGTTTAAATTTGCAATCAATTAAAATTAAGGATAGGTTCTTGAAATGAAGGGGGCAGGCTGGCTTGAGTTAGAAATTAATGAAGATTAAGGTATGTTCCTAAAATGAAAAGTGACCAGTTAATGTGAAAGCAAAGGCCACAGTGAGATGAAATTTTGTCTGTTTTAAAGGCAAGTGAATGCATCCATTCATTTTCTTAGCAGAATTTAATTAAATGCTGAAGATCATTGAAATGCTATGGACTTAGTGTTTTGCTGTAAAGGATAGAATTGTGATTTAAGGTAATCTTGATTGATGATGAAGTTTAGATCACTAACCCTTAGAGCTTTTAAGCACTGTTTTTTGGAAGACCTTCTATGCTCAACTCACCAACAAACTTATTAGTATACTGGACTGGACATGTGAGATAATGCACATGAAACTGCCTCTTTGGTCTTATTATCTGGGCATGCACATTCTTAAAAATCCAAGGCTGCCCCCAGATTTCACTATTTTGCTGTCTTTTGTGATTTTGAAATTACTCATTTTCATAATGTAAATAAATAAATGTAAATAAGTAAATAATGGTTTGCACAGTTTGTTTTTCCATCATCTCCCTTGAGTTCAATGGAGTAAAGAAACTTCTGGTGGTGGATTTCAGTAAATGCAGGGTAGAAAAAATGATGGACACTCATCCTAGCTATGTTCCTTCACTCCCTTTCAGCTTGTGGCTCAGGTTGCAGGGTACATGGAGAAGGGGTGAAGATGCAAGACTCATTTGTAGGGATGTGCACAAATGTTCTAAACATTCAAAATTCAATCGAACTCGATCAAATGTGGACATTTAAATTCAAATAGAATGTCTACACAGAAGAGCTTAAACATTCAAATGATTTTCAAATGGTCTCAAACATTCGTTCAAATGATTCGAAACATTTGAATGTACAGATACGTATGTACAGATACAAATGTCCAGATATGAATATACACATACATATCTGTATGCATCTCATACGTATCTGTACACATTTGCATACGAAATGTATACAGATAGGTATGATACATAGGAATGTTGCTGACACTTGTATCTTCAGATTCGAATCTAGCATTTGAACGAGTAGATTCGATTGTATTCAATTTGAATCGGATTTTCTTGCATTCGGATGCTAAACATTTGAATCGAATTCAAATTCCAAAAGAAATTCACACACATCCCTACTTTGTGGCTTTACCTTCTTTCACTCCGAAGGCGGGTTGAATGTGGATTAAACCTAGGTGTAGCTGGGCCCTGAGAAAGAGGGAGGGAGGAAGATATTGAGAGAGAGAATCTGTCTCCCTATTGTCTTAGATCATTAAAAGACTTTTGGTTGCCTGCAAGAAATAAATTCTACTGCCACATTCACAGAACAGCAAAGAACTTACAATTATTCATGGCTTTGCTTTGTAGAAGGATGCAACATACTTTGCTCTCGCTGGCATTAAACTGAGTCAGCTCGCTTCCAAATTATTGCCGTGGCCTGGATTTATTCTCCCTTAGCCTCAGTTGTAACTTCAAGTAGCACCAGATCCTTATATAAAATTTAATGTTGTGAGTGTGATTTTTTTAAAAAGAAAAGAAGAGAAGAAGACTATACATTCCCAAAATGCATTATGTACAGAATCCCTATTGTTGTGGCTGGTAGTTCTGAAAGATTGTGGATGGCAGTTCATTAATTCAGGTCAGGTTACTTGGGATGTTTGGCTTTTCTTGTCTCTTAAACGCCTACCTGTTACTATTTTTTGTCTGCCAGAGAGTTCCCTGCCAGAGGTTGTCTGTACAGTGCGCCCTTACAACGCCAAACTCAATAAATCATAATCCACCTTCTCTGCTTGGAGCTAGAGTTAGTTAGCAGGGGCTGGGTGGACTCTGGGACAGCTTCGGAACTGCAGGAACAAATTAATTCTTCAGAGATGTGCTGAGACCTTTCCGTCTGCAAGGGCTAAATTTAAGCGGCGTCAGAAATAAAATAATTCTCCGCCTCGCTCTTGAACGTCTCGCTGGGAATCCCAAGCCCCCAGTGAAGGATTCTCTGGAAACACAAGTGCTGAAGATAGATAGGGAGACCATTCATCTTCGTTTGGTTTATTTATACTTGCAAACCACCCGTCACCAGATGATCTCAGAGTGAATAATAACAGCAAGGTTTTGTTTTGTTTTCAAAGCCTGCACCGTTTCATAGATATTAAAAACACAAACAACAGCAGAAGAAGCAATTAAAAGAGTGAAAAAGCAAACCACTATTGCAGCAGATGAACATCTTATTAATTAACTCCTTAGTTACATATTGTGCATATCACAAACACGCCAGGAAACAAGCAGCTACAAAGGAGGGGGAGTTGGCTTGGCCCTTTCTGCACTTAACATTAATCCTGATCAGATGTGAAGTCCTCTTCTCATTGGTCACACATTAATGCTGATCTGTGAGGCACCACCCCCTGCTGGTCTGCTCCATGTGCAAAGGATAGAGCTGTGATCTCAAGTGGAGAGGCCCTAATCAGAGATCATCAGTAGCCTGTTTAAATGAGTCCACCAGCAGACCTTCAGGCCCTGGTCCAAACAGACCTTCCATGGTCAGAACTATGTCAGGGGACTCATTTCAGTGGGACATCAAGACACACTGCTGAAATGAGTCCTCCTGGTTCTTGGAGTGCTTAGAGGCCCGTTCCAAAGCTAGTGTGAACTTCAGGGCTGAGAATGGTTTTGGTTGTCTCGTGGCATGGTTGAAACCATGGGCCTGGCAAGTTCAGGGACACTGGTTCATGTCATGTGCTTTTCAGAGCAGAGGAGTCCTTTATTTTGAAAAGGATGGTGCCATTTTCTCCTCAAGAAGGCCTTCACTTTCTCCATCTCTTCCTTAATGGTGCTGCTAACTTGACTTGGGAGACCATTCAGACAGAGACTTGCAAAACGCCCCTTGGATGTCCATCCTTCCTTTCCAAGTATCATAGGAGCTCTAATCCAAGTAAAGAATGTTCAAGTCCCAGTGGCATTATATCAACCAGAAAAAAAGGGCAACCATAAAGAGATCCTTCTTTATCTTTCTGACACTACTTGCTTGCTTGCAGCACTACTTGCTGAAGAAACCACTGAGGAAACCTGGTTCTCATTAGGTTGTTTCCTCTGTTCTTAAGGAAGGATTTTTTTATAAACGATTGCTCTGTTAAGTTCTGGCAGCCTTGAGTTGGTATTATAATAAAATGTTGGCTGAGTGGAGGATAATTGTGGTGATAGTACCAGTAATAGGGAGAGGGAGAAGAAAGAGGAGGAGGAACATGTTAAACTTCCATATCTAGACAAGTGTAGCATCTACTGGAGACAGGCAGAGAGCCTTTAAGGCCATTTGCTGGGATCTGAGAGCACACAAAGGTTTTTCCCTTGTCTTCTGCTTGAGATGCCCATATTAACTGGTGGACCACTGTGTGAGATAGGATACTGGACTAGATGGGCTGTGGCCTGATTCAGCAGGGCTCTTCTTGTGTTCTTATGTACTTCCTCCATTTGTTTTTCGTGACCACACATCCTCTAATTAAAAGTCCTGGGAGTTCTGCTTTCCTCTCCTTTGTCAATTCCAAGAAACCTTTTTTTCTATTGCTCCCTTGCCTTCTCCACTGCCAGTTTCTTATAGGGGTGTATGAGAATGATTTTTTGACATGCAATTCAATTTGATTTTATTTAAATTCAAATTTTTAAAAACTTTGATTTGAATTAAGCATATTCAAATCTATTTGTCTGAATTTTTTATTTGAATTTGTATTTAAGAACATCAACAAGATGTGTAGATGCCCATACATCCGTACGTGTGAGTATGCATCCCATAGTTATCCCATACACAACTTGTTTTGATCCCATATGGATCCGTATAAATGCATATGGATGTGGGAAAGGTGAGGATATTCAAGTACGCATCACGTACTAACACATACGCATATGAATCTTTGAATAATTTGAACGAATAGTCCCGAAATTCAAAATTTGATTCTAATGTTTAAATTCAAATTTCTGGAGATTCTATTTGAATTTGAATGTCAACATTTGCTACTCTTTTAGCTCCATAAATATCAGTTGGATTGCAGGGCTGGTGCTGATATCATGGCACTTCTAATTCAGTATGGAGCTGCAAAGCATGTCCCTATAGCAGATACTCACGAACACAAACTGGATAAAGATGTCCAGGGTCACAGCTGTATCCTCCCCTCCTTCAATAGATATTTCCCACTGCAACCTTTTTCAATTTGCGGTGTAGGGAAAGAGTCAGACTTAATCAGTGAACACTCATCTTCTCCTGCATGAATGCCACCAAGTGAGCTGATAGCCAGGATTAGTAACTTTCAAGTGGATTCTTCCACCCCCTGAGCCTCATCCAGCGTAAATGCACACGTCCTGTGAGCCTGCTGCTGAGCTCCAGATGTTGTGACAAAAGCGTTGCTTCAGAAGCAGCAGCAGCAGCAGCCAAAAAGGGCAAATTGCCAACTTTCCTGCTCTCCCTCCCTTCCCCTTTGGCTCTCATGCCTCCCCTCCTGCCCTCCTCAAGGGTGCCAGCGACCAGAGGACACGGCAAACCTCGCTTCCCCCTCCTTTCTGCATATCTATGCAGCTCCTTTGCTTTCTTTTGGCATGGAGCTAGCTCTCTTCTGTACAATTATGCTTCAGGCTGCTTACAGCTAAATGCAGTAACTGTTGATTTCCTTAATAATCATGGTGGGTGAGGTATAAAAATATCTTACCGTGCAACAATGGCAATGCCAACTTGGAAAGAAGATGGGCACACAGGGTCCTGGGGATAGTGGCAGTGGAAATGCACGTTCCACACTTTTGCAATAGAGTCAGAAGATTGACTTGAACAGTCAGGGTATAGGAGGGAAGGGGGAACCATAGCTGTATTGAGACGTCACATATTTATTCTGCTATTTTTTGATACTCCACAATAAAGCCCTCCTGGGAATCCTTTATTCTGGAATATCCATGTTTTATTCCAAAATATCCAAAAAATAGCAGATTATGACGTAAGTGAGGTCCAGATGCAGCCAGAGCATGCCCTGGGCATTAGGGGGAAAAAATTCTACCCAATAGAGGGTTATTCACATCTTCCACCTCCAACACTTCATCAAAATACTGAGTTCCCTACCATGTAAGCAGAAGCTATCTTACAGTGACATCAGAAAATAAAAATAAAAATTTGTCTATGAGGAAAGAAAGAAAGAAAGAAAGAAAGAAAGAAAGAAAGAAAGAAAGAAAGAAAGAAAGAAAGAAAGAAAGAAAGAAAGAAAGGGGCAGGTTCAAGGAGTGGGTACCACTTCCAGGTTGGAGAGACAGCCATGATACCTCTCAAAGCCATTTGCAGGGAGTTAAGAGTAGCTGGACAGTTTTTGCCTTCGCTTTCTGCCTGAGATGCCCAGAAGCAATTGATGGGCCACCGTGTGAGACAGGATGCTGGACTATATGGTCTGTGGCCCAATCCAACAGGGCTCCTCTTAGGTCCTTATGTAATTAGGGGGTGGTTTCTCTGCAGTTTTGCCTCTCAAGCTATGGAATAGCATCCCTGTAGGCAATATTATTCTTTAGGTGCAACCTGTCATTTGGTATGTATTGTCCTGCTCTGACCTGACCTGGCCTGAGACCCCCAGGCTAAGGGTGAGATAGAAATGCAGGCAAATTATGATAGGATTTTATGCTTGATTTAGAAATGTAGTTCTTGTGAGGATATTCAGGGTTAGCCTTTTTTTTTTTTAATTTCTTCTGTTTCTTCCAATTTTCTTTCCCGTCTCAGGACCATAAATAAACTGATCCCCCCCTTTTTTTTCATCCAATGTTGCTGCCTTTCAGGAAGGAATTGAAAGCAATTCTGTTTACCCAGAGGTTGAGTTTTTTTTAATGATGCTGAGTCATGTGGGATAGGTTCTTAGTCTATTTTCATTCTTGGTTACTATTAGCTTCTTTTTGTTTTCAACCATGTTTTTCATTTGCATTTTCAGTCGGTTAAAAATAAGAGACTGGGTAAACTTTTGCCCAAAATCTAGTAGGTGTACTTGTTCTTTTCTTTTATACTCGGAAAACTATACTTTAGCAGAGAGCACGCTGAAGAACAATCTTGCAGCGTAGATCTTGTTGATTTGTTCCCACATATCTTTACTTATCTATAATTCGTGAGTCATGTAACTTATTTGCATCAGATATACATGTCTAGAAATGCTGGAGTCCATCTTTCTACTTGAAGAAAATGTGAGAAAGAGAGAGCAAGCATGTGATATACAAACTGTTACAGCAGAGTAGGTAGTATCAGACAAATAGCCGTGTTAAGTCTAATTCAAAAAGTCCAGCAAGGTAGTTAGTAGCACTTGGAGACTAACAGGAGAAGGGTTGGTGGCATGAGCATTCATAGACACATTTACTTCTTCAGATGCTTGGGCCCCCTAGCATCTGAAGAAGTAGACATGGCCATTGGGCCCCCTAGCATCTGAAGTAGTAGATGTGCCCATTGGCCCCCCTAGCATCTGAAGAAGTAGACATGGCCATTGGGCCCCCTAGCATCTGAAGAAGTAAACATGGCCATTGGGCCCCCTAGCATCTGAAGAAGTAGACATGGCCATTGGGCCCCCTAGCATCTGAAGAAGTAGACATGGCCATTGGGCCCCCTAGCATCTGAAGTAGTAGATGCTCCCATTGGCCCCCCTAGCATCTGAAGAAGTAGACATGGCCATTGGGCCCCCTAGCATCTGAAGAAGTAGACATGGCCATTGGGCACCCCTAGCATCTGAAGAAGTAGACATGGCCATTGGGCCCCCTAGCATCTGAAGTAGACATGGCCATTGGGCCCCCTAGCATCTGAAGTAGTAGATGCTCCCATTGGCCCCCCTAGCATCTGAAGAAGTAGACATGGCCATTGGGCCCCCTAGCATCTGAAGAAGTAGACATGGCCATTGGGCCCCCTAGCATCTGAAGTAGTAGATGCGCCCATTGGCCCCCCTAGCATCTGAAGAAGTAGACATGGCCATTGGCCTCCCTAGCATTTGAAGAAGTAGATGCGCCCATTGGGCTCCCTAGCATCTGAAGGAGTAGATGTACTCATAGGGCCCCCTAGCATCTGAAGAAGTAGACATGCTGATTAGTCCCCTAGCATCCAAAGAAGTAGGCATGGCCATTAAGTCCCTTAGCATCTGAAGAAGTAGACGTGTCTACGAAAGCTCATGCCACCAACCCTTCTCCCGTTAGTCTCCAAGTGCTACTAACTACCTTGCTTGGATGTTTGTAGCAGAGTTAATCAATCAGCAGTTTCCATAACGCAATTCTAATATACACACAGAAATTAACCCCTTTTACATTGAAGTTATGTACGCTTGCAACAATATACCAACAGTACTTGAGGAACTTAAATCAGTCAGATTTTATTGCATCTTATATTTAGGAAAGAAGTGAAAAGGAGGAGGGAGGGTGGGAGGAAAGAAAGAAAGAAAGAAAGATTGGTGGAAAGAAAGAATTAAAGTAGGAAAGAAGTAAGGAAGAAGGAGGAAGCAGGGTAGGAAAAAGGGAGGGAGGAAAGAAGGGGGAAGGGAGGGAGAGAAAAACATTTC
The DNA here is from genome assembly GCA_023333525.1 of Aspidoscelis tigris stejnegeri. Classification (NCBI taxonomy): domain Eukaryota; kingdom Metazoa; phylum Chordata; class Lepidosauria; order Squamata; family Teiidae; genus Aspidoscelis; species Aspidoscelis tigris. The sequence goes on along the minus strand of JALMGA010000012.1, from coordinate 21,175,599 downwards.
ACTTTCAAAACATGCTAAGCATTAGAAGTCTATAAGGGATGTGCATAAATGTGTTTTTTTGACATTCTATTTGAACCAAACTGAATACCTAAAATCAGATTTGATTCGAATCTTTTAAATTCAAATTTAACAAGATTTGATTCGTATTTACCAAATTCAAATCTATTCATTCCAATTTTTTATTTGGATCTGCACATACGAATGTTGACAACATTTGTAGATGCCTGTACGCATCTTCCCCACATCCATACACATCTGTATGCAACCCATAGTTATCCCGTACGCAACCTGTTTTCATCCTGTACGGATCCGTACAAATACGTACAGATGCGGGAAAGATGCGGATCTTCAAGTATGCATTGTATATGAACCTGGACACATACGAATGTCCAGATTATTTGAACAAATAGATCTGAAGTTTGAAATTTGAAATTCAATTTGAATGTTTACTACATTGGAATTCTGGGACATTTTATTTGAGTTCGAATGTCAAAATTCAGCACATTCTATCGGATTTTGAATGCCTACACATATTTTTTCACATTCCTACTACATAAATTTGCTTTTTCCTTCAGCCTTGGAGAAACATCCAGAATGGACCCAAAATTTCTAGAAATGAGTTCAACACATCTGGAAGGACATAAAAATTTCACAGCACCTTTACACTGACATTTTGAATACAGACACAGCCAGGTTTCTTAGATGACAATATCTCAGAATCCCTCAATAAGCTACTATCCCTGTGGATCATTTACACTGCAGAGAGAGAGAAAGAGAGAAAGAGACAGACAGAGAGAGGGAATTCAAAGCCTCTAAAATACTTGAATGGCCCGATGAAGCAGGTTGTTCAGTTTCACTGCTGCACATTTTCAAGAAAGATAACCGCCCAATGCGGCTTTAAACTATACATTACCTTAAAGAACATGTTACGTTTCCTGAGCTCTGATCACTCAAAAGGCAATTTTCTTCTTCAAAGGAAGACCTTGCCTGAGCTAACCATTAGAAGACTCTTCAAAGACAAGTATTAGACGGGCTGGTGGTATTCCAAAGAGCCAGAAGCTCACAGAAAAGGACCAGGAGCAAATATGCTATTGAACATCTGTACTTGCAAAAGTTGTATCTCTATGAGAAGTGCGCCAAACCGGTGCACTTAGCAAATGTTTGCAGCAAACTAAACCAACCTGTAATTTGAAAACCTGCTTCAAGGTGTGTTCTAAGGAACCCAGCAAACTCTAGGGTTTTTTTAGGTTTTTTTATTGTACTATCTTACATATTTTACATATTGTATTACCAAATGTAATACAAAACACAAATTTTAAAATTTCGCTCCCCCCAAGTGAAATAAAATTAATACAATTTAATTTAATTCAACCCAGACTCATAAGACATTTCTTAACATCATCTATCAGTTTGTTATTTCTGTCTTGTCTTGGGGTGTATAAATATAGCCTTTCCCGAGCCGTTTCAGCAGAAATTCTTATATTCACACCCATACATTTCAATCTCTTTTGTCTATATACATCGTATCTAAACTGATCAACAATATAATAGTACCACGTTTCAAAATTACATTTATCTGCTAATTTCCATGATAAGCTATAGTTGCCAGTGTCGCCCTAAGCAATTGACTCAGCATATATCTTTTATTTTCTTGTATGTTTTGTTCTCTATAAATCTGTAACAATGCTGTTTCTGGGTACATATTAATATTCAATTCTATTATATCATTAATCTCTTTAAAGATTCTATTCCAAAAAGGAATAATCTTAGGGCACATCTACCACATATGGTGGAATGTGCCCTTCATACCACATCCCTTCCAGCAATTAGACAACAAATTATTAATTATATAAGCTAGTCTTATACCACCTTGTTACTAGTTTCATGAGTAGTTCTCTTACTCTCAAGAGCTTTACTCTTGCTATTTCACCAACTTACTTTTTGTTTCTTCTATTGTCCCATCTGTACTAAGTTGCCAAGACCCAGTGGTGCTCTCAAGTATACTTCCTCCATTGTCAGTTATTATTTTATAATCAGTTTGGTCTAGTGGTTAGGGTACCAGACTCCTATCTGGGAATACTGGTCTGATTCTTCCCTCCCCCACAAAGCCAGCTGGGTGACCTTAGTTTAGTCACAGCTCTCTTCTGAGCTCTCACAGCCGCATCTACCTTACAGGATATCTGTTGTGGGGAGAAGAATAGAAGGTTTGTCAGCCACTTTGAGTCCCGTTACATGGGTGAGAAAAGCTGTGTAGAAAAGCCAACTCTTCTTCTACTACTGCTTATCACTACAAGTATTTCCTGGGAAGGTCCCAGACATTGTGTTCCCAATTTCAGCAGCATGATGTACCTGCCAATGAACAGAACGTCCACCTGAGGCTTCCAGGAGCGAGGAGATGAGCTTACCCAGCAGAAGGGCCTCTTGATGCAGCAGGGAATGTTCTTCGAGGGAGGGGTCCACTCCCTACCACCACGAATGGCCATGGAGACATGGGCCTGACATCTGCACACACTGAAATCTGGATTTACAATGAGGGGGAAAATCTGTACTCACTCCAGCTTGCAACGATCAGATGCAAAGGATTTTGGCATGTGGGTCCCTTCTGTTGTTCCATGGTTGGAAGGACAACTTGCCTTATAAATCTGAAAGGAAAAGTGACACTAATGAAATTCACTCTTCTCAGCAGCCTAGTATGATTTTACCCAAAGGGGATCTACCATTCCAGGCCATTTCTCTCCAAAGCAGAGTGTGTGTGCACGCTCACTACACCAATTCATTCCATTAGCTCTCATCTATATGTATGCAAAATTATTCAATTTGTGGACGGTCAGGTTCTTTTGCATTCCATTTACTTCTTCTCTTCACAGTCAAGCCATGTGTGGGATCACCCTAAATCGGCAGGTCCCCCTTCCCCTGGGGTTCCCTAAAATTTAAAACAGCACTATGCAATTGGTTTGTATGGCTGTACACAAAAACCACATCTACACATTCACTCGGCTGGCATGCAAAGTTAACCCAGCCAGGGTAAACTTTGATGCCTTTAATTGGGGGAAGGGGAGGAACAAAAAATCAATAAAACATGAAACAGCTGACTCCTTTTGAAAGCAAGAAATCTGCAACACAGAAGACACGAGCGATGAGATCAAGAGATGGACATGGACCTGAATGTTATGATTTGATTCGAATAAAATCAAACACACCTTGGTTCTGCTGGAATTCCCTTTTCTAGCAGGCAAGCTGCTTGAAATCTGAACTCAGACCTATTGGAGCAGCTTTAATCGTAGGGATGTCCACAATTTTTTTCCATGTTCGATTCAAATAGAACTGAATGCTAGGAAATTTGCATTCATTTGAACAGAGCCCCTTCTAATATGGTAGGATTCGAATTCGATATGAATCCAATTTGAATCCCTGCTGCCGGTCACACCTAGGAATTCCCTACAAGTCTGCTCTAAACGGGCCAAATTCGCTCTGAATCCGCTTTGAATCCACTTCAAATCCACACTGGATCTGCTGCAGATGTGGCTGGGCATCCATTTTCCCACCTCCCCAGGTTCACAATGTAACGAAGCTTCATACAAATGTGTAGAAACATTTGATTCGTATTTGAATGTCAATCTTCGAATGTACCAACATTCAATTCACATTTGTATGTCCAGATTCGGAAGAATTCTGATGAATTTCAAATGTGAAATATTTGTGCACCCTTAAAAATGCATGGGGAAAAAAAAAACCTTTAAAAGAGACAAAAAAATTCATAGTAGGACTTTTTGATACTCTCCCCACACTCTCCCACCTTGGCTGGTTTTAAGGGGACGCCTGGCCCATCTCCACACCGACTGGCCTCTGCACTTGACTATATAAACGGGATGCTCTAATAAAACTGAGAATGCACTTTGGGGGCCTTTCCACATTTGCCGCTAGAAAACAGGTCTATAAGATCCGTTTTCCGGCGAAACATTTTAAAAAAGAACCTGGCCCAAACGGGCAGATTCTTGGAAGGCCCGTGCATCCACACGCTCGCGGGGCAGCGGCGGGGCCGGATTGGAGAGGGTGCTGGTGCACCCAGCACCCATCCCAATCTGGCCTCCAGAGGCCCTGCCCAGCTGTCAAAGATGGAGAGCACATGCTCTCCGTTTGACAGATGGCCCTCCCCTCGGCCTCTGCCATTGGCTCCTTCGGAGCTCGCATGGTGAGGCAGGCAGCCGGCTTCCCCGGCTTCCCCTTCACCTGAGAAGGGACGATGGCCCCTTCTCTTGCAAGGGGAAAACCGCCGCCGCCACCCCCGCCCTGTCCGGCGTCACCCGTGCACAATCCGGTGCTTACCTGGTTGCGGCGCAGCGGTTTCTGGCATGGGGAAGCCCAGCTTCCACTGTGCATGCGTGCGCCGTGGCCGGCATTAGCCAGCTGCCCTCACGAGTCAAATTCAAACATTCCAACCCCTGCCCCTCGTTTGACATGAACTAGGTCCTATTCAAATCAGTTTGGCACCTCCCTAATAATACCCACTTACTTCCAGTTAGCATCTGGCTTTTTGCTGGGGACTTGGGAAGTAATGGGAGACAAACTTTGGAACTGCAGAGCTTGGCATTGATTGCAGCATTCTGTGTATGTTTTTGTTTTTGTTGTTGTTGTTGTTGTTGTTTCCCTTGGCAAGGTACGAAGGGCTGGCTTTGCTTTCTTTACCAGGGGCATGGACTACTCCTAGCTATTCTCCAGCTGGGATACTGCAGAGGGCAGGGCTTTATCCAGAGGTCTCTCAAATGAAAGGAAACAGGAAGCACCAATGGGGGGGGCGGGGTGGAGAGGGCAATGATATATGCTCCCCGTTTGAGCTACAAACTGTATTTTCAATTCTGAAAATGGTTGTGTTCTGGACAAGTACATTCCAGTTTGCCAGCAAGCAGGAGTGCAGAAGAATAGGATGCCAACCTGGGGAGTGGGGAGGTACACTAAAATAATGCAATAGAAGAAAGAAAGAAAGAAAGAAAGAAAGAAAAGGGCTGAACAAAGATCTTCTCTTTCAGGGGAGGGAGGGAAAGAAAGAAAGGAAGAAGGAAAGAAGGAAGAAGGAAGAAATGGACAGAACAAATGTCTCTTCTATTTCTATTTCTGTTTTTGAGAGCCCTGGCCAATCAGAAAACGGCAGACAGGCGCTGCCTCTGAGGAACTCTTACTGACTCACTGCAAGCAACAAATTCTTTTCCTCTTCCATCCCCAGTTCTTCCACTCATTTGCTGCAGCGATTGCAGAATTCTCTCAGCGCTTGGGGGGTGGGCAGGTGGGATAATTTCCTGAGATCTCTGCAACAGATTTCAACCCAAGACTGTGCTTCCCTAGAGGTCTGAGGGCCTTACTGGTCTCATCCAAAACCCTAGACCTTGGAGGCATTAGAATGGAGAAACATCAGGAACACCCCACTCTGCCAGACCCATGGCCCTTCTAGTCCAGCAGTTTGTTCTCCCCGTGGCCAGCCAGCTGCACAAGGAAAGCCACAGCAGGCCATGAGCACATAGCAGGTGGACGTTGTAGGTGGACTTTGAAGACAAACCATCTCCTACTGCCATCAGGAGGACTAATAGCCATTGAACACGAAACATAAGAAGTGTCCCACTGGATTGGGCCCGGGGGCTTATCTAATCTGGGAACCTGTTCCGACAGTGGTCAGCAGGCTACATACGAACACACAGCTTCCCTTGTTCTTGGCCTTCCTTCAGTTGGCCGTGGGAAGCAGAGCGACTCCCTGCTGCCATCAGGGCTAACATTTCTGAAACCATCCAAGCTGGTATCCCCAACATCACACCTCGTGGTAGCAAATTCCAAACCTTAACTATGTATTAATGACAGGAACGACAGCACTTTCACCTGTCTTGTTTCATCTAGTATTGGGGGAAAGGACAAAAAACTTCCTGTGTACTTTGTCTACACCAAACATGCCTCTATTGCAGTGGTTCTCAACCTGGGGGTCGGGACCCCTTTGGGGGTTGAATTACCCTTTCAGAGGGGTTGCGACGAGTCTCCCACTGCCCTTCCCTCCCACCTCCCAGCTGCTCCACCCCCGTGGTTGGGGGTCCCCACAACATGAGGAACTCCATTAAGGGGTCGCGGCATTAGGAAGGTTGAGGACTGCTGCTCTATTGTCTCTTCTCTTTCTCCTCTCTTTTCTAGATGATGAGGATGATGATGATATAGTTTGGTCTAGTGCTTAGGGAGCCACACTCTTATCTGGGAATACCAGGTTTCTTTCCACTCTCCTCCATGAAGCTAGCTGGGTGACCTTGGGCTAGTCACAGTTTTCTTCTGAGTTCTCACAGCCTCACAGGGTGTCTGTTGTGGGGAGGAGAATAGAAAGCTTTTAAATGGGTGAGAAAACAGGGTAGAAAAGCCAACTCTTCTTCTTCTTCTTCTTCTTCTACTACTACTACTACTACTACTACTACTACTACTACTCTGGTCCCATCCATCAGCTGGGAAATAAGGGTTACCAGCAGGGCCCAACCAACTTTTTCCTTCTTTCTGGTTTCTCTAATAGGTGCTTGCTTTTTTGCGCAAAAGATTTAGAGATGTTCGCAAATATTCAAAATATTTGTTATTTGTACAAATTCAGACATTTGTATACAAATTGAATGTACAGACATTCGTACTATATTTAAGTTTTTGTATGAATAATTCAGACATTTGTATGTGTACGGAAACATACACATCCCATACGTATCCGTACGCATCTTGTGTGTATCTGTACTTATCCATACAGATACGTATGGGATGAAAATGGGATGCCTACGGGATGCCTACAGATGCCTACGGATGTGCACAAGATGTATCAAATATTCAAACAAATAGATACTAATATATTCATATCTGTTCAAATATCCCTTTCATTTTTCTTTATTTGTATGAATGAGATTTTTTGAATATTTGATTTGCTATTAATTAAATGTCGAAAACTGCCTTCGTGCACACCCCTAAAAAGATTACAGCATTTGCAGCCAGGTGTTTTTGAGCGTATTCTCTGACCCTGGGTTGATGGACTTGCCAGTCCTGTCCAGAATTCTCAAAACTATTCTCAAGGTTGTAGCTTTGCTCCTTCTGATCAAACTTAACCCTTGCTGCCTTCTTCACAGTTGTTGGCTTCTGTCTTCCCCTGTACCGCTGCAATCCATTGTAACTTAGGGTCGTTGGACGAAAAAGCTGGAATGCAAATCTTCCAAAGGAAGAGATGATGCATATGTGGTGGGAAGACCTTACCAAAGAAGATATGAAGGCTGGTTTCAAAAAGCTCTTTAGGTGGAGATGGAGATCTGCAATAAGCTACTTAACATATAAAGGCCACCCTTTGGCAATGCATCTGTGCGTATGTGTGATGTCCAAGCCCTTGCATCTGGATTTTCTTTTTGGAAGAGGGAAATCAAGCATTGAAAGAGGAGGAGGAGGAGGAGTCACAGTGGACTTCCCAGGTTCAGGTCCCAGAAGCTCCCAGAAGGTCTGAGACAATCCCATCTTGATCTTCTTCTGCTTCAAGGCCAATCTGATGAGCTACATAATCAGAGTGCACCGACAAAATGACTCATCCATGCAATCCCACAGAACTCCTGCTTTGAATCTCTGGTTACCAGGAGTGCAGCACAAATGTAGGGAGACCCACAGGGCCTTCAACCTGATTTCCTTGGTGCTGAAGATGTTCTTTAGGTACCCTCAAAGCTGAACCAGCTGTCATGTGGCTTTCTCTTGGCAAAGACTCGGGTTGGATCCTTCAGCATCCTCCTCTAGGGAGATGCTGAAGCATTGAACCTGCAACCTTTTCCTTCCTGGGCAGCTGTTTCAACAAGGAGCCAGTTCCGTCTAAATGATGGGCAATCTGTTGAGCTCCAAAGCTTGTAGGACTACATCTCTTTCTGCCACTAGCCAAGACCTGGCTGGGAGGGAGGGGGTACCCATCGCGACACCTCAAATGAATCCATCTTCTCAAGGTATCCACCACGCAGCCCTGTTTTCTTTGGAGCTCCCCAAAAGCCCAGTCCCAAAAGCAGAAGAAGGAGAACGGGAGAGCAGAAGGAAGGAGAAGGTGACCAGCCCGGTGGCTGATCCAGCCAGGGTCCAAAGGTGACCCTGCCAAGGTGACCCAAGCTTCCACTGGGCGTGCGAGAGACTTCATCATCTCCTCTTTCTGCTCCGCCAACCTTACCGTCCTCCACCAGGCTTCCTCAGAAGGGGCGCCCAGTGCTGGAAAGCGACACGGGGGAGCCGGAGAGAGAAGCGCTCCCAGTCCTGGCGGCCGTCGGAACAGAAGTAAAGGAAATCGATGGAAGTGGGAAGAAGAAGAGGAGGAGGAGAAGGAGCTGCTGTCTGCGCAGGGGAGCGAAAAGAAAGGAGTGCAGAAGGAAGGAAGGAAGGAAGGAAGGAAGGACTGAGGGTCCCCTCCTCCCCGTGTTTCCCCAGCCTCCCCCCACACACACAGCCCCAGCCCCTCCGCTCGTGACGTCAGCGCCCTCTGGATCCAAGGCGAGCCTGCCAAGCGGCTGACCCTTCAAACGGCGCTGCGCTGTCGTCGGAGCGGCCAGCGGGAGAGCTCAGCGGCGGGCGAGCGGAGGGGCTCGCCCGGCGGGCACCCACGCCTTGTCTTCGCCGCTGCCTCGGCCGCCTCCGCCCGCCCGTCCGTCCGTCCGCCCGCCCGCTCAGAGGAAGAAGGGGGCGCTCCTGCTGGACGTCGGACCCCCGCGCTCCCCGTCGGAGCTCCGCCGCCGCGGCCAGGCAGACGATGCCGAAGCCCAGGCAGCGCGCACAGGCGACGGAGGGCACCTCCCGCTCCTTCGGGGTGAGTGAGGACCGGAGATCCTGGGCGCGCCCCCGCACCCCCCTCCCCGCACCCCCCCCGCACCTCGGAGCCCCCCGCACCCCCTCAGCAGCCTTCTCCGCAGTTCCCGACCAAAGCAGCAGCCGGAGGGGGTTGGCAGACGGGTGTGTGTGTCTTCTGCCGACCTAGCTGGGTTTTCTTGGGGGGGGGGGAAAGGCTGGTGTGTGTGTGTGTGTGTTGGTGCTTAAGAGTGGTAGGACCTTCCGCGGCTTCTTTCTACTCCCCCCCCCCCCCAGCGCCGCCTTGCCGTTCTCCCTCTTAACATAACGGAGCCCAAGGCAAGAAGGAAGGTCCCGGAGTCCCCTGGGCCGGAGTGGGGACAATCAGAGGGACCGTGTGGGATCCGACCAGGCAGGGACTTAAGGGGGGCCACGCGTCTGGCAGGAGGAGGGAACAAGGCTTTAGGTTCAGGTTCTCCCTGTGGATTTCTCCACCAGCACCACCACGGTTTCATTGCTCCTCCATAACTCCGGTTCCAGGTGGGGAACGAAATGCCGGCGGGGGGGGGGGGGGGCGAGGCGAGGCGAGGCGGCGGAGGAGTTGAGAAGGAGGCGGTGGCACAGAACTTAAAAGTTCCCAAGCGGCTGTTTCAAGAAGAATCGCCCCCTCCAGGTTGTTGGGTTTTTTAAGGTTGGGGGGGGGGGCTGGGGAAGAAAGATCCTAGTTGCTTTGATCTTTCTCCCCCCCCCCCACTTCTCCTTCTTCACTAACTGTCCCCAAACTCCCCGCAGCGCTGCAGAAAGTAGGGGGGGCACATGGAGAGCGGGGGGGGCGGAGAAGAAGGGGGCCCGGTGGGTGGGGAGCAGCGAGGTGAGGTCGGCGAGGGGTGGGATGGGGTGAGGTGGGGGAGCGGGAAGGGAGAGTTGGCTGACCCTCCCCTCTTTCAACGTGCGCGCCTACATGCACCAGAAGAGGCGGCTTCGCGCAGGGCGCAGGACTTGGAAGCCTATTGGGAACAGGAGAGAGAGAGGAGGCTTTGTAAGGCGTGGAATGGGCAAAGGTTCTGTCTGTGCGTGTGCGTGTGCGTGTGCGTGTGTGTGTCTGTGCGTGCATGCCTTTGCAGAGCGTCCATTCCGTTATCCTCACAAGGAGGGATGGGAGCATTGGGAAAGTGGAAGGAAGGAAGGAAGGAAGGAAGGAAGGAAGGAAGGAAGGAGGGCAGCTGTGAGTAGTTGGGAAGAGGTATTTTCCTCTCTGCTTCCTTCCTCCACCCCCAGGTGACAAGTAGCCCATCAAGGTGTGTCTTGCAGCTCTTGGTTAGATAACAATAATAGGATATGGAGAAGAATGTGACTTGTGACTGGCACAAAAGGGGGGCATGGTGGGTTTGACTATAGGGTTCCCATGGCGGGGATCCAGATGAATGGCGAGGGAAGGAGGGATTGAGAAAGTGCCAGGAATGGAGGGCTGCCTGGTCAGAAAACTGTTGCAGTCATGACAGCAGCTGCAAGAGGAAAGAGGGCAGCAGCCTGAGAATCAAGTAGGACTGGAACTGTGAGCCACTCAGGGCTGCTTCCCACGCCTCTGCCTTCCTTTTTCCTAGGAGTTCAGGGCTGGTGGGCAGAGGTGGCAGCCGGGATGTGAGCTAGCGGGAAACAGAAGGGAGAAAAGGCAGAGCAGCTGGAAGGGCCACGAAGTTGAGAGACGAGCAGGATGCAGGAGATTGCGGGAGCGGGGGGGGGGGGGAGATGGCAGAAGGAGAAGATCAGTCCTGAAAAGGGGGAGGGAGACACAAGGAAAGGAGAGACAGAGTGAAGGGGTTTATTTGCCAGGCGAGCAGAGAGAAAGGACTTGTTCCAGCTCAGCAGCTTAGATCTTCTCCAGTTTGGTGTCCTCCAGTAACAGGGGTTCTTCTTTCCCCCCCCCCCCTCCCTCCTTGCCTCCCTCAAGGATTGACTACCACAGGTCCTGAATCTGGGCTCAACTGAGCATAAAGATGCTGAACGGCGTCTGGCTGCTCAGCGTCTTCACAGTGGCCGGGATCTCGCCGTCCGAGAGCCGCAAACCTGCCAAAGACATTTGCAGCAAGAGCCGCTGCCCTTGTGAGGAGAAGGAGAATGTTCTGAATATTAATTGTGAAAACAAAGGGTTTACGACCGTCAGCCTTCTTCTGCCCCCGCCGTCCAAGATCTACCAACTCTTTCTCAATGGCAACGCCTTCACCCGCCTCTATCCCAATGAGTTTGTCAACTATTCCAATGCTGTGACCTTACACCTAGGCAACAACGACATGCAGGAGATCCGAACCGGGGCCTTCGTTGGCCTTCGTACCCTCAAGAGGTTGCACCTCAACAACAACAAGCTGGAGATCCTGCGAGAGGACACTTTTCTGGGCTTGGAGAGTCTGGAGTACCTCCAGGCCGACTATAACTACATCAGTGCTATCGAGGCTGGGTCCTTCAGCAAGCTCAACAAGCTGAAGGTGTTGATCCTCAACGACAACCTTCTCCTGTCACTGCCGAGCAACGTGTTCCGTTTCGTTTTGCTCACCCACCTGGATCTCCGGGGCAACCGACTGAAGATGATGCCTTTTGCAGGGGTCCTGGAACACATTGGAGGCATCATGGAGATTCAGCTGGAGGAGAATCCCTGGAATTGTACCTGTGACCTCCTGCCTCTCAAAGCTTGGCTGGATACCATCACTGTCTTTGTTGGGGAGATTGTTTGCGAGACCCCTTTCAGGTTGCATGGCAAAGATGTCACCCAACTCACGCGCCAAGATCTCTGCCCAAGAAAAAGCTCACCGGATTCTAACCAGAGGGAGAAACATCCCACCCACTCGGAGACGCACATCCAGAGATTCTCTCCGACCGCTAACTCTGCCGTTGGTGCCACCAGGGCCCCCAAAGCCAGTCGCCCACCCAAAACAAGGAACCGCCCAACTCCTCGGGTCACGGTGTCTAAGGACAGGCAGATCTTTGGGCCTATCATGGTTTACCAAACGAAGTCCCCCGTGCCGCTCACATGCCCATTGGGCTGTGCCTGCACCTCCCAGAGTTCAGACAATGGGCTGAATGTCAACTGCCAAGAGAAGAAGATTGTCAACATCTCTGATCTCCATCCGAGACCAAGCAGCCCAAAGAAACTCTATCTCACCAGTAACTACTTGCAAATTGTGTACAAAAGAGATTTCTTGGAATATAGCTCCCTGGATTTGTTGCATCTCGGAAACAACAGGATCGCTGTGATCCAGGAAGGTGCCTTTTCTAACCTCACCAGTTTACGGAGACTTTATTTGAATGGCAATTATCTTGAGGTCTTGTACCCTTCCATGTTTGAAGGGCTGCACAGTTTGCAGTACCTCTATTTAGAATATAATGTGATTAAGGATATCCTGCCCCACACCTTTGATGCCCTGGGGAACCTTCACCTGCTGTTTCTGAACAACAACCTGCTGAGATCCTTGCCTGACAATGTGTTTGGGGGCACGACCCTGACAAGGCTGAACCTGAGGAACAACCATTTCTCATACCTGCCCGTACAAGGGGTCCTAGACCAACTTTCAGCCCTGATTCAGATAGATCTCCAAGAAAATCCATGGGATTGTACATGTGACATCTTGGGTCTGAGGAACTGGATAGAGCAGGTTACAGAGCAAAACAGCCAGCGGTCGGGGGCACCTGTGGTTATCAATGAAGTCATCTGTGATTCTCCAGCCAAGCATGCTGGAGAACATCTGAAGGCCTTGAGCAAGGAGACCATCTGCCCGGAGAACCCCAGCCTCTTAGACTCCTCCTTCTTGTCCCCAAACCTGAACACAGACACCCCACAGGCCTTCAGTGCCTTCCCCAGCTCCTATCCGGAAATCCGTACCGAAGTCCCCCTTTCTGTCTTAATTTTGGGCCTGCTGGTAGTGTTTATTTTGTCTGTCTGTTTTGGGGCAGGCCTGTTTGTTTTTGTCCTCAAGCGCCGCAAGGGAGTGCCAAGCTTGCCCAGCAGCGCCAACAACCTCGACGTCAGCTCTTTTCAGTTGCAGTATGGGTGCTACAACAGCGAGGCGCATGACAAAGCTGAAGGGCACGTGTACAATTATATCCCACCTCCAGTCGGCCAGATGTGCCAGAACCCCATTTACATGCAGAAGGAAGGGGACCCTGTAGCTTACTATAGGAATCTCCACGAGTATAGCTATAGTAACCTGGAACCTAAAAAGGACGAGTCTGCCAGCCTGGCATTTACAATCACTGCAGCGGAAATGCTGGAGAAACAGTCCTTTTCGCGGGAGCCCGAACTACTGTATCAAAACATAGTGGAGAGGGTCAAGGAGCTGCCTAGTGGAAGCCTTGTCCACTATAACTTTTGCACGCTTCCCAAGAGGCAATTTACTCCATCCTTTGAATCGCGGAGGCAAAACCAGGACCGGTTAAACAAAACAGTTTTGTACGGGACTCCGCGGAAATATTTTTCAGAACAATCCAAACCTGACCTTCCTTTACTGCAAGGGAAACTACAGACTGAACCAGACTACCTCGAAGTTCTGGAAAAACAAACTGCCATTAGTCAACTGTGAAGGGGTCGGGGAGCTTGGGGAAAGATAGGGCTCTGGAATTCATTTATTGGGGAACAACTATTCTCCTTTGACTCCTCTCCCTCTCCCTCTCCCTTCTTCTCCTTCCTCCTCTTCTTCCTCTTTGAAAAAGGAAGTAAAAAAAAGAGAGAGAGAAACTTAATTATTCTGAGCATGAGAGACCAATAGGTTTTGGTCTCATCTTCAAGAGTTCCCCGATTTGAAATTAAAGAAGAAATAATCCTTATACAATACCAGGGCTATGATGGGTGCTTTTTGCTAGATTCTCTTTATTTCTTGAATTCCTTTCCTTAACTAAGCCCTTTTAGGACTATTTGTATAAGGGTTTTTGCCAAAATCTATTTATGGGAAAACTGGGCTGAAGAGGTATTAGTCTGGAAAAAGGATTTATTATCTTTCCTTTTTCTCTTTCCCGAGTCCCTTAAATACCCTTTGCACAGGAGAGGTTATGCAAAGGATATTTAACGACGTTAAATCGTCTGCCCTGCTTCCCTGTTGAGCAGATTTTACTCATACCCTTCTTTTTTGTAAATAATATTGTCAGTCTGGCTTTTTCAATTACCAAGTGCAACCACTGGGCGTCACTTTCATTTTTTATTTTTTATTAAAGTGCCTTTGCACTTTAAGTACGTTATTACTTAATTGTTGCGCTTAGCTTTGATAAATCTGAATATATTTTAAATGTATTGTATTTTTGACATTTTTTAAAAAAAATGTAAACTGGATCCTTTACATCTGCTGCATTCAATCAAAAGAGGCTCTTGTTTAACCGACAGCAAAAATCAGCCCAACTTTAAGAAAAAGTAGTTCCAAGACTTGTTAATAGACTGAATTGCAAATACCATAAGCTTCACCCATTCCCTTCCTCCGTCCTCTCCCTCCCTCCCTTTTTTCTGCCCATATTTTGAACAAAAGGTTGACATCTGATAAGTCTTTAGCAGTGGATTTGGGAAATCCAATCACTTTTGCTTACGGAGAAAAGAAAATGGGAAACTTTAACTTGAACTACAACTGGATGGATCAATGAAGGCTTCATTTTCAGTACGTTACATCTCTTAACACCATTGTAATGTTCAGTGTTTTTTTTTTTTTCTTGGCTATTGGCCTAATTCAGAGAACATTACTCTCTACCTGTAATATATTTTTTCTGCATTAAAATTAGATATTTTTATACACTTAATGCCCAGAGTTTGCATTTCTAACGCTAGGGAATAGAAGGGCAGGTGCGGAAACATTTTGTTTTGTTTGCTTGGTTATAACATGTAGGACTCTTGAGTAGGAATTTCCATATATAGCCTAAACACAGGAAGTGTTCAACTAATGTTAGCATCACAGGGAAGCAAGTTTGCAAGGTGCTTTTGAAATGAAGATTAGAACCTGTATGTTTTCTCAGAGGTCTTGCAAAAACTGTTTGGATTTAGGGCAACACTGTACTGGCCAGTATAGTGCATCAGCATGTATGCTAGGAGACTCCCTTCTGCATGGTGGTGCATGTGGTGGTCTAAAGCAGTGGTTCTCAACCTTCCTAATGCCGTGACCCTTTAATACAGCTCCTCATGTTGTGGTGACCAACAACCTAACCATAACCATAACCCCCAATCATAAAATTATTTTCGTTGCTACTTCATAACGATCCCTATGAAAGAGTAGATTGATCCCCAAAGGGTCGCGACCCACAGGGTGAGAACCACTGGTCTAAAGGAACCCCTGCCCCCTTTGCCCCAGCCCTGGGGGTGTGGTCTCCATTATACCCCACCAGCATGCAGAAAGGAAGTTCCTACTACACTTGCTGCTCCAGAATATCAGCCAGTGTGGAATCACCCATAGTTTCATTTGCATTTGGCCAAAACTATATGAGAAACAACATAGACCTCCACTAAAATAATAATACTAAAAATATAAATATAATAATAATATCTGGGACAAAATTAAGAGCTGTATGAGTTTGCATTTCTGTAGACCTGCAGAGACACAACTGAGTTTCAGAAGGCCACTGGCAAGGAAACCTATATGTTTCCCCATCTATAGCATGCAGTGTGATGCCATCCCTGTTGGCCCTGTTGCTCACCTCACTTGGTGCATTGAATGTGCTTCCTGCTTTCTTTGTCACTGTTTGCTTCTCTGGGAGGTCACCGAGTCCTCTTTCTAAACCAGACTATAGGACCTTCCACACATGGCCTAAAAACGGAATCAGAGCTAAATGTGGGAAGGATTAAGACGTGATTTCTGCAAAGGGAATGGAATTAAGGTCCCTTTGAGGAAATCCGACCCAGATGTAAGACCTGAAACCGTTTCGGAAGAGAACACTTCCAAAGTGGCAGGGAAAGAGCCGGATTGCCGGCGCATACCCAGCTGTCAAACAGGGAGAGTGCATTCTCCCTGTTTGGCAGCTGGCCCTACCCACAGGCCTTTGCCATTGGCAAGACTGGCAGCCAGGTTCCCCGGCTTCCCCCTCGCAAGAGTAGGGAGGATCACCCCTTCTCTTGCCAGGCAGAGCTGCCGCCACCACCACCCCAGCGGGAGTCCTGTGCTCGTACCCGCTGCCTTACTTGGTCGCCACCGGGCTGATTCTGGGAGCAGCAGGGCCCGCATCCATTGAGCATGCATGCGCCACAGCCTCAATTTCCCAGGCACCCCCCGGTGGCAACCAGGTAAGGCCGTGGCCACGAGTGCAGGACACCCAGTGGGGTGGGATGGCGGCAGCTTCCCCTGGCAAGAGCAGGGGCGATCATCCCTTCTCTTGTGAGGGGGAAGCCAGGCAAGCTGGCTGCCGGACTAGGTGTCTGTTGTGGGGAGAAGAGCAGAAAGTTTTGTCACTGCTTTGAGTCCCCTTAAGGTTGAAAAAAGCAGAGTAGAAAAGCCAACTCCTCTTCTTGTTCCTCCCTCCCTCCCTCCCTCCCTCCATTAATTAGTTAATTAAATTCCAGTCTTTCCCAATGACACCTGCTCCCCTGTCTCTGGCAGA
The DNA here is from genome assembly GCA_023333525.1 of Aspidoscelis tigris stejnegeri. Taxonomy (NCBI): domain Eukaryota; kingdom Metazoa; phylum Chordata; class Lepidosauria; order Squamata; family Teiidae; genus Aspidoscelis; species Aspidoscelis tigris. The sequence continues at coordinate 21,159,252 of JALMGA010000012.1, read as the reverse complement.
GTGTCCTAGGGACAAATATGTTTTGCCTCTCCTTCTTTGGATGAGATGCGAAGTCTGCAGCTGTAGAAAGAAATCCTTGAAGTGACACCCCCCCTGCCCCAATAACAAATGTCTTTAGCTCTGTTCTAGACAGAAAGAAAAGGAAATCTAAAAAACTGACAGAGGTTCTCTTCCTGGGGCCACCTCTGTCAGCTGTTGCAGGTATGGAGGCATAACAGAGGGCCTTCTCTGTGGTGACCCCACCTCCAAGTGGTGAGATGACATCTTCTCTGAGATGTGTCTAGTTCCACCACTACATACAAACATGTGTGGGGGGGGGAGTAGCTCAGTTTTTCCTTTTTATTAGTCCCTTTCCTCTGCAGAATCTGCAGATTCACCCAGCAAATCCACAGAAATAATACACTTCCTGTTTATAGCTCCCTGCTTCTTCCGGATCACTTCTTTGATGCCCATAAGGAAGAAAAGTATGGGTACCCAAGTACTTATAGAATGGTAGAGTTGGAGGGGACCTCCTGGGTCATCGAGTCCAACCCCCTGCTCAAGGCAGGATCTCCTAAACCATCTCAGACAGATGGCTGTCCAGTCTCTGCTTGAAGACCTCCATCGAAGGGGAACCAACCACCTCCCGTGGCAGCCTGTTCCACTGGTTGATCACTCTTACTGTTAGAAATTTTTTCCTAACATCTAAACTAAATCTTTTCCCCTGCAGTTTCACCCCATTGTTTCTAGTCCTTCCTTGAGAGGCTGGAAGGACAGGCAGGATGCCTTTGAAGGCCATTTGAAGGGAGTCAAAAGCAGGTGAGGCTTTTCCCCTTGTCTTCTGCTTGAGATGCCCAGAAGCAACTGGTGGCCCACTGTGTGAGAGAGGATGCCAGACTAGATGGGCTGTGGCCTAACCCAGAAGGGTTACTCTTAATTCATGGAGGACAGGTATATCAATGGCTACTAGAATGGATGCCTGCCCGCCAGAGGGACAAGCAAGATACCTATAAAGGCCATTTGCAGGTAGTCAAGAGCAGCTGAAGGTTTTGCCTTTGTCTTCTGCTTGAGATGCCCAGAAGCAATTGGTGGGCCATTGTACAAGATGGGATGCTGGACTAGATAGGCTGTGGGCTGATCCAGCAGGGCTGCTCTTATGTACTTATATCCTAAAGATAGCATATGAGGTAAAACAATGTTTGGGATTAAACAGCTATTTTCTCCATGGCTTTGTGAAATCGACTGTCTGCCTTGCTCCACCCTGGGAGAGATGCCGGTCACTTGGCATCACCAAGTCTTGAGGAAGCAACAGAGCTTCCTGTGTTCCTGTATCTTTTCTCCTTTTATGTTTCCTAAGATTTTGGAAGTTTCAGATCCTCTGAGTTAGCCTCTGCTCCTCTGTTAATTTTATCTATTAGGTTGCAATTTAACAACCAATTAATTTGTAAAGTCTTACTAGATTAGGTGTGCAGGTACATTTAGGACTGTTCTGTTAAAATTACCCCAAAATTTAATCTTCATATTTGGAGGGAGGGAGGGAGGGAGGGAGGAAGGAAGGAAGGAAGGGAGGGAGGGAGGGAGGGAGGGAGGGAGGGAGGGAGGGAGGAAGGAAGGAAGGAAGGAAGGAAGATCTGCTATGCATCTCTTCATTTTAGTTCCTCCTTTAGGGAAGACCCCCTATTTGAAAAACCCTGTAGTAGCAAGCAAAATCTGTGTTCCGCCTTACCCCCGTTTATCTCTTGTTTCCTTTCTCCCTTCCTTTCATCTTTCCTTTTGCTGTCCTAAATGTCTATTTCGTTCCTCAGAACACAGAACTTGATTAACTGGCAAAACCCCTCGATAGATCACCATTAACCTACAAATGGTTTTCCTCCCTTGTAGATGCAAACACGATTATGGAAGATCCCCTTTCCAACAAATTGCTCTTATTTACAACAAAACCAGTTTTGTTTTGGCCTATTGTAAATCCTTATGCAACAGGAATGCTGCTCAGAATATAAAGTAGGGCGAGCTTTTCAGTTCCTTATTAAAGCAATTGATGGCCTCTGAAAGGAGCACACTGTTTTCTTTTCATAAATGGGTTACCGGACATAATAATCCTTTTATTATCAGGCGGGTACAGAACTGGACCCAGTTGGATGGAATTTTCAAGCTTTCGCTGTTACTGATGATATCTTATCTACTAATGGTGGAACAATCCAAAACTACGCTTTTTTTGTGTGCTTTTTTGTTATGATCGCTGGCCGTCAAAGTTGTTTTAATGGGCCCAGTGCCAACAGGAAACAGCCTGGGGATCTGGCACAAAACACGGTCCTTGTTAGAGGGTGTTATTTAGCTGGCCTGTTCTCATGACTTGTATGGCATCTACAGAAACCTCTTTGAATGTGAAGATGCTCTATGTTTAGCATACCTAACTACCCCAACACTCACAGAAACACACTTCCTGATGCCCATAAGATATATAGATCCCGATGCCTGCCTGCCTGCCTGTATCCATTTCTCTCTCTGTCAAAAATACCTACCTACCTACCTACCTACCTACCTACCTACCTACCTACCTACATCTATCTATCTATCTATCTATCTATCTATCTATCTATCTATCTATCTATCTATCTATCTCAAAAAATATCTGTCCCTGAGAGAGTCACTTGTCTGAAAACCTTTGAAAGCATCTTGTCATTTGTTTAAATAGCTTAGTAGTTTTATTTTTTGGTGGTGAAGAATAGAACAACAGGTCAAGGGCTTTTCTTTAAAGGCATGTCGTGAATCAAGCTATGTCTCCATGTCAAGTGTGTGGTGGGTCTGAGTGTGGGTGCCCCATTGTGAGCCAGTTTGGTCTTGTGGTTACAGGGCTGGACTTTTATCTAGTAGTCTCCCAGTTTGATACTACACTCCTCCAGGAAGCCAGCTGGATGGGCTTGGGCTAGTCACAGCTCTCTTTCTCACGAGCTCTCACAGCCCTACCTACCTCACAGAGCATCTGTGGTGAGGAGAAGGACAGAAGGTTTGTCAGCCAAAAAATGTTCATCACCTTTGCCATTCATATGAATGGCAAAGGTTTCAAATTTCACATTTGAATTGAATATTGGCTGTATTCAAAGACCTTTGCATGTGAAGTGAAAGCTTTTGTGGCTTCGTTCAAAGCTTTGGAGCAAATTTGCGTAGGATTCATGCCAGTTCCACATTGGATTTGCATCAGATTCATATCGGATTCAGAGGGTGACTGGTGGTGGCAGGGATTCAAAGCGAATTCAAAGCCTAGCAGATCTGAAGTTGCTCCATTTTCACAAATGTGAATTTTTGTCCCATTGAACAGGAAGAGAATTTATGCGTATCCTTGTTGACAGTCACTTTTGATTCCCCTTAAGGGTGAGAAATTCAGGGTATAAAAGACAATTCTTTTTCTTCTCCTTCAAAAATGACTTGTCACCTACATTGAAAATTGCCTCCATTTTTTTTCATTTCAGTGCAAGGAATTTCCCAAAAACGTGGGGATTAGGGATGTGCATGGATATTCAAGTGCATTCAAAAATTGATTGAATGTGCCAAATTTTGACATTTGAATGTGAATTGAATGTCCCTAAATTCAAATTTAAAGATTTGATTCAAATTTTGAATTTCGGATCTATTTGTTCAAATTATTCAGACATTTATATGTGAACGGGTTCGTACACAATGCGCACCTTTCCTGCATCCGTACGCATTTGTACGGATCCGTATGGGATGAAAATGGGTTGCATATGGCATAAGTACAGGATGCATACAGACATGTATGGATGTGTACAGACCCGGGGAAGATGTGTACGTTGACATTTATTCGAGTGCAAATTCAAATAAAAAATTTGAATGAATAGATCGAATTCGATCCAATCGAATTTTATTAAATTTCATTAAATTTCATTTGTGCAAACCCCTTGTGGAGACTGAGCAGCTCTTCTGAGGTGTGGAAAATCATGCCCTAAATCTGGGGATATCTCAGCCTTTGGGCTTGTGGCTTGGGTGACACATTTCTCACCTGGCAAAGGGGGAATGGGGTGGCTCCAAGCCTTTGATGAGGCACCCAATAAACAGAACACAGATGTGAGGAATCCATAATGCAAGTCTGGTGGTCCTAGGTAGGGATGTGCCCAAATGTTCTGAACATTCGAAATTCAATAGAATTTGATCGAATGGACATTTAAATTCAAATAGAATGTCTTCACATCCAAATTTAAACATTCAAATGAATTTTGAATGTTCCAAAACATTTGTTTGAATCGTTTGAATCATTCAAATCATTCAAATGATACAGATACGTATGTATTATTTACGTATCTGTATAAATATCATACGTAGCTGTATGCATTTGCACTTATAATACAGAATAAAACCAGGATGCATACAGGATAAAACAGGATCCGTATGAAATGCGTACAGATTTGTGTAACTTACGAATGTTGTCGAAATTTGTATCTTTAAATACGAATGTTGTTAACATTCATATCTTCACATTCAAATCTAACACTCAAAGCAATAGTTTCGAATGTATTGAATTCTAATTGTTTTTTGTTGCATTTGGATTCTAAACATTTGATTCAAGTCAAATTTGCTGAAGGCCAGGGCAAAGAGGTGCGTCTTCTCTGCCTTCCTAAATGTGTACAGTGAAGATGGTGGAAGCACCTCAAGGGTGAGCCTGGGAAAATTTAAGTCCCGGTGGTAGCTCTACTCTTGCCATCAAACGTTATCCTAACTTTTCACAAAGCGACGGAGATGGCAAGGATAGCAGAACTGATCAACATGTGGAGCAGAAAGCAAAGACAGACGGAGGCATAGGATGGATGGAGAAATCAAAACCTCCCTCTGTCCATATTTTGGCATCATTTGCTGCAACGTCTGTCGCAATCCAAGTTTGCGTCCAAGGTCTGCCCATTCTGTTCTGAACTTCTGTATGCACATCTTATGTAAGAGCTTGCATTGTTATTTATTTTATGCTAAATGGTTTTTTCAGTGAAGCCTTTTACTACCCCAGACCTGGAAATAGATGATTAAACTCAGAGATGAACTTCTAAGTTTTGGAACGCCAGATAATCTATTTTGAAAAGGCAAAGGTTTTCTTTCTTTCTTTCTTTTCTGCAAATCCTAGACAAGGTAACTTCTAGTGACCAGTAGCCAACCATGGGTCTAAGCAGCTATCTCTGTAAAGTACCGCAAAGCAGGCTTTGATCTGACGTGAAAATGCTTATGTCTGCAATGGATCAAAACGAGTCTTGCTGTGTTTTATGGATATCAAAGGCAGATGGCAAATCAGCATTCATTTCCTCCTGTGGGCCTTGAGTAGTGGCTGCTGATGCCTTTAATCTACAAATCACTTGGAGCTGCGGCTGCAGTATTGAAAGTGGAGGGGGGGAATCCCTCCGTGCAGAAGTAACATAAGCAAAAGCAAAAAAAAAGAAAAATCTCAGGAGGGAGGCATGCATTCTTAGACAAGTGTTCAAGGCATGGCTGAGTTCTTAATCAATAAGTCATTACATAAAATAAAATACCTCCCTTTGTGTCCAAGCTGGCTGTTTCATCAAAGATCTCTCTAGGCATTCAGTACGCAAGATGATCTATCACTGTCAGACTATGGGCAGCTTTTGCCCGGACAGCCCGGAGGCACAGGGCGAGTGGGGACAGGGCTGCTGATGGTGCCATCCCACAGCAGGGTTCTCCTGAGGTCTGTAGCAGGGCTGTGCACAAATGCAATTTTTGACATTCGATTGGATCCCAATCGAATATCCGAATGTCCAAATTCATACGAATAGAGAAAAAATGAAATCATTAAAATTCAAACCAATTCAAATACATTTGTATCTATTTGTAAGGATATTCGATACAAATTTGATGATACGAGTGTCAACAACATTTGTATGTATCGGTACGCGTCTGTACGCGTACCGTTTTTATCCCATACACATCCCATTTTTATCCCGTACGTATCTGTACAGATGCCTACGGATACGAATAAGAGGCATACAGATACGTATGTAGTACGTACCTTTCTGTACACACACCGATGTCCAAATTATTCAAATGAATGATTCAAAATATTCATATTCATTCAAGTATTAAAAAATGAATGTCTGGACTTTCGATCTGAATTCGAATGTCCAAATTCGGCTGAATTCAATCAAATTCGAATGTTAAAACTTTCTGTCCTGCCCAGGAGAGGGCCTTCTCAGTGATGGCCCCTAGGCTATGGAATAGTCTCCCCCTTGAGGTGCATCCATCACCTTCATTGTACACGTTTAGGAAGGCAGTGAATATGCACCTCTTTGCCCTGGCCTTTGGCTAAATGGGGACACACTTTTCTCTCCACTGGCAGATGCTGTTATTGTTTTAAATGATGTTCATTTTAGATGTTGTTACCCGCCCAGAGACCTCTGGGTATAGGGCGGGATATAAATGTAAATAAATAAATAATATTTCAAATATTCTTGCACATCCCTAGTTTGTAGCTTCACAGGGGAAGGCCCATATGATGGAGGGTAGGAGTCAAGGGCCCTTTCTGCACTTAGAAACTGTGAGCCAGTCTGGTCTTGTGGTTAGAGCATGGGACTCTTATATGCCTGTCTCCTGGTTCGATTCCGCACTCCAACACTGATGTAATGAATGACCTGGATGTGAAAATAGAGAATTGCTTGCTTTACTAGGCTACACAGTTACTTATATCCCTTTCCACAGGGTACATTATTATTGGTAAAACTGGATAGATCATTGGTTAGAAAGGAAACATTCAGATGCCAGCTGAGCTAGCGTATGATGTCCTCGTGAACCATTTGCGTAAGTGATGCTCTTGGACATAGTATGCGTCTAGCTTAAGAGAGATAAGAGGGGTCGGTATGCTCTAGGAAACTTCCTTCTGCTGAGGTTTGCCATCCGAGCAGGGAAGTGTTCCTACACTACACAAAGCTATCAGTCCTGGGATAATCACCTGCCTCACAGGTTGACTGGGGAGAACAGAAGGTTGGTCAGCTGCTTTTGAGTCTTCTTAAGAGTGAGAAAAGCAGGGTATAAAAGTCAACTCTTAATTTTCTTACCTTAGATCCAGGTTAAGGGGCAACAACATCCTCTTTGGACAACATCCTCTTAGGGGCCTCAGCAGTCCTCATCTTAATACAGGTCTGAGGGCTCACTCATTGCAGGTATGTTCCAACCATCCTGGATGCAGTCTAATCCCTATCAGGGAGACCCCAATTTGAATTACCAGTAGATCTCAACGCCCATGGCTACCAGTGGACCAGTGTAGCTGAGTGTGCAGCATTCAAGGGACTCATTTTAGCAGTGCAATAAGGCATGCTGCTGGGATGGGTGCCTTATTGGCTTCAATGCTAGCCTTTCAGAGTGTTCAGGGTACATACCCAAAGCTCGGGACTAGGTTGGCAATGCTCTTCCAGACCACACCTTTGCATGATGTGAACCAGCAGACCTGGCTGGTCTGGAGCCACTGATTTGAACCATACAGAGGTGAGTACATAAAGTCCTATGGCCAAAGAGAGGAAAAACAGGATTGGGGGCTACCAGCAAGTTGTCAAATCAAATGTCCAAGGCAGCAAAGCTTACTTGCTCCAGAGGCAGTCCAATGGAGTAGAGGTGTGCACAGATATTCGAAGGTATTTGAAATTTGATCAAATTCATCCAAATTTCAATATTCGAACTTGACTTAAATGTTCATAAATTCAAATTTAAAGATCTGAATGAATTTTGAACTTCGGATCTATTTGTTCACATCATCCAGGCATTTGTATGTGTTCAGGTTTGTACACTGCGTACTTACAGATACACATTTTTCCCGCATCCATACACATTTGTATAGATCTGTACGGGACAAAGATGGGTTGTATACAGGCTAACTATAGGATGTATACGGACATGTATGGATGCATATGGGATGCATAATGATGCGTACGGGCACATACGAATGTTGTCGACATTCGTAAGGGCAAATTCAAATAGAAAATTTGAACAAATCGATTTGAATTTGCTGAATTTGAACTTTGTTAAATTTGAATTTTAAAGATTTGAATCAAATTTAATTTTTGGATATTTGATTCAAGTCGAATTGAATCCCAAAAATTGCTCTCGTGCAAACCCCTACAATGGAGGCAATACCCTATGCTATACAGCTATTAAATAAATAAAGATCCAGATCTCAATTCCAGGTGGAACCCTTCTAGATCTGAAGCCAAGGAAGTTTGGTCTAGTGGTCAAGGAGCTGGACTCTTATCTGGGAGCACCAGGTTTGATTCTGGCCTTCCCCATGAAGCCAGCTGGGTGACCTTGGGCTAGTCACAGCTCTCTTCTGAGCTCTCACAGGCCCACCCACCTCACAGGGTGTTCTGTTGTGAGCAGAAGAACAGAAGCTTTGCCAGCTACTTTGAGTCTCCTTAAATGGGTGAGAAAAGCACAGTAGGAAGGCCAACTACTTTGCTCCTCCTTCTCCTTCTCCTTCTCCTGCTCCTCCTGCTCCTCCTTCTGAGAGCCAAGGTCAAGAGGGAACCACAGGTCAAAGGTCAAGGAGCTTACCGAGGCAACAAGCATAGCCAGAGCAACTGAGCTTGATAGAACTGATGGCAGCCAGAAGACAAACTTCTAACAATATGACATTTGGAAAGGACCATGAGGATGTTCATGGCCAGACCCTTTCCCTGGGGTCTCCCCAAGTTTCAAGAGCTTCTACCAGCCTCATGTGTGTTTAGTTCAGATTAGTGCAGATTGAAAGAAGCCAGATGTAGCATTTCTCTTGGCAGGATGTAAAGTTTTAACATACAGGTTCAAATCCCTTCAGAAGATCCCATTCACTAACATGGAAGTGTCTCCATTCTGACTAGTGATGGCTGGGGTTCATTGTGGCTGATGGGGCAAAGACCATAGAGACCAAAATAAAGCAGAATAAAGGGCCATGATCAATATAAGAAAGGGTAGGATTAACACTCCAAGGCTGCAGTTATATGCAAAGCCACAGGAAAACTGTGCTCAAGGGATATAGGAGATGCATGCACATTAACTACCCTGAACAGAAACCTGTATGAAGGACAAAAGGAATGCAAACTCAAATATGATCTGCTCAGTATGATGGGACACTGCCCATTTTGCACCTCCAGAACATCCAACCCAATTGGGCCTGATTTTTGTGTCCGAACAACCCCTGCAGGGCTAATGTGAGTAAGTTATGTATCATCTACCCACTTTTTGTGCCCTATGTCTACTAGGTGTCATGCTACCATCTTCGCATAAAGCATTTGTTTTGGGAAAACACGATCCAGGGACAACCAGAGCTGTGAGCATCCAGCTACTGTGTGGATGTGTGCATAGGAAACTAAGGGCTACTCTAGGATTACATAATGGTATCAGCAGCAGCTGGAGAACTTGGACACACATCTGGAAGGACTAAATTTGCTGGCTCCATTTGTAACCAATAGTTCACCAAGGAATCTCCCATTGAGCTGACTAGAGATGATGTGCGCAAACACAAAATCTGTGATTCAGTTCAGTTCGGTTCAGTCCAAACCAAACCAAACCAAACCAAACCAAACCAAACCAAACCAAACCAAACCACACAGGGCACTCAGTTTGAATTTGAACCAGGTTGAATAGCTATAGTTTGGACTTAAAATGGATTAAATCCTGTTCATTTCTTTAAAAAAATAATAATATATGTGGAAAGAAAAGGGACCATTGATGCATTTCTTTCGAACCAGAGTGGTTGTGGTCATTCAAACTCGTTTGAACCCAATGAAATCATTTGGTTTGATTGGAAACAGGCTGAACCCAACACAGTTCAGCATGATCACTAGAACTGACTTGAAATGGGCTTGATTACAGAAAAAAAATAAGTGTGGTGGTCCTCAACAGTAGGAGTGTGCACAAATGCAATTTTTAAGATTCGAATCAAATAGAATATCTGAAAAATTGATTTGATTCGACTCTTTAAAATTTGAATTTACTCAAATTCAGTTCCAATTAAGCAAACTCAAATCTATTCATTTAAATTTTCTTTTTGAATTTGCACTTACGAATGTCGAAAACATTTGTATGTGTCCATATGCATCGTTACGTATTTGTATGTGTCCGTACCCATCTGTACACATCTGTATGCATCCCATAATTATCCCATATGCAACTCGTTTTTGTCCCATACGGATCCATACGGATGCAGGAAAGATATATATCTGCAAGTACGCATCATGTATGAACCCATTCACATATGAATGCCTGGATAATTCAAATGAATAGATCTGAAATTTGAAATTCATTCAAATCTTTAAATTCAAATGTATGGACACTTGATTAGAATTTGAATGTCAAAATTTGGACGAATTCAATCAAATTTTGAATACCTTCAAATATTTTTGCACACCACTACTCACCAGTACATACTGGTGCGTTCAGTGCTCTCCAAACTGGCCACTCCTACATAGAATCTAGCATGTGTATATATGCTGAGAGTCAACTCTACATTAAGAGAAAACTGAGAGCTGCATACCATCTCTATTGAGAGAGCAGGCCTAGCAGGCTTTTCTTTTTGATGTCTTTATCACTTATTTAGGAACTAACAAATAAACAGAGCTGAAGGACTGGATCTAGCTTTAGGAGCTTGAATAGGAACAGAGCTGAGTACTTTTGGAGTCTGAATAGAAATAGTGCTGAGTTCTTGGGACAAACAAACTCCGGTGACACAAATGAAAACTTCCTTTTAAGAATATTGGACTCTCTTCAGAATACAAATGCTGGATTTTCAAACTCATCATGAGTGAAATGAGATAGTAAAAATGTTAATGGACCTTTTTTTCTTCTTCTTTTGATAATCACTGATACAGTTTGTGATTTTTTAAATTACCACTGCAGCATGCGGCAAATGTCATCTAGCAATGTGGTTGGAATAGAAAGAAAGGGTCATTTGAGTTAAAGATTTATACAAGGAAACAAAATATATTTCAAAGGTCTTTTGAAGCTTAGTATGTTCTTTTTCCTGTTTTACTTTGAAGAATACAATTTAATTCGTTAGTTGTGAAACAAGTTCAGATTCTTTCCTGGATTGGTAATTGGCTAAAGGACAGTAAATGGGGGCGGGGGGTTCTACTAGCAGGAAGCATCCATTTAGAACCCATTAGGCACCCAATTGGTACCAATCTGCAAGACCTTTTCTCACACAAGACCCCATTAGGACCCCATCTGTTCACACTAACAGAAGGGAAATCCAGATCTTGTGGGCTCCCTGAATCCTTAAATCCAAACTTCCAGTGGACCCCTTTAAAGGTATCTTCAATCCAGTCTTCAGTCTTGAAGACCAGATCCAAGGGAACCCATTCACACTGCAATTGGGGTAGGGGGGTCCAGGGGTGGGCTTAGCGGCTGCCATTTGCAGCGGGACAGCTCCAGCTCTGGCACTGGCTCCACCCCTGTCTCGCCACTCTCATCTGCATAGCTGTGCATATCCTTTGTAGCTGCCTACGAAGTCAAGCACAGGCTGTGTAGTTGTGATGTAGCTGTCTACGTAGATGGATCTATCCGTGTAGCCACTAAATGGTCAGCCCTATGTATCCTATGGCATCTTCAAAGATGAAGCTACGGAGCGTGTGCTATACTTCGTAGCTGCTAGGTAACCTGCTTTGAAACTTCATCTCTCCACCATGCCCACTGCTGATGGAAGTGGGCCTTGAGTGATGTCCTCACTGGCCAATCATGCTGCACCATAAGCACGCCTTCTTCTTAGGGCAGAACAGATCTGCATGATGGGGGCTATGGCATTCACACTGCAATGCTATCTAGCACCCATTAGCATTGGGTGCTAGACTGTCTGTGGAGAACCATCAGGTTCCTGCAAAGATCCAAATCTTCAAGGGCAGGATTCGTTGAGGACCCCATTTCAAAGACTTGGATCTTCTAAGATCTGGATTAGGGGAGGTAAGTGGAAAAAAACCCAGAAAGTCGTAATAAATGGACAATACCAAATGAGGAATTCCAGAAAGTGGGGCCTCCCAAGGTTTAGTATTCTGACCTGTGCTTCTTAATTTATCCAAAAATGGTCTAGAAGTAGGAAGAAGCAGTGAGAAAGTTTGATGAAGACACCAAATGACTGAGGGTAGTGAAAAGTGAAAGAGATTGTGAATTGCTCCAAAACAACAGGGTGGAGAAGCAAATTCAGTGTGAGGCATAATTAAGAATACAAAATAAGTCAATGGCAGTTCATCTGTTGAGGACATGTTTGGAATGGTGTGTCTGTGGATGTGCATGAATATTCATAACTGTCATGCCACCACCTGTACTCTCCAGCACCTCAGAGAAGGTCCCACTCTTGCGAGTGCCTCAGGGGAGACGCGCCTCAGGGGCCAAACTTGGACACTGCTTCTGTCCTCCCAAATGGGGATATTTTGGACTCAGATGATACACAACACCCAGAGCTGAGTACTCTCTGGAGAGAATGACAACAGCTGTGCTGCTCAGCTTGCCTCCATGTGAAACAGCTGTGCCCTCGGGGGGGTGACTCTCTGAGTTCTGCTTAAGAAACGCCCAAGTCTGCACTCACCGCTGCAAAAACCAAAACCTCTCCTTGGCAACCCCAGCTCGTGTGAACCCTGATTCTTGACTCCTGGCTGACTTCCTGAACCTACAATGACTCTCTGGTACCCCAACGCCTGGCTTATTTTACTCTGGGTACTCTATATCCCCAAGAACTCTGGGGTAACTGACTTGATGGTGGGTGCATGTCTGTGCACGTATTTCACTGTTAACGCCTTCTCTGGACATAACATTCAAAATCCATACAGCTTTGTCCAAATTCGGACACTAAAATTTGAATTGAATGTTGGCACATTCAAAGATTGACATTTGAATTTGAATTGAATGTTTCGATACATTCATATGAAGCTTTGTTACGGATTCGTATGGGATTTGTATTTAACATTCGTATGGGATTAATATAGAATATTTGTATTGAATTCGAATCTTACCACGTTCAAAGGGCTTTATTCAAATGAATATGAATTTTCTTGCAATCGATTTGACATGAATCAAATACAAAAAAAAAAAAAAAAGATTCATGCACATCCCTAGTTGTGTGCCATGCTGGTCACCATACCTCAAAAAGGGTATTCAGTATGGTTCCTTCTCCCTCACCCACAAGAAACCAGCAGGTATGGAGAACATAAAACAAAAGAGCTGGAGCACTGAGTCAATCAATCTGATGAGTTACTGCAACTGATTTATGGAGGCAAACAATTCAAATGGCCTTCAGATGTCAGCCCTGGGATTGACTCCTCTCCCCAGAGTTCCAAAATCTGTGAACTAGGAACAGAACTCGTGGTGTGTGTTTTTTTACAAGTGGGGAGCTTAAAAGAAAAGAAAACACAATTCCATTGCTAAGTTTTGACTTTTCCTCTCCATTCATGGTTCTCATACCTCCCAATTGATCCTTGGCGTATATATTGGGGCAGGTGTGACTCTCTGCTCAGGGTATCAGTTAGATGTCCTCTTTCCATGGAGATAAATGGGGTAGCTTTGCCCTGGCGTTGATTCTTCTAATGATCCGGCTGCCTCTTGAGAAATGACACCAATATGTAATCTGCTACTTGACCTTGAGAACCAAAAATCTTTTGGTGGTGCCATTTGAAGAGATTAAGATTAATTACGGTTGTCTTTTCGTGAAATTGCCTTTAAAAGTGATTATGAAATGTTTCCCTTTCCCCCCATGCCTGAGGCACCTCACATTCCGGCCAGAGAAGAAAAATGAAATCAGATTTGGAGCTTTTTGATAACTAGCCTTGTTTTTTCACGTGCATTTCCCAAATGCTGTCTTTGCTTTTTTCTGGGTTTGCAGGCCATAGGGTATAATCATCACCAATAGCAACACAAACATTTATGTATGAGAGAGAGAGAAGGAGGGAGAGAGAGAAGGAGGAAAGGAAGAAGAGAGGGAGGGGGGAAGGAGGGAGAGAGAGAGAGGAAGAGAATGAGGGAAGGAGCAAGAGAAAGGGAGGAGGGAGAGAGAGAAGGAAGAAAGGAAGGAGGGAGGGAGGGAGAGGAGAAGGAGAAGGAGGGAGGGAGGGAAGGAGAGAGAGAAAGGAGGGAGGGAGAGAAGGAGGGAGGAGGAAAGGAAGGAGGGAGGGAAGGAGGGAGAGAGAAGGAGAGAAGGAGGGAAGGAGCAAGAGAAAGGGAAAGGGAGAGAAAGAAGAAAGGAAGGAGGGAGGGAGAGAAGGAGAGAAGGGAGGGAGGGAGGCTAGGCTTGCTTGCTAGAATACCATCACTTCTTACCTTAGATAACATTCTGGCTTCCAAAACAGATGTCAGACAAGCTGATGATGGTTAGGAACTGGAATTAAAACCAATTCCTCCAGGGAAAATGGTTCTGGAATAGGGATGTGGTCAAACAAAAATCACATGTCCAGTTTGCTGGCAAACTGAACACCTATTAGTTCGGCTTGATGACAAACCATTTAATCAAATGAAAGAGTTATTTGCATTTGATTCTGAACTTGTTTGAAAACAAAACAAAAATGCTATTTTGTCTTTGACAAAGGACATTTGCACGGACAAAGATACAGCAAACACAAACTGTTCAATCAAATACTTCAAGTCAGACAGGTGTGTTTCATTGGAAGTTTTGGAGATGCAAACCAGAGCATGTTCAGTTGGATGCAAACCTTTGCAAACATGAACTGTTCCATCAGATTTTCAAAAACAAACTGCAAGAGTAAGCAATCAGGTCTTTTTCTTTCTTTCTTTCTTTCTTTCTTAAGAAAGTGGTAATCACTACATCACCTACTTAAAAGATGTATGCCATAATCCAATTTCCTGCAGGTAGCTGGGAAATGTAGAAGAAGAGTTGGCTTTTCTACCCCACTTTTCTCACCCATTTAAGGGGACTCAAAGTGGGTGACAAGTCTTCTGTTCTTCTCCCCACAACAGACACCCTGTGAGGCAGGTGGGGCTGTGAGAGCTCAGAAGAGAGCTGTGACTAGCCCAAGGTCACCCAGCTGGTTTTGTGGAGGAGTGCATAACTGAATCAGGAGACCTCAGGTTAAGAGTCGGCATCCTAACCGCAAGAAGAAAGTGGAATAGAGGGACAGGTTCTTTGCTTTGCCTTGGATCAGCCCTGTCTTCTGTCTGACAGCTACCAAAGTATGTCCTTGCTGTTGATGGATTCATTTAGCACACTAAAGGCTTCGCTACATCCATGTAGAAAGCAAACAAGCCAGCGAACAGAGGCTCTGAGGTAATAAAGAAGGATCAACGAGAATATTGATCCAAATGGCTGCCCCCGTTCTGAAATCCATCTTTCTGGGCTAATTGGTGAAGAAAAATTAATAATTCACTTACTGGGAAATGGAATCTATTTATTGCGCATTCATGTCAAAAAGTACAAGAGAACGCTGAATCATACGTATTATTAGAGAAGTTGAAGAACAAGATTAGCAAGGAGAATAAAATCATTATGGTTTGTACAAATGCTCTCCTTCCCATGCACGCACACACACAATGGCTGTACTGTATTGTAGAGATGTGCATGAACGGGTTTTTTTTTTTTTACAATCTATTCAAATCAAATCAAATTCCCAAAAGTCCAATTCAATTTGAATCTTTTAAATTCAAAAGATTCAACAAGATTCAATCCGAATTTACCAAATTCAAATCTATTCATTCAAATTTTTGATTTGGATCTGTACATTTGGATCCCCACGTTTGTAGAAATCCATATGCATCCTTTAGCGTCTGTATGCATCCCATAGTTATCCCCTATGCAACCTGTTTTCATCCCATACGGATCCATACAAATGTGTATGGATGTGGGAAAATGGGGATCTTCAAGTACGCGTCATGTACAAACCCACACACATGCGACTGTCTGGATAATTTGAATGAATAGATAAAAAATTCGGAATTTAATTTGAATGTTTACATTTGAATTTCAGGTCATTCGATTTGAGTTCAAATGTCAAAATTCAGCACATTCTATTGGATTTCAAATACCTGCTAATTGTAGGGAATGTCTCACTGCAATACGGGGATGTGCTTGGATCCCCCCCCCCATTTGCTTCACTTTGAAGTCAATGGGGCAGAACTTCACATTCGTGCAAATGGACCACTTCAAATGTGCTACAATTTGAACTCACTTTGAATTTGCTTTCATGCCTCCAAATCTCTTCTGAACCTGCTCCAAATCCACTTTGAATGGAAGCACAAAAGAAGAAGAGTTGACTTTTCTACCCCACTTTTCTCACCCATTTAAGGGGACTCAAAAGCGGCTGACAAAGCTTTTCTATTCTCCCCACAACAGACACCCTGTGAGGTAGGAGGGGCTGTGAGAGCTCAGAAGAGAGCTGTGACTAACCCAAGGTCACCCAGCTGGCTTTGTGGAGGAAGAAGAAACTCTGCTTTTCTCACCCATTTAAGGGGACTCCAAGCAGCTGACAAAGCTTTTCTATCCTCCCCACAACAGACACCTTGTGAGGTAGTTGGGTCTGTGAGAGCACAGAAGAGAGCTGGCTTCATGGGGGAGAGCAGAATCGAACCCGGTATTCCCAGATAAGAGTCCGGCTCCCTAACCACTAGACCAAACTGGCTCACAGTTTGGCTCAAAGCTTTTGCTTTGTGTGCAATGGTCCATCTTTGAATATTACCAATACTCAATTTGAATGTGAAGTTTCAAACTTCAAAATTTGTACGAATTGCAAAGGTGACAAACATTTTTGGTCGATCTCTAATATTTATGTCTGTCAATTTTTTATCATTTTATGCAAGGTAATACAATTTCTGTCACTATCCAAAATTTGTAATCAAGTGTACTTTCTGAATAGGCATTTGATTATGTATGTATGTATGTATGTATGTATGTATGTATGTATGTATGTATGTGTGTATGTATGTATGTATGTATGTATGTATGTATGTATGTATGTATGTATGTATGTATGTATGTATGTATGTATGTATATCACACACTTCACCCAAAGGTATCAAGGCAGAACTTAGCAAGAAATGGAATAGGTAGGTACAATCTTCATTGATATATATCAGTCTGGTAATCTGGAGGTTACCAGTTATCCATGCTCTGGTAAACTCCGGATTGGACTATTGTAATGAGCTGTATGTGGGACTGGCCTTGAAGACAGTTCAGAAGCTTCAGCTAGTGCAGAATGCAACTGATAGACTGCTGACTGGGACAACTGGCTGGACGCACATCACGACAGTCTTAAAAGGGTTGCATTGGCTGCCAATTCGCTACTGAGCCAAATTCAAGGTGTTAACTTTAACTTACAAGGCCCTAAATAATTTGTGCCCCAAATATCTAAAGGAATGCCTTCTCCCATATCGACCTGCCTGTGCCTTAAGATCTGGAGGGGAGGCCCTTTTGGTTGTTCCACCACCTTCAGTAGTAAAAGGGGTGGGCAACCAGGAGAGGGCCTTCTCAGTGATGGCCCCCAGGCTATGGAATAGTCTCCCCCTTGAAGTATGCCAGGCCTTTCACTGTATATCTTTAAGAAGGCAGTGAAAATGCATCTCTTTGCCCAGGCCTTTGGTTAAATGGGAATATACTGTCTCTTCCCACTTTAAAGACACTATTAGGGTGCATCCCCATGCAATTTAAAGTCCACTAAAAATCCTCTTTTGTCGCTGAGCACCCCCATGCACAGCTTTTATCCAGGCTTCTACCACAACAAATTAGGGAAATGCGCAGCGAAAAAAGTGCCCTTTAAAGAAGACTACCAGCACACTTTCCAGGAAGACGCGGGTATTCAGAGCAACATTTTGCAAGGAGACGCTCCGTGGCAAAAGGGGCAGGGCTTCTCTCCGAGGCAGCAAGCTCTCTCTCTCTCTCTCTCTCTCTCTTTTTTGCCTCTCATCCACAGCCAGCATTCACGATATGAAAACAGTAGGCAGGCATTCCAATCACAAAGAGAAACAGCAAGATACATTGTAATGAACTGCTTATATCAAGTGAAAGTACTTTAGGCAAGATCGCTGGCTGGAGGAGGCGAACAGAGAACTTGTAAATTTTTCTTTTGGACTTGTGAATGAGCGCACGATCGCACGAGCACCCAATGAAACAGTGAGGGGCAGGGAGAAAAAGATGCGGGTAAGCAAAAGACGCTTCCTTGGGGATGGTCAGTGCATTTTAAATGCGCGTTTTGCTGAGCCCCATGGGGACACTTAATTCGGAATTGAATGTGCATTTGTTAGATCTGCTGCAGTAGAGGGACAATCGCAACAGGAAAAAGTACCATTTTCTGTGATGACACATATGTTTGCCTTACCCTGTCTTTTTTTCCATTTTTTTAAAATTTATTTTCATTAATACAATTCATACATAATTGTATACCATTACAATAATTTCAATAACTTTTCCACATGGCTTCCTCCGTTCTTCAGACTCTTCTTCTTCTAATCTTTTACATTTGGCTCCCTACATCTACTTGTTGCTTTTTCTCCTAGAGGCCAATGCCTTCCATCGGAATACCCAATCCCTGAAGAAACTGTATAAAAAGTCCCCAATCTTCTATAAACTTGTTCACTGTTTTGTCCTTTAATAAGTTTGTTAGTTTGCCCATTTCTGCCATCTCCATCAATTTGATTATCCATTCCTCTTCGGTAGGTAATTCTTCTTGCTTTCATTTTTGTGCATATAGCAGTGTGGCCGCTGTTACCATATACAATATCAATATCAGTGTCTTTGCTTCACTTAAACTTTCATCAACAATGCCCAATAAAAATAATTCTGGTTTAAGCTCAAGATTAATATTCAAAATTTGTCTCATCAGTCTTGGAAAGTCATATCTTCATTGTTCAGGACAAGATTTTCTAGCCCTGAGGGTGTCTCTTTCTTTAAGCCAGTTTGGGCAAAAGCCACATAAGCAAAGATAATGGGGGAGAATTTCATGCCAAATGGCCAATGAGTAGATAGCATCTATTAGGTATGTGCACTAATGTTTTTTATTATTATCATTATTAGAGGTGGTATTGAATCGAATGCAAGAAAATTCACATTCGCCCAAATTGATCCCCTGAATATATTGAAACAAATATATTGAAACATTTGATTTGAATTCAAATATCAGTCTTCAAAAGTGCCAACTTTCAATTCAAATTTGAATGTCCAAATTCGTACAAATTCGTACAAATTTTGAATGTTATAAATATTCATGCACATCCCTAGAACCTGTATTGAAGGTAGGTATACCTGATTTGGAGATAAATATAGACTGCAGTGTGGCAAAATAAGGTCTCAGCCACATATTTTGACAGCTGTTGGTACAGCAATTTTTTGCCAATCTGGGGGCAGAACACTTTTTCTTAAAGTGATGCCTGAATGGCAGGGCTGCTGTCTATGGTCCTGAAGGTCTTCTCCTTGAATCTGAAAAAGTCCTTTGTTCTTTCCAGAGTCCCAAATGTCTTCCATTTATAGACCATTTTGACCATTGCCTATCTTAGTAATGTGTGCTGTTATAAACAAGGGCTGTAGCCTTATGATGGAGGTTTTCCTTATGGATTTTCCATGATGCTCCTTGAATGATCAGCTTTGTCTTTTTCATTTTGTCCTTCTCATTTGTAAGTGTGTGAGAATAAGGGGCACTGGCTTTATACTGGTTAGTTGTCCATTAAAGCCTGAGATAATTAAAAATAAGCTACAAACTATTATGTCGCTAGGGTTCTTTTTACACTTTTTTACTGCTCCATTGCGCACTTTCCTTCTTGATGTATAGGTACTAAACGGTGATCTTCACTAATATAATAGCTTCCCTAATGTAAAAAGTTTTATTTCTCCTCCTCCTCCTCCTCCATCTCTGCACCCTTGGAGGGTATGTACTGAAACCCCAGTTTAGGAATGTGCACAAATGGGTTTTTCGGGATTCGTATTGAATCAAATGCAAGAAAATTCACATTAATTTGAATAGATCCCCTTCAAATGTGCTAGGATTCGAATTCAATATGAATGTGATATGAATTCAATAGGAATGTTCAACACGAATTGCATATGAATCCCATAGAAATCCCCTAACTACCTGATATGTATCCCCTAGGGATCCTCTCTGAATGGGTCAAATCTGCCCTAAATCCACATTGAATCTGCTCTCAATCCACTTCGAATCCACTCTGGATCCATTGCAGATGTGACTGGCACATCCGCTTTCCCACCATGGGTTCACAAATGTAGCATTTGGTTCAAATTCAAAAGTCCATTTTTGACTGTGCCAACACTCAATTTGAATTTGAATGTCCAAATTCGGATGGATTTTTCATGAATTTCAAATGTTATGAATATTCATGCACATCCCTGCCCCAGTTAATTCCAGCCCTTCTCCACTCTTTCTAATGGACCGTCTCCTTCTCTGGGACCCATCCATATACCCCCTCCCTCTAGATTTGTTTCCCTTATGCAAAAAATGCTGGCATTTCCTTTCCTTCCACTTCTTTTTGAAAGAGACAATATCACAAACGGGACAAGCAAGAGCCCTTTCTCCCTCCCCCTTTTTAACATTCTGGAATTATACAAGAGCAAGTCAGGAGTAATTGCAACTACTTTTGATCATCCTTTGAAAACCTAGATTGAACAGTTTTGCCACAGTCAAAAGCTTTCTTTGGAAACCTTTTGATTTCCTTCTGCATTTGCTTAGAAAGCTCCTTTTCTTCTGCCTTATAGGCTTTTTAACTGTGCCAGTGCGTGTTTGTTCTCAGAGACGTATTTCCATGAATGAGAGCTGAAGCTGCTCTACACACACAAAACACATACACAAAACACACACACACACACCACTCCCGGCATTTCTCTCTTTGGCCAACATTCTCTTGGGAAACATTGTGAAAGCGTTATGGCAAGGCCTGTGTTAATCAAAACAAGGACACGGATCCAGCATTTGCAGCAAAGGCAGGAATGCATGAGAAAAGGAGGGAGGACCCTAAAATACTGCTGACTGACTGCCTAACAGGATTAAGAGGCTAGGTCCACAAAATAAGTTCAGAAGGCCAGACCATATAATCTACAAGTAGTTTAGAATTTACCTTTTAAGCTGGAACTTAGGACAAGGTTCAAAAAGCAGTATATAGGAACTTAAAGAGGGGCCCTGCTGGATCAGGCCACAGCCCATCTAGTCCAGCATCCTGTCTCACTTAATGGCCCACCAATTGCTTCTGGACAATTATCTTCTTATTTAGCCCCATCACTTAGGTTGTCTCTAAAGAGGAAATGGTCATCACAGTGGCTGAACTACTATGAGAAGGTGCAAAAGTCCATCTAGTCCAAGGATGATGTGATAGTGGCTGTTATCGGATGTGTCTACATATGGCAGTGAACACATCTTTGAATGGCACCCTAGCTGACCAGTCTTTCCCACTCTCCCCACTGAAGGTGCTCAGAGAGTGTGAAGGGACTTGAGCATACCACATGTGTAGGCATGGAAACTTAATGATGCATTCTCAATGAAGGCAATGGAAGCCATCGAGCTTTTTGTTGAAGCCATGAGAGAGATCTACCTGCCCCAAGTGTCTTCAGGCAACAGAATGGAGAGACACGGTCCTTGATATTCTCTTGCTCCTTTCAACCAAAGCCATTATGGGCAGGAGTAAGGGATTACTGATTTATTTTCTCAGCCTTCTCATCATTCTTGTTGTCCTCATCCTCTTTCTCCTTCTCTACCCAAAGTCTGCCCAAAGTGGAATCCACCACTGCATGGACCACTGGAGGGAATCACCTAAGGAAGTGAATGGCCATCAGCCCAACTGCTTCACATATTTGAAGAGCGGTGATCCAGGTGAAGACATGATAGTGACAAATGAATGTCAGAAGAGAGTTCATGATACAGCTGTCACAGTGAATGGCCTCTCACAGCTACTGGGGGTGGTGGCTCTATCAGAAGGACTTTCCAGGAAGACTTCAACCAACAAGAAGAATATGAGAGGAGGCACAGAAGGAAATGCATGGAGCCTAGATCTTTTAAGTCAGTGGTTCTCAACCTGGGGGTCGGGACCCCTTTGGGGGTCGAACTACTCTTTCAGAGGGGTCGCGACAAGTCTCCCACTGCCCTTCCTTTCCACCTCCCAGCTACTCCACCCCCATGGGTGGGGGTCTCCACAACATGAGGAACTCCATTAAGGGGTCGTGGCATTAGCAAGGTTGAGAACTGCTGTTTTAAGTCTTAATGAGCCTTAAATTGGAGTTAGTAACAATGTGTAACCATTGATTAAAATAGTGAATGAAGTGGTCCAAGATTGCCTGGTGTCTTAATTCCTGGTCTAAATTGAACCTCCCTCACCTGACCCCCAAAAGTGCTATCAAACTGATTTTGAACTGGTTCATTTCAGGTCCATGGTATCTAAATCTTAAGAGAATCAGAGCCATGACTTTCCTTCCTTGGGGGTGGGGGGTGGAGAAGGATGATTTCTGTAACTTTGTGTGAAGTATATTGTCTCACTCCATTTATTTTTCATTGGAACGTTCCTCAGCACTTTACGCTTGACTTGCATTTAAAACAAACACACGCACAAGCACACATACACACATACACAGAGTTGGATGATCTCACTCATTTAGCTTCCAGCTGTGAATGGGTAATCCTGTTGCCAAATGAAACAGCAGTTTAAGCAAACTGGGAATGGAATGGGAATCAAATGAGCTTCCGACAATCAACAACAGAAGGTGACTATGCGGATTAGAACATGAAGATTCTCACCTACCTGCTTGCCAGCAAAGGCAGTTATTTGGAAAAGAAATTAAGATCCATCTCTCTATTTCTTCTCCTTCTCCTTTTAAACTTGTCCTTAATTGCTTCTGATCCCATTCTGACAATTGGGACCTGATTATAAGGATTTATTTTGTGACTGTCTGTCCAATTAGAAATATATTTAAGAAGAGGAAAGAGTATGAGAAAACGGCTGTGTCAAAGCAGCTCAGAGATGACCAAACCAGGTATACTGAAAAATTAGACACACCTAGCTAGGGCTGTGTTTAAAGTCTGAATTTAACCAAATTCAATTCAAATTAAGCAAATTTGAATCCGTTTGATTTTTTAATTTGAATTTGCGCTTAGGGATGTCGACAACATTCATAGATGCCAGTACGCATTTTCCCTGGGTCTGTACACATCCGTACACCTCCGTACGCATCCGTACATGTCTGTGTGCATCCCGTAGTTATCCCGTATGCAACCTGTTTTCATCCCATACAGATCCGTACAAATGCGTATGGATGCGGGAAAGGTGCGGATCTTCAAGTGTGCATCGTGTACGAACCTGCACACATACGAATGTCTCAAGGAATCGAATGAATAGATCAAAAATTTGAATTGAATCTTTAAATTTGGATTTAAGGACATTCGATTTGAACCTGAATGTCAACTTTCAGTCAATTTGATCCAATTTTGAATTTATTTGAATATTTGTGCACATCCTGGGATACACCTAGCAGGTGTATCCCAGGTAACTCAGAGATCCCTGTACTAGGAATAGCCATCACACCCAGGTGCAATTGGAAACACCTGGAACTGGCATGCACTAGGGCTTTGAATTTAGCTGTCCAGTCAGCGTGCACTATTTACAAGTGTCTTCTGGTGAAGCCTTCTATTTGACCATTCTTGCCCTATATTATCCAGGGCAAATACTGTTGCCTTAACAAATGAATCGTATTTTTGGTTCACTCCCTGCAAGTTTCGAAAATTCATCCCCAGCGGCCGAAAGCATGAACTAAAATGCATGCTGTCTTTGAACTTTCCAAAGATGGACATGGGCATACCATAATATGCACCTGTGTGAAGCTGGCAGGTCCCTATCTCCAGCATATAATCTGGAATGCATTTCAGAGCAGAAAGGCATCGACACAGACTTAAGACAGCATCTCAAGAGATGGCAAAAGCTGGTAGCCTGGTGTTACCAATCCCACCTTAAAGACCAGAAAATGCACTCTGGAGTAGGGATGTGCTCAAATGTTCTAAACATTTGAAATTTGATAAAATGTGGACATTTGACTTTGAACAGAATGTCTTCACATTTGAATTTAAACATCTGAGCAAATTCTGAATGCTTGGAAACATAAATATCTGTTCGAATCTCATACGTATCAGCACACATTTGTGCTGATAGTACAGGACGGAAACGGGATGCATACGGGATAAAGTGGGATAGAACTGATAGACAGTCAGTTAGTCTGGGCCTTTTCACACTTAAGTGGTGAAGCAATTCAAGACACTCGCTGGATTGCTCCGGCGCCATCTGGCTGCTGCCGCAACACACCTAGGGTTGCCGCAGCTTTCCACATAGCAATCCAAAGGAGTGGCCAAATTACTCCAGGATGGCAGATTCTGCACACTCTTCCAGATACTTTGCAAAGAGAAGGCGTGGCAAGAAGTGAGCCAGTTCGGTTTAGTGGTTTGGGAGCCGGTCCCTTATCTGGGAATACTGGGTTTGATTGTGCATTCCTTCATGAAGCCACCTGGTTGACCTTGGGCTAGTCACAGCTCTCTTTCAGGGCTCTCACAGCCCCACCCATCTGACAGGGTGTTCTGTTGTGAGGAGCAGAACAGAACCTTTGTCAGCTGCCTTGAGGCCCCTTAAATGGGTGAGAAAAGTGGGGTAGAAAAGCCAACTCCTTGTCCTCCTTCCTCTTCCTCCTCCAAGACAATGTCTGTCCATGCAGCGAATACCAGTTCCAACATTGTCATGGTAATTTGGGCTGGCCATTTGCACAAAAATGCTACTTCAGTACTTGTGGTGGTGAACATGCTCCAACCCTACAGGACATCAGGTGTGGACACAAGCTCTTCATTGGTTGAATGCAAACACACTCTGGTTCCTCTATTTATTTATTTATTTACATTTCTATCCCACCCCATACCCGAAGGTCTCTGGGCAGGTAACAACCTTAAAACAACAGATTAAAACAGAATATACCTTAAAAGACTTTAAAAGTTCGACAACTTTAAAGCAGCGCTACAACGCTAACTTACAAAATAATCCATTGCCATGAAAAGCCTTTATTGGTCCAACAGCATAGACCCTCTTTGCAAACAGATGATAAAGAAAACAGCATGCATCTGGGATAATTATATCAATTTATGAAACAACGGACGTTCAATCAAAGAATTAATGGAACGAAGCAATTTGAGAGGCTGTTATTATTTCATTTTATTTGTCAGGATGTAGCCCTTCTATTTGCAAGTACACATTTCAGGCAGATATGACAGAATGAGGCTGCAGTGATTTTTTTTCTCCCTCCCCCTTATTTTATTTTCTGTGCAATACATTCTTGGAAGACTCATGACGATTCCTACAGCCACATGCAAATCCTTTGGGAAAATCCAATTTGAAAGGTGCAGTGAAGAAATATACACTGAATTTCAAGCAAGTGTAATACCCATGGGACAAATGTAGCAGAGTAAAGACCTCAGGACCGAGAGAGAAATAATATAACATCAGCAAAAGGTGTTATTTCACATTGCAGGCAATGCTAAGGAAAGGTGAGCTGAGCTGGGGAAAGGTGGTAGAGATTCCTGGAATGATGCCGTGCAGGGGGAAGAGTGGATACACAGATATTTCACAGAATTTGCAAAATTGGGAAGGAGCAATTAAGTTGCTGAGTTCAACCCCTTCATTCTGTACAGCAAAAACAGATTAAAGGCTGTGTCTGCATTGATGGCACATCAGTGCCACGGAAGAAGGATTTCTCCTTTCACCACCACTTCCCTTGTCTGTTTTCACGCTCCACAAACATGGTTTGAAGTCCCTGGAGACGCTTCCAGTTCTCATAAATTCTAGCAGTTGCTCCAGAAATTATGAAAGTCCAGAATGCACATGTACATGCTAGGGGTGTGCACAAATGCAATTTAAGACATTTGATTAAATTTGAATTGAATATTCAGATATCCTAATTCGTACGAATAAGGAAAAAAACAAATGTCTGGACATTCGAACTCATACAAATACATTCATATCTATTCTGTCAAATATGCGTCCCATTTTCATCCCTTACGTATATGCACATCCCATACGGATATGCACAAGATGTGTACGTACGGATACGTACACATACAAATGTCTAAATTATTTGTACAGATAAGTCAAAATATTCATATTCCTAATAATACTAAAGAATGAATGTTTGGACATTCAATTCATATACGAATATCTGAATTCATCCGAATTTGTCCAAATAATGAATATTGTGAATATTTTTTGCATATTCCTAATTCATGCTTCCAGTGGATGATTCCAGTCACTTTCATTGGATATGTTATACTTCTCCGCAGCTTGACCTTTATTGTTACTCAGGTTCAGTCTTTGCAGTGAAATGCATTGAGCCTTCACAAAACTAAAATGATGTTTATAAATAACAGAGTCCATTTCTTCTCTCACTTTGACGTATTTCATATATACTGTATGTGTTATATATATTACACATATATATTGCACTGTTAGACAATTATCTACAGAGACATGGCCAGAATTTCTCTAATAAATTATCTGACCAGAGTTTTCTTGAGTGTACCTAGTGAAGGAGAATGCAACACCCTTGTAGACAATTTTCCACACCTTTGTTCCTAATGTTCTATCATGTGCAAATGCAGAATGGTGTGGGATTTGTAACAGATATACAAAGTGCTCCCAAATAATGGAGCAATTTTATGTCCCAGCCTGTCCACCTCTTCTTCCACCCTCCATCCCTTTTTTACCCATCTAGTTCCTTCATCCACCTTCCCTCTGTCCCTCAATCTTTAGAAGCACATTTTCTGACCTTTAATCTGGAATAAGATACTGGCATGGGACCATGGTCACACCTTCTCTTTAGACCTTCTTCAGGCCATCTTCTGATCAAAACACTCACACCTTTTCATTTTTATCCAGTTTATTTCTGGACTTTCCATCCTGGAAAGTCCAAATGGAGAGTGGAGAATCCACAAATAAAATGGATAGAATGAGTAGTCAGGCCTGAAGAAGGACTGAAGAGGGTTGAAAGTGAAGGTGTGACCATGGCCGGGGACACTACCACCTCAAAGCTGCTTTTGAGCCACTTAAAACAAAAATTGTGTCCACATGCACAGTCCCTTTAAGAGATGTGCATGAGTATTCATCCGAATTTGGATATTCGTACACAAATCGATTGTTATGACATTTGTACATTTTGGACATTTGTACGAATCTTTTGGATATTCATTAAACTGGGGAGGTGGGAAAGCAGCTGCACCACAGATCTGCAATGGATTCAGATTGTGTTCAACATTGATCATGAGTGGATTAAAAGTGGATTCAGGTCAGATTTGACACTTTCAGAGTGCAGATTTGTTATGGGATACGTATCAGATATGTATTTATTCAGATATTCGTAAGTATTTGTATGAATACATTTGTATCGAATGGAATCCTACCACATTTGAAGGGCGTCAATTAGAAGAAATATGGATTTCCTAAGATTCTATTCGTTGTGAATCAAATGTAAAAAAAAAACTAAGGATATGCACGGATATTTGAAAATTCAAAGCTCTGATTCAAATTCGTTGAATATCGACATTCAAATTCAAATTGAATTTTTGAAAATCTGAATTTCCGAATGCGATCAAATTTTGAATATCCAAAAATCAAATCTGATATGGATTTTGAATAATTCAGCTGAGTAGAGCCATTTATATTGCATCTGAATATCAGGTCTATTTGTGCTTATAATACTGGATGACAACAGAATGCAAACGGGATGAAAAGGGGACAAAACGGGATGTGTGCAAATTGAATACGAATGTTCCCAGCATTTGTATCATTCAATTCAAATTTGATTTTCAAAAATACAGATTCTGATAATCCACATTCGAATTTTGGATTTTTGAATTTTGAATCAAATTGAATATTCAAATTGCCTCAAATTCGAATGCAAAAAGTGCATTAGTGCACAGCTCTAGGAAAAACCCATTCTTGCTCATCCCTAGTCCCTTTGTATTCAACCTTCCCCATTCAGAAGATGCTCTACCATAGAAGTGGAGCACAAAGTCTGTTGGTGGAGCAATTGCTACTGGCAGGTATACTGAAAAACCAGACAGTAAAATTTAACAGACACATGCAAAAATGCACACAAACACTACCCCAGCAAAGAGCATGCATTTAAAACCAAAAACTATCACAACAGTAATAGGAATAAAATCAAAATATAGCAATCAAGAATCCTGCCATCAAATGTATAGTTAAAGGGGAGGATGACAAAAAATTATATGCCCAGAGAGCTTCAACCTTTGATGATGACCTGAAAATATTTGAGATAATGAATGCTTGCTGACTCTTCAATAAAGCCTTGCAAATATAGCAGAAGGACAAACCCACACATATTCACACATATAAATGGCAGTTAGACATTCATTCACAGTTCCTAAATTTTCCAGTCATTTAACTCCACAATTCAGGAACTATTCATTAGTTTGAAAATGTAGTTTCCCCACCCCTAAATGTGTGTGTGAGCATGCACGCACACACACATTGCAGAAAAAAACCACAAGGTCAACAAGGCTCCTATTTGTACTGAATAATGTTTTATTATTAATGGAAGAATGTTGATATGCATTCCTTTTGCTTTATCATGCAGCAAACTATGTTTATGTTGCCTATCTACAGTAAATTATAGTAAATCACTGGAAGCGATAGCAATGATACATCTGAGAGGTTTGATAGCAAATAAGGTGGAGGGGGGAAACCATTCAGTTAGAATTCAGTTCACATCAACATTTTAAAGGGGATAGAGGAAACTATTGGGATATGATTGAATGGTGCTTCTCTGGCATCACAGCTTCACTGGAAAGATAAATCATATTGCTGCTGATAAAGGACCATTAACAACTTCTGTGTATAAATGGGGGAGAGCTCAGAGCCCCCTTTTTATTGCTTTGTTTTCAGTGCTTTTGGTGGCAACTTGTTCTTCCTTTTTCTTTTTCCAAGGTCCCTTTAAATATGACCTACTCAGCTAAGAATCTTTCTAAATGAGAAAATGTAAACTGTGTTTGAACTCCCCCAAGGTAAGTAAAGTCCAAATTTCTTCTTCTTCTTCTTCTTCTTCTTCTTCTTCTTCTTCTTCTTCTTCTTCTTCATCATGTCTAGTAGATATTCATGGGCAGTTTGGTACTCTGACCACCAGAAAAGACCTAGGATAATCAGAGGTATCGGTGCTGTATTATTATAATACAGTATAAACAATATTCTGTCACAGCTGTCAGTTCTTTACCTAGTTCTGACCTTTATTCTGCATCCATTTCTTCCCAAGACCTTAGGATACTGTAATGGATCGATGCAAGGTGTGTGTGGGTCCTAGCAGTGTGGTCTTTTGCAGTGGACCATTGGAGATTTTCTCAATATGGAGATGTTCTACTTGCCAACCAAGGTTTTTTCCTATGGCAGTCAGGGTGCCCAGAACCACTGGGATTACAACTGCTGGTATTATATTATTTGCATAACACGACAGTAACACACAGCAAACAAGATATTTATGCTGGTTTTGGTAAATGTTATCATTAGTCAGGCCCTTCCCAAGCACCTAGGTCTGAGTGATGTATTGGCAAATGATATGAGCAAATATCAGCAAAGTGGCTTTCTGTAGCTGGCAGATGGATATTGATGATGATGATGATGATGATGATGATGATGATGATGATGATGATTTTACAGAAACACAACAATACAAGATGGCACCAAACACGAAAACCTTGACCTTTCACTTCATATCAAATCAAATGCAAGAAAATTCATATTCATTTCAAGCCTGTAATGAAGCTTTCTGTGAATGTATTGAAGCATTTGATTCAAATTCAAATGGCCGAATGGCTGAATTTGTATTTGTTCAAATAAATCCCTTTGAATGTGGTAGGATTCAAATTCGATACGAATGTTCCATATGAGTTGGATACAAATGTTAGATACGAACACCATATGAGTCTCATATGAATCTGTAACAAAGCTTCGTACGAATGTATTGAAACATTTGATTGGAATTTGAACGTCAATCTCCAAATGGCCAAATTTGCCCGGATTCATACAGATTTTGAATGTTATGATTTTTTGTGCATATCCTTAGCCTGCACCTTTTAATGCTCTTATGAAAGTGAGCACAGGCAAGGGAACTTCTGTACAGGCACCTAACTGTGGATGAAACCCCATGCAAATATCATTCAAAAGGACACTGGGAAGAAAGTCATTTTGGAGTGTCATTAGTCACACTGAATTTCTCAGAATGGGTTGCTGATTACAACCTGTGTCCACTTTATTATCGCATGCCAAGTCAATAGTCTCTGTAGCAAATCATGTGTGACTTTATTGCTCCAGGGCTGGTGTGGTTCTTCTTCTGAATGAGTGTTTCACTCACCAGAACAATTCCTTTAAACCATTTCATCAGCTGTGACTGCATCCCATTTAAGATGGAGATTGAAGAACTTGGCTTTTTGCAAATATTTCCCCCTCTTTCTTCCACCTAAATATCCTCTTCGCAAGGTGTTTGCACATAGAAAAAGTGTCATTATCTTTGTGAAGTGATTGTTTTCTGTCTGTTATTTTGCACAAACGTGTAGTATAGAAGAAGAAGAGTTGGCTTTGTACCTCCCATTTCTCACTCTTAAGAGGGCTCAAAGTTGCAGAGAAACCTGTTCTTCTCTAAATAAGACACCCTTTGATGTAGGTGAGGCAGTAAAAGCTCAGAAAGAGAGCTGTGGCTAACCCAAGTCCACCCACCTGGCTTCATGGAGGAAGAGGAAGAGTTGGCTTTTGTGCCCCACTTTTCTCACCCATTTGAGGGGCCTCAAAAGCTGCTGACAAAACTTTTTGATCTTTATTTATTATTTACATTTCTATCCCGCCCCATACCCAAAGGTCTCTGGGCGGGTTACAACCTTAAAACAACAGATCAAAACAGAATATACATTAAAGGACTTTAAAAATTCAACAACACTAAAACAATACACATTATGTTTAAAATGATAGTGTCTGACCTGGGTGGGAAATATAATCAGCTCAGCCAAAGGCCAGGGAAAAGAGGTGTGTCTTCACTGCCTTCCTAAATATATATAAGGAAGAGGCAAGATGCACCTTGAGGGGGAGGCTATTCCATAGTCTAGGGGCCATCACAGAAAAGGCTCTCTCCTGGGTGCCCACCAGCCTCACTACTGAAGGTGGTGGGACAACCAGGAGGGCCCCACCACTTGATCTTAAGGCACGGGGAGGTCGATATGGGAGAAGGCATTCCTTTAGATTTTGGGGCCCCAAGTCATTTCGGGCCTTATAAGTCAGAGTCAAAATCTTGAATTGGGCTCGGTAGTGAATTGGCAGCCTGTGGAATTCTTTTAAAACCAGTGTGATGTGCCTCCAGCTAGATGTTCTGGTCAACACTCTAGCCTCTGCATTCTGCACTAGCTGCAACTTCTGAACTGTCTTCAAGGGCACCACAACAGACACCCTGTGATGTAGATCAGGCTGTGAGAGCTCAGAAAGAGAACTGCAACTAACTCAAGGCCACCCAGCTGGCTTCGTGGAGGAGTCTGGACTCAAACCAGGAGACAACCAGATAAAAATTTGACACTATAACCACAAGACCAATAACCACTGATCCTAATAAGACTGGTTAGCATTAAGAACAGTGTGTCAAGGACAACATGCATGCTCCTTTTAATGGAGTACAAATTTAGCTGCTACAATAAAACATATGGAGAATGAGTTCCTGGGCATATTTATTTATATGTCTATCTCGCCCAATACCCATAGGTCTCAGGGCGGGTAACAAGTTTTAAAACAACAGATTACAAGCAATATATATTAAAACCAATATCAATAAAAAACTCTTAAGAAATCTAACATATTTAAAAGCATATACTAAATATTACAATACTAATATCTATGGTGGAGGAAATAAATAGTTACATTAGCCAAATGTCAGGGCAAAGTGGTATGCCTTCATTGCCTTCCTGCATGTATACAGAGAAGGGACATGACGCACCTCGGGGGGGGGGGGCAGACTATTCCATAGCCTGGGGGCCATTACCAAAAAGGCCCTTTCCTGGGTGTCCACCCACCTCATTATTGAGGGTGGTGGGAAAACCCGGAGGACCTCCAGCTCTCAGGGCACAAGCAGGTCAGTATGGGAGAAGGTGTTCCTTTAGATATTTAGATATCAAGTTATTGAGAAAAGCATTTAGTAAGGAAAGGTGCAGTCCTCCCTGTAAACGACATAAGGTCAAGCTAAAATGATTGAAAGTGTTTTCATTGCTCTCCAAGTAGACTGAAGCTGGATGGTGGAACCATGGGGAGATGTTTGCACTAATAGACCACAGGGTAGAGGTGTGCTGAAATGGTTCAAATTGAACAAGAGCTTTTGAAAGGTTTGAGTATGAAATAAACATCCTTCCTGTTCCCAAATAGAGAATTAAATTCAAACCAAACAAAGGGATGTTCTAACAAACATGGCAAACATACCCTGCTTGATCCAAAGTTCTAAGGTGTTCAAATCAATCCAAACACTTATTTTAAGTTCAAGTTTCAATCAAATGAAGGGGTATTTTGTTCAAGTGGATGGATGGATGGATGGATGGATGGATGGATGGATGGATGGATGGATGGATGGATGGATGGATGGATGGATGGATGGAGAGATGGAGAGATGGAGAGAGAGAAGTTCAGTAGACAGGTGTAGTTTATGTGTAGGTGACTGTAACGGTTTAAGGTTTAATCCAGCTTCAGTCCACTTTCAGAGTGAGAAAATACATCAGCCAAGTGACAAGCTGCTTTCTTTCAGTGTTAAATAACTCAGAAAATTCACCTTTGGCATAGATACTATGGAAAGAAAATTACCAGTCACTTTGCTATGTGCTCTTGCTCTGAAGGCGGACTGAAGCTGGATTAAACTTTATACGTGACTACAGCCAGATGAATATTGTATGGCTGGATGTAGCATTAACTGGTAGAGAGGGGTAACAAGCGAAAGCTTCTCCCCTCCGCCAACCTTTTCATTCACCCATTTTAAAACTCCCACACAGTAACAAATTGACTTTCTTTTGAAGTCTCTGCTTCATTCTGTAGTGATTGCTTCTCCACCCTTTGGGCCAGGACTGAATGCACATATTCCCTATTTCGTTTCTGACAGCAAGACAAGGCTGTAAGATTATTAGTGGCTTTATTTAGTAATGCAGAGAATACAGGTACCAAAAGCTACAAATTTTAGCTGCAATAGAAAGTCTGGACTGTAAGCTGTGAGGAAAGAAATACAGTCAAAATGTTCTTTATCTTCCAATGACACCCCTGCAGGCTATAAGCCTGGGCAGACAGACAAATGAAATGTCCTTTCTGTTTCCTGACTAAAAAATCAGCTCTGGTGTCATTTAAAACGTACTCATTTTGCCCATTTTGCTTTACAAAGACATCAAAACAGCTGGTGGAAAGGAATATTTTCACTGAAGACTCTTCAGATGAGGAGTGACACAAATGGATATCTGGATGGTTTTCTCCTAGTACCATAGCCTCTGGGTAGAAAAGACATCATCAAGGATAAGCACAAGAAAATAAAAGAAAGATATGTAACAGAAATCACCTCCTCTTGTTATTTATATTTCTATCCCAGTCCTCAGCTTTTCTCCCAAGATGCTCAAGATGGTAGAAAGTCGGTTCTCTGTTTTTTCCTTCGCAAATTTCTGTGAGGTAAATTAGTCTGAGGGATCAATGTTCTCCTCAAAAGTCATGCGATTCTCAGGGTAAGCAGTGGTGCACAAATCCAACCATTTCAAGACTTCACAAAAAATGATGAAATCAAATCTTTCAGGGCTTGCCAGTGGGACAACCCAAACCCAAAGGTCTTCAGAGTTTCAAACTGAAGTTACAGATTACATAGTTAATCTTAAATCAGAAATTTGCCTGTATATGAACCTCTAGTCCATTCTCTCTCCTTTCCTTTCTCCTTTCCAGGTCTCACACAATTTTGTTTAAAAAACAGAATTCTCATGAATCAAAAATTGCAAAGAATATTTCCACATTTGTTCGCATACTGACTGGGTTATAAACTTCACACCAAGATGTTGGTGGTGGTGGTGGTGATGATGATGATGATGATGATGATTATCATCATTATCATTATATTCACAGAAACACAACAATACAAGATGGCACCAAACACGTCAACCTTGACATTTCATTTCATATCATATCAAATGCAAGGAAATTAATATTCATTACAAATCTGTAACAAAGCTTTGTACGAATGTATCAAAACATTTGATTCAAATTTAAATGTCAGTCTCCGAATGTGCCAACATTCAATTGAACTTCGAATGGCCAAATGTGTATTTGTTCAAATAAATCCCTTTGAATGTGGTAGGATTCAAATTTGATACAAATGTTTCATATGATTTTGATACAAATGTTAGATAACGAACACCATATGAGTCCCATATGAATCTGTAACAAAGCTTCGTACAAATGTACTGAAACATTTGATTGGAATTTGAATGGCCAAATTTGTATTTGTTTGAATAAATCCATTTGAATGTGGTAGGATTCAAATTCGATACAAATGTTCCATACGAATTTGATACAATGTTAGATATGAACACCCTATGAGTCCCATATGAATCCGTAACAAATATTATTATTACTATGTAAAAACAGCAGTTACAGACAGCAAACGATATCACTATGCTGGATTTCGTATTATATCACTAGTCGGGCACTTCCCAAGCACCTAGGACTGCGTGATGTATCGGCAAATTATGCGAGCAGACCCCAGTAAAGTGGCTTTTTGTAGTTGGCAGATGGATATTTTGTCAATGCCAATGTTTTTTAGGTGCCCACTGATATCTCTTGGCACTGCGCCCAGTGTGCCGAGGATGACTGGGAACACTTTCACTGGTTTTCACCAGAGTCGCTGTAGTTTAATTCTCAGGTCTTCGTATCAGGTGAGCTTCTCCAACTGTTTCTCCTCAATTCTGCTGTCACCTGGAATAGCAACGTCAATGATCCACACCTTCTCTTTCTCAACAATTGTAATGTCAGGGGTGTTATGCTCCAGTTTTCGGTCAGTCTGAAGCCTGAAGTCCCAAAGTAGTTTTGCCTGTTTGTTTTCAACAACTTTTTCTGGCTTCTGATCCCACCAGTTCTTTGCCACTGGCAGATGATACCTTTGGCACAAGTTCCAGTGGATCAATTGTGCTACAGCATTGTGTCTCTGCTTGTAATCAGTTTGTGCGATCTTCTTGCAGCAGCTGAGTATATGGTCGATTGTTTCATCCACTTCTTTGCAGAGTCAGCACTTCGGATCTTCTACTGATTTTTCAATTCTGGCTTTGATGGCATTTGTTCTTATTGCTTGTTCTTGTGCAGCAAGAATCAGTCCTTCTGTTTCCATTCGTAAGCCAAGACCAGGTCTTTTCCACGTCCACTTTGCCTTTGATCTTCTCCAGGAATTGTCCATGCAGTGCTTTATTGTGCCAGCTGTCCGTTCGGCATTGAATTGCAGTTTTCCAGTACTGGTTCTTGGTTTGCTGCACCTTGAGAAGCTTCTGGTTGTTGACTTCAATCAAAGCTGATTCTTTGCTTTCTGCCACGTAATCTGCTTATGCACGCTTCTCTTCTTCCACTGTTTGCTTCACTTGCAAAAGTCCTCTACCGCCTGCTTTCCTGGGCAAGTACAACCTGTCGACATCACTCCGAGGATGTAGTGCATGGTGGATCATCATCAGTTTTCTGGTTTTTCTGTCTAAGTTGTCCAATTCCAACTGAGTCCAGTTCACAATTCCTGCAGTGTATCTAATGACTGGTCTGGCCCAGGTGTTTATGGCCTTAATGGTGTTACCGCCATTCAGTTTACTTTTCAAGATTTTTCTAGTCCTTTGGATGTACTCTTTACTGACCACAGATTTCACATGGCCATGCTTAATGTTATCCAGTTGCAAGATGCCAAGGTATTTGTAGGCTTCTGGCTGGTGGGACCTGTTGGCTTGACCATTTGGCATTTCAGTGCCTTCACTTTCAGTAATCTTCCCCTTCTTCAGTGCCACTGTGGCGCATTTGTCCAGGCCAAACTCCATACTGATGTCGCTGCTGAATATTCGCACTGTGTTGGTCAGTGACTGAATCTCGATTTCAGATTTTCCATAAAGCTTCAAGTCATCCACGTACAGTAGATGTGAAATTTTCTGTGAATTCCTGGCAGTTTGATAGCCCAGGTTTGTTTTCTGTAGGATGAGTGACAGTGGGATCATAGCAATGATGAAAAGCAGTGGGGACAATGAATCCCCCTGGAAGATGCCCCTTTTGATGTTGATCAGTCCATAGCTTTCATTTCCAACAAAAAGCTCAGTCTTCCAGCGTTTCATCGCACTTTCTATAAATTTGGTGATGTTCTGACTGATCCCGATGGTTTCTAGGCACTTTGTGATCCAACAATGTGGCAGGGAATCAAAAGATTTTTTATAGTCGATCCAAGTCATATGCAGGTTTGTTTTTTGGCTTTTGCAGTTCTCCAAAATCATATTGTCAATCAGTAGCTGGTCTTATGTGCCCCTGCTTCTCCCTTTGTTTCCTTTTTGCTCTACTGGCATGATGTTGTTGTCTTCGAGGTAGTCTTGAATTCTGTCTGCTATTATGCCTGTCAGCAGCTTGAGCATAGTAGGTAGACAAGTTACCGGCCTGTAGTTTCCTGGTATGGCTCCTTTGGCTGCATCTTTCTATATTAAGTATGTTTTGCCAGTTATTAGCCATTCACTGATGTTTCCTGTTTGCAACATTTCATTGAACAGTTCGGCCATTTTTGCATGCAGGCTGGTCAGGTATTTGAGCCAGAAGCCATGCACCTGATCAGTGCCAGGGGATGTCCAGTTCTTCACTTTCTTCACTCTTTTCGTGACCATTTCAGGTGTTATTTCCAGCTGCTGCATTTTGTTCATGGAGAATTTCTTCTCGAAATCCTTTATCCACCAAGCAGTTTTGTTGTATTCTTTTTCAGCCTCCCAGAGATCTTTCCAAAAGTCGGTTGTTGCTTCTTTCTCTGGCTTTTCCATTTTCTTGTCTACTTGCTCATGCAGGCTCTGGTAGAACTGCCTCTGATTAGACTGGAACATTTGGTTCTGCCTGTACTGGATGATTCTTGCTTCATATCTTTCGATCTTCCTGGCTGTAGCTGTTATCTGCTGTTTCACGATTTCCAAAGCTTCATCAATTTTCCTTGTATTCAGCCAGTATTTTTTGATCAGATGTTCTTTAGTCTTCTCGTTGTTCAGTTTCTTCTCCTTCATGTTTTTTAGGTTGCTGGCATCTGATCTCAGGCTTTTCATTTTTAGTTCCAGTCAGACTTTCCACTTTGGTTTTCCAGTTGATTTTCTAATTGGTTTTGGCTGCAGTAACCCTAGTTCTTCTGTTACTATCACAGCTGTACTGTAGGTGAGCTTGTTCAGTTCTTCGATTGTTGCTACCTGAACAGTTACAAGGGCAGAGTTGATGTCATTCATCAGTGGGACAAGTCATTTTCTGCCTATAGTTTTTAGGGTTGGCAGACGCTTTCGCTCTGTACTTGATGCTGTATGAGCCATTATTCTGTCCTTCAGTTCCTGCTGTCTTTGAGACAATGTGCCAGGTGTTTCATCCATGACTTCATGCTGCTGTTCTTCCTCTTCTTGCAGAATTTCCAGATTTTCATCAGGTTCTATTTGATCAGTGACTCCTGGTCTTGTTGGAGCTTCTATTGCTGCCACAATAGGCTGCGGTGCTTCAGTTTCATTAGTTTTTCATATTTCTTCGAGTTCAGCTTCACTGAACACTTTAGTCCCACTTATGAATCTTTCTCTGATCAGCTAGCCGCAGTTCTGTTATCTTCGAGTCTGGGTGTTCTTGTTTCCATAGCTGGTGCATCCGTTTTTGATAGCCTCGTTTTCCAGGTTCTGATTTGTAGTAGCACTTCATGACTATACGATTCTCTGGCCTTGAGAATTTCTGCCGCTTCCTTGTTTGTGAATTTTGTTCCTGTAGCCCATTTGTCGATGGTTGCCCAGGTTCCTCAGCAATCACCGCGGTCCTTTTTACCCTGGGCGACGACCGAGCCAGCATAGACTTCTTTTTTGTTTGTGTCTCCATTGTGATAAATGGGTTTGGTGCATTTAGTCTGGCTCCTCTGCTTTGACCTCTCTGGCATGGTTGAACCTTCCAGTAGTTTGCACTACCGTCAGCCCAGCTCTCAGCTTCATTGGAGCACTCAAGCCCCACCGCCACGACAAGGCCACACCCATCGGGGGTTTGTTAATATTATTATTATTATTATTATTATTATTATTAGTAGTAGTAGTAGTAGTAGTAGTATTAGTATTAGTATTATTAGTATTAGTATTAGTATTAGTATTAGTATTAGTATTAGTAGTATTAGTATTAGTAGTAGTAGTAGTAGTAGTAGTAGTAGTAGTAGTAGTAGTAGTGTCTGTACAACATTTAATAATGTTTATTTTTATATTGTACGAATGTAGAAGTTCAATAAAGTTACTGGGGGAAAAAACCACAGCTGATAACTGATGGTTGTACACTGTTTCCAGTTGCTTATTGTGTGATATGGACTCTTTCATTGAGAGTAGAAACAGTTCTGTCATGGATTACGCCCTCTCTCAAAACAATGTGCTCAAATTATGGTATTCCAGATGTTGCCGAATGCCACCACCTATTATTTCATGCCATATGCCAAAATCCTTTGGAGCTTTAAACGCATCCTTCTGTCATAAAAGATAATGGAAAGAAGAGCGGCCATAGGAGGCAGTGTGGGCTTCAAAAGGCCAGCTGTCAGGAGTTCTGTGAGCAAGGCACAGAGCTGTGACAAACAGGTTTGAACACAAATGTGTTCAATTCAAACTGACATGTTTGACTAGTTTGAATCTGAGTCAAACCACCTTCAATTTTGGGTGAGTCAGTTCAAGTTTGAACCAAACCAGGGGAGTCTGATCAAACCAGACAAATATCCCAGTTTGAATCTAGCCCAGTTTCAACCAAACCAAACCATTAAAAAATGTGTACATCTCTTTCAAGGCAGGGTCTATCCTTCTGCAACTGCTTGTTGTTTTTCATTTACATATAGTGAGAACTGGAGTAGACGGTCCAAAAATGTCCAAAAATTTGAATTTAAGCATTTGAATTGAATTTTGAATTTTGGGACTGTTCGTTTCAATTATCCAGACATTCATATGTGTACTGGTTAGTACATGATGCATACTTGAAGATCTGCACCTTTCCCGCATCCGTACACATTTGTATGGGTCCGTACGAGACGAAAACGGGTTGTGTATGGGATAACTACAGAATGCATATGCACATGTATGGACGCATAAAGATGTCAGGAAGATGTTTACGGGCATCTACACATGTTGTCGGCATTCGTAAGTGCAAATTTGAATAAAAAATTTGAACAAATAGATTTGAATTTGCTTAATTCGAATCAAATTTTGTGAAATTCGAATTTAAATCTTGCAAATCGAATCAAATTTTTGATTATTTGAATTGACTCTCATAGACATTCTTGCACATCCCTAAGTATTGTGTTATCACTTGCACTTGGGAGATTTTATGAGACAGAGTAGAAAAGCCTCCTTGTGAAATTTGCTTTTGCTTTGC
The DNA here is from genome assembly GCA_023333525.1 of Aspidoscelis tigris stejnegeri. NCBI lineage: Eukaryota > Metazoa > Chordata > Lepidosauria > Squamata > Teiidae > Aspidoscelis > Aspidoscelis tigris. Next base: position 21,119,688 of record JALMGA010000012.1, on the reverse strand, counting down.
CATGCTTTCAGATTGCTGAAGTTTATTAGAATGTCTTGGAATCTTTGCACAAAAAATTCATCCTCTTATGCCTGGCAGAGATTTCTGTTGCCTGTATAAGCAAGCATCTTTATAAATGCAGCGAAAAGATAGCTATGATGCTGCTGTTTGGGTCAGTTTTATAGCACAGGATTAAATAAAAAATACATATATATTAGCCATGAGTGGGATAAAGAACATAGTGTGGATGCTTTGCATCTTGTTTTCAAAGCCAAGAGTGATTCTTCCTGTGGGTTATCACTTACTGTGGGAATGCTTATAATGAGGCCAATCCTGCTTTCTGCTGATTCAAAAAGAATGAATTTTGTTTGCAGACGCCAACAGTTGTTTATCCAAGGAACAGGCCTTTGTAGTTCCATCTTCAGGCATCTTTTGCTGGAGGAGCATAAAGTGTAAAAACGGAGCAAACATTGTTAGCTATTCAGATCTTCTATAGGCTGAAATTATTTATACACTTATTAGATGTCTAGTCGGTCATTCTGGGTAAATTCTCACACAAAGTGGGTTATACTAGTATTGTCTAAAACAGAAAGCAAACAGGAATGCCATTTCCCCCTTTTAAGAAAATCTTGTGCACAGATGCAATTTTTGGCATTCGATTCAGTTCAAAATTTTAAAATTTGAATATATCACATTCAAGTCGAACCAAATACATTGAATCTATTTGTATGAACTTTCAATTCGTATTTGAAGATACGAATGTTGACAATGTTCAAATGTGTCCATACACATCCATACACGTCCCGTTTTTAGCCCGCATGCATCCCATTTTTGTCCGGTACCTATCCGTACAAATGCGTACAGATACGAATAAGATGCACATGGATACGTATGAAATGTGGACATATCCATACACATAAGAGTGTCCGAACAATTCGTATGAATGATTTGAAATATTTGAAAATTCATTCCAACGTCCTAATTTAGAGACATTCAATTCGAGTTTGAATGTCCAAATTCAATTGAATTTGACCAAATTTTGAATGTTTCAAATATCCATGCACACCCCTACTCTTTGCCAACAGCTAATGTGGTTAAAGTGTCAAATTCTTATCTGGTACTTTCCCAGTTCGATTCCACATTCTTCTATGAAGTCAGCTGGGTGACCTTGAGCTAGTCACAGCTCTCTTTCTGAGTTCTCACAGCCCCACCTACCTCACAGGGTGTCTGATGTGCAGAGAAGAACAGAAGGTTTGTCAGCTGCTTTGAGTTCCCTTTAGGGTGAGAAAAGTGGGATATAAAAGCCAACTCCTCTTCTTCTTCTTCCTTCTTCTCCCTCCATGAATCCAGCTGGGTGACCTTGGGCTAGTCACAGCTCTCCTTCTGAAGCTCTAACAGCCCCACCTACCTCACAGGGTGTACTGTGGTGTGGAGAACAGAAGGTTTTCAGCTGCTTTGAGTCCCCTTAAAAGTGAGAAAAGTGGGATATAAAAGCCAACTCCTCTTCTTCTTCCTTCTCTTCTTCTTTCTCCATGAAGCCAGCTGGGTGACCTTGGGCTAGTCACAGCTCTCCTTCTGAGCTCTCACAGCCCCACCTACCTCACAGGATGACTGATGTGTGGGGAGAACAGAAGGTGAGAAAAGTGGGGTATAAAAGCCAACTCTTCTTCTTCTTCTTCTTCTTCTTCTTCTTCTTCTTCTTCTTCTTCTTCTTCTTCTTCTTCTTCTTCTTCTTCTTCTTCTTCTTCTTCTTCTTCTTCTTCTTCAAAGCCAGTTGGGTGATCTTGGGTTAGTCACAGCTCTCTTTCTGAGCTCTCACAGCCCTACCTACTTTTCTGGTGTGTAGCCATTGATAGACCTGTCCTCCATAAATTTGTGTAACCTTTTCATAAAGCTGTCCAGGACTGTTGCTTCCACCACCTCTTCTGGGTGCAAAAACAAAACAAAACTTCCCCTTCTCATTTCTCACTCTCCTGCCCATCAGGTTCTGGTCCTAGTGTTGTACTATAGAGAAAATGTTATTTCTCTATCCACCTTTTCCACACCATAAATGGTTTTATGAACTCTGTCCCACTTTCTCTGCTTGACTCTCTTTCCCTGAAATGCAAAATAACATCCTTCTGAATGATAGGAAAAACAAAGTCGATGACAGGTCTGGGATTTGACCCCTGGTGTTCACTTGCAAATAGATAGTCCATCATAAAAGTTTTTTAAAAAGGAATAGTTTTTTAAAAAGGAATTTGTGTGACATACAACTTGATGTGTAATGCTGGTCCATGGCATTGGCCTTCCTACAGGCCTTATGTCAAGAAGGGAAACAGACTTGGGGGCGGATGGGTAGAAAAACCGCCTGGAGAGTAGTTCCAAATTTTTTCTTCTAGCGCACAAAGGGATAATTGAGATATACTTTACTGTTCGTCAGATGAGATCAGAAGCAAGAATGTTGTCATCCAAGGAGAAAGGAGATTTCTTTTAAGTCAATCAAGGAGATTCTCGAAACAGTAAACAGCAAGAAATATCCTCAAGGTGTTTTGCTGTAACAAAATGCTTCATTGATGCAGAGCCATTAAGGACATGAGATAGGGACATGCAAGTATATTTGAAACATTTGAAATTCGATCAAATTCCTTTTAATTCGGACATTCAAATTTCAATCAAATGTCTATATATTTGTTTTTTAACATTTGAATGAATTTGAATGTTTTGAATCATTTCTTCAAATTATTTGGACATTCATATGTGTACGGATACATACACACTACAGTACATATGTATCTGTATGCATCTTATTCATAAGTGTACACATTTGTACGGATACTTACGGGATAAAACGAGATGTGTACTAATGTGTATGGATGCGTACGGATACATATGAATGTTGTCGACATCTGTATCATCAAATACGAATTGAATGTTCATACGAATAGACACAAGTATATTTGAATCAGTTAGAATTTTAATACATTCATTTTTTCTCTATTCATAGAATTCAAATACTCTATTCAAATTGAATGTCAAAAATCGCACTCATGCACGCCCCTGACATGAGACATTTACCAAAAAATAGTGTGATGATGATGATGACAACAATAATAATGGTAATCATGATAATGATGGGTAGAGGAGTCAGACAAGGGGAAGTATTTCTTCACCCAGAAGGTCATCAGTCTATGGAATTTCCTGCCAGAAGAGATGGCAAAAGCAACCAGCCCAGATAGCTTCAAGAAAGAATTAGATGCATTCATTGAGGACAGGTGGATCAATGGCTACTAGAATGAATATCTAGGTACATCTTTCAGGCTGTGGGGACAAGCAGGAGGCCTCTAAGGCCATTTGCTGGCATTCAAGAGCAAGAGAAAGTTTGCCCTTGTCTCTTCTTGTGATGCCCATGGGCAATTTGTGGGCCACTGTGTGAGACAGGATGCTGGACTGGATGGGCTGTGGCCCGACCCAGCAGGGCTCCTCTTAAGGCATGTCCCCATGGACATTTGGTCCGGTACCAAAATTGGGTTTAGTAAGGGGTGTCCCCATGCATTATGATTTGGCCCAGCATGCATTGCCTAGCGAGCTGAGCCTGTGCATGGGGACAGTTCTGGGCTATTTGGGGAGGAGATTGGTGCTCATTGGGAGGTGGGGTGTGTTTGCCGTTCCTGCCCTGTGCATTGGAGATCTCAACTGCTGAGACTTTTTGGGAATGAAAAAATCCCAATTGCCAAGGCAGGCAGGATAATGGCTTAGTTTTTGCCCCTTTTCCATGGCAAATATTCCACCCCCATTTCCCGATTGCCAAAGCAGACAGAATAATGGCTTGATATTTGTCCCTTTTCCCAAATATTCCACCTCTGTTTCCTGATCACCAAGGTGATCATAATAATGGCTTGATTTTATCCCTTTTAAGTCTGTGGGGCATTCTTATGGTTCCTGGTGGAGCGGAGGTGGCAAAACTACTCAACCACCCAACTGCCGCTAAACCTCATAGCAGCTTTGGGTTTTTTTAAATTATTTAAAATTTTATTAAGCTTAATTTAATTTTTTTCTGTGCCTCCCGGTCCAGTCCTGGCTTTCTGTGCCACTAAGGGAGGGGAGGATAAGGCATTTGCAGCTGGTGGCACAGGGGCATTTGGAGCTGGAGGCACAGGGGTGGGCTGATGTCAATCCGGCTTCCAATGAGGAGAGAGGTGGCAGAGGTGGCGCTGCTCCTCTGTGGCAGGGTTTGGCACAGTTTGCATGGGGACGGCTGCATCTGCACCCAGCCCACGTCACCGGGACTGGCATGGGGACGGGAAAGATTCAATCTTGGACCCTCTCCCAGTCCCATGCATGTCCATTCTGAGCCAAATGGCTTGCATGGGGATTCACCCTTAGGTTCTTATGTAAAAATAATAATGATCTTGTTAGGCATTGAAGCCAGTATAGGAAAAATGTACAGATGTGAACAGAAGGTAAAAGGGTTAAAGAACGTAACTATCTGCAGCTGAAGGCTGGAACAGCAAAGTGTTCAAGGTCAGATATGTGCTTGGCAGCACGTAGGCTTGTGCAACACAAGGAAAGTGAGTCACCACCGCATGACAAAAATGTATAAATTGCCCGCACACTACTGTGTGTGTGTGGGTTGCTGGTCGTGAGTTTGGTTGGTAGGTTGGAGAGTTGGAAACTTTGTGGGACGAGCGTGTATACTTTGTAAATGCAGCAACTTCAAGAATAAAACACCTCTGAGGAGAGAGATTCGGCTCCAGTCTGTTTCTTTCGCGGCGGGCAGGAGGAATTTCCTGATGAAGCCGAACAAATCCAAGGACGCCAGTAGTTCCCTAGGCAACAGAGATTGCTTTGCCGGTGCGGCTGCTTGTTTACACCAACAGATCTTATGTAAAAATAATAATGATGATGATGATGAAACCAAATGGTGCACCACAGAGTGCAATCATACCATTTTAAGGCTGTGTTCACAACTGAGCTTTAATACAGCTCCAGTCCACTTTTAGAATGGAATAATACAACAGCAAAGTGACCAGTCATTTTATTTTCTCATTATGTATCCCAAAGGTGGATTTTTTGAGTTAAGGAATGCCAAAGGAAAACAGATTCTCAGTTTGCTGATCCGTTCTCCCACTCTGAAAGTGGACCACAGCTGGATTAAAACTTAGATGTGAATGCAGCCTAACTGTATCTCAATATTCCTCAAAATGGGCTTTAACAGTGACATTTCAGATAATGGAAACAGTTATTCCATTAAATTAAATGGCAAAATTCTCATTCATTCCAAGTGCACCCCATATTCATCCCCAAATTTCCCTTTTGATGAGTTTCTTCCTCACAAACGATCCCTTTGAATCAAAATATCAGGCCTTGAATACTGTTTCCTCATTCCTTCCCTCCCTCCCGCCCTCCTTCCTAATCTAACCTTGTGGTGTGGAAGGGTGACTATTAGGATGACCTCAGCTGACTCGGTGTTGGGACCCTGTACAGTCTGTTCTTGGATAATTTAATTTGTGAGTGGTTAATATTCACAGACTAGAACCCTGGCAAATTAAATCACATTTCAAGTTCTTATCTGATTAGCCTTTCTGTTTATTAATAGAGGTTGTTATCCAGAATGTCATCATGAAAAAGCAATCACTTTTTTTTTTAACCAAACAGGGAAGACATACAGGAGTGAAGAAAGTAGGACCATCTTTTCTATCTGGCAGCTAGCATGTCCTTCTGAGACAAGGCCATTTGTCTGAAATATTCCTCACATGGTTGGTTTGGGAAACCTGCCATAAACTGGTCATTATTTGTCTCCTATGGAGTCAAATGCTATTTTAAAGAGAGTGGAAAGGCAGAGTCTCTTATTAGAATTTCCATATTGACAACCAAGGAGAAAGGCATCGCTAAAGCAAAGAGGCAGAAGAGGGCAGATTTGCCTATATGCTAAGTCAGAAATCCCAGCTACAATTTAAAAAAGAAATGTGTGTCATTGTTCTGGAAAAAAGCTGTCTTCTGTATTGGTCTCCAGGTGTGGAAAAGGTGGACAGAGAAAAAAAGATTTTCTCTTTTGCAGAACTCTAAAACCAGGGGGCACACCATGAAACAGATGGTCAGGTGAGTTAGTATTTCTTCATCCACAGGGTCATCAGTCTATGGATTTACTAGCAGAAGAGGGGGTGGAATCAACCATTCTGGATAGATTTAAGAAAGGGTTAGACAAATTCATGGAGGACAATTGTATGAATGGCCACCAGAATGGATGCTTGGGTTGGAGACAGGCAGAAGGCCATATGCAGGGGTTTGCGACCAGAAGTCTCTTTGCACTCTGACCAGTAGTCAACAATTAGTGAACGTCTGGTAAAGAGCATCTACACGTAGGCCTGCCCTGCCTCCCCAGAAGTTCACTAATTGTTGATTAGGCATGGAGCACTAAATCATGCTCCACACCTTTACCAACATTGACCAAAAGCTTACCTGAAGCATACAGCAGCACGATCATTCACTCTTCTTCCAGTTCCCTGTGGTCGGTGGGTGGGGCAGGTGGCATCCAAAGAGATGTGGTGGTGGTGGCAGCCATGATCGATTGCTGGCCTCTGTCATGACCAGACCACCAAACCCCGGGAGTGGCATCCAGTCACTGAGTTGCAAGAGGGGTGTTTGATCAGCAACCAAGTAATGGGTGCTCATCATGGGTGCTGACGTGATCGGCCAGAATACGTGCCTCTGCTTGAACACAGCCCTCTGCAACAGTGTCTGAGCATTTCATGGAATGGCCAATCATGGCAGCAAGGAGGTGGAACTTCTGGTTTTGGATGCAATGGCTGTGGCTGGTAAACAGGAGGACTATTCACTCTTCTGACCAATAATGGACACTTTGGGGAAGCTTTCCTCGTGACAAGTGCGAATGATCCACCTTTACCAGAAGTTTACCAGCCCTAATTCACGGCAGCCTAATCAGCTAAGTGCAGAAAGGCCCCAGGTGAGGGTTAGCATTTGTCTTCTGCTTAAGATGTCCTTAACTGCCATCACAAGGTGACGAACCATCTTGCCTGAGAGGAGTGGAGAAGTGGGCCTTAAATGTTGGTCAGAACTGCTCATGGAAACCACATTTACATTGCCATAACTACTTTCCCTGCACTGTACAGGAAGTGCATGGTCAGAAAAGGAATTCCCCAAGTGGAAAGAATGGAGAAGAAACTTTGTTGCTGGTCACATCTCCAATTCAGCCTGGAGATGGTTCCATTGTGAGCACCCTCTTTGGCCGCATCCCCATGCAAGCCATTTGGGTCTGATTTGGCACGCATGGGACTGAGACTGGGTCTGAGATTGAATCTTGCCCGTCCCTATGCCATTCCCAGTAATGCGGGCTGGGTGTGGGTTGGGTGCAGATGCAGCTGTTCCCATGCAAACTGTGCAGACCCCAGCAAGAGGGAGCAACACTATCTCCTTTCCTCCCCCTCTCTCCTCATTGGAAGCTGGATTGATGTCACCCCACCCCTGTGCCGCCAGCTGCAAATGCTGCATCCCTCCCCCTTAGCAGCACAGAAAGCCAGGACCGCATGGAAATAATAATAATTTAAGTTTAATAAATTTTAAACTAATTTTTATAAAAGCAAAGCTGCTACAAGGTTTGATGGCAGTTGAGCAGTTGACCTCTGCTCCACCGGCAACCGCAAGAACACCTAGCAAGCTTCAAAGGGAGAAAAATCATGCCCACCTTGGCATTTGGGCAGTGGGGGTGGAATATTTTGGAAAAGGAACAAAAATCAAGCCATTATCCTGCCTGTCTTGGCAATCCGGATATTTTTACTCCCCCAAAATGTCAGCAGTTGCGATCTCCAATGCACAGGGCAGGAACAGCCAGCATACCCCACCTCCCAATAATGTGAGCGCCAATCTCCTCCCCAAATAGCCCTGGACCGTCCCCATGCGCAGGCTCAGCTCACAAAGCGATGCGTGTCGGATCCCCAAACCATACCCAGACTTGTTTTTTCCAGTACCAAATTTGGTTCTGTTCTGGTATGGGTTTGGGCAATTTGGTCCATGGAAATTGGACCAAATAAAAAATGCATGGCAAGACACCCCTTGCCGACCCCAATTTCAGTACCAGACCAAACATGCATGGGGATGTGCCCCAAGTCTTCATTCCTGGAATGCAGAGGCACCATTTCCAGTGGTTCTTCTTTGCAGGGCATGAAGTCACAACTTGCAAACATGGCACTCTTTATAGCAACTGTGTCATAAAGAGAAAACTGTGTCAAGGTGACTGCTGGTGCCCTGAATGGAGATGCCTTCTTCTACTGCTGCAGGATTTCTCTGGTGGTAAGTGGGGATGTGTCCTCGATCTCCAAATGAATGGTGTTTTCCTGAAATCTCCAAAATCAAGTTATGTGTTGTTTTTCTTCTTCAAAACAACCGTGATTAAGAGGACAGCATCTCCAAGGAGGAAGCAAAAATATTCCAATTAAAGTACTTGTTTATTTTGGACAGCATAATTCATATTTGTTCCTTTCCATGTGGTGCTTATTAGCAGATCATTCTGGCTTGTTGTATTTCATGCCACTAAGCTGGCACAGAGTTCCCCTTGATTAAAATATATTAATATCACTCAAAGCAGAAGAGCTAAAGGAAGTCTGGGGAGGAGAGAGAAAGCGGGAAGGGGGAAAGGACCTTCCTTCCAACAACCTAATTTACACTGCAAAGCTTTTATATTTATATCCCGCCCCATACCCAAGGGTCCCTGGGCGGCTCACAACATTTAAAAACAAACATATCAAAACTGTATCAAACAATCCTAAAACCAGTACAAAGTTTAAAAATCCAGCATAATAATCATAATTTTAGAAAATGATACAAAAACAGGTTAAAAAACAGCAGTGTTTTCAATGGCGGAAGCGTAGGGAACATTTAACCAAAGGCCTGAGTGAAAAGGTACGTCTTCACCGCCTTCCTGAACATAAACAGAGAAGGGGCCTGACGCACCTCCAGGGGAAGACCATTCCACAGCCTGGGGGCCACTACCGAGAAGGCCCTCTCCTGGGTGCCCACCCGCCTAGCTGCTGACGGCAGTGGGAGAACCAGGAGGGCCTCCCCTCAAGATCTTCTGAAAAGCAAGAAGACCATGACCCATTTATGTAAATCACTTTGTTGCATTCACCCAAACCTCTCATGTGTCATTTCTTACTGAGTGCTGAAAGATCAATCATGTTTCACTCTTCTCCTCCTCCTCCTCCTCCTCCTCCACACAGAGGATTATTAATGATATTCTTCATCTCCTATGGGGTAGAAAGAAGATGGAGTCCTTCCAGTTCTCCATTCTTCCCCTTACAGACAAGGATAAAAATAACTAGCTATCATTTTAAGCATGTGGCTGTGCCCTGGCCTGGTCTTCTAACCATGTCCTACAAGGAACAGTTAAAGGACCTAGGAATGTTTAGCCTGCAGAAGGGAAGACTGAGATGAGACATGATAACTGTCTTCAAGTATCTGTCAACAGTACACTGGAAGAAAGCACTAGAAAGAACGGGATAAAACTGCAAGGGAGTAGATACAGATTAGATGTTAGGCAAAACCTTCTGACTGTAAGGGCGGTCAGTAAATTATCTGATTCTCTGATCTCTGATTCTGATCTCTGATTCTGACCCCAACCTTTTCCAGGCACAGTCAAAGATCTGGGTCTTTAAGATCCAGATCTTTGAGATGGGGTCCTCCTGGAGATTCAGATCTTGAAGATGCCCAAAGACCCCATTGTGGATATCTTTAATAAGGTCAACACGGGCCCTTTTTCCACTAGGGTGTAGAACACTTCTAAGACCCCATTAGGAACCTGATTGGTAGGGATATGCATGGATATTCAAAACTTTGAATATTCGATTTGAATCCGTCACATGTTGACATTAGCATTAGGTATGTGAACGGATATTCGTAGGCATTCAAAATCCAATCAAATGGGGCGAATTTGGACATTCAAACTCGAATGTCCCAAAATTAGAATGTAAACGTTCAAATCGAATTTTGAATTTCGGATCTATTTGTTTGAATTATCCAGACATTCGTATGTGTACAGGTTTGTACACGATGTTGTCAACATTCGTATGTGCAGATCCAAATCAGAAATTCAAACAAATAGATTCAAATTTGGTAAATACGAATCGGATCTTGTTAAATCCAAATTGAATTGGATTTTGGGGTATTCGATTCGACTAGAATGTCAAAAAAGCATTTGTGCACGTCCCTAATTAGCATTAGCATTTCTATCCTGCCCTATACCCATATATACTTAAGTAACATTTAAAATCAAATATACATATTAAAGCAAAGAGAAGAGAAAGTGTATCCCCATTTAACAAAAGGCCAGGAAATAGAGGTGCGTCTCCACTGTCCTCCTAAACACCCACAGTGAAGATGTCTGATGCACCTCAAGGAGGTGACTATTCCCTCGGGTCCACCACTGAGAAGGCCCTCTCACGGGTGCCCATCCCTTTTGTTACTGAAGATGGTGGTACAATCAGGGGGGCATGTTACTGAACTGTATGTGGAGCGTCTCCAGGTAAATAAGGCAGCCGCAGTTTGCACACCTCAGTACTTATGAGAGAGTCAGCTATGACTCTCTCATAAGTACCCAAATCAGAATTTGCAACTGACCTAAGGAAGCCACTCAGAAATGCCAGAAATGTCAGTATTCTGAACCACAAGTTCTCAGAAGCGTTAACACCAGCCGTGCCACAGTGCAGTCTTAACGCACATTTTTTCTTGGGGGGGAGGGAGATGTGGGAATAAGAAGCTTCCATTCTCTAGTATCATCTCATAAATATGCAAACTGAGTGTTCTTGGATGTTGTTCTGGACTCACCGACCTTAAAGTCACAAAATTTAAAAGCATGAATAATGAGGGACAAATGCAATTATTAATTACAGGTCTTACGGTTATGCTGAGAAAGGGTGCAGTTTTAGTGCATTAACATTGGAAATGTACATTAAGGGGAAAATTGAAGGCTTGAATGAGTTTAGGGATAAAGTAACTGCCTCGAAAGCATAGGACCGCAGGTTCAGTCCTGGTGCAAAACTGTCATTTGGAGTTGTCCTCAATTTGATGCTAGCTAAAGATGAAGAAAAGTTGCTACCTTGCTTCCAGAGACAACTTAAAGTCCCCATCCTCTCTGCTAATTATTGATAGCATTATCTGAGTACATTGGTCTAGTGGTTAGGGAGCCACACTGTTATCTGGAATACCAGGTTCGAGTCTGCCCTCCCCCATGAAGCCCAGCTGGGTGACCTTGGGCTAGTCACAGCTCTCTTCTGAGCTCTCAAAGCCCCATCCACCTCACAGGGTGTCTGTTGTGGGGAGAAGAACAGAAGGTTTGTCAGCCACTTTGAGTCCCCTTAAATGGGTGAGAAAAGTGGGGCAGAAAAGCCAACTCCTCTTCTTTATTAGCACAAAGTCCATTGTTTGGGGAAGAGAAAACGGAGGGGACACACAGATTCTGCTTTGGAACTGCGTTAAAAATTTATTTTTTTACTGGAATTTCTCTAATGATCATGATATAGTGGTTGGCTTTTCAAGTGATTGGCAACACGCTGGAGGAACATTTTGTACGGGTGGAATTAGATTTACATTCAATTCTTTCTTGGTCATGCACTTAGTTCTTAGTCCAAGATTCCCATGTTATCCTCGTAGGAATATCATTTTCAGTATGAAAATAGATTTCTAGATTTCCAAGAGAAAGCAAAATCATTGATTCTACTGCGGTTCATATACCAAGGGAAATCAACAAAGGCAATGCATTTTCTTCAAAGTGTCACAAGCGCCTCTTGGGCTGTTAGATAAAGCAATGTGGAGTATTTTTATTTATTTATATTTTTTGCAGGTTTTAAAAATAAGATCAAGTCTCCATACCCTTTGTTTGATGCTCTGGTGGAGTGTCCTAAGTAGGGGTGTGCACGAGTATTTGAAGGCATTCGAAATTCAATCAAATCCATCTGAATTTCAACATTCGAATTCGAATCAAATGTTCATAAATTTGAATTTAATGATCTGAACAAATTTCGAATTTCAGATCTATTCATTCAAATTATCTGGATATTCGTATGTGTACGCGTTTGTACACAATGCGGACTTAAAGATATCTCTTTCCCGCATCTGTACAGATACGTACGGGACAAAAAAGGGTTGCATATAAGATAACTACAGGATGCATACGGATGTGTACAGATGTGCATGGATGCATATGGGAGGTGTAATGATGCGTAAAGGCACATTTGAATGTTAACATTCATAAGTGCAAAATCAAATCGAAAATTCGAATGAATGAACAGATTCAAATCAAATTTGGTTAAATTTGAATTTTAAAGATTCAAATTGAATCAATTTTTTTGGATATTCTATTCCAATTGAATCCAAAAAATTGCATTTGTCCACACCCCCATTCCTAAGTATCATGCCTCCATTTTCAGTAACGCACCATCCTTACTGGAAAGCAAAAAAGGCCTGGGATGAGAGTGGGCACCAGAATTGGGTATGAGAAAGTTCCCAGTGGTGCAGCAGAGAGTGTTTCAACAGAGGTGACCACCCATAGGTATCTCCCATGCTTCCCATGGAGAAATATAGGTACATAGCTTGGAGTTCTGTAGCATTTTATGTCACTTCAAATGCTTGTTTTGAATGGAGTCTTTGACCTCAAAGCTTTTGCAAACACTTTGGGATTTTTACTGAGAAGCAGTGTAAATACATTTTAAACAAACAAGCAAATAAACTTCTTGATTCCGGGGTATACCTAAACTAGTGGAAGAAGCTACAGACGTCCACAGATGTTCTAGACATTTGAAATTCAATTGAATTCGATTGAATGTAGACATCTGAATTTGAATAGAATGTCTTCACATTCAAATTTAAACATTCAAACAAATTTTGAATGCTCTGAAATCTTTGTTAGAATGATTCAGAACATTCAAAAGTACAGATATATATCTATTACATACGTATCTGTATGATTCTCATATCTATGTATACGCATTCATGCTGATAGTATGGGACGAAACAGGATGCATACGAAATGTGTACAGATACATATAAACATACAAATGTTGTCAACATTTGTATCTTCAGATTCAAATGTAACATTCAAACAAATAGATTCAAATCAGATTTTGTTGCATTTGAATACTAAACATTTGAATCAAATGTTTGGATATTTGATTTGAATTCGAATGCAAAAAAACAACAACCACCAACCCACATTTATGCGCATCCCCATAAGAAGCTGCTCTGAGACAGCTGAGACCTAGAAGATGTGATAATGGATCACAGGCTACCAAGGACCCAGTGGCTAGGTTTTCTAAACAAGACCTTCTGTGATCAGCAGTTTGAAGTGTTTGTGTGGGAGAGTAATAGAGACTTCTCTGTCTTGGCCTCCTGGGTGAACTCTCCTTGGAGAAACATGGAGCACAATCACTGATACTTTTGATGACTTGTGAAGATGTTGGTCTTTGTCCTGATCTTTGGTTAACAGGGAGGTTGTTCTCCCATACTTGCAATAGCTGCAAGTTCTGATTTTAGCTCTTATTTAAAACCTTGCCCTGATATTATGCTTAGTATATGGTAGGATATAATTGAAATAGAAAGATAGACAAGAGGGCAGATAAGCGCAGATCTGAAGTCAACATGGGGTCTTTTAGGATAACAGCTAGTACCCCTGGCATCTTGACAGGCCAAAAGGCCATAGTTCTGCATCCAATTGCCATCACTTTCCCATAGTTTGTGGAACTTTGTATGAGGTAACCAGGAGTTACAAGGAAGTGACAGATGTCACCATGTCACTTATTGAAGCTTTCGAATGTGCCAAATGAGTCCACCAGCACCTACAGTAGGGGTGTGCATGAATATTTATAGGCATTTGAAATCCAATCGAAAGTGCCAAATTTTGATATTAAAACTCGAATCGAATGTCCCAAATTCAAGTGCTAACTTTGGATCTATTCATTTGAGTTATCTGGACATTCGTATGTGTACGGGTTCGAACAGGATGCGTACTTGAAGATTCGCATCCATACACATTTTTCAGATCCGTACAAAACCAAAATGGGTTGCATATGGGATAACTACAGGATCCATATGGACGGGTACAGATCTGTATGGGTGTGTACAGATGTGGGGAAGAAGTGTACGTGCACATACAAATGTTGTTGACATTCGTATGTGCAGATTCGAATAAAAAATTTGAACAAATAGATTCAAATTGGGTCAATTCTAATCAAATCTTGTTAAATTTGAATGTAAAAGATTCGAATCAAATGGGATTTTTGAGTATTCAATTCAGTTTGACTAGAATGTCAAATAAACATTTGTGCACAGCTGTCACCTACAGACATAGGAGGATGCCCAGATGTCCCTTATTGCAGAGGAGAGTCTATTTAAAATGACTGGTGCAATTTTGATTTGCTTTAATTGGCTTCTGGAGCTGCCTACTGGCACCCTTTCTTAGGAAGGCAAAGAAAATATACTCTAACACGGCTCATGCCCATCTCTCAAAACTCACTTTAGTTCTTGGAATCTTTCTCACTCTTTTCCAATGCCTTGATAGAATTTTCATCATGTTTGTCACTTTTCAGTTTCACATCCTTAAGCTCCAACCAACAGTCCATGCACTTTGTTCCTATCAAAAGGCTATGATTTCTTCATATTTTCTTAGGGGCTAAACTAACAGCATGACCTTTTCAGCAAACATGACCATATTTCTTTTCAGCACGCAGAGGTCCCTGCGAGTAGTGATCCTAGATAAGGGGGAACATAGCAACCCATTTCCCGTGTAGCCAACAGCATTGATCTGGCCCGTTCAGCCAAATAATTAGCTGTAGCTTTGGAATGAGCAAGACGAAATTCGAATTAGCAAATTTGATCAGTTTTTTTTTAAATTGCATTGCATTGAAAATCCAATTGTTGCAATTATCCCTACACTTTAATTATGTTTAAACTCTTATATATGTTATTTTTTTGCTATTGTGACCCAGCCCGGGGACACTCAGAAGAAGGACCACAAATGGACGGATGGACAGATGGATGGATGGATGGACGGACGGATAGATTTGGAACCCTCTCCTATAAGCCTGTAGTCCTTTACGTGTGACCCACTCTAGGAATGTGCATGATTTTTTTTTCATATTCAATTCATATCAAGTTGACTGCAAAATAATTGTGTTTGTTCAAATAGATCCCTTTCAAATGTGGTAGGATTCAAATTCAATATGAATGTTCAATACAAATCCAATCAAAATCCCTGCTATAAAACCCCTTCAGATACCCTATGTATCCCCAACCTTCAATCCACTTTGGATCCACTCTGGATCTGTTGCAGATGTGACTGGGCAGTCTCCCACCTCCTCAGGTTCACAAATGTAACAAAGCCTCATATGAATGTATAGAAACATTTGATTCATATTCAAATGTGCCACAACCGATTCAAATTTGAATGTCCGAATATGGGCAAGTTCAAACAAATTTGTATAAATTTCAAATGTGATGGATATTTATGTACATTAGGGATGTGCCTGAATATTTGTAACATTCAAAGTTTGTACAAATTAGAATTCGAATTCGAATTGAATGCTTCATTACATTTGCACTTTCTTAGATTTGTGAACCTGGGGGGTGGGAAAGTGGCTCCACCACATCTGCAACAGATCCAAAGTGGATCCAGAGTGGATTGATGGTGGATTCAAAGTGGATTCAGTGTGAACTTGATGCATTCAGAGCAGATATGTAACCGTGGCATATGAGATTCGTATGTGATTCATACTGAACATTCATATTGAATGCAAATCCTACCACATTTGAAGGGGATCTATTTAAACAAATACAAATTTTCTTGCATTCGATTTGATATTAATTGAACCCTTCCCAAAATTTGCACACATTCCTAGCATACGTCCCTATCCCACTCTAATGGAATGTTAAATACATACAGTGATCGAATGCACAGCTACCTGACTTACTTTTTAACCGTAAACCACTCTGCGTGTTAAACCCATTCAAACCGAGTTTCCATCTGCTGCTTGCAACTGTCTCGTGTTTGCCTGACAGACAATTTTGCTCAGATTTCTGCAAAATTAGATTAAGACTATCCCAAGAGACTGCTGTTTGCACAATAATAATTATGTATGCCCTAGTTTTGAATCACAGGAGATAAGATACTCTTCTTCCAGAGATGAACATTACAGAAGTCTCCAAAGGACGACCATAGTTCTGCCTCCAGCCAATGTAACATATAAATGTTGATTAGTAAGCTGTGACAGATGCTGAGTAGCATGTTAAGTCCCAACTTCTTTAGGTCTTGGTACGCCCTGATGAAAAGTCTTCCAAGTGTTTCTTTTTAAAAGATTTTTATTTAAATAAAAAAGCGGTGAAGGAGAAGAAAATGGCATGGTTGTAAATCTTCAACTTTATTTCAGCTTCATTTCCTTGAAACCTTGGTACCTGATCTTGAAAAAAGGTGTGGACGATGGAAGTGTGTGAACTGAGATTTAGCGGTTTGGTTTGAATTGAACCAAACTACCTTTGATGCAGTTTGACTTGAACTGGTCTTTCTAACAATAGGGTGGTTCAGTTTGCATTCAAACCAATCAAATCATAACAAACCACCCTTTCTTCTCTATGGCTCATTTGGTTCATGGCAACACCTTTGGTTCAGGTTTCATCCGAACCATACGAGCACCCCAGTTTGCTGTGAGCCACAAAGCATCCACACTGGTTAGAGCCGTCTCCCACATGCACTGCTCCCCCTTCCAAGGATAGAAATTTCTGAGTATTTCATTTAGGATCTCTGGCAATTGAAGGAACCATCTTGTGAGCCAGCCTGAACCCACAGGAGCTCATCTGGTTAGGGTTACAGCTTAGAAGGCACACTTGCCATTCACCATTCTAGATTGGCCCCATAGCAGATATAATCATTCCATTGGGACAGGTCATTCCATTGGCTAAGTTAGAGATAGACTTGTAAGGCAGCACAATATGGTATGCATGAATATTTGTAGGCACTCAAAATCTGATTGAATGTGCCAAACATTGACATTCAAACTCGAATAGAACACCCCAAAATTCAAATGTAAACATTCAAATCAAATTTCGAATTTCAGATCTATTTGTCTGAATTAGGGATGTGCATGAATCTTCGAAAATTCAAAAATCCGATTCAAATCCGATGAATGTTGACATTCGAATTCTAATCAGATTTAATAACATTCAAATTTAGATATTCAAATAGATTTCGGATGTTCCAAAACATTTGTTCAAATGATTCGAACGTACAGATACATACATATCTGTACAAATATTATACATAGTTGTGCTTATAATACGGGATGAAAACAGGATGCATACAGGATAAAACGGAATGTATATGGAATGCACACAGATAGGTATAACAGATACAAATGTCGTTGACACCCATATCTTTAAATACGAATCTAACATTTGAATGAATAGATTCGAATGTTATGGACTTGAATTAGATTTTTTGACATTCAGATTTTAAAAATTCAAATCAAATAGAATGTTTTAACAATCTATTCAACTCAAATTTGAATGCAAAAAATAATTGTACACGGCCCTAGTTCAAATTATCCTGACATTCGTATGTGTACGGGTTCGTACACAATGTGTACTTGAAGAAATGCATCTTTCCTGCATCCGTACGTACAAAACCGGGTTGCATATGGGATAACTACGGGGTGCATACGGACGTGTACAGAGTGCGTATAGATGTGTATGGATCTGGGGAAGATGTGTACATGCACATACGAATGAGTAGAATGTCAAAAAAAAAAGCACATTAATGCAGACCACACACACACACATCTATGTGCACATCACTGCATCCATTTACTTATCTTCTCTGATACCAAGAGCTATTAAGGTGATAGAAGATTGCCCTGTGGGAAGAAATTTAACCTTCTTTACTGTGTGGGTGTCTAAAGTGCTCATATCTCTAAAAGCTTATTTAAATAAGCACCTACCTTATGGAGTTTCCTCCCCTGTGCTATTTAGATGCACTTACAATGACAGCTTTCTGGTACTACCTATTAAAGACATGCTTTTTCACCCCGGCATGCCCTTTGTCAGTGGCTGTTCTTTCCCTCACTCAGGCAGCTTGTAATGTATTTTTAACAGTGGGACTTTAAAATGGTTTTTATTATTATTATTTTTCTTCTTACCCTTGCTTTCAATCTGTCTTTCGTAATCTGCTCCAAAATTTTCTATGAGAAGGAGGGATGTGCACGAATATTCGTAATATTTGAAATTTGGCCAAATTCAGACATTTGAACTCAAATCAAATGTTTCAGTATTTGTACGCTAACATTCCAACAAATACGAATGTTTCCAGACATTCATACTAATAGTTTGGACATTCATTAAGCTGCAGAAACTTATTGGATACCTATTTATTCTTATCAGATATGTATCTATTCATATCAGATATGTATCTATTCATATCAGATATGTATCTATTTGTAACAGATACGTATCTATTTGTATCAGATACGTGTCTATTCGTATCAGATATGTATTTGTATCAGATAAATATCGGATATGATACGTATTGAATATTCATAAGAATACATACAAATAGATTTCTTTCAAATAGAATTTTACCACATTTGAATGTGATCTATTCATACGAATACGGATTTTTGAACATTTGATTCATTTTGAATTGAAAGCCCAAAAAAATTTGTGCACATCCACAGAAGCAATACATTAGTGTTTATAGATGGACAGACAGACAGATAGATGACAAACACACAGACACACCAAATGTCCTGCAGAAAGTCACTGATCTTTGTTTATGAACAATTTTGATCACTGTTGAAACCATAAGAAATCCCCTGACTCTAACAAATAGTGATAGCATGTCCAACTTCTCTATATTTTACATGGTTAATTGTTTCATATTTTTATAAAGCTGGGACCCATCAATGAGGTAATATTTGGGAGGCTCTCCCCTTTATTTGCTGTATGAATGACATTCAATTTATAGAGCACTAAATCCATGATTTTGGTTGCCAGTAACTAGGGATGTATATAAATGCAATTTTTGGAATTTGACTCAATTCAAATAGAATATTTGGAAATTCAGTTCGAATTAAGCAAATTTGAATCTGTTCATTTTAATTTCGCATTCAAATTTGCTCTTACAAATGTTGACAACATTCGTGTATGCCTGTACACATCTTCCCTGGGTCCGTGCACATCCATATGCATCTGTACATGTCCAGAAGCATCCCGTAGTTTATCCCATATGCAACCTGTTTTCATCCCGTATGGATCCGTACAAATGCGTATGGATGTGGGAAAGATACAGATCTGCAAGTATGCATCGTGTACGAACTCATGCACATGCGAATGTCCAAATAATTTGAACGAATAGATCCAAAATTCAAAATTCGGATCCAAACTTTAAATTCGAATTTAAAGCCATTCGATTTGAATTTGAATGTCAAAATTTGGTTGATTCGATCAAATTTCAAATGCATTTGAATATTCATGCACATCCCCACCAGTAACATTAGAAATGGCAACAACAAAGCATTCCTGGATTTTGCTTTTCATCACTTATCATTAGGAATACTTAAGGGAGAACCATATGTAGAATTCTATTTTAAAGATATCCAAAAAAGTGCACACTTTAAGAATATAGACAGTCTAAGCACACTCATATTGAACAGAAAGACGTTCCCATTACTTATGGAAAGGTTGCCAGTATTCAACATGTAAGACTCTTAGCTGGCTTTCTAAGCAAAGCCATACTTCCAGGGTATTCTTAAATATTCATGACATCAACCATGAATATGCATGAGCTGTTTGGACAGAACTCCCATAGTATGGATCTCAAATGAAGCGGTTCAAGACAAGCATGCTAAATGTGAGCTTTGCTTTTGACACAAGGAGGTGTCAAAATGACTGCAAGCATAATATATGGAGAAATGATGAACCGAAGCTGAGCGACTGTGCAGAGAAAGAGAATACACCCTTGGAAATACAGGTTGCAGCAGTATATGAAAGGAAAGGCCATCTGCAGGGATTCAAGGGCAAGTGAAGGTTTTGCCTTTGTCTTCTGCTTGAGAGGCCCAGAACCTCTCAAGGCATGCTGAACTAGACAGGCTGTGGCCTGATTTAGCAGGACTTCTCTTATTGAATGAAGGGCAGGTGCATCAATGGCTATTTGAATGGATGTCTAGGTACCAGCTCTGGGTTGGAGAGGCAACCAGGATGCCTCTAAAGGCCCTTTGCTTCTTCAGAGCCCTTTCTGCACTTGGCCTTATTCTGGAATGTATCTTCGGATGGCAGTCTACTGTCTGAAAACTAATGCAGACTATGGCAGGCCTCACTTGGGGTCTTCCATATTCTGCACCAACATGCAGATAGCAGGTTCCTATTCTGGGATATATTCCAGAATACAGTCAAGTGCAGAATGGCCTCTGGTTCTCACCAGAGCCTTTTCTTTCCAATTTCCATCCACAGGAGTTTCAAAACCATCTTGTCAGAAGAGAAAGGAATTCTGTAGGCTTCTACCATCTTCTGGTTCCCACCAGAACCTCTCCTTTCCAACTTCCATCCGTACTATATATCTGTTTTTGATATGGTCATAAGGACTAATCAATAAAATGTTTTACCAAGAACTTCCATCCACAAGAGGTTCAAAACCACGTTGTCAGGAGAGAAAGGAAATCCATGCACCTCTACCATCTCCTGGTTTCCACCAGAGCCTCTTCTTTCCAACTTCCATCCACAAGAGGTTCAAAACCATCTTGTCAGAAGAGAAAGGAATTCTGTGGGCTTCTACCATTTTCTGGTTCTCACCAGAACCTCTCCTTTCCAACTTCCATCCACAAGAGGTTCAAAACCACTGCACCTCCAGAACCATGTTGCATCTGGTGGAAAAGTTGGAAGCAGCTGTTTTTCATCCATTACTTTGCTTCGAACCTACTTTGAGACCTTTGAATATAGAGCTAGCCAACGGTGCAAATAAGATATAAATAGTTAAAAGGCTTCCTCTTTTAATATTTCTCCATAACATGCAAAAAAATGGTCAGTACAGCAAACAGGTAACTTTCTGATCTGGCAGGGAACCAGCAGCAAGAACAGTCATAATAAGGAAACCTATTGTTTCATTCTTGTGTCTTTTTCCCAGGAATGTGCACAAATATTCATAAGGTTGACAATTTGTACAAATCTGAATTGGGTATTAGGGGTGTGCAATTTTCAGGATTCGATACAAATTGAATATCCAAAAATTTAAATCCATTTGAATGTTTAAAGTTGAATGTATTCACATTCGATTCAATTCAAATACATTCAAATCTATTCATGTGAATTTTCAATCTGTATTTGCACATATGAATGTCAACAACATTCCTATATACCCATATGCATCCATACACATCCTGTATTTATCGCGATTTTGTCCCGTATGGTACAGGTGCGAAAGTAGGCAGGAAAGATGCGTATGGGCAAGTACGGATCATGTATGTATCTGTACACATACAAATGTCTGAATAATTTGTACGAAGGTTTCAAAAATTTGAAATCTGTTCAAATGTTTAAATTTGAATTTATAGGCATTCGATTCAGATTTGAATGTCAAAATTTGAACAAATTTGATCGAATTTTGAATATTTCAAATATTTGTACCCTATTGGATATTGGTTACATTTGAAGACTGACATTCCAATTAGGAATGTGCACGAATGTTTTTTTAACTGAAATTTGAATCAAATCAAACATCCAAACATTCCATTCGATTCAAATGTTTAAAATCTGAATGCAACAAAATCCAATTCAAATTGAAAACATCCAAAACTATTCATTCGAATGTTAGATGTGAATCTGAAGATACGAATGTCAACAAGATTCGTATTTGAAGATACAAATGTCAACAATATTCGTATTAGTTATACGTATCTGTACGTGTTTCATATACATCCTGTTTTATCCCGTATACGTTCTGTTTTCACCCCATACTATAAGTGCAAATACGTATGAGATTTGTACAGATACATATGTAATACATACCCATCTGTACTTTCAAATGTTTTCAATCATTCAAACGAATGTTTTGAAATATTCAAAGTTGATGCAAATGTTTAAATTCGAATGTAAAGACATTCTCCTTGAATTTGAATGTCCCCATTCAATCAAATTCGATTGAATTTTGAATGTTTAGAACATTCGTGCACATCCCTATTTCAAATGTGAAGCAAATCCTTTTGTGCATTTGTGTAAAGGTCCATTATATTCACAAAGGTAGGTGGCAAAGTGACTGCCCAGTCACACCCGCAGCAGATTCAGAGCAGATTCAAAGTGGATCCAGAACGGATTCAGAGAGGATTCAGTGGTACGACAGACAGCAGGGATTCGAAGAGCATTTGCAGCAGATTCAAATCCTAGCATATTAGAAATGGCTCCATTCGCACAAATGCTAATTTCCTTTGCATTCACGTTGATGCATAGTGAACACACACACACAAATCCATACACATCCCTACTGTATCCACTTTTCCATGCCATGGCCTCAAAGGTTCAAGATAGCTGCCTGCAAAAGTGTGTCCGCACTTCAGATACACGGTAACACTAAAGATGAACTGTCTTTGCCTTCACTTCTTCCCCACACTCTGCTTCCTGCAGTTATGAGTCCTTGCCAAGTAGGGATAAAGGGAAAGCTGAACTGAGGATCAGCTTTGAAGCATAAGAGGGGGAAAAAAATAAAGAAATTGCAAACTGGCCCTTCTGGAGGCAGGTTTTGATAACACCAAGCAACCTTTGTTTCAGAGATTAGCGTTCCATCACTGTCCCTTTTGAGAAATGTCATTAGTTTTAGTGGCATTCTCTTTGTTTCTCTTGCGAGTCTTTTGAGTATCTTACCCAAACAGAGTGTTCAATTTCACCACCCTATTTTGTTCTAGGTGATATAGTATGACAACTGTACACTTGGAGTGGTCTCTTCTTATTCTTCTTCTTATTCGGCTGCACTGGGGAGTTATTTATTAAATGCAAACTCTCAACAGAATATTCTCCATTGTCAGAAAATTACCTCCAGCTCATGTGTGTGTGTGTTTATTTATTTCCCGCCCTATACCCAAAGGTCTCAGGGCAGGTAGCAAGATATAAAATCAAACATATATTAAAACAAAGACAGTGTATACCAGGGAAGTGCACAAATGTTCTAAACATTCAAAATTCGATTGCATTCCATTGAATGTGGACATTTGAATTCGAATAGAACGTCTTCATATTCAAATTTAAACATTCAATCAAATTTTGAATGTTCCAAAATATTCGTTAGAATCATTCAAATGTACAGATACCTATGTATTACATACTTATCTGTACGAATTTGATGCTTATCTGTACACATTTGCGCAGAAAGTAAGGGACAAAAACGGGATGCATACAGGATAAAACGGGATGCGTACGAAATGCATACAGATACATATAACACATACGAATGTTGTCAACTTTCATATCTTCAAATACAAAGGCTGAGATTTGTATCTTCAGATTCGAATCTAATAGTTGAATAGTTTTGAATGTATTCGATTTGAATCGGATTTTGTTGCATTCGGATAAAAACATTCAAATTGAATAAAATGTTTAGACATTTGATTTGACTCAAATTCGAATCCCAAAAAAAACCATCTGTGCACATCCCTACTGTATATTAAAACAATAAAAGTGGGCGTGTCCCCATGGAAGCTGGTTGCTTTGCTTGTGACGCGTGTCATAAAAATCTGCATTGTAACTCACAATAAAGCATCCCCATGTAGTTTGGGGCAACACAGATTCAAATCGCTTGTGCCTGTCCCCATGCAAGCCACATCTTTTTCTCCCCCCTCTCCCCTGATAGGAAGCCGTGTTGACGTCACCATAACCCATCCCGCATGCTGCAGCAATGGCAAACACCTCAGTTGCACCTCCACACAAAGATCATTCCTTTCCTTGGCCACCACAGTTAAAAGCATAACCAAAAGCTAGTTAAAAGCCTAGCACACACATAAATCTCGGACCTAATTAGGAAGAAAAACAAAAGAAAACACAACTGGAGTTTAATCACCATTGTTAGCTAGAACAGCGGCACAATTTTGTCTATTAATTTTGACATTAAACTCCATTGTTTTCAGCATTCTGTCACGGGAATTGTTCATTTTGAAGAGGCCTACATATCGAAAATGGCATTAGCGCATTTGTTAAAGGTTAGTTGTTCTAATGGTTGCATATTCAAAGTTCTTGTCACATGTGGCAGTGACTTCCAGTCTCATTTGCACAGGAGGCCTCAGGATTGGCCAAAAGTGGGATCCAAGCTTTTGTCTGACAGAAGAAACAGCTGATTTAAAGTGGGATCTTCTTTCCCAGTAGGAATCAATTGGACCCATCGAGCAAAAATCCGCAAAATGGCACTAAAACTTTGAAGACAATATTGTTAGTTCTGTGACTCCATAAGACTTCAGAAGACAGCTGGGTACTCAA
Source organism: Aspidoscelis tigris stejnegeri (assembly GCA_023333525.1). Classification (NCBI taxonomy): domain Eukaryota; kingdom Metazoa; phylum Chordata; class Lepidosauria; order Squamata; family Teiidae; genus Aspidoscelis; species Aspidoscelis tigris. The sequence continues at coordinate 21,095,229 of JALMGA010000012.1, read as the reverse complement.
GTTCTTCTTCCCTCTGAAGGAAGACTGGGATCAGCTGGCTTTCATAACTTACATTAGAGATGAACACAAACCTAAAAACAGAACAGAAAAGCGGTTTGGTTTGGACTCAAACTGAGTCAAACAGGCTCAATCCAATTCAATTCTAACTGCGAACAGGCAGGAACGTGTTCATTTTTAAAGGTTCAATGGTGTCAGACATAAACTAGTTTGAATTGAACCAGTTGGTTCATCCAGTTCAAACAACCTTTCTGGTTTGGTTCCTGTTTGGATCCCCAACCTCAAATAAGAGTTGGTTGAAGTTTGGGACCAGGTTGAAATGAGTTTGAAAATGGCTTGGCGCATCGCTAGCATTCATGGGTGACAAGTGTACCAATGGCTACTAGAATGGATGCCTAGGTACTTCCCTTCAGGCTGCAGAAACAGGCAAGAGGCCTGTGATGGGCATTTGCTGGGATTCAAAAGCAGGTGAGGGTTCTGCCCTTCTGCTTGAGATGCCCATAAGCAGTTGGTGGGGTATTGTGTGGGACAGGTGATGGATTAGACGGACTGTGGCCTGATCCAGCAGGGCTCCTCTTATGTTCTCATGTTCTTATGTACATGCAATTGGAGTAGCTGTATCTCTTTAATATCACACTAGACAATGAGCAGAGTTCCTAATTAAGATTGAAATTTAAGTGGAAAACCCAATTGTTAAAATAGCCTGTTGCACAGAATGAAAAGGATTCTCATTGCAAATTGTTTATTTGGCCCTTTCCTCAGTAGGCCTTATTTCAGATTATATCTCAGGATGGGGACCAACCATCTGCATGCCGGTGCAGACTATGGTAGGCCCTGGTATGGCCTACCATAGATTGGACCAGCATGAAGATGGCTGCTCCCTATCCTGAGATATAATCCCGAATAAGGCCCAGTGCAGAAAGGGCCATAGTCTGTGTTTGCATCCCCAATTCGTCTTTTGAGGCAGTCCCATGCAGGGATGTTCTAAACATTCAAAATTTGATTGAATTTGATCAACTGTGGATATTTGAATTCGAATAGAATGTCTTCACATTCAAATTTAAACATTTGAATGAATTTTGAATGTTCCAAAACATTTGTTTGAATGATTCAAATCATTAGAATGTACAGATACATATGGGTTAGACAAGTTTATGGACGACAGATGTATCATGAGGCACCCTATTTTAGAGTAAAAAATGAACTTTGCTCACTTCAGCTAAGGTTGAATTTTTGAACCTGTTCCCATGATTAAAATGCAGCCTACTGGGGAAAGTCTCTTTAAAATTGCTTTCTCAAAGCTGTAAACTTTCTGCAATTGGAGAAATCCATCTCACGCTTGCTATTCCTGACCTATTCTCCCACATAACTTATCGCATAAAATCATTTGAGGTTAATGCTGTGCTGAAGTGTTTATTAAGGGGAAGAAATTCCATTAATGTTAGACATCCGCCAACAACATTTACAAATCATCAAGTGAATGCAAAGGGGAAAAGATAACCACCTCAGAGATTGGAATGTCATTCCATGAGATCCAATCTTTCTTTCTTTCTTTCTTTCTTTCTTTCTTTCTTTCTTTCTTTCTTTCTTTCTTTCTTTCTTTCTTTCTTTCTTTCTTTCTTTCTTTCTTTCTTTCTTTCTTTCTTTCAGAATCCAATAATCTACAACTAGGGATGTGCCCGAATGTTCTAAACATTGAAATTCAATTGAATTCAATCGAATGTGGACATTCAAATTTGAATAGCCCGCCTTCACATTCGAATTTAAACATTTGAAAGTACAGATACGTATGTATTACATACATATCTGCATGAATGTCATAGTATCTGTATGCTTTTGTGCAGAAAGTACGGAATGAAAACGGGACGCATACAGGAAAAAATGGGATGTATACAAATGCGTACAGATATGTATAACACATAGTAATGTTGTCAAGATTCGTATCTTCAGATTCGAATCTAACATTTGAATGAATGGTTTTGAATGTATTCGATTCCAATCAGATTTTGTTGCATTAGGATACTAAACATGCAAATTGAACTGAATGTTTAGACATTCGATTCAACTCGAATTTGAATGGAAAAAAAAAGTGCACATCCCTATCTACAACCAAAAATGTCCATCATGTGTAGAACAAAGTGCATGTTTTGCATTCAAAGCTCTTCATCTTCTCCATCTGCTGTACCACTGAGTTATATCCCCTTCCTTAAACTATCTTAGGACTGTAGAAAACAATTCAGAATAATAAAGTCCACCTTCTTCAAATAAAAAACATGTATGAACACTGAGGCCCTTTCCACACATTGGATGGGTAGATCATTCCAAGTGGGGCCTCTGCAATATCTCTCTTCTGTGCTATGGACTGGTCCACCAGGAGATCTCACCTCCTGGAAGACCATTCCGCCTGGACTGGAAGAGGTGTTGGAAGGAAACATGGTGCAAATGAGTGTTCTGCAGTTTGCTTCAGCTGCAGGTCACCTGTAGACATCTGTTCCTTGGAACAAAAGAGATTTATGAGATCTGCAAGAATATTCAAAACATTCAAAATCTGATTGAATTTGTTTGAATTGGGACATTCAAATTCAACTTGAATGTATGAACATTTGTTTTTTACCATTTGGACCAAGTTGAATGTTTTGAAACATATGAATTATGTGTATGGATATGTACGCATCACATACGTATCAGTACACATATTATTTGTATCCGTATGCATTTGTATGGATATGTATGGGACGAAAACAGGATGCATATGGGATAAAAGCAGGATGTGTACGGATGTGTCCGGATGCATACGGACACATGCAAATGTTGTCGACATTCATATCATCAAATATACATTCACATAGATATGAATGTATTTGAATCGGTTTAAATTCTAATACATTTGTTTTTTTCTCTGGTTGTACTAATTTGGGAATTTGAATATTTGATTCGAATCAAATCAAATGTCAAAAATTGCATTCGTGCACAACCCTAATCTGGAGATCTGACCGAATTTGGTGAGTCCGGCCTAGGGATTTAGGGAGTGAGGATTTTGTACATCTTCACCCTAGCTGGCTTTAAGGAAGGGTTAGACAAGTTTATGGATGACCAAAGTATCAATGGCTACTGGAATGAATGCCTAAGTAACATATTCGAGGCTGGGGGGGACAAACAGGATGCTTCTAGGGCCATCTGCTGGGATTTGAGAGCAGGAGAAAGTTTGCCCTTGTCTCTGCTTGAGATGCCCATGGGCAATTGGTGGTCCACTGTGTGCAACAGGATGCTGTACTAGATGGGCTGCGGTCTGATCCAGCAGGGCTACTATTAGGTATTATTTGGAGGGAATTCAGAGCAGGAGAAGGTTTGCCCTTGTCTCTGCTTGAGATGCCCATGGGCAATTGGTGGGCCACTGGGTGCAACAGGATGCTGCACTAGATGGGCTGTGGCCTGATCCAGCAGGGCTACTATTAGGTTCTTATGTTCTTCAGTTAAACCCTTCACCATCCCGTTGCCCAATTTTTGCAACTGTAAAAGGATTTCTTCCCATGTGGTAAGTTCCCGCTATGGTAAGTTTAAGCAGACGGCACTCATGCCTTAGCTTTCTCTAATGCATGCCAGATGGTACAGCAAGAGGCAGGAAAATGTTTGCCTGGCCAATTTTCTTTCTTTTTTCTTTCTAGTTGCAGAAACTGCTGACTTCAATGGAAATGCTAATAAGAACGCAAGCACTAATTGTGGCTTAGAAAGGGGGAGAGGAGAGGCCTTATTTTTGGTGCAGATCCATATCTCATCTTTTGTACTGGTCTTTTACTTTGATAATAAGAAAGCTTTATATAAGTAAGAGCAATGTAATGGAGACTGACATTTCCATTGATCACAGCCGGAGCTCAGTCATCAAAAAGAGGAGGTCAATCATATATTGAAAAGGCCAATCCATCTTTTTCCATTACAGTGGCAAAGTATGGATATTTCAGACAGGGGGAAAGGAAATACACACATTTAACTAGGAAGGGGGGTGTTGTTATTCCAAGCTCTTATTATAAGTGTTGAAAGGTGTTGCTTATACATCAACAAAGTGGACTCTCCCCCCCCCCAACTTCTCCAGTCTTGGCTGTGCTCAGAACCTAATACCAGTCCCATATTTACCTGGCTTATCTTGATATAAGGCTGGCCATACTATAGCAGGATATGGAATCCGTACTCAGATGGGATAGGTTGTTCCTATGTAGAACAAGGACATCTTCATTGGGGTGGCCTGCTCCTATTCCTGCCAGGTAAATTTCAAATTCTTGCTTATCCCCTCTTCTCTGAGTTCTCTGCAAGGTAAGTATAGCCCTGATGGTGAATTTGAGACATTTATATTCCTTTTTCTACACACAGTGAAAGATCCAGATCTTTGAGATGGGATCCTCCTGATCCAGATCTTGAAGATGCCTGAAGACCCTATTGTGGACAGCTTTAATCAGGTCCACACAAAATCCAGATTTAAGGTCCTGAAAGACTCATTAAATCTGGATTTCCCCTGCTCTCATGGGGACAGGGCCTTACAGATGGGGCCTTCAGTGAGGTCCACATGAGGACCGGGCCTTCCCAATTGGTACCAATCAGGTATTAATCAGATTCCTAACAGGGTCGTAAAAGGGTTCTAAGCCATAGTGGGAAAGGCCCTATGCTTACAGAAGTGCTCAAGATAATACCACATTTTGCAGGTTCCTTGCCAGTGAGCAACTGGTTTGTGGAATTTCCTATGGGAATTAGTCTGGATTGGACAAATTCACAGAGGAAAGGTATCTTAACATCTACTGGTATAGATACCCAGCAAGTACTCCCTTCGGGTTGGAGAAATAGGCAGGACTCCTGTGAAAGTTCATTTGCATGAACTCAAGAGCAGGTGGTCTTGCCTTTGACTTCTGCTTGAGATGTCCAGAAGCAATCAGTGGGCCACTGCGTGAGTCAGGATGCTGGGCTTTGGCCCAATCCAGTAGGGATCCTCTTGTTTTCCTATAGGATTGGATAAATTCATGGAGGACAAGTGCATCAATGGCTACTAGAATGGATGCCTAAGTACCACCTCCAAGTTGAAGAGAAAGGCAGGACACCCCTAAAGGTCATTTGCAGGGGTTCGAGAGCAGGGATATTTTGCTTTCATCTTCTGCTTGAGATTGCACAGAAGCAAATGGAGGATGGGTTATTTAATGGATATATTAAAAATAAATCAAAATACATACTATGGGTGTTTTTCCACCGCACTCCTTAGATCTGGATCTAAGAAGATCCAGATCTAAGGAATGGGTACATTCCTTAGTAGATCCAGATTAAGGGAAGCACCTAATGTGTTTCCACAGGAGGTGTAGCACCCATAAGCAATGGGTGCTAACCTCCATGCCGTGGAAACACCTTTGCACCCATGTGGGGAATCCGGATTGACCCCCAAGGGGTCTGCCCATCAACCTAGGTGTTTTGGGAGACAGGGGGATGCACTTTTCAAAGTCCCTCCAAAGAGACCAGCACAGACTTCGAAGCTGCTCTGGAGTCCCTTCAGAACATCTCCGAAGTCAGTGCAAGACAGCCCCAGAGTGCCCACGATGCCAGAGGGAAATCGCTCCGGAGTGCCTCGGAAGTCTGCGCTGATCTTTGAAGAGACCAGCAGGAAGACTCCGAAGTCTTTGCCGATCACTTTGAAGGGATTTTGGAGGAAAGTCTGTGCGGTCTGCACTAATAGCAAACAGACCACGCTGACAGCTCCGGAGCCTCTCCGAAGTATTTGTTGATCTCTTCAGAGTGACTTCAGAGCCATTTTGGAATGATTTTGAAATGACTCTGAAATCACTTCGAAGCTGGGATTTTGGGGCTCCCTGCCATGGGTGCATCCCCTCCCCCTAGCCTCCTCTAGACCCCATTGCCTGTTTCTCATGGAAGCAAGCTCCTTTTAATCCAGATTTTCTGGCTGAAGACCCCATTGTAGACCCCAGTAATGGGGTCTACAGAAAATCCAGATTAAAGGCTGAGATGTACCCATATGATTTGGATTTCCCCAGCGGCGGTGGAAACAGATTTTATGACTGAAGACCCCATTGTAGACCCCTTTAATGGGCTCCACAGGAAATCCGGATATGATCCAGATTTCCTGAGCTGTGGTGGAAACAGATGTGTCCCAAATGGGTGCTGTGGTGGAAATGGGGTCATCTGGCTCACACCCAAATGGGTCCTTAATGGGTGCAAAAATGGGTACTTTCTGACAGTGGAAAAACGCCCATAGTGAACTAGAGATGAGCCACTGAAAAATGGAACAGGGAATCTCACATTCCTAACTTAACTGTGGATAGTGATATTTCATATGCATTCTCTCTTACATCTTCTATTCTCCTAATGTAATGCCACCCACACAAATACAGCAGTAATGACTCTAGGGAAATACATATATTCCTCCACACACATCAAAGGCATCACATGGAGGAAACTGCCTTTATTCTTCCTGGAATTTGTGAAATCACAGTGCCAGAACCCCCCTGACATTTGTGGACTCCAAATGTGTTTAAACATCTATACTTACTTTTCCTTTTCCCACTTTGTTCTTCAAATTGGTACCAGGGTTGAATAAAATATCCACGCATCTAATTCATCTGCTACACTGTCTCCTGAGAAACTGAGCAGCAGAGATGTGCAAAGTTCAACACGTTCGGAAACCCAATCAAGTGGTTCATGTTCATTGATGTTTGCACTGAACCAAACATGCTGTGGTTCACATATCCAGGAATTCTATCAAACACAAATTTCTCAATCAAATAGTTAATGTTTGCTGTGTTTTTACCCTTGAAAAGGGTTTTTTTTTCTTCCCCTAATGGAAAATATGGTGTTTTAAAAATTTATTTTCAAACAAGTTTAGAATTGAACGAGAATAACTATTTGTCAGAATAAACGGTTCACCAGCAAACAGAACTAACAGGTGTTCAGTTGCATGCCAAACGGAACACACCACTTTCATTTCTACAAACCCTTGCTGAACATAAGTCCATCTTTCAACATAACACTTCTTCTGCTCCATTCACTTATTGCAAAGAAGTTCTAAATTTAAGCTTCACCTGGCTCTCCTCCCTCCTTCCCTGGAGTAAGAGCAAGGCCCTAAAGTTCAGCTTATAGGCTGTGGTCACACGTAAGCTTTAATTCAGCTTCAGTCCACATTCAGAGAGAGAGAATACATCATAGGGATGTGCATGGATGATCTAAACATTTAAAATTCAATCAAATTTGATCAAATATGGACATTCAAATTCAAATAGAATGCCTAGACATTCAGATTTAACATTTGAACAAACCGAATTTTCCAAAAAAATTGTTTGAATGATTCAAAACATTCAGAAGTACAGATACATATATATATTACATATGTATCTGTATGAATCTCATTAGAGATGTGCACAAATATTCAAAAACTCAAATATTCAATTCGAATCTGACAAATGTCGACATTCAAATTCGAATATGGATTTTTGAAAATCCAATACGGATTTTTGAATGATTCGTATGCGTAGATGCGTATCTGTTGTATACGAATCTGCATAAAAATTATACGTATCTTGCGCTTAACATTCATTAACAAACATTCATTCAAATGAATTGAAACATCAGAAAGTACCAAAAGGTATGTATTACATACGTATCTGTACAAATCTCGTAAGTACCTGTACACTTTTGCGCTGATAGTACAGGACGAAAACGGGATGTATATGGGATGAAACGGGATGCGTAAAAATCCGTAAAGATACATATAACGCATATGAATGTTGTTGTCATTCGTATCTTCACATTCGAATCTATCATTCAAACCAATAGATTGTAAGGTATTCTATTCAAATCAGATTTTGTTGCATTCGGATACTAAACATTTGAATTGAATCAAATGTTTGGATATTTGATTCAATTTGAATTCAAATGCAAAAAAAAAAAATTGTGTACATCCCTAATACATCAGCAAAGTGAGAAACTGTTTTCTTTTAGTGTGAAATAACTCAGAAAATTCACCTTTGGGATATATGATGTGGAAAGAAAATTACTGGTCACTTTGTTGGTATGTTCTCTCACCCTGAAGGTGAACTGAAGCTGGATTAAACCTTAGGTGTGATCACAGCTATAAAAATGTTCCTTAGTGTGCCTAGAAAGCAAGAAGAGGCATCATGCTCTCTGCAAACCTTCAGGAAGACACTGAACTCTGAATGCATCTTGCATAACTACTGGAATTTTTTGTTAGTTACCCATAAATCCCACCTTGGCACCCTTCACAAATGCAATCCAGTTCCCCAGCTAAGAAAATATCTCTAAACTGCAAATGACCCAGCTGTTGTGCTCAGGCAAGAATACAGTATGAAAGTGAAATCAAGACAATTTCTCTCTTGGCTCTCTGGAACAGAAAGTGCCATCGAGATGACACATTTGATTTCTGTAGGGAAGGAAAGTACTGACTGTTTGGAGACCCTGACAATCCCAGTTGGTTGAAGTTAACAGACTCAAAGTGGCATGTACAGGACTGCGGAACAAAAGGGGAGAAACTTTTTTCTTTCTTTTTTATAAAGGAGCTTAAGTTAAACTGGGGAAGGAGGTCTGATTGGAATTAGATGCCACGTGTAAGAGCAATGATGGCTAGGAAGAGATGGCATGTGGAGAACCAGGGTCGTCATCCTACGGCCCTTGAGATCTTAATTCTCTTGTGGTTTGGGTCAAAGCTATCATTTAGCAAAAGCTGCAGAACTCAGTGTTATAGAGATGTGCATGAATTTTTTTAAACATTTTATTCGAATCAAATCCAATACCCGAAAATCTGATTCGATTTGAATCTTTTAAATTCAAATTTAACAGGATTCTATTCGAATTTACCAAATTCAAATCTATTCGTTTGAATTTTTGATTAGAATCTGCCCATATGAATGCCGACAACATATGTATGTGCACGTACGCATCTTCCCCACCCCCGTACACATCTGTATGCATCCCATAGTTATCCTGTATGCAACCCGTTTTCATCCCATACAGATCCGTACAAATGCATAAGGATGTGGGATAGATGAGGATCTTCAAGTACGCATTGTGTACAAAACCACGCACATAAAAATCTCCAGATAATTCAAACAAATAGATATGAAATTTGAAATTCAATTTGAATGTTTACATTCGAATTTTTGGGACTTTTGATTCGCATTCAAATGTCAAAATTCAGCACATTCAATCAGATTTTGAATGCCTATGAATATTCATGCATATCCCTACAATGTTGACAACTGGGAGTGAGGAAAGATTATTTGTTTGCTTGGTTGCTAGAATAAAGCTGTAGCTTCAAGACAGTCTCCCATTGGAGTGGCCTTCAGGATCATTTTTTTCACTTGAGGCACCTCCAATGTAGGGATGTGCACAAATATTCAAAATATTCATTCTTCGTATGAATTTGGACATTTGTATACAAATCAGGTGTCCAGACATTTGGACTTTAGTATTTGTATGAATACGAATATTTCGAGTGATCCGTACAGATAACGTGGACAATTGTATTTGTACGTATCCATGCACATCACGTATGGATCCATATGAATTTTGTGCGTATCTGTACATATCTGTACGGATACATACAGGATGAAAATGGAATGCATATAGGATGTGTACAGAATGTGTTTGGATGTGTACAGATGCATACAAGATTCGTATCATTGGATACATACTGCATATTTGAATGAATAGATATGAATATATTTATATCGTTTCAAGAGTCCAGATATTCGTTTTTCTTTATTCGTAGGAATACAGGTTTTTGAATGTTGAAGATTGCATTCATGCATGTCCCTATTCCAGTCAATGTCATGTTCCATAAGATATTATCCAGGGTCTGTGTGGATCCTGCCAAAGTCTCTTCACACTGGGTCTCCATTATGCAACAAAGAGGGATGTACGTGAACTGCGATTTAATGGTTTGATTTAAATTGAACCAACTAATTTCGGTTCAGGTTCAAGTGAAATTTTTTAAAAAATAAACAACTGGTTTGGTTGCTTGTAAACCAAATGAAGCAAAGCAAACCACCTGTGATTTTATCTGGTTAGTGTGCGATTTGCATCAGGTTTTCAGGCAAATCAGTCAGACCAGTTTTAATATCACATTGCAGGCCAGACAGACAACAAGCAAACACTTGCACAGCTACTCAGTCCCAAGGGTTCCAGGCGTTCTCGAGGCCAGTTCCAGTCCGGGGTCTAGGAGTCCAGAAAGTCAGCAAGGGTCACGCAGTCCAAAGGGTCAGCAGGTCACAAGGAGTCCAGGATTTCAAGCTCAGGTAACACAAGACTGCCAAGACGTTGTCTGCAGCAACTTGAGGCAAGGTGAGCTTGTTCTTAAATAGAGGAGTCAGTGCCATGCCCACGGTGCAGCTGGGCTAATCGCTCTGATCTCCGTCTCACCTGCTTCTGCTGCCAAAGCAGGTGATGAGAGAGCCTTTGCTTAGGCTCACTGCTGGTGGATTCATCATCAGAGCTGTCTGGCTGCTCACCTGGACCCGGCCTTAGCTCTTCCATGCCTGCAATGCCATGCTGTGGCTGCTCCTCAGCCTGTGGTCGCATTGCAGGCATATCCTCCTCTTCTGATGAGGCTGAACAGGGCATGACATTTGCACATCTCTATAGCCAAGGCATCCAATACTGTCAATTGAAACTAGCTTCCTCTAGGGCTTTATTGGCATGACCTTTCAATCTTTTCCTGAAGTAGCAAAACTGGACTGGGAGATAAAGAATATGTCTATAAATAAAAACTAAATACAATTTTAAAAAATAGAATTAAGAAGTCCCACATTAAGCACACATTCTGTTCCTGGAGAACCGAATCTGAATTGTCTTTGGTCACTGAACAACCTACATTATATTGTGAACTCCTGTGGTAGTAGGATACACACATATCTTTTGTCAGTGTGGTTTGGTTCAAATAAACTCCAGCCGAACTGCACCATGAATAAACCAGTTGATTTTGAATCTCAAACAGGTTGGGTGGTTCATGAACCAGTTTAAAATTGCAGTAAAATTAGCAGTGAATGGTGCCAAACCTGATTCATTTTAACCAGTTTGGCCAGGGGCAACCAGTTGTAGTGTTTACTTTGAACTTCCTTTGGCTTGCTTGCTAAGAAACTGAAACTTTAAACCTACAGAGTAGGGATGTCCACAAATTATTTGAAAATCCGTATCGGGTTTTTGAAAATCTCATTTAAGTTCAAATGTTCAAATTTGGATTTTTGAAAATCCGATCCGAGTTCGAATTCAATGAATTTGAAACAAATATTTGAAATTTTGAGTATTCGTACACATCCCTACTGCAGAGGGACTTGATTTGAAACTGGACTTCTTGCATCCCTTTGGTTCATGTTGAACTGCTTGGCAATAGAAACAAACCAATTTGAGTCTGCATTTTTCTGCGGACCTATGTGCCAGTTTGGTCTAGTGGTTAGGGACCTTATCTGGGAATGCCTGGTTTGATTCTGCACTCCTCTGTGAAGCCAGCTGGGTGTCCTTGGTCAATCCACAGTTCTGTTTCTGAGATCTCACAGCCCCACCTACCTCACAGGGTTTCTGTTGTGAGAAGAAGAATAGAAAGTTTGTCAGCTGCTGTGAGTCTCCTCAAATAGGTGAGAAAAGCGAGGCAGAAGAGCTAACTCTCCTCCTCCTATCTATCTATCTATCTATCTATCTATCTATCTATCTATCTATCTATCTATCTATCTATCTATCTATCTATCTATCTATCTATCTATCTATCTATCTATCTATCTATCTATCTATCTATCTATCTATCTATCTATCTATTATCCATCCATCCATCCATGTCATCTATGTGTATCTATGTGTATCTATTCATCTATCTTCTGTCTGTCTGTCTGTCTGTCTAAATATAATGTGAGAAAATATTGTCTGTCAAGTATTTGCACCCTGCTATGTGCATTTTGAAGGTCAGCAGTCCATTGAAGATTACAGAATCTCCAATATTTCCCATTTCTTTGCCAGGCAGGGAAAAATAAGAAAGAAAACCTCAAACCTTTTTGAAATTTGCCTGCTTCCTCTGGAACAACCAGGTGTAGCTTTGCTTATGTGGGGATGAGCAAGGAAGTGAACATTTTGTGAAACCATAAATATTCCATTCTCTCTCTCCCCCCCCCCTTTTCAAGCAGGCTGTGTGGAAACAGGAGCAAAGAGAGAAAAGGAAAAAGAAGAAGGATCAGTCAAGAGCGGCTTTCCCAGGAACATTTGTGCAGGTGATTCAAAGTGATCAATAATTCAAAGGGGAAACCGACAAAGGAGAGGCGCAGGTCTGAGTTCCCCCTCAACGCCAGGGAGCATGTGGTAGCCTGTGTGACAATGGTAAAAATCCAGAGCCTTGAGACCGGCTGAAACACACGGAAGCGTCTTTTCATGCAGCAGATAAAAAGCGGAGCAGCAGACCACAGTGTTCACGTTCGGCGTCCTCAGGTTACCTCATTATGCGTGGAAATTTCCATCTGTCTCAGGAAAGTTCCTTTCCCCTCCTTACCCGTCCCTCCCTCTTAGCATCCCCCAACCGTTGCAAGCTCCCCTGGTTCGTGATGTGTTTGCTTCTGGCTCTTGGCTTCTGCTGGAGTGTTTTTAAGACTTCCCTGTCAAACAGCTGCTTTTAAGGAGAGAAGAGCAGACATGCGATTTGAGGTATCATAAGCAATTAGGCGTTGGGTTATACAATGCTTGTTGTGCTGGATGTTTGTCAGGGTGGGCTTGAAATCAAATGTGCCTGAAGGGTCGGGTGTCGGTCTCTGCAAAGGTATGGAAAATAGAGGTTCTGTGTTCAGTATAAGATCTGCTAAAATAGTGGTTCTTATTGTTAGCACACTGTCACATTGCTTTTGATCTGAGGGCCTGTTCACACTTTGTTCACTGGGATGGCATCATTATACCATTCTTGTGAAGCAAAGATCAGGTGCAGAGGAAGACATCCACAGTTCAAGAGCTGGTCTACTCCCCTACTGGACTGTCACCATTTCAAGTGCAGATGGCCTGGACCGACTTGGTGAAACCACCATGGCAAGGGCCAAAATGTTGCCATGGCAATCAGCCCATGGAACATGACTGTGCAGCCCCAGCCGTGCTGCCCCACCCATTTGCAGTGTTTGTATGAGGAGCAAAGTGTGGGTGATGCTTGGGCCATACCATCCAGGGCACTCGATGTTGGCGGTGGTGGCCGAATGTTGTGAATGGATTTCCCTTCCAGAGTCTGCAGCACCTGCAGACAGGTATGTGCAAACAGGCCCCAGTTGTAAAAATATCTGGTCACAAAAGCACTGACAGCAATTATCTGATATTTATCAGACATGGACAGCAGATACGTTGAACAGGGGTGTGCACAAAGGTAATTTTTGACATTCGATTCAATTCAAATAGAATATTCAGATATCTGAATTCGTACGAATAGAGAAAAAATGAATATATTTAAATTCCGATTTGAATACATTTCTATCTATTTGTATGAATATTCAATATGAATTTGATGATACAAATGTACAGTGGTACCTCGACATACAAGTGCCCTGACATACAAGTGTTTTGAGATACAAGCCGCCGAGCGAGTGATATTTTGTTTTGAGATGAGAGCAAGATTTGAGATACGAGTATGTAAATACAGTACAGTACATAACAAAAACAACTGAGGTGGTGTTTTGGGAGCTGGAATGGATTAATGGGAAAATTGCTTTGAGATACGAGCAATTTGACATAAGAGCAAGGTTACGGAACGAATTAAACTCGTATGTCAAGGTACCACTGTATTCATATTCATTCAAATATTAAAAAAAATGAATGTCTGGACATTCAATTTGAATCTGAATGTCCAAATTCGGCTGAATTCAAATAACAAATATTTTGAATATTCTTGCACATCCCTGTGTTGAACAAGTATTTTTAAAAGGCAAATAAAAATGTAAAAATCAGCAAGAAGACCTAACAGGCTTCTTCTGCACTGGGACTCTACCATCCATGTGATGGTGCAGGCTATGGCAGACACACACACACACCGGAATACGCCGTCAGCATCGGGCATGTGCACCGGTCTAGGCAGTATGTTAGCAGAATGCCATCATAATTAACGTATCTGGTAATTCCCAAAGCAAACGTACCTGATGGCAGTTTTATAGGAAGCAATTTTGCCTTCATACATAAAGAATGGCATTATTAAGGGAGATGGAACCAATAATAAGCAAAAGTCAAACATTACCTCTCTGGGGTGTGTTGGTGGCCCTGTGAATATTTGATCTATACCTGCGCTTCTCCCCTGAGCCATCTCCCAACCTCTCTGTGTGTGACTCCACGCACACATAATATTCTGCTGGAAATGTTGTCCCCAAAAAAGAATCTTCCCCACGCAGTTCTGGCTTAATTGGTGTTCATACAATACTTTGGGTGCTCAATGGTTTTAATTAAAATTTGTGCGGGTCTCTGAAAAAAGGAATATAAATTATCTTTTGGCTTGCTGTTTTTTGTGTGTGTTTTTTAAACTTTTTCTGGAGTCTTTGTCTTGGTTCACCAACCTCCTGGGCCTAATTGGAGATTAATTAAAGTTTCTTGCTGCTGTGTGAAAAATATCTCCCATGTTGCTGTATAGAAACAACAGCCATATTTTAAAGCGACAGTTAAATCAAAACAACAAAATCTTTCATATCTTTCCTTGCTTTTCGATAACCCTGGGCTTTTTCCTCGTGGATTTTGGTCTCCTATAATGCATTATAGCTTGTCATTTTGATTTTTCAGAGATTGTCTCACTTGATACAGTGACTCTTTTAAAGGAGATGATGAACTTTTGTTCTCCTTATCTCTGCAGTGACCCCTGTAGGATTTTCAGAACCACCTAAGTAAAGGAGAATGGATACTTTCTGTTTGTTAGTTAAAGTTCTTTCAAAGCCATCTTCAAAGAAAACAGCTATGTTGGGGGTGGGGTGGGGGTTCTACTTACCTACCATAATCTGGATCTAAGATGATCGAGATCTAAGAAATGAGCCGGATCTAAGGAGGTACCCAATGCTTCTCCACGGGTGGTGTAGCACACAATAGCAATGGTGGCTAGGCATGCTCGCAGAGGAAATGTCGGAGCACTCATGTGGTGATTTTGACTTTACCCATGTTGGGCCCATCCATCACCTCATTTTTTTGGGGGGGGATGCGTGGTGGGGGCAAACTCCAGAGCTGCTCTGGAGATTGTGGCAAATCATTGCAGAGATTCTCCGGAGCTTTGCCAAAGCTCCATAGAAAGGCCCCGTAGAAATGGCCTAAGCTCTGAAGTCTGTGCCATTCTCTGGAGTTTTCTTTGGTGCTCCATTCAGAGCCGTCTTTGGAGATTAGGCACCAACTTCAAAGCTTTGGGTTTTGAAGCACGCCCCCATCAGTGCCCCCCCATTGGTGCCCCTTAACCCCATTGCCCACTCACAGTGCAAATGTCCACTGTATAATCCAGATTTCATGGTCAAAGACCGGACTGTAGACCCCTTTAATGCTGTCTACAGGAAATCCGGATTATAGGTCCTGAAGGAGCCATTTAATTTGGATTTCCCTAGTACAGGTGGAAACAAATGTGACTCTAATGGGGTCTGCAGTGGAAATGGGGTCTTCCTGCTCTGAGCCTAATGGGTCCTTAGTGGGTCCCTAATGGGTACTTAATGGGTACTTAGTGCTAGTGGACACCCCCCCCTCCAGTCCAGTGGGTCTGGACTAGGCATGTGCACAAATTTTCATAGGCATTCAAAATCCAATTGAATGTGTGGCATTTCGACATTTGAACTCGAATAGAATGTCCCAAAACTCAAATGTAAATATTTGAATCAAATTTTGAATCTTGGATCTATTTGTTTGAATTATCCAGACATTCATATGTGTACAGGTTCATACACCATGCGTACATGAAGATCCGCATCTTTCTCACATCCATATGTATTTGTACAGATCCATATGGGATGAAAACAGAGGCTTTTCCGCACTGCAACGCGTTCCAAACGGAACGCGTTCAGGCGGGAAGCTTAAGACAGCTCCGGGCGCTTTCACCGTTCACACACAGGCGCGCCGGAACGCGTTCTGGCGCGCCTGTGTGCAAACGGTGAAAGCGCCTGGAGCTGTCTTGGCCGGCAAAGGCCGGCCAGGGGCGCGGAGACAGCTGCGGAGGCAGATCGGCAATCAGCTGACTGTCAAACAGCTGATTGCCAAACCTGCGCCGGCGGGGGAGGCGGGCCCGCGGCTGTTCGGGAGCGAGAAGCAAGCGCGAATCCTTCTCCTCCCGAACGCCTGCGGGCAGTTCGTCCGCGCCCGAACGCATGTAGAGCACTTCAAAGTGCTCTACATTTGGAACGCGCGAGAGACAGCTCCGGATACGTCGGATCGCAAGCCCCGCGGCGGCAATGCGTTTGCCGCGTTCCGGGCTGTCTCCCGCGCGTTCCAAACACCCCCGTGTGAAAACGTCTCAGGTTGCATACTGGTAACTATGTGATGCATACAGACATGTACGAATGCAGATGTTGGGAAGATGCATACATGCACATACAAATGTTCTCAACATTCTTATGTTCAGATTCGAATAAAAAATTTGAACGAATAGATTCAAATGTGGTAAAATGAATCAAAACTTGTTAAATTTGAATTTAAAAGATTTGAATCAAGTTGGATTTTCAGGTACTCGATTTGATTCAAATAGAATGTCAAAAAAAAATTTGTACACATCCTTAGTCTGGACTCTGGATCAGCCAGGGCCACTGCTTCAGATCACAGAAAAGCATAGGCTGGAACAGAAAATTCTACACACGTATCTTCTGAAACTCACACAAGCTTCAGAGCTGGCCGGTATGAGCTCTGAACACCCTGGGAGATCCATTTCAGTGGCACACTTTGGTTCACTACAGAAACAGGTCCCCCTGTAGTCCTGAGCATTGAAACGCACCTTCTGTCCACCTTCATGTTCTTTACCAGGTTCAACTAATCTCTAGGTCTGGATCATGCTTCATCCTATGTGGATGGACCATACCAGTAATAAGGATATGCACAAATGCAATTTTCAGGATTAGATTTGATTCAAATATCCAAAAATTCAATTCAATTCAAATCTTTAAAATTTGAATTTAACCAAATCGGATTTGAATCAAGCAAATTTCAATCTATTCGTTTGAATTTTCAATTCAAATTTGCACTTATGAATGTTGACATTTGTATGTGCCCTTATGCATCCATACATATCTGTATGCATCGATACAAATGCGTATGGATGTGGGAAAAATGTGTATCTGCAAGTATGCATTTTATACAAACCCCTACACGTATGAATGTCTGGATAATTCGAATGAATAGATCCAAAATTTGAAATTTGTTTGAATCTTTAAATTCAAATTTATGGTCATTTGATTCAAATTAGAATGTCAAAATTCAGAAGAATTTGATCGAATTTCGAATACCTTCAAATATATGTGCACAGCCCTGAGCAGCAATGGGTCGGGGCTTCCAGATTCCGCATCAATATGGAGTAGGAATTCCCATAATCCCTTTTTGGATGTTGCCTATGTGGCAGTGCAGAAAGGCCCTTTCTCTAGAGTATTTCCCCCTACTCCTCCCCTCCCCTCCTATTTTTTGGACTTCAAACCCCATAATCCTTTGCTACAGCAGGCAATAATGGCCAGAGAAGTGGACGACAGAAGGGGGAAGGAGTAGCAATTCTGTCTTCAATGTCAATGTTGCAAGATAGTTATTTCTTCCACAGTTCATCAAAGAATGGGTGACTGATGCCGAAGTATACCAGGGAACTGCTTTTCAGGCCCCTCTGCTTCCACTGCATTAGAGGTGGTGGTTGCAGTAAGCCCTTCCACTGTCCATGACTAAGTCCTTCTGTTGGTACCATAGGAATGTCCATGCCCAAACTGCCTGGGAAGCAGAGGCTCTCAGGCTCACCCCCTGGCCTGTCCCTTTGGAAGAAGGTCGTGGCAAAACTTTCCTGTCTCCTGGGCCACCAGCCCATGAAGGAGAACCGTCTCCATCCAAGTCTGAAGCTACAGACTTGTGCTTGAGCTGCAGAGGAAGAAGAGGGAGGGAGGAAGAGGAGGGGAAGGGGGAGGGAGAGAGAACGTGTCTGGGTGTGCTGCACTACAAATGTGTACTTCTCAAGTCTGATGTCTACAGATTTTTTTTAAAAAAAGTAAAACCTCTCTTACATTGCCTGACCTATTACTGAGTAGAGGGGGAAAATAAGATATTTCTTGGGGTTTGAATCAAAGGATCATCAAGCTGTCAGCTTCTCACCCATCATGTGAAGGCACACTAGATCCATTAACCTCGTGACCTGGGAAAAAGAGCTGTGGCTAAAAGACTCTGCAATGAATCAAGATGTGCCTGGCTTCAATCTTTCCTCTGCAGCTACAAACTCACCAGGACATCTTCCCTAGCAAGGCATTGTTCTTGTAGCCTCTTCTCAACTGGCTGCAGTAATCACTGTCTCAGGCAGACAGATAGTCAATCCCAAACCCAATATTTAATAAGAGCAACTAAACAACTAAGAGCTTTTCTCTACTTTAAGAGGAGTTCTGGGAAATAAATGTATTCTTTAATTTATAAATATTTAATACATACATACATACATACATACATACATACATACATACATACATACATACATACATACATACATACATACATACATACATACATATTATTAATAAATTAATTATAAATAAATAACATTAATACAAATAATATTAATTAATCAATTAGCAAATAATATCAATATAATAATATGAATAATAATATATATGAATAATATAAATTAATATTAATGTTAATAAATTAATATTAACAAACTAGTAATAATAAATAATATTGATATGTGTTTATGAATGAATGAATGACCCACATGAGGAGCAGAAGAAATTGTGTGCATGTGGTTAATGGGATTGCTAGCATGCTCCTCTCGGCCCAGTCTAATTGGCCAAAGTGGGACCCTGTCAGCAGCGAAGGCACACAGGTTGGCCTTCCAGGTTGGGAATAGAGGGACAAGACCCCAGCTGGAAGATCCCCTTTTATTTCCCACTCCCTTTTGGGATTTGCTGCAGGTTGAAGGGTACTTTGGGAACATCAAATGAAGGTCTCCAATCAAGGCTCGTCCCTTATACAGATTTGCACAAATGTTTTTGTTTTTTGTGCTTGATTCATATCAGATAAATGTGAGAAAATGCCAGAAAGAAAAGGTGGGTGGACTCAGCCTTGCTCTGGCTGCAGATGGGAAGAAAGCTGAGCTTCAGTCTTTGTATGCCTGAAATTTGATATGGCCAATTGACTAATCAATAAAGTTGATTCATTCATTCACTGAGCTTCAGTCTGGACCAATCATTGGTTCTTAACCCAAAAACTGGCAGATGCAGCTCAGAATTTGAGTATCATAAAACAATTTCTGCTCTTGCCACACACGTACACAACCTACAACACCCACAAGTTATAATTGTACATAAACATAATTCATTTTTATTAATCTGGGCACGAAGGCACCCTAGTTTTATGGCACTTTGAGCTTTGTGCGTATGGCTGGGTAGTTTCATGCATGTTCTTTTTCCCCTCTTTTTAATTTATTTTTTAAAAATCCCTGTCCTTTCCTTCAATTTTCCCCATTCTCCTTTCCTTTTTAATAAGAGATATTTCCCCCCTTCTGGTTGTCACAGCAACAGCAAACATAAGTAGTTGGCAAAATATTTCCAGCGTAACACCTTTTGCATCATTCCGCCTGAAGACTGAATTTAATAGCTGGCTTTTGTTCAAAGGAGACAGATGCTAAAGAAGGTGTTTCCTCTCACTCTTGTCTTTTGCTTGCACATAAGCACACACAGCGACACACAAAAGTTCCTTGCACAGAATTGTACATGGCATATGTCCAATGCCCTCTACATGGGGATGCCCTTGAAGACAGTCTGGAAGTCGCAGCTAGTGCAAAACGCAAACCGGAACAGCGGTCCAGATGCACATCACGCCAGTTTTAAAAGGGTTGCATTGGCTGCCAATTCACTACCGAGCCCAATTCAAGATGTTGTCTCTGACTTATAAGGCCCTAAATGACTTGGGCCCCAAATATCTAAAGGAATGCCTTCTCCCATACTGACCTGCCCGTGCCTTAAGATCAGAAGGTGAGGCCCTCCTGGTTGTCCCACCACCTTCAGCAGTGAGGCTGGTGGGCACCCAGGAGGGAGCCCCCAGACTATGGAATGGCCTCCCCCTTGAGGTCCATCACGCCCCTTCCTTGTATATATTTAGGAAGGTGGTGAAGACGCACCTCTTTGCCTTGGCCTTTGGCGGAGGTGATTATATTCCCTCTCCCCCAGTACAGACACTATTGTTTCAACATGGAGTATACTGTTTTAGGTTTGTTAAATTTTTAAAGTGCTAGGAATGTAAATAAATAAATGGACACTTTGGAAAAGGGCTGCAGGAACAGAATGGATAAATGGAGGAGGAAGAGAATGTTTCTAAACTTTGGACATGTTTCTCCCCCTCTGATTTCCATCCCTCTTTTATATACCCAAACTTACTGTTTTGTGGAACCTTTCCATTCAAACGCTGCTTCAGAGAAGACCTAATTCAGTGATGGCCAACCTATGACACGCGTGTCACAGGTGACACGCCAAGCCCTTTTGGGTGACACACATGGTCACCCTGGCACCTGGGCGTGTAGTGCTTGCTTGTTCTTGAAGTGTACGAAATACCAACTTTCAATTGAAGATTTAGCAAATGTAAAGAATTATTTGTTTTTGTTTTTAATAAAATACATATATCAAAAATATAACTTTTTAACTAGAGCTACAAATATCACAAAATTATGGATATTTCTAGATGTGACACAGCACCCGAGTTAAGCTAGGTCTTCTTGTGAATTCTGACACACCAAGTTCAAAAGGTTCGCCATCACTGACCTAATTAAACAAAAGCTGGCTCTGAACTTCCACACTTTTTTTTCTCATTTGGGCTGGGATTGCACCTAAGGTTTCATCTGGCTTCAGTCCGCTTAGAAAATTCACTTTGGGGATAGATAATGTGGAAAGAAAACTACTGGTAGCTTTGCTGATGTGTTCTCTCGCTCTGAAGATGGACTGAAGCTGCATTAGACCTTAGGTGTGACCACAGCCTTGGTGTTATGGCAACTGATGGTGTTTACACTTGGAGACAACCTTCACTGGAGTCAAGCCAAGCAAAGAAAAGAGTATTTATATGTGCCTGATAGTACATGTAAGTTTCATGACTTGATAGGCATGAAGATGATGATGGAGGGAGGGAGGGAGGGAGGGAGGGAGGGATCCTTTAAAATGGCATTTGAACATCTTCATTTTGCAACATTCTGCTTAGCTTTTGGACCAATCCCTGGGCCTGATAGAGATTTCTTGAGTGTGGATCTTTTCCCTTTCTGGTTTGGCTCTAGTGGTTAGGGAGCTTGACTCTTATCTGGGAATCCCTGGTTTGATTTTGCCCTCCCCCACAAACCCAGCTGGGCGACCTTGGGCTAGTCACAGAAAAGCGGGGTAGAAAAGCCAAGTCTTCTTCTTCTCCTCCTCCTCCTCTTCCTCCTCTTCTGCTTCAGAACCATCATGGACATTCTTGCTTTTCTCTGTGTATTGTAAAAGAGAAAGTCGCAGCATTCTTGGCCCATTCCCAGCCACGGCTTTTTGCGGGTTGCCGCTGTTCTCTGCGGTGTGGATCTTTCATAGTTTGTGGCTGAATTTTTTGAGTCATGGATGTCAGTTTGGAGAAGAAGGCTATTTGGTGCCAATTAATTGTCCCTTGTGCCAAGAGAAGCTGTTTCTAATAGGCGATTTGCAAATGCCACAAAACTGAACTTTGTAAGCCAGAACAAATTGTGAATCACTTCCAACCCACACAGGAAACAGAAGAAGTGTTTGGAGAAAAGGAAAGGGACAAAGGAAGAAATGAGCAAACAATGAATTTCACACATTCCTATCAGTGATGCAGATTCTTCTCAATCCTCTTCTTTTGCACCCCAGCCTGGATGAACAGATGAGTGAGCAAGTGTTGCTTGGACCCAACACAGGAGAAGGCCTCTGTGGCATTAAGGCCTAAAGGTCAAGAAGTACAAAGAACAGCAGCAAATATGTCACCATGATACATAGAGGGGGAGAAAGAGGGGGAGGGGAGGGGTGTTGGTTTTCTATCTGTTTTTCTCACCCACTTAAGTGGACTCAAAGAGCCTCACAAAGCTTTCTGTTCTTCTTCCCACACCAGACACCCTGTGAGGTAGGTGGAGCTGTGAAATCTCAGAAGAGAGCTGTGTCTAGCCCAAGGTCACCTAGCTAGCATCATGGAGGAGAACGAATCAAACCCAGTATTCCCTAACCACTAGACGAAACTGGCTCACAGTTAAACTACAGAAGAAGAAGGAGGAGGAGGAGAAGGAGAAGGAGGAGAAGGAGAAGGAGAGTTGGCTTTTATAACCCGCTTTTCACATCCTCTCAGGGGCCACAAAGTGGCTGACAATCCTTCTGTTCTTCTCCTTGCACCAGATATCCTGTGAGGTAATGGGGCTGTGAGAGCTCAGAAGAGAGTGTGACTAGCCCAAGGTCTTCCAGCTGGCTTCATGGAAGAGTGCAGAATCAAACCCAGTATCTCCAGGTAAAAGACTGACTCCCTAACTACTAGACCAAACTGGCTTAGAGTGGGCAGAATCCCACCAAACAGTTGGCATTTTGAGAGCTCTTCCTTTGAGGACCAGTAAACAGAAGCACAAGAGCTTTGTTTGCTCCTCAAGTGTGCAAGTGTGATAGTTTATTGTATCATCCCTGTGTTTTTTTGTTCTATTGTAACCCATCTGTGATCTCGGACTAGACATATCAATGGGATTTTTCTGCATCTGTGGCTTTAAATAGACTGATTTAATAGTGCTTCAGCTAGTGACCGACATGTTTTCTCCAATTTGAATGCTGACCATAAGTATGCATGATCAAGATATTGTATTGTACTCCATCATTCATTCTAATCATTCAGATTCAGAGAATCAAGGAGCCCTGACCTCCTTTATTCCAGGACAGGGCAAGAAACTCTATCCTGGAATCAATCATTCATCCCAACCTGAGGATGTCTTGTTCTGCTCCTGACATTTCTATTGCCTTTAAAGAGCCCAGGGGAGCCATGTGAAGACTGCAGAGCCAAAAACAAATGTTTCTGGGCTGCCCATCTTTTGAGGTGGACCACATCTGGCAGCACTTCCTAGAGAGACATCAAAATGGTACTGTCCCATGGGGACAGGCTGTCCTTGGCCCTCTGTGGTCCAGCCTACTGGCCCTGGGCTTGTTGTAGACCTCATTGTTGAGGTCTACAGCTAGGTTATGGCGCCATTTGAATATTCTGGGCCAATCTACACTTTGTTCAAGATCAAGGGACAGAAAATAGTGCTTGATATTTAGGGTTTTTTTTTTTTTAGGAAAAGGATAAGGATATAAAGATAGAATTCAATCTTTTATTTTCCAAACAGCGCTGTAGCTGCCATTGCATCAGGGTTTGGTTTTGGGTTTTGTCAGGTCCTGATAACTGTTGCTACTAAACCTGAGGCATTTCCGCACTGCATCGCGTTCGAAACGGAACGCGTTCAGGCTGAAAGCTTAAGACAGCTCCGGGCGCTTTCCCCTTTCACACACAGACGCGCCAGAACGCGTGTAAACGCGTTCCGGAGCGTCTGTGTGCGAAAGGGGAAAGCGCCGGGAGCTGTCTTAGCCGGCAAACGCCGGCAAGGGGCGCGGAGACAGCCGCGGAGGCAGATCGACAATCAGCTGTTTGACAAACAGCTGATTGTCAAAGCCGCGCGGCGTCGGAGGCGAGCCCGCAGCCGTTCGGGAGACAGAAGCAGGCGCGAACGCTTCTCCTCCCGAACGGCTGCGGGCGGCTCGTCCGCGTTGGAACGCATGTAGAGCACTTTAAAGTGCTCTACATTTCAAACGCGGAAAAGACAGCTGCGGACACGTCGGAACGCAAGCCGCACGCGGGCAATGCGGATGACGTGTCCGCAGCTGTCTTTTCCGCGTTCCGTTCAGCCCCGTGCGAAAACGTCTCTGGGCTTACAACATTTCATGTTGGTTTCCATCCATACAGTATAATGGACTCTCCCTCCCTTCCTCCCTCCCTCCCTTCCAGGAATCCATTCCAGCATTATCATGCTCCTGTTTGTAAGCAGCACATAATGTGTGAGCTGTGTTTCAGCCAATTCCTTCCTCCGCCTCTTTTGCAAAGGTTCTGTGACACACCAGTGTTGCATCATTAGAAATAACTAGTCATGTGGGAGCAGCAATGTACTAATCCATTTTGGACTACAGACTCCCGCTTTTGGTTCTCACTGCTGCCTCCCAGATCTTAGAGTAAATAGAAGAGGAAAGAAAGAACAGAATACTTAATTCGATAGATTTATTGTTGCTCTGGAGGAGATGCATGTTCTTTTTTCCTTGATACTTGCAAAAAGTGGTGGTGGAGGCAGAGAAGACAGAGAGTTTTTAATCTTCCTGTATCCATTTTAGTAGCTGTACAGGCAGGTCATTAACATAAGAATGGGAGATATATACTATTAAAAAATCTTGCGTGGTAGTGAATGTTTTCTCTTCTTTCCCCCCTTCCAACAAGCATTTAATCCCTTTGACTTTGACTTTAACGATGTAAGAAGGAAGATACAAATATTCCATTGTATCTAATTGAAGAAAAACCTCGCAAAAGCTTGCCATTATGGCATGTGTGTTCATCCTGAAAAATGCTGGATTTCTAAATAGCATAAATGAAACTTTTTTAAAGAAGATAACAAGCATGCAAGGAGGAATTAGCAGAACAAAGACGTTTTTCTGGGAAAATCTATAGTGTCGGCGTGTCTTTTTCATATTTTGATTTGCCTGAAACCCAGAGTATGGAACGCAGCATACATTATTGGATAAAGAGGCTGTTAACAATTATGAAATCCTTGTTTTCTTGCGGGCAAATTAGAACTAAATTAGTTGGCCACTTATCTTTGCTGTTTATACACTCATCTGGGCTCCTTGCACTGATTGGGTGCATTCCTACCAACATAGTTTGGTTTGGTTCCATTTACACCCTGCTGTACATCAAGGGAGCATATCAAGGCATAACGAGATGTAAAAGATGAGACAGAGTCCTTTTGAAACTTGCAAGTTTATTACTGTCAATTTGCAAGTAATAGATCCGTTTTCCGGTGGCAAATGCGGAAAGGCCCTAAAATAGCCAAACCGGGCCTAAAAAAGTCAACTGGGACTGTGGCCAGAATGTCAAAAAGGAGAGCTGGGCATGAACTCAGGTTCTAAGGTTTGACTCCAACCAAACTTCCCAAGTTTGATTCAAATCTGGAGCCAGTAATGAACACTTAATGATTCTGAACAGATAAAGGTTCAAATTAAAAACCACCTGGAAATACCTTTTTAAAAGCTCTGTTTAAAGGGAAAGGTGCAGATTAACCCAAATGGCATTAATCAGGTCATTCTGTTTGACGAAGCGACCCTAGTTCAATTCTAATCAAAACAACCCATTTCAAACAGGGGCTGGTTCACTTCAAATCAAACTGGTTCAACTTGTTCAATTCGAGCAATTCAAATTTGAACCAGACCTCTGCATGACTACCCAAAATCCATAATATAATGAAAAATAAGATCTGATAAAGGTCATGTCTCCATTTTAAAAGGGAGGTGCCTTATTTTGGGTCGCAGGGGGATACAACTTGATGCTGGCTTGACACCTCCTTGTCTTCACTTCTAAGCAGCAAAAGCAAAATAAAAGGTAATAAGAAGCAAAGAGAGCATTTATTTCCACACATGACAGATCTGGCAGTATCTAAAGCCCACAAGCAAGAGAAGCATGTTTTCTGCTCTTCACACTCAACCCATGCAGACATTATTTAGCAGAGGTTACTTGTGGTTGAGAAACAAACCTGTTCTCCATCTGGATCCTGCCACTTCAAATACAACAACATTTCTATTCAGAACAGGTTATCTTGGACATGTGGCTCATCCCTCTCTGGGTGAAAAGACGTGTGTCAATGTGTTTCTTCCAAAGCAGAGAATCCCATAATGCAACCATACATTTATTGATGAATAATTTGGCCAGATCAAAGTAAATCTAAGCATCAACTTAAAAAGAACATCAACAAAATAGCATTACAAAATTAAGACAATACGCCCAAAAAATGAAAACATAACACGTGGGTAAAACTAAGCAAATTTATTTATTTTGCCAAGCTAGTCACATATACTCATCTCCCTTACAAAAGATCCCTATCTTGTCATCAGAAAACAGCAACTCTCTCTTAAATAGGCAGCCTTAACAAAATAGAGGGCTAATCCTAGAGTATATAAGGTATTTTACCTTGACTGATCCTGGAGATATCAGGACAGATAAATATGGGTACTCCATCTAGGTTGATTTTGTCTGTCAGCAAGAGGTGTTAGGCATGGGGGGGCAGACCTTTGTGGCTAAGCCAGACTCTGGAATCACCTGGAATTCCTCTGGACTTGGGATGTCATAGCTGAGTTAAATTCTCCAGGCAGTGATGTTGGCTGAGGCCCAGAGGTTTCATCAGATATCAGGTCACATGCACTAATATCTGGAACTCATGGTGTCCAGATGTTGCTCCCGGGACAAATGTGCTGTGATGAAGAGATTTACCCAGCAGGAAAATGCCCTTTTTGGCCTTTGGAACAGGAAGCCATTGCATCTGGGTTGTGACCATTTATTTGCCCCTCCCCAGGTGACTATGTCAGGCATAAACACACACGTGCCTGGCTCATTTGCTGGATTCTGCCGATTCTATTAAGTAGCACCATCAACAATGTGTTAACTGTATGTACATACATACGTATGTAGGTATGTAGGTATGTATGTAGGTAGGTAGGTAGGTAGGTAGGTATGTGGAAAAATTCAGCTCCAGCCAAATACCCATCCCCCCAGATGTGGGGGTATTCAGATCCGGGCATGGATATTCTATAGAATATCTGTGCCCAGAACAAATCCCCCACCTGTTGTTTCCCACCCCTCCCCTCACCCTTCCTTTCCCATCCTCTCCCACTCACCCGTCATTAGAACAGCTTGTCAAGTGAAAAGATGCCTCCCGCTTAGCAAAACAGACCAAAAAAGACGAAGAAGAAGAAAAGGAAAATAGCAAAGAGATTTAAATTCCCTGGCAAAAGAGAGTAGGGGGGGGGAGTATGATGCTAACATCTGGTAGTGACTGGCATCTGCACAAAGACCCGGAAGTGTCCAGAATTGCCATGTGGTGGTTCACTGGTGTTCTTCAGAGCCAACCATCTGTCAGCCAAGTGGTCTTTGATCTAGTTTGGAGTCACCAGATCAAAACATATTTGCCACTGATGCGGACTTCAAACAACCTAAACCCTTTGTGGCACTACTTCCCACTGCACTGATATTGCTATGATTAAACATCTGTCTTGTAGCCAGCAATTGTGGGCAAAGCTTAACAGAATGAATGCATGACCCATGGCCTGGGTCCTCCCTTAGTCCCTAGCAGCACACATAAGAGAAACTCCAAGTATGCTTGCTGGTCCAGTATACTGGTCAGTGAAGAATTCCCCATAGCCTCAAGCATGCTTCAGCCTGAAGGGATGGAATCCTTTAATTTGCCTGAATTCTCAGGAACAAGAAGAAGAAGAATTGGCTTTTCTATCCCATTTTTCTCACCCATTTAAGGGGATTCAAAGCAGCTGACAAACCTTATGTTCTTCTCCCTACAACACTCATGCTGTGAAGTAGGTGGGGCTGTTAGAGCTCAGAAAGAGAGGTCTGACTACCCCAAGGCCACCCAGCTGGCTTCATGGAGGAGTGCAGAATCAAACCCCATGACTACAAGATATGAGTCCAGCACTCTAACCACAGGACCAAACTGGCTCACAAGAGGGAGATGAGCATGAATGAAGGCTCTGATAGGACAGGGCCATTTCCTTCTTTGAACTAAATGAGACAAATTCCAGCACAGCAGTCTGGTGACACCTTTTTGCAGAAGCCCTCGAGTTCTCACATGAACTGTCCATCTTCTTCTCCTGCCCCCTGCTGGAGAAGAAGCAAGTTATTTAAAAGGGCTGTGCTTTTTGGACCCAGATTTCCTGGGGCAGTATGGAAGGAGCTGATCCATTAGCCGGGGATGGGATGATACTGAGAACCCTGCAAGATTGTAATGCCTTGTAAGGATTTGCACAAATATTTGTAATGTCTGTTATTTGTACAAAGTCATATGAATTCAGACATTCATACATGAATTGAACATTTGTACATTAACATTCGTACGAATACCTTCATACGAATGCATTGGAACATTCGTATGAATGGCATGTACGCTCGTTAAACTGGGGATACGGATTGGATACATGGGGGTTCGTATAGGATATGTATCTGTTTTTATAGGATCTGTATGCAGGATCCGCATGCATTCGTATTAGATACTCGTAAGAATTCGAATTGAATAGAATCCTACCACATTTGAAAGCGATCTAGTCAAACGAATATGAATTTTCTAATATTCGATTTGTTATGAACCGAATGCAAAAAATAAAAAAAAATTCTTGCACATCCGCAATGCCTTGCTCCATGTGCCACGTGGCTCACCAAAAAAGAGCTCACACCGTCATGCACTCTGCTGCTTCTCATCCATGTTGCATGTTCAACCATCTGCTGGCAGTGACTTATCTTCCTCTTTTTGCCAGCTGTCTCTACTGACACAGACAGCTGAATAGGAAAACAGGAAAACACGCCCCCAAAAGCCAGTGACACCTCCTACTTCCTTCCACATATTGGCAGCAAGGAGCATTGATGAGGACAACTGCTATGGGAATGATGATATTTAGAGACTCAGGGTCACGAAGGAGAAAGAGAAGGAGAAGGATTCTTGCTTGTTGCCAGTTTACAACCACAAATTGAATATTGCTGCTGCTCATTTAGCAAAAGCCAATATATCTTCAGGAGACAGTTAAACCATTGGTTGCAATAAGGGATGTGCAAGATTATTTGAAACATTCAAAATTCAATCGAATTTGTTTGAAATTGGACATTCGAGTTTGAATTGAATGTCTATACTTTCAGTTTTTAAACATTCAAACGAATTCAAATGTTTCAAATGATTTGTACCAATTATTTGGACGTTCATATGTGTACAGATACGTACACATTACATACATAACCATACACATCTTACTCGTATCTGTATGCATTTGTACAGCTACGCATGGGGCGAAAACAGGATGCATATGGTATAAAAGTGGGATGTTTACAGATGCGTATGGACACCTATGATTGTTGCCGACATTCGTATCATCAAATACAAATTGAATATCTATATGAATAGAGGCAAATGTTTTCAAATCGCTTCAAATTTTTATACATTCTTTTTTTCTCTATTTGTACAAATTCAGACAATTGAATACTCAATTTGATTCGAATCAAATGTCAAAAATTGCATTAGTGCACACTCATAGTTGGAATATCATCTTGGGTGTTTTTCCACTAGCACTAAGTACCCATTGAAGAACTCATTAAGGACCCATTAGGCTCAGAGCAAGATGACCCCATTTTCACTACAGACCCCGTTAAATCCACATTTGTTTCCACCAGAGGTAGGGAAATCCAGATCATATGGGTCCTTCAGGACCTACAATCCAGATTTCCTGTAGACCCCATTAAAGGGGTCTACAATGGGGTCTTCAGCCATCAAAATCAGATTATAGGGAGCCTGTTTCCACTACAATTGGGCAAAGGGGGCTAGAGGAGGCTCAGGGCAGGCACCCATGCCACTGTCAAAGACTCTGGAGGAACATCAAAGATTCTCTGGAGCGTCTACGGAGATTGCACCCCCTGCCCCCCAAAACACCTGGGGTGGCAGGCAGACCCCTTATGGGTAGATCCAGATTTGCACAAGGGCTCTGGCACTTCCATACCAGGCAGTCTAGCACCCATTGCTATTGGGTGCTAGACCACCCATGGAAACACAGATGGTTGAAGATTTTCTGCAAATGCCATAAATTGCTTGATAGATTTGTAACATCTGCCTGCCTGTCTCTTCTGCAGAAAATATTTCTTCTTCTTCTTCTTCTTCTTCTTCTTCTTCTTCTTCTTCTTCTTCTTCTTCTTCTTCTTCTTCTTCTTCTTCTTCTTCTATCACACCGAAAACATCAGCCTCTGTGATTTTCAGTGTGCCCTTCCTTCACAGGCATTGGGCACGGTGCAAGCAGTATTAACATGTCCTCCCCGAGTTTCCTTTTGTAGTTTCAAACTAACCTCGCAGCTTTTTTCCTTGAGAGCCTAGGCACACGCAGTGCCCTTTCATGTTGGGAGTGGAGGCAAGGAGTTGAAAACAGATTACTCTTCGGCTAAACATTTCCTACCCAGCAAGCAGCATGATAGAACACCAGAGCGGGCAGGAAAAATCAGTGAGACACAGAGGTCAAATGAAGTATTCAGTCAAATTTATTTTTTGCTGGGAATTGCTAGGGGAGAGAGCTTATACTATAAATATCCAGCTGTCCCAATCAGAGCCACTCTGTTGTTTGGACATGTCTAGCAGCAAAGTAAGAAAATAAACCTTCTCTTTGGCTTTCTGATTTCAGTGGCCTGAAATTAATTACCATTTATTTATCTCATCTGCCCTTCCCACACCTTCAGGTACCCTCAGAAGTAGGGATGTTCATGAATGTTCTAAACATCTGAAATTCGATTGAATTAGTTCAAATGTGGACATTCGAATTTGAATAGAATGTCTACACATTCGAATTTAGACATTCGTTCAAATGATTCAAAACATTCAGATCTCATATGTATCTGTACGCATTTGTGTTGATAGTACGGGACAAATACGGGATGCATACAGGATAAAAGAGGATATGTACGAAATGCGTACAGATATGTATAACATGTGTGAATGTTGCTGACATTCGTATCTTCAGATTTGAATCTAACATTCGAACAAATATATTCAAATGTATTCGATATGAACCAGACTTCGTTGCATTTGGATTCTAAACATGAAAATTGAATCGAATGCTTGGATATTCAATTTGAATGCAAATGAAAAAAAAGTTGTGAACATCCCTACTCAAAAGTGGGAATTACTTAATAGAAGCCATGTAGACTTGGAGAAAACCTAAAAACAAAACAGGGGTATTGATGTAGGTTTGAGAAAGCTGGGGAAAAAAATATATGGAAATTAATTTTTAATAATGATTCTGATTTGACAAATTTGAAGCTATACCATAAAGATTACATATGGCCTTGGCTGTTGTGGCTACTAGGGATGTGCATGAATATTCAAAATATTCGCTATTCATACAAATTTGTCCAAATTTGTACATTTGTATACAAATCAAATATCCAGGCATTCATACTTTAGTAATCGTATGAATACAAATACTTTGAGTTATTTGTATGAATAATTCAGACATTTGTACGTGTGTGGATACGTATGGATTGCGTACCTATTTATATGCATCTTATGCGTATCCATCTGCATCTGTATGGACATGTACAGGATTCGTATCACGGGATACGTATTGAATATTCAAACAGATACAAATGTATTCATATCGGTTCGAATGTCCAGACATTCATTTTTCTTTATTTGTACAAATTCAGATTTTCAAATATTCGATTCATTACAAATCGAATGTCAAAAATTGCAGCCAAGCATACCCCTAGAAGCTACTGAATGCACAATTTTGAACCGATTTAAAGTGATTCATTTATTTAAGAAATTTAAGAAATTTATATCCTGCCCTTCACCACATGGTCCCAGGGTGAGCTACAATAAAAGCAAAACATTTAGAACATTAAAACGTAATTAAAAATATGGAATTATAATTCAGGCGACTATGCAAATTCTGGTGCTAATTGATCTGTCCTACCTTTTCTTTCAGTTATCCTTAACTGACGCACATGTGGGATTTGAATTAGTGTAAACACCTGAAATCTTAGACGTTTTCGCACACGGGGGTTTGGAACGCGCGGGAAACAGCTTCGGGCGCAGCATTCGCTTTGCTGCGGCCGAGTTTGCGTCCCGGCATGTCCGGAGCTGTCTTCTGCGCGTTCCAAATGTAGAGCACTTTAAACTGCTCTACATGCATTCGGGCGCGCACGAACTGCCCGCAGGCGTTCGAGAGGAGAAGCGTTCGCGCATGCTTCTCTCTCCCTAACAGCCGCGGGCTTGCCTCCCCTGCCGGCGCAGCTTTGACAATCAGCTGTTTTCAGCCAGCGCCGGCTGCGGGAGCCTCCTCAGCTGTCTCCCCGCCCCTTGCCGTCGTTTGCCGGCTAAGACAGCTCACGATGCTTTGAGCATTCGCACACGGGCGCTCCGGAATGCGTTTACATGCATCCCTGCGCCCCTCTGTGTGAATGCTCAAAGCGTCGTGAGCTGTCTTAGGCTTCCCGTCCTACTCCCGTTCCAAATGGAAGGGGAGTAATGTGAAAATCCCTCTAGTGTGAGGTTTATAGTTTTATACCATCAATCTGCAAGGAACTCTGGTGCCCACATGGGCACAACTGTGCAATTTTCTGGGTGGATGCAAAAATTAATGGACATTTCCTTCTACGCTAGTAACCGCCCCATTTTCATATCTGTGGTTATATTGTATAACTTCAGGC